>JAECWL010000038.1:1247261-2494523 GCA_018150545.1 Drosophila ercepeae | reverse complement strand
AGAATGTCTTCTTACGCAGATTATGGTGGAGGGCGTGACTTGCCTTTGCTGGACACTGGCCTTTGGGCTCAGCGCTGATAAATTATATCAAATACAATTGGTTTTCAGTCTGAAGCCAGGGTAACTTGTTCTTTATTTATAAAAGGGCTCGCTTAGAACTGAATACAAGGAATGGAAGAAATATGATCTACCTAAACTGAAATGCATCACGCCATAAACCCATGGTCGGCAAACCGCCTCAACATTTATGCAACCCCCTGCTGATACCCCCGGATGATGGGTATCCAATTGCACTGCTGACCGTTCTTAGCGCAGGGCGCTGAACTCAGTTGAGGCGCGTCAGCCTTGTTCATCTGAAATGCTACTTAGTTGTAGGGTAATTTTTTTAACAATTAACCTTATGCTCTGTCAGTTGTGCTGCTTTTTATTAGAGTGTGACTGTCCTCCGGTTTGTATTGAGTTTATCGATGGTTTGTTGTATCTCGATGGAGGCTCGCCTTTCCTTAATGCCAAAAAAAGTATGAGTGAACTAATCAGAGCAACGTTCGGATTACTCCAGCCTCGAACCAAAAGTTTAGAAGCCCGTAGCGTCAGCCTTGTCCATGAAGGTTATTACCGCTTCGAGGTATTAGGTGCGTTCCTTTCTGACGAAAGAACCTCTGGAAAGCCATAAATCCGTGCTGACGCATGGGCTGTCGCTTCGATAATGACAACGATGCCGTCATCTATAGGCATTACTGTTCCCAGGTGGCTGGGTTGGAGTGCCTCTTTGGTGGGCGAGATTCCCGCCATGGAGCGAAGCGGGGCGTGCAGGTTCTTTCGCGTCGCGACCGCTCCCTGAAGGTGTTGTGCGTTGTTTCCGTGCACTCTGTGACCGAAAGGTGTCTTCTTCACATTCCGCCAAGAAATGTTTCACCGTCGAGGCCGTAGGATTTTTATTTGATTATGTGATACCGGGTTTGATATAGGACTTTTTATACCCTTGAGAAAAGAAGTATAATTTTACGATCCAGAAATATTGTAACGCATTAAAGGAAGCATCTTGACCCCACACTTTCATATATATTCTTGATTCAGCACTCGCTTGTGAGTCGATATAACCATATCCAATATATCTTTCGTCCTTTGTTTTCCGTCACCTTAATCATCAATCTTCTGTCGTCTGTTTCTATGCAAAAAATAGACAGTAGTTTTAAAGGCTAGGCGTTTTGAAATTTTCACCAGATCATTATTTTTTGTTACCATATGCAGAGTCAAGTTTTTAAGAATCAGTCGGATCGAGACCACTATATCATATAGCTATAATTACAAACGACCGATGTAAAACAAGTCTTTGTTTATGGGAAGCTTTTTGTTTTCCAAATGCTTATTTACCGTTGAATTCAACATTCCTCATTTGACATAGCCATACATGAGTTTTGTAAGGTTTGGTCCGGATCGGACCACTATATCTCTCACCTTTATTTTTTTCATTTTACAAACGACCGATATGAAAACAAAGTCTTTTTATGGAAAATTTTTTTTGTTTTCCAACCTATTGCAACCTAATTCAACATTTATTTATTTGACACTAGCCAAAAGCATACGATTTTGTGAAGTTTTGGTCGGATCGGACCACTATATCATATAGCGCTACATACAAACGACCGATATGAGAAACAAGGCTTTGTATAGAAAGCTTTTTTGTTTTCAAGGGTATGCAGTCTTCGGCAAGCCGAAGATAACTTTCTCCTCACTTGTTTACATCTGACCTTAACTCTAGGAGTGAAGCTATTAGTATATGGATAATATTATCGGAGACTGGAGAACTCTAATTTTACAATACTTCCTAATAAACCTTGCTAACAGTCGTCTTTTTCAATTAGTTATTTCAGATCCAGCATAACTCAAAGGATAGTGGGATTTATTATATCAGCCTTAGCCAATGTTATGGTTAAATTAAATTTTGTATCTCTGTCGTCGGCATTCTATTTCTCGCTAGTAGTGCTTCGTACAGGTGCAGATTGTCAACCAAATTGTTATTTCAGGCCTTTCTAATTTTATTAATGGTGTCGGTCAGTTTGTTTATCTGTTTTTGAGTCTCTGAGTTTATGTTAATCTGCCTGGAATTTGGAGTTCACTAGGTGAGCTTCTGTCATCTTGACTTTTAGGAAATCTGGGCATCTGGTGTTCCTACCTCTTCCATGGAAGCTGTACCTAAGAAGTCTAAACTCCTCTCGCAATTCAGTGTAGTGTATATTTTTAGAACGGACAACAAACATTCTCAAATGATCTGTATCAAAGTCTAGTAATTTGCGCGCATATGCGACTGTACGGAAAAGACTCGGACAATTTTTCGGTCTCATCTACCATACCCCTTATCGGTTCTGAGAGTTGTTTGTTTTTTTCAATGAGTCCGTTGTTCAAACGCAATGTACATCTCCATCTGCGACGAGATTCTATTTGGCGGCGTGAGAAAAAGTCGGTAAATCCGCGCATTCGCCACTGCCAGGGTGATGAACGTTGTGAAAGCGTACCTGCAATCGAAACGTAGAATGAGACCACGGCGTTTTTACTAAAACCTAAAAGCATAATAAGAAAGGGTATGGTATAAGTAAATTAAAAAGTGGGGGAATTTATTTGAGAGTTGTCCTTATGGCTACCCCTTAATCTGAAGGAGACGTTTCTAGGTCTGCCTGCACTTTCTGTTCTGTGCACAATAGGGTTAGCTTGTTTCCTAACCTTTTTTGTGGCTGTTTAAGCCTCTTCCACCACCTCAAAAGCACCAGTTCACTTCAAGCTGGGTTACATCTTTCGATATTGATTTGCTGGGCCTTTCTCAGCCCTTTCTGCGAATGCCCTAGGCCCTGATCATGTCGGAACCCCAGTGTGAAAGGATCTCGACCGGTTTTCTCCTGAGTGACAGAATGTATTGTCTTATTATATTCTATCGTTGCCCTCAAAATAAGGTCTACCGACTCGCCGATTTTTTTATCCCGCTTAAGACATCTGGCGAGGTGCTGTGAGAATCATTCCCCTTGACCGTTTGACAAGCTATGTAGATGTTGAAGCGTTTTATATCAATGTTTTTATTGTTTTTAAGTAAAGATGTGATCGTTTCCGAATTGAAGGCGACCTCCTTGTCGCAATATATTGTTTTGATTTTAGAGACAAGTTTACGAGAGTTAAAGCAGGGGCCCTGTGACGTCCATTATGGTTCTGGACAGCACTGGTTGCACTATTGCAAGCTTCGAGGAAATTTATCAAAGCATGTTAAGATTGCTTCTTATCAGTTGAGAAGATATCAATGTGCAACATGACATTTGCCAGGGTGTAAGCAAGGTATGGGTATTTCCACCCAGCTCTCTCTTTTTTTGAGGTGCCTATCATATTTTGGCTTTGGTGCATTATTTGTTATGCAACCACCTCCTTTGCTAGGCCTTTCATTTTGGTTAAATATGATGGCTCATGGAGGAATTACTTGGTATTCTCCTGAGCCGCCCTGTGTGCACGATTGTGTTCTGTGGTGTGAATTCTCCAGCATCTCGTTTCTATTGGTAACGTCCATTACAATACTTTTTCCCCTCGAATCTACATTGTTGGGAAGGCCGAGCAATTAAGTGATGTTGAAAACTTGCAGGGTGGGTAGGTCGCAGTGTTGCATTTACGACCTCAGGGTTCACGACTTTTCCTTCACAGTTTCCAATGGTGCTTTTGTCGAGCGGAAATTAATTAAGTGGCGGGTTTTGCTACGACACAACGCAAGCGTCGCTGAAGTTCGATGACCTTTGTTCTGAAGATTTGGTTTCTGAAGCAGTTTACTGGTTGATCTGTCCCTTCGACCATGTAGGTCAGTGACAGTTCGCTGTATGAATAGTCGCAGCGTCCCATTTAGAGCTCATCTTGTAAGGCATTAAATATTCTGCCTGGAAAGAGCGTCAATTATATGGTTAATCTTTACCCGGTTTGTAGTGGAATTTTGCGTTATGATCCGTTGTCAGGTCCAGATGGCTTTTTTCTGAAATCAGGGTATCTGAGAATTACATCCTCGGAAGTGAAGACATTTCTCAGCCTCTCGAATGCATCTCCCGAGTCACCGGGCTCCCACGGAGTCTTTCAGACATGGCTTGCTGACAGGGCCTTTTTCTCCTTTCATCCAAACATCAAGGCACCTCGCGATCATACCGCGAAGTCTTTAGCAAACATCTGTAATAATAACTGGCTGAACCCAAAAAGTCCGCTCTCATGACAGTTTGTGTTGACTCTGGGTATTCCTTTACGGCCTTTACTTTTCTCAGGTCGGTTTTCGCACCTCGATTGGTTTTAATAAATCCCAGATATTCAACACTTTGCTTAAAAAGTACCGTCTTTTCGTTGGATACCTTCATATTGGCATCACACGGCTTTAAAGCCCAATCCATGTACCTAACATGGTTGTCATTCATTTTCAGAAAAATAGTGACGTCGTCTACGTAGACATAGGACGATTTCCCAATCTGTTTCCCGTAAGACGTCGTCGATCGCTCTTTGGAAGATGCTTCCAGCATTCTTCAACCCGAACTAATCGACAAAACTACCTTCTGCCGTTGAACGAAAGGAGGTCTTCTCACGGTCGTATGATCGGGCTACATATCTGGTGGTAGCCGGACTTCAACTAACGTTGTACGCTTCCCTAAGTTACTTGGCTTTCAGTAAGCTTGGTGCAAGTGTTTGGCATTGGGTACACTTATCAGCGATGGATTTTTCGTTAAGTTTCCCAAAGTCTATAACCAGACAGCTTATTTTTGGCCCCCAGCGCTCATCATGGCCTTTTTTGTCCGGCCAAAACCCATGTTGGATTGTTGTACGGTGACCTTTGAGGTTCTAATAATGCCTTTCTGCATGAGTCCGCGATTTCGCTTAACAACTCAGATACACCCATGGGGTGCGGGTATAATTTGGAATATACCGGTTTTTCGTCGCTTGCGCGAATTGTGGCAACAAACAGAAGTGTTAAAACGGCAAATTGCCCGAGGCTGACAATGCCTTAGATCTGTTTCCGATCATGTTCCGAAATTGATCTTTACAGGTTCTGGCATTTATGATAAAGCCATTGTTGCTAGTAAAATTTACATTGTCGCAATTATGATGCTGAAGTTTTTCAGAAACAAAAACCAGATTTATTGTACCTTTCTGCGTCGAGTTTTGCTCCCACTTGAGCTAGGAGGTCAAATCCTATAATACCATCGTATGGTGTTAGCGCGCTTAAAAGAAAGAACGTAGATGTTTTTTACAAAAATATTCATCAAACATTTCTGGTGAACTTGTTAGAAGCATGAATGGAACTAATCAGAAAGGGGCATCGACCGGCACCACATTTTTAAGCTCCTTTACGGGCTTGATGTAGTTCTTTGCCGCCCTGTGTTTGATTAAAATTTTTAGTTTCCTCCTTGTAAGGTATTTGGTTGAACGGCAGCCTGGAGCACTCCTAAAAATTGATCTGATCATTATCATCATCAGACTCCTCGTCTATCTCGGTAACGGCCGCTGCGGCCGCGCCTTCATATTCTCGCTGGGTCATTTTTATCGTCAAACCATCGCATGGTGTGTGTTGCAAACTCTGACGCCTTTGACCGGTCATACGTGCGTAGCCAAGTCTTTTATGGCCCCGAGCACCTTCGGCCTTGGTGACGAATTGGAGGCCAACGCTGGCAAAGGAAGTCGGGTGCCCAAACCAGGGGAACCTAACCTCGATAGGCTTAGGCGACTGATAACGGTAGTTGTCCGTGTTCTGGGCAGAACTATTTTGTTGGGGCCTATTTTGCTTCTTCTGTAGAAATGAGGGTTTTTCCCTTGGTCATTTTCGGCTCTGCTATGTTTTCCCTGCGGCCCTTTGAGCGGTTTTTATTCTTCTGGCAGATGAGTGCCTTGTCCGCAAAGCCTTTGCATATGTGGCAGCGAAGGTAGTGCGCTCTATGGTAGCATCGGATTCCCTAGCCAGTGCTGGGGTTTATGGCAAATCCTTGGCCAGCTCTGGCAAGAGACTATGGCCCTCAAGAGTTTTCTAAAGCCTGCACAAATGCATGGAGTCATCCTCTTGAACTTCATTATTGAACATCCTAGCACTTGTCCGGTCTGTGTGTCATAACGATCTTGTTTGTTATCAACGTAAATCGTTTTTCTACGTCGTCGTAATACTGCATTAGCTCAGTTCCCCTTGCCTTACCGTTTCAAGTCCCCGCCTGGGCGACACGCAGCGACGCTTTGTCCGCGTAAGTGCAGTCTAATCGAGCACAATAAATAATGGCATCGAAATTTAAGACTGTGTGTTCCCATCGAATAGTTGGGTCTGGTTTCATTCTTCCGTCGCTTCCACTTGTGGTGCTTCCACGCACAAGCTTTCCATCTTGTTGCTTTACCTCATCTAACTGTGTCTGGAATGCTCTACCAATCTAACTTGCTAAGGCGCCTGGCTAACGGCTCCAGCTATACCGTTTTCAAATGGGCAGCTTCCATGACTGTTGTGTTGTTCGTCGTATTAGGCCGAAAGCCTTCTGATTCTAATTCCCACCCGTCTTGACTCGTATTCGACTTTGATGTCTCTATATGCCCAACTCCATATAACATTGGTTAGCACCGCGCAATTAAATTTTTTCGAGCACGGTTGATTGCTATACGAATTGCGATAATTACACGCGCGAGAAGCAGAATGCGACACAAAAACAAAAAAAAATTCTGTGCAAAAAAATAATAATTTCTTATTAATTCACGCATGTGAAACAACAAGGTATGCAGTGCAAAATACCACCTGTAATACGGTGTATGTTATAGAATTTATGCTTTAGGTATGCAATGAAAAACAACAAGATAATTTGGGTATGCTACCAATTTTTTCTTGGTAAGAGCATGCAGTGGAAATAATACTGGCATACAAAAAAGGCTGTTGGCTTTTTTAGGCTTTTTTATTTATTTAATACACAATTCCTAGGTTGCCGAATTGACTTCACTAATCAAGCTTACATGGTTTATCTCTTAACTATCCTGGTTAAAATACTCCTAGGTCCTTTGATGAACGTTGGGCGCTAATAGATAGAAAGACAGATAGACAAACAAACAGACAGACAGATAGACAGACAGTTGAGGTTTGTCGTTTAAAATTTTTTGTATTATTTTTTTTTGTAGGTACGCGTGAACTCGGTTGGGCGCTAGTAGACACAAAACTATTTTCCCGCTGGTATATAAAAACTTTATATTTTGGAATTTATCCCGTTTATTTAATTTTAATGTCAAATAAATTAATAGTTATTGCAGATTTATCCGTTTGGATAATTTTAGCTTTTATTTATGAGAATTACTCCCGTTTTTTGGGTTATATATTGATCCGGAAACCGTTATGATTCTTTTCGAGTATGTTAAGAACAAAATAATGCTATTCTCAATATTCTCTAAGAGAGCTGGGTAGAAGGCCCGACGTCGGCAGATATGAGCACAATTGACTCTTTTGAATTTACAGACAAGCAATTCGTATATGTATATAAATGTACATATATATACAATCAATATATTTGTGTTAATGTATATGTCGGGAATTTACTTGGTTTATAAGGTTTGAGGTTATAAATTGGAAATAAATGATGATGAAAAGGAATGAGAAGAGAGAGAGAGAGCGCTTTATTGAGTGAGCGCGTGTATGAGAGTTTCTGTATGAGAACGCTGTGGGGAAGGAGAGTGAAAATCCCTGCTGAGCGTGGCGCAATGAGAGGTGAGGAGGAAGAATAAATAGGAAGAAGAAACAGGAAGATGAAGGACAGTTCGAATAGCCCTCTGAGAAGAACAGAAGTGACCATTGCGACTTGCTGCGTGACAGTGCAACTAATTATAAAACATGAACGACGCTAATGAAAGTCCATCTCCGACATCAGAAGTGGGATCACCACACCTACAAAGCAATTCGGAATAAAGTTTACGCGCGATAGTCGAAATAGGCAAAATAAAATGATAGCTGAATTATTAAAAGTGTCGGTGCCTGGCGCACGTGCTGTTTCCGCGACTCTACCGACATTCAACCCCGAAGCTGCTGACGCCGACGCAGCTGCATGGGGTAAAACGGCTAATATGATTCTGTGTGAACATCCTCAAGAAGGCGCATCTTTGGTGATGATGTTCAGCAAATCACTTCTCGGCAGTGCATCGCAGTGGCTTTCGCAAATTTGTTTTCCTGGAATGAGCTGGCTGCAGTTCAAGGAATTGTTCTTGGAACGCTATGAAGGCAACGAGACAACGGCTGCAGTGTTGCTGAACATGCTGAAAGGACGCCCAAATTTACATGAATGCCTTTCAGTGTATTCCAGCCGTTTGGTTACAACTTTACTGACCAAGTGGAAGGAAATGACGCATGAAGAGATTGCGGTATCATACATCGCAAATCGACCCCAGACTTCAGCATTTGGTTTTCACAACGAACGTAAAGACACGTGCGGAGCTACAACAACAACTCAGAGCCCACTCGTTCGTCAGAAATGCCGAATTCGCTGAAAACGAGCAAGGCCCCGCAAAGCAGAGGCATAAAATGCAAACACCGATTTGATGCCATAGTTGTGGTAAACTCGGACACAAGGCAATGGAGTGCCGAAAGAGAAGATCAGAAGAAAGGAACGAGAGAAACGAGACGAGACCAGGCTTTAGCGACGGCAGATCTACAGTTACGTGTTTCAAATGTGGCAACGTTGGACATATTGCATCGGCGTGCACGAAAAGACCCCCAACAGCGAATATAACCATAGAGTGGAGAGTCGACACGTGTGCGGTAAATTCAGCAGAACGGGACAGCAATACAGTTTGATGAGCGGTTTCCATTTTTCTTTGATTCTGGTTCCAAATGCTCGTTAATAAAAGAGACAATTAGCGAGAAGCTTGCCGTCAAGAGATGCCATAATCCTGTAGTTTTGAGAGGCATGGGCGACAATGTTGTCAAGAGTAATTTGTAAATTCTGTCCACTCTTGGTTTTGGAGTAATGTTGGAAAGTGATAGGTTCGATATTTGCAAAACACAGACGGTTTTATCGATGAATGACGATGGCATTTTAAATAGGGTCGAATCAATTGCTAGTGATAAGCGTCCCATGTAGGCGTGTGACCACGGGTTCACTGGAGGTCCGTTTGCTGGATATGAGTAGGACTGTTCAAAGGCGACCGTGTCGCCTCGGCGAGGACAAAGGGCGGATGGTAATGAGTAAAATTGATCAAATGTTGAAAGCGAAGGTACTTAGACCTAGTGGCTCTCCCTTCGCTAGCCCTATGTTACTTGTGAAAAAGAAAGACGGCAGTGATAGGCTTTGTATTGACTATCGTGAGTTGAACGCAAATACAGTGTCAGATAAGTATCCCTTGCCGTTAATATCAGACCAGATTAATCGCTTACGTGGCGAGAAATATTTTTCCAGTTTGGATATGGCCAGTAGTTTTTATCAGGTGCCAATTCACCCCGATTCTGTTGAGAGGACAGCTTTTGTGACCCCTGAAGGTCAATATGAGTTTTTGGCAATGCCGTTCGGATTGAAGAATGCGTCATCTGTTTTTCAGCGTACAATAGTCCGAGCCCTGGGGAATTTAGTTAATACCTATGCGGTGGTCTACATTGATGATGTGTTGATTGTCTCAGATTCTGAAGAGGAAGCGTTCGAAAGATTGGATAAAGTGCTAAGCGTGTTATCAATGTCAGGGTTTTCTTTCAATGTAAAAAAAATGTCAATTTCTGCGAAAGGAACTAGAATACTTGGGTTTCGTTGTCAAGGAGAGTGAACTGAAGCCCAATCCACGAAAAATTCAGGCGTTATCTCAACTCCCAGAACCAGGTTCAATCACACAGATACGACAGTTTATTGGTTTAGCATCCTACTTCAGGCAGTTCGTCCCTAGATTTTCGGAAGTGATGAAACCATTATACCAATTAACTTCGAAATTAAATGATTTCAAATGGGAAAAACAACATGAGGAAATTCGTCAAAGAATCATTAAAGTCCTGATCAGTGATCCAGTATTAATAATTTTTGACCCCAAATTTCCAATTGAATTGCATACGGATGCGAGCGCAAATGGTTTTGGCGCTATGTTATTGCACAAAGTAGAAGGAAAACGCCGGGTAGTCGAGTATTATAGCAAATGCACCACGTTAGCAGAATCTAAATACCACTCTTATGAACTCGAAACATTGGCAGTCTTAAATGCCATCAAGCACTTCCGTCATTATTTAACCGGTAGACAGCTTACTGTGTATACAGACTGCAATTCTATTAAGACGAGTCAGGACAAGGCGGTATTGACCCCGCGAGTGCATCGATGGTGGTCATTCATGCAACTCTTTGAGTTCCACATTGAATATCGTAAAGGAAGCCAAATGGCTCATGTTGATTGCTTATCAAGGAATCCTGTAGCTGCAGAAGCACAGCCAAATACAAGTAAAGTTGTGGAAGTACGAGTTGACTTGGCAACTATCACACACAACTGGCTAGTATCCGAGCAGCAGCGCGATGAAAACATATCGAATATTATGAGCGAGTTAAATAGTGACGAGATGCATAGAGAATTAGCGAACACGTATGAGATTCGAAAGAGTCTGTTGCATCGTATTATTCAAAGAAATGGCAAGACGTGATGCTTGCCTGTTATTCCGAGGGCGTTTAGATGGTCCGGTGTTAATCATATACACGAGGCCATAATGCACATGGGTTGGCAGAAGACACTAGATAAGGTCTACGAGCAGTACTGGTTTGAAAATATGCCAAATATGTTAGGAAATTCGTAGAAAATTGCGTTACATGTAAATTATCGAAATCAGCGTCAGGCAAAACGCAAATAGAATTACATCCAATACCCAAAGTAGAGATACCGTGGCATACCATTCAAATTGACATTAGTGGGAAATTAAGTGGCAAGAAAGACGAAAAGGAATATTTCATTGTACAAAGCGAATTTCGCAAGTTCTGTAACACAAACAAAATGGATTTACACGTGATAGCAACTGGTGCTAGCAGAGCGAATGGGCAGGTAGAGCGAGTGATGAGTGTACTTAAAGGGATGTTAACAGCAGTAAAGACTAGCGAACGTTCGTGGCAGGAGGCATTGGGTGAGATACAGTTGGCCATAAATTGCACCACTAATCGGGTGACTCAGCACAGTCCCTTAGAATTGTTAGGAAAAGAGGCAAGGCCGATGGGAATGTTGACCATCAACGAAGAAATGCCAGTAGATCTGGAGAAAACTAGAGAGAAGGCTAAAGAGAAACTCGTGAGTTAATAGAAGAGCTTGACGACGGCAACAGAGAAGAAAACATAGAAAAAGAATCCGATAATAAGTTGAGAGCGGATTGGTATCCAAATGGTCGAGTTTGTGCAGAAGGGAGCGTGTACTCCAATTCGAAAATGTATAGCCTGCTAAACTGACATTTGACGACTAGTGTAAGATAGCCAGACGATTGAGCTTGAGTAGAAGAGAGCCTGTACTCTAAGCGTTAAGTTGAAGAATATCCTACTAAGCTAATCTCTGATGAAATGTATGGTTGATAGCCAAATTGTTGGGTTTGTGCGGAAGAGAGCGTGTACTCTAGAGGAGATTGAGAAGGTTTATCCCGCCAAACTAACATTTGAAGACACAAGAAGTGTAAGAAAATTTGCTACGGAAAGTTAAGTTGAATGATATGAGTAATGAAGTCAAGCGATACCTTAGAAAGATGAAGAACAAAGAAATACAATAAAGTTTATGATGAGTTGAGCAACACGAGGACGTGTTATAGTCAGGAAGGCCGTGTCGGGAATTTACTTGGTTTATAAGGTTTGAGGTTATAAATTGAAAATAAATGATGATGAAAAGGAATGAGAAGAGAGAGAGAGCGCTTTATTGAGTGAGCGCGTGTATGAGAGTTTCTGTATGAGAACGCTGTGGGGAAGGAGAGTGAAAATCCCTGCTGAGCGTGGCGCAATGAGAGGTGAGGAGGAAGAATAAATAGGAAGAAGAAACAGGAAGATGAAGGACAGTTCGAATAGCCCTCCCAGAAGAACAGAAGTGATCATTGCGACTTGCTGCGTGACAGTGCAACTAATTATAAAACATGAACGACGCTAATGAAAGTCCATCTCCGACATCAGAAGTGGGATCACCACACCTACAAAGCAATTCGGAATAAAGTTTACGCGCGATAGTCGAAATAGGCAAAATAAAATGATAGCTGAATTATTAAAAGTGTCGGTGCCTGGCGCACGTGCTGTTTCCGCGACTCTACCGACATTCAACCCCGAAGCTGCTGACGCCGACGCAGCTGCATGGGGTAAAACGGCTAATATGATTCTGTGTGAACATCCTCAAGAAGGCGCATCTTTGGTGATGATGTTCAGCAAATCACTTCTCGGCAGTGCATCGCAGTGGCTTTCGCAAATTTGTTTTCCTGGAATGAGCTGGCTGCAGTTCAAGGAATTGTTCTTGGAACGCTATGAAGGCAACGAGACAACGGCTGCAGTGTTGCTGAACATGCTGAAAGGACGCCCAAATTAACATGAATGCCTTTCGGTGTATTCCAGCCGTTTGGTTACAACTTTACTGACCAAGTGGAAGGAAATGACGCACGAAGAGATTGCGGTATCATACATCGTAAATCGACCCCAGACTTCAGCATTTGGTTTTCACAACGAACGTAAAGACACGTGCGGAGCTACAACAACAACTCAGAGCCCACTCGTTCGTCAGAAATGCCGAATTCGCTGAAAACGAGCAAGGCCCCGCAAAGCAGAGGCATAAAATGCAAACACCGATTTGATGCCATAGTTGTGGTAAACTCGGACACAAGGCAATGGAGTGCCGAAAGAGAAGATCAGAAGAAAGGAACGAGAGAAACGAGACGAGACCAGGCTTTAGCGACGGCAGATCTACAGTTACGTGTTTCAAATGTGGCAACGTTGGACATATTGCATCGGCGTGCGCGAAAAGACCCCCAACAGCGAATATAACCATAGAGAGGAGAGTCGACACGTGTGCGGTAAATTCAGCAGAACGGGACAGCAATACAGTTTGATGAGCGGTTTCCATTTTTCTTTGATTCTGGTTCCAAATGCTCGTTAATAAAAGAGACAATTAGCGAGAAGCTTGCCGTCAAGAGATGCCATAATCCTGTAGTTTTGAGAGGCATGGGCGACAATGTTGTCAAGAGTAATTTGCAAATTCTGTCCACTTTTGGTTTTTGAGTAATGTTGGAAAGTGATAGGTTCGATATTTGCAAAACACAGACGGTTTTATCGATGAATGACGATGGCATTTTAAATAGGGTCGAATCAATTGCTAGTGATAAGCGTCCCATGTAGGCGTGTGACCACGGGTTCACTGGAGGTCCGTTTGCTGGACATGAGTAGGACTGTTCAAAGGCGACCGTGTCGCCTCGGCGAGGACAAAGGGCGGATGGTAATGAGTAAAATTGATCAAATGTTGAAAGCGAAGGTACTTAGACCTAGTGGCTCTCCCTTCGCTAGCCCTATGTTACTTGTGAAAAAGAAAGACGGCAGTGATAGGCTTTGTATTGACTATCGTGAGTTGAACGCAAATACAGTGTCAGATAAGTATCCCTTGCCGTTAATATCAGACCAGATTAATCGCTTACGTGGCGAGAAATATTTTTCCAGTTTGGATATGGCCAGTAGTTTTTATCAGGTGCCAATTCACCCCGATTCTGTTGAGAGGACAGCTTTTGTGACCCCTGAAGGTCAATATGAGTTTTTGGCAATGCCGTTCGGATTGAAGAATGCGTCATCTGTTTTTCAGCGTACAATAGTCCGAGCCCTGGGGAATTTAGTTAATACCTATGCGGTGGTCTGAAGAGGAAGCGTTCGAAAGATTGGATAAAGTGCTAAGCGTGTTATCAATGTCAGGGTTTTCTTTCAATGTAAAAAAAATGTCAATTTCTGCGAAAGGAAATAGATACTTGGGTTTCGTTGTAAAGGAGGGTGAACTGAAGCCCAATCCACGAAAAATTCAGGCGTTATCTCAACTCCCAGAACCAGGTTCAATCACACAGATACGACAGTTTATTGGTTTAGCATCCTACTTCAGGCAGTTCGTCCCTAGATTTTCGGAAGTGATGAAACCATTATACCAATTAACTTCGAAATTAAATGATTTCAAATGGGAAAAACAACATGAGGAAATTCGTCAAAGAATCATTAAAGTCCTGATCAGTGATCCAGTATTAATAATTTTTGACCCCAAATTTCCAATTGAATTGCATACGGATGCGAGCGCAAATGGTTTTGGCGCTATGTTATTGCACAAAGTAGAAGGAAAACGCAGGGTAGTCGAGTATTATAGCAAATGCACCACGTTAGCAGAATCTAAATACCACTCTTATGAACTCGAAACATTGGCAGTCTTAAATGCCATCAAGCACTTCCGTCATTATTTAATCGGTAGACAGCTTACTGTGTATACAGACTGCAATTCTATTAAGACGAGTCAGGACAAGGCGGTATTGACCCCGCGAGTGCATCGATGGTGGTCATTCATGCAACTCTTTGAGTTCCACATTGAATATCGTAAAGGAAGCCAAATGGCTCATGTTGATTGCTTATCAAGGAATCCTGTAGCTGCAGAAGCACAGCCAAATACAAGAAATGGTAAGACGTGATGCTTGCCTGTTATTCCGAGGGCGTTTAGATGGTCCGGTGTTAATCATATACACGAGGCCATAATGCACATGGGTTGGCAGAAGACACTAGATAAGGTCTACGAGCAGTACTGGTTTGAAAATATGCCAAATATGTTAGGAAATTCGTAGAAAATTGCGTTACATGTAAATTATCGAAATCAGCGTCAGGCAAAACGCAAATAGAATTACATCAAATACCCAAAGTAGAGATACCGTGGCATACCATTCAAATTGACATTAGTGGGAAATTAAGTGGCAAGAAAGACGAAAAGGAATATTTCATTGTACAAAGCGAATTTCGCAAGTTCTGTAACACAAACAAAATGGATTTACACGTGATAGCAACTGGTGCTAGCAGAGCGAATGGGCAGGTAGAGCGAGTGATGAGTGTACTTAAAGGGATGTTAACAGCAGTAAAGACTAGCGAACGTTCGTGGCAGGAGGCATTGGGTGAGATACAGTTGGCCATAAATTGCACCACTAATCGGGTGACTCAGCACAGTCCCTTAGAATTGTTAGGAAAAGAGGCAAGGCCGATGGGAATGTTGACCATCAACGAAGAAATGCCAGTAGATCTGGAGAAAACTAGAGAGAAGGCTAAAGAGAAACTCGTGAGTTAATAGAAGAGCTTGACGACGGCAACAGAGAAGAAAACATAGAAAAAGAATCCGATAATAAGTTGAGAGCGGATTGGTATCCAAATGGTCGAGTTTGTGCAGAAGGGAGCGTGTACTCCAATTCGAAAATGTATAGCCTGCTAAACTGACATTTGACGACTAGTGTAAGATAGCCAGACGATTGAGCTTGAGTAGAAGAGAGCCTGTACTCTAAGCGTTAAGTTGAAGAATATCCTACTAAGCTAATCTCTGATGAAATGTATGGTTGATAGCCAAATTGTTGGGTTTGTGCGGAAGAGAGCGTGTACTCTAGAGGAGATTGAGAAGGTTTATCCCGCCAAACTAACATTTGAAGACACAAGAAGTGTAAGAAAATTTGCTACGGAAAGTTAAGTTGAATGATATGAGTAATGAAGTCAAGCGATACCTTAGAAAGATGAAGAACAAAGAAATACAATAAAGTTTATGATGAGTTGAGCAACACGAGGACGTGTTATAGTCAGGAAGGCCGTGTCGGGAATTTACTTGGTTTATAAGGTTTGAGGTTATAAATTGGAAATAAATGATGATGAAAAGGAATGAGAAGAGAGAGAGAGCGCTTTATTGAGTGAGCGCGTGTATGAGAGTTTCTGTATGAGAACGCTGTGGGGAAGGAGAGTGAAAATCCCTGCTGAGCGTGGCGCAATGAGAGGTGAGGAGGAAGAAGAAATAGGAAGAAGAAACAGGAAGATGAAGGACAGTTCGAATAGCCCTCGGAGAAGAACAGAAGTGACCATTGCGACTCGCTGCGTGACAGTGCAACTAATTATAAAACATGAACGACGCTAATGAAAGTCCATCTCCGACATATATTTATACGTGTTCAGACATAAATATATGTAGTATATATACATATAGAGTGTATATACGTATGCATGTTTGTATATAAGTAGTTTCCATTCCAAAATTTATTGTAATTGGTATTCTGTGTGTTCAAAATATAATTAATTACCTTATATCAAAAAAAACCAAGTCACAAATCTTAATTACTACAGCTGGAAACTGTAAACGATCAGTTAGTTATCGGAATTTAGTTTTGGATTTGCAAAGGTTGCGTATATAGGGGGTATGCAGGTATCTCTATATACAATTATATTGCTTACAAATCGTTTGCATTGGAAGATATATGGTATATACAACTATTCGTCACCAGTAGTTTAATAGCAATGAAAATTTTTCTTTGATAATAACACAATAATGATGTTGAAGTTAAATAATAAATAATAAAATGCTAACCATTTTAATGATATTTCAGAGACCAACATTTGCTGAGCATTTTCGAAATCATCGTCGCTACACTTGAAGAGAAACTTAAGAGAATTGATAATCTCGAAAAAAGCATGGACCTTATGGTGCAGCGAATAGAGGGCTTGGAAACTCTATTAACAAGCAATATTGCAAAAACGGATGTTGTTACATCTCAGTTATGTAATATAGAGTCAATAATATCTTATGAAAAGCATGCAATAGACGAATCAAAATTAAAAGTTATAAATACAACGGAAAAATTTACACAAAAAAATACAATTAAGGGAAAAATAGAAAACTTAGATGAAAGGGTTACTACTCTAGACAACAAGCTTGAGGGTCTAAAATCCCAATTAGATAACAACTTCTTGCAAATGGAAGAAATTAACGGAGAAGCTAGCGAAAAAAAGCCAATCACAATGGATAGTATTTTTACTTCTAAAGAAATAAGCTATGAAAAAATGGCTGATGTATCTTTAGAATTAAGTGAACTCAGAGATACAACTGACAGAATTGATAAAAAACTACAATTTCACATTAACATCGTTTCTGAAAATATAGGCACAATTATGCGTATGATGCATGATATTTATATTTCAGTGGTCAGTGGCGTTAACTCTCGTAACGTTACGACTTCCATAGATGAGTCCACAAAGTCGGAAAAAACAATTGACTTAGCTAAATCAATACAGACAATGGTTCCAGCGTCGGAAAAAAATGATTGGGATGTTGTGGTTGACATAAAAACGTCTGAGAATGATTTTCTTTCAAAGTCAAAGGCCCATTTAAGCCAAACTCAACGACAAGAACGAGCTATAGACGAAATCCATCAAGATCTCAAAACAAAAGCTAACTTAATCGTAAATAATTTAGATACGTCCGAAAAGCGTCTTCAGGAACCGGTAAGTGATTTACAACCGTTTTTGAAGCTACCGGTTCGGTTAGACCTTTCATTCGGTACTGCTATAGGTCATTTAATGGATTATGGAGCAACCAAGTAAGTTTATTATTGCACAGATTAAGTTGTTTTAACATGTTTTTTTTTTTTTAATTTATGTTCTTTTCCAAGCCATTCTGTAAACGATGAAAAGTTATCGGAAAATAATTTAAACCTTTCTACATCAACGCAAACTACCTTTCATTCAAATGTATCTAATACCGAAGGGAAAATATTAGTCACTAACGGAAATATAGCTAATGGTACAGCGACATCCATGCCTATATCCACGAAAACAGCTATCCGAAAGGGAGGAATTATTTTTCCAAGCATTAAAAATAAGCCATCTATTATAAATAGTACGTTTAACAATGAAATTTTGGCCTTAAAGGATATCAAAGTAAGTGCTATCAGACAAAAATTGAGAGTTAAATTTTATAATAAGGTGCAATAAAACGAATTCATTCTAGTTGTAATAACTCTCATTCACGTAATAAGAGTATTTAAAATTTATTTTATTATCTTAAATAGAGACTAATAATAAGTTATCGAATCTTAAAATTATATATAATCTAACCTGAGCCTGATTATTTATCCTGGTTTACCACTACGTCCCCTTGGATTCGGATGGAAGATTCTTAAGATTCTGATTGGGCCAAAAGCCTCAAAGCTACTAGCCATAGGTCGAAGTGGCTTTAAAACGAAGCTTTAGAGCACAACATTGTAGTTAAAGGAGGCAGCCTGTATAAATGCCGGCCCTTGTCGACTATTGGCCCTTAGTCTTGAGTTCTCTTCCCATCATTGTGTCTGCTATATCCCTAATTTTAAGCTTTCTATCAAGAAGTGCATTAATGTAAGTCATTTTATTTGCTTAAGGCACTCCCATGTTGTTTAATATTGTAATAAACTGGAGCAGTTTTCTTTAATTCTGGTAAACCTGACGTGCTTGCAGTTTTATTCTTTTACGTTCTTTCGCCAATCAGATAACTAGATAAACCTAATAACTATATGGACACTAATTACTCTGATGCTTTTGTGGGGCATCTAAAGCCGCATCTTTCCCGCTGAAAAAGGTTGAAGTGTTTCATTTCTCGCGCAGCTTCCACTGCAAAACGTATAGACCACCATCCGCCAAATTGACCTATAGGGCTTCCGTTTATGGTACGCTTCGAATAGCTGGGACAGATCCGAAATAAGTAAAGTGTAAATGGGATTACAAAGAAAAAGGTTACGTTTGTTGATCTGATAGGTAGGCGAGAACAGACGATTTAATAGACAAAAGTGCAAAAATAAGCAATGTAATGAAGATCATTGAAGTCCGAACATAGTACCCAAATCTGGTGTGGAATAGATTACTTAAGTTTCTAGTCCGGTTATTAAGATTGTTATTAGGATTGTTATTACGAATGTTATTAGGATTGTTAAGCATGCTAGTAACACTGGTTGTCTTCATTTTTATACCCTTGAAAAAAGGTATTATAATTTTGTCCAGAAATGTGTAACGCATTAAAGGAAGCATCTCCGACCCCACAAAGTATATATATTCTTGATCAGCATCAACAGGCGAGTCGATATAGCCATGTCTGTCTGTCCGTCTGTCCGTCTGTCCGTCTATCCGTCTGTCCGTCTGTTTCTATGCAAAAAATAGACAGTAGTTTAAAGCTAGCGTTTTGAAATTTTTACCAGATCATTATTTTTGTTGCAGATCAAGTTTAAGAATCGGTCGGATCGGACCACTATATCATATAGCTGCCTTACAAACGACCGATATGAAAACAAGTCTTTGTATGGGAAACTTTTTTTGTTTTCCAAGCTATTGCAACTGAATTCAACATTTATTCATTTGACATAGCCATACATGATTTGTGAAAGTTTGGTCCGGATCGGACTACTATATCATATAGCTGCCTTACAAACGACCGATATGAAAACAAGTCTTTGTATGGGAAACTTTTTTTGTTTTCTAAGCTATTGCAAGTGAATTCAACATTTATTCATTTGACATAGCCATACATGATTTGTGAAAGTTTAGTCCGGATCGGACCACTATATCATATAGCTGCCATACAAACGACCGATATGAAAACAAGTCTTTGTATGGGAAACTTTTTTGTTTTCCAAGCTATTGCAACTGAATTCAACATTTATTCATATGACATAGCCATACACGATTTGTGAAAGTGTGGTCCGGATCGGACCACTATATAATATAGCTGCCATACAAACGACCGATATGAAAACAAGGCTTTGTATGGAAAACTTTTTTGTTTTCAAGGGTATACCATCTTCGGCAAGCCGAAGATAACTTTTATCACTTGTTATTAATAAGATTATGTAGGAAAAGAACACCAGGCATAACTCCACCGTTTCTTAGTAATGCTTAGTTGCATTAAGATCGTTACCCAGAGTTTATATTTTTAATGTGAAATGGAGAAAGGACATAGTCTAGTGAGGTCTTGGGTGATAAAATGAAGTCCGTTTGCGGAGAACCATTTTTGGATTTAAAAAAGCTACAAAGTAACAGCCCAAGATAGCTTCCTTGGAAGATTCCCAATGCAGCTCGCACAAGCCGTGACTGTACATCTTCAACAAGAAAACGTTGGGGATTTCCAGCTAAGTAGCTTACCTTAGAATGGTGGCCGATTCGGCAAAGATTTTTCTAAGTGTTGCTGCTTAAGCTGTGCTTTCAATTTCTGAGCAAAAGGAGTACGACGCATTGCCTTTCTAACAGACATTTTATAGCCAGCTAGAGCTGTTTTAAAGTCACTCCAGAGACCCACTTGTTGCTAGCATTATTCTCTTTTGTGAATTTGTGAATTCTTAAACTAACCTGTTGTTTGAGAATATATGAAGTTACGAAAGCTACTGGTTTTGTGGTATTAATTGGTGAGTGTCCCTTCTATGTACATATAATCTAAGATAAGTTGCTTGGGTATGCCCTTCAGGGAGATTGTGTCTCTAGTATTGATCTAAAGACTAGAGTCTAACCATCTTTATGATATATGTATTGTAGTTGTATAATAGTTGGGACCGCTACCCTTTGTTGCACCAAAAACGACGGAGATCCGTATACATTAAAAAAAACCCTACCGCGGTTGTACTTACTCACTATGTGTGGATGGCACAACAGCCTATTGGGCCTTTGCCTAGTTTTCCGTTGACCGCTATTTGTTTTCTCACTAGCTCATTTTTCGAATACCACGCAAGACGAAATTTTCCTTATAGGAGATGGCTCTCAAGGTAACTGACGCGCTGTCTGTGTCGCTGCAATTATTCGAAAGACATCTTTTAAAGCGCTTTTTAGCTAGAATGCAGCTTTGTTGGTAGCTGCTAAAAGCTTCTACTCATTGTTCGCGTGTCGAAAAACATTACCTTCTACAGGGTGCGCCATCTAGATGTATCCTATTTCGACATTGAATAGCTCCGCCATTTTTCAGTCGATTTTGACAGATGAATACAATTCTGAAACGTCATTCAGTGCCATTTTAGCTATGAGTCGAAACACACCGAAAGAATGCGCTGAAATCGTAGCGCTTTACATTGAAAACGATCGTTCAATTGTGAAAACTGTCCCAGGACGCGTTATCTCAAAAAATGGAGTGGCCGCCTCGTTCTCCGGATTTAACGGTACCAGACTTTTTTCTGTGGGGATATTTAAAAAGTAAGGTTTATGCCAGCAAGCCGAAGAACATTGACGAACTCAAAGCTAATATACGAGCTGAAATCAGCTGCTTTTCAGCTGCGATATCACCCCAAATGCTGGCCAATGTTATGCAGAATGCCCGCAAAAGGGCTGCTTTTTATGTATCAAATAGGGGTGGTCATTTAATCGACGTTGTATTATAAACCTGGTTTAAAATAAATGGCATAGAATATCGTGAAAAAATCTTATTCATTTGCGAAAATTGGCTGATAATTAGTGGAGTTATTCAATGTTGAAATAGGATACATCCAGATGGCGCACCCTGTAATACCCTAGATTTCTGGACTAGGATTATATAGACACAAAATTTTACCTCCTGCTATCCTAGGTTCCTGGACTACGACTATGTCGACTCCATTATTCCATCCTCACACAGATAGAGCTGAAACGCAGTGGTGAAAACTTTACTTTGGTGGAGGTGCAGCTTTAGAAAAATCGACTGAAGACCCGGCCTTATTGTTTTCCGAAAGTTCAACGTCCTCCATTGGACAATGCAGCCATGCTGCAAAGATGCGACGCATCATGGAGCCGAATTCCGAGAATTTTTCAGTTCCGCTATCTTGGTTCTACTTGCAGACCGATCTGTAAGCCTATATAACCCCTGAGCTAAATCCAAAATTATGCTCCCCGTGAGCGGCCTCTACGGGTGTTAGGAACTTCTTATTATATATGAGAACCACCTCGGCATCTCAATTTTCTTCGCTTTCAAAACTCGGTAGTCTCACATCGTAGGTAGGTGCGGGTCCAGACGCAAGACGTCCATCGCCCTTGTAGACTCCCCAGAGTTCGTACGATCCATCTTGGCAGAACGTTCTCGGATCGTTTCTGAGCGAGCGCTGCATTTTCTGATGTTGGAACAAGGTCGCAGCTGGAAAATTCAGTAATACAAGATGCAATTCAAAAGTTCCAGGACTTTTATTTTTATTTTTTTTTTTTTAACGTTCTTATTTTGTATTTAAAATCTGTCCAAGTGGACAATCATCAAATGGTTTGGGGGAGACCTTGACTTAAGGGAGGTACATGGAATGTACATATATCTAATGAGGTTGAATTAGATGTCTATTGGTTGGGGATGTCAAGCGGGTGTTTTCTTTTCAGGCGTCTTAGGGATTGCCTATTATCTAGGAGGTTGATGGCCAGGTGGTTGGTGTGGTTGTCCAGTCTTTTTATGTATCTTTTGCTGAGACGGGTGATCTCCTCTGCCACACATCTAATTCCAAGCTCTTTATGGATTATTGAGTTTACGTGGTACGGATGGGCGTTCGAAACTGTTCTCAGCCATTTATTCTGAAAGCGCTGGATTTTGATGCGGTTCGAACAGCTTGCCGTGCCCCACAACTGTATCCCATATGTCCAGATTGGCTTCAGCACTACCTTGTAAATAAGCAGCTTGAATTTTACTTTGAGCTTGGACCTTCTTCCCAGGAGCCAATGCAGCTGCTTAAGCCGTAGGTTGGCCTGGTTGCGCTTTTTGATTAGGTGCGGACGCCATGTGAGCCTGCGGTCCAGGGTCAGCCCTAGATATTTGGGAGTGTTATTCGTTGGGATGGTTTCCCCGTTGAGGGTGACGTGGGGGCATTCTCCCCTGCGTAGTGCGAAGGTTGTTTGTGAAGATTTCTCAGCGTTGACCACGATGTACCATCGTTTCAGCCATGGACCGAGGGCATTCAGTTGCCTCTGGATGATGGATGAAGCTTCCTGAGGATCTGTGGCGGAGGCTAGGAAGGCGGTGTCATCGGCATAAGTGGCCACTGTGAGGTTCCGGGAGGGGTGATGGGGAGGTCCGCTGTGTAGAGTGTGTATAAGATGGGTCCAAGAACACCGCCTTTTGGTACTCCTGCTCTTATGGGCCTAGGGGTACTGATTGATGATCCGCATCTCACTCTGAATTCTCTTCCCTCTGTGTATGACTTGAGGAAGGTGAAATGGGAACTTGGGAGGTGGGATTTAATTTTGAAAAGTAGTCCTGGGTGCCAGACTCTGTCAAACGCCTGTTTGACATCCAGCATACGGCGCAGCAGTACTTCTTCTCTTCGAAGGCCTCAAGCATGCTCTCAACAAGCCGGTGGCATTGCTCAGGTGTTCCATGGAGGCGTCTGAAGCCAAACTGGTGGTCAGGGATCAGACCGGCCTCTTCCAATACTGGCAGTACTCTACGTAAAAATACTCTTTCAAGTATTTTGGAAAGGATTGCTAGCAAGCTAATCGGTCGATACGATGCTAGGTTGTCTTCAGGTTTCCCACGTTTGAGGAGGACAATTACTTCCGCTCGCTTCCACTCTTTAGGGAAGTACCCTATACGGAGGCAGCTGTTGAATATGTTGGCCAGCCTTTGGGAACAGATTAGGGGCAACATTTTGTTTTTGTGTTAATACATTTTTTTTGGACTTATACTTACTTTTTGGATGTGCCTCCAAATCTCTGCTTGGTCCACGCTAATATGACTATCTTCGTTTTTGGTAAATAATATAGCCTGTGCTTAAGGTGGATTAACTTGAATTCTCCATTTCTCAAGTACGACCTTAGCAATTAAATGCTATGTGTATAAATCACCAACACTATATTTTTTACTTGCAAGGTCACTACATAACGTACCTTGTCGTTCTTGATGACTTAGTATACGTTGGGCCTTGAAGCTTTTTCTATCGATTTTTCTATCGCAATTCAGATTTATTTTTTTCTCCTGCGCAGAAGTTTGCGTACTTTGAAGTCTTGTAGTGACTTTCATTATGTTGCCAGTTATTTCTTTTATTTCTTTGATAGTTATTCTAGATAACACGCATCAGCAATGTAATTTTCTCTACCTCTCAGATACTCAACTGTAAAATTATATTCCTCCAATTCAAGTACGAGTTAATTTTGAGCCAGGATTAGTCATTGAAAACAAGAAGGTAAGTGGTCTATCATCTGTTTTGATTGTAAAATGTTCACCGTAAATATATGGTCTAAAGTGTGTTATTGCCCTATGTATTGCTTCTAACTCCTGATGGTTATACTTTTACTACTCTCACCCTTTGTAAATGATCTTGATGCGTATGCAACTAAAAGTTGGTGACCATTATAGATTCGAGATAAAACTGCTCCACACTCCATTCTAAATCAGGGTATTGCAAGAGAGGGGTTTCCATCATTTCAGTTTTTAAATGCAAAAATGCTTTTTGTCAGTCTTCTGTCCATTCAAAGGGAACTTTCTTTTTACATAATCTAGTTATGTGCCGTGAATAGTCGGCGAAGTTTTTAATAAATCTCCAGTAATGGGGACAAAATGCAACAAAACGCCTTGCACTATCCGTATCATGTTGTACTGGATAATTTTTGATGGCATCAAACTTCTTGTCATCCGGCAATATTCCTTTATCCGTGCATTTATTTTCCAAAAAGGTAACTTCACGCTTAAAAAATGAACATTTCCGAGGGTGTAATTTAAGATTGCATTTCCTGCATTTTTCAAAATCATCTGATAAGTTCTTAATCATATGCTTTTCCGAACAACCCATGACAGATCATCCATGTAGAGAATTGCTTGTGTAGGCTCAAGCCCAGAAAATGAAATAGTCATCATTCTTTGAAGGGAATAATGCGCTATTTTCAAACAAAACGGTAATCGTGTGAAACGATATGAACCGTTTGTTGTTGAAAATGAAGTTATATTTCTTGAACTCTTTTCTAGTTCAATTTGGTGAAAACCTGACATCAAGTCGAGGCATAAAAAATATTTAGCTCGACCTAGTTGATCCAAAATGTCATCAATTCTATGGAGTGGAAATTTATCAAACAATAGTTTTTTATTGATTTGACGTCAATTACTAATCGATAGTTCTACTATCTTATCATCGATCAATTTTTTTACTTGATCTTGAATTTCGTCTATCTGACTATGAGTATTATATAGACTGGTTCGTCATATTGCAATCTCAGATTCTTATAAAAAAAAAATTGTTTGCCGATACTGGTTCTGTTGTCAGACCAAATATATCTGTATATTTACTGCATAGTTTTTTTAATTGTTCTTCAAATTTTGAAGAGAACTTTTTGGACAATTGGGACAAGACAGCTTTTGCTCTTGTTTCTTCATTAGATCAATCTACGTGATAGTTCGAAAGTGGTTCGTATTCAAATTTTTTCAAATCTTTCAACTGAGCAGTATTTGGAGTATTCAATATTCGAACAAAAACATTCTGTGATGTTGAAATGGTATTTGCTATATAAATGCCTGTTTGTATTTCTTGATTTGGGATCAACATATAATTGAAGTTACATTGATCTTTCGGATAACTTGCGTTCTTGCTGGTAATAATGTTCTATTATTACCAGAGTTTTATGTTATGGGAACACAAACTGGACAATTTAAATTACTAGGTCTAATATTAAACCAATCTTCTGTCGTTTTGAAATCTAGTTGGCAATTAAATTTTTTTATAAAATCAATGCTTATTATTTCATCACATGGTATTGGGAATTTCTGATCTACTATATGAAAATTGTGTGGATTTATATATTTATCTGTCTGTATCTCAATTGACGTTAAACCTTTGGATTCAATCTCTTGGCCAATGCCTTGGATATTAATTCTATTGTCATCTTGTATGTTATTGAAGTAATCGGCTTTTTCTTTTAAAATTTCAATGTCTGCACCTGTGTCAACTAAGAAAATTAGTGTTTTTCATGTTGCCACGTGATTAAATGAAATGAATATATTTTTACTGAGATTTTACCTTTGTTTTATCTTTTCCTGTGTATCTGAGGACTGATGAGAGTTTTCCGAATTATTTTGGGGTACTCTCAAATTTCCATAGTTGTTATTATTATATTCATTTTGGTTATTTCGGCTACCTCTATTCGAGTTTCCACGACCTTCACAAGTATTACCATTATTTTGGTTATAATTATTGCCGTTATAACTATTATTATTATAAATATTGTTATAACTTCTATTATTGTAACGGTCATTGCCTCTGCCGCGACCGTTACCTCTATAACTATAACCTCTATTAGAATAATTTTATTTATTTAACAAAATTAATTCTAGTATAATATACTAAACCAAATAATTTAATGATTACTAGCTACTGGGCCTTCGACTCGAGACTTATGGGTTATTACTTTGCACGTGTATATAATAAACTGAGCTTTTTTGGACAAATTTGTTAATTTTTGAGATATTTTCACAAGAGGGGTTACTTAAACAATTCGAAAGACATGTGTACAAAATAATAGAGATCTAGTTGAGTGCAATCGACTGCAGGCGTCGAGAATATGGTCAACGGTGAGCTCGTCCCCGCATAGTTGGCATGTTGGTCGCGCCGTTCTCGTCAGTAAGTGTTGATGTGTGGTTTGTGTGTGCCCGATGCATAGGCGGATGCGGGTCGCGCATTCCCGTTTATGTACGTTTATGTACGTTTATGTACGATTATGTACGTTTATGTACGTTCGTTGGTAGCTTGAAGATGATGCAATTTGGGTTAATAATCTGGTACCTGTGCATGAAGAGTGCCTATTCGGAGAGTTTCTTTTCATTGAGGTATAGCTGAATTCGACTTTGGATATCCTTGCAGTTAAACGGAATGAAAAGGATTGATGGTGTAAGTCTCATCTCTTGGGCGGCTTTGTCAGCGAGTTCATTTCCATGGATTCCTTGATGACTGGGAACCCAGAGTAAGGTGATATTTGTTGGATGAGAACTTAGAATGCGCCTAACTTCTTGTGTTATGGGGTCATTATGATTCCAGTTGCGTATAGTGGAAAGAGAGGAGAGGCTGTCTGTGCAGATAACAGATTTACCAGCGTTTTTGGAGGCGAATTGGCATGCCTTGAAATTGGCAAAAGCTTCGGCTGTTGTATGACGGGAGCCTACCTCCTGCAATTATTTTACGGTTGCAGTCAACAACCGCAAACGTGGTTAAGTCGGTGACTTTAGAACCATCGGTGTAAGTCCAGTTTTTCTCACCAAGATCTTCTTGTGCGCTCAAAAAACGTTTTCGGTATTCTAAGCGGCATGTATCCTTTTTGGCAGCATTTTAGATTTGAAGGTTTATGTTAGGCTGTTTGGAACCCCAATGTGCCGGCGATTTGAAGGACCTCCTGGGCTTAGGGAGGGGAAGGTCAAGTAGCTTGATGTAGTTGGCGCAACGTCTTAGAGTGGATATGCACTTAAAATTCCGTTTTTGTTTAAATATGGCTCCGAAGTCTTTGGTTAGCAGGCAGTTGGACGTGGTGTACAGCTTCGGGATAAGCATCAATGTAGTTTCTTCTAAGCGTGATTGGATACTCGGAAGACCAGATTCTGCCAATTTGCACGCTACTGGAGAGCTGAGAAATGCGTGAATGGCGCGACGGACCGCTCCGTGATATGGGGCTTGTAGCTTTTTTAAGTGCTATTTAGCACACCAACCGAAGATTGGCAGACTGTAGTCAATTTTAGATGGCATTAATGCTCGCGTAATATCTATGAGAGTCTCAGTATGTATGCAAGAATATTTAGATGATAGAAATTTAATAATGTTAAATCTAGTTTCCAGTTGTTTTCTTAGATACTGACAGTGCTGTTGGAAAAGTAGTTTGGAGTCGAAGGTTATCCCCAAGATTTTTTAAAATGTTTACATCTTTTATTGTGCGGCTATTAAAGTCAATGTCGGAAAGGTTGCAACGTTGTTTCCAACAAATATGTTATAGTTGGCATTTTTCAATGGCAAGAGAGGCCCCAGAGGTTGCTCCCCACAAGTTAATTTCTTGCAATATTTCTAAAAATTTTGCTCTGACTGTGTTAATATTTTTTATTTTTGTAAAGATGATGGCGTCGTCTGCGTATAGTGAGATGTAAATATCTTTATGCCGAGTTACAATGTCATTTATATCTTCAATTGCTATCATAAATAAAACCACAGAAAGTGGCGAACCCTGCGGAATTCCATTGTGTAAAATGTGGGAGTTCGATGTGACATTGTTTATTTGAACCCTGAAGGACCAATTGGTCATGAAGGCTTTAATTAGGTTAAAAAGCCTTGGACCAATGCCCTAGCGCTCGAGTCTGCAAAATACGGCTTTTTTAAAAAGGGCGTTTGCTTTTTTGTATCTGATGAGGTTTGTATCATTCATTTTGGCTCTGTAGGACGAGAACAAGCATTGCTTTTGGTCCCTAAGCTGTTGAAGGTTAGCGTTCCACCATGGCACTTTGGCTTTGTGGGTCACTCTTTTCGTTGTGGGGACTGCTGCAGTTTGCAGCTGCTCGTATGACTTTCGTCATTTGTGCGACTTGCTGATTTAGGCAACCGTCAGTCCAATATGCTGCTGATTTTTCGCAATTTTCATTAAAGCGTTTCCGTTTCCAGTTTGCTAGGTCTGTCTTGTATTTAGGCAGGGGTAAAGTATTATCGGGGCGGGTAGGTGTGTTTATGTGGATGGTTATGGAAAAGTGATCACTTCCATGGAGATTAACTGATATAGACCAGCTGCACATATGGGCTATCTGTGGAGATATCAGTGAGATATCGCTGTGAGTGAAAGTGTTGTGAGTTGAAAGGTGAGTCGGGGAACCGTCGTTATAACGTAGCGCAACGGCAGAAAGCGATGCTCATTGAAATATGTCAAATTTGTATATATGCGTTTCCGTGCCTTATATGTATAGTACATATATATCTACTAAGTACCTGTGATCTACAATTTAAAGAATGACTTTACTTTGTAAAATTTTGACTGATGCAGGTGCAACTGCAAAAAATTAATGCCTATTCAGAAAAGGAGGTGAATTTGCATACATGTGATTGGTATTTAAGCATGTCTAAGGATACAGGGTATTTTGCAGTCGGGAAACTCGACTTACTTACTTTTTTTCTTAGCTTTGGGGCTAACGCTGAGGTTGACAAAGCGATTATCCCCTAAATTGAGTGGCCCGGGGCCATGTTTAACAAAATTTATTGATATAGAAAATGTGTTTTTGGATTTGCACGTGCGTGTTGAAAATGAAAAAAAAAGAAAAAAGCACTCACAATTGGAAAGTCACAGACTTTCCACTTGAAGAGAGATAGTCGGTGACGAACCTCTATTAGAATTACCTCTATTCGAATACAATATTGAATTAACATTTCCGGTAACTCTTGTACTGGTTCTTATGTACGCACCTATGGCAGCGTCCATAGTTGTGCATGTACCGGCCTCCAGCACGGTTTTAACACTTTCGTGTTCGGCCTTTTTTTATCATTACATCAATTGCGTCACTGGTACTTATTGTGGTGGTATGATTTGCCGGTAAACCTTCATCGATTTACAAGGCGTCTAGCTTACGTTTGCTGCTGTTTTGCCTTCTGTTGTACGGTAGATAATTTGGCTTTGATGTTTTGGGACGTATCACCAACAATTGAAGTTTGCAATTTATTAATTATGGATAAAATTGTTGTTTCATCCTGTACCAACTTCAAAGTTGTGCCAATCAATTTTGTTGTTATTAATTGGACTGCAATGTCCTTATATGTACCTTTTCAAGGTCCACTAATTTGATTGCCATTATGAACCTTTGATGTGGGATTTTTTTTTCATCGAATTCTGGTACTAAACTGGACACTTCCTTTATATGGCGGCTAAATTGTCTGTCATTGTGGCTGTTTTTTGGTCTTCCGAAAATTCGAATTCCTTCGGTAATTTCTATACCTCCGGGATAGTTAGATCGATAAGATATTCTTCTTTAATTTCTATGTCAGAATCACTCTATGATTCTGCTTTTTCCTTACTAACTGCTAGGGGAATTTAAAATTATTGGTATTGATACATCCAACTTGTACTTTCCCTTTATATGTATAAGGTTTTTCCTAAGTTTTATTAAAAATTTTGACACTGATGTCCACTGCTTTTTACCTAACTTATCTAACTCTCTGGTTATGATTGAGAGTTCTTGCTTGATTAAAGCAATCTACTAAAGCTACTGTATGTTTCTTTGCAGTTTCTTTCTGAATTGGCCTATTCTCAGACATTTTTTATTTCATTAATGGTGGCTGCTACATTTTGCCAATCCATATTTAAAAACACATTTTTAATGTACATATTAAAAAATTTTATTATTAGAACAATTTTTTCTTCATATTGTACATCATTAATTAAACAACTGCCTCCTTTATAGGTATCTACTGTCTTCTTTTTATGGTACTGTCTTCTTTTTGGGTATATACTGTCTTAGTTTATTAGCTTTACTTATTTTATACTTATACTGATACTGTTTTATGAACATATTGGGAAAAGTATGTAAGCAAAACTTTTTTGTTTACTTTTATTTTGAGACTATCTGTCTTCTTTTTTATCTACTTTACTTTTTTTTTTTCTCTAAATTGACTTTTTCATACACTTAGATTTCTTACCTATAGTTTTTGTATAGCTTTACAGGCTATACTGCTAATCGGGCTGAAGTGATTCCGCTCAATTTTCTTAATTAATGATTTTATTTATTAATTTTGTGCATTTTTGTTGTTTTATTTTTGTTACTGATGATCCTGCACGTTGGGTTGTGCTGCCGGCATCTGTGCCTTTTGGGTGGCACTGTCGGTTCCTTGGGCCAGCTTGAAGCCCTAGGCGGTGCCGGTGCTGGATAGGCTCTGGGTGGTAGAATGATTTTATTATTCTCTATGTTATTTAACGATCTTATTTCTGAATGAGTTGGACACTGGGTTTTACTTTGCGCTTTTGATAATAGATCCTGCAAAAAGTCGAGCTCTAATTGTAACTTCTGAGTCGTCGACCAGGCAGGTGGTGGCGTTCGAGTATATATTAGCCAGTTTAGGTGTGCTATTCTCGATTTTATTTTCTTTTTCTCGCCACCACGCCTTTTACTCATGTCACACTCTACTCACTCAGATTTTCCTTTTTAATTTCATCCGAGGCGTAATGCCGCCCAAAAAAAATTTTAATTTGTAGTTGTAGCTTTGTAGATAAGAGAGTCCTGTCACGGTCGCCATGTAATGGTCAGGAGTTTAAAGGACCACGTGATTTTAAGGACGGTCGTTATACAGTAGTATAGTCCCGACCCAGAAAAAGAGAATCTAATTAATCAGGGTGCAGGGAAGGTCCCGCTCCGAAATGTTTTCTTCGATTGTCCTTCGAGTGTTTTTAATATCTGCTTATATAGGTTCGCTTAGCCTAAGACCGCGAAGCTGCGCTGCCGGTGACGCCAGCAGCGAAGCGGCTTTTATATATATTTCTTATTTTAGCTATTATCGAGAGTGTTCTAAGAGCTTATGTAATTATCTACTTTTGTAGTAACGGTTCAGCTAAAGTCAGTGATCTTCTTACACTTTCCCTTGGGCTGAACCGTTGACTTTGACATTATTTTTTAACAAAATATTCGGCTCTAATTGTATACAGTAGATACCCAATATGTACGCATACCACAATGGCCCTCCACACGTTAATAGGTATGGGGGCCGGCCTCAAAAGTGTGGATGTGTTTCATCCACTTCCCCTTTTCCCAATTAGCTGGGGGATTAGCTTCTGGGGAACGGCTCTTATATATTTTTATATACTTTGTGAAATATGTGCTGTGAAGTAATAATATTATCTCCTGTGCATTGATTATCTAGTCTTTAAGTTTTTCAGGGCCATCAACCCTTATTTTATTATTTAATATCATTGATAATTAGAGAAACAATAAAAACACAAAAACATTGCCCCCGTGTTACATTTCCACTCGTTCACCATCAACGCTTTTTAGCCGATTCGAATTTGGCGGACATAGTTTCACAACAACTGAGGTCAAAAATTAGGTTAATGCGTTATCGTATGGTCACAATCGATGGAGCAACAATCATAGTCGGAAACAATTGCTTGCTTCCTTTTATACCTCAATAGCCTGCTTAGAGTACCCCAAATTCGAGTCTATCTTCGCTGACGACACTGCTATTCTTTATTCTGGGGTATTAGCTGCGATTATTACCGATCATTACATATACAGATTTAATTAGCTAATGTCCTACTTCGAGAAATGAAGAATTCAAGTTAATTCAACTTAAGCTCAGGTTTTATTGTTTACCAAAAACACAGATAGTCATATTAGCATGCACCAGGCAGAGATTGCGAGTCACGTCCAGAAAGTAAGTATAAGTTCGAAAAAATGTATTAAAACAAAAACATACTTGCTTACACTTGTACATATGTAAGTTATTTTTCGACATAGTCACCTTCCCTATCGATGCAAGTGGTGAGTCACAACATGTCCCTTGGCTTCAACTCATATGAAACCCACGTTCCCTGTTTTTGAACCATTCCTATGGCTTTGAGGCGTTGTCCGACCCTCGAAAAATTGACTGGACGTGCTCCATATTTGGGAAAAATTGTGAAACATCTGGATACAATATTAGATAGAAACGACCTACAGCTATCATATTAACAACACATTCAAATAAGTAAACGGTCTAAATAATTTACTACTACTACTAAAGACTGAGTATAGAAAAATGTAACTTTACAGGTCTATATTTTAGTCATATAGCTCTATAGTTCTATGGGGCACCTTTTTGGTCGAACAGTGCGAAATGTTACCAATATAAGTACAAATACAGCAAAATAATATTTTAGTATTGATCTCTAAGCTACCCTTGCACCCCTCCACGACCCTTCTTCATCGGTTAGGATACATCAAATGGTTTAGTGAAAGAATTTCAGAGAAAGATGCTTATGCTCCACATATAATCATATTAATAGCCTAGCTTGAGCTTTAGTCGTATGTTATATTAACAATTAAAAGGGCTTTTGTTTAGTTCATCTCCAAGTAAACCTTATAAATAATGAAATTTGATAACATAACGAATACCTACCTAAACAGTAAAAGCACAATTAGACTTATACCTCTTAGGAACCATAATATAAAAACAGTCGTTATTTTATAATTACGTGTGTCCCGTTCGGGCCCCTCCTGTTTTGTCGGGTTTTCTTCCTCTAAATATGAATCGGTAAGCTGGTGTCGCATCCTTAGTTCCTCCAAAAACTTTGAAGTTGCTGCTTGTAAACTGCAGGCCACTGTCGGTAACCATGCTCTTTGCCAGACCAAACCTAGTGATGACCCTTTCCCTGATTACCTTTTTTAGCGCAGTTCTCGCCTCCTTTAATTGCACCAACTCTGTTCATTTTCATGATCTCTTTATTATCACAAGGCACTTTGCGTTACCTTAGCTTGACTTCGTCAGCGAACCCACGAAGTCCACGCATACGGTAGTCCAACGCTCCCCTGGAACATGCTCTACACTGGCTATTCCGTTTTTCCGCTTCTACGATAATATTGCCTTTACAATAGCTATTCTCAAACGCTATTTAAACGGTCCTGATGCTGTGTCGCGTGGTCTGTGATCACGTCGAATTTTTATCCTTCCAAGTATGGCCGCAAATGCCTGATGATGATGATGCAAATGCTTTGTCGGTCACCATGACCTTTGGAGCCTCAAACTTGTCAATGATGCGTTTTACTGCCCTCTAGCTTTAATCTGCAGGACAAACCTTCTCACTAATTCTTTCACGCCAATATTGGATCCACCACTAATCTCATTTTCAATACTCGAAGATCCAAGGTCAAAGGTACAACAGCTCTTTTTAATAAATGGACACTTGCCTGCGTTTATCCTCAGCTTGGCCTCCTTCAACCTTCTGAACAGCTCTTTGAAGTTCTCTGCGTATTCCACCATCGTACGACTAATAACGATTGATAATAACAATGTCATCTTGATACGCGAATGCGGAGCCATGATCTGTTCCAAGGCCGTCCCAAACGTGAATGACGCTGCGTGGAGCCCAATCCCACTGATATAATTTTTTTCCAGATACGGTAAATGCCGTTTGCGAATATGCATCCTTCAGATTCAGATTACTGAAGCATTATACCTTCCGGAGTCGTTCTAGAATATAGATCACTGACTTCGTGTTGATCTGCCTAAAATAGATACATATTCTTCACTGTCCCGTTTTCTTTTTAACAATCATGATTGCAGAGCTGTACAGGCAACTACTCTACCATTGCATATATCTCTCCTTGTATCTTGGGTTTCTTTGGGTAATACTTTTGCTTAATCGGAATGTCCTCCTTCACAGTGATTCTGTGATGTGTAATATTTGAGCAGACTCTTTGTTGCTGCAAGACCGCTCATTGTCATCAGCTGTTCATTCCCTCTTGGCGTCATCCTCAATTTAATCCTTTGCCAGTTCTTTGTATTCTTTGACCATCACCTCCTCCAAGGTGCGGTCGGCATATGGCCTGAAATTTTCTATGAGCTTTTTCACCATGTCCTTACTGATCGACCCTAGCAGTTTATTAGCGAGAAATTAAAGCGAAAATCAAATTTATTTGTTTTATTAACAATTAAACAATGAGCTGCAAAATACAATTCAAAAATAGGTAACTATTCTAAGAGAAATTCAATAATTTTAGATTTGTTTACATTAAACTTGATAATATATGGGACACGAGGTCCCATGTAGATAGTTATAGCTAGTTATTCTTTTATGGATAGTTTAATAGTTAGCCCCAAAGGTATTTGGAGTCAACCAAACCATGCACAATCTTATTTAGAAGCACGACTCCAAAACAAGTTTGAAGCTCCTTCAGAGGTAGGCCTAACAATTTAAGACTGCAACGGTATGGCGGAAGACGATTGTCAGGGTCTTAGTTTTATTTTTATTCAGTGGTAATTACAGGAACTGCCTTGGCACAGATTTAATACATGTTTTTTTTAAATTTTATTTTCTAATATTTTTTTTATAAGCTTCTTGAAATAATTTAATACCTAACTATTCGGAATTAAATAATTTCCAATTTGTTTACATGAAGGCAGAGTTCTGGGGATAAAAGATTATAAACAACTTTTTCATATAGTACAAAATATCGTGTTCAGCGTGATTGGATCTGCGGACAGGTAATAGGGGTCGGAAGGATCTTGTTAATCTATGAGGGATAGTAAAAAATAGTTTATCCAAAAGGTATTTGGACCCAACAATACCAAGAACAAGCATATGCATGATCCCAGTACTGGGTAGCGTTTTTCAGGGAAGGTAGGTTTAAAAATTTAAGCCTGCGGAAGGCGATTGTCATGGTACCGGTTTAATTTGTTCAGTGCAAATAACAGGAACTGCTTTTGCACAGATTTAATACTATTTAGATGAGTAGACTATTGTGGAATCCAAGGATCGTCAAATTCTTTTGACCAAACGATTAATAATGGTAATTTACAAAAGAGTAAAAGACAATATGTACGCTGCGATAAATCGTCATAAGCTTGCATTTTGAGCAGTTAAGAAAGAGAAGGATGTTTGAGCAACACGATTAAAATACATCTGGGTTCAATTTATGATAAATTTTGATAATTTATCTAAGTACCAGAAGCAAAACTTGGCATCATCAGCATACATAAATATGTAAGCATTACTTATGACATTCGGAAGGTCGTTGACAAAGAACATAAACAGTGGTCCTAGGTGAATACCCTGTGCGACTCCTGATGAAACCTGGATAACCTGTTTTTGAATAAAACCCGCTGATTTCGATATGAAAAATGAAAATGAGAGAAGCCGTTATGACAAATTTTTAATGCCCTTTGACCAACCGTTGTTTTCGCATCGGAACATATCCGGCGAATACAATCCATAACCAGAAGTCGTGAATACCGGGTATAAAAACATGTTTCACTGAGTCAATATTAATGCTTGTCCACTCGGACAGGTTTTAAATTAAAAATAAGAACGTTAAACAAAAAAATCTAAGTCAATATTATTATTTGATTATATATCAAATAAATCGTACTATAAATTATTGAAAAATGTATTTTTAGGGATTTTCCTGTGTGGACTTGTTAAATGCTGGTATGAAACAATCCGGAGTATTTTATCTTCAAATCCGTGGGACAACATATTGGTTTTTAAAAGTTTACTGCGAACAAGAAATATCTGAAGGAGGCTGGACGGTAAATTATAGCCAATGGTTACGTGAAAATAAACTCATCTGAATATTTTAGGTTATTCAGCGCCGCAACGACTTTGGTGAGCCCCGGGAAAATTTTAATAGAGATTGGGCAGACTACAAAAATGGGTTTGGAGAACCAGCAAAAGAGTTTTGGTTAGGTAATGAAAATATTTACATGCTCACTAATAATGAAGAATACAGTTTGCGTGTAGAGCTCGAAGACTTTGAAGGCAACAAAAGGTAAGTTGTAAAAAATTACTTCCCCTTTGTATTGTGTATTTAATTTTAATATGAGTATTTGATTTCCAATATGAGTTAATATTTAATTGTTAAAAACCAGCAATTTGAGTTATTTTTAGACCCTTTCAACAAAATTTTTATAGTTCAATTTAGTGAAATCTTACAATTAAAAAAAAAATACACAAATTTTTGGCGGAAAGAACACAAAAGGTTTTTAAAATGGTCGAGATGCCCCATGCAACTTTGTGTGGCTTTGGGGGGAAGAGTTGAGGCTTCTGCGGTAGCAGTGCCAAAGATATCAAAGTGTAGTGGGTATATATATTTTGGGTAACACATGTTTTATTCGGTAAGGTATATTTGGTATAGTGATAAGCGATGATATTTTAAGAAGTTTTTAATTCACAATTTTTGTTTTTTTACGAAGTTTGTATTTTCAAACACTATAAATAATGGAGTCAAAGTGGTATGTGATTTTTTATGAGTTTAAATCTCAGAAAAATAGCTACACTGAAATAATGCTAAACAATTTGGTGCTGTGAATGAAGTATAGCGATCGAAAATGGACAATCATTAGACTCCTTTATCATCATTTAATCGGAATGTGGAAAAGCCCCAGTAATCTACATATAAGGTTGAAGAAAAAATGAATAAAAGGAATATTCAAGAAACAAAACATGCCAATCAACTTGCTCCACTTCTCTCATAAATGTTAAAAATAATGACATTTTTTGTTTTAACTGGAGTCATTTAGCTCTAATAATTAATATTGTATATGAAGCATATTAAACAACTTTATAGTTTATCCGCAAAGGATATTATTATTATTATTAATATTATTTTTATTAATATATTAATTCTATAGAGTTTTTAAAATAATTCAAAACGTGGGTGTAAATGTAAATGTTGGGTATAACAAAAGCGAAAGAGGATTTGGTGCAATGTGCTTATAGTGAAAGCATAAAAACACAATGAGAAATTAAATTCAAGAGACACTTTTGTAGAAATTTCCTATAATCTTATTGCACAACAAATACAAAGCACAATAGTAAAGAGCTGCAAATTTTGAATGCAATATATTTAGAACTCATCACTTTAGGCATATGTTCAGGATACGTTAAATGCTCTTGCAAACTCAAAAGAGCTGAGTGAGGTGTGCATTGTTGAATGACTACGTTATAAAGTGGGTTGCAAAAATAGACCATATAAAGTCGACTACTATTTTTTGAAACCGTGTTGCTTTGTGTGAAGAAGTTTGTTGTTTTTAAGGAACCACCATACACTATTTGCAATTATTTCGCCCAGTGTTTTAGTAAGGCAACAGTTAAGTGAGTTAGGTCGGTAGGACGTTATGGGTTTCAGAATTGGAAGGCTTAGGCTGGTTTTGTATGCTTAAGGTATGTGGTTATTGAAGATTTTATTGTAGAGGCATATAATTTTAGTAATATTAGTGAGCTGTTTCTTATCATAGAACTACTTCTTTGAGGAATTGGAAAAAAATACATAGTTCGATTATTGTAATGTCAAAATCTATTTTAAATGCCTATTTACTTAAAGTGTGATTAAGGCTTATTGATTTGTATTAATGTGAAATGAATTGGTCGTTATGTTTTAGCAAATAGTCTGTTTTTATCTTCTGGTAACAAATTGGCTTATTTTGGCTACAGAACCCGTGACGAGTGGGATCACTTTGTGCTTTGTTTTTTTGTTTTATTTTCACAGAATTTGCAGATAGGCGTTTGGAGTTGCAGGTGCTCCTAGTGTTGTGGTTGCAGGTTACACGTCTTGACTCTTTGAGGTTTGAAGTCCGGATTGCATCAAAATGCTCCACAAGATTTAAAAATATCTGACTTTAAAGTTTATCACTTCATTTCACAGTTTACCAAACCATCGTGTTTTTTATTGCGCTTTGTCTCTTTTGTTTTTTCTTTAAACAAACTGGCGTTTATTAAAACTAAGAAAATATGCAATCAACTAATTTCTGATTACTTTTTGCAAGGCTTTGGGCATTGCCATATTTGGGTGAGAAATGTATTGAGGTTTATAGCCAAATAAGGTACTGTTCTCTATATCTATCCTCTGTTTTTGTTTCTGCATTTCTGCATCCCTCTCATTCTGCAGAATAAGTCTCCCATGCGTTAAAAATCCGATGCTAGGGATGCCGTTTATATCGAGTTCGCTCTTCAGCCTCATCAGCCGAAATCTATTCAACCGCTCATGTCTCTTGCTGCCCCAAGAATAGGTACTGTTCTCTATATCTATCCTCTGTTTTTGTTTCTGCATTTCTGCATCCCTCTCATTCTGCAGAATAAGTCTCCCATGCGTTAAAAATCCGATGCTAGGGATGCCGTTTATATCGAGTTCGCTCTTCAGCCTCATCAGCCGAAATCTATTCAACCGCTCATGTCTCTTGCTGCCCCAAGAATAGAGTTGTAAATAAAAATTCGAGCCCCAAATTCAACACAACAATCAAGCAAAACTTGTTAAGGTCCAACTTGGCATCAATTTAAGTGATTCCTCGGGCTCCAGTAGAATTGGACCCCTAAAAACGTCGCGGTCTTACCAACCGTAAAATTAAAACCCCTACAGGTGATTCCCCCCTCTACGCACAATTTTATTTCACGGCTGGCCCCTGACACCTTTGAAACTGATATTTCGGCTTATATGCACGCCAAAACAAAGCTCGTTGTTAAGGTGGACTACATTAGGAAGTGGCTGACATCATACTTCAAGATACGTGTACCTTTACTGATATTCGACACGATTTTTTAGCCCAGCTTCTGGCCGAAGAACATATTCGTACAAAAACTTCAGCCGAGTACAGTTCAGAAAAATTACCAAGCCTGTGGGAGTTGAATACACAAAAGTTAAAAACACTGACGAGTCATCTTCTTCTGAAACATAATCTTCTGCTTAAAAAAACTTACAACATCTATTATTCCTATATATCAGAATAATAGAGGGCTACGGAGTAAGCTCCCTAAATTGTATTCTAATAGTTCTTCATTAGCATTTTCTTATTTCTGTGGACTTTGCTTCTGAAGATGTGAAGTTACCAAATTCTGGTGATTTTTAATTCCACTATGTAGAAATCACTTTGTCTGCTCAATTGCTTTTTATTACCTGTTCCTAAATACCACCTTCATCTAAACCGCCTACGTACTGGCTGGCCATCACTTGTCTACCCTTTAGTCGGTTTTAATCGCATGTCTGATTTCGACCTGCTTGTGACTCTGGGAGGCTTAAATCTACCAGAAAATACTAATATGGAGAATTAACCACCTTAATCCTTTCAACGCACTATTATTTCACTACGCTTTACTCTGGGTCTCTCTGAGATTTCCTTCGAAAGATTAGCTCAGGGGAATGATCTTGGTATCCTCTTAAATTGTAAGCTTAACTTTTTCGACTATATTTCCACAATGGTTAATAAAACCAAAGGTATGCTTGTCTGTATTAAAAGAAGTTCTAAGGAATATAATGGCACTTATATAACTGAAAAACTATAAATTATTAAAGTGTGGGAGTAACGCTAGCTTGCAAGATGAAATTAGAGATATGAACAAAAGCTTCGCGGTCATCACTGTTTTGCTTTTACGCTTAGCTCTTATAATTATTTATTTGCAAGGATGACCGCTCGCTTGCGATGCTTAATCAGAACTAAAGATAAAACCAACAAATTTTTGACTTTAAACTAACAGAATATGATACTCACAGCGGCCACCCAAGGTTGCAGTGTCTGCCGACTATGCACGATCATCCGGTAAAAATTCGAGGTCAGTAGTTTGACCGACGATAAGCCACAATTTACGAGGCTTTTATTTTAGTTAACTTATACATATCTTTAGTCAATCCGATACTGGAGTATGGGTTATGCGTCTGGAGCCGTCATTACGGGGTTCACCAAGACCCCATTAAATCCGCACAAAAGAACTTCTTCATGTTCGCTCTTAGGGGACTCAACTGGGATGAAAATGTTCGCCTCCTTTTTTTATTTAACAGGCTCTTACTAATTAATTTAGAAGAATATATTAAACGGTGTATATTACCTTATTAATGGTAACGTAGACCTCCAGTATCCAATAACACGCCTAAAATTGACGCATTACTAATAGACGGAGTAGAAATTTTAGACCTCTTTTTCTACGCTGTTGTAGATCAACCTGGGCCTAGCTTCTGACTATAACGGCCTCTATGGTATTACTTCACTTTGTACTTCCTCTTCTATCAAATCCTCAATTTTCACCTACCTTTCTGAGCAAACGCACTCTTCTTCTTCCTCTTAATCATTTCTACATTTTATTCGGTCGGATCTATTCCTCCGCTTTTCGAACCGTATGATAAACGTCAGCGCCCCACGGTCGGTTGGGCGGAAGGTGGGCTGTACGGTATACAGCGGGAGCTGCGCAAAATAAGAATTCGATATATGCGACGAGGACAACCTGTGATATTTTAACCTGTTTACCGGAAAATACGGGGGTCCTATTCAAAAAGACTTTCCTCCTATTTTTCTATAATTTGTCAACGTATGATGTACATTTATTTATAAATTTTCAACCCATCCCCTGCAAAAAAAGTTTATATATTACGTTAAAGCAAGAAATAATAATTGGAAAAAAATTTGCATTCAACATGGGTGATACAGAAGAAGATATGGAATTCATTTAGTTTTAGTGCTATAAAAGACTACTAAAGCTGTATTTAAAAATTAACGTATTAATTTTTTAGCAGATATCTTCTAAAAATTTATAAATATTTGTCCAAAACAGACAAATTATTTACAGTAAATTATGTCTCGGCCCTATCTATTTCATGTCATGCCTTGCTAAGGTATATAATAGAATATTTAGAAAAACTAAAAAATAAAATTTGTTTAAAAGAGGAATATGTGATGTCTTAACTGAATGTACTCCAAGAATTTCAAATGAAAATAATGAGTAGATAGAATTTCAGTAACACAATTCCATAACACTGTCTTTAACATCCTGAACATAGACAGCAAACCGCAACCACTGCTCCGTCTAACGAACTAATTGCAAAAAATATAGCCACACAAGAGCATATTGCACATTGCGTTCAGTTTGTGTCGCTTGTGAAGAGCTTCATGACTCTGTTCATTGCACGACAAACAAAAGCGATCCCAGCTCCAAAAAGTGCGGAAATTGTGGGGGTAACCACACAGAAAACTATATAGGCTGTCTAATATACAAATACATCAAAAGCCGGATTAATCACCGAGTAACGTCTGCACGCCTTTATATCGCACAGAATACACCTATACAATCAAAAACATCACCAGAAGTCTTTTTCGTCACGCCAAAGAGGTCCTCATTTGGTCCCGCGGCCACCTTCCAAAATGTGACCCTCGCAAACGTCCTAAAATCGGGACTTACAGAACGAAACTTTACGACAACAACTCTGCATGCTGCCCAAACTGATCCGACACCGAATCCGCCATCATTGACGCAACAACAAATAAGCTTTGAAGTTATGATGCATACTCTTGTAGCAGACCATGCAAGACCTTATGCGGAACCACAATATCCTAATGGAGATGCTTGTTTTCCAAAACTCCAAATGATCAATGGCTGCTCTTCGAATATCATTGTGAAATGCCAACGGCGTTTCACGGCATAAACTTGAGATAACTCAATTCCTGCATGACAATCAAATTGATGTCCTGCTACTGTCAGAAAAACTTTTCACTTCTAAGTACAACTTTCAAATAAGTAGCTTTTTGTTCTACGGAACAAATCATCCAAATGGCGGAACCGGTATTCTGATTAGGAACCACATTAGGAACCACATCAAACACCACTACCATAGCCAGTTTGGAAAAAACTACTTCCAGGCCACATCCATAGATGTACAACTAGGAAGCGGCAATCTTACCCTCACAGCGGTATATTGTCCCCCTCGTTTCAATGTTTCCGAACAACAATGTCTGGACTTCTTCAACACCTTAGGGGGACCACTACATTACTGCAGGTGACTACAACGCCAAACACACTCACTGGGGATCACGCCTCGTCACCCCAGAAGGGAAAAAGTCCTGTTAAATCTCAACCTCCACCAACGCCCTGAGACTACAATGCAGGCTAACAGATTAACATCTAAGAGAACAAACTGGGTCAAATACAGAAAATACATAATCTCACACATTGAGCAGAACCCAAGGATAAACTTTGATACCGAGATAGAATCAGCAGCAAATACCCTAGAGAGTGTCTTAGTTACAGCCACCAGAATCTCAACACCTCAAATAGAGAGTGCACCTAGCAGACCCAGAATGACAAACGCAAACATCGCGCGGCTCGTTCTTGAAAAACGACGTATGCGACGGGAGTGGCAAGCTCATAGATCACCAACCGCAAAGCAAAGATTCAAAAATGCCTCACAGAATCTCTCCAATGCGCTGAAGGAAGAAGGTAAAAACGCCCCAACCTATATAGAGCAACTTTCAATTTCAAGCAGCAAAAATTCACAATGGAAAGCCCATCCCAGTTTAATCACACCGGCAGAAACGGCAGATATCATCATTATAGAATATCACTGGTGGTTGGGCCTGCAGCGATAAAGATAGAGCTATATATTTTCAACGCATCGTCAACGTGTGTTTTCCACCCGAACCCTGCTACAAGTTCGTTTGTATTACCCACGGTAACAGGCGACGACCAAGCACCACATGAGCCAATCGAATTTCAAGTGAATGAAATATCTAAAATGATCAAGGATAAACTAAATCAAAAAAAGTCCCCAGAATGTAGTAATGATACGAAAGGCAGACAAGGACCACTCAGTTTCTTCATCGTACAAACCTATAAGCCTATTGTCTTGTCTCTCAAAACTATTTGGAAAATGTCTGATGACCCAAGTAACCCCTCTCTATAACAGAACCGTTGCTGTGAGATGCAACTCTGACATGACCGACGACCACGCTATAAACGCTGAAGTTGCCAAAGGTAGTGTACTTGGACCAACGCTGTACGTCCTTTATACAGGAGACATACCCACAAGCAGACTATTAATAAATTCTAGGTTTGCCGATGAAACAGCGATTTTAAGTCCATCCAAATGCCCGGTACAAGCAACACATCAACTCTCTTCTCACCTAGTGGCCGTGGAGAAGTGGCTATCTGACTGGCGAATCAAAATAAACGAACAAAAATTTAAGTATGTAACATTTACACTAAATCGGCTAGACTGTCCTTCAATCACCTCAAACAACAGCGTACTCCCGAAAGCAAATGAAATGATGTATTTCGGAGTTCACCTCGACCGACGGCTCACCTGGCGCAGGCACATCGAATGCTCAACTCTCGGTCACTCCTTTATCTGGACTACAGGGTCCTACTCTACCACTCCGTACTAAAACCAATTTCGAAGTACAGCTCGCAACTCTGGGGCAGTGCCAGCAGTAGTAATATTGAGATCATGCAAAGGGCCCAATCAAAGACACTGAGAACAATCACTGGAGCACCCCGGTATATCTGAAATGAAAATATACAAAGAGACCTTAATATCAGATGCGTCAATGATGAAATAAAACATCAAAAGCAAAAGTACATGAGCAAATTAACGTCACACCCTAACCACCTTGCAAGAAGTTTAACACGGTCTTGCGACCGATCCCGACATCGCCGCAATGCCCTTCCGACCCAGCGCTGATCATTAGGTCCCTTTTTCCAGACCACAGTTAAAAGGACTGTTCAAGAATATCCCTTAAAATTAGGATTTGAAAACCTATTGTTAGTGTCATAATTCCTAAGAAGTTTCTTGCCGGAGAATTTATTTGAACAACAACACCAGCCTATAGGTGAGAAAAAATTACCAAGCAATTCGGAGTTAAACTTCCAAAGCTTCAAACCACTGACCAGTCCTCTTCAAAAAGTAACAACATATTTTATTCTTACCTATCCAAATATTATTGTGATACGTAAACTCCTTAAACTTTATTCTAATAATTCTTCGTTTGCATCCTTTATTATTGTCTTTACAGAAATCTGGTTGACGCTGGAGATATTTAGCTCCGGAGTCTTACCAGATAGGTACACCGCTTGTAGACGGGACGGACTTTACGAAGCGGTCCTTATCTCGGTGGATTCCGATTACGTTTCTGAAGAAGTGAAGTTACAAAATTCTGGTAATTTTAATTTCCTCTGTGTTAATATCACTTTGTCTGCTCAATCGACTGGCAATTGTCCGATATTCAGTCGGCTTTGAATCTTATATCCGAAAGCATCCTGTCAGTGACTCTGCACTTTCCCACTTTCGACACCAGAAGATTAATAACATGCAAAGCTTGAGGTTTTCATCTAATCTCTTGCTTGCATTGACCTTAAATCTCCTCTTGTAGCTTATCAAACTCATTTCAAGTCGTTTGAAAACTTATGCGACTTCTGATCCGGCTATTGCCAATCTATTTTTTCAAATAACGTACAATTCATCTGCTACAATTGTTGGATCTTCTGAAGGTAAAACCAGTCTACTCGACAGGTCCCGATGACCTACCATGCTATGTGCTAAAGAACTGCGCTATATCATTGTTGAAACCTTTTCTAAAACTTTTCATCTTATTTCTGGAAACTTTGATCTTTGAATTCCGCTACATAAAAAAGGGTGCTACCAATAGACGCTACTCTAAACTGTCATCAATTCAAAAGCGTTTGAAAAATTTTCAGCACCCCTGCAGTTCAAATATTTATCCATGCCAACAGGGTTTTAAAGCGTAGCTCCAGCACCACAAACCTTTTGAAGATTACGTCCTTTATTATAGATGGCTTCAAGCTGATTTAGACAATTTCCAAAAAATTGTCAATTTCAATCTCTTAAAACAAGATAAGCTCACTAAGCCGAGGTATTTATTTTAAAAATTCATCCATGATGACAATTTTCAACAAGCAGGTCGACGAGATACTGCCCGACAGACGCTTCGAGTCTTCCAATAGTGCTTCCATAATACTAGAGGGCAAGAATGTGCAGCTGAACCGATACCCAAACGCCACCATGAACGCCGCATAACCATTTTTAAACAGATGTTCAATGACTTGGGACTTGTCTGATAGATACTAGAATTACATGACCAAACCAAAGCGGGTGGATTTGGAATTCGCAAGACAACCGCCAGTACTGCCTAGCAATACTGCTTTGTTGTGACGTCAGTTTCTAAATTTACAAGGCAAGTCAAGCAAATCAAGCAGGAAAGATGTTTACACGTCAAAACGATAAACCATTTGGTATCGTTGTGCCGACATTTTGGCCCCTTTTTAAGCATCGTCCTACTAGTAAATTTCGATATTCGATACCAGCAAGTAGGTGGAAATGGTACCACTTCGAAAAGCAACCTTCGATAACTTGGAAAACGCCTTTTGAGCCCATTTTGAACTCAGTACCTTTGTCTGTGACAACGGGACCCCATTTACCAGCCGTCTGTTCAAACAATTCCTAATGACTCTTGGCGTGGAACTACAGTACATCTATATACGCCACGACAGAATCCAACGGAAAGGACCAATCGAACAGTCAAAACCATGATCGTCAGTATATCAAGGGAGTGTCACAAATCAAGTGGGACAGGGTGCTAAGTTCATAAGGAAAAATTTTGTAAACCACAATCGTAGCCTTCGCCAACAACAAAATATTATTCTTCAAAAAGTTTGTGAAAAACAATACAAGGGAACTTGCCCATAATGCTGTCAATTATCTCGTCCGACTTAAAACAAATGACAAAATTTATCAGCATGGCAGCCTCATACGACACATTAGGAGGAGAGTTATACAACCATACAACCGTAGGCACAGTACTTCCTTCCACAAGCTGGAACAGTTTTTAATGTATATGGTATATTGCGGTTCTGTTGTAAAACTAATAGAGCACCGACGAATTCATTATGCCTAAGCGAACTGACACAAGAGCACAATCATCATGCGTAATATTTAGCAGAATATAAACGTTACCAAACTGTGGACAGAATGAGCTCTTTTGTGCCGTTAGACTCTATCTTAGGATTCGATAGGCTAATTCAAGTAAGAGGCATGAGCATCACCATGAGCATGGGCATCAGCTCTTTATCATATTAATCAGCAATAATCATCAATAACAAAACTATGGCAAAATCCATCACGCGTGCCTGCGTATGATGCAATAGACTCAAGCATTATAAGTTTCGAGGCAAGTAGTTTTTTCTTGCTTTTCTACAGAGGCACTTAGGTAAGAAAAGGCATTGCGATAATTCACCGAACTTCTTTGGAGTCAATACCATATTGAAGGACCTCCATGGAGCCATTTTCTTGGAAGAATCTAGGGAACAAATAGTCAATAACTGCCACAAGTAGACTTAAAATTTATTTCACCGTGAGCAACATCTTTTGGTTTTCTGTGGGAAGCTGCGGTTAAATCACACCCCTCACTCCTATGTCGTCAGATCTCACAGTTGGATAAGCTTTAACTCAATAACTTTTCATGATTGGAGCACCTCTAACTGCCTGACCCCATTCCCGGTAAAAAACCGCTGATTACAACATGGGAATTGGTTTCAAGAATAAAACACAAACGCCTGCAAGAGTTGCAAAATCTCGTATAGCCAAATATCACAGAAGAAGAGGTTATAGTTTTTACAAATAGTGCGAAAGGGATCGTGTTTGGTGATGAAAGGATCATTAAATTCTTTAGACCATCGCTTTATAAAAGCTAACATTCCTTTGGCTTTATTCACTGTCACAGAAATGTGATCAATAAACTTAATTTTATGATCAAAAAGAACTCCAAGATCATTGATTGTGGAAACACTATCAAGAACATGATTTCCGAGAGGGTAAGATATGATAAGCGGCACACTGCGATGGAATGTCATAAGTTTGCATTTGGAGCAGTTTAGGAACAGAACATTAATTGAGCACCACAAATAGAGTTCGTCAAGGTCTAGTTGCAGATGCCTATGCTGGAAATGTTCCGAGAAGGAATAGCATAACTTGACATCATCAGCATACATAAGCGTAGTTATGCCTATAACTAATGACATTGGGAAGATCGTTCACAAAGAGTATAAACAACAGTGGTCCTAGATGACTACCCTGAGGGATCCCGATGAGACATGGATGACCATCGGCTTGGTAGATTCCATAATTTAGGTAGGGATATTTATTTACAATATAACTATTCTAGGAGGTATTCTAGGATTTTTAATTTATTAACATTAGTTAATAGTTCTCAATGGAAGCCTAAGGGCATTTTTTATGAATTGGTATAAGGTATGATTTATTCCATAATTTAGGTGGGGATATTTGCTCCAAGGATAGGTTAAATAATATAGTGAGAAAAGGGGTAAGGGAGGGAAAAGTAAGGGAAAAAGATCGGAGCACTTTCTGAGGATGCAACACATCGTGACAGTGGAATTTAGAAAGGTACATGTTATTTATGTAGGGTAAACGATATGGATAGTTAGAGGAGGGATCAAATGAACCAAATGAGTAGGTTCATCGAAAAAATGACGCAAAAAGATTAGCAATACCGAGATATGAAGAGTCGGAAGTATTATTATATGAGAGGGAAGGGGGGGAAAAATTGGATTTACGTTTAGAGTTTACAAAAGAGTAAAAAGACCTTCGATCATTTCGAAAATTGAGTTTGCATTTTGAAATATAATTTTTAAATAGTTGATTGTTAAGGTCAACAAACTGGTTGCGGATGAGTAGATAGTTTGACAGATGTAACAAGGTTCGAGACTTAAAAGACTTTTGTAAGCTCTAGATTTCCTATTTTTAAGGAGAAAGAGGCTTATTAAACCATGGAGGTTTTGACGTTGATGGAGTCAATGTTTCAGACAGATTTATTTTTGGCGATATGAATTACTTCATAAAAAGAGTCTGTAGCTTCATCAATATTGCTGAAATTAGAACGATAACTCCAGTCAATATTAATCAGGTGATTTCTTAGGTCACAATAGTTGGTTTTTTAAAGCATTTTTGACGAGAATGCTCGCTATTACTGGGGGGGACTTCAGGAGAGTCAATAATTTGCGAAACTAAAAGTGTTGGATGGTGAGAGTCCTCAAGAGTAGATAAGGGAGGAGACCTTGCTATTGTGGCAGAGGAGGTAGTATTAGAGAAAATGAGGTCAAGCGACCTGCCACGGGAGTTCCTTATAGGAGTTCCCTTAAAGCGCAGTCTCGTCAAAAGTGTTTAAAACAAACTCACTATTGTGACCTTAAAAACCACTTGGGTAAAAATATCTTTCAAATTTCAGCAATATCGATGCTGCTACGGGCTCTTTTAAAGAAGTAATTCTTTAGGCCTTTAATAAATCTGTCCTTGAAATACTGAATTCATCAACGTCAAAACCGCCATGCTTTAACCCTCGGATTAGCGGTAACCTTTTCACCCTTATTTCACCGGTAAGGTGCGTGCGGGCCTTAGTCTTCAGTTGAAAATCCAAAATGTGCATAGGGAGCTTACCGCTTCTCTGAGGGTTAATATTATATAATCGGACAAATTTAAATTATCTTTTATTAATTACAATTTTATTTTATTATTTATTTTTTTATAATGATATTTACCCTACCATAATTAGAACCTGATAAATGCAATATCATTATATAAAGTTAACGAGTATAATTGACAACTCATTTTGCCATCATAATTGGAGCTGTTGAAAATGAATTAATAACATTCTTTTGGTTTTAGATCAGCAATTAATTTAAGTTGCTTCCCTCCTGCGGAACCTTATTCTCTGGACAAAATGGTAAATTATAGGGTTTGTCATATATACTTGCAGGATCAACTATATTAACATCTAGTATACACCCTTTTTCACAACTAACGTCGATATTTTGACTGTTAATCGAATTTATTTCATTTTGACTTCAAAAAAACAGAACTTTCTTTCTTTCGCGTGAAGACGTGTTTTCATCGAGCTCCGATAAAAACAATTGATTCTAGTGAAGTGAATGATTATTAATAAACAACAAATAAATATATTGAAAGCGAAAAAGACGCTCCGGGCGATGCACCATCGCTCGAATACATATTCTGTGTTTGAAATAGTTAAATAATAGTTTCAAACAAATTAAATAAAACAAAACAAAAAAAAAATATGAGCCAGAACGACACTCGCGCTCAGCGGCAACGAGAGCAAGACGATCGCCGGCTCTCATTACAACGAAACAACGCGTACTTTTCTTATGTCTCCTCGACACCTTCAAACGAAGACCCAATATAACCCCATAACCCAACGAACCTTCTTGTACCAACAAATCAAGAAAGAGCGCGCTCTTGCTCTCCCTCACTTCTAGCTCCGACACAAGCTCCGCTATCTGCAACAACAACAACTGGAGCAATATCGACAACCCGCACTACTTCGCCATTGGCTGCACCCGCTCACGCTTTTGCTGTGTCAACGAATACCAAAACAAAAGCCCAAGAGCCAAACGGCACTGCTGCACAACTAGCAAAACAAAACGCAAACAAAAAAGCTGGGTCGGCCTCACAGACTGGACTGGACCGCTACATAACAATAAAGCGGAAGCTTAGCCCAAAAACTTCCGATACAGAAAACAAGCCGAAAAATATACGCGACAATACTACCTCGATCAACAATGAAGCGCCTGCAAATAGCAACAGATTCGCTTTGCTGGCAGATACCAACGAGGACGTGCCACTGAAATCCATCGATAAGGAACCAAAGAAAATAAAGCCTCCCCCAATTTACATCCGCGAGAAGAGCACAAACGGTTTGGTAAATTCTTTAATTGGCCTTATTGGAAAAGATAGCTTTTATATAATACCCCTCATAAGAGGTACTATTAATGAAATAAAACTTCAAACGAAAACGGAGGAAAACTACAGGAAAGTCACAAACCATTTACTGCAAACAAAACATGCTTTTACACCTACAGCTTAAAAGTAGCAAGGGTTTGCAAGTAGTACTGAAGGGCATTGAGCCTGATGTAAAACCCGAAGAGATAGCTGAGGCCCTAAAGGATAAGGGATTTTGCGTCAAAAGCGTACACAATATCAAAAACAGAAACAGGCAGCCGCAACCACTCTTTAAGATTGAGCTTGAACCAGAAAACAAGCATCTAAAAAAAACGAGGTTCATCCAATTTATAAACTCCAGCTCCTTCTGCACCGTAGGATTACAGTAGAAGAGCCGCATAAACGTAACGCTCCTGTTCAATGTATGAACTGCCAAGAATACGGCCACACGAGATCGTATTGCACACTTCGCCCAGTGTGTGTAGTCTGTGGAGATCTCCACGTCTCCACACATTGCCAAGCTAATAAAGAAAATGCAAGCGCGAAAAAATGCGGTAACTGTGGGGGTAATCACACAGCAAACTACAGAGGCTGTCCAATCTACAAAGAGCTGAAAACCCGTCTCCACCAAAGAATGAACACGGCAAGGGTACACCAAGGAACAGCTACGCTGATACCATCGGAAACAAATCCAGAAGTACTTTTTTCGAAACCAACAAGTTTTGCTCCCTGGCCTAAACCAAGCACTAACAAGATAAGTTTTGCAAACGTTTTAAAATCAGGTATGACACCTTCAACCCAAAACTCCCAAACCTCACATGAAGAACACACAAAATTGGACACACAACAAAACTATAGGCCATCCGAGCAGCAAGAAACGAAAACTGAAGCTATGATCCAAGCCTTACAACAGAGCATGATGGAATTCATGACATTTATGCGAACCACCATTCAAGACATGATGCGTAATCAAAACCTATTGATACAAATGCTTGTCTCCCAACAATCAAAATAAATAATGGCTACCTTACGCATAGCTACGTGGAACGCCAAAGGCGTCTCACAGCGCAAACTTGAGCTAGCTCAATTCCTACATGAGAAGCATATCGACGTAATGCTTCTTTCAGAGACTCATATTACGAGCAAATACATCTTTCAAATAAGAGATTACAACTTCTATGGTACAAATCACCCCGATGGTAACAATATTGGAAGACCAATTCCTGGATTTCTTCCATGCACTAGGACCACACTTCATTGCAGCAGGCGACTACAATGCTAAACATACTCACTGGGGATCGCGCCTTGTGAATCCAAAAGGAAAGCAGCTTTATAAGGCTTTAATTAAAGCCACTAATAAACTAGATCATGTTTCCCCTAGGAGTCCCACATACTGGCCATCAGACCTCAATAAGCTGCCTGACTTGATTGACTTCGCAGTCACGAAAAATATTCCTCGCAGTTTCGTTAGAGCTGAATGTCTACCAGATCTGTCATCTGATCACTCGCCTGTGCTAATTCATCTCAGCCGGTATGCAGAAAACGTAAAACCACCCTACAAACTGACTTCGCACAAAACGAACTGGCTAAGGTATAAAAAATATATAAGCTCACACATTGAGCTAAACCCAAAACTCAATACAGAACCTGATATAGAGAGCTGCACAGAAACACTGGAATCCATTCTTACGGAAGCAGCACGAAATGCAACACCTAAAACCACAAACGTTACGATTAATCCGAATAAGACTAACGCACAAATCGAGCAACTCGTCCACGCAAAACGACGCTTACGTAGAGAATGGCAATCCTCCAGATCACCATCTGCAAAACAAAAGCTAAAAATAGCCACACGGAAGCTGACCAACGCTCTGAAACAAGAGGAAGAGTACGCTCAGATCCGATATATAGAGCAACTTTCACCAACAGGTACCAATCATAAGTCACTGTGGAGAGCCCACCCAACCCTTCGCCCACCGACTGAAACCGTTTTGCCCATAAGGAATTCCTCAGGCGGCTGGGCACGTAGTGATGCAGACAGAGCCACCACATTTGCCGCTCACCTACAAAATGTATTTACGCCAAACGAGGCTACTAGCACATTTGCGCTACCGACTTCAAACGCAATCTGCAACCAGCAACACACCCCAATTGTGTTTCGTCCAAAAGAAATATCAAACATAATTAAAGAAAATATCAGCCCGAAAAAATCCGCCGGCTACGACCTGATTACCCCGGAAATGATCATCGAGCTGCCACATTCTGCAGTTGGCTACCTAACGCAGCTCTTTAATGCCATCACAAAACTTGGCTACTTTCCACAACGATGGAAGAGATCGATAATCATAATGATTCCGAAGCCTGGTAAGGACCACACAGTTCCCTCATCCTACAGACCAATAAGCCTACTCTCATGTATATCGAAACTATTCGAAAAATGCCTGCTAATCCGACTGAATCCACACCTGAGAGCCCACAATATAATCCCAGCCCACCAATTTGGCTTTCGCAAAAGCCACGGAACCATTGAACAGGTGAATCGAATAACAGCGGAGATAAGAACTGCATTTGAAAATCGAGAATACTGTACAGCCGTATTTCTAGACGTATCCCAAGCATTCGACAGAGTCTGGCTAGACGGCCTAATGTTTAAAGTTAAAACAGCTCTACCCGAAAGCACACACAAACTTCTAAACTCATACCTATATGACAGAAAGTTTGCAGTGCGGTGCAACACTGCTACTTCCACTGACCACGAAATTAAGGCTGGAGTCCCCAAAGGCAGCGTTCTTGGGCCAACTTTATACCTCATCTATACCGCTGACATTCCTACAAATAGTCGGCTAACAGTGTCCACGTTTGCCGACGATACAGCTATCCTTAGCCGTTCAAGGTCCCCAATCCAAGCTACAACACAGCTGGCATTGCACCTCATAGCCACTGAGAAGTGGCTCTCTGACTGGCGAATAAAAGTCAACGAGGAAAAATGCAAGCACGTGACATTTACGCTGAACAGACAAGATTGCCCACCACTTTTGATGAACAACATACCACTCCCGAAAGCAGATGAGGTAACGTACCTAGGAGTACACCTCGATAGAAGACTTACATGGCGCAGACACATTGAAGCGAAAAAATTCATCTTAAGCTCAAAGCGAACAACTTACACTGGCTCATCAACGCTGGCTCTCCGCTCAGCTTGGACCACAAGGTCTTACTTTACAACGCAGTACTGAAACCAATCTGGACCTATGGTTCACAGCTATGGGGCAACGCCAGCAACAGCAATATTGACATCATACAGCGGGCACAGACAAAGATCCTGAGAACTATCACTGGGGCACCGTGGTATGTTCGAAACGAAAACATCCATCGAGATTTAAATATTCCAACAGTCACCAATGAAATCAAAGAGCTTACGAAAAAATATCATGGCAAGCTTTCCTCGCACCCCAACCACCTAGCGCGAAATCTAACCCAGCTCAGCAGTCGTTCCCGTCTCCGACGAAGGGACCTACCAACCCAGCGAAGAAATCTTTAGGGACGCTTAATCACGGAACAGTTGGATTAATTAAAACGACTGTTTAGGAAAATTGTATTAGTTAAGATTTTTAAACTTATTGTTAGCTCTTATTTAAGAGGATCAAATAAATAAAAGCCGAGTCAATATAGCCATGTCCGTCTGTTTCTATGCAAAAAAAAAACAGTTAGCGTTTTGAAATTTTTACCAGATCATTATATTTGTTGCACGCAGATCATGTTTAAAAATCGATCAGATCGGACCACTATATCATATAGGTGCCATACAAACGATCAATCAGATTTCAAGTCTTTGTATGGAAAACTTTTTTGTTCTCCAAGCTATCGCAACCGAATTAAACATTTATTCACATTTGACATAGCCATACATGATTTTTTAAAGTTTGGTCCAGATCGGACCACTATATCACATAGCTGCCATACAAACGACCGATATGAAAACAAGTCTTTGTATGGAAAACTTTTTTGTTTTCCAAGCTAATGCAACTGAATTCAATATTTATTTATTTGACATAGCCATACACGATTTGTGAAAGTTTGTTTCGGATTGGACCACTATATCATATAGCTGCCTTACAAACGACTGATTTGAAAACAAGTCTTTGTATGGTAAACTTTTTTGTTTTCCAAGCTATTGCAACCGAATTCAACATTCATTGCCATACCATAGCCATACCAATAAATAATAAATTTGAAAAGACTTCTGATTTTTAGTAAGTATTTATTGCAATTTTGTAAAGATTTGCAAGGGTATACCATCTTCGGCAAGCCGAAGATAACTTTTCTCACTTGTTTTTTATACTTTCCTGTATTTATTGGATCTTCTAAGGAACTATGAGACTAACAATAGGTTTTTAAATCGTAATTTTCAGTGATATTCAACAGTCTTTTTAACTGTGGTCTGAAAAAAAGGACCTAATGATCAGCGCTGGGTGGGAAGGTCGTTGCGGCGAAGTCGGGATCGGTCGCAAGACCGTGTTAAACTTCTCGCAAGGTATTAAGGGTGTGACGATAATTTGCTTATTTACTTTTGCTTTTGATGTTTTATTTCATCATTGACGCATCTGATATTAAGGTCTCTTTGTATATTTTCATTTCGGATATACCAGGGTGGTCTAGTGATTGTTCTCAGTGTCTTTGATTGGGCCCTTTGCATCATCTCAATATTACTACTGCTGGCACTGCCCCAGAGTTGCGAGCCGTACTTCGAAATTGGTTTTAGTACGGAGTGGTAGAGTAGGACCCTGTAGTCCAGATAAAGGAGTGACCGAGAGTTGAGCATTCGATATGCCTGCGCCAGGTGAGCCGTCGGTCGAGGTGAACTCCGAAATACATCATTTCATTTGCTTTCGGGAGTACGCTGTTGTTTAAGGTGATTGAAGGACAGTCTAGCCGATTTAGTGTAAATGTTACATACTTAAATTTTTGTTCGTTTATTTTGATTCGCCAGTCAGATAGCCACTTCTCCACGGCCACTAGGTGAGAAGAGAGTTGATGTGTTGCTTGTACCGGACATTTGGATGGACTTAAAATCGCTGTTTCATCGGCAAACCTAGAAGTTGTTAGTAGTCTGCTTGTGGGTATGTCTGCTGTATAAAGGACGTACAGCGTTGGTCCAAGTACACTACCTTTGGCAACTTCAGCGTTTATAGCGTGGTCGTCGGTCATGTCAGAGTTGCATCTCACAGCAACGGTTCTGTTATAGAGAGGGGTTACTTGGGTCATCAGACATTTTCCAAATAGTTTTGAGAGACAAGACTATTGTCTTGGCTTATTGGCTTATAGGTACGATGAAGAAACTGAGTGGTCCTTGTCTGCCTTTCGTATCATTACTACATTCTGGGGACTTTTTTTGATTTAGTTTATCCTTGATCATTTTAGATATTTCATTCACTTGAAATTCGATTGGCTCATGTGGTGCTTGGTCGTCGCCTGTTACCGTGGGTAATACAAACGAACTTGTAGCAGGGTTCGGGTGGAAAACACACGTTGACGATGCGTTGCAAATATGTAGCTCTATCTTTATCGCTGCAGGCCCAACCACCAGTGATATTCTATAATGGTGATAACTACCGTTTCTGCCGGTGTGGTTAAACTGGGATGTGCTTTCCATTGTGAATTTTTGCTGCTTGAAATTGAAAGTTGCTCTATATAGTGTGGGGCGTTCTTAGCTTCTTCCTTCAGCGCATTGGAGAGATTCCGGCATTTTTGAATCTTTGCTTTGCGATTGGCGATCTATGAGCTTGTCACTCCCGTCGCATACGTCGTTTTTTAAGAACGAGCCGAGCGATGTCTGCGTTTGTCATTCTGGGTCTGCTAGGTGCACTCTCTATTTGAGGTGTTGAGATTCTGGCGGCTGTAACTAAGACACTCTCTAGGGTATTTGCTGCTGATTCTATCTCGGTATCAAAGTTTATCCTTGGGTTCTGCTCAATGTGTGAAATTATGTATTTTCTGTCGTTGACCCAGTTTGTTCTCTTTGATGTTAATCTGTTAGCCTGCATTGTAGTCGACGGGCGTTGGATGAGGTTGAGATTTAAGAGGACTGGCGAGTGATCAGATTATAGATCCGGTAGAGATTCGGCACTGATAAGGGGCGAGGGATGTTTTTAGTTATTGCAAAGTCGATCAAGTCAGGAATTTTGTTCGGGTCGGTAGGCCAAACGCCGTTGGCGTTCCACAACGATATTCGATATTGTAAAATCGTTCATCAAAAAGGAACTTTGTTTTCGGTGTTAAATTGAATTATTTTTCGGAATTTTGTGTTTTGTTATTCCCGCACTTTGGACTTGGTGGATTGCGCATTTTACGGGCCGGGTCGGGCTGCCAAGAGCGGAGTCCCACTGTGTCCGTTGCCCCTTCGCTGCCGCTGCTGCTGTGACTAATTATTTGCATAAACGTTAATTGAACGCCAATCTAGAGTATGGACTGGCAGGCCCCGCCGCGTGCCATCAAGCTCGGCAAAACAATGCCCTGCAAGAAGGCCTTCAAAGCAAGAAAGTAAAGCTCGAGCAGCGACTCAAGCTCGAGTTCTTCTTTCTCGGAGCCCAGCGAGATCAAGGGCAAGCCCGCGCGTAATAGGCAAGGTAAGAAGCCAAACGTCACACCAAGCACCAACGCAGCTCTGCGCAGCAAGCTGGCAAACAGCATGACGAACATGACGAACCCAAACCTGCTGCAGAGGCAGTGGCATCCAAAACAGCAGAGAAACCGAACCCGACCCCGAAGACCATCAAGCCTCCCCCGATCTACATCCCAGAAGTGACCGACATTACCGCGCTTGACAAGTCGATAACGACTCTAGTGGATACCAAAAAGGATTTCTTGTACAAAAAAGAGACAAACAACAACGTACGCGTAATGATATCAGACAAGGAGTCCTACATAGCCCTACGCCAGCACCTCGTGGCACATAACAAAGGGCACGGCACCTTCCAACCAAAGGACGAGAGAGCGTACAGGGCGGTCATCAAGGGACTTCACCACTCAACGGACCGGACTGAAATTAAAGAAGAACTCCACAAATACGGCCATACTGTGAGGGATCTGCACAATCCCATTGGCAGGAACTCCAACCAACCACTGGGGATATTTTTTGTTAATCTAGAACCAGCGAGCAACAACACAGAGGTGTTCAAAATAAAGAGGATTTGCAGGTCAGTCGTCACCGTAGAGCCCCCACTGAAGTTCAACGATGTTCCAAAATGTTTCAGATGCCAAGGGATCGGACACACCCAGCGCTACTGCTTCCTGGAACATCTCTGCGTGAAATGTAGTGGTTCTCACGATTCTAGGTCATGCACCAAAAAAGATGATGAGAAAGCATGCTGTTTACATTGCCAAGCTGATCCCCCTGCGTCGTTCAAAGGATGCCCTGCCTACAAAAAGGTAAAGGCGCAGGAAATTCCTAAAGCCAGACCCGTTGAGAGTAGCAACAAACCACCTCTCATCCAGATACCAACTATCATCAATGGTACGAGTTACAGGGACGTACTTCTAGGAAACCAAGCGACACAGCCAACGAATCCCCAACAAACCACTCCCGAAGCTCCACAACTCAACCAGCTTGAAACGATGCTTCCATGCCCGCATGGAAGGAACGATTGAGAGGATGATGGAAAAGTTGATCTCGCAGATGTTATCGCAGATGATGCAGTTTATAGCTCCCATCCTCAACAGAAAGTAATGCAAATAAGTCTTAATACAGTTTTTTGGAATGCAAACGCCCTGCAGAGTAGCAAAGCCGAAGTAGAGCATCTCATCAAAACAGACAATATCGATGTTCTTCTAGTCTCGGAATCCCACTTTTGTCCCAGATCCTACTTTAACATTAGCGGGTACGAACTGTTACATGCCAACCATCCATCTGGCAGAGCACGCGGAGGAGCAGCTATGCTCATTAGGAGTGGTATTCAGTACACGGAACTTTCCACGTTTCAGGAGGAATGGGCTCAGTGCGCCGTGACCAGGATTTCTAGCCCACAGGGAGATATCACCATTGGTGCAGTTTACTTCCTACCCAGACACTCGATAACCGAGGCCCACCTTCAGGACTTCTTCGAGTCCCTTGGTCCTCGCTTTATAGCAGCCGAAGACTTTAACGCCAAACACTGCTGGTGGGGGTCCCGCATAAACAACCCCAAAGGCATAAAGCTCTTTAAGTACCTGCAGCGGAAGAGTCTGGACTGTCATTCCTCTGGAGAACCCACACACTGGCCTACCGACCCTTCAAAGCAGCCGGAACTGCTGGACTTCGCCGTCTCCAAGGGCATAGGACACTCTAAGATAACATGCTCAAGCTATGATAAACTGCTATCCGACCCCAGCGCAGTAAACTTGCTCCTAAACATCCCCGTCCTTAGAAAAACCCCGCCTAGTTTACGCCCCCAAGTTTACGTTCTGGATGCTTTCCTCCTTGTACCCAGAACCCCTTCTTTCCACACCAAGCAACATAGATGCGGCCATCGAAAAACTAACCAAAGAGATGCACAATGCCGCTGAGTTTGCGAATCCACCTCCTCCGACTACCCCGAGAACACCTGAAAGAGTCGTGCACTTGTGGTCTCCGGAAATCGCGGCTCTCGTAGCCAAAAAAAGGCGCCTCAGAAGAGTCTGGTTTTCCGCGCGCAACCCCAGGGACAAGACAGCACTTAATCGTGCTACCAAGGAACTAAAGGACAAGCTATCCATCCTACGGCAAGACTCCTTCCATAGATTCCTTGAGGAGCTGGAACCTGGAGACCCGCAGCACAATCTGTGGAATGTCACGAGGCACATAAAAAAACCTGCGAAGAAGATATCACCCGTGCGTAGAGTGGACGGTTCCTGGTGTCGGACTGAGGTCGAAAGAGCAGAAGCCTTTGCTGACCATCTTATAGTGCATTCTCACCTTTCGACAGATGCACTGGCGAAAAGAGAGCTGCCACCATAAGGTTCGTAGACAGCCCAAGTGTTCCTGGCCCGCCAATACAGCCCGTCGCACCAGAGGAGCTTGCGCAGGAGATCGCATCCTTAAAATATGGCAAGTCACCAGGTCCTGACCGAATCGATGCAACAGCACTGAAAATGTTGCCCCTAATCTGTTCCCAAAGGCTGACTAACATCTTTAAGAGCTTCCTTCGTATTCGGGAAGTACCCTTTCCCGAAAGTGTGGAAGCGTGCTGAAGTAATTGTCCTCCTCCAGCCTGAAAAACCTGAAGCCAATCTAGCCTCGTATCGTCCGATTAGTTTGCTGGCAATCCTCTCTAAAATACTTTTTTTTTTTTTATTATTAATTTCCTTTAAATTACATTCTGTTTTTTTAACGAATAACAATGAGTAATGGTTGAAGAAAGGAAAAAAGGTAGCGGCCCTTCCCATTGCAAGGATACGCTAATACTTTAATAGTTTACTAATAATTTGATTCTGTTGGAGTTCTGCGTTTTAATCTTCTCGGTTCCAGCTCTCTCATCGGTATTTGTCTCAGGTTTGGGTTTTGGTGGTTTAGTAGTTGATTTGTGTGTTTTTTGCTGCTTTTTTTAATAGTTTCGTTGACTGTCTCTATGTTTAAATCTTTATGGATATCTTCATTTCTAATATACCATTCGGCATTTGTCATTGTTCTGAGCATTTTCGATTGCGTTCGTTGAATTTGCTGTAAGTGAGATTTACTGGCAGTTCCCCAGATTTCTATTCCATACGTCCATATTGGTTTTATTATCGCCTTGTATATTGCAATTTTGTAATGTAATTTTAGTTTTGAGTGTTTTCCTATTAGCCAGTTAAGTTGTCGAAATTTGTTTTTTATTTCATTTCGTTTATTTAGGATGTGCTGCTTCCATGTCAGTTTTGCGTCAATGGTTAGTCCAAGGTACTTGGCATATGGGCGTAACAATATTTGATTGTCGTTGATTTTAATTGCGAAGTTTTTGGGTTGTCGTTTTGTGTATATTACTTGTTGAGTTTTGTCTTTATTTATCTCGATGCCCCATCTCTCGAACCAGGATACTGTTTGTGTCATGATTTGTTGTAATGTACTTGCAGCTGTTTTTTCACACGCGCTTGACGACATTAACACAGTATCATCTGCGAACGTAGCAATCATTGATCCATGGATAGTTGGCGCTAGAATATCGGAGGTGTAAATCAGGTATAAGATGGGCCCAAGCACACTACCTTGGGGAACACCCGCTGACACTGGCATAACATCTGAGCATTCATTGTCATATTTGATATAGAAATATCTGTCCGTTATATAGCTTTGTAGGATGGTATATAAGTTGTCTGGTAGTATATTTCTTAGCTTATGCAGCAGTCCTTTGTGCCATTCTTTGTCAAATGCTTTAGCAATGTCCAGGTACACAGCATAGCAAAACTTCTTTTTGTCGAAATCTTCTGTTATTTTATTAATTACTCGATGGACCTGTTGGACAGTCGAGTGCTGCTTCCGAAAGCCGAATTGGTGAGGAGGTATTATATTTTTTTGTTTTAGGGTTGGCTCGATTCTATTTAATAGGACTTTTTCAAATACTTTTGAGAGGACAGGTAATAAAGTGATTGGTCTGTACGAACTTACAGTATTGGCGTTTTTATTTGGTTTTGGAATTGCTTTAATTTGACCTACCTTCCAAGTTATGGGAAAGTATTGCAGTCGAAGGATTCCGTTAAACAGGTTTCTAATATAGGTGATTATAGCGTCTGGTAGTTCTTTCAGAATTTTTCCTCCGATTTAGTCATATCCGGGGGCTTTCTTGTTTTTAATTTGTTTTATGTGAGATTTAATTTCTGCCTTTGTTATAGTTTTAATTGCACAATTTGAGTTGGTGATTTGTGTTGGAAGCTCAGCGTTGCCGTTGTCCATGTCATTGGTAAATGATGTTTTAAAGTGTTCAGCAAGAGTGTCTGCTTTTTCTTTGTTTGATCTCGCCCATGTGTTGTTGTTTCTTTTTATAGGCGGCTTGTGTATAGTTGAGTTCGTCAATTTTTTGGTCGCTTTCCACAGAGAATAATTTGTAGATAAGGAAGTTCCAAGGTTGCTAAGGTAGTATTGTAGCCGGTTATCTTTGTCTGCCCTGAGAATTCTCTTGAGCTTGTCTGTTGCTCTATTAAGTTTGTTTTTATCTTCTGGATGCCTAGTCCTTTGCCATATCTTCCTAAGTTTACGCTTTTGCCTGATTTTGTCTTTAATAAAGGCGGGAGTCTTTAATGCAATCATTTTTATAGATGGTGTCGATTGCGTTGCTGCATATATGATGTTGTCATTTAAATATGCTATTGCGGAGTCCAGTTCGTTGTTTGTCTTTAGAGAGATATTTATTTCCATGTTCTGTTGCAAAATCTCGCGAAACATGTTCCAGTTTGTTTTGTGGTTAAATAAAGGGGGGTCATTGTTGTTTTCTTCTACCCCACCATGTAACGTAATTAATATTGGGGAATGGTCGGAGGAGAGGTCTAGGCATGATTTTATTGTTAGGTTCTCGCAAGTTATATTTCTTGTAATGCAGAAGTCAATTAAATCCGGTAGTTTGTTTGTGTCAGTTGGCCAGTAAGTCGGCTCGCCTGTGCTTAGGGCACGGCTATTATTGCTTCTTATTGCTTCATACAATTGTCTTCCTTTTGCAGTGGTAAGTCTGGACCCCCATGTTATGTGTTTGGCATTATAGTCACCTCCTGCCAAATACCGATTTCCCAGTGATTTTAGAAAATCGAGGTATTGGTCTTTTGTATTGTAAAATTTAGGTGGGCAATAAACTGCAGATATATTTATTGGACCCGTTGTGTCTGAGGTCGATATAGAAGTAGCCTGTATGTAGTCCTTTTTGAATCCATCGAGCTCTATGCACTTTATGCTTTTTTTAATTATTACTGCAGTACCACCATGGGCCTTACCGTCCGGGTGATTAGTAGAGAATATATTATAGTTAGGTATGTTTATATAGGTTTTCTCAGATAAGTGAGTTTCAGAAATGAGCATGACGTCAATTAGCTTTTCATTTAAGAATGTTTTTAGTTTAAATAAATGGCGTGAAAGTCCGTTAGCATTCCAGATGGCGATTGTTAGGTGTTTATTTGTCAAGTTTAAATACTAGGAGCGTGACAATTTTCATCATATTTGTCATTTGGGCTATTAATTGTTTCATCAATTGTTTTAGTTCGTCAAAATCATTTTGTGCGGTTTGGCTTAATTGAGTTGGAGCAGGCTGTATATCAGGTACACTAGCAGTTTGGATTGCTGAGTTGGTTTGATGGCTAGTTACTTGGTTTCTATTTAAGACTTCGGCATAGGATATAGCTGGCGTCTTTAAGCTTGCTACGTTATTTGTTGTACTGTATTGTGTCGTTTGATTTGTTTCTGTTACCGGTATTTCTTTTTTCCGAAGAGTTGGGTATTTTTGGATTTGCAGTGCTTTGTACACCATACAACCTTTATAGTTTGCAGTGTGGTTTTCACTGCATAGTGCACATTTAATACTTGTTCGGTCCGATCTTGTATTAATAGTACAGGATGATGAGCTGTGTTTTCCAGCGCACTTTACACAAGTTGGGTCTTTGGTGCAGTAATTTTTGGTATGTCCATATTTTTGGCAGTTTGTACATTGGGGAAGTGTTCGCTTTGGTCGCGGTGGCTCAAAAATTACTTTGCAATGAAGATGGTGCTCAATTTTATAAATGTCTTTATTATTTTCTTTCATTTTGAGTTCAATAGAGAATAGAGGCAATGGTTGTTCGGAGTCGTAGCGCTGGATGTTGTGTAAATTTACAACTTCATGCCCTTGCTGAGCTAGTTCATTTATAATATCGTCTTTGTCTGTAGCATGATGGACGTTATGAAGGATTACCTTAAATCCTCTCTGGTCTTTTGGTATGAAGGTGTAATATTTGGTCGATTTATCTTTTAATAGTCCTAATATGTTGTGCTCAATATGTTGTGCTCTTTTTTGTGCTCAATTTGCATTTGCGTATTTATAGTTACATTTGAGTATTTTTGCGTAGAGTACTGCCAGTATTGGACGAGGCCGGACTAATCCCTGATCACCAGGTTGGCATCAGACGCTTCCATGGAACACCTGAGCAATGCCACCGGCTTCTTGAGGCCTTCGAAAAGAAGAAGTACTGTTGCGCCGTTATGTTGGATGTCAAACAGGCGTTTTACAGAGTCTGGCACCCTGGACTCCTTTTCAAAATTAAATCTCACCTTCCAAGTTCCCACTTCGCCTTCCTCAAGTCGTACACAGAGGAAACAGAATTCCGAGTGAGATGCGGATCATCAATCAGCACGCCTAGGCCTATAAGAGCAGGAGTACCTCAAGGCAGTGTTCTTGGACCCATATTGTACACAATCTACACAGCGGACCTTCCCATCACCGCCTCTCGGAGCCTCACAGTATGCAGATGACACCGTCTTCCTAGCCTCCGTCACAGATCCCCAGGAAGCATCAACCATCATACAGCATCCAACATCAATCAACAACAACAACCAACAACATCATATATCAGTGCTGAAACGATGGAACATCGTGGTCAACGCTGAGAAATCCTCCCACACAACCTTCGCACTACGCAGGGGGGATTGCCCTCCCCGTCACACTCAACGGGGAAACCATCCCTATAACTAACACTCCCAAATATCTAGGGCTGACCCTGGACCGCAGGCTCACATGGCGCCCTCACCTAATCAAAAAGCGCAACCAAGCCAACCTACAACTCAAACAACTGCACTGGCTCATGGGGAGAAGGTCCAAGCTCAAAGAAAAACTCAAACTGCTTATTTACAAGGTAGTGCTGAAGCCAATCTGGACCTATGGGATACCGTTGTGCGGTACGGCAAGCTGTTCTAACCGCATCAGAATCCAGCGGTTTCAGAATAAATGTCTGAGAACAGTTTCTAACGCCCATCCGTACCACGAAAACTCAATAATCCATAAAGAGCTTGGAATTCCATGGGTAGCAGAGGAGATCACCCGTCTCAGAGAAAGATACACAAAAAGACTGGACAACCACCCTAACCACCTGGCCATCAACCTCCTAGATAATAGCCAATCCCTAGGACGCCTGAAAATGAAACACCCGCTTGAACTCCCCCACCAAAAGACACCTAAGTCAACCTCATAAGATATACATTCCATGTACCTTCCTTTAGTCAAGGTCACCCCCAAACCATTTAATGATTGTCCACTCGGATAGATTTTAAATACAGCATAAGAATGTTAAAAAAAAAAAAAAACTTTTTTTTGTTGCTTCGATAATGGAGTATTCGATGTCGGATCAGTTTGGGCAGCATGCAGAGTTGTTGTCGTAGAGCTTGGTTCTGTAAGTCTCCATTTTAGGACGTTTGCGAAGGTCACATTTTGGAAGGTGGTCGCAGGACCAAATGAGGACCTCTTTGCCGTTGCGAAAAAGACTTCTGGGGATGTTTTTGATTGCTAAGGGTATTCTGTGCCTTATGGAGGCGCGCAGACGTTACTCTGTGATTAATCCGGATTTTGAGGTCTTTGTGTAGTGCACAGCCTATATAGGTTGTTGTGTGGTTCCCCCAGGTCAGGTTCCACCTCGACCTTAAAGAGTGGTTGCGGCTTGCTATCTTTCTTCAGGATGTTAAAGACAGTTTGCGCCTTGAAACCCTTACCATTTATTTGCTGCTTGTTCTCTGAGGGTGTTACGTCAGGCTCTCCACTTGGAGACCTTACTAATTTTTAGTTGGTACGAGTAGTAGTTTTTGTAATTTTTGCTTAAGTAGTGTGTAAGAGTCCTAAAGTTTTCTTCAGTCTTGGGCCTGGGCATGGGTTTCGTGGATGCTGCCCTTTTTTTGGGGTATTATGTGGAAATTGTCTTTTCCAAGAAGTTCAATTATATTGTTAACCAGATTATTCGAGCTTTTCTCTTGGATAGGTGGGGGCTTTGGATTCTTTTTGTCCCCTTCGTCAGAGCTGCGGGGTAGATCCAGATCAATATCTGCCAGTATTCCAAATCTGTTGGACTCCTGGTCAGTTTCTGGTCAGTCAATTCGCTGACTTAGAGTGTGCCGATTGATTTTCAATTTATATTCTGCAGCAGAATTTTTTCGTGCGCTCAATTTTCTTTTAATTTGGATGTAGCGTTCCAACCCAGTATGCATTGTTGCTGATTCAGCAGAAGAGAGCGTTGCAGTAGCCACCGTGCGTACGGTTGATACCATTGCAGTATTAGTTGTTGTTACGAGTGCAGTGGTTAATGAGGTCGAAGTTGTGGTTGCCTTGGGAGAAGTCAGTTCTCTTTGGCACATTGTTGGGATTGCCGGTCAGCAAGAACGAGCTCTCTCGTTCGTTGTTGGCTTAAGTTCATTTATCAGGTTGCGGGTGATTGACCGTGGCCGATCGACGTTTGCATTAATTTCGTGCACTTCCGCGGGCTGCGAAGACACGTATGAGAAATACGTGTTGTTTCGTATCGATGAGAGACGACGTTTGCTCTTGTTAGCGTTGAGCGCGAATGACGTTTTGACTCATTGTGAGAGTTCGTGGTGTGGTTTTTGTTTGTTAATTTTCTTTGAAATATGATAGTTGTTCAAATGACGGGAGTTTGCACAACTATTTTAATGAGCGATTATACATCGCAATGAGCTTCTTTTCGCTAATTTGTTGTGGTAAATTGTTGGTAGTTATTTACTTTTCCCTTGGAGTATTTTGTATATTTTCGAAGCACAGAAAATAAACATGTCCGGACTGTTCGAGTATGGATGCGTCAAGAATTTGGACGAATAAATTGTGTCGAACATTAATACACGTATTTTGAAGGATGACGAGAGCCTCGAGAAAGTATAAGTAGGGCCCAAGGAAGAACATGAAGTCATGACATGGAAAACAAATTGGATAAGTTTTCATTCAGCAGCTTGAGGCTGCTGGAGGCTACAGAGCATAGAGTTCGTCGTTGATTTTACGGAAACCACAGAGCAACTCTTTAAGCCCATTTTTAGTCTGAGGACAAAGTTCTAAAAACACGAAAGCAATAACATTTTGCATCGTTCAGTTATATGAAAGCTATGAGATATAGTGGATCGATCTTGGAAGTTCCCAATTTTATACTTAGTTTAAATTTATAAAAAAAATGTATACCTTAAGTTCTATATAAAATAAAATGTAAAAAAAGTCCCATCTTTGAAAACAAAAGTTCTGATATTTTCGATCGTTCAATTATACGGATAAAAGTATACGACTATAAAGGTAACGACTGAATTTTACTAAAATCCTACAATGTTTATAGAAGAAGCTAATACAAATTTTTAGATTATGTTCTAAACGATCCAACGATTTCGGTAGTATTAAAAATAGCAATTTTAATATATTACTTCAAATCTCCCCCTGTCTTGATAGGTAAAAGATTTCATCTCCTCTGATTTGTTTTATATATAATAATTAAATTAAAATGTATGTGTATTAGTATAATAAATATAATATTCTTCATAAAGTACATAATGTATTAACACATAATAAACACGCTTCGATATTTATTTTAGATATGCTCAATATTCACATTTTAAAATACATTCTGAAGCGGATTATTACAAACTCGAAATAGATGGCTATGACGGAAATGCAGGAGATTCCCTGAACGACCCATGGTATGGATCAAACAATAGCCCGTTTTCAACCTATAATAAAGATAATGATCGAAGCTCACTTAATTGTGCCAGCATGTTAAAGGTAAATAATTCGTACTATATATGACAATGTCTAGGTTAGGTAATTTTTTAAAGTTCGTAGAATAATTTTTTAACTTTTTTTACTAACGAAACAAAGTGTCAAATATATACTATATAGAATAAACAATTTTTTCGTCATTATATAGTTTGGAAAACAATTCCTTTTACCTTAAGCGGAAAATATTAAATTCGACGCAAAAAACTCAAGTTTAGCCCACAATTGTGGCACAAACTGTGAACAGCGAACCCTAAATCCACCATTAGTAACAAAAACACTCAAGCACTGTAATATAAGCTTGCTGCAAACAAATTTAATAGTGGTCCGCTGAATAGCGGCCACGATGGATTTGTATGCAAAAACCAGGATGCCCGCTTCTATCGAGTGCTCACTCAGCCTCGGTGAGCTTTTCAACAAAGCACTGAACCAAGACTCTTTGCCGATGCCGGAATCCATAGACGCCGACACTATCAAGCCAGCGCCTCAGCGGATCCAAGTCATTAAGCGGAAGGCATGTGGGCCTCTACTGAATGCCAAGAAGAAGGCAATACTTGATACCAAGATTCCTGTTCCCACCTACAGCGGCAGCTCAAACCGCTTTGGGTTGCTTGCGCAAACTGAGGATCTGAGTGAGCAGCCCAGTACCAGCCATCAAGCAGCTATTGCTGCTGCCAAACGTAATGCAGCCACATCTGGCATTATCAGTGCAACTTCCAAGGCGCAACCTAAACCCCCTCCAATAGTTTTGGAAGGCGTTGAAAGCGCACCCCTGCTGGTGGACAAAATCTCAAAAATCACTGATCTGAACAAGGTCTCTGCCAAGGCATCGATGGGCGGAGTTCTGAGGCTATACGCGGCAGACGCTAGCACCTTCCGCAGCATAGTCTGCTGGGTCGAGACCGAAAAGCTTGAGTTTCACTGTTACCAGCTCAAGGAGGACAGGCCATACCGAGTCTGCGTTAAAGGACTCCACCACAGTACGCTCCATCATCAAATCATTGATGAACTGAAAAGTCTCGGTCACAAGGTGTTAGACGTTCATACACCGAAGAGGCGAAACGAGCCAGGTGCTCCTGCTGCCAATCCCATAAACATGTTCTTTTTGAACATCGCTGCTGCGACGAACAACAAGGAGATCCTGGCTCTTAAGGGCTTATGCCACATGAGAGTTGTCATCGAGCCCCTTCGCAAGCGAAATACGACAACCCAATGCCATCGACGCCAGCAATTTGGTCACACGGCCAAATACTGCCGTAAGGCGCACATCTGCGTCAAATGTGCCGGCGAACATCCTGCCAAAGACTGTACGCGACCACGAAGCGAACCATGCACTTGCTATAGCTGCGGTGAACAGCACCCAGCGAATTACTCCGGATGCTCCAAACTCCAGGCATTCCTTCAGCGCTCTAGGCCAAAAAGAGGTGTGGGAGGAAGAAGCGAAGTCAACAATCGACCTATGTCCCATGTTCCTACTGGATGTATGTCGATTGCTTCTCTCCGAAGCGGAGTCTCCTACGCAGATGTAGCTAAAGCCTGGATGGGCCCCAAGCAGGATCAGCAACAGGTGCCACAGCCCTTCCAGCAGCAACCTGAGACCAGGAAGCACAGCCAGCAAAGGAGTCGGTCTAGAGGCGGACATCAGCCCCCTTTGGACAATAACACTTTTAGCATCCTGCAGACGCTAAACGAAAGCATGAACGCTCTGCGCTCCTTTCAGGAACAGCAGATTGAACAAGCGAGGATGATGCTACTACAGCAAGGGCAGATGATCCATCTGCTCACTGCTATACACGCGCAGACAGCGACAAAATGAAGCCGCTGCGCATTTTAGTATGAAACGCCAACGGCGTCTCCGCGAAACTGCCCGAAATTGAATGCTTTGTGCGGCGCTACGAGATTGATGTTTTGCTTATTAGTGAAACACATTGCAAAGATGTAGTCAAGCCCAAGCTGTATGGTTACGAGGCCTATACTGCAAACGACCTGGGCACCTATAGAAACTGGGGACGGCATTATAAACTTCGGCGCGGTCTACTGCCCACCGAGGTTCGTTTGGACCACAGACAACTTCAAATCCATATTGGAGCAAGAACATCATTGTAGCAGGCGACTGGAATGCGTCCCACTGGCTTTGGGGAGCAGGGAGCTGTAACTAAAGAGGTCAAGCCCTGGCAAATCTAATCTTTAGCTCTGATGTAAACTCGCTAGCAACAGGTGGCCCCACAAGGTTCCCCTATGGCAGTAGAGGGTCTCCAGGCTATATCGATTTTGCGCTGACGAGAGGTATCCTGGGCTTACACTCAAATATCCGGTCGTTTGCCGAGCTAAGCTCTGCCCACTTACCTCTCATCATCACTCTGGACACAACAGCTACAGCCTATCCCAAAGTCGAGCGGCTTATCAGCAGGCGCACCAACATGGAACGTTTTCAAGAGCACCTCGAGTCGTCACTGAACCTTGACATGGCGCTGAACTCCGAGCGGGACATTGAAGTTGCAATCGACTCTCTCACCCACAACATCCAACTAGCAGCTAGATTGGCCACTCACACCCCAGGACTGAGACCCGCAGCAGCCAGAATACCGGTCCCCAGAGAGATTCTGATGCTCATTGCAGAGAAGAGGCGCTTACGCTCCAGATTTTACAGGGCGAAGTCTATCCTCCATCGTGCACTGGTGGAACACAAAGCAGCATGGTTCGACGACAGGTTAGCCAATACGAGTACCAAAGCCGACGCGACGCACTCGCTCTGGAAGGCCACACGTGCGATTAAAAGACGTTGCCTAAGGAAAACACCATTGGTGAACAGCAACGGGGCATGGTGCCGAACTAATTTGGAGCAAGCAGTTGCGTTTGCTGCGCACCTGGCCGAGCGGTTCCAACCTCTTAACCTCGCCAGTCCGCAGCAGGTTGAAGAGACTCACGATCAGCTGTCTCAAGCTCTCCAAATGGACATGCCGATCCAACCGTTCGATCCCGTTGAAATAGCTGATGTTATCGCCCAGCAAAATTCTAAAAAAGCACCAGGCCATGATGCAATAAGTAACGCCACTCTAAAGGCCCTACCGAGCAGAGCGATCCGAAACGTAGCGATGCTTTTCAATGCTATTGTAAGGCTGCAGTACTTTCCTCCTCAGTGGAAGCTGGGAATCATCTCTATGAGAGACTGATTGCCGCCCGGATGGTCAGGTTTATGGGTGCCAAGGGAATAATGCCAGAACACCAGTTCGGATTCCGTGCTGGTCACTGCACGTTGCTCACCGTCGAGTTGCACTGCATCGAGTGGCGGAGCAAATTTTAACGGCCTTCGACTGCGACGAATACTGCAACGCTCTTTTCCTCAATGTCCGGGAGGCGTTTGACCGTGTGTGGCATCCTGGTCTACTACTGAAAATCAAGAATACCCTGCCTGCGCCTTACTACTGTCTCCTGGCGTCGTACCTTAGGAATAGGAGATTTGCGGTCCGGTTCCACTCTGCGCTCTCAACCGAGTATAATGCGGCAGCTGGAGTACCCCAGGGAAGCGTCCTAGGCCCGCTACTATACTGCCTTTATAGCCATGACATGGCGCGCCCGGCTGACAGTCTCTACGGAGACTGTGCTGGCCACATTTGCCGACGACGTGTGCATAACGTACAGGTCCAGGTGCGAGCAGGAGACCGCCAACGGTATCCAGAACTACGCAACAAGATTTACCGTCTGGGCTAGGAGATGGAATATTGGCATAAATGGCAACAAGTCCACGAATGTTTGCTACACCCTCAAACGGAGAACGCCACCAGCAGTGCTCATTGATGACACCCCTGTGGAACAGGTTGACTCAGCCAAATACCTGGGAGTCATACTCGACCGTCGGCTCACTTTCTTGAAGCAAGTGAGTGAAATGAGAATACGCATACGGACCGCGGCGTCAAAGCACTACTGGCTCATGGGCCCGCGTAGCAAGCTGTCGGTGAGAAATAAGTTGACTATCTACAATCAAATCATAGCTCCTATTTGGAGGTATGCGTGCCAAATTTGGGGCCTGGCGTGTGACAGCCAGATCCGCAGAATCCAGAGCATCCAAAATAAGATTGCGATAACGATCACTGGCTGCGAGTGGTATGTGAGGAACACCACCCTCCACAGTGACCTAAAGCTGCTCACGGTCTTTGAGACCATTCATTTTCCCTTCCAGCCGCTACAACGACCGACTGGAGCGCCATCTCAACCGACTCGCTAAGTGTCTCACCAGACCTCGCCCACAAAGGAGGCTCAACAGGCGACTCCCTAGGGACCTAATTGACCGGCTGCCACAAGACGCACAGCAAGATGATGATAAGCCAAACGATATACTCCCCATCGTCTTTCTTTCTTTCATATTTTTTTGTTTTTAAGTTTTGTAAATAATGTTAGTTTGTAAGTTTAAATTTAGTAATAATGGTAACGCTAAGCACACTTAGCCGGCGAGCCTCTCGGGCAGTATTAATAGATGCCAAAGTCACCAAGGGGTATTAAGATACCCTGTATGCCTCAATAAATAGTTATAGAAATGAAAAAAAAAGTATCGTTATAATTATTTATGGTAATAAATTCCTATTTACTTACTATATTTATTGCTCGCTAATAACAGTTGCTCCTTTTTAAATTGATCTCTGCAACTGTGACAGACTAAAAATAGCACAAAAACATGTTAAAATTTGCAAAATACGAGTACTAACAGCTAGAAAACCTAATTGGCAGGATTTTTCAAAGCTTACTTATAATTAAGTTTTTTTTTGTTCCAGAAAAATTTCTAGGAATCATCCGTGTATTTTTGATAAGTTATAGTTAATGCTGAACGAACGTTCGATAAATTTTGTAGGTACGTAAAAGGAATTAATATAAAAAGGCCCGGTTTAATTATTCAAAGTACCTTTAACCTTGAAAGTTTAGAGAAAATCGGATTGGATGTTCAGCGACAGCAGTGAAAGCAGCAACACCCAAAAAATAGCGCAAATATTTATTTAGTAATTACATTACAGAGTCGCATTTGGGTTCGATGCCGATATTTTCATTATTTTAAGCCATGGTACTTGTAGAACCTCATGGAAAGTCGCTAATTTAGGATTTTCTCTATCTAGCCAGTGCCGCTCTTAGAAAAGGCTCCTGACCATGTTTTTCTTCAAGTGTTTTCACTAGAAGGGATTTAACGGATCTGATCATTCGATTCCAGGTCCCTCCCATATGGACTGCACCTGGTGTTATGAATGACACCTCGATCTCTGGGCGTCTGTTCTCCAGCTCCAATTTCTCCAATTTACGTTTGTTTTTGATACCTCTCCGAAGAAAGAATGTCGCTAAAATGTGTCTGAGGACAGAAAGTGCGTCAACTCTATGTACTCCGCGGGTCGTCAAGTACTTAGTCAAAGTACTTACCATCGCATCTCGCTGCGCCGTCCTACGATGATTTTAAGTGGGTCAAAGATTGGTTTATACCAATTGATACAGTGGTAGACTGCCCATCTCCAAGTGTTCCGTTATGGCTTGTTTATAACGGCGTTGCTGGCACGATACCGTCGCGCTACGGACGCTGTCTCTTGATCCAGATATACAAAAGACTAAGAAATCATTCATTTGGTGGTTTGCGCTGAAGTTAAACGATTAGAAGGTTGGTGATTTTGTGAGCTTGGCGAAGAATCCCTGGTCTTTTCACGCAAACAGGTATGCCTCCCAGGCTCGATCTATTCTCATATCAGTTTTTGATAACAGATGTATCCCAGAAATTCCATCACGTATTTTTACGTTCCTATAAACCTTTACCATTTAAAATGATGCTGTTTACTCCTGTAGGTCGTGGGCATGAATCCCTTCAAAATTACGAAGCTCCAGCTCAGTAACCGGTCAAATGGATTCTGTTCCGCCAGAAACGCCGATCCTGTAAACCATCTTGAGTGCCATCGTCTGAAACGTTAATGGACGACGGTACTCATCTCAGTCCGTTGACTCAAAATTTTCTAAAAGTTCTCCAAGATGCAGCACAACGAATTGATATCTCCCAACGTCGGAACGTGAACAATTTTTTTTTTTTTTGTTGTAACGTTCTTATTATACCCTGTACCCATTAAAAATGGGTGAAAAGGGTATCATAATATGGTGCAAATGTATGTAACAGGCAGAAGGAAGCATCTTCGACCCCATAAAGTATATATATTCTTGATCAGCATCAATAGCCGAGTCGATATAGCCATGTCCGTCTGTCCGTCCGTCCGTCCGTCCGTCTGTCCGTATCAACGCCTAGATCTCAGAAACTACAAGAGCTACAGACATGTGCCATATATCGTTGGATAGGTAATTACCATACGCAGTACAAGTTTGTTTTTTTTATTTTGATATCACCCCCCGTTCCCCCGCAAACAGCAAAAAACTGTCACGACCACGCTCCCCCGCAAACCTCAAAAAACAGCCACGCCCACAATTATTGTCCTAATGCTATGCAATTCGGCATATGCGTTGGTGCTTATAAAAGCTATCTAATTTTTAAATTTAAACCAAATCGGATAAGAAACACGGAAGTTATGCCACATGCAAAATCTATGGCAAGGGAAGCAGAAGCGCAGCAAAACACGCATTGCGCGACGCCGACTGCGACGTTGACAGCGAAATGTGTATGGCTTTATGACACACGAAACTTATTTTCATAACCAAAATCATACCAAATTTATATTGTTGTGGTACTCTTTTCTAATATGGTAGAATATTTTTTCACTTATTTATTGATATTAAATAAATAAATTGTAAGCATGTCTAAGGGTACAGGGTATTTTGCAATCGCGAAACTCGACTACTGCTACCTTACTTGTTTTAATTTAAAATCTGTCCGAGTGGACAATCATTAAATGGTTTGGGGGTGACATTGACTTAAGGGAGGTACATGGAATGTATTTTTAAGGAGGTTGACTTAGGTGTCTATTGATGGGGGAGGTCAAGCGGATGTTTCCTCTTCAGTCGTCTTTGGGATTGGCTATTGTGTAGGATGTTGATGGTCAGGTGGTTGGGGTGGTTGTCCAGTCTTTTTTTGTTTCTTTTGCTGAGACGGCTGATCTCCTCTGCCACCCAAGGAATACCAAGCTCTTTGTGAATGATGGAGTTTTCGTGGTACGGATGAGCGTTAGAAACTGTTCTTAGACATTTATTTTGAAACCGCTGGATTCTGATGCGGTTTAAACTGCTTGCCGTGCCCCATATCTGTAGGAAGGCTAGGAAGGCGGTGTCATCGGCATATAAGGCTACTGTGAGGTTCCGGGAGGGCGTGATGGGAAGGTCTGCTGTGTAGAGTGTGTACAAGATGGGTCCAAGAACACTGCCTTGAGGTAGTCCTGCTCTTATAGGCCTAGGTGTGCTGATTGATGATCCGCATCTCACTCGGAATATTGTTTCCTCTGTGTACGACTTGAGGAAGGCGAAGTGGGAACTTGGAAGGTGAGATTTAATTTTGAAAAGGAGTCCAGGGTGCCAGACTCTGTCAAACGCCTGTTTGACATCCAACATAACGGCGCAGCAGTACTTCTTCTTTTCGAAGGCCTCAAGTATGCTCTCAACAAGCCGGTGGCATTGCTCAGGTGTTCCATGAAAACGTCTGAAGGCAAACTGGTGATAAGGGATCAGTCCGGCATCGTTCAGTACTGGCAGTACTCTACGCAAAAATACTCTTTCAAGTATTTTAGGGGGAATTGCCAGCAAACTAATCGGACGATACGAGGCTAAATTGGCTTCAGGTTTTCCAGGCTGGAGGAGGACTCCAGCACGATTCCCCACTTTAGGGAAGTACCCTAGACGGAGGCAGCTGTTGAAGATGTTAGTCAGCCTTTGAGAACAGATTAGGGGCAACATTTTCAGTGCGATCTCCTGCGCAATTATCCTCTGGCTCGAGGGGCTGTATTGGCGGGCCAGGAGGACTTGAGCTGTCTACGAACCTTATAGTGGCAGCACGCCCTACGCCAGTGCATCTGTCGAAAGGTGAGAATGCACTATAAGATGGTCAGAAAAGGCTTCTGCTCTTTCGACCTCAGTCCGACACCAGGAACCGTCCACTTTACGCACGGGTGATATCCTTTTCGCAGGTCTTTTATGTGCCTCGTGACATTTCACAGATTGTGCTGCTGGTCTCCAGGTTCCAGCTCCATAAGGAATCTATGAAACGAGTCCTGCCGTAGGATGGTAAGCTTGTCCTTCAGTTCCTTGGTGGCACGATTAAGTGCTGTCTTGTCCCTGGGGTTGCGCGAGGAAAACCAGACTATTTTAAGGCGCCTTTTTTTTGGCCACGAGGGTCGCGATTTCAGGATACCACAAGTGCACGACTCTTTCAGGTGTTCTCGGGGTTGTCGGAGGAGGTGGATTTGCAATCTCAGCAGCATTGTGCATCTGGTTAGTTTTTCGATGGCCGCATCTATGTTGCTTGGTGTGGAAAGAGGGGGATCTGAGTACAGGGAGGAAAGCATCCAGAACGTAAGCTTGGGGGTATTTGTGTGTTTCCCGGTGAGTGTTCTGGGAGGGGTTTTTCTGAGGACGGGGATGTTTAGGAGCAAGATTACTGCGCTGTGGTCGGATAGCAGTTGATCATAGCTTAAGCATATTATCTTAGAGTGTCCTATGCCCTTGGAGACGGCGAAGTCCAACAGATCCGGCTGCCAGTTTGTGCCAGTTTGTGGGTTCTCCAGTGGAATTACAGTCCAGACTTTTCCGCTGCAGGTACTTATAGAGTTTTATGCCTTTGGGGTACTCCACACCAGGAGTATTTGGCGTTAAAGTCTTCGGCTGCTATAAAGCGAGGACCGAGGGACTCGAAGAAGTCCTGAAGGTGGGACTCGGTTATCGAGTGTCTGGGTGGGAAGTAAACTGCACCAATGGTGATATCTCCCTGTGGGCTAGAAATCCTGGTCACGGCGCAGTGTGCCCATTCCTCCTGAAACGCGGGAAGTTCCGTTTACTGAATGCCACTCCTGATAAGCATAGCTGCTCCTCCGCGTGCTCTGCCAGATGGATGGTTGGCTTGTAACAGTTCGTACCCGCTAATGTTAAAATAGGATCTGGGACAAAAGTGGTATTCCGAGACTAGAAGAACATCGATATTGTCTGTTTTGATGAGATGCTCTACTTCGGCTTTTCTACTCTGCAGGCCGTTTGCGTTCCTAAAAAACTACATTAAGACTTATTTGCATTACTTTCTGTTGAGGATGGGAGCTATAAACTGCATCATCTGCGAGAACATCTGCGATAACATCTGCGAGATCAACTTCTCCATCATCCTCTCAATCGTTCCTTCCATGCGGGCAAGCATCGTTTCAAGCTGGTTGGGTTGTGGAGCTTTGAGAGTGGTTTGAGGGGTTTGTTGGGGATTCGTTGGCTGTGTCGCTTGGTTTCCTAGAAGTACGTCCCTGTAACTCGTACCATTGATGATAGTTGGTATCTGGATGAGAGGTGGTTTGTTGCTACTCTCAACGGGTCTGGCTTTAGGAGATTCCTGCGGCTTTACCTTTTTGTAGGCAGGGCATCCTTTGAACGACGCAGGGGGATCAGCTTGGCAATGTAAACAGCATGCTTTCTCATCATCTTTTTTGGTGCATGACCTAGAGTCGTGAGAACCACTACATTTCACGCAGAGATGTTCCAGGAAGCAGTAGCGCTGGGTGTGTCGGATCCCTTGGCATCTGAAACATTTTGGAACATCGTTGAACTTCAGTGGGGGCTATACGGTGACGACTGACCTGCAAATCCTCTTTATTTTGAACACCTCTGTGTTGTTGCTCGCTGGTTCTAGATTAACAAAAAATATCCCCAGTGGTTGTTTGGAGTTCCTGCCAATGGGATTGTGCAGATTCCTCACAGTATGGCCGTATTTGTGGAGTTCTTCTTTAATTTCAGTCTGGTCCGCTGAGTAGTGAAGTCCCTTGATGACCGCCCTGTACGCTCTCTCGTCCTTTGGTTGGAATGTGCCGTGCCCTTTGTTATGTGCCACGAGGTGCTGGCGTAGGGCTATGTAGGACTCCTTGTCTGGCATCATTACGCGTACGTTGTTGTTTCTCTCTGTTCTGTACAAGAAATCCTTTTTGGTATCCACTAGAGTCGACTTGTCAAGCGCGGTAATGTCGGTCACTTCTGGGATGTAGATCGGTGGAGGCTTGAGGGTCTTCGGGGTCGGGTTCGGTTTCTCTGCAGTTTTGGATGCCACTGCCTCTGCAGCAGGTTTGGGTTCGTCATGTTCGTCGTCATCTTCTTTGCTTGAGAGGAGGGCAGAGGAGTTGTTTTCCAGCTTGCTATGCAGAGCTGCGCTGTGCTAGGCGTGACGACAGGCTCCTCTCCTTGCCTTTTATGCGCGGGCTTGCGCTTGATCTCGCTGGGCTCCGAGAAAGAAGAACTCGAGCTTCAGTCGCTGCTCGAGCTGCACCTTCTTGCATTGAGAGCCTTCCTGCAAGGCGTTGGTTTGCCAAGCTTGGTGGCCCGCGCGGGGCTTGCGAATCCATGCTCTAGGTTGTGGACGTTTGAGCGGGAGGAGGTGGAACTGGGCACCGTTGGTCGGTATGCCAACCGCACTTTGCTTCTGCTGAGTTGTACACAGCTTCTGCAGTGAGAGAATTTGGTAGACAGCAGATGACACGCACTCTGGAATGTGCGTTAGAGTTTGTAGCAAAACGTTAGGTTCGCAGGTTGAATCAATCAGACACTATGTGACAGTTTCAGAATAGTGGGAGTGAAAGCACGATAAGAAACTTGCTGTCGATCCGCAGGCACGTCTGCACTCTTTGAGTGTTAGATCGCATCTGCCGGAACTTATTGAAGTAATATTTTTATTTTGGCTCCTCTTAACAATAATTTGTTAAGCGATGATTTTATAAGTAGCCGGTCTAATTCCCTTTTTATACCATATCCTTTTTTTTTAATTTCCTACTTCCGTTTAATTTTGCTGCCTAAAAAAATAATAAAATAAATTAAAAACCTGTTGCCATTTTACATGTACCGCTCTTTATTTTTTATCTCTTACCTGCTGTAGGCTTCAAATAAATTTATAAATTTAAAAATAAATTTGAATATATAAATTTTTTAATCAAATCATTTAAAATAATTAACTTCAAATCGATTGCAATTGATAAAAAGAATATTTTGGAATAATATATAGAATTTTTATAAATTACAACCCAATCCAAGCAACCCTAGCCAATTACACCCTTTAAGATCTTGGGCTGTGGCAAAGTTAAATTATTAATATTCCACTTTATTTTTTTTCTCTAATAGGGTGGTTGGTGGTGGAAGTCATGCGGTCGTGGATTAAATGGACTATATTTGCACGATCCTCAAGATTTAACTGCTCGACAAGGAATTGTTTGGTTTCGATGGAGAGGATGGGACTATACAATGAAAAAATCCACCATGATGATTCGCCCTAAGATACCGCAACCGCAGTCAATGTCTGCATCGCTCATATAAAAAGAACATACAACAACAAAAAATGTGTTACTTTTTGTACATTATATAGGACAATAGAATAGCGTTTAATAAGTTTTATATAATGTATTATATATATAATGTATGTATAAAAAATTAGTTGCCGAAAATTTTTTTGCTGTGCATATTGGAAAATTTATGGTTTATTTATGGTTGAGTGGCATTAGGTTTATTCACATAATTTAATTTTGGTGAAACTTGGTAAGCTTAAAAAAACATGAAAGCAAGCTTCGCACAAAGCCCAAGTTTTTACCATATACCCTTACAGGTCTCTTTGTGCAAAAAAATCATGGGGTTTACGGCATTTCCGATTGTTCAGTTATATGACAGGCATATAGCCTGACCTCTGCTTTGTGTAAAGTGTAAAGTGTACTAGAAGATATATAATAGAAGAGATACATGAGATAAAAGTCCGAGGGAGCCAAATCTGGCAAATATGGTGGATGCAGAAGAAATAGAAGATCTAAATCATTATTTTTAACCATGGATGCGATGCTTTTGTACCCCGGCTCATTTTCTTGCAAAAACAAAATTTTTTCAGCTTCTTGGAAAGCCGAGGTAGCCCGCGAAGAATATGCCAATGTCAATCCCTCCATCGGCCGTTTTGGAGCATCCGTGCCGGTTCAGTCAATTGGCAGGCACTAATTCTATTCTCTGGTGTGTAATAGGTTGCATCAACAGTTACCAATCGATGCCAAAAGTCCACACGATTCATTTCATGCATTTTTTGACATTGTCGTCGATGACCGCATCGGAGGGCCTGCCGCGAACTTCATCGGCAGTGGATTTTCGGCCACCACAAAGCTTTTGAAACCAAAATTTGACGGTGTAATGACGGACCATTAGACATTTAATATTTATCCAATTTTTCACCGTTCTCTTTCCAAAAATTATGTTTTATGAGAGAACTAAAATCGTTTTTTGTTGCCAATCACGTCAACAACAATCAGCTGTCAAAAAAAAAACTGATGGCAATATCGCACAGATAGTGCCTACAAGGCACTATATTCGCAGTGGCAGCACATTCTGGCAGTCAAGAAGGTTACTTTTCATCCCACCTAGAATAGTTTGAAATCAAAAGATTTATAACTGAGAGACTAGTTGCAAAATAAACAGAAAGGCAGACAACTCAGGAGGTGATGATGATTAAAAATAAAGTTACTAAATAGGGTAGTTCGCGAAAGTGCTTCTCGACGAACAGCACGCATCCAAACATCGCAAGCGGTCAAAATAATAGTGCCACAAATTGCGAATAGTGAACCTTAGACCCATTAGTAGGGATATAAACGTGCAAGCGCAGTGATTATAAACTAACTACAACATTTACTTAATCGTGGTTCCGGTGAACATCGGCCACAAGTGTAAACATAACAGCTTTTCAAAGATGTTCATAGCGGTTCTTAATTTATAGAAAGTTTTTGATTCTAGCACTACTATTGGAATTATTATTAAATGCAAATTCATCGATAATGATGACTGCTACCACCAAGGTTAAAGCCACCCTTGACGGGGCCTTTAAAAGAACGATCTTAAAATATTTAGTATCTGAGAGGAACTGGACATCTGAAACCGCCGGAATTACAGTCACTGCGGCTATCCAGAAGCTAAGACAGTCAACATTTTCTTTCTGAACTTCATCGTTACGGCGAACAACAAGAAGAATCTGGCTCTCAAGACTCTATGCCATATGAGAGTTGTCATAGAACCCGTACGCAAGCGGAATGCTTTAGTAAAATGCCATCGATGCCAGCAATTTGGGCACATGCATAAATACAAAAATTTAGCCAAAGACTGTACTCGACCACAGAACGAGCCCGTGATGGAGAGTGATGTTTTAATTTTAGCGGATGTCTTTGAAAACTTTAGAAATATTTGTTCAAAAATATATAAATTAGACCCCGTAAATTATGTTTCGCACCATTTATTTCATTGGAAGCAATGCTAAAATATACAAAAGTAGATTTAGCTTTAATTAGTCCAATCCAATCTTTTTCCCCCTTCCCTCTCATATAATAATACTTCCGACTCTTCGCATATCGGCATTGCTAATCTTTTTGCGTCATTTTTTCGATCAACCTACTCATCTGATTCATTTGATCCCTCCTCTAACTATCCATATCGTTTACCCTACATAAATAACATGTACCTTTCTAAATTCCACTGTCACGATGTGTTGCATCCTCAGAAAGTGCTCCGATCTTCTTCCCTTACCTCTCACTATATTATTTAACCTATCCTTGGAGCAAATATCTCTACCTAAATTATGGAATAAATCATACCTTATACCAATTCATAAAAAATGCCCTTAGGCTTCCATTGAGAACTATTAACTAATGTTAATAAATTAAAAATCCTAGAATACCTCCTAGAATAGTTATATTGTAAATAAATATCCCTACCTAAATTATGGAATAAATCATACCTTATACCAATTCATAAAAAATGCCCTAAGGCTTCCATTGAGAACTACCGCGGCATTTCTAAGCTTTCTGCGATTCACAAACTTCTAGAGAAACTCATCACATAATCTCACCAGCACAGCATGGCTTTGTCAAGCTTCGCTTGACAACAACTAATCTACTTGAATTTTCGTCGATAATCAACCGAGGTTTTCAACATCGCTTGCAAACTGATGTAATTTATACTGATTTCAGCAAAGCATTTGATTCAGTTAATCATCAGCTCTTGCTACGGAAACTCTCGCTTATTGGTTTTCCACCAAATATCCTGTTGTGGGTTGCTTCCTACCTTTCAGATCGAACTCAGCGTGTCCAATTTAAATCTACCAAGTCGAAGGTCATCCATGTCTCATCGAGTGTCCCTCAGGGTAGTCACCTAGGACCACTGTTGTTTATACTCTTTGTGAACGATCTTCCCAATGTGATTAGTTATAGGCATAACTACGCTTATGTATGCTGATGATGTCAAGTTATGCTATTCCTTCTCGGAACATTTCCTGCATAGGCATCTGCAACTAGACCTTGACGAACTCTATTTGTGGTGCTCAATTAATCTTCTGTTCCTAAACTGCTCCAAATGCATACTTTTGACATTCCATCGCAGTGTGCCGCTTATCATATCTTACTATCTCGGAAATCGCGTCATTGATCGTGTTTCCACAATCAATGATCTTGGAGTTCTTTTTGATCATAAACTTAAGTTTAATGATCACATTTCTGTGACAGTGAATAAAGCCAGAGGAGTTAGCCTTTATTAAGCGATGGTCTAAAGAATTTAACGATCCTTCCACCACCAAATTTTGGAGTCCTCAATACTCCTCTCACCAAAATAGTATTGAGTCGGTGCAAAAGCAGTTTCTGTTATTTGCACTACAAAACATAAACTGGGATCCTGATAATCGTCTCCCGCCGTACCGTTGCAGGCTTAAATTGTTAAAGTTACCTCCATTGAAGGAGCGCCGAACCTGTGCTGCGGTCATGTTTCTACACATGCTAATCCATGGCATGGTTTATTCTAAACACCTTCTAAACCAGCTATATTTTCGACAGCATTGAGTACTGCTACGCTCTCTTCATAGATATCCGCGAGGCTTTCGATCGTGTATGGCATTCCGGCTTCCTCCTGAAAATACGCATATGCTGCCTGTGCCTTACTTCTGTATTCTTACGTCGTACCTCGAGAATAGGCAATTTGCGGTTGGACTCCACTCGGCTCTCTCAACTGAGTATTATGTGGCAGCTGGAGTACCCCAGGGAAGTTTCTAAGGTCCACAACTCTACTACCTTTAAACGACAAGCCGCGTCCGGTTGACAACCCTTACGGAACGTCAATGCTGGCCACATTTGCCGACTACGTTTGTAACATATAAAGCTCCCGATGTAAACACGATGCTGCTGACGGTATCCAGGACGATACAAAAAGATTTTCCGACTCGGATAGGAGAAAGAACATTGGATTAAATGGAAAAAGTCCACTAATGTTTGCCACACGCTAAAACGAAGAACGTTAAGCAGGCTTACTCAGCCAAATACCTTAGAGGTATTCTCGATCGTCGGCTAACGTTCTCCTAGCAAGTAAGTGCGATGAGAATACGCATACGTGGTGCGATGCCAAAGCCTTTCTGGCTTATGGGCTCGCGCAGCCAACTATCATTTTCTAATAAATCTAACTAACTAATTTTAACTATCTCCAACCACTATTTCCACCATTGATTTTTTGTTACTTTATTTTTTAATTTTTGTTATAATTGTTACTGCTAAGCACATTTAGCCGGCTATCACATTGGGCTGAATAAACAAATACAAAGGACACTAAGGGGTTCCTAGGATACCCTGTATGCCATAATAAATATTATATGAAACAAAAGGTGTATGGTACTTTCGCATGAAAATATGATTTATTTAGTCTACATCTATGTACATAACAGGTGTTTGTATAAATTAACGTATGTAAGAAATTTACCCCATTCCTTCTCAATCCACAAATCTTTATTCGAACAACATATATTTCATTTTTTTTAAAGTAATCTTACTTTCTGAGAGTTCGATTTTTAAATAATATGTGTGGACTACCGACACGTTAAATTTTAATATTCAAAATTTTAAAAACTTTTATTTTATTTTGGTCTTATTACCTAAATACACTATTTTCAAAAGTTCTAGCTCCAGAAAAAATGTGCATGTGATTGCTGCTGAAAAAATCGGAGATGTTACAATTGCTAAATTTTAAAGTACATTAAGTTTACGTTCGAAAATTAAAAAATCACAATTTTGTTTTAGCTTGTTGGTGACGGCTATATACAAATACACAGGCATTGGCAATCTTTAAAATTTCCTGCTAGTGTGCCGTAAAAAAATTATTTGAGTTTTTTCTCAAATGCTGCTCTATTTTGACGAGTTTAAGGTGTTGCGGTATCAATGTTCCTACTACCTACTACTACTTCTCCATAGTTGGGAGCTGTACGTCGAAATTGGTTTTAGTACGGAGTTCTAAAGTAGGACCCTGTAGTCCAGACAGAGGGGTGACAAAGAGTTGATAAACCAGTGGAGACTAGCCTTAAGCTTAAGGTGTGTTCTTTTGTCTTCGATGTGCCTCCATCAGGTGAGCCGTCGGTCGAGGTGCTCTCCAAGATACGTCACTTAATTTGCTTTCGAGAGTACGGTGTTGTTTAAGGTGATCGAAGAACAGTCTTGCCGATTGAGTGTAAATGTTACATGCTCACATTTTGTTTATTTTGATTCGCTAGCCCGAAAGCCATTTCTCCACGGTCCTTTGGTAAGAAGAGAGTTGTTGCTTGTACAGGGCATATGGATCGACTGAAAATCGCTGTGTTGTCGGTAAACGTAGAAGTTGTTAGTAGTCTGCTTGTGGGTATGTCTGCTGTGTAAAGGACTTACTTCGCTACTTAGATCGCTGGTCCAATTACGCTACCTTGGGGAACTCCAACGTTTATAGCGTGGTCGTCGGACATGTCAGAGTTGCATCTCACAGCAACGGTTCTGTTGTAGAGAGAGGTTTCTTGGGTCATCAGCCACTTTTCAAATAGTTTTGAGAGACAAGACAATAGGCTTATAGATTTGTACGATGAGGAAACTGAATGGTCCTTGTCTGCCTTTCGTATCATTACTACATCCTGGGGACTTTTTTTGGATTTAGTTTATCCTTAATCATTTTAGCTATTTCATTCGCTTGAAATTCGGTTGTCTCATGTCGTGCTTGATCGACGCCTGTTACCGTGGGTAATACAAACGAACTTGTAGCAGGGTTCGGGTGGAACACACTTTGAAGATGCGTTGCAAATGTGGTAGCTCTGTCGCTGCGGGCCCAACCTCCAGTGCTATACCTTAACGGTGATATTGTTTGTGCCGGTGTGGTTAAACTGGGATGGGCTTTCCATAGTGAATTTTTGCTGCTTGAAATTGAATGTTGCTCTATATGGCGAAGTTGGGCGTTTTTAGCTTCTTCCTTCAGTGCATTGGAGAATTTTTGAATCTTTGCTTTGCGATTGGTGATCTATGAGCTTGCCACTTCCGTCGCATACGTCGTTTTTCAAGAACGAGCCGCGCGATGTCTGCGTTTGTCATCCTGGGTCTGCTAGGTGCACTCTCTATTTGAGGTGTTGAGATTCTGGCGGCTGTAACTAAGACACTGTCTAGGGTATTTGCTGCTGATTCTATCTCGGTATCAAAGTTTATCCTTGGGTTCTGCTCAATGTGTGAGATTATGTATTTTCTGTATTTGACCCAGTTTGTTCTCTTTGATGTTAATCTGTTAGCCTGCATTGTAGTCTGAGGGCGTTGGAGGAGGTTGAGATTTAACAGGACTGTTTCCCTTTAGGGGTGACGAGGCGTGATCCCCAGTGAGTGTGTTTGGCGTTGTAGTCACCTGCAGCAATGTAGTGGTTCCCCTAGGGTGTTGAAGAAGTCCAGAAATTGTTGTTCGGAAACATTGAAACGAGGGGGACAATATACCGCTGTGAGGGTAAGATTGCCGCTTCCTAGTTTTACATCTATGGATGTGGCCTGCAAGTAGTTTGTTCCAAAACTCGCTATGGTGGTGTTTGATGTGGTTCCTAATCAGAATACCGGTTCCGCCATTTGGATGATTTGTTCCGTAGAACAAAAAGCTACTTATTTGAAAGTTGTACTTAGAAGTGAAAAGTTTTTCTGACAGTAGCAGGACATCAATATAATTGTCATGCAGGAATTGAGTTATCTCAAGTTTATGCCGTGAAACGCCGTTGGCGTTTCACACCGATATTCATGAAGCAGCCATTGATTATTTGGAGTGTTAGGATACAAGGTCTTGCATGGTAGTCCTCATGAAGGACATGAATTCGATCATCTGCTGCTGCAGAGTGTGCAGCAAAGTTCCAAAGCTGCTTTGTTGTTGCGTTGATGATGGGGGATCAGTTTTGGCAGCATGCAGAGTTGTTGTCGTAGAGCTTAGTTCTTTAAGTCCAGATTTTAGGACGTATGCGAAGGTCGCATTTTGGAAGGTGGTCGTAGGACTAAATGAGGACCTTTATATTGCACAGCCTCCATCATTTGCTGTGTAATTACCTCCACAATTTCTGCACTTTTTGGAGCAGGGTTCGGTTTTGTTGGTCGCACAATAAGCAGAGTTATGAAGCTTTTCACAAACTCAACGCAATGTGCAGTATGCTCTTGTATGCCATATTCTTGGCAAGTAGTGCATTGGACGGAGTCTTTGCGGTTGTGTGGTTCTTCTACAATAATTCTACGACGGTTTCTTTTCCAACAAGTTCAATTGTATTGTTAATGGATGTATATAGGTAGGTAGACGACGTTTGTCTTTCTCTTGTTGGCGTTGAGCCGAATTTCGTTTTGACTCATTGCGAGAGTTCGTGGCTTGATTTTTGTTTGTTAATTTTCTTTGAAATATAAGTTGTTCAAAAAACGGGAGTTTGCACAACTATTTTAATAAGCGATTTTGCATCACATTGCGGCTTTTCGCAACATTTTTGTGGTAAATTGTTGGTAGTTATTCACTTTTCACTTGAAGTATTTTGTATATTTTCGGAGCACAGAAAATAAACACGTCCGCACTGCTCGAGTATCCATGCAGAATGTTATAATTTGCAGTGATTTTCTTGCCATGTTTGAAGAAACTTTTCATATTGTTTGCATGCAAGGTCAATTTTCGTACTTTGTCGTTTTAAATGACTGTTATTACGTTGGGCTTTGAAGCATTTATAGATTTTTTAGGGAATTTTATTTTATTTAATTTTCTGTTCCTGCTCAGGAATCCTGTCTACTTTTTTATATGGTAGTGACTTTCATTATTCTGTTTATGTGTTTAATTCTTTCTTATTGTTATTCTGGACAGATAATCGGCTACATGGTTATCATTCCCCTTGAGGTATTATACCGTAATTCATATTCTTCCAAGTCCAACCGCATTCATGTGAGTTTGGAGCTTGGATTTCTCATTGAAAATAGGTATGTAAGTGGCCTGTGATAACTTTGAACTAAGAAATGATTTATTGCCCAGTGAATAGCTGCCAGTTCTTGATCTGTTTTGGACTTTTTACTTTTGCCCTATGTAGAGGCTTTGAAGCGTATGCCACTGGTAGCTGTTGACCGTTATGGTCTTGAGATAGTACCACTCAACATGCTTGTTTACTAGCATATGTAGTTATGCAAAATTCTTTGCCGAAATTTTGGTACTGAAGACGTGTTGGTTTCACTCCCTTTTAAGACATTCGAATGGCTCATTGCATTCGCTTATCCATTCAAATGGGACATTCTTTTTGCAAAGTCCGTTAAGTGTCGTTTTTTTCCTGACACATTTGTTATGAATCTTCTGTAATAGTTGCAAAATGCAACAAATCGTCTAGCTTCGTCTACATTTGGTGGTTGGGTATATTTTTCGATTGCATCATATTCAGAGTTATCTAGCAGTTGTCTGCTAGCAGTTTTTTTGTTGATTTGGCGATAGTCAACTACTAATCTCCATCGCTTTTCCGCCGAATCAGGCAGTGATTTCTTGGGTACCAAGTGAGCTACTATATTCTCATATATTAAAGAATAGAATGCGACAATGCCGTCTTTTATTAATTTGTCAACTTGCCTTTGAATTTCTGGCTTTTGACTTTCTGGCATTCTGTAGTTCTTAATGTATACAGGGGTTTTATCATTCAATCTCAATTTTGGCTTTTAAAAATTATTAGTTATAATTAATTATTAATTATTATTTCTGTTTCGAGACCAAAAATATCGCTATATTTAGTGCATAACTCTGTTAATTCGTTTTTAAATATCGAAATTTTCAGAAATACTTCTGAAGTTCTCTACGGATTATTTTCTACATTTGCATTGTAAACATCACAATCATTTAACGATTCGCTTTTAATATTCGGGCTGTTTACGATAGCCTTTTTATCAGTTGAGTTTATTATACGATTCATTACATTCTGAGTGTTAACAAGTTGGCTTTCAATTATAATTACGGGTTGGCTGTTGCTTAAGGGGGCTGTCTGGTTTTTTTTATGTCTGTCTGGTTTGAGACGTAATTATTACCATTGTTCTGATTCTGTTTTGGTTGTAATTTTGGTTTTGGTTACCTTTATAGGTATAACACCTATACAATTATTTTGGTTACCGCCGTGTCCTGTATTTCCTCTATAATTGCTATAGTTATTATAATTTCCTCGGTTATTACTTCCTCTATAGTGTCCTCTACTGTTGTAGAACAAACCTTTATTCGACTTTTCGGTAATCTTTGTGCAGCAGTCCCGCTGTTCATCGTGTTAAAATTTCCTGCCTCTAATATGGTCTTAAGCTTATCGTGCTCACAGTTTAATATCAGTGCAGATATCGTTTCCTTAGTGGCGAACTTTATATTACTTATCATTTTTTGAATCTAGACCATCATCTTTAAAGGATGCTTCAAGCCACCTACTTAGGGTTTCTATTTATGCCGTGTATTGAGCGGCGGCTTTGCCGCGCTGTTCTTTATTTAGTAGCTTAGCCCTAATGACGTCAGGCGATTCGCCTGTAACCATCGTCTTTAATACGCTATGATTCCACTAATTGCCCTTTCATTTTCAACTTTGTACGAGGGCGGGTCAATAAGTCCGTGACTATTTGAATGAAACACAGGTTTTTCGATAAAAAGTTATTTTATTTTTCAACGTAGTCTCCGTCTCCTTTGAGCTCTATACACTTAGCCCAACGTTTCTCCAATTTTTTTATCCCTTCCAAAAAATATGATTTTCGAGGTCTTCAAAATAGGCATTTGTTTGTGAGATGACTTCGTCATTGGAGGCAAATCTCTTTCCGCCGAGCCATTTCTTCAAGTTTGGGAACAAGAAATAGTCACACGGGGCTAGATCGGGTGAATAGGCCGGATGAGGGAGCAATTCGTAGCCCATTTCATGGAATTTTGCCATGGAAACTGCACATGTGTGCACCCGTGCATTGTCCTGGTGGAAAAGAACTTTTTTCTTGGCCAAGTGCGGTTTGGTCTCCGGTGTGTTGTGGTGGATCCACGTTTCGTCCACGGTTACAAAACGGCGCAAAAACTCGTTCGTATTGCGATTGAACAACGCTAAACATTCCTGCGAAATTGTCACACGGTTGCATTTGTGGTCGTTTGTGAGCAAACGCGGCACCCATCTTGCGGAAAGCTTTCTCATACCCAAATGATCATTCAAAATTGAAACCACTGAGCCATGTGAAATGCCTACGGCTTCCACAATCTCTCTCACTTTTTATCGCCGATCGGCTAAAACCATATCGTGAATTTTTTCAATTGTTTCGGATGTGGAAACCTCAACTGGGCGTCCAGAACGTTTGGCATCTTCCGTGCTTGTACGGCCACATCGGAATTCACTAAACCACTTTTTTACCATGGAAATGGATGGTGCAGAGTCTCCATAATATTTATCAAGCTTGGCCTTGGTTTGCGTAATGGATTTTTTCCTCAAAAAATAATGCTTAATGAGCACACGAAATTCATTTTTTTCCATTTTCTTCTCAGTCAACGCGGTAGTCTGATATTAACGGCTGTCAAAAACAAACTAAATGTCGCAGCTTGTTCAAGTTTTGACAAGAGTCAACTGACAGATGACTGTTGACGGGAGCAGTGTTACCATTTCAATTAAGAGGCAGGAAATTCAAAAAGTGACGGACCAATTATTTTTGTTTTTATCTCTCGACTGCTAATATTTCCTAATCTCCTTTTGTTAGATCTGTTAGACGAAGGGTTGTTAGGAATCTATTCAGATTTACCTTTTTACCGCCAAACTCTGGAATTATGGACGAAATCTGTCGTACATATTCGCTGGACGTTGCGGCAGTGTCAGTCATTGTTATCTTTTTTTCTTTTATTAGGCTTATATTTAAATCTGATTCCGAATTTTATTTTTCTACCTCTGCTAGCTCTATTACAGAGATAGATATTATCCTCAGTGATTTCTTTAATAGTCATGTAAGGTAATATTGACAAAACTATAGCTTTTTCGAGTTTTGAGCAATGGAATAAAGGGCTTGTTGGTGTATCGAAATTGTCAATATAAGCTTCTTTAAAGTCCTTCACGCCTTTAAACGTACGAAATTGGCTCAAAAAATGGATGGCCCTTACTATAAACAAGGGTTCCTTTGATAGTTTCCTATATTATTTCGGACATTATACATTATATGTATAAAGAGAGAATTTCTTTTTAATTCTTAATTTTTGATCAATTGTTTTATACTTTTATTCATATATTCATTAACTCTTATATCGTGTTTTTCTCTTTACTTGGTTGTATACTTATATTATATAACCTGTCGCTATCTAATTTTTTATAAACTTTATAAATTCTATTGTATAAACATGACATGTATTTTCCTATCGGTCAGAATTGTTTCCTCATAATGTTACATTGGTTATTTATATATTATATAAAATATTTGGCGGTGCCAGTGCTAGCTTAGATTGTATTTTCTGTGCGCCAAGTGAACTATTCTTTTAGAAATTTTTGGGCTGAGGCCACCTCTCCTTCCCATTACTCATATCAAGATAAAAATGTTTGGCACATTTCTCACTCAGAATTTTGAATCCTCCAATTAATCCAGGTATGTCTTTGAAAGCTCTTTAAATTCCTGGAGATCTGTGGTCTTTCTGTTGCTTTTGATGTTGATTCGTAATTGTATTGATGTTTTATGGCCAATATTTTATTTAATCACGCTATTGTTGTTGTCTTGTGCGATGGTGGGGTTGGTGGGGATGGTGGGGTGGGGTCTTCCTTTTATTGGATCCGACGATAGCATGGGTCACGGTCACCATGTAAAGATCATGCTTACATCGGGATGGTCAGATGTCCATTTAAAAGTAATTCAGGTCACGGACTTTCCCTAGTTGGACAAGTCTGTGTCACAAGCATTCGCTTTATTCAATGAATATTATATAAATAGAATATATAAAAGTGTATACCGCGGTGCTGCGTTGCCGGTGACGCCAGCAGCGAAGCTGCTTTTTATATATTTATTATTTTAGCATATATGCGTCGCTGCTACTCAGCGCTGCTCTACTCAGGGAAGAGAGAGTGTTATATGCGCGCATGTTTTTATGGTCATTATATGGCTAGCGTTGGAACGCTGATAGTGCATTTTTGTATAAACGGTCCGCTTAAGTGGTTGATCTTCTTGCACTTGCACTTGGGCTGAACTGTTTACTTGAACATTGTATCGAAGTTCTACAATTTGTTAGTATTTTTGTTTTGTATAAATATTCCGCTGTATTTGTATACAGTAGATACTCAGTATGTGCGCATATCACATTGACATTATTGCTGAATCAGCAGAAACAAGCGTTTCAGTCGCCACCGTGCGTACGGTCGATACCATTGCAGTATTTGTTGTTGTTGCGAGTGCAGTGGTTAATGAAGTCGAAGTTTTGGTTATCGTGGGGAGAGGTCAGTTCTCTTTGGCACATCGTTGGGATTACCGGTGATCAAGAACACGCTCTCTCGTTGGTTGTTGGCAAAAGTTCATGTATCGGGTTGGAGGTGGACCACGATTGGACCGTGGCCGATTGAGGTTTGCATTTATTTTGGAAAGTGCACAAAGTGCATGGGTTGCAAAGACACAAATGACAAATTCGCGTTGTTACGTAACAATGAGAGACGACGTTCTCTTGATCTTGTTTACGTTGAGTCGTTTGACTTGAATGTCGTTTTGATTCATTGTGAGAGTTCGTGGCTTGGTTTTTTTGTTAATTTTCTTTTTAATATATTAGTTGTGCAAAAGAAGGGAGTTGGCACAACTATTTTAATAAGCGATTATACATTGAATTGCGTTTTTTCTCAAAATTTTTGGTAATTTTGGTTTTTGTTGGTAATTACTCACTTTGTGCCCTCGATAGGGCACAGCATAAGCATTTTTAAATCGCGTCAATATGCTTCACATAGGTGACATAATTTTTTTTTGACTCCATCCACAGAGAGGTAGAATGTTTTTCGTTTAAGATCCCTTAAAATTTCTTGGGTTGTTATTTGAAAAATGCTAATGGCATTTATCAATCCAAAAGGTACTCGTAAATTTCTTTTTTTACAAAAATGAGTCTCGATTTTGGTACGAATACAGGGTCTATTCAATAAGTATCGGGACTGCTTCGCTGTAGCCTCACCGAAGCGGGGGGTGGGGGGTCCGACTGGTCGGCTGGGTAGAAGGATCTCCCGCCAATAAAGCGCGCCTCTTTTTAATCGATTACCTACATTCGTTTAGACAGGAGGTGAATTTTTTTGGCGCGAGATTTTGGGCGGCGTTCTGAGCGCTAAAATGGACAGTACTATTGAACAACGTTCCGCTGTGAAGTTTTGCTTTAAACTCGGACAATCAGCGTCGGAAAGCCTTGAACTTATTTAACGGGCTTATGGGGATAATGCAATAAGCCGTACAAGAGTTTTTAAGTGGCACAAAATGTTTAAGGAAGCGAGCTCGTTTGGAGCTCGTTGAAGACGAGCACCGCGTCGGACGCCCAACGACAGCTCGAACAAATTTTCAGGTGCCCAAAGTGAGAAGAGTTTTAAACTCTGACAGGCGTTTAACCATTGCCCTTATCAGTGAAGAGAACGGCATTTCAGTCGGAACTGTCTACACTATTGTAACTGAGGATCTTGCGATTAGGACAGTGTGCGCGAAGCTGGTCCTAACAATCTTGACCGAAGAACAAAAAGCTGCTGCAGCTGCTGGCGAAATACGGCGTGGCACCGTTGCCTCACCCCCCCTACAGCCAGACCTGGCTCCACCTGACTTTTTCCTATTTCCGCGAATGAAAAGAAAGCTCAAAGGACATCGATTTGATTCCATAGAGGCAGTTCAAGCGGCTGTGACACAGGCCCTTATAAGCACTCGGGAAAACGATTTCCAGAGAGCTTTTGACGAGTGGCAGACGCGCCAAATTAAGTGTATCAATGCAGGAGGGATGTATTTTGAAGAATATTAGGTAACTGTAAAGATACATACAATAAAATTTGATTTACGACACCAGTCCCGATACTTATTGAATAGACCATGTATAGTTTGGTAAAGATTGGTTTGACCAAAGTATTACTCGTATTATGCGAAGCCTATACTGTCACAGTAATGGAAGGTCAATTGCTCCGATTTTCCTGGGTCTTAAATAGTGTTATCTTTAGAATCCAATGCCGCTCCTGCACCTGTTAATAAGTCCAAGTATATAATAATTTTTCTCACTGCATTATTATGCTCTCTTTCATGTTCTGAAGCTACCTTCTGCCTCCTCAGCCAATGCTAAAACAGATGTAAGATCCTTCGGCTGAGCCGAAACATTTAGGGAATTATTTTATTATGTCCAGAAAAATTTTATAATAGATCTGTGGATCTTCAATATACATGATTCTTTGATCGTGTTTGAAATTTTAGTTTGTTCATAGCCGTCGGCACTAAACCATACCACTTCAACACACCATCATTAAAAACTTTATTTACATTTTTATATTCGCATCACTTATCAAATTCTCGCAGATGTTCTCGCAGATGATGCAGTTTATAGCTCCTCAACAGAAAGTAATGCAAATAAGTCTTAATATAGTTTTTTGGAACGCAAACGGTCTGCGGAGGAGCATAGCCAAAGTATCTCATCAAAACAGACAATATCGATGTTCTTCTAGTCTCGGAATCCCACTTTTGTCCCAGATCCTACTTTAACATTAGCGGGTACGTACTGTTACATGCCAACTATCCATCTGGCAGAGCACACGGAGGAGCAGCTATGCTTATCAGGAGTGGCATTCAGTACACGGAACTTCCCGCGTTTCAGGAGGAATGGGCACAGTGCGCCGTGACCAGGATTTCTAGCTCAAAGGGAGATATCACCATTGGTGCAGTTTACTTCCTACCCAGACACTCGATAACCGAGTCCCACCTTCAGGACTTCTTGGAGTCCCTTGGTCCTCGGTTTATAGCAGCCGGAGACTTTAACGCCAAACACTCCTGGTGTGGGTCCCGCACAAACAACCCCAAAGGCATAAAACTCTATAAGTACCTGCAGCGGAAAAGTCTGGACTGTAATTCCACTGGAGAACCCACAAACTGGCACAAATTGGCAGCCGGATCTGTTGGACTTCGCCGTCTCCAAGGGCATAGGACACTCTAAGATAACATGCTTAAGCTATGATAAACTGCTATCTGACCACAGCGCAGTAATCTTGCTCCTAAACATCCCCGTCCTCAGAAAAACCCCGCCCAGAAGACTCACCGGGAAACACACAAATACCCCCAAGTTTACGTTCTGGATGCTTTCCTCCCTGTACTCAGATCCCCCTCTTTCCACACCAAGCAACATAGATGCGGCCATCGAAAAACTAACCAAAGAGATGCACAATGCCGCTGAGTTTGCGAATCCACCTACTCCGACCCCGAGAATACCTAAAAGAGACGTGCACTTGTGGTCTCCGGAAATCGCGGCCCTGAGGTCTGAGGTCGAAAGAGCAGAATCCTTTGCTGACCATCTACATAGAGAGAGCTGCCACCATAAGGTTCGTAGACAGCCCAAGTACTCCTGGCCCGCCAATACAGCCCGTGGAACCAGAGAAGATTGCGCAGGAGATCGCCTCCTTAAAAAATGGCAAGTCACCAGGTCCTGACCGAATCGATGCAACAGCACTGAAAATGTTGCCTCTAATCTGTTGCCAAAGGCTGCCTCCGTCTAGGGTACTTCCCGAAAGTGTGGAAGCGTGCTGAAGTAATTGTCTTCGTCAAGCCTGGAAAACCTGAAGCCAATCTAGCCTTGTATCGTCCGATTAGTTTGCTGGCAATCCTCTCTAAAATACTTGAAAGAGTATTTTTGCGTAGAGTACTGCCAGTACTGAACGAGGCCGGACTGATCCCTGATCACCAGTTTGGCTTTAGACGCCTCCATGGAAACCCTGAGCAATGCCACCGGCTTGTTGAGAGCATACTTGAGGCCTTTGCAAAGAAGGAGTACTGCTGTGAAGTTATGCTGGATGTCAAACAGGTGTTTGACAGAGTCTGGCACCTTGGACTCCTTTTCAAAATTAAATCCCACCTTCCAATTTCCCACTTCGCCTTCCTCAAGTCGTACACAGAGGAAAGAGAATTCCGAGTGAGATACGGTTCATCAATCAGCACGCTTACTGCACATATGCAGATGACACCGCCTTCCTAGCCTCCGCCACAGATCCCCAGGAAGCATCAGCCATCATACAGAGACAGCTGAATGCTCTCGATCCATGGCTGAAACGATGGAACATCGTGGTCAACGCGGAGAAATCCTCCCACACAACCTTCGCACTTCGCAGGGGGGATTGCCCGCATTAAAATCCAGCGGTTTCAGAATAAATGTCTGAGAACCGTTTCTATCGCCCATCCGTTCCACGAAAACTCAATAATCCATAAAGAGCTTGGAATTCCATGGGTAGCAGAGGAGATCACCCGTCTCAGAGAAAGATACACAAAAAGACTAGACAACCACCCCAACCACCTGGCCATCAACCTCCTAGATAATAGCCAATCCCTAAGACGCCTGAAGAAGAAACACCTGCTTGACCTCCCCCACCAATAGACACCTAAGCCAACCTCATTAGATATACATTGCATGTACCTCCCTTAAGTCAATGTCACCCCCAAACCATTTAATGATTGTCCACTCGGATAGATTTTAAATACAAAATAAGAACATAAAAAAAAAAAATCTGTTAACAAATAAGGCCAGTGATTAATGCAGTGGGCAAAGGCAACCCCTAACCATGGTTATCTTTGGATTGACAGGTACTAAATCCAACCCTAGAGGAAGATCACCGAAGAAGCAAAGGTCACAGGATCATCGCTGGATCATGGGATTACATAATTTTCATGTGATTGATTTACAATATGTCGCTCTATATAATAATGTCCCACTTACCCACCCGGCTACCGCCCGGCTAAAAGCCCAATTGAAGACTACATTAATTTGATAGAGGAAATAACACTACAAAAGAAAGCGCTACAAATGGACCTGCCTAGTAGACCTTTTGCCCCCAGTGAGATATCCGAACTTATTGATCGCTTAAATATCAGCAGAGCACTTGGCCGCGATACTTTATGCAACGCCACACTAAAGGCTTTACCAAGTCACGCAATTCTCTATATAGCGTTGTTGTTCAACGCCATAGTGAGATTGCAATACTTCCCTGCACAGTGGAGGCGCGCATTAATAACTATGATCCACAAACCAGGCAAGTCGGCAATGGACACTGCGTCCTATCGGACGATCAGTCTCCTCCCTTCGATCCTAGGATTATTAGGATTATGGACACACAGGGGATTACTACTGAGCACCAGTTTGGGTTCCGAGCTGGTCATTGTACGGTGACGCAACTTCATCGGCTTGTTGAGCAAGTATTGATGGCATTTGACCGAAAACAATTCTGCAATGCCCTCTTCTTGGACATCAAGGAAGCGTTCGAACGAGTTTGGCACACAGGTTTACTGGTCAAAATAAAGGAGAGACTACCTGCCCCATATTTCCACCTAGTGAGGTCATACCTTGAGGGAAGGCAGTACGCGGTTCGGTTCCATTCGGCCATCTCTGTTAAAAACGAAGTGAAGGGTGGTGACCCTCAGGGTAGTGTCCTGGGACCGCTCCTGTACTGCATTTACAGAAGTGATATGCCGCAAAAAGACAATCCGTCTACCATGCTGGCCACGTTTGCTGACGACGTCTGTATCACCCATAGATCAAGCTGTGAAGTCTCTGCGTCTGATGGAATCCAGCAGTTTGCCACAAAGTTCGCGCAATGGGCGAAGCGTTGGAGCATCGGCATAAATAGCGATAAATCAGCCAATGTTTGTTTTTCCTTATTAAGAAAACCCCCGCCTGATATCGACATAGAAGAAAGGCCTGTCCTACAGACCAATTCTACTAAATACCTTGGTCTTACATTGGATCGCAGACTCACCTTCGACAAGCACATCACCGCCATTAGAACCCGCAAACGAAATGCAATGAACAAACATTTTTGGTTGTTAAGTCCAAGAAGCAAACTGTCATTGGCTAATAAGGCTAATAATAACAAGCAAATTATCGCGCCGATTTGGAGGTATGGGGGCCAATATTAAAATTTCGACTCAATTTTTTTATATTTTACTTTGAACAATTAAAAAAACGTTAATAAAGCTGTTAAACACACTAATTGACAGACAAGAAAACAGCTTGTGTCCATTTGAAGATGGATTTGACAACCGCATCATGCTATGCAATTCTTAGTACTCATATTCAACAGTAAAAGCCTGGATGCCTGCCAACATAATTGTAATTTTGAAACCAGGAAAGAATCCAACAGAGGTGGAACCGTATGGACCGGCCAGACTTTTCTCCTCTCTGGGCAAAATGATGGAGAGGTTGATTCTCAACAGACTGCTTGACGTTGAGACTGCAGCCCTGGCGATACCTAAATTTTAATTTAGGTTCAGGATTCAACATGGCACACCAGAAACAGCTATAGCTATAGAAGCTATAGAAAAGAAAAAGTATGCGGTAGCTGCCTTCCTCAAAATTCAGCAGGTTTTTGATAAAATATAGCACCCAGGTCTCCTATAAGATGCCAAAAAGATCCTAACACCACAGCTGTTCCAGCTTGTAAAGAGCTTTCTGATAGGATGCACATTCTGTGTGTCGACCGATGGTTGCACGTCTTGCGTTAAAACCATTGAATCTGGTGTTTCTCAAGGAAGTGCAAAGATGTGCTCATCGCGACACACGCTGACGACGCAGGTACATTATCCAAGCCTCGGACGCACTGCAGCAGTACCTACATTAATTCCAGAATTGGGCGGAGAAGTGGAACGTATACCATCCAGGTGTATGCAATCGCTGCCAAAACGCATCTAGAGAAAATACGTGTCCTCCAGGCTAAAGCACTAAGAAAGATCACAGGGGCTCCTTCGTAAATGAAAACTAGGGATATCGAACGAGATCTCAAAATGCCAAAAATGGGAGATAGCGAAAAAATATAATGATAAACTGGAATCGCATTCCAACAGCTTAGTCAGACGGTTAAATATTGCAGCCCGAGGAACTGCCAACCCCCGGACCAGAGCGAGAAGAAGACAAACGGCACCACCCTCATACCGGACCTTGACATAGTACTTCCCATTTTCAATTAATCTAAAAATACCTTAGCACTCAGCTAAACTTACATCTTTAATACTTAATATGTAATCTATGTAAATAGCATACAAGTTAGTAATCACAAAAAATTAGTTCTGAATCAATTGGGTTGCCCAGAAGGTAATAGTACAATAATCCTATTATTAAAATTTAATTTCGGTTTAAATGACATAAATATTATGGTCATTTATTATGATTTCATAAGGCTGCGTCGCACCTTGTCGTATAACACTATATCACAACTCATCGCGTCACCTAGATGGATAACTCTTTGTCACACAATCATCGACGCACCTCGACAGATATCTAAAAATTATATATATATATCACAAGGAAAAGCTAATCCATGAGGTCGAGCCTGTTTGCCAAAAACATCTCCAACGGACTTGCCTCAATGGCACGACAAATTGTACAATTCAGTGCAAGTTGCGATCGTCAAGTGCGTCCTGCGACGATAGTTAACTTGATTCTACTACTGACAATAAATTTCTCAGTGTACTCACTACCCGTCAAACTTGCCCAATTGTACGGATTACTTCCATAGCAATTACGTGAAGTTGAATTTGTGCGAACCACGGAACTTTGGTGAAGCATCTGACCTGATCGGCGGTGATGCGATTCGGTACACTAAAATAAGACAAGGAATATTTCATAGCATTCACACAACTTTTAATGTCTATCTTTAAAGTGTGATATAAAAAAACGAACTTCGTAAAAGCATAAATCTACACAATGGCATGATAAACTTTATCAAGTGTCTTTTGCCACCCTAAATGGATTATTGACTCGTGAACTTGGTAAATTACAGACTGCAGTTATCTTTCGCATATTCAGTCTCCCGCTCATACTTCATAATTCAGATACTAAGCCGTTGTTTTGAGAAAACCACATTTATTGAGATTAAAGGTGAAACCATGCTTTGTAAGGTTAAAATTAATTTTTAGCCTTTCCAAGCCCAACTCCTTGGTTGGTGAAGCCACCAATGTCTTTTATCATTACAATATTGTTAATCAGAGAGCACTCTGCACCGGACTGAAAAGAAATTGCACAATACAAGTATAATTTTATTTTGATCTCGGTGAGGTTTTGCCCCTTTGTCCTGTCGCATTTTGCTTTGACATTTACCATTTCGGTGTCCCGGTTTTTCACATTGGGATCAGTTAGTGTCGTCTGTCAAGGACTCTGTTCATTGCACGGCAAGAAAAAGCGATCCCAGCAAACTATAGATGCTGTCCAATAAAAAGACCATAATAGCCGGATTCATCACCGAGTAAGGTATGCACACCTCCATAACGCACAGAATACACTTATTTCAAGGTTTTCGAAGGTCACATTTTAGTAGGTGGTCGCCGGGCCAGGTGAGGACCTCTTTGCTGTTCCGAAGAAGACTTTTGGGGTTGTTTTTGATATAAGTGTATTCTGTGCGTTATGGAGGTGTGCATACCTTACTCGGTGATGAATCCGGCTATTATGGTCTTTTTATTGGACAGCATCTATAGTTTGCTGGGATCGCTTTTTCTTGCCGTGCAATGAACAGAGTCCTTGACAGACGACACTAACTGATCCCAATGTGAAAAACCGGGACACCGAAATGGTGAATGTCAAAGCAAAATGCGACAGGACAAAGGGGCAAAACCTCACCGAGATCAAAATAAAATTATACTTGTATTGTGCAATTTCTTTTCAGTCCGGTGCAGAGTGCTCTCTGATTAACAATATTGTAATGATAAAAGACATTGGTGGCTTCTCCAACCAAGGAGTTGGGCTTGGAAAGGCTAAAAATTAATTTTAACCTTACAAAGCATGGTTTCACCTTTAATCTCAATAAATGTAGTTTTCTCAAAACAACGGCTTAGTATCTGAATTATGAAGTATGAGCGGGAGACTGAATATGCGAAAGATAACTGCAGTCTGTAATTTACCAAGTTCACGAGTCAATAATCCATTTAGGGTGGCAAAAGACACTTGATAAAGTTTATCATGCCATTGTGTAGATTTATGCTTTTACGAAGTTCGTTTTTTTATATCACACTTTAAAGATAGACATTAAAAGTTGTGTGAATGCTATGAAATATTCCTTGTCTTATTTTAGTGTACCGAATCGCATCACCGCCGATCAGGTCAGATGCTTCACCAAAGTTCCGTGGTTCGCACAAATTCAACTTCACGTAAATGCTATGGAAGTAATCCGTACAATTGGGCAAGTTTGACGGGTAGTGAGTACACTGAGAAATTTATTGTCAGTAGTAGAATCAAGTTAACTATCGTCGCAGGACGCACTTGACGAACTGCAACTTGCACTGAATTGTACAATTTGTCGTGCCATTGAGGCAAGTCCGTTGGAGATGTTTTTGGCAAACAGGCTCGACCTCATGGATTAGCTTTTCCTTGTGATATATATATATAATTTTTAGATATCTGTCGAGGTGCGTCGATGATTGTGTGACAAAGAGTTATCCATCTAGGTGACGCGATGAGTTGTGATATAGTGTTATACGACAAGGTGCGACGCAGCCTTATGAAATCATAATAAATGACCATAATATTTATGTCATTTAAACCGAAATTAAATTTTAATAATAGGATTATTGTACTATTACCTTCTGGGCAACCCAATTGATTCAGAACTAATTTTTTGTGATTACTAACTTGTATGCTATTTACATAGATTACATATTAAGTATTAAAGATGTAAGTTTAGCTGAGTGCTAAGGTATTTTTAGATTAATTGAAAATGGGAAGTACTATGTCAAGGTCCGGTATGAGGGTGGTGCCGTTTGTCTTCTTCTCGCTCTGGTCCGGGGGTTGGCAGTTCCTCGGGCTGCAATATTTAACCGTCTGACTAAGCTGTTGGAATGCGATTCCAGTTTATCATTATATTTTATCGCTATCTCCCATTTTTGGCATTTTGAGATCTCGTTCGATATCCCTAGTTTTCATTTACGAAGGAGCCCCTGTGATCTTTCTTAGTGCTTTAGCCTGGAGGACACGTATTTTCTCTAGATGCGTTTTGGCAGCGATTGCATACACCTGGATGGTATACGTTCCACTTCTCCGCCCAATTCTGGAATTAATGTAGGTACTGCTGCAGTGCGTCCGAGGCTTGGATAATGTACCTGCGTCGTCAGCGTGTGTCGCGATGAGCACATCTTTGCACTTCCTTGAGAAACACCAGATTCAATGGTTTTAACGCAAGACGTGCAACCATCGGTCGACACACAGAATGTGCATCCTATCAGAAAGCTCTTTACAAGCTGGAACAGCTGTGGTGTTAGGATCTTTTGGCATCTTATAGGAGACCTGGGTGCTATATTTTATCAAAAACCTGCTGAATTTTGAGGAAGGCAGCTACCGCATACTTTTTCTTTTCTATAGCTTCTATAGCTATAGCTGTTTCTGGTGTGCCATGTTGAATCCTGAACCTAAATTAAAATTTAGGTATCGCCAGGGCTGCAGTCTCAACGTCAAGCAGTCTGTTGAGAATCAACCTCTCCATCATTTTGCCCAGAGAGGAGAAAAGTCTGGCCGGTCCATACGGTTCCACCTCTGTTGGATTCTTTCCTGGTTTCAAAATTACAATTATGTTGGCAGGCATCCAGGCTTTTACTGTTGAATATGAGTACTAAGAATTGCATAGCATGATGCGGTTGTCAAATCCATCTTCAAATGGACACAAGCTGTTTTATTGTCTGTCAATTAGTGTGTTTAACAGCTTTATTAACGTTTTTTTAATTGTTCAAAGTAAAATATAAAAAAATTGAGTCGAAATTTTAATATTGGCCCCCATACCTCCAAATCGGCGCGATAATTTGCTTGTTATTATTAGCCTTATTAGCCAATGACAGTTTGCTTCTTGGACTTAACAACCAAAAATGTTTGTTCATTGCATTTCGTTTGCGGGTTCTAATGGCGGTGATGTGCTTGTCGAAGGTGAGTCTGCGATCCAATGTAAGACCAAGGTATTTAGTAGAATTGGTCTGTAGGACAGGCCTTTCTTCTATGTCGATATCAGGCGGGGGTTTTCTTAATAAGGAAAAACAAACATTGGCTGATTTATCGCTATTTATGCCGATGCTCCAACGCTTCGCCCATTGCGCGAACTTTGTGGCAAACTGCTGGATTCCATCAGACGCAGAGACTTCACAGCTTGATCTATGGGTGATACAGACGTCGTCAGCAAACGTGGCCAGCATGGTAGACGGATTGTCTTTTTGCGGCATATCACTTCTGTAAATGCAGTACAGGAGCGGTCCCAGGACACTACCCTGAGGGTCACCACCCTTCACTTCGTTTTTAACAGAGATGGCCGAATGGAACCGAACCGCGTACTGCCTTCCCTCAAGGTATGACCTCACTAGGTGGAAATATGGGGCAGGTAGTCTCTCCTTTATTTTGACCAGTAAACCTGTGTGCCAAACTCGTTCGAACGCTTCCTTGATGTCCAAGAAGAGGGCATTGCAGAATTGTTTTCGGTCAAATGCCATCAATACTTGCTCAACAAGCCGATGAAGTTGCGTCACCGTACAATGACCAGCTCGGAACCCAAACTGGTGCTCAGTAGTAATCCCCTGTGTGTCCATAATCCTAATAATCCTAGGATCGAAGGGAGGAGACTGATCGTCCGATAGGACGCAGTGTCCATTGCCGACTTGCCTGGTTTGTGGATCATAGTTATTAATGCGCGCCTCCACTGTGCAGGGAAGTATTGCAATCTCACTATGGCGTTGAACAACAACGCTATATAGAGAATTGCGTGACTTGGTAAAGCCTTTAGTGTGGCGTTGCATAAAGTATCGCGGCCAAGTGCTCTGCTGATATTTAAGCGATCAATAAGTTCGGATATCTCACTGGGGGCAAAAGGTCTACTAGGCAGGTCCATTTGTAGCGCTTTCTTTTGTAGTGTTATTTCCTCTATCAAATTAATGTAGTCTTCAATTGGGCTTTTAGCCGGGCGGTAGCCGGGTGGGTAAGTGGGACATTATTATATAGAGCGACATATTGTAAATCAATCACATGAAAATTATGTAATCCCATGATCCAGCGATGATCCTGTGACCTTTGCTTCTTCGGTGATCTTCCTCTAGGGTTGGATTTAGTACCTGTCAATCCAAAGATAACCATGGTTAGGGTTGCCTTTGCCCACTGCATTAATCACTGGCCTTATTTGTTAACAGATTTTTTTTTTTTATGTTCTTATTTTGTATTTAAAATCTATCCGAGTGGACAATCATTAAATGGTTTGGGGGTGACATTGACTTAAGGGAGGTACATGCAATGTATATCTAATGAGGTTGGCTTAGGTGTCTATTGGTGGGGGAGGTCAAGCAGGTGTTTCTTCTTCAGGCGTCTTAGGGATTGGCTATTATCTAGGAGGTTGATGGCCAGGTGGTTGGGGTGGTTGTCTAGTCTTTTGTGTATCTTTCTCTGAGACGGGTGATCTCCTCTGCTACCCATGGAATTCCAAGCTCTTTATGGATTATTGAGTTTTCGTGGAACGGATGGGCGTTAGAAACGGTTCTCAGACATTTATTCTGAAACCGCTGGATTTTAATGCGGGCAATCCCCCTGCGAAGTGCGAAGGTTGTGTGGGAGGATTTCTCCGCGTTGACCACGATGTTCCATCGTTTCAGCCATGGATCGAGAGCATTCAGCTGTCTCTGTATGATGGCTGATGCTTCCTGGGGATCTGTGGCGGAGGCTAGGAAGGCGGTGTCATCTGCATATGTGCAGTAAGCGTGCTGATTGATGAACCGTATCTCACTCGGAATTCTCTTTCCCCTGTGTACGACTTGAGGAAGGCGAAGTGGGAAATTGGAAGGTGGGATTTAATTTTGAAAAGGAGTCCAAGGTGCCAGACTCTGTCAAACACCTGTTTGACATCCAGCATAACTTCACAGCAGTGCTCCTTCTTTGCAAAGGCCTCAAGTATGCTCTCAACAAGCCGGTGGCATTGCTCAGGGTTTCCATGGAGGCGTCTAAAGCCAAACTGGTGATCAGGGATCAGTCCGGCCTCGTTCAGTACTGGCAGTACTCTACGCAAAAATACTCTTTCAAGTATTTTAGAGAGGATTGCCAGCAAACTAATCGGACGATACAAGGCTCGATTGGCTTCAGGTTTTCCAGGCTTGACGAAGACAATTACTTCAGCACGCTTCCACACTTTCGGGAAGTACCCTAGACGGAGGCAGCCTTTGGCAACAGATTAGAGGCAACATTTTCAGTGCTGTTGCATCGATTCGGTCAGGACCTGGTGACTTGCCATTTTTTAAGGAGGCGATCTCCTGCGCAATCTTCTCTGGTTCCACGGGCTGTATTGGCGGGCCAGGAGTACTTGGGCTGTCTACGAACCTTATGGTGGCAGCTCTCTCTATGTAGATGGTCAGCAAAGGATTCTGCTCTTTCGACCTCAGACCTCAGGGCCGCGATTTCCGGAGACCACAAGTGCACGTCTCTTTTAGGTATTCTCGGGGTCGGAGTAGGTGGATTCGCAAACTCAGCGGCATTGTGCATCTCTTTGGTTAGTTTTTCGATGGCCGCATCTATGTTGCTTGGTGTGGAAAGAGGGGGATCTGAGTACAGGGAGGAAAGCATCCAGAACGTAAACTTGGGGGTATTTGTGTGTTTCCCGGTGAGTCTTCTGGGCGGGGTTTTTCTGAGGACGGGGATGTTTAGGAGCAAGATTACTGCGCTGTGGTCGGATAGCAGTTTATCATAGCTTAAGCATGTTATCTTAGAGTGTCCTATGCCCTTGGAGACGGCGAAGTCCAACAGATCCGGCTGCCAGTTTGTGCCAGTTTGTGGGTTCTCCAGTGGAATTACAGTCCAGACTTTTCCGCTGCAGGTACTTATAGAGTTTTATGCCTTTGGGGTTGTTTGTGCGGGACCCACACCAGGAGTGTTTGGCGTTAAAGTCTCCGGCTGCTATAAACCGAGGACCAAGGGACTCGAAGAAGTCCTGAAGGTGGGACTCGGTTATCGAGTGTCTGGGTAGGAAGTAAACTGCACCAATGGTGATATCTCCCTTTGAGCTAGAAATCCTGGTCACGGCGCACTGTGCCCATTCCTCCTGAAACGCGGGAAGTTCCGTGTACTGAATGCCACTCCTGATAAGCATAGCTGCTCCTCCGTGTGCTCTGCCAGATGGATGGTTGGCATGTAACAGTACGTACCCGCTAATGTTAAAGTAGGATCTGGGACAAAAGTGGGATTCCGAGACTAGAAGAACATCGATATTGTCTGTTTTGATGAGATACTTCGGCTATGCTCCTCCGCAGACCGTTTGCGTTCCAAAAAACTATATTAAGACTTATTTGCATTACTTTCTGTTGAGGAGCTATAAACTGCATCATCTGCGAGAACATCTGCGAGAATTTGATAAGTGATGCGAATATAAAAATGTAAATAAAGTTTTTAATGATGGTGTGTTGAAGTGATATGGTTTAGTGCCGACGGCTATGAACAAACTAAAATTTCAAACACGATCAAAGAATCATGTATATTGAAGATCCACAGATCTATTATAAAATTTTTCTGGACATAATAAAATAATTCCCTAAATGTTTCGGCTCAGCCGAAGGATCTTACATCTGTTTTAGCATTGGCTGAGGAGGCAGAAGGTAGCTTCAGAACATGAAAGAGAGCATAATAATGCAGTGAGAAAAATTATTATATACTTGGACTTATTAACAGGTGCAGGAGCGGCATTGGATTCTAAAGATAGCACTATTTAATACCCAGGCAAATCGGAGCAATTGACCTTCCATTACTGTGACAGTATAGGCTTCGCATAATACGAGTAATACTTTGGTCAAACCAATCTTTACCAAACTATACATGGTCTATTCAATAAGTATCGGGACTGGTGTCGTAAATCAAATTTTATTGTAGGTATCTTTACAGTTACTTAATATTCTTCAAAATACATCCCTCCTGCATTGATACACTTAATTTGGCGCGTCTGCCACTCGTCAAAAGCTCTCTGGAAATCGTTTTCCCGAGTGCTTATAAGGGCCTGTGTCACAGCCGCTTGAACTGCCTCTATGGAATCAAATCGATGTCCTTTGAGCTTTCTTTTCATTCGCGGAAATAGGAAAAAGTCAGGTGGAGCCAGGTCTGGCTGTTGGGGGGGAGAGGCAACGGTGCCACGCCGTATTTCGCCAGCAGCTGCAGCAGCTTTTTGTTCTTCGGTCAAGATTGTTGGGACCAGCTTCGCGCACACTGTCCTCATCGCAAGATCCTCAGTTACAATAGTGTAGACAGTTCCGACTGAAATGCCGTTCTCTTCACTGATAAGGGCAATGGTTAAACGCCTGTCAGAGTTTAAAACTCTTCTCACTTTGGGCACCTGAAAATTTGTTCGAGCTGTCGTTGGGCGTCCGACGCGGTGCTCGTCTTCAACGAGCTCCAAACGAGCTCGCTTCCTTAAACATTTTGTGCCACTCAAAAACTCTTGTACGGCTAATTGCATTATCCCCATAAGCCCGTTAAATGAGTTCAAGGCTTTCCGACGCTGATTGTCCGAGTTTAAAGCAAAACTTCACAGCGGAACGTTGTTCAATAGTACTGTCCATTTTAGCGCTCAGAACGCCGCCCAAAATCTCGCGCCAAAAAAATTCACCTCCTGTCTAAACGAATGTAGGTAATCGATTAAAAAGAGGCGCGCTTTATTGGCGGGAGATCCTTCTACCCAGCCGACCAGTCGGACCCCCCACCCCCCGCTTCGGTGAGGCTACAGCGAAGCAGTCCCGATACTTATTGAATAGACCCTGTATTCGTACCAAAATCGAGACTCATTTTTGTAAAAAAAGAAATTTACGAGTACCTTTTGGATTGATAAATGCCATTAGCATTTTTCAAATAACAACCCAAGAAATTTTAAGGGATCTTAAACGAAAAACATTCTACCTCTCTGTGGATGGAGTCAAAAAAAAATTATGTCACCTATGTGAAGCATATTGACGCGATTTAAAAATGCTTATGCTGTGCCCTATCGAGGGCACAAAGTGAGTAATTACCAACAAAAACCAAAATTACCAAAAATTTTGAGAAAAAACGCAATTCAATGTATAATCGCTTATTAAAATAGTTGTGCCAACTCCCTTCTTTTGCACAACTAATATATTAAAAAGAAAATTAACAAAAAAAACCAAGCCACGAACTCTCACAATGAATCAAAACGACATTCAAGTCAAACGACTCAACGTAAACAAGATCAAGAGAACGTCGTCTCTCATTGTTACGTAACAACGCGAATTTGTCATTTGTGTCTTTGCAACCCATGCACTTTGTGCACTTTCCAAAATAAATGCAAACCTCAATCGGCCACGGTCCAATCGTGGTCCACCTCCAACCCGATACATGAACTTTTGCCAACAACCAACGAGAGAGCGTGTTCTTGATCACCGGTAATCCCAACGATGTGCCAAAGAGAACTGACCTCTCCCCACGATAACCAAAACTTCGACTTCATTAACCACTGCACTCGCAACAACAACAAATACTGCAATGGTATCGACCGTACGCACGGTGGCGACTGAAACGCTTGTTTCTGCTGATTCAGCAATAATGTCAATGTGATATGCGCACATACTGAGTATCTACTGTATACAAATACAGCGGAATATTTATACAAAACAAAAATACTAACAAATTGTAGAACTTCGATACAATGTTCAAGTAAACAGTTCAGCCCAAGTGCAAGTGCAAGAAGATCAACCACTTAAGCGGACCGTTTATACAAAAATGCACTATCAGCGTTCCAACGCTAGCCATATAATGACCATAAAAACATGCGCGCATATAACACTCTCTCTTCCCTGAGTAGAGCAGCGCTGAGTAGCAGCGACGCATATATGCTAAAATAATAAATATATAAAAAGCAGCTTCGCTGCTGGCGTCACCGGCAACGCAGCACCGCGGTATACACTTTTATATATTCTATTTATATAATATTCATTGAATAAAGCGAATGCTTGTGACACAGACTTGTCCAACTAGGGAAAGTCCGTGACCTGAATTACTTTTAAATGGACATCTGACCATCCCGATGTAAGCATGATCTTTACATGGTGACCGTGACCCATGCTATCGTCGGATCCAATAAAAGGAAGACCCCACCCCACCATCCCCACCAACCCCACCATCGCACAAGACAACAACAATAGCGTGATTAAATAAAATATTGGCCATAAAACATCAATACAATTACGAATCAACATCAAAAGCAACAGAAAGACCACAGATCTCCAGGAATTTAAAGAGCTTTCAAAGACATACCTGGATTAATTGGAGGATTCAAAATTCTGAGTGAGAAATGTGCCAAACATTTTTATCTTGATATGAGTAATGGGAAGGAGAGGTGGCCTCAGCCCAAAAATTTCTAAAAGAATAGTTCACTTGGCGCACAGAAAATACAATCTAAGCTAGCACTGGCACCGCCAAATATTTTATATAATATATAAATAACCAATGTAACATTATGAGGAAACAATTCTGACCGATAGGAAAATACATGTCATGTTTATACAATAGAATTTATAAAGTTTATAAAAAATTAGATAGCGACAGGTTATATAATATAAGTATACAACCAAGTAAAGAGAAAAACACGATATAAGAGTTAATGAATATATGAATAAAAGTATAAAACAATTGATCAAAAATTAAGAATTAAAAAGAAATTCTCTCTTTATACATATAATGTATAATGTCCGAAATAATATAGGAAACTATCAAAGGAACCCTTGTTTATAGTAAGGGCCATCCATTTTTTGAGCCAATTTCGTACGTTTAAAGGCGTGAAGGACTTTAAAGAAGCTTATATTGACAATTTCGATACACCAACAAGCCCTTTATTCCATTGCTCAAAACTCGAAAAAGCTATAGTTTTGTCAATATTACCTTACATGACTATTAAAGAAATCACTGAGGATAATATATATCTCTGTATTAGAGCTAGCAGAGGTAGAAAAATAAAATTCGGAATCAGATTTAAATATAAGCCTAATAAAAGAAAAAAAGATAACAATGACTGACACTGCCGCAACGTCCAGCGAATATGTACGACAGATTTCGTCCATAATTCCAGAGTTTGGCGGTAAAAAGGTAAATCTGAATAGATTCCTAACAACCCTTCGTCTAACAGATCTAACAAAAGGAGATTAGGAAATATTAGCAGTCGAGAGATAAAAACAAAAATAATTGGTCCGTCACTTTTTGAATTTCCTGCCTCTTAATTGAAATGGTAACACTGCTCCCGTCAACAGTCATCTGTCAGTTGACTCTTGTCAAAAATTGAACAAGCTGCGACATTTAGTTTGTTTTTGACAGCCGTTAATATCATCAATCAATTTCGTGTGCTCATTAAGCATTATTTTTTGAGGAAAAAATCCATTACGCAAACCAAGGCCAAGCTTGATAAATATTATGGAGACTCTGCACCATCCATTTCCATGGTAAGAAAGTGGTTTAGTGAATTCCGATGTGGCCGTACAAGCACGGAAGATGCCGAACGTTCTGGACGCCCAGTTGAGGTTTCCACATCGGAAACAATTGAAAAAATCCACGATATAGTTTTAGCCGATCGGCGATTAAAAGTGAGAGAGATTGTGGAAGCCGTAGGCATTTCACATGGCTCAGTGGTTTCAATTTTGAATGATCATTTGGGTATGAGAAAGCTTTCCGCAAGATGGGTGCCGCGTTTGCTCACAATCGACCACAAATGCAACCGTGTGACAATTTCGCAGGAATGTTTAGCGTTGTTCAATCGCAATACGAACAAGTTTTTGCGCCGTTTCGTAACCGTGGACGAAACGTGGATCCACCACAACACACCGGAGACCAAACCGCACTTGGCCAAGAAAAAAGTTCTTTTCCACCAGGACAATGCACGGGTGCACACATGGCAAAATTCCATGAAATGGGCTACGAATTGCTCCCTCATCCGGCCTATTCACCCGATCTAGCCCCGTGTGACTATTTCTTGTACCCAAACTTGAAGAAATGGCTCGGCGGAAAGAGATTTGCCTCCAATGACGAAGTCATCTCACAAACAAATGCCTATTTTGAAGACCTCGACAAATCATATTTTTTGGAAGGGATAAAAAAATTGGAGAAACGTTGGGCTAAGTGTATAGAGCTCAAAGGAGACGGAGACTACGTTGAAAAATAAAATAACTTTTTATCGAAAAACCTGTGTTTCATTCAAATAGTCACGGACTTATTGACCCGCCCTCGTACAAAGTTGAAAATGAAAGGGCAATTAGTGGAATCATAGCGTATTAAAGACGATGGTTACAGGCGAATCGCCTGACGTCATTAGGGCTAAGCTACTAAATAAAGAACAGCGCGGCAAAGCCGCCGCTCAATACACGGCATAAATAGAAACCCTAAGTAGGTGGCTTGAAGCATCCTTTAAAGATGATGGTCTATATTCAAATAATGATAAGTAATAACAAGTTCGCCACTAAGGAAACGATATCTGCACTGATATTGAATTGTGAGCACGATAAGCTTAAAAACATATTAGAGGCAGGAAATTTTAACACGATGAACAGCGGGACTGCTGCACAAAGATTACCGAAAAGTCGAATAGTGTTTTGTTCTACAACAGTAGAGGACACTATAGAGGAAGTAATAACCGAGGAAATTATAATAACTATAGCAATTATAGAGGCCGAGGTGGTATTGTGGCGGAAATACAGGACGCGGCGGTAACCAAAATAATTGTATAGGTGTGATACCTATAGAGGTAACCAAAACCAAAATTACAACCAAAACAGAATCAGAACAATGGTAATAATTACGTCTCAAACCAGACAGACATAAAAAAACCAGACAGCCCCCTTAAGCAACAGCCAACCCGTAATTATAATTGAAAGCCAACTTGTTAACACTCAGAATGTAATGAATCGTATAATAAACTCAACTGATAAAAAGGCTATCGTAAACAGCGCGAGTATTAAAAGCGAATCGTTAAATGATTGTGATGTTTACAATGCAAATGTAGAAAATAATACGTAGAGAACTTCAGAAGTATTTCTGAAAATTTCGATATTTAAAAACGAATTAACAGAGTTATGCACTAAATATAGCGATATTTTTGGTCTCGAAACAGAAATAATAATTAATAATTAATTATAACTAATAATTTTTAAAAGCCAAAATTGAGATTGAATGATAAAACCCCTGTATACATTAAGAACTACAGAATGCCCGAAAGTCAAAAGCCAGAAATTCAAAGGCAAGTTGACAAATTAATAAAAGACGGCATTGTCGCATTCTATTCTTTAATATATGAGAATATAGTAGCTCACTTGGTACCCAAGAAATCACTGCCTGATTCGGCGGCAAAGCGATGGAGATTAGTAGTTGACTATCGCCAAATCAACAAAAAAACTGCTAGCAGACAACTGCTAGATAACTCTGAATATGATGCAATCGAAAAATATACCCAACCACCAAATGTAGACGAAGCTAGACGATTTGTTGCATTTTGCAACTATTACAGAAGATTCATAACAAATGTGTCAGGAAAAAAACGACACTTAACGGACTTTGCAAAAAGAATGTCCCATTTGAATGGATAAGCGAATGCAATGAGCCATTCGAATGTCTTAAAAGGGAGTGAAACCAACACGTCTTCAGTACCAAAATTTCGGCAAAGAATTTTGCATAACTACATATGCTAGTAAACAAGCATGTTGAGTGGTACTATCTCAAGACCATAACGGTCAACAGCTACCAGTGGCATACGCTTCAAAGCCTCTACATAGGGCAAAAGTAAAAAGTCCAAAACAGATCAAGAACTGGCAGCTATTCACTGGGCAATAAATCATTTCTTAGTTCAAAGTTATCAAAGGCCACTTACATACCTATTTTCAATGAGAAATCCAAGCTCCAAACTCACATGAATGCGGTTGGACTTGGAAGAATATGAATTACGGTATAATACCTCAAGGGGAATGATAACCATGTAGCCGATTATCTGTCCAGAATAACAATAAGAAAAAATTAAACACATAAACAGAATAATGAAAGTCACTACCATATAAAAAAGTAGACAGGATTCCTGAGCAGGAAAAGAAAATTAAATAAAATAAAATTCCCTAAAAAATCTATAAATGCTTCAAAGCCCAACGTAATAACAGTCATTTAAAACGACGAAGTACGAAAATTGACCTTGCATGCAAACAATATGAAAAGTTTCTTCAAACATGGCAATTAAATCACTGCAAATTATAACATTCTGCATGGATACTCGAGCAGTGCGGACGTGTTTATTTTCTGTGCTCCGAAAATATACAAAATACTTCAAGTGAAAAGTGAATAACTACCAACAATTTACCACAAAAATGTTGCGAAAAGCCGCAATGTGATGCAAAATCGCTTATTAAAATAGTTGTGCAAACTCGCGTTTTTTGAACAACTTATATTTCAAAGCAAATTAACAAACAAAAATCAAGCCACGAACTCTCGCAATGAGTCAAAACGAAATTCGGCTCAACGCCAACAAGAGAAAGACAAACGTCGTCTACCTACCTATATACATCCATTAACAATACAATTGAACTTGTTGGAAAAGAAACCGTCGTAGAATTATTGTAGAAGAATCACACAACCGCAAAGACTCCGTCCAATACACTACTTGCCAAGAATATGGCATACAAGAGCATACTGCACATTGCGTTGAGTTTGTGAAAAGCTTCATGACTCTGCTTATTGTGCGACCAACAAAACCGAACCCTGCTCCAAAAAGTGCAGAAATTGTGGAGGTAATTACACAGCAAATGATGGAGGCTGTGCAATATAAAGGTCCTCATTTAGTCCTGCGACCACCTTCCAAAATGCGACCTTCGCATACGTCCTAAAATCTGTACTTACAGAACTAAGCTCTACGACAACAACTCTGCATGCTGCCAAAACTGATCCCACATCATCAACGCAACAACAAAGCAGCTTTGGAACTTTGCTGCACACTCTGCAGCAGCAGATGATCGAATTCATGTCCTTCATAAGGACTACCATGCAAGACCTTGTATCCCAACACTACAAATAATCAATGGCTGCTTCATGAATATCAGTGTGAAACGCCAACGGCGTTTCACGGCATAAACTTGAGATAACTCAATTCCTGCATGACAATCATATTGATGTCCTGCTACTGTCAGAAAAACTTTTCACTTCTAAGTACAACTTTCAAATAAGTAGCTTTTTGTTCTACGGAACAAATCATCCAAATGGCGGAACCGGTATTCTGATTAGGAACCACATCAAACACCACCATAGCGAGTTTTGGAACAAACTACTTGCAGGCCACATCCATAGATGTAAAACTAGGAAGCGGCAATCTTACCCTCACAGCGGTATATTGTCCCCCTCGTTTCAATGTTTCCGAACAACAATTTCAAGCAGCAAAAATTCACTATGGAAAGCCCATCCCAGTTTAACCACACCGGCACAAACAATATCACCGTTAAGGTATAGCACTGGAGGTTGGGCCCGCAGCGACAGAGCTACCACATTTGCAACGCATCTTCAAAGTGTGTTCCACCCGAACCCTGCTACAAGTTCGTTTGTATTACCCACGGTAACAGGCGTCGATCAAGCACGACATGAGACAACCGAATTTCAAGCGAATGAAATAGCTAAAATGATTAAGGATAAACTAAATCCAAAAAAAGTCCCCAGGATGTAGTAATGATACGAAAGGCAGACAAGGACCATTCAGTTTCCTCATCGTACAAATCTATAAGCCTATTGTCTTGTCTCTCAAAACTATTTGAAAAGTGGCTGATGACCCAAGTAACCTCTCTCTACAACAGAACCGTTGCTGTGAGATGCAACTCTGACATGTCCGACGACCACGCTATAAACGTTGGAGTTCCCCAAGGTAGCGTAATTGGACCAGCGATCTAAGTAGCGAAGTAAGTCCTTTACACAGCAGACATACCCACAAGCAGACTACTAACAACTTCTACGTTTACCGACAACACAGCGATTTTCAGTCGATCCATATGCCCTGTACAAGCAACAACTCTCTTCTTACCAAAGGACCGTGGAGAAATGGCTTTCGGGCTAGCGAATCAAAATAAACAAAATGTGAGCATGTAACATTTACACTCAATCGGCAAGACTGTTCTTCGATCACCTTAAACAACACCGTACTCTCGAAAGCAAATTAAGTGACGTATCTTGGAGAGCACCTCGACCGACGGCTCACCTGATGGAGGCATCGATGCAAAGGGCTCAATCAAAGATACTGAGAACAATCACTGGAGAACCCTGGTATATTCGAAATGAAAATATACAAAGAGACTGTAACTCAGATCCGTCAGAGAAGAAATAATCCAACAAAAACAAAAGTGAAGGAGCAAATTAACCTTGCACTGTAACCGTAATATATGAGGGTATCACAAGAAAAATTGCAAAATGATCCTAATTTCTATTAAAATAGCAAAATGATACTCATTGGCAGAAAAAAAACGCCGTCGAAATTATTAAACCACTCTTTAATACCAACTCAGTAAAAGCGATTTACTGTGATCTGCCAACATTGCCAAAATTACAACATTATTAAGTGTTAAATTTTCCAGCAATGAAGTTCTGGCACTGCAAGAGTGTTGTTATAGATTTTACAGACAAAAACGAACAAACTGAAATTATTTCTACTGAACAGAATTTTGCGTATATGGCCATTTAGGAAAATATTTAAAAAATCCATTATTTTATATTAATATAAATAAGTTGCGAAACGTGTACGAAAGCGAAACATGACAGTCAAAACTGAGGCTTGGGGTAACGAAGTAACACCAATGCCATCCTATTCTGGAGAAATGCTTCACATTGATATTTTTATCTTCGAATTCACCTTTGTACAACAGAACGTGTTTTTTCCTCAAACATAAAAATCCATTGCGACAATAAAGCCGCTTTCAATTAAAAAACATTTGTATCACTTTTAAACAACGGATATGCCATAGACATTTTGAATGCACCACCTCTTTAAAGTTGCTTAAATGGATAAGTGGAGCGCTATGGCACTCTTGGCGATATAGCTAGATCTATGAAATTTAGTCTGATGACACAGTTGAATCAGAAAATCTATACACTCTGGCATAAACCAGACCCCGATCGATGTAATTTACGCAGCATCTAGCGAACTTATGCGATAAAAAAAAATAAAGTTTCAAAATACCAACATGATAACATATAAAAATCCTTCCCGAACTAGTAAAATAGAGTTTTTGAAGAAGGTGAGAAAGTCAAAAACAACAAAGAGTAAGGAAACAAATTAACAATACTTGGCACAGAGAAACCGATTTAAGCAGACCTAGGACCTATTCTATTCATATAAACGGAGTCCATAAGTACAATTTAATTAGAAAATCGCACAGGCTAATATTAATACTATGTGCACAACGATCTTTATCTCCTTCAACCGCATATGCGGAAGTTGTTAAACGTAGATATAGAACATATTTGATATCTGTTAGCTGTAAAACATGTCTATGAAATCTTGTGGCATAGACATAAACATCTCTTATGGTTTTCTATGCAATTTTATTTTTTCACCACTAGAGATGTTTTTCCGTTTTTTAGATGATCTCGTTTGGACAATGCTGTTGCGGATTTTTCCTAAATTTCCTAAATCTAAATATGTACATCGTTATTGAAAACGTCTATGAAGTCTTTGTCAATAACGATGTATAAACGGCAATGTCTATAAAGTCTTTGTCAATAACGATGTATAAAAATTGAAGAAACTAAAAATATATCATCCGAATAGTTTATTTAAGCACGGAAAACGAGTTATTTAAGGATTTCCAGTTGAAAGAAAAATAAATTGTTTTTGACGAGAACTAAATAAAGACCTTTGAATTTTCCGGTTAACTACTGATGCAAGCAACATGGTTACTAGGAGCGACAGATATATAGCATTTGCTAGCAGAACACTGTCTACCCCAGAAGCCCACTATTCCACTCTTAAAAAAGAGCTCTTGGTATTGTCTGGGCAGTAAAATATTTCACATATGTATAAAAGGTGTTTTTTTAGGATGTTTATGTTTTTAAATTAAAAAAGAAAATGCACAGGTTGCTGTAGAGAGCGGATTTTTTTATATTTGAAATATAATTCGATGGCATTAATGATGGAATATAGCTTTAGGCAAATGGCCACCCCGTGAGCTTTTCAGATACTGTATTCTGGAGGTCCAATTCTCGACCACTTTTTCAAGAAACTTGGGCCGTATGTCGGTAATAGCTCGTTCAATGTTGGCTTCTAGGGGCGGAATCGTGGTGAGCTTGTTCACATAGACCAACGACATCAAATACCCCCACAAAAAATAAATGGTGTAATATCGCACACTCTTGGGGGCCATGGCACAGGACCATTTCTGGAGATAACGCTGTGACCGAACACTTCGCCCAATAAGTCGATGGTTTGACGGGCTCTGTGGCAAGTTGTGCCTTTTTCTAGACCATTCTCACTCAATTTTCGGCTTGAGACCGAAATCTTTGCACATGATCTTCCACAATGTCGATGGACCGAGGTGTAATTCCTGCGCACGGTGAAAAATCGAAGTGTTCGGGCCTTCTGTCACACTGGCCTCAACAGCCGATATATTTTCTTCAGTGCACACTCTGCGAAGTCTAGTCGGTGGCCGGAGGTCCAAAAGAGTGAATTGGGGGCAAAACTTCTCGATAGTATTGCACACAGTCTGAATTGATGGCCGATTATGAGCATTATAGAACGGGCGAAGCAAACGGTGTACTTTCACAAACAACCTCAGATTTACGAAATAAAATTCAACGATTTGGTGTCGCTGCTCAGCTGTCATGAATTGCCAAACCAAACTGAACATAAGCCGAACTGAACCCTATTGAAAAAATATCCTAAAAAACACCCGATATATGGTTAAAAGTTAAAAACCATATGGAACTTTATGATAGTTCTTGATAAGGAAAGCTCTTGGTAAGGTGGGAGTTACAACTGCTGGAGTATAAACGCAATGTAATAACGCAATTGTAAACGCAATTTATAAAAAGTTTACTCCAAATTTCGTAGATGATGCTCTGAGTATGATAATTGTTGCTATAAAGATGACCATAAAAGATTATGCACAACCGGACTTACAAATTCCCGTGTTAGAAAAGCCTTTAAACGCGTTTTAAGACTGCAAACTGTGCATAAATTAGTTTGCAAACAACATTTAAAAACAAAATGAGCCGTATTATAAAAAAAACCATCTTCGACGAACAAACCTCTTTGGTAATTTAAAACAAATCTATCGAAATTTAAAACCAGACAAAACCCGTGCCATATTTACTTCGAATCAAATTTTAAACAGATAGACAGACAGATAGACAGACACATAGACAGACAGATAGACAGACAGATAGACAGACAGATAGACAGACAGATAGACAGACAGATAGACAGACAGATAGACAGACAGATAGACAGACAGATAGACAGACAGATAGACAGACAGATAGACAGACAGATAGACAGACAGATAGACAGACAGATAGACAGACAGATAGACAGACAGATAGACAGACAGATAGACAGACAGATAGACAGACAGATAGACAGACAGATAGACAGACAGATAGACAGACAGATAGACAGACAGATAGACAGACAGATAGACAGACAGATAGACAGACAGATAGACAGACAGATAGACAGACAGATAGACAGACAGATAGACAGACAGATAGACAGACAGATAGACAGACAGATAGACAGACAGATAGACAGACAGATAGACAGACAGATAGACAGACAGATAGACAGACAGATAGACAGACAGATAGACAGACAGATAGACAGACAGATAGACAGACAGATAGACAGACAGATAGACAGACAGACAGATAGACAGACAGATAGACAGATAGACAGATAGACAGACAGATAGACAGACAGATAGACAGATAGATAGACAGACAGATAAACAGACACATAGACAGCCAGATAGACAGACAGGTAGACAGACAGATAGACAGACAGATAGACAGATAGAGGACAATGTTCCTATTATCAAAATACATTTGGGACAAGCTAAGCTTATTACTGCAACCAAATCTTTTTGACACGTAGTTGACTTGTATTCATACTTATAATATATCAACGACCTTCATAATACATAGTGCTAACTCCTTCGAAAAACTTCAATATTTAGATTCATTACAAAGAAAAGTTGACATATTCAAAAATAAAATTTTAACTCCTACCCCAAGAAATTGGAAAAAAAATAATAATCTTTTTTATGGTTTAGGTACCGCTATTAACGCTGTTTCAAAGAGTATTTGGATGCTAGAGACTCATCTTTAATAACTTAAAGACCCTTACAATTATCGGAAGGAGAAAGATCATTAGAAAGTAGCGTTTTCAATAAATAAGTAACGACAATAAATTATTCGTAAAGTTTAAAAACCTTAATAACCATAAAAACCTTAAATAAAGAACAATTGGAAATCCAGGATTATTTTAATCGTTTTAATTCTAAAATTCAAATATTAAATCTACATAATAAGATAAATAACAACATTGAGATTCAGTAGTCCCACATCGAAAACATCGTTGAAAGTATATTGTTAGCTATACTAAATATATTTCCTTAATTCATTCTACCCTTATCTGAACTAAAATATGTTTTAAAAATAATTGAGGAGCACGGTGTAAAGAAGATAAACGAACGGGAGCCAGGGCAAACAAAGCAAAAACAGCAGCAGCAAGGATTCAACAGATCATCCATTGGGACGACGACAGTGTTCCCCGCGTACACAAATTGAAAAATTGAATAAAGTTGAAGATTGTATTTAAGCAAATCCCAAGTTATTATTCTGAGCTCGAGCAATCACGTCAAATTTATGAATTCATTGGAACGAACAGTTTGGGCAAAGTCAGATGAAAATCCCAACGAGTAAAGTAGTTCATTTAAGGGTAGAAAATTTCGCATCAAATAAAACGTAATAATTATAAATACACTTTTATGTGTATAAAATATATGTTTTTTTGTAATTATATGCAGAAAAATACAGTTCACGTGTAACATATGTTCTTAATGAAATTATATTTTTGACCTCTAAGCGTCACATAAATTCCACAAATTCACTTTTTTTCAATGGCAGAAATGTGATCGGGTAGTTCACCATCCGCAAATCTTGTCCACATTCGGCAAAATAATTTCTCTAGACCATTACAATATTGTGAACAATCAAACAATGGACTATCGACTCGAGCTTTCCATACTTTGGCTCGGAGAGCTTTTAGGTATTCCCGTTTTGTTCCTAGGCGTATAGCTATATTTTGATATTCTTCTCTTGTACACGCTATCAACTCGGGACATCCAAGTGTGGCCAACTGAGAAGCAGCCACCCTGAAACGATAATTGAAAAGATGAGTTCACAATATTTATTAATACTACGTACATTAATAATTAAATTTATATATATGCATATATTAGAAATGTAAGTGTAATTCGTAACCGTAAAAAGTAATAAGATACATGAGATGTAAAAATATTGATATTAAGCGTTCCTCTTAAGGCCAACATAAAGATGTTACTCCAATGAGTTCCGCTTAAAAACTGAGTTTATTCATAGGATTTCATATCCAAAGAAACACAAAATCTTTTAATTATGTGCCTATGTAAATACTACCAGGTGTTCATATCAGTTATTTATATATTTATTGCCACAGCGAATTGAATGCGTTCGCCTAAGTATTTTAGACTGTTTCACTTGCAGGGTGGTGTCAACTTCGCATGTGTTTACATTCGTTTACACTTCAAGGGATCAGTCATAAAATACATTATTTATTATACGAGGGCGGGTCAATAAGTCCGTGACTATTTGAATGAAACACAGGTTTTTAGATAAAAAGTTATTTTATTTTTCAACGTAGTCTCCTTTGAGCTCTATACACTTAGCCCAACGTTTCTCCAACTTTTTTATCCCTTCCAAAAAATATGATATGTCGAGGTCTTCAAAATAGGAATTTGTTTGTGAGATGACTTCGTCATTGGAAGCAAATCTCTTTCCGCCGAGCCATTTCTTCAAGTTTGGGAACAAGAAATAGTCACACGGGGCTAGATCGGGTGAATAGGCCGGATGAGGGAGCAATTCGTAGCCCATTTCATGAAATTTTGTCATGGAAACTGCACATGTGTGCACCCGTGCATTGTCCTAGTGGAAAAGAACTTTTTTCTTGGCCAAGTGCGGTCGCTTTTTTTTCAATGCCTCATCGAATCGACCCAATAAATTGCTGTAATATTCACCATTGATTGTTTTTCCTTTTTGAAGGTAGTCAATGTGGATAATACCGCGTGCATCCCAAAAAACAGTCGCCATGACTTTATTGGCTGACAAACCCACCTTTGCCTTCTTTGGCGCCGATTCACCCCGAGAAACACACTGTTTTGACTGCTGTTTGGTCTCCGGTGTGTTGTGGTGGATCCACGTTTCGTCCACGGTTACGAAACGGCGCAAAAACTCGTTCGTATTGCGATTGAACAACGCTAAACATTCCTGCGAAATTGTCACACGGTTGCATTTGTGGTCGATTGTGAGCAAACGCGGCACCCATCTTGCGGAAAGCTTTCTCATACCCAAATGATCATTCAAAATTGAAACCACTGAGCCATGTGAAATGCCTACGGCTTCCACAATCTCTCTCACTTTTAATCGCCGATCGGCTCAAACCATATCGTGGATTTTTTCAATTGTTTCGGATGTGGAGACCTCAATTGGGCGTCCAGAACGTTCGGCATCTTCCGTGCTTGTACGGCCACATCGGAATTCAGTAAACCACTTTTTTACCATGGGAATGGATGGTGCAGAGTCTATATAATATTTATCAAGCTTGGCCTTGGTTTGCGTAATGGATTTTTTCCTCAAAAAATAATGCTTAATGAGCCCACGAAATTCACTTTTTTCCAGTTTCTTCTCAGTCAACGCGGTATTCTGATATTAACGGCTGTCAAAAACAAACTAAATGTCGCAGCTTGTTCAATTTTTGACAAGAGTCAACTGACAGATGACTGTTGACGGGAGCAGTGTTACCATTTCAATTAAGAGGCGGGAAATTCAAAAAGTCACGGACTTATTGACCCGCCCTCGTACATCTGTGTCATACTTTCAAATGCATTATTTTTAAATGGATCGGTCATAAAAAAGTTTATTTATTAGATTCTTTTATAGTTTTTATATCAATATGCTCAATGCTTCAACACATAAACTTAGTTTTAACCAGTCCCACTACACAGGATCGACCACTAATAAGGAGAACCGTAATTAAAATTAAAATTAATTTAACCCTTAAACAGTGCCTGTGGTTTAATTTCGGTAATATAATGTAAAAAGTTGACTTAATTTTTAGATTATTTCTTGTTAAGATCCTTTACTATGAAATGCCAGTTGTTTACGGTTACACACAGTAAAGTTTCATGTTAACAATCAGTTTAACGACGTGAAAGGTAGCGAAAATGTTCGTCTGTCTGTCCGTCCTTTTCTACGTAAATTAATATATATGTTTCAAAACAATCGAAATCCGTATTTTATTTTCATAACAGAATCGGTTGGCTATATCCTATAGCTTTCATATAACTAAACAATCGGAAATGCTATAACTTTCATGTTTTTGTAAATCGTAACTTGATATATTCTTATGGCCTCTTTTATAAGGTCTCGGTATTTTCTGACTAGGGTAGGAACGAGCACTTGTCAGGTTCAATGACAGCGAGAGATTGTAGGTTCATTCTCGACCAGGAGGTGATATGAGCATCCCCAGGCAAATGTCGGGCTACATCAGGGGATTTTGCAGTAGCTTGATCTCGAAACTCAAGCCAACTGAAGAAGATCCCTACGTGATAATCGATGGAAAGTTTTCGTGAGTAAAGATGCGGGACATAAAAGGGCCTTGATATATCGATAGCCTCACACGCACCAGTGTTCTGGTAGAATTTTTTTTTTGAGCTTCTGGAGCTTTCGATGGAAAGTTTTTGTGAGCAAAGATGCAGGACATAAAGGAGTCTTGATATATCGACAGCCTCACACGCACCAATGTACTGGTAGAATTTTTGAGCTTTTGTACACCGATTGTAGCGGCCAGCATAGCCGACCATCAGTCAAGCTTTACTGTAGAAGTTCCAGGACATCTCCCTGTTGCTGATTCCAACTTTAAACTGCCCCAGATTATAGCTAGCCTCTTTCATAAGCTTTATTGTTGTTGGATGTGAGAAATTAACTTTATTTTAACATCTAAATATAATATATATATTTACATTTTTTGCAAGGCTCCTGCTGCTTCTTTATTAGAATTCATTTTAATCTGAATTTAGCAGCATAGTGTAATACTAAACAGATTTTCATTAAGCCTAATAAATAAATTAAGAATCCAAGGCTGTTTGGGGAGGCACTGGTCTGCCGTTGCCCCACGGTGTGATTTTTTATTTAAAGTCAGAACACAGAACTCTAAAAGGCTCATGCTGGTCCAGCTTAAGAATAGAGGACACAACTTTTTAGTCTGTCTATTTGGAATGTTGAATTTTAGGCATGTTAGTAGATACTGGGTGTCTACGTTATCATTAATAAGATTATGTAGGGAAACAACACCCAGAATTGTTCTACAGTTTGTTAGAGATGGTAAATTAATTAGCAAGAGTCTGCTAAAATAAGAAGAGAGTTAAGATGTCAGTCCCTTAAAGTGAATATCAAAAAAGTCGTTTGTTCAGATTTAATGCGGTCTTGATGAACCCGACATTATGAGCTCCAGACTCCACCGTACCCGTACCGTACTCCAGTTTCTGACCGAACTATGATAAGGGTCATGGAATTCTTCTGACTATCATCTAATGAAGCCAAGCACACACTGTCGGAAAATGTAAGGTTCAAACCATATAGACCACCACGATCGTTAGCGTAAGTTAATCGTTTTAAGGCACCCTCATAGAGTTACTACGTAGGCTGGTGAGGGCTAGAGCGACGAAATGACATAAGTTAAAATTTCGACCCATTAAGTTTTAAGAGATTGGTAGAACATCATTTTTGGCAATTGTTCAAATCGGTCTTAGGTTTACATTGGACACAAGGGGAATTAAATTGAAGATGAAGACTAACGTCGTCTGCCTACATTAGTAACAGGGAGTTCGTTTGAGCAAGGGGTGAGTCATTAATAAAAATAGTAAAGAGTAACGGGCCAAGACTCCCGGGGGGACTCCCGGTGTATCTCTGACATGGCAAGAGTGTACATCTTAAAAATGGAAACGTTGTGTTCTTTCAGCTAAGTAACAGCAAATACACATAAGAAGGTTTGTGAGAAATCCCAAGAAATTGAGTTAACTCTAAAGTGATTTGATGTTTAACAGAGTTAAATGCTTTGTTGAAGTCAATGTAAATAACATCTAGTTAGGCCAACAAATGGACATTACGGAAGCCAACTGTAACAAAGGACGTCAGCTCAAAGAGATAACTGGTGGTGAAGCGACGCTTTATGAAACTATGTTGGCATGGAGAAATAAATGAACTGCAGAGGTGTTGCAGCTGTGGTGTGACGAATTTTTCAAAAAGCTTTTTTTTGTAGCATCGGATTTTTTTCAGTTTTTATGTAGGTGAATTATGAGACATTTTATCATCAGATAATTCATACTTTATAGCAATGCCTCATCAAGCGGTATCGGTGCGGTACTGTCCCAAAAGGGCACGCCAATCACCATGATATTCGCACATTAAACGGCTGCGAGCTAAATTATGCGACAAATGAGAGAAACTATTAGCAATAGTATTGGCTATAGGGAAATTACAAAATTACCTATAAGGCACCAAGGAGATCCGGATTTATACGGACCATAAACCTCTTACTTTCGCTGTATCTGAGCGAAATACAAACTCAAAAATAAACGATGGAAAGCAATAATCGTGAAACACAACACCAAGGTGTTTTACAAGCCTGGAGAGGAAAATTTTGTGGCCGACGCCTTTCCCAAATATAAACGCTATACAAAATGAACCCCAAACTGACGTAGCCATTATGCATAGTGAACTTTCGTTGACCTACACGGTCGAAGCCATCAATTTTTTATTTTTTTTTTTTTAATTTTCTTTAAATTACATTGTTTTTTTTTTTTTTTAAATAACAATGAATAATGGTTGACTAGTTTTGAAGAAAGGAAAGAAGGTAGCGGCCCTTCCCATTGCAAGGATACGCTAATACGTTAATAATTTACTAATAATTTGATTCTGTTGGAGTTCTGCGTTTTAATCTTCTCGGTTCCAACTCTCTCATCGGTATTTGTATCAAGTTTGAGTTTTGGTGGCTAAGTAGTTGATTTGTGTGTTTTTTGCTGATTTTTTTAATAGTTTCGTTGACTGTCTCTATGTTTAAATCTTTATGGATATCTTCGTTTCTAATATACCATTCGGCATTTGTGATTGTTCTAAGCATTTTCGATTGCGTTCGCTGAATTAGCTGTAAGTGAGATTTACTGGCAGTTCCCCAGATTTATATTCCATACGTCCATATTGGTTTTATTATCGCCTTGTATATTGCAATTTTATAGTGTAATTCTAGTTTTGAGTGTTTTCCTATTAGCCAGTTAAGTTGTCGAAATTTGTTTTTTTATTTCATTTCGTTTATTTAGAATGTGCTGCTTCCATGTCAGTTTTGAGTCAATAGTTAGTCCAAGGTACTTGGCATATGGGCGTAACAATATTTGATTGTCGTTGATTTTAATTGCGAAGATTTTGGGTTGTCGTTTTGTGTATATTACTTGTTGAGTTTTGTCTTTATTTATCTCGATACCCCATCTCTCAAACCAGGATACTGTTTGTGTCATGATTTGTTGTAGTGTACTTGCAGCTGTTTTTTCACACGCGCTTGACGACATTAACACAGTATCATCTGCGAACGTAGCAATCATTGATCCAGGGATAGTTGGCGCTGGAATATCGGAGGTGTAAATCAGGTATAAGATGGGTCCAAGCACACTACCTTGGGGAACACCCGCTGTCACTGGCATAACATCTGAGCATTCATTGTCATATTTGGTATAAAAATATCTGTCCGTTATATAGCTTTGTAGGATGGTATATAAGTTGTCTGGTAGTATATTTCTTAGCTTATGCAGCAGTCCTTTGTGCCATACTTTGTCAAATGCTTTAGCAATGTCCAGGTACACAGCATAGCAAAACTTCTTTTTGTCAAAATCTTCTGTTATTTTATTAATTACTCGATGGACCTGTTGGACAGTCGAGTGCTGCTTCCGAAAGCCGAATTGGTGAGGAGGTATTATATTTTTTTGTGTCAGGGTTGGCTCGATTCTATTTAATAGGACTTTTTCAAATACTTTTGAGAGGACAGGTAATAAAGTGATTGGTCTGTACGAACTTACAGTATTGGCGTTTTTATTTGGTTTTGGAATTGCTTTAATTTGGCCTACCTTCCAAGTTATGGGAAAGTATTGCAGTCGAATGATTCCGTTAAACAGGTATCTAATATAGGTGATTATAGCGTCTGGTAGTTCTTTAAGAACTTTTCCTCCGATTAAGTCATATCCGGGGGCTTTCTTGTTTTTAATTTGTTTTATGTGAGATTTAATTTCTGCCTTTGTTATAGATTTAATTGCACAATTTGAGTTGGTGATTTGTGTTGGAAGCTCAGCGTTGCCGTTGTCCATGTCATTGGTAAATGATGTTTTAAAGTGTTCAGCAAGAGTGTCTGCTTTTTCTTTGTTTGATCTCGCCCATGTGTTGTTGTTTTTTTTTATAGGCGGCTTGTGTATAGTTGAGTTCGTCAATTTTTTGGTCGCTTTCCACAGAGAATAATTTGTAGATAAGGAGGTTCCGAGGTTGCTAAGGTAGTATTGTAGCCGGTTATCTTTGTCTGCCCTGAGAATTCTCTTGAGATCGTCTGTTGCTCTATTAAGTTTGTTTTTATCTTTTGGATGCCTAGTCGTTTGCCATATCTTCCTAAGGTTACGCTTTTTTCTGATTTTGTCTTTAATAAAGGCGGGAGTTTTCTTTAATGCAATCATTTTTATAGATGGTGTCGATTGCGTTGCTGCATATATGATGTTGTCGTTTAAATATGCTATTGCGGAGTCCAGTTCGTTGTTTGTCTTTAGAGAGATATTTATTTCCATGTTCTGTTGCAAAATCTCGCGAAACATATTCCAGTTTGTTTTGTGGTTAAATAAAGGGGGGTCATTGTTGTTTTCTTCTACCCCACCATGTAAAGTAATTAATATTGGGGAATGGTCGGAGGAGAGGTCTAGGCATGATTTTATTGTTAGGTTCTCGCAAGTTATATTTCTTGTAATGCAGAAGTCAATTAAATCCGGTAGTTTGTTTGTGTCAGTTGGCCAGTAAGTCGTCTCGCCTGTGCTTAGGGCACGGCTATTATTGCTTCTTATTGCTTCATACAATTGTCTTCCTTTTGCAGTGGTAAGTTTGGACCCCCATGTTATGTGTTTGGCATTATAGTCACCTCCTGCCAAATGCCGATTTCCCAGTGATTTTAGAAAATCGAGGTATTGGTCTTTTGTATTGTTAAATTTAGGTTGGCAATAAACTGCAGATATATTTATTGGACCCGTTGTGTCTGAGGTCGATATAGTAGTAGCCTGTAATGAGGCATCAATAACTTCCTTATTGAAAAATCAGTATGACATTGAAATTGTTTACATAGTAGCTCCAACGGGCAAGTGGATCGATTTCACAGCACCCTAACGAAGATAGCTGGTGCATTAAAATAGACAAAAGAGTTAATGACACCGTCGAGCTCATCAAAAGAGATACGATAGATTATAATAAAACTTTACACCCAGTGACAAATTTGCAACCCATGTATGCCTTGTACCCAGCCAACGACGAGCAGAAATTGGCAATAAGAAACAATATCGAAAAAGCGCAACAGGGTGCAACCCTACTAGACAAAACCGAATTTTCGAGGTAGGAGAAAAGGTATACCTTAAAAATAACAAAAGGTTCGGAAATAAACTAACGGTAATGTACACAGAAAAGCGTGTAGAAGCAGACATAAGTACGTCTGTCCTTATTAGAGGGAGCGACGTCCATAAGGACAACCTGAGATAAAGGCCCTCCCATCTTTTCTACTTTATTTTCACACACCCTACACTTCAGAATATTGACCCTATTCGATACACAGTAGATTAAATCTTTCTTACAGGATCGCGTGAATTATATTGATAAGGTTAGATTTAATTAACGTTAGAGTGACGGACTACTCTCACGCCCAATATATCCCTATCACAGACGGATAGGTCTGGTGTGGGAACAGAAAAATTCAGTATGGTGAATTATAAACCCATATATTTTTAACCAAAATGATTTGAAGCCGGTATGACTTGATCATCCCACAGAAGCCTCAACAAAAGCCTAATAGAGGCGTCTAACATTAAAGTTTTTTAGTCCGATAATATTACCCATGAGCCAATTGCATATCCCAATATTAAAGCTACTCGTAAAAAGGTCAAAGCGGAGGCTTTCATCAAGGGCACCAAATACTTAAACCAAGCTATAAGCAAAATACCAGGCATGGCGGCATCCCCGTTACTAAACATCATCGGCCATGACCCAAGGATAAGCATTCCACTTCTCCAAAGAATTAATAACAAAACTTGGAAGTTATCCAAGGGCTTAAGGAAGAAGTTAAATCGGCTGGAGCTACTGACATCTGGAGCCAGCATCTTCATAAGCGGCGTACTCATCCTGATAATGAGCAGGAGACGAGATGCGCGGGAGATCCAATTCGATGACGGAGTTCTAGTTCTAGATGACGGAGGACGGTCATAGTTCAAAGGGAAGAGTAGTTTACACGATTAATAAGTAGCAGAACAGACACAGCAGCAGGGGCAAATTCTCAACTTGCTCTCTGCTCGTCAAGTGCAGCAAGCCTCAAAATAATGCCGCTGCGCATTTTAGTGTGGAACGCCAATGGTGTGTCCACGAAGCTGTCCGAACTTGATTGTATGGTGCGGCGAGAAGAAATCGACATACTGCTGCTTAGTGAGACTCACTGCCGAGGGACAGGCGCGCCTAGGCTGTACGGTTTCGATGCCTATCCCGCAAACGTCCCAAGAGATGGCAACGCAACAGGAGGAGCAGCTATCCTGGTTAAATCCAGCCTAGTCCACTTCGCGCTAACCCCAATTATTGCACACAAGGTGCAACTTACGTCTGCAGCCATACAAACAGTACTCGGCACCATTAACTTTGGAGCAGTCTACTGACCACCGAGATTTGCATGGACTACGGAGGAGTTTACCGACATCCTGGACCATAACTGCCCGATGTATATTGTGGCGGGTGACTGGAACGCGTCCCACTGGCTCTGGGGTGCAGGAAGGTGTAACCAATGAGGTCGTGCGCTAGCGAATCTTGCCCTGAGCACTGAGGTGAACTGTCTTGCCACAGGTGGCCACCATGGTACCCGCCTGGCAGATGGGGTTCTCCTGGCTTCATCAATTTTGCCCTGATAAGGGGCATCCTGGGTATCCACGTTGATATACGGTCTGTCGTTGAGCTCAGCGCCGACCACCTACCGCTAATAATTACGTTGGACGCAGCCGCTATGGCATACCCGACGTCGGAGAGGCTAATAGCCAAGCGAAGCAGCCTGGAACTCTTCAAAGGACAACTTGAGAGATCTCTGCACCTCGATATTGAGATCAACTCTGGGGATGCCTTGGAGGACGCAGTTGAATTGTTTACCAGCAAAGTCAAGACAGCAGCAAAAATGGCAGCACACACTCCGGCCCGGAAACCCGCAGCTTCAGCTATCCCGATCACCAACGCGATCCAACTTCTAATCCGTGAAAAGAGACACCTACGCACAAGGTGGATGAGGTCTCGACACCCCCTGGACAAAACAGCGTAGAATAGAGCACAGAGCGAACTTCAACGGGCACTGGTAGATCACAAAACTGGATGGTTCAATGCGAGATAATGACGCGACGCACTCACTTTGCAAGGCCACACGTGCCATCAAAATGAGGTGCACCGCGTCTAGACGGCAAGTGGACATGGTGTTGGACGTCATAAATACCGATAAATCCGCCAATGTTTGTTTTTCCTTATTAGAGAAAACCCCGCCTGCTATCGACATAGAATGAAGGCCTGTCCTACAGACCAATTCAACTAAATACCTTGGTCTTACATTGGATCGCAGACTTACCTACGCCAAGCACATCCCCGCCACTAGAACCCGCATACGAAATGCAGTGAACAAACATTTTTGGCTGTTGAGCTCAAGGAGCAAACTGTCATTGGCTAACAAGGTGACCATCTACAAGCATCTACAAAGCACCGATCTGGAGGTATGGGTGCCAAATATGGCCAAATATAGCCAAATCAAAAGAGTACAGACGGCAAAAAACAAAACACTCAGATTGATCACCGGATGCGAGTGGTACATTCGTAACTCTTCACTGCACAAAGATCTCAAGCTGCCCTCAGTCTTTGACGAGATTAATAGGCGCTACAATAAGTCTGTTACAGGGAAACACGAACAGACTGGATCAACGACTGGCCAGTTTTATTTTTTTTTTTTTATGACATTAATTTTTATGACTTAATTTGTATTTAAAATCTATCCGAGAGGACAATCATTAAATTGGTTTGGGGGAGACCTTGACTTAAGGGAGGTACATGGAATGTACTCCCCTGCGTAGTGCGAAGGTTGTTTGTGAGGATTTCTCAGCGTTGACCACGATGTTCCATCGTTTCATCCATGGACCGAGGGCATTCAGTTGCCTCTGGATGATGGCTGAAGCTTCCTGAGGATCTGTGGCGGAGGCTAGGAAGGCGGTGTCATCGGCATAAGTGGCTACTGTGAGGTTCCGGGAGGGGGTGATGGGGAGGTCCGCTGTGTAGAGTGTGTGTATAAGATGGGTCCAAGAACACTGCCTTATGGTACTCGTGCTCTATGGGCCTAGGGGTGCTGATTGATGATCCGCATCTCACTCAGAATTCTCTTCCCTCTGTGTATGACTTGAGGAAGGCAAAATGGGAACTTGGGAGGTGGGATTTAATTTTGAAAAGTACTCCAGGGTGCCAGACTCTGTCAAACGCCTTTTTGACATCAAGCATAACGGCGCAGCAGTACTTCTTCTTTTCGAAGGCCTCAAGTATGCTCTCAACAATCCGGTGGCATTGCTCAGGTGCTCCATGAAGGCGTTTGAAGCCAAACTGGTGATCAGGGATCAGTCCGGCCTCGTCCAATACTGGCAGTAGTCTACGCAAAAATACTCTATCAAGTATTTGAGATAGGATTGCCAGCAAACTAATCGGACGATAAGATGCTAGGTTGTCTTCAGGCTTCCCAGGCTTAAGGAGGACAATTACTTCCGCTCGCTTTCACTCTTTAGGGAAGTACCCTAGACGGAGGCAGCTGTTGAATATGTTGGCCAGCCTTTGGGAACAGATTAGGGGCAACATTTTCAGTGCTGTTGCATCGATACGGTCAGGACCTGGTGACTTGCCATTTTTTAGGGAGGCGATCTTCTGCACAATCTCCTCTGGTTCGACCGGCTGTATTGGTAGGCCAGGAGCACTTGGGCTGTCTACGAACCTTATGGTGGCAGCTGTCTCTTCGCCAGTGCATCTGTCGAACGGTGAGAATGCACTATGTAGATGGTCAGCAAAGGCTTCTGCTCTTTCGACCTCAGTCCGGCACCAGGAACCGTCCACTTTTCGCACGGGTGATATCTTCTTCGCAGGTCTTTTTATGTGCCTCGTGACATTCCACAGATTGTGTTGCGGGTCTCCAGGTTCCAGCTCCATAAGGAATCTATGAAACGAGTCCTGCCGTAGAATGGATAGCTTGTCCTTTAGTTCCTTGGTGGCACGATTAAGTGCTGTCTTGTCCGTGGGGATGCGCGAGGAAAACCAGACTCTTCTGAGGCGCCTTTTTTCGGCCACGAGGGCCGCGATTTCCGGAGACCACAATTGCACGTCTCTTTTATGTATTCTAGGGGTAGTCGGAGTAGGTGGATTCGCAAACTCAGCGGCATTGTGCATCTCTTTGGTTAGTTTTTCGATGGCCGCATCTATGTAGCTTGGTGTGGAAAGAGGGGGATCTGAGTACAGGGAGGAAAGCATCCAGAACGTAAACTTGGGGGCATCTGTGTGTTTCCCGGTGAGTCTTCTGGGCGGGGTTTTTCTGAGGACGGGATGTTTAGGAGCAAGAGTACTGCGCTGTGTCGGATAGCAGTTTATCATAGCTTGAGTGTGTTATCTTAGAGTGTCCTATGCCCTTGGAGACGGCGAAGTCCAGCAGATCCGGCTGCTTTGAATGGTCGGTAGGCCAGTGTGTGGGTTCTCCAGTGGAATGACAGTCCAGACTTTTCCGCTGCAGGTACTTATAGAGTTTTATGCCTTTGCGGTTGCTTTTGCGTCACCCCCAACAGGAGTGTTTGGCGTTAAAGCCTCCACTGCTATAAAGCGAGGACCAAGGGATTCGAAGAAGTCCTGATGGTGGGTCTCGGTTATCGAGTGTCTGGGTGGGAAGTAAACCGCACCAATGGTGATATCTCCCTGTGGGCTAGAAATCCTGGTCACGGCGCACTGAGCCCATTCCTCCTGAAACGCGGGAAGTTCCGTGTACTGAATGCCACTCCTGATAAGCATAGCTGCTCCTCCGCGTGCTCTGCCAGATGGATGGTTGGCATGTAACAGTTCGTACCCGCTGATTTTAAAGTAGAATCTGGGACAAAAGTGGGATTCCGAAACTAGAAGAACATCGATATTGTCTGTTTTGATGAGATGCTCTACTTCGGCTTTGCTCCTCTGCAGGCCGTTTGCGTTCCAAAAAACTATGTTAAGGCTTATTTGCATTACTTTCTGTTGAGGATGGGAGCTATAAACTGCATCATCTGCGAGAACATCTGCGATAACATCTGCGAGATCAACTTTTCCATCATCCTCTTAATCGATCCTTCCATGCGGGCAAGCATCGTATCAAGCTGGTTGGGTTGTGGGGCTTCGGGAGTGGTATGAAGGGTTTTTTGGGGATTCGTTGACTGTGTCACTTGGTTTCCTAGAAGTACGTCCCTATAACTTGTACCATTAATGATAGTTGGTATCTGGATGTGAGGTGGTTTGTTGCTACTCTCAACGGGTCTGGCTTTAGGAGATTGCTGCGCCTTTGCCTTTTTGTAGGCAGGGCATCCTCTGAACGACGCAGGGTGATCAGCTTGGCAATGTAAACGGCATGCTTTCTCGTCTTCTTTTTTGGTGCATGACCTAGAGTCATGAGAATCACCACATTTCACGCAGCGATGTTCCAGGAAGCAGTAGCGCTGGGTTTGTCCGAACCCTTGGCATCTGAAACATTGTGGAACATCGTTGAACTTCAGTGGGGGCTCTACGGTGACGACTGAGCTGCAAATCCTCTTCATTTTAAAAACCTCTGTTTTGTTGCTTGCTGGTTCTAGATTAACAAAGAAGATCCCCAACGACTGGCCAGTGGGACGTCATTAAGGAGGCTGAAAAGGCGTCAGCCGAGGGACCTAATAACACGATCCACTAGGGGTCGATCCCGTAGACGACTTTAAATTGTTATTTAGTCCAATTGTTATATTATTAATTGTTTATTGTTTACAAGTATTAAGCTAGCCAAGTGTCTAGCCGGCGCGCCTTTTGGGCTGAAATAATTAGTAGCAAGGCTATAAAGAGGTCACTGGTGACTCGGGTTGCCTTAATAAATATTTTACAAAAAAAATTAATAATAATAAGTAGCATGTAAGTTGGAATAAATCTTTGGTAATTATTGTATCACCGTAGAGGTTTTATATGAGAATTCAGCTCAACCGCCGTTAGGGTCCGCGCCGGTTTCCTGTTGTTTTTACCGGTGTGGTGTGATATGCTTATCGGCCTTGCCGACCGAACTTACTTAGCTTAGGTAGAGATAAGAAAAGTTAATTCGATTTTAATTATAATAAAGAGCGATAGCTTATAGAATTGAATCAAGCCAAAGCGGATCTTGTTAAATAGAATATCTTGCCTTAACGGCGGATAGTAACGGAAAAAAGTTCTCCCACCACATCCTGCACATATTCAGATATAGTGCTAAGCGCACGGCGAGTTGGCCTGTGCATCCCCGGAGAAGAAGATCCCCGCCTTACCAACCTGGCAGAGTAGCCAACCACGAGGCGATCACGCAAGAACGCATAGAAATGGACCAGGAGTCAATTCCTAAAACTCGATTATCTATCAAAAAAGGTCATTACGAATATATTCGTATGCCATTTGGTCTTAGAAATGCATCCCCTACTTACTAGAAACTTTAACCCTCTAGGCTGTCCTTTCTTAAAACGGCCATCCTATATCTTTTATTAGTAGAACACTCAATGAACTCGATATACATGTATGCCTCTCGTAGAAGGCTGCGTCCCTATTGGCAAAAAAAAACTCGGAGAGCCCATTTTCACAGGCCTCTCTTGAGGCCAACTTCTCACCATTGAGCGCCATGGACAGAAAAAGATGGTAATCACTTGGTGCCAGGTCCGGACTATAAGGTGGGTGCATTAGGAGAGGGGTATAATGAAGTTGGAATCTCGTTGGCAACAAGTTTAGGAACAAAACGGCGCATATTTGACTTAAATCGGACAAATGTACACAAAGTTATCATCTTTTGAAAAATCAATAAAAAACCGAACGAACTTTTTACTTGACCTAATATATAAATAGTACAGAAGAACATAAGAAGAACATAATTATAAGATTTTTGTACAAGGTGTGTTCAAAGTAAACGGGACTTTTGAAAAAAAAAAAATAGCGAACAAATGGTTTTATCATTTAAAAATTTTAATCAAAATAGTCTCCTGCATTAATACAGCTTTTTGCACAGTCCAAATGCATGTCGAACGAGTTTTTTAGCTCGTTTCCCGGTATGGCCGCCAGTATGCCAGTGCAAGCCTTTTGAATGGCCTCCACGTCTGCATAACGCTTTCCTTTCATCGGCCAATACTTTTTTCCGAAAAGGTAGAGTTCGCACGGTGCCATATCAGGTGACTACGAGGAGTGGTTGATCATTACAACGTTATTTTTGGTCAAATAATAATGTTGAATTCTGAGCAATTTTTGGTCGTCAGTCAATTTGTTCGGAACGCATGCACACACCTTTTTTAAGCCCAAATGTTCAGTAAAAATGCGATAAATCGATGTTTTGGAGATGTTCAATTCTATTTCCATGAATTTCAATGATGATTTCGGCTGATTTTTTATGACTTCACGCACAGTTTCGATGGAATGTTTCGGTGATCACGGATTTTGATTCGCCCACATGTTTATCGTCATTTATGTCCTCACGACCACTTTGAAAACCTTGAAACCACTCGTGCACTCTGCTACGGGAAAGGCAATTATCGTCATAAACTTATTTCCTCAATTGAAACGTTTCGGTAATAGTTTTACCAATTTTAAAACAAAATTTAATGTTGGCTCTTTGTTCGAAGCTCATTTTCGCACCGATGACAAATACATACTGACACTAAAAACGCAATTACTTCACTTCCAATAGATGAAATGTCATGAAATTTTTACTGGAAGTCGATAAAGGGTAGCAAGTAACGCACTTGTCGACATACAAAGGCGCCACTAGAGGACGATTCAAAAAGTCCTATTTACTTTGGAACACACGTTCTATGTTTCTTTAGATGTTAAATCATATGAATTAAACAGTTTCTAAACGGAACTCATTGAAGAAAAAACTATTTTATTGTGCTTCTCTTAATCACCAACTCTTCGCAAACATAGAACTCCGGTTCAGGCCTATCCCTGTCACAATCCAAATGCCAGCATCCACATACAGGGTGCGGCAGAATAACTTCCTTTTTTAAAATGCGCGCCATTCAGTTAGTTGATGTCATAGCGGAGCGCTAGTGGTCCCGTTCAAGAGGGGCTACTGCAAAGTTTTGTGCCGACACGGTTCAGTCGCCATCATGCATTGGAATAGTGAGGAGCGTGCCTTCGCCGTTGAGGCCTACTTTTCAAGCGGATGTTGGGTTATTACAACACAGCGTGCATTTCGGAATCGCTCTAATTTAGCCCCGTTGACTCCCGTTCCAGACCGCAAATCAATGGCATTCGCCATGGACAGGAACAGGTGGTAATCACTTGGCGCTACGTCCGGGCTATATGGTGGATGCGATAAAACCTCCCATCCGAGCACTCGTAGCTTCTGACGAGTCATCAACGAAGTGTGTGGTCTGGCGTTGTCCTGGTGGAACACTACACCCTTCCTGTTGGCCAATTCTGCACGCTTCTGGTCGATCGCCTGCTTCAAGCGGTCCAGTTGCTCGCAGTAGATGGTAGAATTAAGCGTCTGGCCATATGGGAGCAGCTCATAGTGGATGATTCCCTTCCAATCCCACCAAACACACAGCAAAACCTTCCTGGCCGTCAATCCCGGCTTGGCCACTGTTTGGGACGATTCACCGGCCTTCGACCACGACCGTTTCCGCTTGATATTGTCGTATGTGATCCATTTTTCGTCGCCTGTCACCATCCGCTTCAAGAATGGGTCGAGTTCGTTCCGTTTCAGCAGCATATCGCAGGCGTTGATTCGGTCCAAAAGGTTTTTTTGCGTCAAATTATGCGGCACCCAAACATCAAACTTTTTTTTGTATCCAGCCTTCTGCAGATGGTTCAAAATGGTTTGGTGACTAACCCCCATCTCCTGGGCGATGTCACGAGATGCCATATGCCGGTTTAACTCGATGTCGTTACAGGTCTTCCGCCGTCTGGCTTATCCATGGTGTCGTTTTCACCGGCTCTGAATCGTCGAAATCATTCCTCCGCGGTTCGAAGTGATAGAGTACCATCCCCCAAAACACCATTAATCTCACGGAACGTTTCTCTAGCGGATTTGCCTTTAACGAAGGAAAACTTTAAAATAGCGCGAATTTCGGCGTTAGTGAACTCCATGTTTACACATCTATAACTGTTGAAAGCAATATCCAAAATTTTTTTTATATATATATATATTTAAGTGAAGAATCCGTACATCAAAATATTGTACCTTAACATACACAGGGTACAGAAATATTCTTAAGAATTGCCAAACACTATATCAACATAAGTGAAGTTGGAACATAATTGAAAAGTTTTTACTGTTGTCCAATTGTCTTGGCGAAGCCTTGCCGTTTGAGTCGTCTCAAAGGTCGAGCGGGGATAAGACGTCTTGCAAGGAGACTCCTATGTCTTTGTAGTCTGTCGCTATATCGACTTGTGTGTCTTCCAATTTCTTCCTGAACTGTGTGAAGATTGAGATCTTTATGAAGTGTGGAGTTACGTATATACCTCCTGGTATATACCAGGGACAGTTGGTTATTTGTCGTAGTGAGCGATTTTGCATCACCTGGATGCGTTTATAATTCGATTTGACTGCGATTCCCCAAATCTGGATCCCATATAACCTATCGGTACGATACAGTGCGCATACACAGCTCTTTTGCACCTCAGCGAAAGAGTGCTCCTTCTATTCATGAGCCATCTCAGCTGTTGTGATCTGTGACCACATTTCTTTACTGTGTTCTTGAGATGCGGCCCAAAGGTGAGACGTTTATCCAGGGTGATACCTAGGTATATTGCTTGCCGCGGTTGATTCAGGGTAACTCCTTCTAGTCGGATTGGAGAGGTGTTCTGGATGAGCGTTTTCAGTGTGAAGCATGGATTTGATGTTTTCAGTGGGTTTATTTTTAGGTTTCACTTTTTACACCAGGCTGCCAGAGCATTAATATATTCTTGTAGTCCGTTAGCTGCCTCTCTGCTGTCCCTAGAGTTATATACAACTGCGATGTCATCTGCATAGGTTGCCATAAGAGCCTTGTTCGGTGCTTCCATGTGTTCGAAACTCGGGCAAGGAATATCAGCAGTGTACAAGGATTATAGTAGCGGTCCGAGAACACTGCCCTGTGGGACTCCAGCTCTCATTGGATATATAGAGGAGTAGTTATTTCTCACCTTGATTTTAAATTCCCGTCCTTCCAGATATGACTTTAAAATGCAGAAGTAGGGCGCAGGTAGTAGGGTCTTTATCTTGCATAACAATCCAACATGCCATACTTTGTCGAAGGCTTGTTGCATATCTATAAAGACAGCTTTGGAGTACTCTCAGTCGTCAAAAGCCTGTAATATGTGTTTCACCAGTTGGTGGACCTGTTCTATAGTGCCGTGTCCCTTTCGAAATCCGAATTGATGATCCGGCAAGATATTACCTTGTCTTATAATGTCGTTGATCCGATTGGCAATAAGTCTCTCCCATAATTTAGAAAGGGAGGGTAAGAGGCTTATAGGCCGGTACGACTCAGGATCAGTTTCTGGTTTCCCAGGCTTGTGGATCATCAAAATAACTGCCAGTTTCCACTGTCTTCGGAACACTTGGACCCTTAAAATAGCATTGAAGATTAGTGCTATATAGATTATCGCTTTTATAGGTAAAACCTTTAGCGTGGCATGGCAAATCTTGTCAATACCTGGAGCTTTATGTTTCGGTAGCATTTTGATTATTTCGGATATTTCTTCTATCCTTATTGGCTTAATAGGCCAAGACATCTGCAATGGCATTTGTAGGTACTAGTGAGTCTCTCTTATTTCCTCTATCGTGGCGAAGTCATAAGGAGTGAAGCGATCCTCTAGGTGGTAGCCGAATGCATTAGCCTGTTCCACTTCAGTTTTTGCAGTTTCCCCACCTGGACAACGTACAGGTACCCATCGAAGTGGTTGTCGTTTAAGCGCTTTTGTGGACTTCCACAGCGAATAGTTTGCATCAACGGTGTAGTCCATGGAAGATAATTTTTGCTCAAAGAAATCATTTCTGAGTTCCTTTAATATGATTTTGAGTTGCTTTGCTGCTCGGTTCCACAAGATTCTGTCCCAAGGATCCTGAGTTCGAATTGCTCTTCTTCGAAGACGTCTTTTAGTTCTGATTAGTTCTCTGGCCTCTCTTGTTAGTATAATACCATAACTTCTGGGGCATGTCTCAGGCTCAGACGGTGTAGAAGCAGCTCTATGTATATTTTGCGATAGAATGTCTACTGCGTTCTCGGTGTCTTCCTTAGAGCTTAGAACCGTATTTAACTGAAAAGAGTTTTCCAAATGTTGTCTGAAAACCATAAGATCAGTTCGGCTGTTCGGCTGTTCGGCGAGAGCTTGGCCTAACATAGGCACCTTCTGTTTGTAGAGTAGCAACAAGGGCTACATGATTGGAGTCTAGATCCCAGTTTTCGCAAATACTTGTTCTGTCTAAGTTTATCCCATGGTACACAGCAAAATCAATGCAGGTAGGTGTGTGACTGGTCACATGTGGGTATCTAGTTGGCGAACCTGTTGCAAGGATATAAGCGCTTCTGGCGGAAATGGCTTCTGCTAGTTCTCGCCCCCTGGGTGAATTGTACGTATCACCCCACAGCCAATGTCGGGCGTTCCAGTCCCCACCAACTAAATACCTTTGGCCACAAGAGACAAGTATGTCACTGAAGTGCCTTTCTTCAATTCTATTTGTTGCTGGACAGTATATCGCGCTAAATTCCATATCTCCCAGCCCGGTGGAGACCTTAACTGAAGACATCTGAATAGTTCTCGTTTCAATAACTCTTTGCGGGAAATGACGAAGAGAGCTCCTCACCAGTACTGCTGCTCCTCCCATTCGGTGATTATGTCTTGAAGGTTTGTATGCGGGATAAAAGCTATACCCATGTATCTTAACTGTGTTCCCTCTGTTGAGTCTGATCTCGTTTAGGAGAAGAATGTCAACGCAGTTGTTGTGAGAGAAGAGTTCAACTTCTCTGGCTTTACTTGAAATGCCATTTACATTTCAGATAAGAATCTTAAGAGGGTTCATTGCGATGGTAAAGCGTTACTACGGAGTTGGAAAGCCGATGTATCCCCAGTCCGTTGTGTCAATATATTGGCCATATATTTCAAAAACCATTTTTTCCAGCCGTACAAGTCGTTGACTATTCAGCTTGTTTTGTTGTTGTTGCTCCTGTTGCAGCTGCTGTAGCCACGATAGGAATTGCTGCTGTTGTTGTTGTTCAACCTGTTGCTGCCACTTCATAAATTGTTCCTGCTGCTGTGCCAATATTGACTGAACGTCAAGCTGGGGTGGCTGTTCAATATTAAATCCCTTTAATTGTACATTATGTAAACGAGGCTGGGCTGTTGTATTGCTATTTCTTGCAATATCTGCGTAGGACAAGCTCCCAGTATGGGCTTTGGAAATGCTAGCTATTGCATGCTGCTTAGTTGCATGCTGCTTTTTTTGCTGGGGTTGTTTCTGGTTTGCTGCTCTTTTATCTAATCTGGATTGCTTAGGTTGTTGCTTCTTTACAGTGCCTGTTGATCGTCGAAGATACTCCTGGTACCACTGGCAACCTTTGTAACTTGCCGTGTGATTTCCTCCACAGTGTACACAGGTAGGCTGTTGATCATTGGGAAGCGTGCATAATTTGGTTAAGTGATTTTCGCCACAGCGAGCACAATTGGGATGACGACGACAGTATTTAGCTGTGTGTCCGTATCCCTGACAACGTATACATTGAGCAATTTCCGATGATTTACGCATTCTTTCTATCCGCACTTTCTGTCGGCATAGTGTGTTAATATCATATATGTCATTAATTTTTGCACATGGCTTTATATTAATGAAGAATATATTAAGTTTTCTTCTCTATTACTCCTGGATCTTGGGTTATGTACTTGTAGAACATCAAAGCCATATATTTTAAAGTTGGCAATAATTTCGTGGTTTAAGGTGCTATGGTGGAGGCCCTTAACTACTATTCTGTAAGGCTTCTCTTCCTTCATTTGGTACGTATGGAATTCAATTCCCGAACTATCCAAAATATTAACAATGGCTCTATAAGTATCAGCTTCTTTGAGAAATATTCTCACTGTTTCCCCTTGATTGACTTTAACTGTTAAATTATCTAGACTAATGACCTCCGTAAGAAGCTCAAAGAGATCATTAAGGTTGGTAAGGCTCAGCACTATTTGCGGTGGTTTTGATTGTTTGTAAGAATTCTGCTTATCAGTATTCTGTTGTGGGCTGTTGGATGTCTCATTTGGTACACAGTCATCATTGGGAATATTCGGAGCGACCGATGCACACAAGGTGGCAGCGGCGTCATTACAAACTTGTGGAATTTCTATACCATCACTGGTTTCGTCCAATTCTATGTCTAGCATGGCAAACCTGTTGTTTGAGTTTGCCTTCCTAATTGTTGCTGAATATGGCTCCAGCTTCGCGCCTTTGATCGCTCTTTTGGAGCTAAGGTTGGGTAATAAATTTGTCTTCCTCTTCCTCTCACTCGTCGGAATTTTTTGCGCATCACACAATTAGTAGCAGCTCTTTTTCTAGAGCTCGGCCCACCGATTGCTGCAGTTGTTGTATTGTGGTATTGCAAGAAGGACTTGTAAATATTGTCGTCGTAGTTATTGTGCTTTGGTTAACAGATTCAGTGCATGAAAAGCGTTGATTAGCGTTGTTTTGTAGGTTATGTCAAGACCTTTCAAATTTTGTATAGTGTTGCCAGATACGAGCTCTGTAGCGCTTTGTACATAGCCGCGAAATTCAAAAGACAAAAAAGCGGAAGGGAGATATTTGACAACCTTATAATAGCTTAAAATATTCCGTTGTATCTGAGTCTGATGAAATCTTTATTAACTATGACTAAATCTTATTATTTAATTTTCATACCTAAGAACTGAACATCCGCATCGATACTCGAATAGTCGGACATTTTTATTTTCTGTGCTATGAAAATATACAAAATATTATTTCCTCTATCGTGGCGAAGTCATAAGGAGTGAAGCGATCCTCTAGGTGGTAGCCGAATGCATTAGCCTGTTCCACTTCAGTTTTTGCAGTTTCCCCACCTGGACAACGTACAGGTACCCATCGAAGTGGTTGTCGTTTAAGCGCTTTTGTGGACTTCCACAGCGAATAGTTTGCATCAACGGTGTAGTCCATGGAAGATAATTTTTGCTCAAAGAAATCATTTCTGAGTTCCTTTAATATGATTTTGAGTTGCTTTGCTGCTCGGTTCCACAAGATTCTGTCCCAAGGATCCTGAGTTCGAATTGCTCTTCTTCGAAGACGTCTTTTAGTTCTGATTAGTTCTCTGGCCTCTCTTGTTAGTATAATACCATAACTTCTGGGGCATGTCTCAGGCTCAGACGGTGTAGAAGCAGCTCTATGTATATTTTGCGATAGAATGTCTACTGCGTTCTCGGTGTCTTCCTTAGAGCTTAGAACCGTATTTAACTGAAAAGAGTTTTCCAAATGTTGTCTGAAAACCATAAGATCAGTTCGGCTGTTTATTAACCGAGAGCTTGGCCTAACATAGGCACCTTCTGTTTGTAGAGTAGCAACAAGGGCTACATGATTGGAGTCTAGATCCCAGTTTTCGCAAATACTTGTTCTGTCTAAGTTTATCCCATGGTACACAGCAAAATCAATGCAGGTAGGTGTGTGACTGGTCACATGTGGGTATCTAGTTGGCGAACCTGTTGCAAGGATATAAGCGCTTCTGGCGGAAATGGCTTCTGCTAGTTCTCGCCCCCTGGGTGAATTGTACGTATCACCCCACAGCCAATGTCGGGCGTTCCAGTCCCCACCAACTAAATACCTTTGGCCACAAGAGACAAGTATGTCACTGAAGTGCCTTTCTTCAATTCTATTTGTTGGTGGACAGTATATCGCGCTAAATTCCATATCTCCCAGCCCGGTGGAGACCTTAACTGAAGACATCTGAATAGTTCTCGTTTCAATAACTCTTTGCGGGAAATGACGAAGAGAGCTCCTCACCAGTACTGCTGCTCCTCCCATTCGGTGATTATGTCTTGAAGGTTTGTATGCGGGATAAAAGCTATACCCATGTATCTTAACTGTGTTCCCTCTGTTGAGTCTGATCTCGTTTAGGAGAAGAATGTCAACGCAGTTGTTGTGAGAGAAGAGTTCAACTTCTCTGGCTTTACTTGAAATGCCATTTACATTTCAGATAAGAATCTTAAGAGGGTTCATTGCGATGGTAAAGCGTTACTACGGAGTTGGAAAGCCGATGTATCCCCAGTCCGTTGTGTCAATATATTGGCCATATATTTCAAAAACCATTTTTTCCAGCCGTACAAGTCGTTGACTATTCAGCTTGTTTTGTTGTTGTTGCTCCTGTTGCAGCTGCTGTAGCCACGATAGGAATTGCTGCTGTTGTTGTTGTTCAACCTGTTGCTGCCACTTCATAAATTGTTCCTGCTGCTGTGCCAATATTGACTGAACGTCAAGCTGGGGTGGCTGTTCAATATTAAATCCCTTTAATTGTACATTATGTAAACGAGGCTGGGCTGTTGTATTGCTATTTCTTGCAATATCTGCGTAGGACAAGCTCCCAGTATGGGCTTTGGAAATGCTAGCTATTGCATGCTGCTTAGTTGCATGCTGCTTTTTTTGCTGGGGTTGTTTCTGGTTTGCTGCTCTTTTATCTAATCTGGATTGCTTAGGTTGTTGCTTCTTTACAGTGCCTGTTGATCGTCGAAGATACTCCTGGTACCACTGGCAACCTTTGTAACTTGCCGTGTGATTTCCTCCACAGTGTACACAGGTAGGCTGTTGATCATTGGGAAGCGTGCATAATTTGGTTAAGTGATTTTCGCCACAGCGAGCACAATTGGGATGACGACGACAGTATTTAGCTGTGTGTCCGTATCCCTGACAACGTATACATTGAGCAATTTCCGATGATTTACGCATTCTTTCTATCCGCACTTTCTGTCGGCATAGTGTGTTAATATCATATATGTCATTAATTTTTGCACATGGCTTTATATTAATGAAGAATATATTAAGTTTTCTTCTCTATTACTCCTGGATCTTGGGTTATGTACTTGTAGAACATCAAAGCCATATATTTTAAAGTTGGCAATAATTTCGTGGTTTAAGGTGCTATGGTGGAGGCCCTTAACTACTATTCTGTAAGGCTTCTCTTCCTTCATTTGGTACGTATGGAATTCAATTCCCGAACTATCCAAAATATTAACAATGGCTCTATAAGTATCAGCTTCTTTGAGAAATATTCTCACTGTTTCCCCTTGATTGACTTTAACTGTTAAATTATCTAGACTAATGACCTCCGTAAGAAGCTCAAAGAGATCATTAAGGTTGGTAAGGCTCAGCACTATTTGCGGTGGTTTTGATTGTTTGTAAGAATTCTGCTTATCAGTATTCTGTTGTGGGCTGTTGGATGTCTCATTTGGTACACAGTCATCATTGGGAATATTCGGAGCGACCGATGCACACAAGGTGGCAGCGGCGTCATTACAAACTTGTGGAATTTCTATACCATCACTGGTTTCGTCCAATTCTATGTCTAGCATGGCAAACCTGTTGTTTGAGTTTGCCTTCCTAATTGTTGCTGAATATGGCTCCAGCTTCGCGCCTTTGATCGCTCTTTTGGAGCTAAGGTTGGGTAATAAATTTGTCTTCCTCTTCCTCTCACTCGTCGGAATTTTTTGCGCATCACACAATTAGTAGCAGCTCTTTTTCTAGAGCTCGGCCCACCGATTGCTGCAGTTGTTGTATTGTGGTATTGCAAGAAGGACTTGTAAATATTGTCGTCGTAGTTATTGTGCTTTGGTTAACAGATTCAGTGCATGAAAAGCGTTGATTAGCGTTGTTTTGTAGGTTATGTCAAGACCTTTCAAATTTTGTATAGTGTTGCCAGATACGAGCTCTGTAGCGCTTTGTACATAGCCGCGAAATTCAAAAGACAAAAAAGCGGAAGGGAGATATTTGACAACCTTATAATAGCTTAAAATATTCCGTTGTATCTGAGTCTGATGAAATCTTTATTAACTATGACTAAATCTTATTATTTAATTTTCATACCTAAGAACTGAACATCCGCATCGATACTCGAATAGTCGGACATTTTTATTTTCTGTGCTATGAAAATATACAAAATATTATTTCCTCTATCGTGGCGAAGTCATAAGGAGTGAAGCGATCCTCTAGGTGGTAGCCGAATGCATTAGCCTGTTCCACTTCAGTTTTTGCAGTTTCCCCACCTGGACAACGTACAGGTACCCATCGAAGTGGTTGTCGTTTAAGCGCTTTTGTGGACTTCCACAGCGAATAGTTTGCATCAACGGTGTAGTCCATGGAAGATAATTTTTGCTCAAAGAAATCATTTCTGAGTTCCTTTAATATGATTTTGAGTTGCTTTGCTGCTCGGTTCCACAAGATTCTGTCCCAAGGATCCTGAGTTCGAATTGCTCTTCTTCGAAGACGTCTTTTAGTTCTGATTAGTTCTCTGGCCTCTCTTGTTAGTATAATACCATAACTTCTGGGGCATGTCTCAGGCTCAGACGGTGTAGAAGCAGCTCTATGTATATTTTGCGATAGAATGTCTACTGCGTTCTCGGTGTCTTCCTTAGAGCTTAGAACCGTATTTAACTGAAAAGAGTTTTCCAAATGTTGTCTGAAAACCATAAGATCAGTTCGGCTGTTTATTAACCGAGAGCTTGGCCTAACATAGGCACCTTCTGTTTGTAGAGTAGCAACAAGGGCTACATGATTGGAGTCTAGATCCCAGTTTTCGCAAATACTTGTTCTGTCTAAGTTTATCCCATGGTACACAGCAAAATCAATGCAGGTAGGTGTGTGACTGGTCACATGTGGGTATCTAGTTGGCGAACCTGTTGCAAGGATATAAGCGCTTCTGGCGGAAATGGCTTCTGCTAGTTCTCGCCCCCTGGGTGAATTGTACGTATCACCCCACAGCCAATGTCGGGCGTTCCAGTCCCCACCAACTAAATACCTTTGGCCACAAGAGACAAGTATGTCACTGAAGTGCCTTTCTTCAATTCTATTTGTTGGTGGACAGTATATCGCGCTAAATTCCATATCTCCCAGCCCGGTGGAGACCTTAACTGAAGACATCTGAATAGTTCTCGTTTCAATAACTCTTTGCGGGAAATGACGAAGAGAGCTCCTCACCAGTACTGCTGCTCCTCCCATTCGGTGATTATGTCTTGAAGGTTTGTATGCGGGATAAAAGCTATACCCATGTATCTTAACTGTGTTCCCTCTGTTGAGTCTGATCTCGTTTAGGAGAAGAATGTCAACGCAGTTGTTGTGAGAGAAGAGTTCAACTTCTCTGGCTTTACTTGAAATGCCATTTACATTTCAGATAAGAATCTTCAGAGGGTTCATTGCGATGGTAAAGCGTTACTACGGAGTTGGAAAGCCGATGTATCCCCAGTCCGTTGTGTCAATATATTGGCCATATATTTCAAAAACCATTTTTTCCAGCCGTACAAGTCGTTGACTATTCAGCTTGTTTTGTTGTTGTTGCTCCTGTTGCAGCTGCTGTAGCCACGATAGGAATTGCTGCTGTTGTTGTTGTTCAACCTGTTGCTGCCACTTCATAAATTGTTCCTGCTGCTGTGCCAATATTGACTGAACGTCAAGCTGGGGTGGCTGTTCAATATTAAATCCCTTTAATTGTACATTATGTAAACGAGGCTGGGCTGTTGTATTGCTATTTCTTGCAATATCTGCGTAGGACAAGCTCCCAGTATGGGCTTTGGAAATGCTAGCTATTGCATGCTGCTTAGTTGCATGCTGCTTTTTTTGCTGGGGTTGTTTCTGGTTTGCTGCTCTTTTATCTAATCTGGATTGCTTAGGTTGTTGCTTCTTTACAGTGCCTGTTGATCGTCGAAGATACTCCTGGTACCACTGGCAACCTTTGTAACTTGCCGTGTGATTTCCTCCACAGTGTACACAGGTAGGCTGTTGATCATTGGGAAGCGTGCATAATTTGGTTAAGTGATTTTCGCCACAGCGAGCACAATTGGGATGACGACGACAGTATTTAGCTGTGTGTCCGTATCCCTGACAACGTATACATTGAGCAATTTCCGATGATTTACGCATTCTTTCTATCCGCACTTTCTGTCGGCATAGTGTGTTAATATCATATATGTCATTAATTTTTGCACATGGCTTTATATTAATGAAGAATATATTAAGTTTTCTTCTCTATTACTCCTGGATCTTGGGTTATGTACTTGTAGAACATCAAAGCCATATATTTTAAAGTTGGCAATAATTTCGTGGTTTAAGGTGCTATGGTGGAGGCCCTTAACTACTATTCTGTAAGGCTTCTCTTCCTTCATTTGGTACGTATGGAATTCAATTCCCGAACTATCCAAAATATTAACAATGGCTCTATAAGTATCAGCTTCTTTGAGAAATATTCTCACTGTTTCCCCTTGATTGACTTTAACTGTTAAATTATCTAGACTAGTGACCTCCGTAAGAAGCTCAAAGAGATCATTAAGGTTGGTAAGGCTCAGCACTATTTGCGGTGGTTTTGATTGTTTGTAAGAATTCTGCTTATCAGTATTCTGTTGTGGGCTGTTGGATATCTCATTTGGTACACAGTCATCATTGGGAATATTCGGAGCGACCGATGCACACAAGGTGGCAGCGGCGTCATTACAAACTTGTGGAATTTCTATACCATCACTGGTTTCGTCCAATTCTATGTCTAGCATGGCAAACCTGTTGTTTGAGTTTGCCTTCCTAATTGTTGCTGAATATGGCTCCAGCTTCGCGCCTTTGATCGCTCTTTTGGAGCTAAGGTTGGGTAATAAATTTGTCTTCCTCTTCCTCTCACTCGTCGGAATTTTTTGCGCATCACACAATTAGTAGCAGCTCTTTTTCTAGAGCTCGGCCCACCGATTGCTGCAGTTGTTGTATTGTGGTATTGCAAGAAGGACTTGTAAATATTGTCGTCGTAGTTATTGTGCTTTGGTTAACAGATTCAGTGCATGAAAAGCGTTGATTAGCGTTGTTTTGTAGGTTATGTCAAGACCTTTCAAATTTTGTATAGTGTTGCCAGATACGAGCTCTGTAGCGCTTTGTACATAGCCGCGAAATTCAAAAGACAAAAAAGCGGAAGGGAGATATTTGACAACCTTATAATAGCTTAAAATATTCCGTTGTATCTGAGTCTGATGAAATCTTTATTAACTATGACTAAATCTTATTATTTAATTTTCATACCTAAGAACTGAACATCCGCATCGATACTCGAATAGTCGGACATTTTTATTTTCTGTGCTATGAAAATATACAAAATATTATTTCCTCTATCGTGGCGAAGTCATAAGGAGTGAAGCGATCCTCTAGGTGGTAGCCGAATGCATTAGCCTGTTCCACTTCAGTTTTTGCAGTTTCCCCACCTGGACAACGTACAGGTACCCATCGAAGTGGTTGTCGTTTAAGCGCTTTTGTGGACTTCCACAGCGAATAGTTTGCATCAACGGTGTAGTCCATGGAAGATAATTTTTGCTCAAAGAAATCATTTCTGAGTTCCTTTAATATGATTTTGAGTTGCTTTGCTGCTCGGTTCCACAAGATTCTGTCCCAAGGATCCTGAGTTCGAATTGCTCTTCTTCGAAGACGTCTTTTAGTTCTGATTAGTTCTCTGGCCTCTCTTGTTAGTATAATACCATAACTTCTGGGGCATGTCTCAGGCTCAGACGGTGTAGAAGCAGCTCTATGTATATTTTGCGTTAGAATGTCTACTGCGTTCTCGGTGTCCTCCTTAGAGCTTAGAACCGTATTTAACTGAAAAGAGTTTTCCAAATGTTGTCTGAAAACCATAAGATCAGTTCGGCTGTTTATTAACCGAGAGCTTGGCCTAACATAGGCACCTTCTGTTTGTAGAGTAGCAACAAGGGCTACATGATTGGAGTCTAGATCCCAGTTTTCGCAAATACTTGTTCTGTCTAAGTTTATCCCATGGTACACAGCAAAATCAATGCAGGTAGGTGTGTGACTGGTCACATGTGGGTATCTAGTTGGCGAACCTGTTGCAAGGATATAAGCGCTTCTGGCGGAAATGGCTTCTGCTAGTTCTCGCCCCCTGGGTGAATTGTACGTATCACCCCACAGCCAATGTCGGGCGTTCCAGTCCCCACCAACTAAATACCTTTGGCCACAAGAGACAAGTATGTCACTGAAGTGCCTTTCTTCAATTCTATTTGTTGATGGACAGTATATCGCGCTAAATTCCATATCTCCCAGCCCGGTGGAGACCTTAACTGAAGACATCTGAATAGTTCTCGTTTCAATAACTCTTTGCGGGAAATGACGAAGAGAGCTCCTCACCAGTACTGCTGCTCCTCCCATTCCGTGATTATGTCTTGAAGGTTTGTATGCGGGATAAAAGCTATACCCATGTATCTTAACTGTGTTCCCTCTGTTGAGTCTGATCTCGTTTAGGAGAAGAATGTCAACGCAGTTGTTGTGAGAGAAGAGTTCAACTTCTCTGGCTTTACTTGAAATGCCATTTACATTTCAGATAAGAATCTTCAGAGGGTTCATTGCGATGGTAAAGCGTTACTACGGAGTTGGAAAGCCGATGTATCCCCAGTCCGTTGTGTCAATATATTGGCCATATATTTCAAAAACCATTTTTTCCAGCCGTACAAGTCGTTGACTATTCAGCTTGTTTTGTTGTTGTTGCTCCTGTTGCAGCTGCTGTAGCCACGATAGGAATTGCTGCTGTTGTTGTGGTTCAACCTGTTGTTGCCACTTCATAAATTGTTCCTGCTGCTGTGCCAATATTGACTGAACGTCAAGCTGGGGTGGCTGTTCAATATTAAATCCCTTTAATTGTACATTATGTAAACGAGGCTGGGCTGTTGTATTGCTATTTCTTGCAATATCTGCGTAGGACAAGCTCCCGTATGGGCTTTGGAAATGCTAGCTATTGCATGCTGCTTAGTTGCATGCTGCTTTTTTTGCTGGGGTTGTTTCTGGTTTGCTGCTCTTTTATCTAATCTGGATTGCTTAGGTTGTTGCTTCTTTACAGTGCCTGTTGATCGTCGAAGATACTCCTGGTACCACTGGAAACCTTTGTAACTTGCCGTGTGATTTCCTCCACAGTGTACACAGGTAGGCTGTTGATCATTGGGAAGCGTGCATAATTTGGTTAAGTGATTTTCGCCACAGCGAGCACAATTGGGATGACGACGACAGTATTTATCTGTGTGTCCGTATCCCTGACAACGTATACATTGAGCAATTTCCGATGATTTACGCATTCTTTCTATCCGCACTTTCTGTCGGCATAGTGTGTTAATATCATATATGTCATTAATTTTTGCACATGGCTTTATATTAATGAAGAATATATTAAGTTTTCTTCTCTATTACTCCTGGATCTTGGGTTATGTACTTGTAGAACATCAAAGCCATATATTTTAAAGTTGGCAATAATTTCGTGGTTTAAGGTGCTATGGTGGAGGCCCTTAACTACTATTCTGTAAGGCTTCTCTTCCTTCATTTGGTACGTATGGAATTCAATTCCCGAACTATCCAAAATATTAACAATGGCTCTATAAGTATCAGCTTCTTTGAGAAATATTCTCACTGTTTCCCCTTGATTGACTTTAACTGTTAAATTATCTAGACTAGTGACCTCCGTAAGAAGCTCAAAGAGATCATTAAGGTTGGTAAGGCTCAGCACTATTTGCGGTGGTTTTGATTGTTTGTAAGAATTCTGCTTATCAGTATTCTGTTGTGGGCTGTTGGATGTCTCATTTGGTACACAGTCATCATTGGGAATATTCGGAGCGACCGATGCACACAAGGTGGCAGCGGCGTCATTACAAACTTGTGGAATTTCTATACCATCACTGGTTTCGTCCAATTCCATGTCTAGCATGGCAAACCTGTTGTTTGAGTTTGCCTTCCTAATTGTTGCTGAATATGGCTCCAGCTTCGCGCCTTTGATCGCTCTTTTGGAGCTAAGGTTGGGTAATAAATTTGTCTTCCTCTTCCTCTCACTCGTCGGAATTTTTTGCAACAATTAGTAGCAGCTCTTTTTCTAGAGCTCGGCCCACCGATTGCTGCAGTTGTTGTATTGTGGTATTGCAAGAAGGACTTGTAAATCTTGTCGTCCTAGTTATTGTGCTTTGGTTAACAGATTCAGTGCATGAAAAGCGTTGATTATTTAATAAGTCCGTCCTGAGCTCCAGTGGAGATTTACCAGCTACTTGCCACATTTCTGCATAATTAATCGGCTTATTACTAAGCTGAGAGTTAGAAGTTTTGTTGTTCGTATCCATTTTACAGTTATTAATGCAGTCCAGTCCAGTGCTTATTGCCCCTCTTTGCGGCTGCGCGCGGGATGAGGGTCCCAATAGGCAGTGAATGCAAGCTAATCACACCTCTACCACTATTGTTAGTTGTTGTCCAAATGCCGACTTTGCAAGGCAGAGTCCAAAGTTTAGAATGCGTACTGTTTTGCACAGTAGCAAAATAGATAAGCTTTTTATTAAATTAGACTGTTATTTTAGTTTTCTCGTGCACGTGGTCTCCAGTGTGACAATATCCAAACTATCACATGCACAGCGTTGTTTTGTAGGTTATGTCAAGACCTTTCAAATTATGTATAGTGTTGCCAGATACGAGCTCTGTAGCGCTTTGTACATAGCCGCGAAATTGAAAAGACAAAAAAGCGGAAGCGAGATATTTGACAACCTTATAATAGCTTAAAATATTCCGTTGTATCTGAGTCTGATGAAATCTTTATTAACTATGACTAAATCTTATTATTTAATTTTCATACCTAAGAACTGAACATCCGCATCGATACTCGAATAGTCGGACATGTTTGTTTTCTGTGCTATGAAAATATACAAAATACTCCAAGTGAAAATTGAATATTTACCAACAGTTTACCACAAAAATCGCTTATTAAAATAGTTGTACAAGCTCCCGTCTTTTGAACAAGTATTATATTAACAGTGTAATAATATTAACATTATTAATTAACAAACAAAAACTAAGCCACGAACTCTCACAATGAGTCAAAACAACATTCGGCTCAACGCCAACAAGAGAAAGACAAACGTCGTCTGTTATCGATACGAAACAACGCGTATTTCTCATACGTGTCTTTGCAACCCGCGGAAGTGCACGAAATAAATGCAAACGTCAATCGGTCACGATCAATCACCCCCAACCCGACACATGAACTTAAGCCAATAATATCATAAATAATCACCGAGTAACGTCTGCACGTCACAATAATGAACAGAATACCCCAACTGCTGCCCAAACTGATCCGAAACCGAATCCCCATCATCAACGCTACAACAAATTAGCTTTGAAACTATGTCCTAACTATGAAACTATCTTGAAACATGTCTACTACCATGTAAGACCTTATGCGGAACCAAAATATCCTCATGTAAATGCTTGTATCCCAACACTCCAAATGATCAATGGCTGCTCTACGAATATCGTTGTGGAACGCCAACGGCGTTTCACGGCATAAACTTGAGATAACTCAATTACTTCATGACAATCACATTGTCGTTCCGCTACTGTTACAAACACATCTCACTGTTAAATACAACTTTCAAATAAGTGCCTTTTTATTCTACGGAACAAATCATCCAGATGGCGGAACCAGAATCCTGATTATCCATAGCGAGTTTGGAAAAAACTAGTTGCCGGCCACATCTATTAATGTACAACTAGAGAGCGGCAATCTTAACCTCGCAGCGGTATATTGTCCCGATATTTTCAATGTTTCCGAACAACAATTTCTGGACTTCTTCAACACCCTAGGATACCACTTCATAGCTGCCGATGACTGCCGAACACCAAAAACACACGCACTAGTTATCACGCCTCGTCACCCAATAAGGAAAAAAGTTGTATAACGATCAACTTTCAATTTAAAGCAGTAAAAGCTCACAATTGAAAGCTCATCCTAGTTGAACCACACAGCCAGAAACTATATAACCATTAAGAAATATCACTGGTGGTAGGGCCCGCATCCATAATGACAGAGCTATCACATTTTTAACGCATCTTCAACGTGTTTTCCAGACGAGCCCAGCACACACTAAAAGACAACGACCAAGCACCACATGAGACAATTAAATTTCGAGCAAATAAACTAAATAAAATCATAAATAATCTACTAAATCCATAAAAGTCCCCAGGATGTGATCTAATAACTCCTAATATGATTTTATAATATGATATGAGCTTCCGTACAGTGCAGTATGCACTATTCCCTGCTTTTCAACGCTATCACAAAACTCGTGTACTATCCAGAGAGATGGAAAAAATCTATCATAGTAATGATATCAAAGGCAGGCAAGGACCACTCAGTTACCTCATCGTACGGGCCTATTAGTCTATTTTCTTATCTCTCGAAACTTTTTAAAAAAGGTTTGATGACCCGAATAATCCCCTACTTGAGGACACGCAATCTAACTCCAGCGTATCAGTTCGGGTTTGGAGAGAAAAATGGAAACATTGAGCATCCAATCGAATAACATCAGAAATGCGATCTGCTTTCGAAAAACGAAAATATTGCACTGCAATATTTTTAGATGTCTCTCAGGCTTTTGAAAAGGTCTGGCTAGATGTCTCCATTAATGTTCAAAAATAACAAAATGCCTCCTATAGTCGTATCTCTACAATAGAACCTTTGCTGTGAGATGCAACTCAGACATGTCCGACGACCCCTCTATAAACGCTGGAGTTCCCCAAGGTTTGGATTATTGGATAAGCGATGTACGTCCTTTATATAGCAGACATACCCACAAGCAAACTACTAACTTTACACTCAATCGGCAAGACTGTTGTTTGATCACCTTAAACAACACTGTACTCCCGGAAGCAAATGAAGTGCCGTATCTTGGAGTTCACCTCGACCGACGGCTCACCTGGCGCAGGCACGTCGAAGCTAAAAGAACACACCTTAAACTTAAGGCTAGTAGTCTCCACTAGCTTATTAACTCTCGGTCACCCCTCTTTCTGGACTACAGAATCCTACTCTACAACCCCGTACTAAAACCAATTTGGACGTACGGCTCCCAACTATGGAGGAGTGCCAGCAGTAGTAACATTGATATCATGCAAAGGGCTCAATCAAAGATACTGATCACTGGAGCACCCTGGTAAAGCCAAAATGAAAATAGAGATAGAGACTCCAACATCAGATCCGTAAAAGAAGAAATAATCCAACAAAAATAAAAGTGAAGGAGAAAATTAATCTCGCACACTAACAACCTTGCTAGAAGTTTGATTCAGGTTTCCGACCGATCCTGACGTCCCCGCAACGACCTTCCGAACCAACTCTGATCATTAGGTCCTTTTTTCCAGAACACACTTAAAGAGACTATTGAATATTGTATATAATTAAGATTTGAAAACTTATTGTTAGTCTCATAATTGAGAAGGTCCAATAAATAGAGCAAAGTTATGCAAAAAAAATAAATTCCTCAAAAACTCGATTATCAATATTAAAGATAGCATAAAGGATAGGCAATTGATCTCAAATTGGCGGAAATGGATATAAATTTAATGAATCATTTACTTACCTTGAAGCTAACGTGTCTCCCGGCATTGTTACAACTGGCGTGCCTGTCCATAATACATCCATGGATGTGGTGTGGCCATTACATAAGGGAGTGTCGAGACATATATCAGCCAATTGTCCGCGGCGCACGTGCTCTTCTTTAGCAGCTACATTTGAAAAAATGACTCGATCAGGAGATATTCCTAAAAATATTATGCTATATTTTGTATATTCAGTATATTGGGCGAACCAAATATAAATTTACCAAGCTCGCATACAGTTTTTTTAATGTTTTGTTCGCCAACTGCTGGAAATCTAAGTAACCACAAAACCGATTTGGGAACATTTTTTAATATTTCAACCCATGATTCCAAAGTTGGTGGATCAATTTTGTACAACTGATTAAAGTTACAATAAACAATTGCATCGTCCGGCAACATATATTGACGACGAGTTGTTATTACTATGTTTTGAGGTACTTCTTCTCCGGTAGCGGCCTTATTATTAGTTTGAGTAGTAGCCAATCCATTCTGGACAACTACACCGTTTAAAGAAGTTTGAACTTGTCCTGAGGCAATCATCGATACTATTTGTGTTGTGTTCGGAAGCTCTGCCACTTTATGAGTTATTTCAACGGGTTTTTGTGCATTAACGACTTCTTTTATTTCTTTTACCTCTGTATTTTCAACTAATGGAGATAAGTCGGTTGCATTAATAACCGTTACGTTATCTGCAACAGAAGATTGTTGCTTATCACACACAATTATTCGCTCTTTTAAATGTGGAAACATTTGCTTATGATCTCCAATAAAATAAGTGTGCGGCATATAAGATAACTTTTCACTATATTGATATGCTAATTCCATTGGACTAGTTATTGAATCAGTGATAATATAGTCCATAAAACTAGCTCCACTAGTACCTGGATAACCCAACCACATTACTTGAATTGGAGCCGGTCGTAAAGCGAAAATTTCATTTCGTGCTCCTTTTGTATAGCCGTTCATGTTAACTAAAATGTGAATGCCATCACTAAAAATTTTATCCGCTGCTTTACCATTGCAAGGAATTTGTGATAGATCAACAAAATGTTCCGCTTCTCTGCTTATTTTGTAACGAAATGTTGTTCCATCGTCAGGACTCAAAGCGTAACAGAATACCTCCACTTTAGAACGGTCATGCAGTCCGGGAACAGATTGCATCAAATGCGAAGTCGGATGATTTCCAAAGTCTGAACTTAAGTATCCTATGCGCAGCCTTCCGTTTTCTGGCAATTCCTTTTTAAAAATATATGGTTGCTTATGAAGAACATGAACTTTTTCTAAACATAAATTAGCATGTCTAGCGGCAATAGCTTTTCGATATTCATGTGTAAGAGGATAAAGCATAGAATGGTGAGGATGTACCGAGGGTAAGCGGTTTTTTTCCAGCTGCTCTGCAACTATGCTAACAAGCTTCTTCATTCGAATTTCATAATCAGTCCAGTCACATACAATTTGCAAGCAATGTGCCAAATTACAATATGCGTCGGGAAAATCTGGTTTTAGCTTCAATGCTGTACGATAAGATTGAATAGCTTCGGGAATATTTCCCGAATCTTTATGTATGCTAGCCAAATTACTGTGGGCATCCGCAAATCCAGGATTAATTTGAATGGCTCTAGTATAGCATTGCAGTGCCCCGCTTACGTCTTGTAGTTCTTTCAGAGTATTTCCCATATTTGAATAAGCATCCGCAAATGTAGGCTGGATTCGGATAGCTTCCTTATAGTGCATTAGTGCTTCCTTTAGTTTTCCTTGCTGCTGTAAAACCGATGCCAAATTTGAATGAGCTGCAGCAAAATCTGGAAAAACTTCCAAGGCCTTTAAGTAAAGTCGTGTGGCCTCTTCTATAAAACCTTGTTCCCGTTTTATATTTGCCAAATTGTTCAGTGAATCTGCATGATTTGAGCACAGTCTGAGAGCGGTGTTATAACAATCCTCTGCTTCCTTGACCTGTACGACCTGTATTACAAAACTATTCAACAAATATTGAAATTTAAAACGTACCTGTCCTTTTTCCTTAAGAGCATTTGCAAGGTTACAATATGCATCCGGAAAATTTGGTTGCAACTCTATGGCTCGTCTATATGTGTCGATAGCCAAATCAATAAGACCTTGTTCATAATAAACGCATGCCAGGTTTCCGTGAACTACAGCATTGTTTGGGGATAAGTTCAAAGCACGCAAGTATGCAGCCACCGCTCTGAAATGGTAACAACAAATAGGTATGTCCATTTTTTTTATTTATATATATTATAATGTATTAATGTTTAAAACTAATAAAAAAAATAAATATATTCGTGTTTTACCTTACCGATGCCAAAATACTTCAATATAAATCAAAAAGGGCATTACATATTTTTTAGTGTTAAAATACTTTTTGTACTTTTTATAATTATTATTATTATATCCTATGTCGACTATTGTATAAATAACAACGCATTGATATTCCATCATGGAACATCACAGTACGGACATTTCCTGCTATTTAGGTAAATCAGTACTAGTATATCGGAAAATTAAATTTATTTTATGGTTGTCTTAATATTGAGTCTGCTGCGATTATGTTTGTATATGGGTACGTGAACATATATGTACATATGTAAGGGTGTTCATTTATACAATAAATATACTAACATAGCCTTCACTGACGTAAATAAACACAAAAAATATATGAAAGCAAATCAGAAGAAATATGTATGTGCTTAGAGACACATATGAATATGATGACACATGAATATATAATATATTATATATTATATAATATATAATATATAATATATAATATATTATATATTATATATTATATATTATATATTATATATTATATATTATATATTATATATTATATATTATATATTATATATTATATTTCCGCAAGCCACATAATGCGTTGTACAGTTCTTAAAACATACATAGTATAAGAACTTATTTTGTGGACTTTAGTATGTTCATTTGTAACCTTATTTTGCGTCAAAAACTTAGATCAAGGATTATACATTACGTAGATGTGACATCTGGGACAAATCCTTGTGTGTAAATAACACTCTATTCTAATTTTATAATTATTTTTGAAATGCATAAAGAAAACTTTTGGTATGTTTATACAAGTATGCATGCGTGACTGCAGGTGAGCCGTCGAATTGATTTTGCATCAGAATTCCAATATTTGAAACCTTTAGATTTTACCGAAAATAAATAAATAATCGGCTGGGGTATGAAACTTCAACTTTCTAAAAATTTTTAAAAGTCAAAATCGTGATAGGTTAACATGTTTTTACTAACGAAAACTAACTTCACTACTCATACGTATATTATTAATTTTAAATGATTCTACAAATTTCTAAATAGTAGGATGATTCGGTAAACGGCCTTATGGCATATTTTAGTATTTTTACCTCGTAAGCAAAAATAGAAATGAATTGGTATATCTTCAACACGAAGCCACTGGAATTTAAGCCAGACTTTAGGAATTAAGCTCTAAGAAAAAAAAGATCTGACACTCGCAATTTTTACTCATTTTCTTGCACAGTCACATGGTTCTGAATTTTTATAGCGGGTATTAATATAGGTTTATGATTTTAAGGTCACATAATAGATGGTTACCTATTTTCTAAAATATAAAAAGGACATATGTAAGAAAGTAAAAATTGAATTATAAAATTAAATGAAAATACAAATAATTAAAGAAAATAAACTAAAAGGTAGAGCCCCTAAGGCTGGTTATACAATACTTTACACATCAGCCGAGCAAACCTCGTTAGAACCGGGAAACAACATTTTTTTTGTACTATCTACATACATATTTTACATAGAATTTTTTATATTATCAAAGGAGGAACTCTAAAATACTAGCAATTCAATCAATGGACTAAGTCTTTTCCACCGGTAAATATTACAAAAATTTAAAAGGTCTGTGCGAAAAGTATCGCGAATTTTCTTTTTTTGAAGAACTATTTATTTATATGTATCTACTTTGTCCCCTTCCAAGTAATTACTCTCGGATATAATACACTAATGCCAACCCATTTCCTAATTTTTTGTCCAAGATTTTAATTTTTTTAATTAATGTGGCATATGATAAAAGTTTATTTAATATTCGCTGACTTGATAAGCTTATCTCCCTCGCTGCTCCCAAAAGTCGGAACTGATACATATTCAGACATCAAACTCTGGATCCGATCTGTCCCCTTTACAGTCCCAAAAATGGAAGGAAGACGTCTACGTCATCTTTCAAGATACGTGTTCCTTTACAGATGTTCGGTACGATCTGTTTTACCAGCTTTCGTCTGTTGTATAAAGACGTGGATCTAAGATATCGATGTATACCACTTGGCATGTATACTCCTTTAATGTCCACGCAGATCAATTTTAAGTCCGATTTTTGCCACGCCCTTCCTGCCCGACAAAAATTGAGTTTTCTGTAAAATCCATTTAGAACAATTTTCCAAACACTTTTTGATGCCAAACATCGATTATGTTCAATGTATAACTGTAATACCAAATTTAGCAAAATCGGACTATATGTAAAGATATTATAGACCATGTTGGATCAGCTGGATAATTTTCATTTTTTCGTAAATACTTTGAAGTATGCAACAAAATTTTATTCTTTAATATACTTTTTTTATTTGCTAACACTAACTAGTTATATTTTTTGGGATAAGAAGCGGTGAGAAGATGAAAGGGACCTATAATCGAGAAAATCGACTATAATCGTCGTAGAGCAATTTATTCACTTTCTTCACTTTTCAATTAGTCTTAAGGTTTAGTTTATGTTCAAGCATTGAACATGTGTATATGAAATTGCGCACATACCAACCAGTGGTTGGGGGCATAAATAACAAAAATAATATAAAAAATTAAAAATTTTATACAAAAAAAAGGACGATATATTAAAGTTTCTTGTGTTTTGTCATTGGATTTCGATTCCGTCGCCAATGTATAGTTTTCGAGACGTCTGTCTCGATTGAAGGTTATTTTATTCTATTCATTCTATTCTATTCATTTCGGCAAAAAATATATTTAGCCTAAGCCGCGTAGTTGCGATACCGGGGCCACCAGAAGCGGAGCGGGTGCAGTATATATATCGCAGAGGGAACATTTTTGTAAGCGTTCATATGTAGAAGCAATTGGTCGGGGTGGAACACTGACTTGCCATATGCATTATATATAAGTGGGTGATCATATTAAAACATCACTTGAGCTCGGATGTTTATGTAGCCACTGCAACTAAGTGTATCTACCCTTTAAGTTGTATAATAAATAATTAAACGCTGGTTGGCTACAGTAAAAATTCGGCATAATTTAAAGTATTGCCGAAAAAGCGTACAGTTTACTGCCGATCAATAATGTCTGCAAATTAGAAAAAATGGATCGATTTGGCTGACTTTTGTTTTTCAGGTATATTATGATCTACGAATTCCATTTTTGAAAAAAAACCTGTTATGTATGTGCATTATGGGAGTCTTCTTGTAAACAAATCCTAAAGCCTGACCTAAGCAGATTTGACTGCTCTCTTTGAATCTTTTCCTAATCTTAAGAATCCAAGAGCGAGGGTCTCCCAAAATACAAATATTGTTAAAACACTGAGGCTTCTCCTCAATCCCACTTACATTTGATTTTTAGTCTTAAGCTGATGTCCGAATAAAAAAGTTCAATAAAAACCTTCGTCAAATAATTCTCAGCGTTGTCTTTAGTCAACTGCCGGGACATTTATTCGATTCAATAAAAAAATATTCCTATATATATCCGCTTTACTTTTTTTAACTAAAGAAGATAAAATTTGTTGGCCCTTGTCAGACTTTTAAATTAATAAATGAAGGCATTTAGGGGTTCCAAACAATTAAAAAAGGTCAAATTTTTGTTACATATTAAGTATAATCTTCTTATATTTTGTTGTTTTTCTAATCTTGACAATCCCATAACTTCTTTGTATAATAAAACCACTTTCCATATTTTTATATTTTGAGAACATTATTCCCAATTTGAATAATTTTTTTTTTTTTATTTTTACCTTCCCGTACAAGTTTACAACGGTTATTAAACTAATACATTTTCAGATAGTTTTTGACCCGAAAGCAAACTTTTTTTTAACTCCCAACAATACAATTGTGGGTATAATCAGCCCCTATAACTAAATCAATGCTCTATGGTCTATATAAATCGGGACCGGCTCACGAAATTTCTTTTTAATTCTGTGTAATTTTATTTACCTTATTTTCGGAAAGATTTTGCATTAACTTCGGTAAAATAATTATATTAACGTTTGAAATTTTTGAGAATGTCTTGTTAATGACAGCAGTAAGATGCCCTATGAACCCTGGCATTTGGCAATTTTAATTTTTGTGCCGACTTGTCTGATAAGACTGTGATTCGCGAACAACAACAACAAAGTAACCAATAACCGTTGCTTTGTTTTGTTATAACAAGCTGCTCACCGCTCTCTATCGCACTCCCCCTTTTGTGGAGCTTCTTCATCTCCCTCTGGATTGACGCTGCTCCTGCTGTTCGCCGAAATCGCTCCCACGCTATCGTCGCCGGATCACTCTCTTCATCGTTCATTCGCTGGACCATTCTGTTTTTGAGCGCATTCTCTATTTCATTACCCAAAATGTCTTTGGTTTGTACCTCAAAGAGATGCGAATTTGGTGGAGCTATTACCGGCGACTCCTAAGTAACTTGCTGGCTATGCGACAATTGCTCGCACATGAAATGAGCTAGCGTTGGTCATTATGGCCGACTTGATGGCCGACTTTGCCACATTAAATGAGCAGTTTCTAAACCTCGAATCTCTATTTCTGGGCCTTAAACTATTAAGCGAATCACCACGCCGGAAAATTCCTAACAATAACCAGCAAATGAATATATGTATATATATGTATATGACAAGTTAGAAAACAGGGCTGCCCAGGAAAATGTCAAAACAACTCCTTCAGGATTACTATTTTCCAAATATGTCTAAACTCGCCAGCTAAGTGGTCATAAACTACAAGGCCTGCACCAAAGCGAATACAACAGACACCCCAAGAAACAGAAATTGGGTGTCGCACCAATACCATCATATGCGGGCGAAATGCTGCATATAGACATCTACTCTACGGATAAGAAGTTATTCTAAACCTGCGTGGATAAATTTTCAAAGTTCACCATAGGGTCAGCCAATAACTTCTAGGGCCATAGTGGACGAATGCAGCCCCATATTACAAGTGGTATATTTTTTCCCAAATATCAAAGCGATATTTGGCGATATCGATACTTCGATAATAAGGCATCCTTCAATTCCCAATGAGGCATCAATAACTTCCTTATTGAAAAATCAGTATGACATTGAAATTGTTTACATAGTAGCTCCAACGGGCAAGTGGATCGATTTCACAGCACCCTAACGAAGATAGCTGGTGCATTAAAATAGACAAAAGAGTTAATGACACCGTCGAGCTCATCAAGAGAGATACGATAGATTATAATAAAACTTTACACCCAGTGACAAATTTGCAACCCATGTATGCCTTGTACCCAGCCAACGACGAGCAGAAATTGGCAATAAGAAACAATATCGAAAAAGCGCAACAGGGTGCAACCCTACTAGACAAAACCGAATTTTCGAGGTAGGAGAAAAGGTATACCTTAAAAATAACAAAAGGTTCGGAAATAAACTAAGCGTAATGTACACAGAAAAGCGTGTAGAAGCAGACATGGGTACGTCTGGCCTTATTAGAGGGAGCGTCGTCCATAAGGACAACCTGAGATAAAGGCCCTCACATTTTTATACCCTTGAAAAAGGGCATTATCATTTTTTCCAAAAATGTGTAACGCATTAAAGGAAGCATCTCCGACCCCACAAAGTATATATATTCTTGATCAGCATCAACAGCCGAGTCGATATAGCCATGTCCGTCTGTCCGTCTGTTTCTATGCAAAAAATAGACAGTAGTTTTAAAGCTAGCGTTTTGAAATTTTTACCAGATCATTATTTTTGTTGCACGCAGATCAAGTTTAAGAATCGGTTGGATCAGATCACTCATAGCTTCCATACAAACGACCGATATGAAAACAAGTCTTTGTATGGAAAATTTTTTGTTTTTTTTTTTGTTTTCCAACCTATTGCAACCGAATTCAACATTTATTCATTTGATACAGCCATACACGATTTGTGAAAGTTTGGTCCGGATCGGATTACTATATCATATAGCTGCCATACAAACGACCGATAAGAAAACAAGTAAGGTAGCAGCAGTCGAGTTTCCCGATTGCAAAATACCCTGTACCCTTAGACATGCTTACAATTTATTTATTTAGTATCAATAAATAAATGAAACAATATTCTATTAGAAAAGAGGACCATAACAATATAAATTTGGTATGATTTTGGTTATGAAAATAAGTTTCGTGTGTCATAAAGCCAAACACATTTCGCTGTCAACGTCGCAGTCGGCGTCGCGCAATGCCTGTTTTGCTGCGCTTCTGCTTCCCTTGCCATAGATTTAGCATGTGGCATAACGTCCGTGTTTCTTATCCGATTTGGTTTAAATTTAAAAATTAGATAGCTTCTATAAGCACCAACGCATATGCCGAATTGCATAGCATTAGGACAATAATTGTGGGCGTGGTAGTTTTTTGAGGTTTGCGGGGAGCGTGGTCGTGACAGTTTTTTGCTGTTTGCGGGGGAACGGGGCGTGATATCAAAATTCAAAACAAACTTGTACTGCGTATGGTAATTACCTATCCAGCGATATATGGCACATGTCTGTAGCTCTTGTAGTTTCTGAGATCTAGGCGTTGATACGGACAGACGGACGGACGGACGGACGGACGGACGGACAGACGGACATGGCTATATCGACTCGGCTGTTGATGCTGATCAAGAATATATATACTTTATGGGGTCGGAGATGCTTCCTTCTGCCTGTTACATACATTTGCACCATATTATGATACCCTTTTCACCCATTTTTAATGGGTACAGGGTATAACAAGTCTTTGTATGGAAAATTTTTTTGTTTTCCAACCTATTGCAACCGAATTCAACATTTATTTATTTGATATAGCCATACACGATTTGTGATAGTTTGGTTCGGATCGGACCACTATATCATATAGCTGCCATACAAACGACCGATATGAAAACAAGTCTTTGTATGGAAAACTTTTTTGTTTTCAAGGGTATACCATCTTCGTCAAGCCGAAGATAACTTTTCTCACTTGTTTTTAACTATACTCGGCTGATGTTCTTGTACGAATATGTTCTCCGGCCAAAAGCTGGGCGAACAAATCATGTCTAACATCGGCAAAGATACACGTATCTTGAAAGATGACGTAAGCCTCGAGTAAGTATATTTAACCTTCCTAATGTCCTTCACTCTACAACGGCCTTAGATTTGGCTTAACCGTAAGCCGAGATATCTGAGGTGTCAGGGGCCAGCCGTGAAATAAATATATTTTAGTTTGCCGCATGAACGTTCGCATCTCTTTTTGAACTGCGCGGCATCCACTGCAGCAAAAGTGAAAGCCAGCATTTCGTGAAATTGCATCCTAAACTGAGCAACCGGTACATTTAGTATGTACTACGTTTTCACACAGGTAACAGGGGATGCCAGGCTGGGACGCGGAAATCGGCTTATTACAAGATTTTATAGCGCAGATACTAATATTCCATTATAAAAATATTTTTTATAATAAAAACAAGAAATTTAAAATATATAAAAATATATTGACAGCAAATAATTATTTTTACACAACCTAGTAGCCTTAAACCACTGTACTTGTTAATAAGAGCACGATAAAAGGAAGAGGTAATGCAAAAAAAGAGCGCAAACTAGGACTGTGGCTTAAATGGTCCATTTACTTAGTTCAATTTTGGCATACTTTTTCCAACATTTCGGCCGGTATCCGGCAGCGCAGCTCCGCGGTATAGGTTAAAAAATTTGAACGTTTCCCGCACGAACTAGCTACCTATTATCAGCTCTGAATTGATTTAATCAACCTGCAGTATCGCGAAGTTGTCCACAAACTGAAGAACACCTCGAAAGTTTAATTTTAAATGTCTATTCTTCGTTTTATTTTAAACGCAATAAGACTGTGTTTTGCAAACAACAACAACAAAGTAACCATTAACCGTTGCTTTGTTTCGTTATTACAAGCTGTCACCGCTTTTTATCGCACTCCCCCTTTTGTAGAGCTTCTTCATCTCCCTGTGGATTGCTGCTGCTCCTGCTCTTCGCCGAAATCACTCCCTCGTTACCGTCGTTGGATCATTCTCTTCATCGTACATTCGCTGGACCCTCTGTTTTTGAAAGCATTCTTTCTTTTATTACCCAAAATGTCTTTGGTTTGTACTTCAAAGAGATGCGAATTTGGAGGCGCTATTACCGGCGATCCTATATAACTTGCTGGCTATGCGACAATCGCTCGCACATGAAATGCGCTGGTGTCGGTCATTATGGCCGACTGGGTGATCTTGGTGGTAAAAGCATCGGTCTGACCTGGTCCGTTTGCCCTGTCGACAGATAGAAGGAGAGATGCACACGTTTATGTGGCAAACTCGTAATGGTTTCCGGGAGGTTCGGAAACAATTTGCCTCATTAAATGAGCAGTTTCTCAACCTAGAATCTTTATTTCTCGGCCTTAAACTACTAAGCGAATCACCACGCCGGAAAATTCCTAACAATAACCAGCAAATGAATATATGTATATATATGTATATGGCAAGTTAGAAATCGTTTTCAAAATATACTTGCATCAATCAGCACGCCTAGGCCTATAAGAGCAGGAGTTTCTCAAGGCAGTGTTCTTGGACCCATCTTGTACACACTCTACACAGCAGACCTTCCCATCACTCCCTCTCGGAACCTCACAGTAGCCACATATGCCGATAACACCGCCTTCGTAGCCTCCGCCACAGATTCCCAGGAAACATCAGCCATCATACAGAGACAACTGGATGCTCTCGATCCATGGCTGAAACGATGGAAACGATGGTCAACGCGGAGAAATCCTCCCACACAACCTTCGCACTACGCAGGGGGGATTGCCCTCCCCGTCACACTCAACGGGGAAACCATCCCTATGAATAACGCTCCCAAATATCTAGGGCTCACCCTGGACCGCAGGCTCACATGGCGCCCTCACCTGATCAACAAGCTCAACCAGGCCAACCTACGACTCAGGCAACTGCACTGTCTCCTGGGGAGAAGGTCCAAGCTCAAAGAAAAATTCAAACTGCTTATTTACAAGGTAGTGCTGAAGCCAATCTGGACATATGGGATACAGTTGTGGGGCACGGCAAGCTGTTCTAACCGCATCAAAAATCCAGCGGTTTCAGAATAAATGCCTGAGAACTGTTTCGAACGCCCATCCATACCACGTAAACTCAATAATCCATAAAGAGCTTGGAATTAGATATGTAGCAGAGGAGATCACCCGTCTCAGCGAAAGATACATAAAAAGACTGGACAACCACCCCAACCACCTGGCCATCAACCTCCTAGATAATAGCCAATCCCTAAGACGCCTGAAAAAGAAACACCCGCTTGACATCCCCAACCAACAGACACCTAAGTCAACCTCATTAGATTTACATTCCATGTACCTCCCTTAAGTCAAGGTCACCCCCAAACCATTTAATGATTGTCGGATAGATTTTAAATACAAAATAAAAAAAAAAATAAAAATATCCGCTTGGATTGATCATAAAAATAACGAATTATTGCTTGTCTCACACATTCCTATTAACCATATACTAGTTAACACAATTAATATAATTCCCTATCCCGACCATAATGGATATCAATTGCATTATTCAGAGAAACAATTAAACAAATAAAATTCAATAATTTGCAAGCGTTGTTCGTTTGTAAGACGATTCTTGGTTGAATTATCGACCAAAATGAAGATGTTTCACATTAATTCATTGATACAAATCACGTACCGTGCGTCAACAATTTAAACTAGTGTTGCCAAAAAGATAATAGCTGAAAATTCACTTTTTATAATGCCTTTTTTCTGGCTTGCGAACTTTTCGTGGCCATTTTAATATAATTTGATTTTTTTGTGTGTTGCAGGATAAGCATTCGCTTTAAATTTACATACAGTGGGCAAAAAAAGTTTAAGTACACTTTAAACAATGTTTATTGATCAAAATATATAATAAAATTTATAGAAATCGATCCATTTTTCACCATATATATTTAAAAACTATTACTTTTTAAATTATGAGAAATTCAAATAACTCACTTCTTTCGTTAACTTCTGACTAGCTGAAATATAACAAGTAAGGTAGCAGCAGTCGAGTTTCCCGATTGAAAAATACCCTGTACCCTTAGACATGCTTACAATTTATTTATTTAATATCAATAAATAAATGAAACAATATTCTATTAGAAAAGAGTACCATAACAATATAAATTTGATATGATTTTGGTTATGAAATTAAGTTTCGTGTGTCATAAAGCCAAACACATAAAGCCATTCGCTGTCAACGTCGCAGTCGGCGTCGCGCAATGCGTGTTTTGCTGCGCTTCTGCTTCCCTTGCCATAGATTTTGCATGTGGCATAACTTCCGTGTTTCTTATCCGAATTGTTTCAAATTACCTATCCAACGATTTATGGCACATGTCTGTAGCTTTTGTAGTTTCTGAGATCTAGGCGTTGATACGGACAGACAGACGGACGGACAGACGGACATGGCTATATCGACTCGGCTGTTGATGCTGATCAAGAATATATATACTTTATGGGGTCGGAGATGCTTCCTTCTGCCTGTTACATACATTTGCACCATATTATGATACCCTTTTCACCCATTTTTAATGGGTACAGGGTATAAAAATCCATTTGTTTATATCGGGGGTATGTACATGTATACAGAAAATTGTATATATATACAAAAAAATAAATCGAACTTTATCTTTTATGATACAGGCAGGTTAAACAAAAGTTTGCAAGTATAAAATAATGTGTCCCTCGGTGCCGTATGCTTTTATTTTCCAAGACACCATAGCCTATCAGTAAACTAACAAACCACATAGCAGGGCTACTTAAAACGCCAACAATTTAAAAGCAACATGATATGTCGCCACTTGTGATTATGTTTAAAATCCTCCACGGACAATCAAAAACTTTGTTTGGTTGTGTAATTTTAGCTCCGAGTCCTTGCAAGAGTTTTCTTAAAAAAACGTTTTTTTGTTCAAATTTTTGTTGAAAACATATTGCATTTTACCCGTTTACTAAATAATATATTAGGTCACGTAAAAAGTTCGTTCGGTTTTTTATTGATTTTTCAAAAGATGATAACTTTGTGTACATTTGTCCGATTTAAGTCAAATATGCGCCGTTTTGTTCCTAAACTTGTTGCCAACGAGATTCCAACTTCATTATACCCCTCTTGTAGAAGGCTGCGTCCCTATTGGCAAAAAATTCGGAGAGCCAATTTTCACAGGCCTCACTTGAGGCCAACTTCTCACCATTGAGCGCGTTCGCCATGGACAGGAAAAGATGGTAATCACTTGGTGCCAGGTCCGGACTATAAGGTGGGTGCATTAGGACCTCCCATCCGAGCTCCCGGAGCTTCTGGCGCGTCAGCAAAGACGTGTGTGGCCTAGCGTTGTCCTGATGGAACACAATTCGGCCTTTGTTGGTCAAAGATGGCCTATTCTGGATGAGTGCTGCCTTCAAGCGGTCCAGTTATTGGAAGTAGAGACCGAATTGAGCGTTTGGCCATAGGGTAGCAGTTCGTAGTAGATGATTCCTTGCCAATGCCACCAAACACACAGCAAAACCTTCCTGGCCGTCAATACGGTCTTGGCCACCGTCTGGGCCGCTTCCCCGAGCTTTGACCACGACCGTTTGCGCTCGATGTTGTCGTAAGTGACCCATTTTTCATCGCTAGTCACAATCCGCTGCAGAAACGGGTCGATGGAAATTCGGTCCATCATGTTTTTTTGCGTTAGTTCGTGTGGCACCCAAACATCGAGTTTATTTTTGAATCCAAGTTTATGCAAATGGTTCCAAACGGTTTTCTGCCTCATCTTTAGTTCCTCATCAATTAAATAAGTGCTCACGTCACGTTTATCGCAATTTTCGACTACAGACTTCCCGACGCGTGGTGCATCTTTGACATCGAAATTACCGGAACGGAACCTAGCAAACCACTTTTGTGCTACACGTTCGTTTATCAGTATCGTTTACAGTAACTAAATTAATTTTTTCAGCCGCTTTGGCTGCTTTTTCGCCTTGATCGAAGAAAAATTGTAAAATATAGCGAATTTTCTCTTTGCTGGTGGCCATCTTTGACGAGCGCTCACAACGTACTGAGTCAATCAATCGAAAAACTGTCAAAGACAAACTTATAGCGCAAATAAACACCTTTATAGCGCCGTATAGTGTGATATGATGCGACACGTAACACTAGTGCTATGGACAATAACGTCATCTCTTATATAAAAACCGAACGAACTTTTTACTTGACCTAATATTTGATTTTAAGTATCCGATTTTATGTATCTCATTTTAAGTATGTGATTTTAAGTATCTGATTTTAACTTTAAATGATGAGAGAGTTTGTCCATTCATGCGTTTTTGAATGGCCAAAGTCTTTTTTCTTGCTTCTTCTTTTATTCTTACAACTTTTGATTGATAGCCTTTTCTTTTTATAGCCTTTTTTGCAAGGGGTATTATACATAATTTTGGACATATATACGCTCGTGCATGTGAAGGAGACATCTTCGACCCTTTAAAGTATATACATTCCGGATAAGGATCACCTCATGCTATAATCGCTATAAGCATGTCCATCTGTGCGTCTACGCAAACTAGTTTGTCAGTTTTAAAACTATTGACTTTAAAACTTTTCACACACCCTTTATTCTTTTGCATGGACTATCGGTCGACTATTCTATATGTAGTGTATTACGTATACATGTATATGTACGTGTATATGTATATGTATATATATATATATATATGTATATGTATATATATGTGTATATGTATGTATAGCTGTCATATAACTGAACGATCGGAAATGCCACAACCTTGGTGTTTTTGGGAGTAGAAGTTTTAGACTTTTTCAAAATCCAAATCTAAATCATCGATTCACCCAATAACATCGTCAGCTTTAGGCTGCACACATGGGAGTAATAATTGAGAACAAAATCGCACACAGGAGTATAAGACTGCACTTTTCGTAAAGATCCCGAATAGATATACAAAAATATCGCAAAATAAGTTAAAATATAGGCATACCTGTCAAATATTCTTGCTTCTTTAAGAACATTACCCAAATTTATATATGCATCTAAAAAATTTGGATCTAGGGTTACAGCCTTCTCAAAGTGATGTATAGCCAGCCAAATTTCCCCCTGTGCATTGAAAACACAACCTAAATTACTCCATGCTACTGCGAATCCAGGACAAGTTTCTATTGCCTTTAAGTAACAGGCCTATAATTGAAATATATATAATTAATAAGTTTCACTATTAATTTTGATGGCATTTACTTACTTTGGCTTCTTCCAAACGTCCAAGTGCCTTAAGAAGATTACCAAGGTCGCTACGTACGCAATATAGTTCCTGAGTTTGTAGACCATTTGCTTTATAAAAAATTAAAGATTGAAAATAGTAACACATACGGGATTATACTGTAAAGCTGTAATATATGCTTGAACTGCAGACTCCATATCCCGAGCAGCTACCAATGCAGCAGCCAAGTTGATATATCCATCAATAAAATCCGGCTTAAGCCTTACGGCTCTTCGATAGTTGTCTAATGCTTCTTGCAATTGTCCTCGTTCTTTGTAAACATTTCCTAAATTGCTAGAAAAAAAGTGGTAATATATAATATGGTAATAAGGTCGGTATGGTAATAAGGTCAACTGGGTTGCATCCCAGTTGAGTCTCCTTAGAGCAAACATCAGAAGTTCTTTTGAACGTATTCAATGCCGATGAACCTCATACTGAGGGCTCCAGATACATAATCCGTACTCCAGTATTGGAGTAAAGATACGCATATAAGCTTTTAGTTATTAAGGGTCAGTGAATTACTTAGACCATCTTTTAATTAAGCCAAGCACCCGCTTGGCTTTATTAACCATCGTAGAAATATGGTCGAAAAATTTGAGTATAAAGTTTAATAGGACACTAAGATCGTTAACCTAGGTTAATTTTTCTTAGGATATCCCAAAGAGAAAGTATGTGCCCCGGTTAGGGCTAAATAAAAAATTAGCTTACATTTTGACCCATTAAGTTTTAAGAAATTGGTTGAACACCATTTTCGAAAATTGTAAAAATCAGACTATAGTTTATGGGCAGAAGGGGATTTGTATTGAAGACAAAGCTTAACGTCGTCTACATACATAAGAACCAGAGAATTCGTTAGAACAGGGGGTAAGTCGTTCATAAAAATATCGAAAGTAACGGCATTTTCTTGAAATAATAATGGCTGATTGAATATTGTATGAATACGGCTGATCCATAATTTTAGGAAGTTAATACGTTGTTTGAAAGAAAGTTGAACGAAAGTTTTCAATGGACACCTCAAGCGTTGGATAGTAAGGATCTTTTGGGGTCGAAATTCGCATGGCTCTGGAAAGGGTTATTCCATCGGGATCAGAAACGAAACATAGATCTAGAAGCCGACCTAAAGAATTCCTTACCTGGTTTATTTGACCAAGGGATATATCGAACATACCCTCAGTAAAATCATGATGTGTTGAGAGTGTTAAAGATGGTGAATTCTCGATGTTTGACCAAATAAGTTCAGGTAAATTGAAGGATCCTAGAGTCACTAGCAGGTCACTGTCGGACATGCGAGTAAAGACCAGCTGAATTGCAGATAAGTGGTGCCAGTATGTAGGCGGTTCTGAAGAAGGTGGTAAGTATGAGAAAGTGATAAACAGTGATTGAAGCAACATAGTGACTTTCACACATAGGAATTACAGATCACCAAAATTTGGTAACTTAACCTCGTCAGACGCGAAGTCGGAGAAGGCCACTTAGAGAAGCGTGTTGTAATATACACCCCTGAAACGTTCAAAGTTACAGAGTAGCGACCCGGCAACTATGCTATGTTGATAGTATATTCAACATGTTTAATTCCATTAAGTTTAGTTGTGTTTGGAATAAATACCAATGCACCAACACCTGTAGAAGTTAAGAGCAAAATAAAACTACAGTAAAACCGGATGAAAACTATTAGTGTATACTTTTAAGAATAAATAAGCTGCTGTCCCGTTTGCTTAATCTCACAGTCTCCGTGGACGTGGGATTAAATTACTGGGTCATCAGCGCCCATTGGAATCGGTTCGGTCATGGTATCATCCTTGGTTAAGGTCCAGAAGTCTATTTAAAACCTCTTTGGGATCAGACCACCCGGTTGAAAACGCAACTCAACGCAGAACTTTTGTTTATCTTAATGGTTCTACCTCCATTGGATGTTAAACAAAAGCCACCACGATGCTTCCACAAGGGGCCCATCCTCAATAGTCAAGACGCAACAAGTTTCGGTGGACTCCCGTAGCACCACATATTATCATAGGCTTTGGTCAGGCATCGTACCACGATGGACACTACCGGTTTTAAGTCTCGCACAGTCCGGAATCGAGAATGCAGGAAACTTGTAAAGATAATACAACTTTTGCACGAATTCTTTCTAAGAACATGAATTCCGAAATTTCTTATATAAAGTGAAGTTTATCATTTTTATAAGCCTAATGCATGCCATGATTAAAAAAACACTATATCAACATTCTTTCATTAAATCAGGTAATTGTTTAGAGAAATAAATAGGCGCTTGGGCAGATCGCCCTAAGTAGAGAAGTAGAGTTTTGATGGACCGAGTTAAGCGCTGCGTACACTAAGTAAATGATACCCGGCAGGATATACATTTTCATTTAATTTCGTCGTATTTAATAACGAGCTGAGGAGAATCTACTTTTTTAACTCTTTTCAGAGAAATTATTTTTGTTTTCTTAAAATCGGCTACGTTCTTCTTCATAGGTATTGTATTAGATTTTTGGTTTTAGTGAATTCGCCTACTTTATTTAGAGCCAGGAACGGACGCCAGTTAAGGAAGCGAGAAACTACATGCTGGGAATAGAGAGCGGTTTGATAAAAGAAACTTTGTTTTTTCCCAAGATTAGCAAAACTTCAACATCGTAGCACTTGCTGATGCGGAAATAAAAGACTGTTGCCTATTAAAATTCACTGGCGTACACAGCTGATTTCTAGAGTTGTCCATGTAGATAAGAATAGCTCGATTGTCGTTTACGCGGAAAACTTTAGCATGAAAGCGTAGGGAGCCTTGTTCCATCCTGGAAGTCAGTTTAGTCCATTGCATATCGGGTCAGAGACGTCCATCGTGTTAGACGCTTAATGAAGACCCCTTTCGTAAGAGTGACTGAGAATCCTTCTTTCATAAACGCGAACGTATGGTGTTGCAATGCGAAAGTTTTGGTCGCTGCTGCTGAACTTGAGATGATGCGATGTGACGATATTGCCGCCTTAAGTTGCCTGCAGATGTCTTGGTAAAGTTAAGGACGATGGTGAGATTTACATTCGCTGATACTGCATGCCAGTGTAACAAAACTTTTATGTACATGCGCTTTTATACATTTAAAGAACACAGTTCTCCTACGAGTCGCCGCTTTTCCTCATATGGCTATCCTTGAACGTGTCGTACGTGTCGATTCGGTGTTTTGTTTCCACTACACAATGAACGTAATTCGTTGTTCGATTAAAGAGTGGCTGATGGTACTGTTGATTCTGGTACGCGTATTATTATACATATAATATCGATGTTTCTTATTCATTAGAGGCGACTTTCAAATTAATGTTTATGACGAGTTTGACTCGATTCTGCCGAGTTTTGGTTGCGGCGAAGTCGGGAGCAGTCGCAAACCCGTTTTAAGCTTCTCGCAAGGTGGTTAGGGTGTGACGTTAATTTGCTTATGTACTTTTGTTTTTGATGGATTTTTTCATCTTTGACGGATCTGATATTAAGATCTCTTTGTATATTTTCATTTCGGATTTACCAGGGTGCTTCAGTGATTGTTCTCAGATTGATCTTCTTGATTCTTGATTGAGCCCTTTGCATGATATCAATGTTACTACAATCTACTATCAATGTTGTTAGTAGTCTGCTTGATGGTATGTTTGCTGTATAAAGGACGTACAGCGTTGGTCCAAGTATGCTACCTTTGGGAACTCCAGCGTTTATAGCGTGGTCGTTGGACGTGTCAGAGTTGCATCTCACTTCAAAGGTTCTGTTGTAGAGATACGACTTCAGGAGTTTGTGGGTGTTTTGGGGAAACATTGTCTTAATTTTGAACATTAACCCATCTAGCCAGACCTTGTCAAAAGCCTGAGAGACATCCAGAAATATTGCAGTGTATAGGGGTATTTAGTGCGTTATGGAAGGGGGCAGACGTTACTCGGTGATTAATTCGCCTTTTGAGGTCTTTGTTTATTGGACAGCATCTTTAGTTTGCTGTGTGGTTACCCCAACAATTTCCGGACTTTTTGAACCTGGGATCACTTTCGTTGGTCGTGCAATGAGCCGAGTCATGAAGCTCTCCAGAAACGACACAAACTGAACGCAAAGTCCAGTATGCTTTTATATGGCCATATTCTTGGCATTTAGTTCATTGCGCGGGGCGTTTGCGCTTGTGTGGTTCTTCTACAGTAATTCTACGATGAAGAAGATACTGTAGCTTGTAAATAGGATGCACTTCATTTTCCCTGATAGCTTTAATGTCAGGTTCCAGCTCGACTTTAAAGAGTGGTTGCGGTTTCCTGTCATTGTTCAGGATGTGAAAGACAGTTTTCGCCTTGAAACCCTTATCTTTTAATGCCTGCTTTATCTCTGAAGGTGTTACGTGGAAACCCTCGGGGTATTATGTGGAAATTGTCTTTTCCAAGAAGTTCAATTATATTGTTAACCAGATTATTCGAGCTTTTCTCTTGGATAGGTGGGGGCTTTGGATTCTTTTTGTCCCCTTCGTCAGAGCTGCGGGGTAAATCCAGATCAATATCTGCCAGTATTCCAAATCTGTTGGACTCCTGGTCAGTTCCTGGTCAATTAATTCTCTGACTTAGAGTGTGCCGATTGATTTTCAATTTATATTCTGCAGCAGAATTTTGTTGTGGGCTCAATTTTCTTTTAATTTGGATGTAGCGTTCCAACCCAGCGAAGTTTTGGTTGCCGTGGGAGAAGTCAGTTCTCTTTGGCACATTGTTGGGATTCCCGGTCAGCAAGAACGAGCTCTCTCGTTCGTTTTTGGCTTAAGTTCATGTATCGGGTTGCGGGTGATTGACCGTGGCCGATCGACGTTTGCATTAATTTCGTGCACTTCCGCGGGCTGCGAAGACACGTATGAGAAATACGTGTTGTTTCGTATCGATGAGAGACGACGTTTGCTCTTGTTAGCGTTGAGCGCGAATGGCGTTTTGACTCATTGTGAGAGTTCGTGGTGTGGTTTTTGTCTGTTAATTTTCTTTGAAATATAATAGTTGTTCAAATGACGGGAGTTTGCACAACTATTTTAATGAGCGATTATACATCGCAATGAGCTTCTTTTCGCTAATTTGTTGTGGTAAATTGTTGGTAGTTATTTACTTTTCACTTGGAGTATTTTGTATATTTTCGGAGCACAAAAAATAAACACGTCCTGTTCGAGTATCGAATGCGAAAGTTAACTTACTGCAGAGGACGATCTGGTCAGATCGACAACGCTAAAAGATCTGCTGGGCGCGAGTCCATAAAAGTTTAAATTTGAATTGGATTTTGAATTTAAATTTTTTGAGTGAATCGATTCTTAGAAGGCACAAGGGTCGCGGACAGATAATTATCCTCTCACTCTTGCGGTGCCTAAGTAGAGGCTCTAGTGTCCGAGAAGAGGCAGAATAACATTCACCAGTCAACGCCTAGGAGAAATCCGTGGCCTATGTGGGACCCCCTCTAATCCTTGGTGCTCATCATTTGTAAAAGCCTAACCGCTGTCGCTGGATACTAAATGGATAGTCCAGCGGGGGGCACTGCGCCCATCGGCGACGACTCGAATGAGTTTTCTGAATAGAAGAAGCTCCAGACTGTCGAGGTCCCCCATAAGAGAAGACGGAACTGCCGGACAGGGAGTGGGAATCCGAGTACCGACCGCTGCGATATCCGGCGAATGCAGTGCTGCAGAAGTGGAGAACCTGGCTCCCACTACTAGACAGAAGAGGATTATGGACCTCATCAGCGTGCCGTCGCAAAAGACCAGAGCCAAGTCCCCAGCTGGATCGCCACAACGGGCTACGGACCTGATCGCGGCGTATTAGAATGAAGACCTGCGAAGTATTCTTGAAAGGGTGAATGGCAAGATCAACACACTGCTTGCAGCTTTTGAGACCCAGCGCCACGTCACCAGGAAGACTAAGGGAGTGATTAAAGAACTATCGGCTCTCATCAACAGAGATATAGAACTGCAGGAGGGTATCGTAAAGAAGTCCGGGGTGCTACTTAATGAATTAGGCAAGGTGGCTATTAAATGTCATACTAGCCTATTTATGGAAGAGTGGGAAACCATACCAATGCGCGGCACCGCATACACGAAAATAAAAGTACACTTCTACAGCTGCTATGGTCCACCTAGCGACAGTCCGGAGCAACTTGAGGACATGCTTGGAAAGCTTGTTGAATATGCTAGTGGGCGCAGACCAGCAGTCATAGGAGGTGACCTCAATGCCTGGGCTACAGAATGGGGCAGTCGGACTTCTACCCCAAGAGGCCGAGCAGTGATCGATGCTATGAACTTGCTAGACCTCGTACTGCTTAACTACGGTCTCAAGACGACGTTTAATAACGACAGAGGTACGTCATTCATAGATGTCACCTTTCATTTCATGTACCTCCCTTATGTCAATGTCACCCCCAAACCATTTAATGATTGTCCACTCGGACAGATTTTAAATACAAAATAAGAACGTTACACCAAAAAAAAACTGGCACTTTTCAACTTTTCCTTTATTGGCTGTCGTGAAAGCCGTCAATCCTTTTCAAAAAACTGACAAGTGTTTGCATTTATCCACAGCTTCGGCTCCCTCAACATTCTGAAAACCTTCAAGTTCTCTATGCGTTTCATTAGTGTTCGCCCGATACATGTCGGACTGTTACATGTCGGGATGTTCCCTGTGGGGACCTATGAGCTGGTCCAGGGCTCCTTGAATCGTTGCTGAAGCCGAGTGGAGCCTAAATGGCATACCGGTCACGGTAATTTACGTATACTTTGTTCTTCCTTCCCCCAGTAGAATTTACCTATATCCGTCTATTATATCAAGGCTGCTAAGTATTTTACATCACAAAGTTTTTCTTTGTTTCCACAATCTTTATGAGTTTGGCGTTGATCTGGTCTTCTGAACTGGTCTTTTTCTTTTTGACCGTCAGGATTGGGAAGCTGTACGAATATTTTATAAAATCCAGCAGCACCTCTACGTTTGCATTTATGCAGTCTTGTATCTTCGGATTCTTCCTTTGCTTTTTAGGATTCAACATAGTTATTCGCCATAGAAGCTTGCCAACTCGTTTTTGATGAAATCCTTACCGCGGTCTTCTTCCCGCTATTCGGAGCATTTGCCACCACCACTGATAGCTATTTGGTGTCTGGTCTGATTACGGGCTTGCCGTTCCGCGATATTGCCGATTTACGAGGGGTATGTAAAAAGTAACTTTCCCACTGCAATAGCTTCGCAAGGAGCGGTGCTAAACAACATTCAGTAGCACCGCCGTGTAGCTTAGTCCAGCCCGTTTGTGGTGTAGAGAATTTAGCGAAGGCCGAACAGACGTTCACGACGCAGAGCGAAGCGGACGGCCGTCGATCTCGGACGACATTGTTGCAAAAATTGATCAAGTTGTTGGCGAAGATCAGCGGATAACGATCGAGGATATCGCTTTACGTGTTCCAGATGTTTGCCGAAATCTGTCTATAACATTATGACTGAAAAATTAGGGCACACGAAGGTGTACGCACGCTGGGTTGGCGAAGGAGTTCTTCGCGGCGGGCTACCAAAACTGGTTTAGAAGGCTCAAAAAATGTATTGACAGAGAAGGTGATTATGTTGAAAAATAGACAAAGAATCGGCCTTTCCATAGATGTATGATAATACATTAATAAACCATGTTGTACACTCGAAAAATAATTGGGTTACTTTTTACATAACCCTCGTATCTCTGATCGTTGCAGTCGGAAGTCGGTCGCGTACGCCAGATCGAATCTCCTCAATAATAGAATTTTAAACAACGGGCTTTAAAAAGACGTTTAATAATATAGGTGTTTTAAAAACAAAGCCGGGTAGCGACTAATTTTTACACTCGGTCATACAAGGTTGGTGTTAACCTCGGTCAATGAGTATAAAATTTTAAAATTGAAAACATTTTTAAAGATTTTCTAATACACACAATACAAGAAATTTATTATGTTTACGGGTACTAAACAAATTTCAAAACAATCGATTTTGTATGAATAAAAGAATAGAATAGGTTCCTATAAATTTTAATAATTTTACTCGGCACGTGCCCCTTTTACATTTATAGGTACATTTATACGTGCAGTACGTACATGAACAAAATTTTTAAAGTTTGTAATTATTTTTATTTAATGTATTAAGATGTATTTAAGATCTTTTCGTCACCAAAACTGATATTAGATTTGTATTTGCGGCGTTCATCGCCGGTATTCTACCTTGTAAAGATGCTTTTTTATTTTATTCTGATGAAAAAAAAATCGGAGGTTTTTTGTTCGGCCATCTTTGATGTCAGCTGACGTCTGTCGAGGGCCTTCTGTTCAGTTTGGTTTGGCAATTCATGATGAATAGGTTAACGGCTGCGCAGCGATACTAAATCGTTGAAATCGTTATTTCGAAAATCAGAGGTCGATTATGAAAGTGCATCGTCAAACAGCGTTCGGTAACAGCGTTATATCCAGAAATGGTCCTGTGCCATGGCCTTTAAGAGTGTGCGATATTACACCACTGGATTATTTTTAGTGGGGGTATTTGAAGTCGTTGGTCTAGGCGAACAAGCCCACCACGATCCCGGCCCTAGAAACCAACATTGAAGGAGCTATTGCAGGCATACGGCCCAAGATGCTTGAAAAAGTGGTTGAGAATTGGACTTCCAGGATGTAGTACCTGAAAAACTCACGTGGTGGCCATTTGCCCGAAGGTTTATTCCATCATTAATACCATCGAATTATCTTTAAAATTAAATCGAAAGAAAAAAGCAGCTGAAGCTCACCGGTTGCTGGTAGAAACTTATGGTGAACATGCTCCAGTGATTAGAACATGTGAGACATGGTTTCAACAATTTAAAAGTGGAGATTTCGATTTGAAAGACAATGAACATCCTGGTGCAGCGAAAAAGTTCGAAGACGAGGAATTGCAGGCGTTATTGGATGTTGATCCAACCCAGTCGTAACAAAAATTGGCGGAAACACTACATGTGACTCGAGGACGTTTAAAAGCCATGGGGAAGATCCAGAAGTATGGAAAATGGGTACCACACCAGCTGAACGATAGACAAATAACAACGCGCCGTCTCATACCGCAAACTGGTAAAAGACACATTAAAAACACTTAATTGAGAAATATTATCGCACCCGCCGTACTCTCCAGACCTCGCCCCGTCCGACTATCACCTTTTCGCATCGATGGGACACTCCCTTGCAGAGCAGTGCTTCGCCAATTTTGAATAAGTCGAAAAATGGCTCATCGAATGGTTTGCCTCGAAAGAGAAAGTTTATTTGAATGGTATCCATAATTTGCCTGAGAGATGGGTGAAATGTGTAGAAACTAATGGTCAATACTTTGAATAAAAAAATTTAGTGTTTTCTTTATCGAAAATTTCAACTAACACCCCTGGTAGTCGACAGATTTCGGCTGTACTGACACTACCTCAAAATGAATGAAGAGTGTGTGCAAGGTTGGAGTCGAGGACGAACTGTAAAAGTTAAGCACAAAACATACATAGTTCTAGTACAGTGTATCGATGAAACTTTTCATATATATATCAATTTTATTTTTACGTCGAAAAAGTATTGTTTTTTTTTAACCCCGCAACATGTAAAATAAAATATACCAAAATTAATACTTACCTATAAGCTTCCGCTAGCACAGGGTTTTGTTTTATTGCCAAGGTCGAAAATTGTGCAGATTTATCAAGTCTCCTGCACTGAAAGTGAATAGATGACAGTAATAATAGTACACCTGTATTGGTACTGTCCTGCCGCCACAATTGCATACAATGTTTTTCGGCGTTCTCGTAATCAACGGCTTGATACTCTCTATGGGCCAATTCAAGTAAGCCTAAAATGTACAAAATTATAAGATTAGATGTTTATATTCATGAAAAAACGAATGTTGTTAGTCACAAAATAATTTTAAAAATTAGCTTTCAACTCGGTTTAAGCGTTGTAGGCATCATAAGCAAAGTTTGCTTAAAATAATCGAATATTCCTTCCATTTTCATTTTGTACGAAAGCTATAAAAAGCTATATTTTAAGTATATGGCGCTCATTTACTAGAAGACTGTAAGCAATATCATTGTACTTTTATTTTATTAATGATGCAGAAATGTGTTATGGGTAAACTATGTAATCCATGTGGTGTTAAAATTGCATCATTCTATCTTTAATGTGAAAAGAACCAAAAAGGATCCACCATCCGTTGAATAGATGGTGCAATGAAATGCATAACTTTCCTATGGGTAAATTATGTAATCCATATAGTGTTAAAAATGATCATTCTTTAAGAAGATTGTGTAACCTTGAATAATATTAATGGGTTCTCGTCGAAAAGTTATTTTTTGATTTGGACACGTTTGAGCCGTTGCTGTACTATTTAAAACCTTCACACTGAGATCCATCCATCATCCGTTGAATAAATGGTTTTGCCTTTCTTTTTTTTGTTTCTGTATAATTTTATTTATTTGTCAAATCTTCTACATTAGGACCAAAAATATGAAATAAATTAGCGTGATGCCTATTAATATGCAATTTGGTTGAAGTGTGGGGTCTTTAGTTATCGGGCTGGCAAATCACTAGATTTCGGGCGGGTTTTTGTTGTGCTTTCTCAGAAAGCGCGTGTTCTCTGGTTTGAGAGCGCTGACAATTCGTATATGTATGTAAGAAGGCTTACGGCGGTATGGTTGGCAGAGGCGCACACGTCAGCAGTACAGCAGTATATACACTAATATAAGAGTCGAGGATCGGGAGTAACAAGAAGTCGGAAAGAGAGAGTCAACAAGTCGTTGAGCAGTCGTCGTACAGGACAGTCGTTGAGCAGTCGTCGGGGAGTGAAGTCGAAACAAAGTCGTAATGCAGAAGCAGTGTCGCAGCAACTCGTCGATCGTCTCAGTTGTATTAAACTTACATTACATACAACATCTGTCTGTCCGTATCAACGCCTAGATCTCAGAAACTACAAAGCTACAGACATGTGCCATATATCGTTGGATAGGTAATTACCATACGCAGTACAAGTTTGTTGTTTTATTTTGATATCACCTCCCGCTCCCCCGCAAACCGCAAAAAACTGCCACGCCCACAATTATTAACCTAATTATAACCACAATTATTAACCTAATGCTATGCAATTCGGCATATTCGGTATTATGCGTTGGTGCTTATAGAAGCTATCTAATTTTTAAATTTGAACCAAATCGGATAAGAAACACGGAAGTTATGCCACATGCAAAATCTATGGCAAGGGAAGCAGAAGCGCAGCAAAACAGGCATTGCGCGACGCCGACTGCGACGTTGACAGCGAAATGTGTTTATTTATGACACACGAAACTTATTTTCATAACCAAAATCATACCAAATTTATATTGTTATGGTACTCTTTTCTAATAGAATTGGTTTCATTAATTTTTTGATATTAAATAAATAAATTCTAAGCAATAGATTATTATATATTATAAATAATTATAAATATTGAATTTTAAATTAAATAAAATAATTTTACTTATTTTTTTTTAACAAATAATACAAAATTTAAATTGTTGTGGTACTCTTTTATAATAGAATATTGTTTCATTTATTATTGATACTAAATAAATAAATGGCAAGCATGTCTAAGGGTACAGGGTATTTTTCAGTCGGGAAACTCGACTGCTGCTTCCTTACTTGTTATTTTTGTATTTCTGTTAGTTCAGCCTTATGCTATTCTTATCTACATGGACAACTCTAGAAATCAGCTGTGTACGCCAGTGAATATTAATAGGCAACAGTCTTTTATTTCCGCATCAGCAAATGCTACGATGTTGAAGTTTTGCTAATCTTGGGGAAAAACAAAGTTTCTTTTATCAAACGGCTCTCTATTCCCAGCATGTAGTTTCTCGCTTCCTTAACTGGCGTCCGTTCCTGGCTCTCAATGAAGTAGGCAAATTCACTAAAACCAAAAATCTAATACAATACCTATGAAGAAAAACGTAGCCGATTTTAAGAAAACAAAAAAAATTTATCTGGAGAGTTAAAAAAGTAGCTTCTTCTCAGCTCGTTATTAAATACGACGAAATTCAATGAAAATGTATTTCCTGCCGGGTATCATATACTTAGAGTACGCAGCGCTTAACTCGGTCCATCAAAACTCTACTTTTCTACTTAGGGCGATCTGCCCAAGCGCCTATTTATTTCTCTAAGCAATTACCTGATTTTTTAAAGATAAATAATAAATTATAAACGCAGAGCGGACAAAAAAACACGATCATTCGCTATAAATAGAAATTCGCAATGTTCGCAATTGTATTGAGTTTTTATAAATAAATAAACGTTTATATCGTATTGAAAGAATCGAGTTTATGTTGCTCTTAGAAGCTTTTTCGTTGTGACCTCAAAATTTTAGATCAATAATATCAATCTCCGGCATTCTGATTCTAAACTTACTGTTTCTCCAACGTCCAATTTGTTCAAATGACAGTTGCGACAATAATCTAGCAATCGGTTAGTTACCCTTTCCTCAATTAATTTATATATCCTGGGATATTTATTGGATAATGTACCTATTGCTTAATTAATTCTTGAAGGAATAGTATTTTATCCTTGCCTTAGCAGGATTACACATCAACAGTTTTACGAAGTACCGTTGTTGAACAAATCGATCAACCCTTAAACTATCATAACATAAGACTCCATCCCAACAAGACACAGGTTCTTCTTATCAAACTGTGCAGCTGTTTCTTAATCGGGAGAATAAAATAATACCACAGGAAAGGAAGCCACTTTTAAGGACGCTATCAACAGCAAATCGTGTCAACAAAGCAATTGGATCTTACAATACTTCGTGAAACGGGCTCTCGGTAGATCAAAGGACACCGTCACAACCAAGTCTATAAATGGTCAACAAAGCGACCAATCCGGCTTTAAACAGGTTTCAGCAAAAAGACTATTATCTGGGATACAATTGAAGAACTATCAGAATAAAGTTTAGGGAGCTTACTCCTAGTACTAGTAAAAATATAGTCTTCGCATATAATAAGATGAGATACAAAAGAAACTTAAAATATCATCTTTTGATTTATTTTTGTAATATAAAATACATTTAAAAAAACTAAAAGCTCCTAAGATTTACAATATTTCGCGGCCCTTGCAGCATATTAGCAGTAACTGACGGATCACTCCATCTGAGGTCATAGATGACGCCTTTGATCTTCACATCACTCAGTACTAATGGATCCATAGAAAAAGTACATAGATGCAGACAGTCGTACGTCTACACAATTCAAAATATTTGAATTTCAAAATAAGCTTCTATCTCAGAAACCACAAGGGTTGGTCTAGGGTTAAAAAAAATCATTCTTGTATCAAAAATAACACATGGTCTACAAATGCGAAAAACGTTTTAATAACTAACAACTGAGTACGTCGTTCTTATGGACTTCAGACTCCTCATACTCATTGCCCCATACTCAGAATTTTCCTATCAAATCACGCTTCCATGCAACATCTCGTCAAAATTTTTGATTAGAGAAAAAAGTGTTTTTTCCTAACAAGATGCTTTTGTTATATGTATTTGCAAACTTTTAAGCATAGACATATTGAAATAGTTGTTATATATTTTTATTGAGTCGAATAAATGTCCCGTCAGTTGACCAATAACAACGCTGAGAATTATTTCATTAAGATTTTTTATTAAACTTCTTTATTCGGATATCAGCTTAAGATTGAATTCTGGTGTAAACAAGTAAATACCCTGTACCCTTAGACATGCTTACAATTTATTTATTTAATATCAATAAATAATTAAATACCCTGTACCCTTAGACATGCTTACAATTTATTTATTTAATATCAATAAATAATTAAATACCCTGTACCCTTAGACATGCTTACAATTTATTTATTTAATATCAATAAATAATTAAAACAATATTCTACCATATTAGAAAAGAGTACCATAACAATACAAATTTGGTATGATTTTGGTTATGAAAATAAGTTTCGTGTGTCATAAAGCCATACACATTTCGCTGTCAACGTCGCAGTCGGCGTCGCGCAATGCGTGTTATGCTGCGCTTTTGCTTCCCTGCTTTTTTTTTAATTTAATTTATTTAAACAACAATTTAACAAAGATCTGCTAAATATGGATAAAAATTATAAATATAACTACACTATAACTATTCTAGGAGGTATTCTATGATTTTAAGTTTATTTACATTAAGAGAGAGTTCAGGGGATAGAGTATGTGATAAAAGGTTATAGTTCTTACAAATAGTGCGAAAGGGGTCGTGTTCAGCGAAGTTAGATTTGCAGATAGGTAACCAATGGTCGGAAGGACCTAGTTTTCCTATTAGGGATGGAAAAATATAGTTGGCTTAGCAGGTGTTTAGAGTCAACCATGCCATGGATCAGCATGTGTAGAAACATGACCCCAGCACAGGTTCGGCGCTCCTTCAATGGAGGTAACTTTAACAATTCCCCGCTTCCCCGTGTTTCTTATCCGATTTGGTTCAAATTTAAATTTAAAAATTAGATATCTTTTATAAGCACCAACGCATATGCCGAATTGCATAGCATTAGGTTAATAATTGTGGGCGTGGTAGTTTTTTGCGGTTTGCGGGGGAACGTTGTCGTGGCAGTTTTTTGCTGTTTGCGGTGGAGCGGGGGGTGATATCAAAATAAAACAACAAACTTGTACTGCGTATGGTAATTACCTATCCAACGATTTATGGCACATGTCTGTAACTTTTGTAGTTTCTGAGATCTAGGCGTTGATACGGACAGACAGACGGACATCGACTCGGCTGTTGATGCTGATCAAGAATATATATACTTTATGGGGTCGGAGATGCTTCCTTCTGCCTGTTACATACATTTGCACCATATTATGATACCCTTTTCACCCAATTTTAATGGGTACAGGGTATAAACATGTGAATTGAACTTTGTGTTTTTTACATAATTTGGGAGCGGGTTCGCTCGCTTGGGATATTGTTTGTTTACATTATTTGAGGGCGAGATCGCCTTCTCTGAATATGGAATGTTTGGAATTTGATGTGAGCGAGATCACATGCGTAGTTCTTAATACATAGGGGAATTTGTGAAATAAGAAACTTATGTCTAGTACATAAGTGGATATGTCATTATATATATATAAAAATATATATATTAAGTCAAGTGAAAAGTTCGTTCGGTTTTTATATAAGAGATAGCGTTATTGTCCATAGTACTAGTGTTAAGTGTCGCATCTGACCTTTTATGTACTGTATTAGGATTAATAAATTAAAGTCAATTTTATATATAATATATTTGATTTAAAATTTCAACTTTAAGATAAAACAAGTGAGAAAAGTTATCTTCGGCTTGCCGAAGATGGTATACCCTTGAAAACAAAAAAGTTTTCCATACAAAGACTTGTTTTCATATCGGTCGTTTGTATGGCAGCTATATGATATAGAAGTCCGATCCGGACCAAACTTTTACAAATCGTGTATGGCTATATCAAATGAATAAATGTTGAATTCGGTTGCAATAGCTTGGAAAACAAAAAAGTTTCCCTTACAAAGACTTGTTTTCATATCGGTCGTTTGTATGGCAGCTATATGATATAGTGATCCGATCCGGACCAAACTTTTACAAATCATGTATGGCTATGTCAAATGAATAAATGTTGAATTCGGTTGCAATAGCTTGGAAAACAAAAAAGTTTTCCATACAAAGACTTGTTTTCATATCGGTCGTTTGTATGGCAGCTATATGATATAGTGGTCCGATCCGGACCAAACTTTCACAAATCGTGTATGGCTATGTCAAATGAATAAATGTTGAATTCGGTTGCAATAGCTTGGAAAACAAAAAATTTTTCCATACAAAGACTTATTTTCATATCGGTCGTTTGTATGGCAGCTATATGATATAGTGGTCCGATCCGATCGATTCTTAAACTTGATCTGCGTGCAACAAAAATAATGATCTGGTAAAAATTTCAAAACGCTAGCTTTAAAACTACTGTCTATTTTTTGCATAGAAACAGACGGACATGGCTATATCGACTCGGCTGTTGATGCTGATCAAGAACTTTGTGGGGTCGGAGATGCTTCCTTTAATGCGTTACACATTTCTGGACAAAATTATAATACCCTTTTTCAAGGGTATAAAAAACGAATGACATGTTTTTTGGACCCTATAATTTGTATATTTAATACTTAGCTTACTTATGGTTTCATGTTTAAAAACATGTTTACACAGTTTAGTATAGATAAGATTGTAGAGATAAGAGTAGAGTAGAGATAAGACAAAACTGCGAAGAAGCATTTGATTTGCTCTTTTGTTTATATATTTCTTTTTTTATATAGACAAGGTCTTTCGATTTGATATTGACACGCTGGAATAAACTTTTTCTATTTGTGTTTTTGTATATCACTCAATTTAGTTAAGACTGAGTACAAATTCAACAATCTAAACACAGAAAATCACCTGGATCCTAAAAATGATTAACGAGTGCCCTTATTGCGCTGTTGGCCCAATCACCCATCTCTTCAACGACATTAATAGGCCATTTTCTAATGAATCGGAACTAGTCAACCATCATAATGTTACCGAAGCGAGTAAAAGATCACACAGTTCCAAGATCTGAATGATTTTTAATGATCTTTGATACCTTTAACTTTACTATCGTATCCTTTAAAAAATGCCTGCTGACCCACAGAAATCAATTCGTAATAATCAACAACAACAATGAAGTGTGCAAATGTTTCCGCACAAAGCGCAAAAATTTCAAGTAGCTTATCTCTACCATAAATCATATTCATTGGGATGCAAATTAGCTATTTCCGATGTCAATCTACCAAATCAGTGCTAAGCGCCAATTGCTACAGGGTTCGCCATATAACATTTTTTTTTTGAACTAGTGATTATTTTGAGTGTGGTAACACTGATGTTACATCTGATTTGACAGAAAGTTAGTTTTATCCTTCCGCTGAACGAAAATGGTTGTGTATACGATTGCCGAATGGGCAGATGAGCGCTTGGCCGAAGGCCCGGAATTTTACCAAAAAATCATCTTTTCCGACGAAGCTCATTTCCATCTTGGCGGCTACGTCAATAAACCAAATTGTCGTATTGACGGAAAACCCGCACGTGATCGAAGAGAAGCCAATGCATCCTCAGAGAGTTACTGTTTGGTGCGGATTTTGGGCCGGCGGCATCATTGGCCCATTTTTCTTCGAAAATGCGGCAGGAGCCGCCGTTACGGTCAATGGCGAACGCTACCGCGCCATGTTAACGGATTGGTTCTTCCCGGAAATCGAAAAGGAGGACTTGGACAACATTTGGTCCCAGCAAGACGGCGCTCCGTGCCACACAGCCAACGTTACGATCGATCTTGTGCGCACTGTTTTCGGAGACCGAATTATCAGCCGAAATTCTGATGTCGTTTGGCCGCCTCGGAGCTGGGATTTGACACCGTTGGATTTTTATTTGTGGGGCACCGTCAAAGACAAGTGTTATGAGGACAAGCCAGCGACAATTCAAGCTTTGTAGGACAATATTCGCGTCGTTGTTGCCGAAATACGGCCGCAAACAATCGGAAATGTCCTCAAAAATTGTGTCGGCCGTATGGCGTACTGCAAGGCCAGCCGAGGCAGCCATTTGAACGAACTTGTATTCCATAAGTAACCGGAAGGATTATACTTTAATATGAAAATATAAATTTGATGATCGGATGAACCGTTTTTGTTTTATTGCATTTAAAAAAAAAAAAAGTTACGTGGCGGACCCTGTATAATTGTAAGATTTAATAACTAGTTATTTCTGAATATACGAGAGGATTCATCAAAGTATCCATACATCCATATAATCGTATCATTTTATGGAGGTTTAAGATCATGGACAAAGACGATAATCCGATGATTCCTGAACATCATATAAACCGTGTCCGTACATTTTCAACTGGTCGAATCACAAAAATTTGGCCAATTAAAGAATTGGCAAAATTAGCGTGGCAAAAATCAATTTTTAAATTTTTTCCGGGTAAATTGTGTTTATTTTTATTTATTGTGTAAAAAGAAACTTTCCCAATTATTTTTCACGTGTACAACATGGTTTATTAATGTATTATCATACATCATTGGAAAGGTTGATTCTTTGCCTATTTTTCAACATAATCACCTTCAATACAATACATTTTTTGAGCCTCTTAATTCAGTTTTGGTAGCCCCCCGCAAAAAACTCCTCCGCCAGCCCGTTAAGGTAGTTGATGACAGCTGTTTTCACTTCTCGTCACTGCTGAATTTTATTCCGCTTAAGTGTTCCTTTAACTTTGGGAAAAGTTGAAAATCAGAAGCCGCCTAGTCAGAACTGTAGGGTGGGTGAGGAACGACAATCCAGCCGAATATGGTAATGAAATCCTGAGTTTGACGGGAGGTCGTGCGTTGTCGTGATGCAATCTCGCCCTAGGGCTCAGCATCCCTCGTCGGCGATTTTGGATCGCCTTCGAATTTTTTTCAAAGTCTCTCCGTACATATCCGAGTTTATGGTGGTCTTCGGAGGCATGAAGTCTATCAGCAAGATGTCTTTGTTATCAAAGAAAACTGTGGCCATGCCCTTTAACGCTGATTGAGTCACTTTAAACTTTTCTGGCGCATGAGAACCGCTGTGGGGCCATTGTCGCGACTGTTCTTTCGTTTCTGGAGTGAGGTGAAAGCAACCGAGGATCTCTTCTTCATAGTAGTCGCATTCTTAAAGAAATCAGCTGAGATCAGCTGTGAGCATTGTGGGTACCCAGCGTGTTATAGACATATTTCGGACACACATCTGGAACACGTAAAGCGATATCCTCGACCGTCATCCGCCGATCTTACCGAACAACTTGATCAATTTTTGCAACAATGTCGTCCGAGATCGACGGCCGTCCGCTTCGCTCTGCGTCGTGAACGTTTGTTCGGCCTTCGCTAAATTCTCTACACCACAAATGGACTTGTTGAACAGACATGCAGTTTTCTCCTCAACCCTCAATTTGTTGGTAATCTTAAGTAAGAATATCAACAAAACTGTTAGGTTTCTATGTGAAGAATATACTTTGATTTAGGTAAGTTTTAAGCGGCATGAGCTAGGAGGAAACTTGTGAATAAATAACTCAACTCAGCCTTTTATTGTGGCAGCTACACCACAATCATTAAGAAATATAAACATTCAGCTTGGTGCTGACTAGCCGGGATTTTTATGTAATTTCTATATATAAGTAGTCGGGAAAAGTTTTGTCGACTAGATGTGCTATATCTCTTAAACAGAGACCGTAATTATTTTAAGTTTAATTTTAAATCAGTTTTAAATGATTGATCGAATATTGATTTTCGTTTTTAAACCGATACTTAATAATTTTTGAATACAATTATTTTTAAGTCAACGGTAGTTCACGAAGGTGGTGAACCGCACTAGGAAGGTACTATATATAGCCAAAGAAATAAATTTTCAGTGCTAGTCCGATTGAAAAAAGGGATAGATCAATCGAAAGATCGATTGAGATAGCAATCGATGCATGTTAGAATGAAATAGCGATCATTCTAATATGCATCGATTGCTATCTCAATCGATTCTGTTCCAAAGTTATTCAAACAATAAGATAAGTGTACGCTAGGAAGCTATTATATAGCCGAAAAATTTAAAATTTTCTGTGCTGGTCCGATCGAAATAAGTGGTACATCAGTTAAAAGGTGTTGTTTAAATTAGATAATTTTCATTTTAACATGTTTCAGATGAAGTTTAGTTTGGGAGAAATTAAAGTGGGAAAACCCGATTTACTTAAGTGGGGCTATTGGGGACATTGAAGATATGTGACACAAGTTTTTCTTTGATTCGATCCGCTTCTAAAATACACGTCAAGTTGTGCCCCAATCATCTCTTTCGGCCAAAATGTGTTGCTTTCCTTTCCAAAGTTATTTAAAAGAAAGGATTTCCATATTTCCAAAAAAAATTGAATCTCGATGCTGACGAAAATTTAGGGATGTTTGCTATTCAAATATTTATATAGTAAGCAACTTTTGTTTTAACATTTTTTTAAAATACTGTTCAAGCATTGAAGACGTGTATATATTAAAAAATAAAAAGAATGTAGAAGGGATCGGAACAAAAACCAATATAATAACCAAAGCATTTTTATAATCGATCCCTTTAAAACAAATGCACATGTAAACGCATGCGTAAAGTGACACTGCCATGCAAGTGAGAGGGTCACACAACACTTAGACCGCCAGCGCATAGCATATACCAACGCATTAAAGTTGTTGGGGACATAAATATATAAATAGTTTATGAAAAGTATTGTTTTTAGATAGAAAAATAATTGTAAGATTTTTGTTTGTTTCTTCAGATGTGAAAGCATATGAATAAAAGAGTTTCTAAACGGAATTCATTGCAGTTAGACCTATTTTATTTGAGTTCCTCTTAACAAATACCAGAGGCTTTAATTTATAATTTAAAAAAATAACAGTAAATTCAAAAATGTATAGCTCCACAACCAATGAGGCTGTGTAAACATTTTATAGGTCGATGGAAAGTTATTTTTCACATTTTCATTGATTCACTTCACACACCATCCGAGAAATTGCGTCGTTGGAAAGGATTTTTAAATTCATATAGTAAAAACAAGATACATTATTGCTCTTCGGCTTTTATTAAAAAAAAAACTAAATAAATTACAAATAAAAAATAAATTGGTATTGGGAACAAAATGGAAAAAATTCCGTTTTACCTGATGACAAACTTCTATTAAGTTATACATACAGCTGGCAAAAAAAAGTTTAAGTTTACACCGTGGCTTTTTAACTTAAACCAATCAAAATACTATTAAAACAAAAAGGAAAAATTCAAAATGTTATTCAGTTTTTTAGATAATATATTTAAAAACTTAAAAATATTTCTTTTTACTATTTTAAATGAATTAACGGGTAATAAAAAAACAAATTCATAAAAATAATCCATAATTTGAGGCCAAAAAAGTTTAAGTACACTTTGGAAAATCATAAATTCTATAGTGTTAATATTTGGTAGGACCTCCTTTTTGCGGCAATAACTGCTTGGAGGCGACGCTGCATAGTGTGCACCAACACATATGTGTCCTATTCTGATATCTTGTCCCTCTCAGACTGCAACACTGTCATTAGGGACTCCTTCGATGTTTTGTGCTTCCTTATCCTATTGTCCCACAAATTTTAAATGTGCTCAATAGGATTGAGGTCATGAGACTGTGGAGGTGTATGCAGTTGCTTGCAGTTGTAGAGCAGCCACTCCTTGACCAGATATGACGTATGTTTTGCGTCGTTATCGTGCTGAAATAGGAATGTCTTCATTGGAGCTCGGTCTTTGAGATTTTCCTTGCAAATTTTTAAATATAAATTCTTGTCTATAGTGCTCTTAATAAAGACATGTTTCCCAACTCCAGCAGTACCAATGCAGCTCCAAACCACTATGTTACGCCGCTGTGCTTCACAGTTGGTGATACATTTTTAAGGTCCTATGCGGTGTTCGGATTTCTCCATACTTTCTGTGAGCCATCAGAACCAAAAATGTAATGTTGAACTTGGACTCATCACTCCATAGGACATCCCAGAACGATTCCGGTTCATTCAAATATTTTTGTGCGAATTACAGCCTTTTCTTGCAGTTCGCCAACGAAATTAACGGCTTTCTGCGAGGTGTTCTTGCGTTGTACCCATCCTTATGGATGACATTTCGCACAGTTTGAGGGTCAACAATTTTGCCTGAGCTCTTAAATACTTTCTCCTGTATTTTCGAAGCTGAAATTTTTGGGTTGGCTTTAATTGAACTAACCAATTGCCGTTCCTTCATGTCAGACCTGACCTGGGCTTAACCTGGAGGTTTCTGGAGTCGCCGTATGATTTTATTATAGCTTGCACACTGGAAGCAGGCTTCTGGATTATTCTGACAATAACCCGAGCACCTTTCCGTTCCATGTACAATTCTAATATTAATTTCCGTGTTTCAGGTGGAATTTGATTTCCTCGTCCCATGCTAACTCTCTAACTTCACCAAATCAAACAAAAACAAGTGAGAAAAGTTATCTTCGGCTTGCCGAAGATGGTATACCCTTGAAAACAAAAAAGTTTTCCATACAAATACTTGTTTTCATATCGATCGTTTGTATGGCAGCTATATGATATAGTGGTCCGATCCGGACCAAACTTTTACAAATCGTGTATGGCTATGTCACATGAATAAATATTTAATTCGTTTGCGATAGCTTGGAGAACAAAAAAGTTTTTCATACAAAGACTTGAAATCTGATTGATCGTTTGTATGGCAGCTATATGATATAGTGGTCCGATCCGACCGATTTTTAAACTTGATCTGCGTGCAACAAAAATAATGATCTGGTAAAAACGCTAGCTTTAAAACTACTATCTCTTTTTTGCATAGAAACAGACGGACATGACTATATCGACTCGGCTGTTGATGCTGATCAAGAATATATGTATATACTTTGGGGGATCGGAGATGCTTCTTTTAATGCGTTACACATTTCTGGACAAAATTATAATACCCTTTTCAAGGGTATACAAAATTCCAAAACACAATAGGCCAATAACCAACTTTAGCGTTTGTAAAGAATTCACGATTACCGTCAGAATTACGAAGAATTTACCAAAAAAACAAGTAAGGTAGCAGCAGTCGAGTTTCCCGATTGCAAAATACCCTGTACCCTTAGACATGCTTACAATTTATTTATTTAGTATCAATAAATAAATGAAACAATATTCTATTAGAAAAGAGGACCATAACAATATAAATTTGTTATGATTTTGGTTATGAAAATAAGTTTCGTGTGTCATAAAGCCATACACATTTCGCTGTCAACGTCGCAGTCGGCGTCGCGCAATGCGTGTTTTGCTGCGCTTCTGCTTCCCTTGCCATAGATTTTGCATGTGGAATAACTTCCGTGTTTCTTATCCGATTTGGTTCAAATTTAAAAATTAGATAGCTTTTATAAGCACCAACGCATACGCCGAATTGCATAGCATTAGGTTAATAATTGTGGGCGTGGCAGTTTTTCGCGGTTTGCGGGGAGCGTGGTCGTGGCAGTTTTTTGCTGATTGCGGGGGGTGGGGGGTGATATCAAAATAAAACAACAAACTTGTACTGCGTATGGAAATTACCTATCCAACGATATATGGCACATGTCTGTAGCTCTTGTAGTTTCTGAGATCTAGGCGTTGATACGGACAGACGGACGGACGGACGGACGGACGGACAGACGGACATGGCTATATCGACTCGGCTGTTGATGCTGATCAAGAATATATATACTTTATGGGGTCGGAGATGCTTCCTTCTGCCTGTTACATACATTTGCACCATATTATGATACCCTTTTCACCCATTTTTAATGGGTACAGGGTATAATAATGGTTCTGACGAACGTACGTAAACTTTTTTTGGCGCCGTTTTCATTCGTTTTTTTTTATATTTCAGCTAGTCAGAAGTGTACGAAAGAAGTGTTGTTTGAATTTCTCATAATTTAAAAAGTAATAGTTTTTAAATATATATGGTGAAAAAATGGATCGATTTCTATCAATTTTATTATATATTTTGATCAATAAACATTGATGTTTAAAGTGTACCTAAATTTTTTTTTTACCCACTGTATTCATACAAAAGCAGCGGACAAGTGACAATCCTGAAAAATATAGTAAACAAAATCATAGTTTATTTGATCTTACCAAGAGATGAAAGAGATTGGTGCTCATTATGTTTACCAACCATATTTCCCGTTGAAATAGTTTGCTGTTGCAATTGAGAATGTGGAGAGGGTTGTAATTGAGACTGGCCTTGCCCTTGCGAATGCATCTTTGCTCCGATGCTTGGAGTAAACATACATATGCATGCAATTTGATTATATGAAGTACAAAATCAATATCCACCCAACATGAAGTAAAGGGCCTTTTAATATTTTAAAGTAACTGATGTAATTATATACAAATTCTGTTTTAATTGATATCGAAAATCGACGCGTCTACTTCAAATATCATCTAATCAGCCGAGTAATATTATTTATACTGATGATAAGATATAAAATTTCTTTTTTTTCTTATCGATAATTTTATTTGCCCACTTCGAAACAGTGGTCAATGGAACTAGATTCTTGATTCATAAACGTAAGAGTATAATGAAAATATCAGTACTTATGTTGTTCATGGCCGTTAAGCTAGCGTCGCCTACTTGGTGTCAATGAGGAACAAAAAAAAATGGTATGTAGTTCTTCTTACATTATTTTACTTTTTAGCAATAAAATGAAATACAATGGAATTATTAAGCATTAAATGCTCTCCTATTTTTGCCGCTTTAAGCGAGCTCTACCCGCTTTAAATCCCTTTGAAGCTCATTTTTATTTTCTTTCCAAACACAATTTTGGTTAATTTCTCAGAGCTCTGATGTGGAGTAATATCTAAATGTTTTATTAAAACGCTTCCTATGTTTTAGAGAAAATCTATTAAAAGTGGTTCAATCTTCTTAAATGCCTATACAAATGTGAAACAAAAATATATTTTCGTTAATTTAAAGATCAGAGACGTTTCACACGTTAATAGATCAGCTTCCCAAATAAGATTGAAGCAAATATCATACTTATTGTTCATTACGAATTGGAAAAATTGAGTTAAAAGTCCGCCTTCGACATCGGTTGATAAGAACGGCTCCAACACTTCAACGGGAACTGAATGTTCGATCTGGATCTGGTTCAAAATTAACAGAGAGCTTTAGCCATAGTTCCTTTCCAGACGTTGAACCATTTTCTGTATGAAAATAATTTTTTTTGAATCGAAAACATATAATTTCATTTTATTTGATCCATTACGATTTCTGCAAAAAAATGTTCAACATGGTTTACCAATTCTAGGCTATTATTAGGTCTTTCTGTCTGGTCATTGCCCAACAAAAAAGGACGCTTTTCTCGGAATTTTCAGTAATTTTTCGATAATCAGTGATCTACATTATCAGTATGAGCTTAATAACTTAAAAAAAAATGCGATAAGGTTTCCGAACGCCGATCGAAGCTGTCGTGTTTGATTAATCGCTCCGCCAATAATTCTCTGATTTATTAGCAAAAAGGCTGTTCAAAAAAAAAATATGTATTTAGTTACGCGAAAAAAACGCTTATAGACACTTATAAGACCTTATTCTTAGCTGTGACTAATATACATTAAAATTGATTGATATGTCAAAGTGAAAAAATGAATTGGATGTGTCAACATTGAATAAAATAAAAACGGCCTCCGCCCGCCCCTTCATACTGGACAAAGATTTAAAAAAAACGTTCACTAAATTGGGCTCTTAACCGATCGATGAAATGCATATATGTACCTCTTCTTACTCACCCTTATGCCACTCAGCTTGCAGAATACCAATTGGCATTCTCAGCCGTCGAATAGTCTACAAGAAGTTTCCTGCAAGTAAGCATAAAATTGTCGGCTGGATACAAAAACAAATTTGGCAACAGCGACGGCTTTACACCGTACCTCACCACCGGCTTAAACATATTGGTCCCGTCATTAAAAGCCAAAAATTCACCAAAACGCGCCATGCTACAAACTGGTATGGATAGTTACAGTAAGCAAAAAAAGTACACCGTGGTTTTTGAACTAAAACAAAAAGGAAAAATTCAAAATGTTATTCAGTTTTTTAGAAAATATATTTAAAAACTTAAAAATATTTCTTTTTACTATTTTAAATGAATTAACGGGTAATAAAAAAACAAATTCATAAAAATAATCCATAATTTGAGGCCAAAAAAGTTTAAGTACACTTTGGAAAATCATAAATTCTATAGTGTTAATATTTGGTAGGACCTCCTTTTTGCGGCAATAACTGCTTGGAGGCGACGCTGCATAGTGTGCACCAACACATATGTGTCCTATTCTGATATCTTGTCCCTCTCAGACTGCAACACTGTCATTAGGGACTCCTTCGATGTTTTGTGCTTCCTTATCCTTTTGTCCCACAAATTTTAAATGTGCTCAATAGGATTGAGGTCATGAGACTGTGGAGGTGTATGCAGTTGCTTGCAGTCGTAGAGCAGCCACTCCTTGACCAGATATGACGTATGTTTTGGGTCGTTATCGTGCTGAAATAGGAATGTCTTCATTGGAGCTCGGTCGCGCTGTCTTTGAGATTTTCCTTCCAAATTTTTAAATTTAAATTCTTGTCTATAGTGCTCTTAATAAATACATGTTTCCCAACTCCAGCAGTACCAATGCAGCCCCAAACCACTGTGTTACGCCGCCGTGCTTCACAGTTGGTGATACATTTTTAAGGTCCAATGCGGTGTTCGGATTTCTGCATACTTTCTGTGAGCCATCAGAACCATCAGAACACTGTATGTAAATTTAAATTTTTAAAGCTACCAATGCATCCAACAAAAGGCACAGTTTGGTGCGGTCTATGGGCTGGTGGCATCATTGGACCGTACTTCTTCAAAGATGATGCGAATCGTAACATAACTAAAAATGCAAGAGCTTGAGTTATATGACATGTGGTTTAACAAGACGGTGCCACATGCCACACAGCACGCGTAACAATAGACTTTTTGACAGGCGAGTTCGGTGAGCATTTTATTTCACGTTCGGGATCGGTCAATTGGCCGCTTCGATCGTGCGATTTTTTGTGGGGTTATGTTAAATCTAATGTCTATATAGTGAAATAGTTGAAATATTTTTTATTGAGAGAATAGTTTCACGAAGATTTTTATTGAACTTTTTTATTCGGATATCAGCTTAAGACTAAATTCTTGGTTAAAAAAATAAGTTTGAATTGTGTGTTTTTAATATAATTTTGTATCGACGAGTAAAATAATTAAGCAAAATATAAATATTATTACAATTACATAAAGTGTCGTATTATTTTCTAAAATTAACTTTAGAACATCATTATGTATTATCATAAACTTTATCTTTGTTACATTAAATGGTGAATATAGTGGTGTTAGGTCAATTTCTGGACTTAATGAATTTTCGCTTAAAATAACATTTCCAATCTTAACTCGACATTTTTTTATTCTTATAAATTTGTTTCCATTTATTTTTATATCATGTAAGTATTACATTTTGTTCGACACATTGAAAAAAATAGGATTCTTGGGCTTAATGATATTTTTAATACATGTATTGCTTACTTATTTGTTGTCGTGATTATAAATTTTATTTTTGTTTCCAAAATATAATTGTTTCTCTGAATAGTCCAATTGATATCCATTATGGTCGGGATAGGGAATTATATTAATTGTGTTAACTTGTATATGGTTAATAGGAATGTGTGAGACAAGCAATAATTCGTTATTTTTATGATATTTTGATTGCAAGTATATTTTGAAACCGTTTTCTAACTTGTCATAATTTATTAGCTTCGGATAAAACAGTCAAAGTTTCATGTGAAAGTTGCATGTCCATTTCTATGTGTTCTATGTACTCAATAAATTGCATAAGTTCATAAACTATTGTGTCAATACTATTGCGGTTATATTGGTAGTGACAAAATCTCTGCATTCTTTCATTCAATAAATTAATGACATCATTGAATTCATGGAGTAGAATTGAATTTTCTGCAATTGAATCTAATTGTTTGCTTATTTCTACTCGATTATTTTCATCGAGTGTACCAAAAAGAAATTTAAGGGATGAACCTATTATGTCAAACAATCCTCGCTTCGGCCTTCCATTTAATTCTTTCATCAACTTCTTCAACAAGCACACAACAACTCTGATGCCGTCGTGCAGCACGTCGCTCTCGTAGCGTTGCGCTCGTGCTCCACGTTGATCGTTGTCTTTGTGAATTCGCCACCTCCTTCAGTCGTTGCTCCTTGTTCTCATTGTCGTTGGCTAGGGATCAGCTGTTTCATACTAGTGGAATTTGGATAAACAGCCAAAAATCAATCCCACATTTGGCCATTCTAACTAAGCATTTGACCCGAATGCCTTTCGCCATCGCTGTCTTCGTTACCAATCGGCCATGGCTTCATGTATTCCGCGCGCGTTGCTAACTTCTTTGGTCCATCGCTACTTTTTGGAAATCATAGGCGTTGTTGTACTTCACCTTTACAACTTTATAAGGCCTCAAAAACGTAGGTTTCAGCTTTAGACCACTACCAAACTGGGTACGTTTAATAGCTATAAGGGCGCAAACATTATATACCCTTGCTTGCTTGCATTCTGCAGCTTCAGTATCTGAGTCTTCGCCTTCATTCGTAACTCGCTGCGTTCTTCGTTGCTCCGGCCTCTTTATTTATCAAGTCTCGTATCTGAAGATCATCCTTTTTCTTATTTTGACTTCAACCAGTAGCTCAAAATGCATCGTATCAATGATTCTGGTAAATGTTGAGTTAATCGCTTGCTGCACTCTGTTGACTTTACGATACCATTTCGTGGGGTCATCGACACTTAACATTAAGAGTACTGAAATTATAATAGAATTTAGTCGCTTAATCTGTCCGTTTACCCTTGGCAAGCCAGTAGACGTTTTCACTAGCTTTATTCCCTCGTCGTCGCAATATTTAACAAAGTCTTGCGATGTAAATACCAAGCCTCTAACCGAAATAATGAATGCTGGGTCAGCAAATTTAACACTTTGGTTGCTGAGCTTCACAGTCATCTCGATTGCTGTGGTTGACTTTGTTGGAGAGAGCAAGCAAAATTTCGTAAAGGAATCGATTACACCCAAAATGTGTTTGTAGTCCTTATCCGTTGACTCAAGCGGACACAAAAATTCAATATGGTATGTAAACAATGGGACGTCTTTTTTTTTGCGATCCGTTAAAATGCATGAAATACGGCACTCGATATATTTTTAATGTTGTCTTCAACATGTGGTATAAAAAATTCTCGGCAAATTAACTCCTTTGTCTTCTACCAGCAAAAAGACCCCTGTCATTGGCACTGCTTATGATTCGATTTTGCATTTCCTTTGGCACTACTACTAGCTCATCGTCACCTACTTGTTTGTACAGCATACCTGTTTTTAAAAAATAGTCATCGTATGCCTTATTTTAATCGCTTAAAACTTCTTTGATGGCTCTAATCTTTTCGTCGCATGCTTGCCCATCTTTCAAAGCAGTACTTATGTTATCTTCTCTTATAAGCATCACTGGATACCGACTGAAAGCATCGACATGCTTTATTCTCCCGCCAAATCGATGTTCAACTGTATAGTCCAGCGAGCCACCCTGGTGCATAAAAAACGTTAAAAACAACACACAAAAGACGTCCGTTTTCTGCAACTGGTTTGTGTAAAAATCAGTTTTTCAAATCGATTGTACTGCATAGTTTTGCCTCTTGCAGACGATCTAACTGATCCTCAACGAGCGCTAATAGGAAATGATCTTTTACAATTACCGTGTTAATTATGCGATAATCTACACAACCTTGCCGAACCGTCGTGCTTTTTTACAATTACTATGGGACTTGTAAACTCGGATGTTGACTCTTCAATTATGTTCATCAACACTACGCGTTTCCGTAAAAGCTAGTCTGCATGAACGTGAAAAAAGGCGATACTTCATTTAGCAGAAATCGCATTTCTACATGGAGTGTTTTTGTTTTGACTTGACTGGTTCATAGCTTGAAATTAGCTCACTCACCTTTTGCTTAGCATTTTCGCTCGCAGCCTCGTCAATGTCAAACAACTCTTTGTCTACTTTAACACAAATGTTTAGAATATTTTGTTCGTTGATGATTTTTTTTTTCGCACTTGTAAGACATTACAATTGAAAACAATATCTGCGTATAAACATAGGTCTTTTCCGATAATTAATTGCATACCAAGGAATTTGATTGGAACGATATAAAAATCTAATATATAATATAATCCTCTTCATTAATCAAATTGTCCAGTTGGTTTGTCCAATTGGTTTTTTTGAGTCGCGGTCAATACCGTATCCAATTAAAACAATATTGCGGCTTGCTTATTCCACACATGCCCTTTTTTACCACAGTGGTATCATTTCACCTATTTTTCGCGTCTTTGTTTACATTCTGTTTTTTTCTGTCTTTTCCTTTCACACTGTTCTCGTTGCGTTTCTCACTCTGATTCTCCTTTGCACTCATTGAGTTAATGAGTTTAAAACAAAATCAACAACATTGCTTCAATGCTTCAAAGTAAAATATATAATGCATTTTGATTAATATAGGAACTTCATGTTCGGATTTCATTATCCAGTAATTAAACAATTTTTTTTTTGTTTTTTTTTTTTTTTTTTATTCAAGTAGACTCTATTTTTGCCTTAGAAGCAGGAATCTGGCCGATGGCAATGGTTTCGTCATTATACCCGCCAGTTGCAAATCTGTGGGAATATAGTTAGTATTATAGTACTAACTAGTACCAGTACTATAGTTAGTATAGTTAGTATAGTTAGGATTTAGTTTCTTTTCAATTTTCTCTCTAGTAAAATGGTATTTAATATCAATATGCTTTGTTCGCTTGTGGTAAGTTGGATTATTGGCAATGCTAATACAACCTTGGTTATCTTCTAAAAAGTCTATTGGTTTATTCAAAATGAATAAAGTAAATGATTTTAGCCATAATGCTTCACGTATACTTAACAGTAAACAGTGCCATATATTCTGTCTGTTGATGAAGCTGCAACAGATTTCTGTTTCATGGTTCTCTAACATATTAAACAGGATTCAAATATTTTAAAAATAAAACCAGTTGTACTTCTTCTGTCTACTTCAAACCCAGCCCAATCGATCCAACAATAATATTATCAAAACTATCATTTCTGATAAAAGTCAACTTCAAATCAATAGTACCCTTCAGGTATCTCAAAACTCTCTTAAGGTTTTGCCATAGTTCTTTTTTATTACTATTGGTGTACCGACTCAATATGCTTATGGATGTACTCAAATCTGGCCGAGTACATAACATAACATACATCAAACAGCCGATCGAGCTCCGACATGATGCGTTGCATGTTTCCTCTGATTGCAATGCTGCATAGTCAAGTTTATTTGGCAGAGGCGTACAGCCAGTAAGTACGCAGTAAGTACAATCCTCCATATTAAATTTTCTAAAAATGCTTTGAGTATAAGCTGATGGACTTAAACTTAATATGTTTTCATTTCTATCAATTTTAATCCCAATAAAGTATGGAATATCGTTTAATTCCGTCATTTTAAATTTTTTCATCAAGTATGATTTTTGATTTGGCATTGTGTTTATGTTTTTTGTTGCTATGACTACATCGTCTACACATAAAAAAATATGTATATTTTCTGACATGTCTCCTTTATCTATTAAGTAAATGCAGCTATCTAAGCCAATTGACAAAGCCAATTTCTTTCAATACATCTTCGAATACTTGAAACCAGCATCTAGCTTGCTTAAGGCAATAAATTGCCTTATTCAATTTACAAACTGTATTCTGCCTATGTATTAAGCCTTCAGGAATTTTCATAAATATTTCCTCTTTCAAAACCCCGTTTAAAAACGCTGTCTTAAATCCATTTGATGTATTTTTAAGTAATATTGGTTAGAAAGTGCTAAGATAAATCGGAAACAAGATATTCCCGCAACTGGTGCAAAGGTTTCGTCATAGTCTGTCAAATATTCTTGAGTAAAGCCACGTGCCACTAACCTAGCCTTATACTTTACCAAATTACCAAACTCATCTTTCTTTACTGTGAACACCCACTTGCAGTCAATAATGTTTTTGTTTATTGGTCTTTTTACTAGGTGTTTACCAAGTGTTATTTTCTAAATGAGAATCTAATTCATCACAAACAGCTTTCTCCCAGAAAAACTCTGTCATCGCGGTGTTTAATTTCTTCCAATGTACTGGGTATGTCATTGAAACATACGTATGCATTCAATAAATACTTTTCCATCTATAAGATATATATAGTAAGATAGTCTATATATTATATATAATATATATAGATAGATAATAGATATAGATATATAATAGATATATATGTCGGAGCGCTGGTTTTTATATTTTGCAGACTAGTGTAGTTTTAATATTTTGTTGACCACCGACACCATGGCGGCTTGTGCCTGCGTACGCGCAGGAATGGTAAAGGCATGGCAACAGATAGGGATAGACTCTGTTGCTGAGTGAGGTCTGATCGCTGGCCGCGGACTGAGAGAGAGAGAGAGCTTTGAGTGAAAAGAATGAGTGTGAGGTCTGGTCAGGCTCGGTGCTCTCGAAGGGGCTCAGTTCTTATAGCGGCATTGAGACGAGCAGAACTTGCTGTGCCTTTGAAGGAATGGTGCAGGGATGGATGCAGAGGTGCTTCTCCGACATATATATATAAGATATAAGATAGTCTATAAGATATTTTAGGTCTATCTTTAATTCGTTTACTTCTCCTTATTTCTTCATTCCCTATACTTTTTTTTTTTTTTTTTTTTTTATAATTTCCTTTAAATTAAATTTTTTTAAAGAATAACAATGAGTAATGGTTGAAGAATGGAAAAAAAGGTAGCGGCCCTTCCCATTGCAAGGATACGCTAATACTTTAATAGTTTACTAATAATTACTAATAATTTAATTCTGTTGGAGTTTTTCGTTTTAATCTTCTCGGTTCCAGCTCTCTCATCGGTATTTGTCTCAGGTTTGGGTTTTGGTGGTTTAGTAGTTGATTTGTGTGTTTTTTGCTGCTTTTTTTAATAGTTTCGTTGACTGTCTCTATGTTTAAGTCTTTATGGATATCTTCATTTCTAATATACCATTCGGCATTTGTCATTGTTCTGAGCATTTTCGATTGTGTTCGTTGAATTTGCTGTAAGTGAGATTTGCTGGCAGTTCCCCAGATTTCTATTCCATACGTCCATATTGGTTTTATTATCGCCTTGTATATTGCAATTTTGTAATGTAATTTTAGTTTTGAGTGTTTTCCTATTAGCCAGTTAAGTTGTCGAAATTTGTTTTTTATTTTATTTCGTTTGTTTAGGATGTGCTGCTTCCATGTCAGTTTTGCGTCAATGGTTAGCCCAAGGTACTTGGCATATGGGCGTAGCAATATTTGATTGTCGTTGATTTTAATTGCGAAGTTTTTGGGTTGTGGTTTGGGTTGTCGTTTTGTGTATATTACTTGTTGAGTTTTGTTTTTATTTATCTCGATGCCCCATCTCTCGAACCAGGATACTGTTTGTGTCATGATTTGTTGTAATGTACTTGCAGCTGTTTTTTCACACGCGCTTGACGACATTAACACAGTATCATCTGCGAACGTAGCAATCATTGATCCAGGGATAGCTGGCGCTGGAATATCGGAGGTGTAAATCAGGTATAAGATGGGTCCAAGCACACTACCTTGGGGAACACCCGCTGTCACTGGCATAACATCTGAGCATTCATTGTCATATTTGATATAGAAATATCTGTCCGTTATATAGCTTTGTAGGATAATATATAAGTTGTCTGGTAGTATATTTCTTAGCTTATGCAGCAGTCCTTTGTGCCATACTTTGTCAAATGCTTTAGCAATGTCTAGGTACACAGCATAGCAAAACTTCTTTTTGTCAAAATCTTCTGTTATTTTATTAATTACTCGATGGACCTGTTGGACGGTCGAGTGCTGCTTCCGAAAGCCGAATTGGTGAGGAGGTATTATATTTTTTTGTGTCAGGGTTGGCTCGATTCTATTTAATAGGACTTTTTCAAATACTTTTGAGAGGACAGGTAATAAAGTGATTGGTCTGTACGAACTTACAGTATTGGCGTTTTTATTTGGTTTTGGAATTGCTTTAATTTGGCCTACCTTCCAAGTTATGGGAAAGTATTGCAGTCGAATGATTCCGTTAAACAGGTATCTAATATAGGTGATTATAGCGTCTGGTAGTTCTTTAAGAACTTTTCCTCCGATTAAGTCATATCCGGGGGCTTTCTTGTTTTTAATTTGTTTTATGTGAGATTTAATTTCTGCCTTTGTTATAGATTTAATTGCACAATTTGAGTTGGTGATTTGTGTTGGAAGCTCAGCGTTGCCGTTGTCCATGTCATTGGTAAATGATGTTTTAAAGTGTTCAGCAAGAGTGTCTGCTTTTTCTTTGTTTGATCTCGCCCATGTGTTGTTGTTTTTTTTTATAGGCGGCTTGTGTATAGTTGAGTTCGTCAATTTTTTGGTCGCTTTCCACAGAGAATAATTTGTAGATAAGGAGGTTCCGAGGTTGCTAAGGTAGTATTGTAGCCGGTTATCTTTGTCTGCCCTGAGAATTCTCTTGAGATCGTCTGTTGCTCTATTAAGTTTGTTTTTATCTTTTGGATGCCTAGTCGTTTGCCATATCTTCCTAAGGTTACGCTTTTTTCTGATTTTGTCTTTAATAAAGGCGGGAGTTTTCTTTAATGCAGTCATTTTTATAGATTGTGTCGCTTGCGTTGCTGCATATATGATGTTGTCATTTAAATATGCTATTGCGGAGTCCAGTTCGTTGTTTGTCTTTAGAGAGATATTTATTTCCATGTTCTGTTCCAAAATCTCGCGAAACATATTCCAGTTTGTTTTGTGGTTTCCCTATACTCGAATTTTGTAATATGTCACCAAAATCATCAACATTCTCTGGATTTGTGGAATTTTTACTAGTCTGTTTGTCTGATTCAAGATTATCAGACTTCTCATGTATAGACTCTTCAATACTTTGGTTATCATTTGTATCCAACAAACAAGAGTCTTCTACCTGATCTGTATTTTCAAGTTCAGATAATATGTCTTGCGATTGCTTGACACTATCATCTCCAGATCTAGTATGAAACATATTAGTTTCATCCACCACAACATCCCTAGCTGTCATAAATTTCCTTGATTCTACATTCCACAATTTTAACCCGTTTGGTTCATATCCAACAAGGATACATTTTATTGATTTTTCATCAAATTTTCGCTTTCTTACTTTATTCAGTACATAGACAGTTGAACAAAATATCTTAAAATATTTCAAAACTGGTTTCTTGTCATGCCATATTTCATAAGGTGTTTTCTTCATATTTTGCAATGCTCTACTTGGGCATCTATTTATTAGATAAGATTAGATAAGATTTATTAGATTAGATAGGAACAGCTTCACCCCAAAAACTTTTATTCAATTTTGCTCTTGTTATCATTTCACGAGCTTTTTCAGTTATTGTTCTGATCATGCGCTCAGAAACACCTTTCAATTGTGGAGTGTGAGGAACCGTTAAATGATAGCTGATGCCTTTTTCTACACAAAATGGTCTCATCTCGTTTGACAAGTATTCTCTACCATTATCTATATAGAGATTTACTACTTTTGAATTAAAGTGAGCTTCGCCTTTGGCAATAAAATCTTTAAAAACTGAAAACACATCTGACTTATAAAATATTAAATAGGTTACACAGTAATGTGTATATTGGTCAATGAATACAACATAGTAATTTTTATTGTCAATTGTTGACGGTACAATTGGTCCGCAAACATCCAAATGTACTACGAATAATGGTCTTTTTACATGCTCTTTAATTTTTAGTTTTTTAAATTTAAGTATTGATTGCTTGCCATTTACACAAGCTTCACAAAATTCGTCGTTCTGATTTATATTATTTAGTAGACTAATATCATCAAACATTTGGTTACGCTTTACGCTTTCTACGCTTTCTAGAAATTTGCCAATTCTTATATGCCCCAACCTTTCATGCCACAAACGATACTCTGCATTATTAGATATTTTAGACATATATGCTTTGTGATTTAATTGCAATTTAATAATTGGAACATTATACTCACAGTTACCGCCAAATACCAAACAGCCATTCTTCGTGACTTTCACACCTCCTGAACTAAATTCAATAGTGATGCCTGCATCTTGCATGTTTCTTACCGACAACAGATTGTGAGGAATTTCCTTGCTGTACAACACATCCTCAAGTGTAATTTTATTTCCAGAGCTGCTGAGTTGCACAATGCCTTTGACAGTTGCGTAAATGCATTCATTACGCTTAGCAACCGAAATTTCGACGGGTGTGTTCAGGTTCGTGTATTCATCCAATAGTTCGACATCTTTTATAATGTGATCAGAAGCGCCAGAGTCTAGGATAAACACAACATCGCCTCCTTTTTCCATATTAATCTTTTGCCATATCATAAATGCAAACCCACGTTCTGACTGAGCTGTTGGTACCTGTGCCTGTTTGTTTAGACTTTCTTTGTTTTGATATTCTTGACTTATTTTGAAAACAAAACAGTCTTTCTTCAAATGTTCTGGCTTGCCACAATGATAGCATTTGTTTTTAAAGATTACTATAGTTTTGTTTATCTTTTTATCTTGAAACGAAACAGCCTATAATACCTTAACACTAGTATCTTTACTAATATTATTTAACTTGACTTCATGGTCTAGTAAACGAGTTTTCACAAAGGCCAATGTCAACTTACTTTCCGACAATGTTTCTATTGCAGTTATGACTCCATCATAACTTGGAGGAAGTGTCAAAAGTAAGTGAGCTACTTTGTTCATCTCATCTATATTAGATTAGCTCTTTTTCTTTGTCAATAACATCTAACAAACCATTCTCTTTTAGCATTTCCAGAAAGAATACTTATCCCCGTTAAAAGGCGTTATATTACGTTAAACCGGCCATCGGGCTTCGCCGGACACACTCACCTCTTAAAAAGTGTGGTCCCACTCTCTGTTTGAGATACGAGTGGTCTAGGATGTTCCCTAGCCAAGAGACTTTGGTAAATTTTTGAACGCAATGTAAATCTTTGTCGTTTATATCAGATCGGGTCAGTCTTAGGACAAGCAATGCTAAACAATAGCACTACAGCTGCGGCATAATATATGAGGCTGCGTCCCATAATGACGCTTTTTTGCTTAAGAAGTTGTGACGTCTTTTTCTAACATGTTATTTGCCAATGTATCTTTTTTTAGTAGAGTTTATCTATATCTATATCTCAAAAATCACATAACATTATATTATATCAACATTGAAAAATCGTTCATCAAAAAGGAACTTTGTTTTCGATTTTAAATTGAATTATTTTTCGGAATTTTGTGTTTTGTTATTCCAGCACGTGGGACTTGGTGGATTGCACATTTTACGGGCCGGGTCGGGCTGCCAAGAGCGGAGTCCCACTTTGTCCGTTGCCCTTTCGCTGCCGTTGCTGCTGTGACTTATTATCTGCATAAACGTTATAGAACGCCAACCTAGAGTATGGACTGGCAGGCCCCGCCGCGTGCCATTAAGCTCGGCAAAACAATGCCCAGTAAGAAGGCCCTCAAAGCAAGGAAGTGCAGCTCGAGCAGAGACTCAAGCTGGAGCTCTTCCTTCTCGGAGCCCAGCGAGATCAAGCGCAAGTCCGCGCGTAATAGGCAGGGAGAGAAGCCAATCGTCACACCTAGCACCAGCGCAGTTCTGCGCAGCAAGCTGGCAAATAACCCCTTTGCCCTCCTCTCAAGCAAAGAAGATGACGACGATCATGACGAACCCAAAACTGCCTCAGAGGCAGTCGCATCTAAAACAGAAGAGAAACCAATCCCGATCCCGAAGACCCTCAAGCCTCCCCCGATCTACATCCCAGACGTGACCGACATTACAGCGGTTGTCAAGATGATATCGGATTTAGCCGGATCCGAAAAGGATTTCTCCTATAAAACGGAGAGAAATAATAATGTACGCGTAATGATGCCAGACAAGGAGTCTTACACAGCCCTACGTCAGCACCTCGTGGCACATAACAAAAGACACCGCACCTTCCAACCAAAGCTTACAGGGCGGTCATCAAGGGACTTCACCACTCAACGGACCAGACTGAAATTAAAGAAGAACTCCACAAATACGGCCATACTGTGAGGGATCTGCACAATCCCATTGGCAGGAAATCCAAACAACCACTGGGGATCTTCTTTGTCAATCTAGAACCAGCAAGCAACAACACAGAGGTTTTCAAAATAAAGAGGATTTGCAGATCAGTCGTCACCGTAGAGCCCCCACTGAAATTCAACGACGTTCCACAATGTTTCAGATGCCAAGGGTTTGGTTTATCTTTGTTATCATTTGTTATCATTTTGGTTATCATTTGTATCCAACAAACAAGAGTCTTCAACCTGATCTGTATTTTCAAGTTCAGATAATATGTCTTGCGATTGCTTGACACTATCATCTCCAGATCTAGTATGAAACATATTAGTTTCATCCACCACAACATCCCTAGCTGTCATAAATTTCCTTGATTCTACATTCCACAATTTTAACCCGTTTGGTTCATATCCAACAAGGATACATTTTATTGATTTTTCATCAAATTTTCGCTTTCTTACTTTATTCAGTACATAGACAGTTGAACAAAATATCTTAAAATATTTCAAAACTGGTTTCTTGTCATGCCATATTTCATAAGGTGTTTTCTTCATATTTTGCAATGCTCTACTTGGGCATCTATTTATTAGATAAGCTGTTCAAACAGCTTCACCCCAAAAACTTTTATTCAATTTTGCTCTTGTTATCATTTCACGAGCTTTTTCAGTTATTGTTCTGATCATGCGCTCAGAAACACCTTTCAATTGTGGAGTGTGAGGAACCGTTAAATGATAGCTGATGCCTTTTTCTACACAAAATGGTCTCATCTCGTTTGACAAGTATTCTCTACCATTATCTATATAGAGATTTACTACTTTTGAATTAAAGTGAGCTTCGCCTTTGGCAATAAAATCTTTAAAAACTGAAAACACATCTGACTTATAAAATATTAAATAGGTTACACAGTAATGTGTATATTGGTCAATGAATACAACATAGTAATTTTTATTGTCAATTGTTGACGGTACAATTGGTCCGCAAACATCCAAATGTACTACGAATAATGGTCTTTTTACATGCTCTTTAATTTTTAGTTTTTTAAATTTAAGTATTGATTGCTTGCCATTTACACAAGCTTCACAAAATTCGTCGTTCTGATTTATATTATTTAGTAGACTAATATCATCAAACATTTGGTTACGCTTTACGCTTTCTACGCTTTCTAGAAATTTGCCAATTCTTATATGCCCCAACCTTTCATGCCACAAACGATACTCTGCATTATTAGATATTTTAGACATATATGCTTTGTGATTTAATTGCAATTTAATAATTGGAACATTATACTCACAGTTACCGCCAAATACCAAACAGCCATTCTTCGTGACTTTCACACCTCCTGAACTAAATTCAATAGTGATGCCTGCATCTTGCATGTTTCTTACCGACAACAGATTGTGAGGAATTTCCTTGCTGTACAACACATCCTCAAGTGTAATTTTATTTCCAGAGCTGCTGAGTTGCACAATGCCTTTGACAGTTGCGTAAATGCATTCATTACGCTTAGCAACCGAAATTTCGACGGGTGTGTTCAGGTTCGTGTATTCATCCAATAGTTCGACATCTTTTATAATGTGATCAGAAGCGCCAGAGTCTAGGATAAACACAACATCGCCTCCTTTTTCCATATTAATCTTTTGCCATATCATAAATGCAAACCCACGTTCTGACTGAGCTGTTGGTACCTGTGCCTGTTTGTTTAGACTTTCTTTGTTTTGATATTCTTGACTTATTTTGAAAACAAAACAGTCTTTCTTCAAATGTTCTGGCTTGCCACAATGATAGCATTTGTTTTTAAAGATTACTATAGTTTTGTTTATCTTTTTATCTTGAAACGAAACAGCCTATAATACCTTAACACTAGTATCTTTACTAATATTATTTAACTTGACTTCATGGTCTAGTAAACGAGTTTTCACAAAGGCCAATGTCAACTTACTTTCCGACAATGTTTCTATTGCAGTTATGACTCCATCATAACTTGGAGGAAGTGTCAAAAGTAAGTGAGCTACTTTGTTCATCTCATCTATATTAGATTAGCTCTTTTTCTTTGTCAATAACATCTAACAAACCATTCTCTTTTAGCATTTCCAGAAAGAATACTTATCCCCGTTAAAAGGCGTTATATTACGTTAAACCGGCCATCGGGCTTCGCCGGACACACTCACCTCTTAAAAGTGTGGTCCCACTCTCTGTTTGAGATACGAGTGGTCTAGGATGTTCCCTAGCCAAGAGACTTTGGTAAATTTTTGAACGCAATGTAAATCTTTGTCGTTTATATCAGATCGGGTCAGTCTTAGGACAAGCAATGCTAAACAATAGCACTACAGCTGCGGCATAATATATGAGGCTGCGTCCCATAATGACGCTTTTTTGCTTAAGAAGTTGTGACGTCTTTTTCTAACATGTTATTTGCCAATGTATCTTTTTTTAGTAGAGTTTATCTATATCTATATCTCAAAAATCACATAACATTATATTATATCAACATTGAAAAATCGTTCATCAAAAAGGAACTTTGTTTTCGATTTTAAATTGAATTATTTTTCGGAATTTTGTGTTTTGTTATTCCCGCACGTGGGACTTGGTGGATTGCACATTTTACGGGCCGGGTCGGGCTGCCAAGAGCGGAGTCCCACTTTGTCCGTTGCCCTTTCGCTGCCGTTGCTGCTGTGACTTATTATCTGCATAAACGTTATAGAACGCCAACCTAGAGTATGGACTGGCAGGCCCCGCCGCGTGCCATTAAGCTCGGCAAAACAATGCCCAGTAAGAAGGCCCTCAAAGCAAGGAAGTGCAGCTCGAGCAGAGACTCAAGCTGGAGCTCTTCCTTCTCGGAGCCCAGCGAGATCAAGCGCAAGTCCGCGCGTAATAGGCAGGGAGAGAAGCCAATCGTCACACCTAGCACCAGCGCAGTTCTGCGCAGCAAGCTGGCAAATAACCCCTTTGCCCTCCTCTCAAGCAAAGAAGATGACGACGATCATGACGAACCCAAAACTGCCTCAGAGGCAGTCGCATCTAAAACAGAAGAGAAACCAATCCCGATCCCGAAGACCCTCAAGCCTCCCCCGATCTACATCCCAGACGTGACCGACATTACAGCGGTTGTCAAGATGATATCGGATTTAGCCGGATCCGAAAAGGATTTCTCCTATAAAACGGAGAGAAATAATAATGTACGCGTAATGATGCCAGACAAGGAGTCTTACACAGCCCTACGTCAGCACCTCGTGGCACATAACAAAAGACACCGCACCTTCCAACCAAAGCTTACAGGGCGGTCATCAAGGGACTTCACCACTCAACGGACCAGACTGAAATTAAAGAAGAACTCCACAAATACGGCCATACTGTGAGGGATCTGCACAATCCCATTGGCAGGAAATCCAAACAACCACTGGGGATCTTCTTTGTCAATCTAGAACCAGCAAGCAACAACACAGAGGTTTTCAAAATAAAGAGGATTTGCAGATCAGTCGTCACCGTAGAGCCCCCACTGAAATTCAACGACGTTCCACAATGTTTCAGATGCCAAGGGTTTGGTTTATCTTTGTTATCATTTGTTATCATTTTGGTTATCATTTGTATCCAACAAACAAGAGTCTTCAACCTGATCTGTATTTTCAAGTTCAGATAATATGTCTTGCGATTGCTTGACACTATCATCTCCAGATCTAGTATGAAACATATTAGTTTCATCCACCACAACATCCCTAGCTGTCATAAATTTCCTTGATTCTACATTCCACAATTTTAACCCGTTTGGTTCATATCCAACAAGGATACATTTTATTGATTTTTCATCAAATTTTCGCTTTCTTACTTTATTCAGTACATAGACAGTTGAACAAAATATCTTAAAATATTTCAAAACTGGTTTCTTGTCATGCCATATTTCATAAGGTGTTTTCTTCATATTTTGCAATGCTCTACTTGGGCATCTATTTATTAGATAAGCTGTTCAAACAGCTTCACCCCAAAAACTTTTATTCAATTTTGCTCTTGTTATCATTTCACGAGCTTTTTCAGTTATTGTTCTGATCATGCGCTCAGAAACACCTTTCAATTGTGGAGTGTGAGGAACCGTTAAATGATAGCTGATGCCTTTTTCTACACAAAATGGTCTCATCTCGTTTGACAAGTATTCTCTACCATTATCTATATAGAGATTTACTACTTTTGAATTAAAGTGAGCTTCGCCTTTGGCAATAAAATCTTTAAAAACTGAAAACACATCTGACTTATAAAATATTAAATAGGTTACACAGTAATGTGTATATTGGTCAATGAATACAACATAGTAATTTTTATTGTCAATTGTTGACGGTACAATTGGTCCGCAAACATCCAAATGTACTACGAATAATGGTCTTTTTACATGCTCTTTAATTTTTAGTTTTTTAAATTTAAGTATTGATTGCTTGCCATTTACACAAGCTTCACAAAATTCGTCGTTCTGATTTATATTATTTAGTAGACTAATATCATCAAACATTTGGTTACGCTTTACGCTTTCTACGCTTTCTAGAAATTTGCCAATTCTTATATGCCCCAACCTTTCATGCCACAAACGATACTCTGCATTATTAGATATTTTAGACATATATGCTTTGTGATTTAATTGCAATTTAATAATTGGAACATTATACTCACAGTTACCGCCAAATACCAAACAGCCATTCTTCGTGACTTTCACACCTCCTGAACTAAATTCAATAGTGATGCCTGCATCTTGCATGTTTCTTACCGACAACAGATTGTGAGGAATTTCCTTGCTGTACAACACATCCTCAAGTGTAATTTTATTTCCAGAGCTGCTGAGTTGCACAATGCCTTTGACAGTTGCGTAAATGCATTCATTACGCTTAGCAACCGAAATTTCGACGGGTGTGTTCAGGTTCGTGTATTCATCCAATAGTTCGACATCTTTTATAATGTGATCAGAAGCGCCAGAGTCTAGGATAAACACAACATCGCCTCCTTTTTCCATATTAATCTTTTGCCATATCATAAATGCAAACCCACGTTCTGACTGAGCTGTTGGTACCTGTGCCTGTTTGTTTAGACTTTCTTTGTTTTGATATTCTTGACTTCTTTTGAAAACAAAACAGTCTTTCTTCAAATGTTCTGGCTTGCCACAATGATAGCATTTGTTTTTAAAGATTACTATAGTTTTGTTTATCTTTTTATCTTGAAACGAAACAGCCTATAATACCTTAACACTAGTATCTTTACTAATATTATTTAACTTGACTTCATGGTCTAGTAAACGAGTTTTCACAAAGGCCAATGTCAACTTACTTTCCGACAATGTTTCTATTGCAGTTATGACACCATCATAACTTGGAGGAAGTGTCAAAAGTAAGTGAGCTACTTTGTTCATCTCATCTATATTAGATTAGCTCTTTTTCTTTGTCAATAACATCTAACAAACCATTCTCTTTTAGCATTTCCAGAAAGAATACTTATCCCCGTTAAAAGGCGTTATATTACGTTAAACCGGCCATCGGGCTTCGCCGGACACACTCACCTCTTAAAAAGTGTGGTCCCACTCTCTGTTTGAGATACGAGTGGTCTAGGATTTTCCCTAGCCAAGAGACTTTGGTAAATTTTTGAACGCAATGTAAATCTTTGTCGTTTATATCAGATCGGGTCAGTCTTAGGACAAGCAATGCTAAACAATAGCACTACAGCTGCGGCATAATATATGAGGCTGCGTCCCATAATGACGCTTTTTTGCTTAAGAAGTTGTGACGTCTTTTTCTAACATGTTATTTGCCAATGTATCTTTTTTTTAGTAGAGTTTATCTATATCTATATCTCAAAAATCACATAACATTATATTATATCAACATTGAAAAATCGTTCATCAAAAAGGAACTTTGTTTTCGATTTTAAATTGAATTATTTTTCGGAATTTTGTGTTTTGTTATTCCCGCACGTGGGACTTGGTGGATTGCACATTTTACGGGCCGGGTCGGGCTGCCAAGAGCGGAGTCCCACTTTGTCCGTTGCCCTTTCGCTGCCGTTGCTGCTGTGACTTATTATCTGCATAAACGTTATAGAACGCCAACCTAGAGTATGGACTGGCAGGCCCCGCCGCGTGCCATTAAGCTCGGCAAAACAATGCCCAGTAAGAAGGCCCTCAAAGCAAGGAAGTGCAGCTCGAGCAGAGACTCAAGCTGGAGCTCTTCCTTCTCGGAGCCCAGCGAGATCAAGCGCAAGTCCGCGCGTAATAGGCAGGGAGAGAAGCCAATCGTCACACCTAGCACCAGCGCAGTTCTGCGCAGCAAGCTGGCAAATAACCCCTTTGCCCTCCTCTCAAGCAAAGAAGATGACGACGATCATGACGAACCCAAAACTGCCTCAGAGGCAGTCGCATCTAAAACAGAAGAGAAACCAATCCCGATCCCGAAGACCCTCAAGCCTCCCCCGATCTACATCCCAGACGTGACCGACATTACAGCGGTTGTCAAGATGATATCGGATTTAGCCGGATCCGAAAAGGATTTCTCCTATAAAACGGAGAGAAATAATAATGTACGCGTAATAATGCCAGACAAGGAGTCCTACACAGCCCTACGTCAGCACCTCGTGGCACATAACAAAAGACACCGCACCTTCCAACCAAAGCTTACAGGGCGGTCATCAAGGGACTTCACCACTCAACGGACCAGACTGAAATTAAAGAAGAACTCCACAAATACGGCCATACTGTGAGGGATCTGCACAATCCCATTGGCAGGAAATCCAAACAACCACTGGGGATCTTCTTTGTCTATCTAGAACCAGCAAGCAACAACACAGAGGTTTTCAAAATAAAGAGGATTTGCAGATCAGTCGTCACCGTAGAGCCCCCACTGAAATTCAACGACGTTCCACAATGTTTCAGATGCCAAGGGTTTGGTTTATCTTTGTTATCATTTGTTATCATTTTGGTTATCATTTGTATCCAACAAACAAGAGTCTTCAACCTGATCTGTATTTTCAAGTTCAGATAATATGTCTTGCGATTGCTTGACACTATCATCTCCAGATCTAGTATGAAACATATTAGTTTCATCCACCACAACATCCCTAGCTGTCATAAATTTCCTTGATTCTACATTCCACAATTTTAACCCGTTTGGTTCATATCCAACAAGGATACATTTTATTGATTTTTCATCAAATTTTCGCTTTCTTACTTTATTCAGTACATAGACAGTTGAACAAAATATCTTAAAATATTTCAAAACTGGTTTCTTGTCATGCCATATTTCATAAGGTGTTTTCTTCATATTTTGCAATGCTCTACTTGGGCATCTATTTATTAGATAAGCTGTTCAAACAGCTTCACCCCAAAAACTTTTATTCAATTTTGCTCTTGTTATCATTTCACGAGCTTTTTCAGTTATTGTTCTGATCATGCGCTCAGAAACACCATTCAATTGTGGAGTGTGAGGAACCGTTAAATGATAGCTGATGCCTTTTTCTACACAAAATGGTCTCATCTCGTTTGACAAGTATTCTCTACCATTATCTATATAGAGATTTACTACTTTTGAATTAAAGTGAGCTTCGCCTTTGGCAATAAAATCTTTAAAAACTGAAAACACATCTGACTTATAAAATATTAAATAGGTTACACAGTAATGTGTATATTGGTCAATGAATACAACATAGTAATTTTTATTGTCAATTGTTGACGGTACAATCCAAACAAATCCAAAAATCCAAACAAATCGCAAACATCCAAATGTACTACGAATAATGGTCTTTTTACATGCTCTTTAATTTTTAGTTTTTTAAATTTAAGTATTGATTGCTTGCCATTTACACAAGCTTCACAAAATTCGTCGTTCTGATTTATATTATTTAGTAGACTAATATCATCAAACATTTGGTTACGCTTTACGCTTTCTACGCTTTCTAGAAATTTGCCAATTCTTATATGCCCCAACCTTTCATGCCACAAACGATACTCTGCATTATTAGATATTTTAGACATATATGCTTTGTGATTTAATTGCAATTTAATAATTGGAACATTATACTCACAGTTACCGCCAAATACCAAACAGCCATTCTTCGTGACTTTCACACCTCCTGAACTAAATTCAATAGTGATGCCTGCATCTTGCATGTTTCTTACCGACAACAGATTGTGAGGAATTTCCTTGCTGTACAACACATCCTCAAGTGTAATTTTATTTCCAGAGCTGCTGAGTTGCACAATGCCTTTGACAGTTGCGTAAATGCATTCATTACGCTTAGCAACCGAAATTTCGACGGGTGTGTTCAGGTTCGTGTATTCATCCAATAGTTCGACATCTTTTATAATGTGATCAGAAGCGCCAGAGTCTAGGATAAACACAACATCGCCTCCTTTTTCCATATTAATCTTTTGCCATATCATAAATGCAAACCCACGTTCTGACTGAGCTGTTGGTACCTGTGCCTGTTTGTTTAGACTTTCTTTGTTTTGATATTCTTGACTTCTTTTGAAAACAAAACAGTCTTTCTTCAAATGTTCTGGCTTGCCACAATGATAGCATTTGTTTTTAAAGATTACTATAGTTTTGTTTATCTTTTTATCTTTCATCTCATCTATATTAGATTAGCTCTTTTTCTTTGTCAATAACATCTAACAAACCATTCTCTTTTAGCATTTCCAGAAAGAATACTTATCCCCGTTAAAAGGCGTTATATTACGTTAAACCGGCCATCGGGCTTCGCCGGACACACTCACCTCTTAAAAGTGTGGTCCCACTCTCTGTTTGAGATACGAGTGGTCTAGGATTTTCCCTAGCCAAGAGACTTTGGTAAATTTTTGAACGCAATGTAAATCTTTGTCGTTTATATCAGATCGGGTCAGTCTTAGGACAAGCAATGCTAAACAATAGCACTACAGCTGCGGCATAATATATGAGGCTGCGTCCCATAATGACGCTTTTTTGCTTAAGAAGTTGTGACGTCTTTTTCTAACATGTTATTTGCCAATGTATCTTTTTTTAGTAGAGTTTATCTATATCTATATCTCAAAAATCACATAACATTATATTATATCAACATTGAAAAATCGTTCATCAAAAAGGAACTTTGTTTTCGATTTTAAATTGAATTATTTTTCGGAATTTTGTGTTTTGTTATTCCCGCACGTGGGACTTGGTGGATTGCACATTTTACGGGCCGGGTCGGGCTGCCAAGAGCGGAGTCCCACTTTGTCCGTTGCCCTTTCGCTGCCGTTGCTGCTGTGACTTATTATCTGCATAAACGTTATAGAACGCCAACCTAGAGTATGGACTGGCAGGCCCCGCCGCGTGCCATTAAGCTCGGCAAAACAATGCCCAGTAAGAAGGCCCTCAAAGCAAGGAAGTGCAGCTCGAGCAGAGACTCAAGCTGGAGCTCTTCCTTCTCGGAGCCCAGCGAGATCAAGCGCAAGTCCGCGCGTAATAGGCAGGGAGAGAAGCCAATCGTCACACCTAGCACCAGCGCAGTTCTGCGCAGCAAGCTGGCAAATAACCCCTTTGCCCTCCTCTCAAGCAAAGAAGATGACGACGATCATGACGAACCCAAAACTGCCTCAGAGGCAGTCGCATCTAAAACAGAAGAGAAACCAATCCCGATCCCGAAGACCCTCAAGCCTCCCCCGATCTACATCCCAGACGTGACCGACATTACAGCGGTTGTCAAGATGATATCGGATTTAGCCGGATCCGAAAAGGATTTCTCCTATAAAACGGAGAGAAATAATAATGTACGCGTAATGATGCCAGACAAGGAGTCCTACACAGCCCTACGTCAGCACCTCGTGGCACATAACAAAAGACACCGCACCTTCCAACCAAAGCTTACAGGGCGGTCATCAAGGGACTTCACCACTCAACGGACCAGACTGAAATTAAAGAAGAACTCCACAAATACGGCCATACTGTGAGGGATCTGCACAATCCCATTGGCAGGAAATCCAAACAACCACTGGGGATCTTCTTTGTCAATCTAGAACCAGCAAGCAACAACACAGAGTTTTTCAAAATAAAGAGGATTTGCAGATCAGTCGTCACCGTAGAGCCCCCACTGAAATTCAACGACGTTCCACAATGTTTCAGATGCCAAGGGTTTGGACACACCCAGCGCTACTGCTTCCTGGAACATCGCTGCGTGAAATGTGGTGATTCTCATGACTCTAGGTCATGCACCAAAAAAAAAGACGAGAAAGCATGCTGTTTACATTGCCAAGCTGATCACCCTGCGTCGTTCAGAGGATGCCCTGCCTACACAAAAGCAAAAGCGCAGCAATCTCCTAAAGCCAGACCCGTTGAGAGTAGCAACAAACCACCTCTCATCCAGATACCAACTATCATTAATGGTACAAGTTATAGGGACGTACTCCTAGGAAACCAAGTGACACAGCTAACGAATCCCCAACAAACGCCTCATACCACTCCCGAAGCCCCACAACCCAACCAGTTTGATACGATGCTTGCCCGCATGGAAGGATCAATTGAGAGGATGATGGAAAAGTTGATATCGCAGATGTTATCGCAGATGTTCTCACAGATGATGCAGTTTATAGCTCCCATCCTCAACAAAAAATAATGCAAATAAGCCTTAACATAGTTTTTTGGAACGCAAACGGCCTGCAGAGGAGCAAAGCCAAAGTAGAGCATCTCATCAAAACAGACAATATCGATGTTCTTCTAGTTTCGGAATCCCACTTTTGTCCCAGATCCTACTTTAAAATTAGCGGGTACGAACTGTTACATGCCAACCATCCAACTGGCAGAGCACGCGGAGGAGCAGCTATGCTCATCAAGAGTGGCATTCAGTACACGGAACTTCCCGCGTTTCAGGAGGAATGGGCTCAGTGCGCCGTGACCAGGATTTCTAGCCCACAGGGAGATATCACCATTGGTGCGGTTTATTTCCCACCCAGACACTCGATAACCGAGACCCACCTTCAGGACTTCTTCGAGTCCCTCGGTCCTCGGTTTTTAGCAGCCGGAGACTTTAACGCCAAACACTCCTGGTGGGGGCCCCGCACAAACAACCCCAAAGGCATAAAACTCTATAAGTACCTGCAGCGGAAGAGTCTGGACTGTCATTCCACTGGAGAACCCACACACTGGCCCACCGACCATTCAAAGCAGCCGGATCTGCTGGACTTCGCCGTCTCCAAGGGCATAGGACACTCTAAGATAACATGCTCAAGCTATGATAAACTGCTATCTGACCACAGCGCAGTAAACTTGCTCCTAAACATCCCCGTCCTCAGAAAAATCCCGCTTAGAAGACTCACCGGAAAACACACAAATGCCCCCATGTTTACGTTTTGGATGCTTTCCTCCCAGTACCCAGATACCCCTCTTTCCACACCAAGCAACATAGATGCGGCCATAGAAAAACTAACCAAAGAGATGCACAATGCCGCTGAGTTTGCGAATCCACTTCCACCGACTACCCTGAGAATACCTAAAAGATACGTGCACTTGTGGTCTCCGGAAATCGCGGCCCTCGTGGCCGAAAAAAGGCGCCTCAGAAGAGTCTGGTTTTCCTCGCGCAACCCCAGGGACAAGACAGCACTTAATCGTGCCACCAAAGATTTGAAGGACAAGCTATCCATCCTACGGCAGGACTCGTTTCATAGATTCCTTATGGAGCTGGAACCTGGAGACCCGCAACACAATCTGTGGAATGTCACGAGGCACATAAAAAGACCTGTGAAGAAGATATCACCCGTGCGAAAAGTGGACGGTTCCTGGTGTCGGACTGAGGTCGAAAGAGCAGAAGCCTTTGCTGATCATCTACATAGTGCATTCTCACCGTTCGACAGAAGCACTGGCAAAGAGAGAGCTGCAACCATAAGGTTCATAGACAGCCCAAGTGCTCCTGGCCTGCCAATACAGCCCGTCGAACCAGAGGAGATTGCGCAGGAGATCGCCTCCCTAAAAATGGCAAGTCACCGGGTCCTGACCGTATCGATGCAACAGCACTGAAAATGTTGCCCCTAATCTGTTCCCAAAGGCTGGCCAACATATTCAACAGCTGCCTCCGTCTAGGGTACTTCCCTAAAGAGTGGAAGCGAGCGGAAGTAATTGTCCTCCTCAAACCTGGGAAACCTGAAGACAACCTAGCATCGTATCGACCGATTAGCTTGCTAGCAATCCTTTCCAAAATACTTGAAAGAGTATTTTTACGTAGAGTACTGCCAGTATTGGAGGAGGCCGGTCTGATCCCTGACCACCAGTTTGGCTTCAGACGCCTTCACGGAACACCTGAGCAATGCCACCGGATTGTTGAGACTATACTTGAGGCCTTCGAAAAGAAGAAGTACTGCTGCGCCGTTATGCTTGATTTCAAACAGGCGTTTGACAGAGTCTGGCACCCAGGACTACTTTTCAAAATTAAAACCCACCTCCCAAGTTCCCATTTCGCCTTCCTCAAGTCATACACAGAGGGAAGAGAATTCAGAGTGAGATGCGAAACATCAATCAGCACCCCTAGGCCCATAAGAGCAGGAGTACCACAAGGCAGTGTTCTTGGACCCATCTTATACACACTCTACACTGCGGACCTCCCCATCACCCCCTCCCGGAACCGCACAGTAGCCACTTATGCCGATGACACCGCCTTCCTAGCCTCCGCCACAGATCCTCAGGAAGCTTCAGCCATCATCCAGAGGCAACTGAATGCCCTCGGTCCATGGATGAAACGATGGAACATCGTGGTCAACGCGAAGAAATCTACACAAACAACCTTCGCACTACGCAGGGGAGAATGCCCCCCCGTCACACTCAACGGGGAAACCATCCCAACTAATAACACTCCCAAATATCTAGGGCTGACACTGGACCGCAGGCTCACATGGCGTCTGCACCTAATCAATAAGCGCAACCAGGCCAACCTACGGCTTCAGCAACTGCATTGGCTCCTGGGAAGGAGGTCCAAACTCAAAGTAAAATTCAAGCTGCTTATTTATAAGTAAGTGCTTAAGCCAATCTGGACATATGGGATACAGTTGTGGGGCACGGCAAGCTGTTCGAACCGCATCAAAATACAGCGATTTCAGAATAAATGCCTGAGAATAGTTTCGAACGCCCATCCGTACCACGAAAACTCAATAATCCATAAAGAGCTTGAAATTAGATGTGTAGCAGAGGAGATCACCCGTCTCAGCGGAAGTTACATAAAAAGACTGGATAACCACCCCAACCACCTGGCCATCAACCTCCTAGATAATAGGCAATCCCCAAGACGCCTGAAAAGGAAACACCCGCTTGATCTCCCCAACCAATAGACACCTAAGTCAACCTCATAAGATATACATTCCATGTACCTCCCTTAAGTCAAGGTCCCCCCCAAACCATTTAATGATTGTCCATTTGGACAGATTTTAAATACAAATTAAGAATGTTATAAAAAAAAAAAAAAAAAAAAAAAAAAAATATAAACTGCAAATACATTGTTAGTTAATAATAGTGATAATATATAATAAGGTACAACGCTCTTTGATTAAATTTGTTTTTTTTTTATTATGATATAAAAATAGGATGAAGAAAGCCAATAACACTAATTGGTTTTTGTTTTTTATTCTAAGTTATTGTTCTGTAGGCTGTGCTTTATAATTGTTATGTCTATTGCTGTTTTGCTGCTTAATTTTTGGGTCGAAAGGTTCCTGTTGCGTGAATTTAAAGTTTTTGAAATCAAGACGGTAGTTCAAGATTTACTTTTAGGCTGTACCTAAGGAGTTGACGATTCTTTATATTGTGCTGAAAGTTTGGAGTAGTTGTCTAAATGTAATAAATGTTTAGGTAAATACACTTTTGGCAAGTTGACACTACTGAAATAAAATTGGCGGACTTAAACAAAGAAAATAATAATCCTAGCGTAAATTATCTTTATGTACTACCCTCCCCTTTATTAAGACACTTGTCCCAATGTCTGCTTTAATTTTTTTCTTCTTGTACCGTGGGGTAAGTTTATTTTTGAGTCGTTTGTTTTGCTTTACAAAAAAAATGTCCCCGACCTGGAAAGTTCTGTCACATCTTGATTTATTAATTCTTCTTAATTGGGCTAAATAGTTCACTCTTTGATGTTTCGGTCCTGTAAACCTGGCAGTACCACTATTTGGTCTTTTTGTTATATGTTCAAAGCCAATTTGTGCCTGAACAGGCCTTGGCTTATGTTGTTGTTGCTGTTGGGTTGGCCAAACATTTTGATGTTGGGGTAAGTTAGCTTGGTTCAAAATTGGTGCTTGTCTAAATTGGTTGGATCGAATGGTTCGCATAGATACGTCAGTATCAAATAGCTGAGTCGGTGCCTGGACTGGTATTTGAGCTGCTTGCCTGTCAAAACTGGGCACAAACTGACGCTTACTAAAATATGGGTTTTTGTCTTGCATATTAGTGCTTCTATCCCTATTAGTATTTTTTTCCAGTTTCGGAACTTTGTCTCGACAGTTTCTTAAGTAGTTCAGAGCGAATTGATAACGCTCGTGATTTGACTCAACCTCCTGTGCTAGAGGAAGGGCTGTTGGTAAGTCCATGGCTCCTTTGGCAAACAGGATATCACTCAATGACTTCTTTGTGCCTGTTATAAATACACGTAATGCGTCAGCCCTATACTTTTCATTGAGTGACATCGCCAAGGGTTTATCGCATGTCATTATAGTTTTATTGGTAAGCAGAGTCAATTTTTTCTCAACATCATCATCATAAAATTCGGTGAGCGTCATATCACACTGTCTCAACGTCGACAACTCTTGCTCAATTAGGTAGATAGGCCTTTTGTCAGCGTATGTAAAGTCAAGGCGATTAATTATTGCCTTAAAATTCAACGGTGTGCTGAACGAAGCTAGCACGTTGTTTGCTGAATTTTTACTTTTATTTCGGATAATACCAAGGGCTTGATAATATTTTGAACTCCCCTCGTATGATTCATAAACTTTAAAAGCGACATGAGACGCTTTTCTCCATGACACATAGGTTTCGCTTTCGCCCTCGAAGTCTGGCAGCGACTTTACTATGTCTAGAGATTCCATACACTCTACACCTGGTATAATTTCAGCATCTGTGTAAGTTTCAACTTCTGGGGTGTTCACTGTACATTTTTCTATACGCTCGTTAATCGCTTCTAATTGTTTGTCAAATAATTCTTTTTGACTTGCAAGCGCCCCTGCAACGGCACTTTCTACTATAGCTTTCAGTTGGATTGCTGATAACTCCATTTCACTTTTTTTTTTTTTTTTTTTTTTTTATATAAAAATTGTATTTATTTACAGAGCAGTCCACTGTTACTGTTTGTAGTAACTTATACTGCAGAGTATCATAATTTCTATAGAGTATTTACATATTTACATACTTAAACCTAATAAGGGAGTCTAGAGGCATGAATTAATTTTATCAATTAACTTATATATCTTCTCGGCAGATCTGTTGGGTGAATGCGCAGGAGCCTCCTTCTCGCCCTCAGTCCCAATACACGTCTCCTCATCAAGAGTTTTCGAGCCAACTGGTTTGGGTGGATTCCCAATTTATTAACGTACGCGGTTGCATGTTTGTTTATGACATCGCCAATCCTTGGTACCTTCAGCTCTTTTTCAATGTCTTTGTTGCGGATGTACCAAGCCGCTCCAGATAGTTTACGCAAGATTTGCGACAGCCACACGAATTTTGTTGAGGTGCGACTTTGTGGCGATGACATACACTTTGATGCCATATTTCCAAATAGGAGCCAAAAAAACCTTATAAATTTTGGCCTTGTTGGAAACTGAAAGTTTCCAGGCCTAAGGAGCCAAGCCATGCTGTTCGCCTTTGTTTTGTGTAATGGCGTTACATGGTGTTGAAATGTAAGTCGCTTATCCAGAGTGACACCGAGATATTTGTGGGCATTCGATTGTGTGAGGAGTCTTTTCTCAGGGTGTACGTCACGGAAACACACTTTTCCGGATTAACTGCAATGTTCCCGCGTAGGGCCCAGTTCTCAAATTTGTTTAGATAAAGCTGAAGCGTATCAGTGGCTGTATAGACGCAAGTATCTCTCGCCAGGACTGCTGTGCCATCAGCAAAAGTGGCAACTAGCAGGTCATTGGGATCTGTAAGCGACATGTTGTCAGATGAGGGCATGTCGTGCGTATACAGACTATATAGTGTTGGACCTAACACACTTCCCTGGGGTACACCTGCTTTGACTCTTTTTGTTTGGGAGAACAGTCCGCCCTGTACTACTTTAAAGGATCGCGGAAGAAAGCTTTTTATTATCAAAAAGTGCTGAGGATTTAGTAGCCTTTTAAGCTTGTGCAGAAGTCCATCATGCCACACTCTGTCGAAAGCCTGCTGGATGTCCAGAAAAGCTCCAACGACGTACTCCTTTCTATGGAAACCTTCCAGTACAAAGTTTACTACGCGGTGTAGCTGTTCAGGTGTGCCATGGCTGAGTCTTAAACCAAACTGAAAGTTCGGAATAGCTTTCTGGACCTTTCGGGACTCGAGCAATCTTCTCAGGATGCACCTCTCAAGTAATTTGCCAAATGCTGGAAGCAGGCTTATTGGGCGATAGGAGTCTAATTCCTCTGCTGGCTTCCCACTTTTATGGAGCATAATGATATTCACCTTCTTCCAGGCGATTGGGAAGTGTCCCAGTCGAAGAGCAGAGTTGAAAATTAGTACAAGGAATAACAAAGCTCTGTGGGGCATCAGCTTAATGGAACGGTTTTCGATGTGATCCGCACCAGGAGCCTTGTTATTGCAAAGGGATTTTATATCATCTTCCAATTCCGTTAGTTTAATAGGCTTTACAGGAAGAGCCATCTGCAATGGGTCTTCTAGGGATTCAGCAACCAATTGTACTCGTCTTGGTGATGCTGCCTCGAACGGCTGGAATCTTTCCTCCAGGTTTCTGGTAAACTCTTCAGCTCTGTCCTGAGGTGATTTTGCCCAAGTGCCATCTGGGTTACGAACTGGAAACTTTGGAGCAACTTGTCTTTTGAATCTCTTCGTGAGCTTCCAGTGTGGGATTTTGAGTTTTCATTGGCAGTAGCTTTCAGGAGGAACGCGTCAGTTGCTTCTCTTTTCAGTATGGCTAGTACTTTTCTCACCCGATTTGATATCCTTCGGTACAGTCTGTCAATTATTGGATCATTGGTCCTGATGAACTCACGCCGGAGACGTTTCTTGAGAGTTAAGAGTCCTACTGCTTCCGAAGAGAGACCGATGTTGCTACGCACGTTGCGTAGGTGAACTGCGCCGCCAGGAGCTGCAATTTGAGCTGCATCTTTGATCTTCTTCATAAAAGTTTCAACCGCTTTCTCGATATCGTCTGGTGTATTTATCTCTGTATTGAGGTTAAAGGCATTGTTAAGTTCGTACTGAAACAGCCTTATATTCGCACCAGGTGGAACGAGCATCCTAATAGGGGCGGTGCTATGAGGTGACGTTGTTAGTGAAGCGATCAGCGGCAAGTGATCAGAAGATAGGTCATACTCTTCGCGTACTGATAGTAGACTGTTAGTTATACCTTTGTACAAGAAGAAGTCGATACATGAAGGTACATTCCTCGTGTTATACGGGTAGTGAGTGGGTCTGCCTGTAGCCAGAACTTGAGTTGAGCTGCCGGAAATAACATCTTGAAGTGCTGAGCCTCGAGCATTCGCTCTTATACTAACCCAGAGGCGATGCTTAGCGTTAAAATCACCTCCAATGATAAACTTTTGTCCATGTTGACCAATGAGATTATCAAACTCAGAGGAATTCCAAGGCAGGCCTGGAGGAAGGTACACAGCTGACACCGTAATTTCGCCCAAATTAGTGGAACTTTTTACCGTCGCCATTTGTAGGTGATTCGTTGTGATTGAATGCAGGTGATAGTGCACTAATCCCTGCCTGATTAGGATACAAGCTCCTCCTCTGGGGCGACCTTCTGGGTGATCTGCTCGATAGCAGCTGTAACCTATCATATTGAGGTAGGATCCGACGTGTAGGAGTGTCTCTGAAATAAGCATAACATCAATTTCGTGTTTGCTGAGAAATACCTTAAGCTCATTAGCATTTGAGATAATGCTACGAGCGTTCCAGGCTCCGAGGCGCAGTTCACAAGCCATTAATTGCGCTGCGTCAACGACTTAGAACCTCTGAGTTCTTTGATCTGCTCAAATAGCTCAGCGATGGTTTTTTGAAGACCAGCAATGGTCTGCTGCATTGAGATGATGACTTGCGCGAGGGAGCCATCAATTACCGTCTGGCTAGGATGTTGAGGTTCGCCTGCGTTTGTTGCAGGAGCAAACGCAGCATTCGGAAAAGTCTGGAACCTTGCGTTTGAGAAAGCATTTCGCTGTGGGGAGTATTTTCCGTCAGGTCGTGTGTTCTGTTGTCCAGTTCTAGTCGCATCTGCATACGATAGGCCCTGCCACACGATTGAGGTTGGAATAGCTTGTTGCTTGATGTTGCGCATGGGCTGTGGGTATTCTACGCGGGTTATGGGAGTAATGTTGATCCCAGTTTTTCGGCTTTTGAGCCTCTGGACGTAAATTCTGCAGCCCTTGTAAGTTGCCTCATGTTTTCCTTGGCAATTAACGCACTCCAGGTCATCATAGATCTTTGCCTGGCATTGACTGGAACCAGTTCAATGAGGCAAACTGCATCTACCACATCTGGGCTCTTTGGTGCAATAGTTTTTGGTGTGATCAAAGCCAAAACATTGGTAACATTGACGCATATTTACATTTTTTCTCGGCAGTTCCACTCTGACTCTTTGATGGCCAACTTTATTTTTTTTAAGAGCTTCTATGTTATTAATAGCCCTTTTAATGTCTATAAACCAAACGTTCTGGCCAGAAGCCTTGCCTGGATCCGGATCAGAGGAGTCAACATTCTGTGACTTCACCTTTGGATTATAGGTGTTAAGTACAGCGTGACCTTGGGAGGTCACGACTGGGGTAGAAGCAGCCAAGTTGCACACCACAACCCTGTAGGCTCTGTCTTCCGGGAGGTAGAAGTGAGTGCATTGGAGATTTACTGATGATAGCTTTTTAGTGATAGCTCTGTGGGCATCAGAGTCACGGGGGAGGTTGAAGTGAGTGCATTGGAGATTTACTGATGATAGCTTTTTAGTGATAGCTCTGTGGGCATCAGAGTCACGGGGGTATATGCGCAAGTTGCCATTACGCGCGATCTTGAGTTCATATGATTCAGATGATACCGCCGAGTCGAGAAGTCTTTCCAAGGCAGGTACGTCGCTGACAGCAAGTACTGTTATTTGACTAGGTTTTGGTGACTTCTTTGTCACTGGAGTTTGAGCTTGTCGAGATTCTTCCTCTGCAACGGTTTCGACCTGGAGCATGTCCATGCTATTTTCGCCTTCTTGACAGTCATCATGGTTTGCAAGAGCAGCAAATCTATTTAAAGCGAGATGGTTTCGGTTATGTTCGATTACATGCGCTCTTTTTTTTTAACTTTTCGGTGAGGTTGGAAGGCTTCTCTTCTTGGAAGGAACTTTTTGCCAAGAGACTGAAGCCGGCTGGAATGTGAGCGTATTACTATTTTTTCAATTTGCGGCAATAGACGACTATTTTAAACTATTATCTGGTTAAGATTGTTTAATTGGCTTGGGCTGCTAACCATAAGAAGCTCCCTGCCAGTTGTGCTAGGCGGGTGCATGCTCTGAAAGGAGCGTCCTGTACGTGGTACTTCTTGGAAGCTATCAGCACCTAAAACGACTTTACGACGACATATCGGATTCGAATCGACCATACTTCTCTTGAAGCACCTCTTTTTTTTAATTCCTCGATGAAATATACTTTGATTATTTTGCCAAAAACTTATTTTTTCTTTTTTTGTCGGAAAATATTTAATGAAAATAAAATCAAACTGATCCCTTTCTCAATGATGATTCGACGGAAACCATTTAATGATTGTCCACTCGGATAGATTTTAAATATAAAATAAGAAGGCTAAAAAAAAAAAAAAAAAAAAAAATATAAATGTAGAGTAATTGTATTAGTTATAGAAGGCCCTAGGATTTTTTTGCTGGGCTTTAAATTCTTAGCGCTTCAGTCGGCTCTGACTGCAGACTCGCGCAAGCGACTTCGTGAGAGGATTTTCGTGTGCCGCAAGTTTTGATTGGTGTTTACTTTTCTTAATCTGGATTTAATCGTTGACAAAATTTATGTGGAGCTCTCTGTGGATGCTTTGGCTGGGTAGGTACCACGGTGCCTCAGTGATAGATCACAGAATCGTTGACTAAGCTTGCTGTTTAATTTTTTTATAATTTATTTAACAACAATTTAACAATGATCTGCTAAATATTAATATTACTACAACATAACTATTCTAAGAGATATTCTAAGATTTTTAATTTGTTAACATTAAGAGAGAGTTCAGGGGATAGAGTATGTGATAGGAGGTTATAGTTTTTACAAAAAAAGCGAAAGTGATCGTTTTCAGTGTAGTTCGATCTGCAAAAAGGTAACCATAGGGGTCGGAAGGACCTAGTTTTCCTATTAGGGATGCAAAAATAAAGTTGGCTTAGAAGGTGTTTATAATCAACCATCAATCATGGATAAGCATATGTAGAAACATAACCCCAGCACAGGTACGGCGCTCCTTCAGTGGAGGTAACTTTAACAATTTAAGCCTGCAATGGTACGGCGGGAGACGATTATCAATATTCAAGGATAGGACGAACTAGGGTGATATACTGGGATTTAATGGTGAAACGATCGTTAAATTCTTTAGACCATCGCTTAATAAAGGGTAACATTCAGTGTCATTCATTTATTCAGTGTCACAGAAATGTGATCGTTAAACTTAAGTTTATGATCAAAAAGAACTCCAAGATCATTGATTGTGGCAGCACGAACTGAATCAAATGCTTTGCTAAAGTCAGTATAAATTACATCAGTTTGCAAGCGATATTGAAAACCTCGGTTGATTGAATCCAGCACCATGCCGTGCTGGTGAGATTATGCTCTTGCATGCATGTTGCAACTGTGATGTGATGAGTTTCTGAAGAAGCTTGAGAATCGCAAAAAGCTTAGGAATGCCGCGGTAGTTCTCAATGGAAGCCTGAGAGCCTTTTTTATGAATTGGTATAAAGTATGATTCATTCCATAATTTAGGTAGGGAAGTTTGCTCAAAGGATAGGTTAAATAGTATAGTAAGAGGTAAGGTAAGCAATACCGAGATGCGAAGAGTCGGAAGTATTATTATATGAGGGGGAAGGGGGGAAAAGATTGGATTTCCGTTTAGAGTTTACAAAAAAGTTAAAAGAGCTTTGATTATTGCGAAAATTGAGTTTGCATATTGAAATATAGTTTTTATATATATAATAATATTATATAATAATAATAATTTTTAATTAATTAATTATAATAATTATTTAATTAAATAAAAATAATTTATATAATATAAATTTTTATAGTTGATTGTTAAGGTCAACAAACTGGTTGCGGATTAGAAGGTAATTAGAAAGATGTAACAAGGTTGGAGACTTTAATGACTTTTTGTAAGCTCTAGATTTCCTATTTTTAAGGAGAGAGTGGTGCTTTTTATACCATGGAGGCTTAGACGTTGATGAAGTCAATGTTTCAGGGACAGATTTATTTATGGCGATATGAATTACTTCATAAAAAGAGTCTGTAGCTTCCTCGCTATTGCTGAAATTAGAAAGATAACTCTAGTCAATATTAGTCAGGTGATTTCTTAGGTCACAATAGTTGATTTTTTTAAAGCATTTTTGACGAGGCTTCTTGCTATTACTGGGGGGGACTTCAGGAGGGTCAATAATTAGCGAAACTAAGAGTGTTGGATGGTGAGAGTCCTCAGGAGTAGATAAATGAGGAGACCTTGCTATTGTGCCACGGGAGTTCCTTATAGGGTTAATTTGGAAAATGGCAGAGTCGGCTAAGCCATCAAGGAAGTCATTTTGGTTAGTGGGTAAAAGCGAGTTATCCTCGTCCGAGTTGATCCATGAAATGAGGGGTAGATTGCAGTCTCTCGTAACTAGAATAAGATCAGCATCATTTAGCAGAGACAAAGCTGATTTAATGGCAGTTAAGTCGTGCATATAAATGATTGCATCACTAAAAATTCAATTCCGATACCAAGATTTCATTGTTTATGACAGTGGAGTTTAGCCAGGTTTCTTTTAGCACAATAGCATCAAAGTAAAGGGAAGCACTGTTAGTAAAAAATAAGTTAAGTTTTCCAAGAATACTGCGAACGTTTTGGTAGCAACAAGAAAAAATTTTGTTGCTTAGTTTTTTGAAATAGTAACTGGACTGGAACCTTGAGAATCTCTGGTCAAGAATTCATGGACAATACTAAAATAATACTAAACAAGTGAGAAAAGTTATCTTCGGCTTGCCGAATATGGTATACCCTTGAAAACAAAAAAGTTTTGCAAACAAAGCCTTGTTTTCATATCGGTCGTTTGTATGGCAGCTATATGATATAGTGGTCCGATCCGGACCAAACTTTCACAAATCGTGTATGGCTATGTCGAATGAATAAATGTTGAATTCAGTTGCAATAGCTTGGAAAACAAAAAAGTTTCCCATACAAAGACTTGTTTTCATATCGGTCGTTTGTATGGCAGCTATATGATATAGTGGTTCGATCCAGACCAAACTTTCACAAATCGTGTATGGCTATGTCGAATGAATAAATGTTGAATTCAGTTGCAATAGCTTGAAAAACAAAAATTTCCCATACAATGACTTGTTTTCATATCGGTCGTTTGTATGGCAGCTATATGATATAGTGGTCCGATCCGACCGATTCTTAACTTGATCTGCGTGCAACAAAAATAATGATCTGGTAAAAATTTCAAAACGCTAGCTTTAAAACTACTGTCTATTTTTTGCATAGAAACAGACGGACAGCTGTCTGTTTTAGTACAGAAAGTTGTGACGCCAAGCTCTTACGCTCATAAACTGCATCTAAGTTCTCAAAAATCTGCTTTGCACTATCCTCAGAATTCACGAAATTTAGAAACGAATCATTTAAGTATTCAATTATTATCCCTTTTGCACTGCTATCTTTCTTTTCCCACTGATCTGTTTGCTCTTTTTCTTTGTCAATAACATCTAACAAACCATTCTCTTTTAGCATTTCCAGAAGGAATACTTATCCCCGTTAAAAGGCGTTATATTACGCTTTGTATTTTCCATATTTCACTTATACAAATTTAAGTTATTCTTTTTGTCAATTATATTTATTTGTGTAAGTATAAATCATAGAATAAATGGGGTCTGCATTTGATGAGGCGAATTTGTATGTTTGTGCGTGGCGATGACCGACGCTTGTGATCTCAAAATCTCGACTGCTTATTACTAATTAGATCTCTTAAGATTACCCTAAGTTCTTAAGCAAAGCTTAGATCTTGACTCGAAAGCTCCGATACTGTTACGTTAAAGCGGGAATACGCAATAAGTATGTAACTCCAGTTAACTCCTCCCTTACTAAGATGAAGGCTGTCCTCAGTCCTTTCAAATTATATGGTTGATATGGGAATCCTGGTGATCCGTGCCTCGTTGACGTTGGCCTTGGTGGTCCTGTAGTTTCATCACAATGGGCACGTTGGATAGAGTAGTTGGTGGCGGAGAGCTCAATGTAAGATCTAAAAGCTTTCTTTAAGGCTTTGCTTAAATTATTATAGACTACAAAAAATATAAACTGCAAAACACATTGTTAGTTAATAATAGTGATAATATATAATAAGGTACAACGCTCGTTGATTAAATTTGTTTTTTTTTTATACCCTTGAAAAAGGGTATTATAATTTTGTCCAGAAACGTGTAACGCATTAAAGGAAGCATCTCCGACCCCACAAAGTAAATATATTCTTGATCAGCATCAACAGCCGAGTCGATATAGCCATGTCCGTCTGTCCGTCTTTTTCTATGCAAAAAATAGACAGTAGTTTTAAAGCTAGCGTTTTGAAATTTTTACCAAGAAAGAAGAAGAATCGGTCAGATCGGACCACTATATCATATAGCTGCCATAGAAACGACAGATATGAAAACAAGTCTTTGTATGGAAAACTTTTTTGTTTTCTAAGCTATTGCAACCGAATTCAACATTTATCCATTTGCATAGCCATACATGATTTTTGAAAGTTTGATTCGGATCGGATCACTATATCATTTAGCTGCCATACAAACGACCGATATGAAAACAAGTCTTTGTATGGAAAATTTTTTTGTTTTCCAACCTATTGCAACCGAATTCAACATTTATTCATTCGACATAGCCATACACGATTTGTGAAAGTTTGGTCTGGATCGAACCACTATATCATATAGCTGCCATACAAACGACCGATATGAAAACAAGTCTTTGTATGGGAAACTTTTTTGTTTTCCAAGCTATTGCAACTGAATTCAACATTTATTCATTCGACATAGCCATACACGATTTGTGAAAGTTTGGTCCGGATCGGACCACTATATCATATAGCTGCCATACAAACGACCGATATGAAAACAAGGCTTTGTTTGCAAAACTTTTTTGTTTTCAAGGGTATACCATCTTCGGCATGCCGAAGATAACTTTTCTCACTTGTTTTATTATGATATAAAAATAGGATGAAGAAAGCCATTAATAACACTAATTGGTTTTTGTTTTTTATTCTAAGTTATTCTTCTGTAGACTGTGCTTTATAATTGTAATGTCTATTGCTGCTTAATTTTTGGGTCAAAAGGTTCCTGTTGCGTGAATTTAAAGTTTTTGAAATCAAGACGGTCGTTCAAGATTTACTTTTAGGCTGTACCTAAGGAGTTGACGATTCTTTATATTGTGCTGAAAGTTTGGAGTAGTTGTCTAAATGTAATAAATGTTTAGGTAAATACACTTTTGGCAAGTTGACACTACTGAAATAAAATTGGCGGACTTAAACAAAGAAAATAATAATCCTAGCGTAAATTATCTTTATGTACTACCCTCCCCTTTATTAAGACACTTGTCCCAATGTCTGCTTTAATTTTTTTCTTCTTGTACCGTGGGGTAAGTTTATTTTTGAGTCGTTTGTTTTGCTTTACAAAAAAAATGTCCCCGACCTGGAAAGTTCTGTCACATCTTGATTTATTAATTATTCTTAATTTTGCTAAATAGTTCACTCTTTGATGTTTCGGTCCTGTAAACCTGGCAGTACCACTATTTGGTCTTTTTGTTATATGTTCAAAGCCAATTTGTGCCTGAACAGGCCTTGGCTTATGTTGTTGTTGCTGTTGGGTTGGCCAAACATTTTGATGTTGGGGTAAGTTAGCTTGGTTCAAAATTGGTGCTTGTCTAAATTGGTTGGATCGAATGGTTCGCATAGATACGTCAGTATCAAATAGCTGAGTCAGTGCCTGGACTGGTATTTGAGCTGCTTGCCTGTCAAAACTGGGCACAAACTGACGCTTACTAAAATATGGGTTTTTGTCTTGAATATTAGTGCTTCTATTCCTATTAGTATTTTTTTCTAGTTTCGGAACTTTGTCTCGACAGTTTCTTCAGTAGTTCAGAGCGAATTGATAACGCTCGTGATTTGACTCAACCTCCTGTGCTAGAGCAAGGGCTGTTGGTAAGTCCTTGGCTCCTTTGGCAAGCAGGATATCACTCAATGACTTCTTTGTGCCTGTTATAAATACACGTAATGCGTCAGCCCTATACTTTTCATTGAGTTACATCGCCAAGGGTTTATCGCATGTCATTATAGTTTTATTGGTAAGCAGAGTCAATTTTTTCTCAACATCATCATCATAAAATTCGGTGAGCGTCATATCACACTGTCTCAACGTCGACAACTCTTGCTCAATTAGGTAGATAGGCCTTTTGTCAGCGTATGTAAAGTCAAGGCGATTAATTATTGCCTTAAAATTCAACGGTGTGCTGAACGAAGCTAGCACGTTGTTTGCTGAATTTTTACTTTTATTTCGGATAATACCAAGGGCTTGATAATATTTTGAACTCCCCTCGTATGATTCATAAACTTTAAAAGCGACATGAGACGCTTTTCTCCATGACACATAGGTTTCGCTTTCGCCCTCGAAGTCTGGCAGCGACTTTACTATGTTTAGAGATGCCATACACTCTACACCTGGTATAATTTCAGCATCTGTGTAAGTTTCAACTTCTGGGGTGTTCACTGTACATTTTTCTATGCGCTCGTTAATCGCTTCTAATTGTTTGTCAAATAATTCTTTTTGACTTGCAAGCGCCCCTGCAAAGGCACTTTCTACTATAGCTTTCAGTTGGATTGCTGATAACTCCATTTCACTTTTTTTTTTTTTTTTTTTTATATAAAAATTGTATTTATTTACAGAGCAGTCCACTGTTACTGTTTGTAGTAACTTATACTGCAGAGTATCATAATTTCTATAGAGTATTTACATATTTACATACTTAAACCTAATAAGGGAGTCTAGAGGCATGAATTAATTTTATCAATTAACTTATATATCTTCTCGGCAGATCTGTTGGGTGAATGCGCAGGAGCCTCCTTCTCGCCCTCAGTCCCAATACACGTCTCCTCATCAAGAGTTTTCGAGCCAACTGGTTTGGGTGGATTCCCAATTTATTAACGTACGCGGTTGCATGTTTGTTTATGACATCGCCAATCCTTGGTACCTTCAGCTCTTTTTCAATGTCTTTGTTGCGGATGTACCAAGCCGCTCCAGATAGTTTACGCAAGATTTGCGACTGAGCCACACGAATTTTGTTGAGGTGCGACTTTGTGGCGATGACATACACTTTGATGCCATATTTCCAAATAGGAGCCAAAAAAACCTTATAAATTTTGGCCTTGTTGGAAACTGAAAGTTTGTTTCCAGGCCTAAGGAGCCAAGCCATGCTGTTTGCCTTTGTTTTGTGTAATGGCGTTACATGGTGTTGAAATGTAAGTCGCTTATCCAGAGTGACACCGAGATATTTGTGGGCATTCGATTGTGTGAGGAGCTCTCCATGCAGAAACACACCTGGTGATGTGTCTTTTCTCAGGGTGTACGTCACGGAAACACACTTTTCCGGATTAACTGCAATGTTCCCGCGTAGGGCCCAGTTCTCAAATTTGTTTAGATAAAGCTGAAGCGTATCAGTGGCTGTATAGACGCAAGTATCTCTCGCCAGGACTGCTGTGCCATCAGCAAAAGTGGCAACTAGCAGGTCATTGGGATCTGTAAGCGACATGTTGTCAGCTGAGGGCATGTCGTGCGTATACAGGCTATAGTGTTGGACCTAACACACTTCCCTGGGGTACACCTGCTTTGACTCTTTTTGTTTGGGAGAACAGTCCGCCCTGTACTACTTTAAAGGATCGCGGAAGAAAGCTTTTTATTATCAAAAAGTGCTGAGGATTTAGTAGCCTTTTAAGCTTGTGCAGAAGTCCATCATGCCACACTCTGTCGAAAGCCTGCTGGATGTCCAGAAAAGCTCCAACGACGTACTCCTTTCTATGGAAACCTTCCAGTACAAAGTTTACTACGCGGTGTAGCTGTTCAGGTGTGCCATGGCTGAGTCTAAAACCAAACTGAAAGTTCGGAATAGCTTTCTGGACCTTTCGGGACTCGAGCAATCTTCTCAGGATGCACTTCTCAAGTAATTTGCCAAATGCTGGAAGCAGGCTTATTGGGCGATAGGAGTCTAATTCCTCTGCTGGCTTCCCACTTTTATGGAGCATAATGATATTCACCTTCTTCCAGGCGATTGGGAAGTGTCCCAGTCGAAGAGCAGAGTTGAAAATTAGTACAAGGAATAACAAAGCTCTGTGGGGCATCAGCTTAATGGAACGGTTTTCGATGTGATCCGCACCAGGAGCCTTGTTATTGCAAAGGGATTTTATATCATCTTCCAATTCCGTTAGTTTAATAGGCTTTACAGGAAGAGCCATCTGCAATGGGTCTTCTAGGGATTCAGCAACCAATTGTACTCGTCTTGGTGATGCTGCCTCGAACGGCTGGAATCTTTCCTCCAGGTTTCTGGTAAACTCTTCAGCTCTGTCCTGAGGTGATTTTGCCCAAGTGCCATCTGGGTTACGAACTGGAAACTTTGGAGCAACTTGTCTTTTGAATCTCTTCGTGAGCTTCCAGTGTGGGATTTTGAGTTTTCATTGGCAGTAGCTTTCCGGAGGAACGCGTCAGTTGCTTCTCTTTTCAGTATGGCTAGTACTTTTCTCACCCGATTTGATATCCTTCGGTCAATTATTGTCAATTATTGGATCATTGGTCCTGATGAACTCACGCCGGAGACGTTTCTTGAGAGTTAAGAGTCCTACTGCTTCCGAAGAGAGACCGATGTTGCTACGCACGTTGCGTAGGTGAACTGCGCCGCCAGGAGCTGCAATTTGAGCTGCATCTTTGATCTTCTTCATAAAAGTTTCAACCGCTTTCTCGATATCGTCTGGTGTATTTATCTCTGTATTGAGGTTAAAGGCATTGTTAAGTTCGTACTGAAACAGCCTTATATTCGCACCAGGTGGAACGAGCATCCTAATAGGGGCGGTGCTATGAGGTGACGTTGTTAGTGAAGCGATCAGCGGCAAGTGATCAGAAGATAGGTCATACTCTTCGCGTACTGATAGTAGACTGTTAGTTATACCTTTGTACAAGAAGAAGTCGATACATGAAGGTACATTCCTCGTGTTATACGGGTAGTGAGTGGGTCTGCCTGTAGCCAGAACTTGAGTTGAGCTGCCGGAAATAACATCTTGAAGTGCTGAGCCTCGAGCATTCGCTCTTATACTAACCCAGAGGCGATGCTTAGCGTTAAAATCACCTCCAATGATAAACTTTTGTCCATGTTGACCAATGAGATTATCAAACTCAGAGGAATTCCAAGGCAGGCCTGGAGGAAGGTACACAGCTGACACCGTAATTTCGCCCAAATTAGTGGAACTTTTTACCGTCGCCATTTGTAGGTGATTCGTTGTGATTGAATGCAGGTGATAGTGCACTAATCCCTGCCTGATTAGGATACAAGCTCCTCCTCTGGGGCGACCTTCTGGGTGATCTGCTCGATAGCAGCTGTAACCTATCATATTGAGGTAGGATCCGACGTGTAGGAGTGTCTCTGAAATAAGCATAACATCAATTTCGTGTTTGCTGAGAAATACCTTAAGCTCATTAGCATTTGAGATAATGCTACGAGCGTTCCAGGCTCCGAGGCGCAGTTCACAAGCCATTAATTGCGCTGCGTCAACGACTTAGAACCTCTGAGTTCTTTGATCTCCTCAAATAGCTCAGCGATGGTTTTTTGAAGACCAGCAATGGTCTGCTGCATTGAGATGATGACTTGTGCGAGGGAGCCATCAATTACCGTTTGGCTAGGATGTTGAGGTTCGCCTGCGTTTGTTGCAGGAGCAAACGCAGCATTCGGAAAAGTCTGGAACCTTGCGTTTGAGAAAGCATTTCGCTGTTGGGAGTATTTTCCGTCAGGTCGTGTGTTCTGTTGTCCAGTTCTAGTCGCATCTGCATACGATAGGCCCTGCCACACGATTGAGGTTGGAATAGCTTGTTGCTTGATGTTGCGCATGGGCTGTGGGTATTCTACGCGGGTTATGGGAGTAATGTTGATCCCAGTTTTTCGGCTTTTGAGCCTCTGGACGTAAATTCTGCAGCCCTTGTAAGTTGCCTCATGTTTTCCTTGGCAATTAACGCACTCCAGGTCATCATAGGTCTTTGCCTGGCATTGACTGGAACCAGTCCAATGAGGCAAACTGCATCTACCACATCTGGGCCCTTTTGGTGCAATAGTTTTTGGTGTGATCAAAGCCAAAAAATCGGTAACACTGACGCACATTTACATTTTTTCTCGGCAGTTCCACTCTGACTCTTTGACGGCCAACTTTATTTATTTTTAGAGCTTCTCTGTTATTAATAGCCCTTTTAATGTCTATAAACCAAACGTTCTGGCCAGAAGCCTTGCCTGGATCCGGATCAGAGGAGTCAACATTCTGTGACTTCACCTTTGGATTATAGGTGTTAAGTACAGCGTGACCTTGGGAGGTGAACGCATTTAAAATTTGCTCGACTGGGGTAGAAGCAGCCAAGTTGCACACCACAGCCCTGTAGGCTCCGTCTTCCGGGAGGCAGAAGTAAGTGTATTGGAGATTTACTGATGATAGCTTTTTAGTGATAGCTCTGTGGGCATCAGAGTCACTGGGGTATATGCGCAAGTTGCCATTACGCGCGATCTTGAGTTCATATGATTCAGATGATACCGCCGAGTCGAGAAGCCTTTCCAAGGCAGGTACGTCGCTGACAGCAAGTACTGTTATTTGACTAGGTTTTGGTGACTTCTTTGTCACTGGAGTTTGAGCTTGTCGAGATTCTTCCTCTGCAACGGTTTCGACCTGGAGAATGTTCATGCTATTTTCGCCTTCTTGACAGTCATCATCGTTTGCAAGAGCAGCAAATCTATTTAAACCGAGATGGTTTCGGTTATGTTCGATTACATGCGCTCTTTTTTTTAACTTTTCGGTGAGGTTGGAAGGCTTCTCTTCTTGGAAGGAACTTTTAGCCAAGAGACTGAAGCCGGCTGGAATGTGAGCGTATTACTATTTTTTCAATTTGCGGCAATAGACGACTATTTTCAACTATTATCTGGTTAAGATTGTTTAATTGGCTTAGGCTGCTAACCATAAGAAGCTCCCTGCCAGTTGTGCTAGGCGGGTGCATGCTCTGAAAGGAGCGTCCTGTACGTGGTACTTCTTGGAAGCTATCAGCACCTAAAACGACTTTACGACGACATATCGGATTCGAATCGACCATACTTCTCTTGAAGCACCTCTTTTTTTTAATTCCTCGATGAAATATACTTTGATTATTTTGCCAAAAACTTAGTTTTTCTTTTTTTGTCGGAAAATATTTAATGAAAATAAAATCAAACTGATCCCTTTCTCAATGATGATTCGACGGAAACCATTTAATGATTGTCCACTCGGATAGATTTTAAATATAAAATAAGAAGGTTAAAAAAAAAAAAAAAAAATAAATAACAATGTCGAGTAATTGTATTAGTTATAGAAGGCCCTAGGATTTCTTTGCTGGGCTTTAAATTCTTAGCGCTTCAGTCGGCTCTGACTGCAGACTCGCGCAAGCGACTTCGTGAGAGGATTTTCGTGTGCCGCAAGTTTTGATTGGTGTTTTCTTTTCTTAATCTGGATTTAATCGTTGACAAAATTTATGTGGAGCTCTCTGTGGATGCTTTGGCTGCGTAGGTACCACGGTGCCTCAGTGATAGATCACAGAATCGTTGACTAAGCTTGCTGTTTAATTTTTTTTATAATTTATTTAACAACAATTTAACAATGATCTGCTAAATATTAATATTACTACAACATAACTATTCTAAGAGATATTCTAAGATTTTTAATTTGTTAAGAGAGAGTTCAGGGGATAGAGTATGTGATAGGAGGTTATAGTTTTTACAAAAAAAGCGAAAGTGATCGTTTTCAGTGTAGTTCGATCTGCAAAAAGGTAACCATAGGGGTCGGAAGGACCTAGTTTTCCTATTAGGGATGCAAAAATAAAGTTGGCTTAGAAGGTGTTTATAATCAACCATCAACCATGGATAAGCATATGTAGAAACATAACCCCAGCACAGGTACGGCGGTCCTTCAGTGAAGGTAACATTAACAATTTAAGCCTGCAATGGTACGGCGGGAGACGATTATCAATATTCAAGGATAGGACGAACTAGGGTGATATACAGGGATTTAATGGTGAAACGATCGTTAAATTCTTTAGACCATCGCTTAATAAAGGGTAACATTCAGTGTCATTCATTTATTCAGTGTCACAGAAATGTGATCGTTAAACTTAAGTTTATGATCAAAAAGAGCTCCAAGATCATTGATTGTGGCAGCACGAACTGAATCAAATGCTTTGCTAAAGTCAGTATAAATTACATCAGTTTGCAAGCGATATTGAAAACCTCGGTTGATTGAATCCAGCACCATGCCGTGCTGGTGAGATTATGCTCTTGCATGCATGTTGCAACTGTGATGTGATGAGTTTCTGAAGAAGCTTGAGAATCGCAAAAAGCTTAGGAATCGCAAAAAGCTTCTCAATGGAAGCCTGAGAGCCTTTTTTATGAATTGGTATAAAGTATGATTCATTCCATAATTTAGGTAGGGAAGTTTGCTCAAAGGATAGGTTAAATAGTATAGTAAGAGGTAAGGTAAGCAATACCGAGATGCGAAGAGTCGGAAGTATTATTATATGAGGGGGAAGGGGGGAAAATATTGGATTTCCGTTTAGAGTTTACAAAAGAGTAAAAAGAGCTTTGATTATTGCGAAAATTGAGTTTGCATATTGAAATATAGTTTTTATATATATAATAATATTATATAATAATAATAATTTTTAATTAATTAATTATAATAATTATTTAATTAAATAAAAATAATTTATATAATATAAATTTTTATAGTTGATTGTTAAGGTCAACAAACTGGTTGCGGATTAGAAGGTAATTAGAAAGATGTAACAAGGTTGGAGACTTTAATGACTTTTTGTAAGCTCTAGATTTCCTATTTTTAAGGAGAGAGTGGTGCTTTTTATACCATGGAGGTTTAGACGTTGATGAAGTCAATGTTTCAGGGACAGATTTATTTATGGCGATATGAATTACTTCATAAAAAGAGTCTGTAGCTTCCTCGCTATTGCTGAAATTAGAAAGATAACTCTAGTCAATATTAGTCAGGTGATTTCTTAGGTCACAATAGTTGGTTTTTTTAAAGCATTTTTGACGAGGCTTCTTGCTATTACTGGGGGGGACTTCAGGAGGGTCAATAATTAGCGAAACTAAGAGTGTTGGATGGTGAGAGTCCTCAGGAGTAGATAAATGAGGAGACCTTGCTATTGTGCCACGGGAGTTCCTTATAGGGTTAATTTGGAAAATGGCAGAGTCGGCTAAGCCATCAAGGAAGTCATTTTGGTTAGTGGGTAAAAGCGAGTTATCCTCGTCCGAGTTGATCCATGAAATGAGGGGTAGATTGCAGTCTCTCGTAACTAGAATAAGATCAGCATCATTTAGCAGAGACAAAGCTGATTTAATGGCAGTTAAGTCGTGCATATAAATGATTGCATCACTAAAAATTCAATTCCGATACCAAGATTTCATTGTTTATGACAGTGGAGTTTAGCCAGGTTTCTTTTAGCACAATAGCATCAAAGTAAAGGGAAGCACTGTTAGTAAAAAATAAGTTAAGTTTTCCAAGAATACTGCGAACGTTTTGGTAGCAACAAGAAAAAATCTTGTTGCTTAGTTTTTTGAAATAGTAACTGGACTGGAACCTTGAGAATCTCTGGTCAAGAATTCATGGACAATACTAAAATAATACTAAACAAGTGAGAAAAGTTATCTTCGGCTTGCCGAAGATGGTATACCCTTGAAAACAAAAAAGTTTTGCATACAAAGCCTTGTTTTCATATCGGTCGTTTGTTTGGAAGCTATATGATATAGTGGTCCGATCCGGACCAAACTTTCACAAATCGTGTATGGCTATGTCGAATGAATAAATGTTGAATTCAGTTGCAATAGCTTGGAAAACAAAAAAGTTTCCCATACAAAGACTTGTTATACCCTGTACCCATTAAAAATGGGTGAAAGGGTATCATAATATGGTGCAAGTGTATGTAACAGGCAGAAGGAAGCATCTCCGACCCCATAAAGTATATATATTCTTGATCAGCATCAACAGCCGAGTCGATATAGCCATGTCCGTCTGTCCGTCCGTCCGTCCGTCCGTCCGTCTGTCCGTATCAACGCCTAGATTTCAGAAACTACAAGAGCTACAGACATGTGCCATATATCGTTGGATAAGTAATTACCATACGCAGTACAAGTTTGTTTTTTTATTTTGATATCACCCCCCGTTCCCCCGCAAACAGCAAAAAACTGCCACGACCACGCTCCCCCGCAAACCTCAAAAAACTGCCACGCCCACAATTATTGCCCTAATGCTATGCATTTCGGCATATGCGTTGGTGCTTATAAAAGCTATCTAACTTTTAAATTTGAACCAAATCGGATAAGAAGCACGCAAGTTATGCCACATGCAAAATCTATGGCAAGGGAAGCAGAAGCGCAGCAAAACACGCATTGCGCGACGCCGACTGCGATGTTGACAGCGAAATGTGTATGGCTTTATGACACACGAAATTTATTTTCATTTAAAATCATACCAAATTTATATTGTTATGGTACTCTTTTCTAATATGGTAGAATATGGTTTCATTTATTTATTGATACTAAATAAATAAATTGTAAGCATGTCTAAGGGTACAAGGTATTTTGCAATCGGGAAACTCGACTGCTGCTACCTTACTTGTTTTCATATCGGTCGTTTGTATGGCAGCTATATGATATAGTGGTCCGATCCGGACCAAACTTTCACAAATCGTGTATGGCTATGTCGAATGAATAAATGTTGAATTCAGTTGCAATAGCTTGGAAAACAAAAAAATTTCCCATACAATGATTTGGTTTCATATCGGTCGTTTGTATGGCAGCTATATGATATAGTGGTTCGATCCGATCGATTCTTAAACTTGATCTGCGTGCAACAATAAAATAATGATCTGGTAAAAATTTCAAAACGCTAGCTTTAAAACTACTGTCTATTTTTTGCATAGAAACAGACGGACATGGCTATATCGACTCGGCTGTTGATGCTGATCAAGAATAATATACTTTGTGGGGTCGGAGATGCTTCCTTTAAGGCGTTACACATTTCTGGACAAAATTATAATACCCTTTTCAAGGATATAAAAATACTAAAGATTTAGCAAGGGAAGCTTCTGGTAAAGTTATTTTAAATGAGGATATGCTACGTTTATGTTTAAAATTAAATTTGGTCACAAAAAGTTCTGAAGGAGCTAAGCTAAGATTATTTGCAAGTTGAAACCTAACTTCATCTGCAGTGACGTCAGCGTAAGTCCAGAAGATCGCGTTTCAGTTGGAACACCAGTCAATGGCTTTGGTGATTTTACCACGGGTAGGCGGGTAGGTGCGTCGGCAGGCAGGCGTAGTCATGGAGCAGCAGGCTGGCTTCGTGATATGACGGTTGAAGACTTGTCAAGCATGGGACCAGATGGGAGATTCTGTCTTCATTAAAAAGTTCTGTTTGGTTCTGATGGTAATGGGTCTTTGTTTCATGAGCAAGAAACAAAACTGACTTGGTAGACAGGTTAGTATCCTTTTAATGTATACGAGGTGTGTTCAAAAAATATCGCGATTTTTTTTTTTTTCAAAAATTACTTATTTATTTATGAATATCTATTTTGTCCCTTTCAAAGTAATCCCCATGAGATATTATGCACTTGTGCCAACGGTTTTTCCAATATTCGAAGCACTTCAAAAGATCATTTTTTTTATCTTGTTCAGCTCCACCTTCGATGCCGTCTTTATCTGGTCAATCGTGGCGTAACGTCGTCCTTTCATGGTTCATATTCAGTTTAGGGAACAAGAAAAAGTCACAGGGGGCCAAATCTGGGGAATACGGTGGCTGTTTGTTGTTGACCAAAAAGTCGCGCACAAGCAACGATGTGTGAGCAGGGGCGTTATCGTGGTGCAAAAGCCAATTTTTGTTCTTCCACAAATCCGGGCGTTTCTGGCGGATTACTTCGCGCAAATTACGCATAACTTGCTGGTATTATTCCTTATTGACCGTTCTACCCTGTGGTAAGAACTCATGATGCACGCCCCTGCAATCGAAGAAAACTGTCAGCAGAACTTTCACATTCGACCGAACTTGGCGCGCTTTTTTCGGTCTTGGATCGTGCGTCAGCTTCCATTGAGATGACTGAGTTTTGGTTTTCACGTCATAACCATAAACCCACGATTCGTCACCAATTATGACCCTCTGGAGCTAATTTGGGTCGTCGCGGACAGAGTCCAACATCTCTTTAGCAATGTTCATGCGATGCTGTTTTATGTCACAATTGAGCAATTTTGTCACGAAAATCGAAGACGAGACAAAACACGTGCAAGCAAAGCAGCTGTCAACAACATTCGAAATGGCCGAGCATAAGTGAAAGACATCAGTACCAACATAACGCCACAAAAAAATCGAAATTCGATTATATTTAAACCTCGAAATTTTAAGCGATACTTTTTTAACACACCTCGTACAGCGTATTTGAAGAGTCAAATATCATCTCAGCGCCGCCGAAGTATCAAAATCAAGTCGAGCAGTTGATTAAGAACAGCTATTAGCCGCCTGCTGTCCTTACACAGTGTCCAATTCAGCTGCAAATCCATGCAGATGGAGTGCTGAAACCATTCTGCCAATCACCGAGTCGGTTGTCCGCCAAATACGCTAAAGCTGTCAAAGCCCAAGTTGAGGATTGGTTGGTGAAAGGCATCGTGAGAAAGTCGTCATCCCACGTAGCAAGCAGAGTCGTTGTTGTTAAGAAGAAAGATGAAACGTTCAGAGTCTGCATAGACTACCGCAAGCTGAATAGTATGGTGTTGCAGGACTGATTTCCAGTGCCTTTTATCGAAGATGTCGTGGAGAAACTACAAGCTGCCAAATATTTCACAATAATGGACTTAGGAAATAAATTTTTCCACGTACTAGTCGAAGAAAAAAGTAGAGTCTACACGGCATTCATAATACAAGAGAGAATTTTTGAGTTCAATAAAGCGCCGTTCGGGTTCCGAAATTCACCAGCCGCATTTATACGTTTTGTGAACCATATTTTTCAAAAGCTAATAAACGAAGACATCATACAGCTGTACATGGACGATATTATTGTATAAGTCGTTACAGTCGATAAATGCATGCAGAAGGCGGAAAAGGTGTTGCAAGCTACCGCTGCGTATGTGTTTCAAATAAAGTGGACGAAATGCAAATTCCTATATCAGCCTATATTTTTCCTTGGCCACAACGTACAGAATGGAAAAATTTTTCCTGGTCCTGATAAAGTCGCAGCTGTCAGCCGTTTCGCGACACCAAAAAATGTGAAAGTTGTTCAATCATTTCTTGGTCTCATTGGATTTTCCGGAAATTCATACCTGGTTATGCGCAAGTTGTACGTTCCATTTCAAATCTGCTGAAGAAAGAAGATGAATTCAAAGTTGGTCATGAAGAGCTGCAGTCGTTGTCAAAGTTGAAGCAGTTGTTGACAAGTGAGCCGGTGCTCCACATCTTTAACAGAGAAGCACCCACAGAGTTACATACAGACGCGTCCAAAGAGGGATTCGGAGTAGTGTTGTTGCAGTTGTTTTATGGGAAACTTCACCCCGTCTACTATTGGAGTAAAAAGACATCCCAATCCGAGAAGAAATAGCACAGTTTTATACTTGAAGTGAAAGCATACCTGGCGTTAAAGAAGTTCCGTCATTATCTGCTTGGAATACATTTAAATTGGTAACGGATTGCATCGAATTCAATCAGATGACAAAGCAAAGCTGATGTACCAGGAAAAGTTGCTCAGTGGGTCCTTTATCCACAAGACTTCTGTTATGATATCGAACACCAAGTAGGCGAAAAGATGAAACATGTTGACCACCCCAGCCGCTATCCACAGAATGTACTCATCGTCACAGCAGAACTCTCAGTACAGTTGAAGAAGACACAGCAGAACGACGAACAATTACGAGCAATCGTCAATATCTTACAATATGTTCCATATGAAAATTTTAAGTTGAAAGTCGGTCTACTATACAAAGAAGTCAATGGGAACGAGTTGCTAGTTGTGCCGAAGCTTATGGAGTTTGGTCATTTTGCAGTTCGCAAAACAGTACACAACATCCGGCAGCAGTTTTACATTCCACACCTTGAAGGGAAGGTAACAAAATATATCACTAATTGTATAAGTTGTATTATTCAAAGAAAAAAATTGAAGAAGCATGAAGGGTTCGTACATTGCATAGAGAAGGGTGATGTCCCGCTTTATACGTTGCACGTCGACCACTTGGGGCTTATGGATGCAACGTCCAAGCAGTACAGGGGCATAATGGCAGTCGTCGACGCATTTTCTAAGTTTGTCTGGTTGTACCCGACGAAATCAACAGGCAAAGAAGAAGTGGTCAAGGAGCTTTGGTTTCCCGAGACGTATTATAAGCGACAGGGGCTCGGCGTTTACATCGCACGACTTGGAAGAATTCTTAAGTGACAACATACTAGATCATGTTCAAACTACAACCGGTGTTGCCAGAGGAAACGGGCAAGTGTAGCGAGTGAATCGTTCAATCTTGTGTATAATGTGAAAAAGGCAACAACAAATGTCGAGTGTCCAGTTATCACAGCCAGCAGTTGTGATAACATGAAAATGTGGAAATTCATCACCGAGAATGAAGAGCTGTTGTCATCCGGGTCGGAAGACGACGGCCAGCAGTGGGGAGTCGTCGATCGGCAGTCGTCGTTGCGCAGTCGTCAGTAGTCATTGTATTAGTCATGTAGTCATGTATTAATATTTCCACATCATACCATTAACCATATAACATACATTTAATATAAATAAACATTAATATAATATGAAAGGTACCTGGTTGGTGGCGATTGGAACGCACGACATTGGCTATGGGGCGACACCTGCAACTCCCCTAGGGGACAAGAACTAGCTGAAGCCATCTCCGCCACCGGGGCAAAGATTCTTGCCACAGGAGCCCCTACCAGATACTCATACGTCACCACACATACGTCCACATGTATTGATTTTTCCGTCCACCATGGAGTACCGGACTACTGCGCGAGTATTACCCAAAATTGGTATTTAGAGTCTGACCATCTGTCCCTTGTAGTCACCATAGATACCAATGGGATTAATGCTCGCTCTAATGCAAGGCTGATCAGCAATCGAACTGACCTAACTCTATTTCACCGGAATCTGGAAAGCTCCATCCATCTTGAAACGGAGCTGAATTCTGGGGAGGATATAGAAATGGCAGTGGAAATCTTCATTAATAATATCCATAGGGCTGCTGCTGCATCCACTCCACCTGCGAGCCCACTAAAGCCGACAAAATATGGCGTCACACTCACCAGGTAGGCAAAAGAGCTACTGGCTGCAAAAAGGCGTCTACGAAGAAAAGCAATTCGAACCCAAGACCCTTGGGATCGAATCCTGTGGAACCGAGCAGCCAAGCGACTACGGATCCTCTTAAGGGAGCTCAGAAATAACTTCTTTAAGCACAAGCTGTCCTCGATGGACTACACTGTGGACGCCAATTACTCACTGTGGAATGCACAAAGGCTACGAAAAACCAGCCGTTTAGACAGGTTCCCGTTAGGCATCATGGCGGCGACCTTGAACAGAACGAAGAGGAACAGGCAAACATATTTGCTCAACACCTGGAGGCCAGATTCACCCCACACAACGTTGCTACGCTGGCTGATATCGAAGAGACCCAGGAGAGCTTGCAGACCCCGCTCCAGATTACCGAAGCCATCAAAGGTCTTCCGAAAAACAAGGCTCCTGGCATGGACAGAATATGCCACGTCACACTGAAGGCCCTGCCAAATCGTGCGATCCTTTACATGACACTTATTTTTAATGCTATGCTAAGGATTGTTAAAGTTACCTCCATTGAAGGAGTGTCAAACCTGTGCTGGGGTCATGTTTCTACACATGCTAATCCATGGCATGGTTGATTCTAAACACCTGCTAAGCCAACTATATTTTTCCATCCCTAATAGGAAAACTAGGTCCTTCCGACCATTATGGTTACCTATCTGCAAATCTAACTTCGCTGAACACGACCCCTTTCGCACTATTTGTAAGAACTATAACCTTTTATCACATACTCTATCCCCTGAACTCTCTCTTAATGTAAATAAACTAAAAATCATAGAATACCTCCTAGAATAGCTATAGTGTAGTTATATTTATTATTTTTATTCATATTTAGCAGATCTTTGTTAAATTGTTGTTTAAATAAAAATTCAGTTCTTAATGGGACTTAATGGGATTATAACTCAGTGCGGAATTGTGCCGGACCATCAATTTGGATTTCGTGAGGGTCACGGCACTGTCGAGCAGGTTCACAAGGTTACCCAGCACATTCTACAGGCATTTGATGATCTTGAATACTGCAACTTTTTGCAGTTTTTATTGATATCCGACAAGCCTTTGATCGGGTGTGGCACGACGGTCTCCTTTGCAAGGTGAAAGATTTACTACCAGCACCATATTACTCGCTCCTAAAGTCCTACCTGGAAGGGCGGGTATTTAAAGTCGAGATCCGGGACACTTACTCTACGCCTGCCCAGATGAGAGTTGGAGTCCCGCAAGGCAGTGTTCTTGGCCTGCTCCTGTACTCATTTTATACTGCAGACTTGCCCGTACCCGACGATAACTACATGGAAGGCCCCTCGAAGCCTCTAATTACCACATATGCAGACGACATTGCCGTTCTGTATAGCTACAAATGTCGCTTTGAGGCAACAGACGGTCTGCAGAGATACGTTGCAGCTCTATCACCGTGGTGAAAAGAGGTGGAACCTAAATATAAGCCCTCGAAAAACGTCCAACCCTGCCTTCACACTTAGGTCGAGAACAATCCCACCAATCCAAATGGAAAGACAGATTCTGGAGCAACCAGCAACGGCGAAGTATCTTGGCATCACTTTGGACAAGCGACTCACCTTCTTGCCGCATCTTAAAGCCACTCGCAAGAGGTGCGTCCTAAGACTTTAGCAATTACGTTGGCTGCTGAGCAGAAAGAGCAGTATGTCACTTAGAGTTAAATAAAAAGTGTACGCTCAGTGTGTTGCAATCGCATCCAGGTACTGCAGAATCGTACCCTAAGGCAGATAACCAACTGTCCTTGGTATGTACGGAATTCAACTCTACACCGAAACTCAATCTGCATACTGTGGAGGAGCAGATCAATAGACACACCAGCAGGTACAGAGACAGACTCACCACCCATCGCAGCGAACTAGCCAGGAATTTACTTCCCGCCAGGCCGCTTAGAAGGCTAAAAAGACAAGGCTTCGTGAAGACGCTTCCCCCTCCACTAACATAAATCCCCGTTTCCCCCTCCATTAACATAAATCCCCGTGCTAAGTGCTCGGCGATGGGCTTATGAAGACTATTTGTTACTTGTGTTTTTTTTTTTTTTTTTTTTCAATGTTTTGCTTATTTATTGAATCTTCCCTTTTACTTAAGAGACTAACAATAAGTTTTCAAATCTTATTCTAAACTGACTACATATCATTTTATGAAATGATTCGTGCTGCGTGGCCTAACAAATTTAACGCTGGGCTGGTTGGTCGTTCCGGTGCAGTCGGCTTTGGCTGCATACTCGAGTAAGTTTTCTTGCAAGAGGATTTGGATGTGAGGCTAGTTTTTCAGTGTATTTAACATTTTCTCTGCAATTGTCTCAATGACAAGTTTTATTTGTAAGTCTCTATGTATATTCTCGTTCCGAAGATACCATGGAGCTCCAGTAATGATTCTCAGAATCCTAGACTGTGCTCGCTGTACTATGTCGATGTTGCTTCTCGATGCGTTGCCCCATAGCTCGGAGCCATAGGTCCATATGGGTTTTGAAAACGGAGTTATATAGGAGGACTTTGTACTCCAAGCTTAGGGGAGAGCGAACGTTTATAAGCCAGTGTAGATCCTTTGCTTTTAGTCTGAGGTGCGTCGTCTTGGCCTCTATGTGTTTCCGCCAGGTCAGCCGCTTGTCCAGATGAATACCTAAGTATGTTACGTTATCGGCTTGTGGGATGCGCGTGTGGTTCATTACCAAGGGCGGGCAGCTTTGTTTGTTTAGGGTAAATGTTACCTGTTTGCACTTTTCTTCGTTTACTCGTATGCGCCAATCTGCAAGCCAATGTTTTACACAAGTTAGATGGCGAGCTAGTTGCATCGTAGCTTTTACTGGGCATCTGGATCGACTTAGTATTGCAGTGTCATCAGCGAATGTGGATATCGTTAGCTGGTAGTTTGTTGGGATGTCCGCCGTGTAAAGGGTGTATAGAATTGGGCCCAGAACACTTCCTTGAGGCACTCCGGCTTCTATAGTACAATCGTTTGAAGTGCTTGAACTGAATCTAACCGCGAACAATCTTTTATATAGGTAAGACTTTAGAAGCTTATGTATGTTTTGAGGCAGCAGTTTGATTATTTTAAACATAAGTCCATCCAGCCATACTCTATCGAATGCTTGCGCAACGTCTAAGAATAGAGCTGTGCAATATTCACGATGTTCAAAGGCAGTGCGAATTTCTGTTGTGATGCGGTTAACCTGTTCGATGGCTCCGTGTTTTGCCCGAAAACCAAATTGGTGCGATGGGAGTGTGTTGTGTGTTTTGAGGTGGGGGCTGATGCGTAGTAGCAGCACTTTTTCAAATAACTTGGAGAGACAAGTAAGTAAGCTTATTGGCCTGTATGATGGCTGTGTTTTGTCTTTACCCAGGCTTTGGGATCATAATTATAACTGATTTCTTCCACTTTTGAGGGAAGTATCCAATTTTAGTAATTGCGTTGAAGAACAAGCAGATTCGAAGAACTGCACACATTGGGAGCTCGATGATCGTTTTCGGGGTTATTAAGTCGTAGCCAGGCGATTTTCCAGTCTTCAGTTGCCCTTTAATGACTTTCGTTATCTCGCTTGGCCGAAATTCTACAGGATCTTGTGGTGCTAAGTCAGATGCAGTTCAAGGCGGAAGAGTAAATGAGTTAGTGGCTGGATTTGGTCCGTGTCACTGCCAGACCAGTTTCCGGTAGAGTTACGGAGAGGTACAACCGTTTCTGTTGGTGCCTGTAGGTTCCTGTCGTTTTTCCACAACGAGTTTTTTGTGCCTGTGGGCGTGAGATTCTCGATGTACCTTAGTTGTGCGTCCGCTTCTTCTTTCTTAAGCGCATTGGCAAGTCTGCGAGAAGCTGCTTTTAATATACTCTTCGCGCCAGATGATCTGTGCTCCTGCCACTCCCTTCGAAGTCGTCGTTTTTCAAGCACAAGCAGTTCAGTATCTCTACTTGTCTTGTTAAACTTTATACTGCATACATGAATGTCTTGTGGAGTTGACGCTTTTGCTGCTGCAACAAGTATTGATTCTATATCATCAGCAAACTGATCAATGTCTTGCTCGGTTTCCAGGGGGCTAGAAAAGCCGGTATGTTAACAAACATATTTTTTGTACCTCGCCCAGTTGGTCCTGTTGCTTGTAAGCCTATGCGGTCGGTCGATGTGTTGTAGCTGGTACAAGATGAAAGAGCACCGGACAGTGATCAGAAGAGAGTTCTGGAAGTGCCTCAGCTGTAATCATTGATTGGGATATCCTTTTTGTGATGGCAAAGTCGATCAAATCTGGAAGCTTCATGGGATCTGCTGGCCAGTATATAGGCGCTCCCGGGGAAACATAGTTTAGTTTGCGTTGCGGTTTGCTGATTGCGTTGTACAGCTGTTTTCCTTTAGGGTTCTCTATCCGAGATCCCCAGTACATGTGCTTGGCGTTCCAATCGCCAGCTGCAACAAACCTTTCACCAAACGAGTTAAAAAGTGTTGTGAATTTTTCCTCAGAGATTGTGAAGCGATGTGGGCAATAGACAGCAGCCAGAGTCAGAGCACCGTTATGGCATTGGAGGTTTATAGAGGTATATTGTAAGCAGTCTTCTTGCCAATTACCAAGACAGTGGTGCTTAATTCGCAATCGTATTAGTATGCCAGTGCCTCCATGGGCCTTGTCATCCGGGTGATTCGTAAAGTAAAATTTATATCCTGGTATTTGGAAGTTGTACTTTTCGGTAAGGTGAGTCTCTGAGAGTAGCATAACGTCAATGTTTCTGTCGGCTAAGAACTGAGCAAGTTCTAGCTTGTGCCGCGAAATGCCATTAGCGTTCCAGGTAGCGATTATTAACGGAGTCATTATCCTGATTTAGAAGAAACGAGCATTTGCATAAGGATGTTTTGGTTCCTCATAAGCTCTTGCATAGTTTCTTGCATGAAGGTCATGAAGTCATTCATGCTTTGCTGCATCGAAAGCATAATCTCTTCAAAGCCAATTGGCTGCTGTTGCATGTTCTGTGTGTTTATTTGTTTATTTGTTTTTATTTGGTTAATTTTATGCTGGACGCTGGAGGTGACTGCTGTTGGTACTTGGATCCCTGATTTTAGTACACTTGCAAAGGAAGAATTTGGCATTGTTCGGTGGCTGGCAGACGAATGGATGTTAGTTGTAGTCGGTTCCATTACTTTGTGAGTTGTTGATGTGTTACGATCACGAGCTGAATCCACTCGTTTGTTTAGGCGACTCTTGAGTTCCTTGTAAACAATGCATCCTCGCCAGTTGGCTGTGTGTTTTTCGCCACAGTTGCTGCATAACTTAATTGAACTGTCGTTTTTATTAGGACAGTTTACAGTACTGTGGGCATCGCTGCAAACGACGCAGATGGATTTTAGGGTGCAGTACGCTTTGGTGTGGCCATATTCTTGGCAGTTGGTGCACTGCACAGGTTGCCTGCGCTTGTGTGGCTCTTCTACGGTTATTCTTCGGTGCAGTAAATACTGTAGCTTATATATAGGATTTCGGATGAGGTCACGGATGACTCTATTCCTTTGATGACAACCTGCAATCCTTTGGCACTTTTCAGCTGGTAGGTATAGTAACTCTTCCCAGCTTCGTCCAGGTACTTGGTCACTGATCGGTGGCTAGACTCATCCTGAGTCTGCACTTTCGTTTCTTGTATGTTGCCCTTAGTAAGAGGTATAACATGGAACTTGCTCTCTCCGATAATTGAAACTAGTTTGTTAACCAGAGCATTTGAGGTTTTCTCACGTATATATATTGGTTGCGGCTTTATCTTCTTCTGCTCCTGTTCCTGCACTTCACAGTCATTCAGTAGTGCAAACCTATTTGAACTTGAGTCATTGGCAGCGTTGGCGCGATTTATATTCGGCTGATTACCAGCCTGCTTGTGTTGTGGGCTTAGCTTTCGCTTTATTTGGATGTAGCGATCCAGACCTGTTTGACAAATTTTTTTTTTTTGTTTTGGTTCTTGTCCGCTTTCGCTTTCAAGAGTCGGTGTGAGTGCTTTTTCATTCGTTGTTGTTGATTCAGCGGAATTGTACACCGCTGTCGGTATTGAGCATAGAGTTGATGTTGATGTTGTTGCAGTTGTTGTTGCTAAAGGTGCAGTTGCAGTAGATATCGTGATTACTGTACTGGTAGTTAAAGAATTTGACACCGTTTGGAATGGGGAGAGCGTGAGAGAGACGCTCTCAGTGCGTTCGGTTTCACTTCGAGCAGTCAGAAGCATTGGTGAGCATGACCGCGATCGTGTGCATTCTGCAGGTGCTAGGTCATTGACCGGGTGGATGGTTTGGCACTCGCGGGCGTCAGACACGACGGTGAAGTATGCATTGTTCCGCTGCAAAGAGAGTCGGCGCTCGTCTTGCTCTTTTTGCCGCTGAGCGCGCAATTCGCGTTGGCTCATTTTAGAACGATCGATTTGTTCGTTGTCTATTTGTTTTTTAGTTTTACTTTATTATTCCACACACAGAAAGTTTTGTAAGATAGCAATTTAACATTGCCAATAGCGTCTCTTTCGCTTTCGATTTATGTATTTATTTTATGTTATTAACTATTCACTTCACTAAATTCAAATGATTTTATACGTAGCTCGATGAAAACACGTCTGACTTCGTACACTTGTAAATCACCTTGTGTTGTTAAGGTGCAAAATTGTAGCACGGTTTCAATACTTAAATAATAATAAATAAAAAAAAATATATATATATAACTTATGTGCCGACGACCTGGGGAAATGACCCCAGATCGGCACAAGGTCAGATATTACCAAATTATGTGTGGTTCCACGTGAAATAATACGGCGAAGTATTTGCTTATGGTTTTCCTTTATTAGTTTTGGTTAGTTGAAGTTAAGTAAGATCTGCTCTGCTCCGGTTCTCCTCTGCAAGTGCCACCCGGCTCCCGCGCCACGAGCGTCGAGCCCTCGGTCGGCCCGCATCAGTGCCGAACACGAGCAACGGGACTGCTGCTCTGAGTGCAATCCTGAGTGCAATCCCAGCAACTCCGCATTAAGGTCCGGGGGGCAGCCGGGGCGGCGAGGTAAGAAAGGCCCCGCTTGCAGACCGTTGACCAGCTCAGCCGTGGCACGTGTATGGTGCGAGGGGCCAGGGGAAGCGTTTAGCCGGTGCTAACTGGCGCCACGAGCGTCGAGCCCTCGGTCGGCCCGCATCAATGCCGAACACGAGCAACGGGACTGTTGCTCTCGCGCTCGAGTGTTACAATCCTGAGTGCAATCCCAGCAACTCCGCATAAAGGTCCGGGGGGCAGCTGGGGCGGTGAGGCAAGAAAGGCCCCGCGCGGCGAGGCAAGAAAGGCCCCGCGCGGCGAGGTAAGAAAGGCCCCGCGCGGTGAGGTAAGAAAGGCCCAGCGCGGCGAGGTAAGGAAGGTCCCGCGCGGTGAGGTAAGAAAGGCCCCGCGCGGCGAGGTAAGAAAGGCCCCGAGCGGCGAGGTAAGGAAGGCCCCGCTTGCAGCTGGTGTTAACTCCTCCCCGCCCCAAGATCTGCGGCCCGCAGATCAATGAGCCTGGCTTGGCTCGGTTTGGCCCAATGCCTCTAAGTTTGCGAGTAGCTTATGATGTTCCAGTCAGCAGCATCTGGAGATCCAGCTATCCATTTCCAAGCCGACCCCAGCCAGTCCAGTGTGCGAGATTGGCATCGCGCTCGTCCGGAAAGCCTGTTGATTCCTTCCATGGCTGTGTTGAGGTAGTAGTCGACCAGAGCTTCAGCTTTCCTATCCGCCAAGGCAACCGTTTCTCGTCCGATTTCCTCAGCTAGTCTGTTCATCTTTGCAAGATCGACGAGGTGCGCTAGTTTGAAGACGCCATTGATTCTCCATACCTCGCCATACTGCAAGGGGATCACCGGCCCCTCGTACTTATATACGTGGGCGGGGCTTACTGCGCATGCAGAAATCGAGCTTACAATTTGCAAATATTTGACCGTTTAGGTTATTCTTAGGCTACAAGTGTGTAAGTTGGGGTACAGTACATTTCATGTGTTTATTTTTAATTTTATTTTATATTTTGTAATTTTTTTTATATATATGAAATGAAATATTTCATTAGGTTGCCACTAATTATTTTTTTATTTTAATTATTAATTTTTTTGTTAGTAAAAACCATGTTTCAGTTCCTTAAATCGGATTTGTGGAAAGTTTTTCCTGATCTGGTTCTAATTGTTAATTTGTTGTCTTCCTGTACCTCTTCGTATCTGAACCTCGGCTTTTCTTTTGTTTTTATTTGCTTATTTGCAAAAAAAACTTCCCCCAAGCCATAAGACTTGGACTCGCTCCTATTTTTGTTCCGAGCCAAGTTAGTTCTAGCTTGTTTATACTCGATTAAGCCCCTTATATCTTCTAAAGTTTGTCGCCGGAAATCTGTCAGACCCTGATAATTTATTCTCGACGAGCGGTCGAAAAAAATGTCTGCTGGTTTCCGATTCGTTACTGAGTGAACAGAAGTGTTATAGCGGTCCACCGCTATCATCACCAGTTCGATGGGCTTGAAAGTAGGGAGCTCATTCTTAAGACAACGATAGATTTCTAGGAACGTAGAATGGAATCTCTCGACTTGTCCATTTACTTTACTCTTTTGGGTTGGAGCATAATAAAGATTGATGTTTAGAGACCGAAGATAATTGAGCACTGTCGGGCACAGTAACCCTCGCTCGTTATCCGAAACCAAGACCTTAGGGGCAGTGAAGTAGTGTAGAGCCTCCACCAAGGCTTCTCGCAAATGCACGGATGCTTTTGACTGCAGATGGAAAAGTTTGGCAAACTTGCTGAATTTATCAATGCAACTTAGGTATAACTTTTTTTCAAGGACGAAAACGTCGACGTGAAGTATTTCACACGGGTAGTTAGGAATAGGCGTGGGTTGTAAGTTTGGCTTATTAGGGTGCCTCTCGTATTTGTTGCGTTTGCAACACTGACATGAGGAAATTTGTAGACGGATCCTACTGGACATCCGCGGGAAATAATATTTTTCTAAAAGTTGGAGGCGAATCTCCGTAGGGCCCCTGTGTGCTCTACGGTGTTCTTTTTCGATTATTTCGCAAATTTCCTCCGCGTCGGTCACATCTGCCACTAGACGTTGCGTTATCCGAATTTTGTATAAAAGAAAACTCGCTAAGCAGACGGATTGGAAAAGTTGCAAATAAGCTTCTGGGATTTTGACGCCGTTAATTATTACGGGTCGCAGATACGACCGTAACGAGTTGGTTAAATCGGCAAGTGATCCGTCTTTGAGAGGAATCAAATGGCGAGTATAACCTGGGTACGGGTGTTCGCACATGTACTCTGACCTGGTCGTATCAAAAATGAGTTGGTTCCTGAAAACGTTAATTGGAGATTCAATGTGGGGAATCAATTGCGAGCTGTCATGCGCTATGGGCAGTAGCCAAAGACTGCGTATCATCATCTAGGGTTAGGGTCAAAGGGTTAAGCTGAAGCGGAATGCGTGAAAGCGCGTCAGCCACTACGTTAGATTTCCCGGGTTTGTAGATGAGCTCGCAGTTATATTCCTCTATACGAGCCTTCCAGCGTTTTAATTTCGCGTTGAAGTTTCTGTTGCCCAAGGCGAACGTTAGAGGTTGATGGTCAGTGTATACTTTAATAATACTAGCACCGTATAAATAAGCCCGAAGGTTGCCCAAATTATCGCGAGCATTTCTTTTTCAATAGTAGCGTAATTTTCTTCTGTTTTATTTGGTGAACGCGAAATATACGCTACCGGCCTATCTCTACCCTGGTCGTCCTGTGAGAGGACAGCTCCGATGGCATAATTAGAAGCGTCCGTCGTTAGATGAAATGGCTTAGTGAAACATGGGAACGCCAGTATCTCAGAAGAAGAGAGAATTGACCTCAAATCATTAAAAGACTGTAATGCCGTTTCGTCCATCGTAATTGGAATTTTGTTCGATTGCGAAGATTTTATATTGGCATATAGGCCACGGGTCAAGTTCGTGAGAGGCTTCGCTACCTTCGCATAGTACTGGATGAACTTCCTGTAATATGAGGTCATGCCAAGAAATCTCTTTAACTCTTTAACAGAAGTCGGGGGAGGCATTTCACTAATCGCTCTGACCTTTTTCGGGTCTGCCTTAATGCCATCGGCCGTGACGACATATCCCAGAAATTCTACCCGTGTATCCAAAAAACTTCTCAAGGTTCACTTGGAGGTTCGCCTTTGATAAGCTTGCTAATACCAATCGGAGATTTTTCCAGTGGGTATCATAGTCCCCACTGAAGACGATGAAATCGTCAATATAAACGTAGCAAATCTTGCCAATATGCTCGCGCAAAACGTCATCAATCATTCTTTGGAAGATTGCGGGTGCATTCTTCAAACCGAATGGTAGACGGAGGAACTCGTACTTTCCATTTAAGGTAGAGAAAGCTGTCTTGGGAATATCGCTATCCTTCATGTGGATTTGATGGAATCCAGAGGTCAAATCTAAGGTGGTAAAGTATTTGGCATTGCCAAGGCTGGCCAGTGTAGCATTTATATCTGGGATAGGGTAAGTGTCGGATATGGTGACGGTATTTAACCGCTTGAAATCGACTACCATGCGATATTGTTTTTCCCCATTTGGTTTTGGTTTCTTCGGGACTATCCAGGTAGGGGAATTGTAAGGGCTGTTAGAAGGTCGAATTATACCATCCTGCAGCAGTTCGTCGATTTGACGTTCGACTTCTCCGCGTATATTGACTGGGTACGGGTAACTCTTAGTATAAATTGGGTCTTGCGTGCTTGTGCGAATTTCGGCCTTGACGGCCGTCTCCACTGACATTCCAGGTAAGGGGGGCTCGAAAATGTGAGAAAACTCCTCAAGGAGGGAATTCAAAATTTCCTGCGTATCGTCTGGGTGTTCAGCGGCGAGTAACGGGTTGACGTTTAATGAAGCTTTCGCCGAAAGAGGGATTTTGATTCCTGGGGTTATTATCAAACAATTGTTCTTCCTATCTACTAAGGCTTTTAGGTCTTTGAGAGTATCATCACCAATGATACCATCAAAAGAACGTAAATTTGGAAGGACGAAAAAGGTAATTTCTGAATCGATTCCTAGTGGTTCGAAGAATTTACCAACTAGGCGATGTGTTATTGTTATATTTATAGTATAAGTTTTATTATGCGCTTAACACGTCTGCTCAGTCGATGAGATTTTTAGGAACTGTCAGAACATAAAGGAATTCCAAAATAGGCTGTATACGTACAATATGTGTTGCCAGATCACTACTTTGCTTAAGTTTATCGTTACAATTCAAATGCTTAATATAACACGCCCCCTCAAAGTAGCTGTTCTGCAGATTAAATATTAGTGACGCCCAAGGATGATATGCACTCTCGATGCTTAGTGCTGCTTAGACCCTTCGTTAGGACGTATGCTGGCATATGTTCTGTCTGCATATACTCAATGGTGATGTCGCCATCTCGGTGCTTCTGCTGTATGAAGTGATGTCGCACATCTATGTGCTTCGTGCGTGGGTGGAAGCCGAAACCTTTTACTAATTTTTGTGCGCTCTGATTGTCGTTAAAGAGCACAACGGATCCGCATTTTCGGCCCACCATGTTAAGAAGCTCCTTTAAATATAAGGCTTCTTTACCTGCATCTGACATTGCCAAGTATTCAGCTTCTGTGCTTGACAAAGCCACCGTGCGCTGTTTTCGCGCCTCCCAACTTATGGATGCGCCAGCCATGATGAATGCTAGACCAGAGTAGGAACGCCTGTCGCTTAAGTTTCCACCCCAATCTGCATCTACTACGCCGTATAGATTCTCGCCTGTTCTCTTGTATAATGGCCTGTTATCTGCTGTCTTGTATCGCTTAAGTATCGCAGTATGCGTTTTGCTGCTTTCCAATGTTCCGCTTCATAACATGAATTGAAGAAAGAAATTCACAGCATAAGCAATGTCCGGTCTTGTTGTAACTGAAAGAAACATTAAAGCTTCTATTAACTTTTGATAAGGATACCCTTTCATCTCCTCTTCATTGGGGGACTCGGATCGCTTCAATGTACACTTTGCTTCTATGGGGGTTAATGCAGGCTTGCATTCTGACATACCAAATCGCTTCAATATGGTATTAGTGTACAGCTCCTGTGAGATGAAGATTTGATGCTCCTCCAAGTTTTGTTGGAACTCTATGCCCAGGCACGTCTTCACTGGACCGATGTCTTTCATCTCGAATGCTTCACCAAGGGAACTCTTTATGTGATGCAGCCACTCCTTATGATTTGACGCCAGCAATAAATCGTCAACGTAAATCATGAGTAAGAGAATTTTCTCCTCCTGCCGTTTCACGAACACACATGGATCTTGCTTGGTAGCCTCTAGACCCATCTCCTGCAGCTTCTCTGTTAATTTGCGGTACCATTGCAAACCTGATTGACGTAGTCCATAAAAAGCTTTCTCCAGAAGACAAACGGGATTCTTCATCTCGCTTAAAGCCTTACGCCACGCTTTTCCAGCTGCCATGTTCTTTTTGGTAATTGGATCCTGCTTTGAACCAATAGCTGCACCTGATTTCAATTTGCCTATGAAATAATTCAATCCGTCTGGAACTTCCATGTAGATGCTCTCTTTCAGCTCTCCGTTTAGGTATGCTGTCACCACGTCCATTTGATGGACCTCCATGTCAGACTCTGCTGCCAACGCTGCTAGCATTCTGACTGATGTAAATCGCACTACAGGTAGGTACGTCTCATGGAAATCCTCGCCAGGTCGAGTAGCCTTTTGCGACTAGCCTCGCCTTCTTCTTGCCGGGTATGGTGGTCCCAATAACCTTTTTCTCAGTTGGACGTTCCACTATTTTCCATGTGCCGTTCTGCACATGCGCCATGTACTCATCTTCGATCGCTCTGATCCACTTTTCGGCATCGCTTGAGCTTTTCGCCTCTTCGATTGTAATAGGGTCGCCTGCCATTGCCGTGAATACCATCTCGCATTCCTCAAATTCGTCCTTTGATGATGAGTTAGTGCTCAGCTCATCGACGCTCTCGCCGCTTGCCTTTTCGACTGCTGGCTGATACACTTTGCGTGGTCTACCTCTTTGACCTGTCCTCAAAAGTTTGGGACGCCCTCTGCCACGCCGCTGTTGCACATCATTTGAATCTTCTTCGCTTGATGAGCTCTCACTTGGATGTTGCCGCTCAATCGACTTGCCAATTAAGATGCCCTCGTCTACGATAACCTCAGCGTCGTAGAAGTCCTGGTATTCACTCTTGAACCCTGGAATATTCAAGAACTTGACATCATTACTAATTATTACCTTACGCCTTCCCGGCGGCCATAATCGATACGCTTTCGATTCTGTTGAGTAGCCCACCAGTATACATTCTTCAGATTTGGTCTCGAACTTGCCACGATTGCCACCCTTAATGATCGCATATGCTTTCGTGCCAAATATGCGTAGGTGTGCCATTGTTGGAATTTTTTTCGTCCAGTATGTGTATGGTATCTCTCCATTTAAGCCTTTTGTGACACATCTGTTTCGTATGTAATTTGCTGTGTTTACCGCTTCTGCCCAAAATGACGGAGGTGCCCCAGATTGCCGCATCATGCACCTTGCCATTTCTATTAACGTGCGATTCTGCCGTTCTGCTAAGCCATTTTGCTGCGGGGTATGTGGTGTAGACAACCTTCGCGCAATTCCATGCTTCTTCAAATAGTCGTTGAATTCGTTGTTGCAGTATTCGGTGCCATTATCCGATTGTAGAGCTTTAATCTTGTTATTGGTGAAGTTTTCTGCTTTTGCTTTGTAAGCTTTGAACGTTTCAAATACTTCTGACTTCTGTCTGAGAAAATAAACTTCACAATATCTGGAATGGTCATCGATGAAAGTTACAACATATTTAGAACCATTCATTGACTCAGTTCTCATCGGGCCACACACATCGCTGTGTACGATCTCTAGTAGTTCACTGGTTCGCTCTTTGCTCGTGCTTTTGTGATTATTTGCTGTTTGCTTTTCGCGTATGCAAACTTCACATTTTGATAATTCAGCTTTATTATCAAACTTCATACCGTAGACCTTTTCACTCATGGCCATTCTTTTAACGACCCAAACGGTAGTGCCACTTGTTTATGTCATTTACGTCACTCGCCTCTGCTTTGTTTACATTATGCTCTTCGCTGTTTATGTAATAAAGGTTGCCATATCTCTTCGCTGTCAGCCAGACTTCTCTTTTGTTTTTAACAATTACTGCTTCATTTTTTTCTAAAATGCACCTCAAAGCCATGGTCTGTAATTTTAGAAACGGATAATAAATTTTGACGTAAATCTTCAACATAAAACACTTCTTGTAGATCGATATCCTCTTTATCTTTCTTTCCTTTGATTGCGGTCATTCTAATTTTGCCAATGCCGTCAATCCTCGTTGTGTTGTTGTTCGCCAAGTGCAAAGTCTTTTCGACTGTCTTTAAGTTTTGGAATGCACTTTTGTTTGAACTCATGTGTGCTGAACATCCGCTGTCTAGACACCATGAACCTCCATTTTGCCTCACTGCATACATACTTTGAACTTCGCTTAGCTTACTTTCAATAGTTGCTCTATCTTCTTTTTTCGGTATGCCGTTTCTGTTTCGGCAGTCTCTCGCTATGTGGCCTGCTTTACCACATACAAAGCATTTTCTGGTTTCCTTTTTGTGATAACCGTTTTTCTCGCTTTTTCCGTAATCTTTTGTCTTTTCGACGTTCAACGTACATAGCTTTTTGCTCTCCACGATCTTCCTTTGCTTTTCGTGCTTCTGATTCCTCTAGAATTTTAATGCGCAATACATCAGGGTGCGGTAAGTCATCCCGTGTCTCCATTGCACACCTAAATGTTTCGTACGAATCAGGCAAACTGTACAACAATAAGATCGCTAGTAAATCATCGCCAATCACAACACCAATTTCTTTAAGTTTTTTCACTGCGTCGAAAAACTCATTTAAGTGATGGCGGACGTCGTCGCCTACGTTCATTCGCGACAACGCTACTCTTTTCAGAAGGCTTGCTTTCCGCACGGGACCTTTCGACTGAAATGTTTCTCGCAATCTCGACCAGCACTCTTTTGATGTCACACAATTCTCAATTAGGGTCAACTCTGATGGACTCACTGACAACAAAATATCTGCACGTGCTTTTTCGTCTTGGTTTTCCCAAGCGATTTTATCTATATCGTCATCCGGGCAACTTTTCGTTCCGTCGACGTATTTCCACAATTCGTTCTTCACAAGAACTGCACGCATTTGCAACTTCCACGTATCATAATTGTTTGCGCTTAGCGGTTCGATTCTGATATGTGCACTAGCCATTTTTCACGGCTTTTTATTTTATATATCAAATGCTCTCAACGTATAACTTGTGGCTGGGGCTGGGCCCATAACCTGTTATATTTATAGTATAAGTTTTATTATGCGCTTAACACGTCTGCTCAGTCGATGAGATTTTTAGGAACTGTCAGAACATAAAGGAATTCCAAAATAGGCTGTATACGTACAATATGTGTTGCCAGATCACTACTTTGCTTAAGTTTATCGTTACAATTAAAATGCTTAATATAACAGTTATCATAATGTTACCTGCAGCGGATTGTACAGAGAAAGGTTTGGGGATCGTGGTACAACCGGCTGCAAGCTTGCGGCTAATAAAGTTTTTGTTCGCCCCGGTGTCAATCAAAAACTTTAGCCTTTCCCCCTTCCCCGTCACGTATTCTATGTACGGTACACTAGAGAGGCGTTTGTCATAAAATTCGGCCATAGGATTAGCGTTCTCACGCTCCAGTTCTAAAAGGACCAACCTATCATTATTCTTTTTGATGTCCTCCTTAATACCTGTTACTACATTGGTTAAGGCCTTAAGGGACTCACTGAGTATACGCAATGTCTCCTCCATTTCAAGATTTGGTTCTTGTTGAAAAGATGCAGGAAGTATCTAATGTATTAGACTCGTTATTATATTAGGGTATGGGACGATGGTTTCGACTTGGCAAAAAGGCAATATTAATTTTTATATATTTTTTTGTTTTTTTTTTGTGTTCTTTTTTTCCTAACCGGATTTAGTAAATGTGGCAAGGAAATTAAATGAAATATTTCACTCACCCTTGTATGTCTTTTATTATTTGGCGTGTTATAAGTTGTACACTAACAGTATGAAAATTCGGTGGAGATAAGAAGAAAAAAAGGTGAAAAAGTGTGTTGTACAAGAAAATTTGTATTTAATTTATTTTATCTTGGGAAATTGAGGAATTTTTGTATTTATTTATTTTATTTTACAATTGTGGTGCTGCGTGTGCACTATGAATATTTCGCAATAATTTTTTCATTGTGTGCGGGCTGTCATATACTTTTATTGATGTCCTCAGATTATTTTGGCACTGGGCGCGGTGGTTCCGTAGTATCCCTTTTGGCTGTTTTGCCTACTAAGGTACGGTCGCCACACAACTTGTTGGGCGGTTTTTTTTGGGTGCATTCCACACCACTTAACGTATCCAACAAGCTGCCACACACCAACTTATCGCGCTGGGCGCTCGTATTACAAGTATTATTTTTTGTTTTAGCCATCCGCAGGTAAACTGCGACAATGGTTTCTTAATTATCAGTTTATCACACACAATCTTTTGCACTCGCGAATTGGCAATTTAGAAAAAATTTCACAAGCCGTACCGCCGCAGTGGATTGATTGTGTTTTTTTTGAGTTATAGGCATCGTACGACTTTTGCGCTCGGCATGGACGACGTGGCGTCCTCCGGTGGCGGGTCGTCGTTTTATTATTTAAATTATGTTTTAGTGTTCGCAACACAAGTCTTACATTTTTATGTTTTTTTTTATTTAATTATGCAATATTTTTGCGCTCCGGGATGGGCGTAATTCCCCCCGGCAGCGGGTAATTGCTCTTTTCTTGTTTGTTTTATTTTATTTTATTCACAATTTACCCAAAATTAAACAAATTACAATTACAAAAAAAAAAAAAAAATTTCTTTTCGGCCTTAGCCACTCAACCGGACATTGCCGGTTCCTGCTCGGGCGCCACTTATGTGCCGACGACCTGGGGAAATGACCCCAGATCGGCACAAGGTCAGATATTACCAAATTATGTGTTGTTCCACGTGAAATAATACGGCGAAGTATTTGCTTATGGTTTTCCTTTATTAGTTTTGGTTAGTTGAAGTTAAGTAAGATCTGCTCTGCTCCGGTTCTCCTCTGCAAGTGCCACCCGGCTCCCGCGCCACGAGCGTCGAGCCCTCGGTCGGCCCGCATCAGTGCCGACCACGAGCAACGGGACTGCTGCTCTGAGTGCAATCCTGAGTGCAATCCCAGCAACTCCGCATAAAGGTCCGGGGGGCAGCCGGGGCGGCGAGGTAAGAAAGGCCCCGCTTGCAGACCGTTGACCAGCTCATCCGTGGCACGTGTATGGTGCGAGGGGCCAGGGGAAGCGTTTAGCCGGTGCTAACTGGCGCCACGAGCGTCTGTTGAAGATGTGGTGTTACCAAGTTTACGAAAAGCTTTGGAATTGATGACAATTTAGAGACTCCTTTATAGTTTGTAGCTGCCGATTTTTTTTTTTTTTGTGTAGGGGAATTATGAAAGTTATGAATTATTCCTTCCACATGTTGAGAAGATTTGAAGTTTCCAGAGACAAAGAGAAAAGTTTAAGAAGAGGTCTGCACAATGGCTAAGCGCAGTTTTTCAGAACACAGCCAGGAAAACCATCAGGACCTGGAGAATAGACTTCACCCTCAAACGATCCGATAACACAATGCTTTCGGAGAAAGTTGGTCTAAAAATAAGTTTGGCTTATTAAATATTGTATGAATAAGGCTGATCCATAATTGTAGGAAGTAAGTACGTTGTTTGAAAGAAAGTTGCGAATAGATCGGCAATCCCAGATCAGTAGTCGCAGTTAAATTTTTAAACGAAATTAGGAGGGGAGAAGATACTTACTTACGTTTAGTGTTAACAAAATTTTAAAACTGCTTCGGATCTTGTGTAAACTGGATCCGGCAGCGGTATATATAATTCTAATAACCCTCAGAGTTATGCACGGTGAAGTTTGACCGAGCTACTTTTTTTTTTTTTTTCAATGTTTTGCTTATTTATTGAATCTTCCCTTTTACTTAAGAGACTAACAATAAGTTTTCAAATCTTATTCTAAACTGACTACATATCATTTTATGAAATGATTCGTGCTGCGTGGCCTAACAAATTTAACGCTGGGCTGGTTGGTCGTTCCGGTGCAGTCGGCTTTGGCTGCATACTCGAGTAAGTTTTCTTGCAAGAGGATTTGGATGTGAGGCTAGTTTTTCAGTGTATTTAACTTTTTTCTCTGCAATTGTCTCAATGACAAGTTTTATTTGTAAGTCTCTGTGCATATTCTCGTTCCGAAGATACCATGGAGCTCCAGTAATGATTCTCAGAATCCTAGACTGTGCTCGCTGTACTATGTCGATGTTGCTTCTCGATGCGTTGCCCCATAGCTCGGAGCCATAGGTCCATATGGGTTTTAAAACGGAGTTATATAAGAGGACTTTGTACGCCAAGCTTAGGGGAGAGCGAACGTTTATAAGCCAGTGTAGATCCTTTGCTTTTAGTCTGAGGTGCGTCGTCTTGGCCTCTATGTGTTTCCGCCAGGTCAGCCGCTTGTCCAGATGAATACCTAAGTATGTTACGTTATCGGCTTGTGGGATGCGCGTGTGGTTCATTACCAAGGGCGGGCAGCTTTGTTTGTTTAGGGTAAATGTTACCTGTTTGCACTTTTCTTCGTTTACTCGTATGCGCCAGTCTGCAAGCCAATGTTCTACACAAATTAGATGGCGTGCTAGTTGCATCGTAGCTTTTACTGGGCATCTGGATCGACTTAGTATTGCAGTGTCATCAGCGAATGTGGATATCGTTAGCTGGTAGTTTGTTGGGATGTCCGCCGTGTATAGGGTGTATAGAATTGGGCCCAGAACACTTCCTTGAGGCACTCCGGCTTCTATAGTATAATCGTTTGAAGTGCTTGAACTGCATCTAACCGCGAACACTCTTTTATATAGGTAAGACTTTAGAAGCTTATGTATATTTTGAGGCAGCAGTTTGATTATTTTAAACATAAGTCCATCCAGCCATACTCCATCGAATGCTCGTGCAACGTCTAAGAATAGAGCTGTGCAATATTCATGATGTTCAAAGGCAGTGCGAATTTCTGTTGTGATGCGGTTAACCTGTTCGATGGCTCCGTGTTTAGCCCGAAAACCAAATTGGTGCGATGGGAGTGTGTTGTGTGTTTTGAGGTGGGGGCTGATGCGTAGTAGCAGCACTTTTTCAAATAACTTGGAGAGACAAGTAAGTAAGCTTATTGGCCTGTATGATGGCTGTGTTTTGTCTTTACCCAGGCTTTGGGATCATAATTATAACTGATTTCTTCCACTTTTGAGGGAAGTATCCAATTTTAGTAATTGCGTTGAAGAACAAGCAGATTCGAAGAACTGCACACATTGGGAGCTCGATGATCGTTTTCGGGGTTATTAAGTCGTAGCCAGGCGATTTTCCAGTCTTCAGTTGCCCTTTAATGACTTTCGTTATCTCGCTTGGCCGAAATTCTACAGGATCTTGTGGTGCTAAGTCAGATGCAGTTCAAGGCGGAAGAGTAAATGAGTTAGTGGCTGGATTTGGCCCGTGTCACTGCCAGACCAGTTTCCGGTAGAGTTACGGAGAGGTACAACCGTTTCTGTTGGTGCCTGTAGGTTCCTGTCGTTTTTCCACAACGAGTTTTTTGTGCCTGTGGGCGTGAGATTCTCGATGTACCTTAGTTGTGCGTCCGCTTCTTCTTTCTTAAGCGCATTGGCAAGTCTGCGAGAAGCTGCTTTTAATATACTCTTCGCGCCAGATGATCTGTGCTCCTGCCACTCCCTTCGAAATCGTCGTTTTTCAAGCACAAGCAGTTCAGTATCTCTACTTATCTTGTTAAACTTTATACTGCATACATGATTGTCTTGTGGAGTTGACGCTTTTGCTGCTGCAACAAGTATTGATTCTATATCATCAGCAAACTGATCAATGTCCTGCTCGGTTTCCAGGGGGCTAGAAAGGCCGGTATGGGAACAAACATATTTTTTCTACCTCGCCCAGTTGGTCCTGTTGCTTGTGAGCCTATGCGGTCGCTCGATGTGTTGTAGCTGGTACAAAAGATGAAATAGCACCGGACAGTGATCAGATGAGAGTTCTGGAAGTGCCTCAGCTGTAATCATTGATTGGGATATCCTTTTTGTGATGGCAAAGTCGATCAAATCTGGAAGCTTTATGGGATCTGCTGGCCAGTATGTAGGCGCTCCCGGGGAAACATAGTTTAGTTTGCGTTGCGGTTTGATGATTGCGTTGTACAGCTGTTTTCCTTTAGGGTTCTCTATCCGAGATCCCAGTACATGTGCTTGGCGTTCCAATCGCCAGCTGCAACAAACCTTTCACCAAACGAGTCAAAAAGTGTTGTGAATTTTTCCTCAGAGATTGTGAAGCGAGGTGGGCAATAGATAGCAGCCAGAGTGAGAGCACCGTTATGGCATTGGCGGTTTATAGAGGTACATTGTAAGCAGTCTTCTTGCCAATTGCCAAGGAAGTGGTGCTTAATTCGCAATCGTATTAGAATGCCAGTGCCTCCATGGGCCTTGTCATCAGGGTGATTCCCTGATAATGGCGAAACGCCATTAGCGTTCCAGGTAGCGATTATTAAGGGAGTCATTATCCTGTTTTAGAAGAAACGAGCATTTGCATAAGGATGTTTTGGTTCCTCATAAGCTGTTGCATAGTTTCTTGCATGAAGGTCATGAAGTCATTCATGCTTTGCTGCATCGAAAGCATAATCGCTTCAAAGCCAATTGGCTGCTGTTGCATGTTCTGTGTGTTTATTTGTTTATTTGTGTTTATTTAGTTAATTTTATGCTGGACGCTGGAGGTGACTGCTGTTGGTACTTGGATCCCTGATTTTAGTACACTTGCAAAGGAAGAATTTGGCATTGTTCGGTGGCTGGCAGACGAAAGGATGTTAGTCGGTTCCATTACTTTGTGAATTGTTGGTGTGATACGATCACGAGCTAAATCCACTCGTTTGTTTAGGCGACTCTTGAGTTCCTTGTAAACAATGCATCCTCGCCAGTTGGCTGTGTGTTTCGCCACAGTTGCTGCATAACTTAATTGAGCTGTCGTTTTTATTCTTAGGACAGTTTACAGTACTGTGGGCATCGCCGCAAACGACGCAGATGGATTTTAGGGTGCAGTACGCTTTGGTGTGGCCATATTCTTGGCAGTTGGTGCACTGCACAGGTTGCCTGCGCTTGTGTGGCTCTTCTACGGTTACTCTTCGGTGCAGTAGATACTGTAGCTTATATATAGGATGTACTTCATTTTTGTTGTTTTTCTGACTCGATGGCTCCAGTTCGACTTTAAAGAGTGGCTGCGGCTCTTTGTTCCTGTTGAGAATGTTGATCACCGTTTTGGCGTTGAAGTTCTCCTTTAGTGCCGCGATAATTTCGGATGACGTCACGGATGACTCTATTCCTTTGATGACAACCTGCAATCCTTTGGCACTTTTCAGCTGGTAGGTATAGTAACTATTCCCAGCTTCGTCCAGGTACTTGGTCACTGATCGGTGGCTAGACTCATCCTGAGTCTGCACTTTCGTTTCTTGTATGTTGCCCTTAGTAAGAGGTATAACATGGAACTTGTTCTCTCCAATAATTGCAACTAGTTTGTTAACCAGCGCATTTGAGGTTTTCTCACGTATATATATTGGTGGCGGCTTTATCTTCTTCTGCTCCTGTTCCTGCACTTCACAGTCATCCAGTAGTGCAAACCTATTTGAACTTGAGTCATTGGCAGCGTTGGCGCGATTTATTTTCGGCTGATTACCAGCCTGCTTGTGTTGTGGGCTTAGCTTTCGCTTTATTTGGATGTAGCGATCCAGCCCTGTTTGACAAAGTTTTTTTTTTTTGTTTTGGTTCTTGTCCGCTTTCGCTTTCAAGAGTCGGTGTGAGTGCTTTTGCAATCGTTGTTGTTGATGCAGCGGAATTGTACACCGCTGTCGGTATTGAGCATAGAGTTGATGTTGATGTTGTTGCTAAAGGTGCAGATGCAGTAGATATCGTGATTACTGGACTGGTAGTTAAGGCACTTGACACCGTTTGGAATGGGGAGAGCGTGAGAGAGACGCTCTCAGTGCGTTCGGTTTCACTTCGAGCAGTCAGAAGCATTGGTGAGCAAGACCGCGATCGTGTGCATTCTGCAGGTGCTAGGTCATTGACCGGGTGGGTGGTTTGGCACTCGCGGGCTCAGACACGACGGTGAAGTATGCATTGTTCCGCTGCAAAGAGAGTCGGCGCTCGTCTTGTTGTTTTTGCCGCTGAGCGCGCAATTCGCGTTGGCTCATTTTAGAACGATCGATTTGTTCGTTGTCTATTTGTTTTTTTAGTTTTACTTTATTATTCCACACACAGAAAGTTTTGTAAGATAGCAATTTAACATTGCCAATAGCGTCTCTTTCGCTTTCGATTTATGTATTTATTTTATGTTATTAACTATTCACTTCACTAAAATCAAGTGATTTTATACGGAGCTCGATGAAAACACGTCTGACTTCATACAAGTGCAAGCCGCTAACCCCGAGCTACTAAGTATCTTGAAAAAATTACATTACAGCCAGTTTTCTTATGTCTCTTAAGGAGTCTATTTTTAATGTATTTTAAGTTTTTAAGGCTCCTTGTAAACCAAGGAGGGTCGGTCGAGGCGGATGGATACTTCCATGGCACGCAAGAGTCGAAGAAAGCGTTAAGCGTTTTGTAGAATGTTTCTAAAGCGATATTAATATCGGTGCATTCCCAGAGATCGGACCAATCAAATGTAGAAATTAAATTGCTTAGTCTCTGAAAATCAGCCTTGCGAAAGCAGCGAGTTTTATGAACTCCATGGCGAGACTGAAGGTTGCTAGCAGTAAGGGTTTCAATCGACACCTCAAGCATTGGGTGGTAAGGATCTTCTGGGAGCGAAAGTGGCATGGCTCTGGAAACGGTTATTCCATCTGGATCAGAAACGAAACCTAGATCTAGAAGCCGACCTAAAGAATTCCTTACGTGGTTTATTTGACCAAGGGATATGTCGAACATACCCTCAGTAAAATCGTGATGTGTTGAGAGTGTTAAAGATGGTGAATTCTCGATGTTTGACCAGATAAGTTCAGGTAAATTGAAATCTCCTAGAGTCACTAAAAGGTCACTGTCAGACATGCGGTTAGAAACCAGCTGAATGGCAGATAAGTGGTGCCAGTATGTAGGTGGTTCTGAAGAAGGTGGTAAGTATGAGCATGTTATGAACAGCGATTGAAGCGACATAGTGATTTTGACACATAGGTTTCATTATCACCAAGATTCGGTAACTTAACCACTTCAGAAGCGAAGTCGGAGTCCACAAAGATTAGGATTCCTCCTCCCCTTCGTAGTGGTCGGTCCCTGTCTGGAAAAACTTTATAGCTAAACATATCCGGCTTTAACCAGGTTTCTGTGAAGACTTTAATCTGTGATGCAGATGAAGAACTATCAGAATACAGTTTAGGGAGCTTACTCCGAAGCCCTCTAGTATTTTGATAGGTAAGGTCAGAAATCACTTCACCTTCATAGCGAACGGACGTGTTTTTTTTCTTGCGATCATTCGATTTTATTATTTTCTTGCAAAAGACAAACTGGCGTTTGTTGAGAAATTAATTATTCAAATCTTACACTTTAAACGTTTCCATTCGCACTCGCGTCTGCGCGGTACCGTATTTGGTGTGTTTAAGTTATTTTATTATTTACCCAAGTAAGGTACTGTGCCCTATTTATTTCTATTCCCTTTTCTTACGTTTACTGCAATTTCTACTTTTGCAATAACTCTCTTTCCTAGTTTGCGCTCTTTTTTCCCATTACCTCTTAATAACAAGTGCTCTTATTAACAAGTACAGTGGTTCAAGGCTACTAGTTTGTCTAATATTAATTATTTGTTTTTTACATATTTCTTATATATCTTAAATTTCTAGTTTAAATAAAAACTAGAAATAAAAATATAAAAATAAAAATTTTTTATAATGCAATTTTATAGCATCTGCGCTATAAAATCGTGCAATAAGCCGATTTCCGCGTCCCAGCCTAGCATCCCCTGTTGGCTGTGTGAAAATGTAGTGCATACGAAATGTGCCGGTTTAACCGCCTCAGTTTCGGATGCAATCTCTAGAAACGCTGGTTTCCACTTTTGCAGTGGATGTCGCGCGGTTCAAAAAGAAATGCGAACGTTCATGCGGCAAACTAAAAACGGTTTTAAAGAGTTGATCGGTGGTTTCCGTAAAATCAACGACCAACTCTCTGCGCTGGATTCCCAATTTAGCAGCCTACAGCTACTAAATGAATCCCCAAAGCGCAAAAAAACCGCTATTAGGGACTCCGTATGCACTTATATCGCTATTCAGCGCGATCAGCCGATGACCATGCAGCCCCTCATAACTCTTACTACCCCAAGAGCAGGAGTTCGAAACACAAATGTGGTTTCGGAATTTGACTCCATAATCGAGCATAAGTCGTCTGAATTATCATCCAGGGTATCACTTCAAGTGATTCCTCCGGCACGAGTAGAGTCGACCCCCCTAATATCCACTGCTAAGGGAAAACCACCGTCCGGACCCCCGGTACGGACTGATGTCGCGGTCTTACCAACCGTAACACCAAAGCCCTTACAGGTGATTCTCCCCTCTAAACATATATTTATTTCAGGGCTGGCCCCTGACACCTCAGAGATATCTCGGCTTATATCCAAGCCAAATCTAAGGCCGTTGTTAGAGTGGAGGACATTAGGAAATTTAAATATTCTTATTCAAAGCTTACGTCATCTGTTAAGATACGTGTACCTTTGCCGATGTTCGATACGATCTGTTCGCCCAGCTTTTGGCCGGAGAACATATTTGTACAAGAACATCAGCCGAGTACAGTAAAAAAAAAAGTTAATAAGCCTGTGGGAGTTAAACTCCCAAAGCCTAAAAACCCGGTACCATCTTCGTCACCCGTACATAAACCTTCATCCTCAAAAAACTAACAACATCTATCACCCTTACCTATCAAAATACTAGGGGGCTTCAGAGAAAGCTCCCTAAACTGTATTCTGATAGTTCATCTTTTGCATCCCAAATTGTAGTCTTCACAGAGAACTGGTTAAAACCGGAGATTTTTAGCTCCGAAATTTTCCCAGACAGGTACACCACTTACAGACGGGACCGACCACTACGAAGGGGAGGAGGAGTACTAATCTCTGTGGACTCCGACTTCGCTTCTGAAGAGGTTAAGTTACCGAATCTTGGTGATAATGAATTCCTATGTGTCAAAATCACTATGTCGCTTCAATCGCTGTTCATAACATGCTCACCACCTTCTTCAGAACCACCTACATACTGGCACCACTTATCTGCCATTCAGCTGGTTTCTAACCGCATGTCTGACAGTGACCTTTTAGTGATTCTAGGAGATTTCAATTTACCTGAACTTATCTGGTCAAACATCGAGAATTCACCATCTTTAACACTCTCAACACATCACGATTTTACTGATGGTATGTTCGACATATCCCTTGGTCAAATAAACCACGTAAGGAATTCTTTAGGTCGGCTTCTAGATCTAGGTTTCGTTTCTGACCCAGATGGAATAACCGTTTCCAGAGCCATGCCACTTTCGCTCCCAGAAGATCCTTACCACCCAATGCTTGAGGTGTCGATTGAAACCCTTACTGCTAGCAACATTCAGTCTCGCCATGGAGTTCATAAAACTCGCTGCTTTCGCAAGGCTGATTTTCAGAGACTAAGCAATTTAAATTCTACATTTGATTGGTCCGATCTCTGGGAATGCACCGATATTAATATCGCTTTAGAAACATTCTACAAAACGCTTAACGCTTTCTTCGACTCTTTCGTGCCATGGAAGTATCCATCCGCCTCGACCGACCCTCCTTGGTTTACAAGGAGCCTTAAAAACTTAAAATACATTAAAAATAGACTCCTTAAGAGACATAAGAAAACTGGCTGTAATGTAATTTTTTCAAGATACTTAGTAGCTCGGTCAAACTTCACCGTGCATAACTCTGAGGGTTATTAGAATTATATATACCGCTGTCGGATCCAGTTTACTCAGGATCCGAAGCAGTTTTATAATTTTGTTAACACTAAGCGTAAGCAGGTATCTTCTCCCCCCCCTAATTTCGTTTGAAAATGTACCTGCGACTACTGAGCAGGGTATTGCCGATCTATTCGCAACTTTTTTTCAAACAACTTACTCATTTCCTACAATTATGGATCAGCCTTATTCATATAACATTCAATCAGCTAATCTTATTTTCAGACCAACTTTCTCCGAAAGCACTGCTTTATCGGAACTTCTGAGGGTGAAACCAGTCTATTCGCCAGGTCCTGATAGTGTTCCTGGCTGTGTACTGACAAACTGCGCTAAGCCATTGTGCAGACTCCTTCTTAAACTTTTCTCTTTGTCTCTGGAAACTTCGATTTTTCCCCAAATGTGGAAGGAATCGTTCATAATTCCCTTACGCAAAAAAGGAAAAAAATCGGTTGCTACAAACTATAGAGGAATCTCTAAATTGTCAGCAATTCCAAAGCTTTTTGAAAAATTGGTAACACCACATCTTCAACATCTCTGCAGTTCAATTATTTCTCCATGCCAGCATGGTTTTATAAGGCGTCGCTCCACCACCACAAACCTCTTGGAGCTGACCTCCTTTATTATTATGATGGCTTCCGTAAAGGCCTTCAAACAGATGTCATCTACTCTGATTTTAGTAAAGCATTTGACTCTGTCAACCACTCTCTCCTTTTGAGTATACTTAGTATCCTAGGATTTCCCTCAGACCTTCTCACGTGGATTTCTAGCTACTTAGCTGGGAGAACCCAACGTGTTCTTTTTAAAGATGTACACTCTCGCCTTGTTAGTGCTACATCGGGAGTCCCTCAAGGAAGCCATCTTGGGCCACTACTTTTCACTATCTTTATTAACGACCTACCCGCTGCCATAACGAACTCTCTGGTTCTTATGTATGCAGACGACGTTAAGCTTTGTCTTCAATACAAATCCCCTTCTGCCCAATATAAACTTCAGTCAGATTTGGACAATTTTCAAAAGTGGTGTTCCACCAATCTCTTAAAACTTAATGGGTCAAAATGTAAACTTATGTATTTCTATCGTTCGTGCCCTAACCAGGCGACATACTTTCTCTATGAGATCTCCTTAGATAGATTAACCCAGGTTAACGATCTTGGTGTCCTATTAGATACTAAACTTAAATTTTCCGACCACATTTCTACGATGGTTAATAAAGCCAAGGGCGTGCTTGGCTTCATTAAAAGATGGTCTAAGGAATTCAATGACCCTTATATTACTAAAACTTTATACGTATCTTTAGTACGTCCAATTCTGGAGTACGGGTCATGCGTCTGGAACGCTCAGTATGGGGTTCATCAAGATCGCATTGAATCCGTTCAAAAGAATTTCTTGATGTTTGCACTTAGGGGACTCAACTGGGATGCAAATCTTCACCTCCCATCTTCCTCTAACAGACTCCTTCTAATTAATTTACCTTCCCTAACCAATCGTAGAAAGATGCTGGGGGTCGTTTTCCTCTATAACCTTATTAATGGTAATGTAGACAGCCAGCATCTACTAACACGACTAACATTTAACATTCCAAATAGACGTACTAGAAATTTTAGTCCCCTATTCTTAAGTTGTTGTAGATCTACATATGCCCAGCATGAGCCTTTCAGGGTTTTATGTTCTGACTACAATGACTTATACTCTATTACTTCACTCTGCACGTCCACTTCTATCAAATCCTCCCATCTTCCTCTAACAGACTCCTTCTAATTAATTTACCTTCCCTAACCAATCGTAGAAAGATGCTGGGGGTCGTTTTCCTCTATAACCTTATTAATGGTAATGTAGACAGCCAGCATCTACTAACACGACTAACATTTAACATTCCAAATAGACGTACTAGAAATTTTAGTCCCCTATTCTTAAGTTGTTGTAGATCTACATATGCCCAGCATGAGCCTTTCAGGGTTTTATGTTCTGACTACAATGACTTATACTCTATTACTTCACTCTGCACGTCCACTTCTATCAAATCCTCAATTCTCACCTACCTTTCAGAGCAACAAACGCACTCCACTTTTTCCTCGTAATTTTTTCTAAACTTCATTCTCTCGGGTCTATCCCCGCGATCCGAGCCGTACGAAAAACGGCAGCGCCCCTCGGTCAGTTGCGCGGGAGGTGGGCTGTACGTTATGCAGTGGGAGCCGCGCGAAAAAAAAGAGTAATAGATGTTGTTAGTTTTTTGAAGTAGAACATTTAGGCACAGAAGACGGTTCAGGGTTTTTAGGCTTTGGGAGTTTAACTCCCACAGGCTTATGAACTTTTTTTTTAGCTGTACTCCTCTGATGTTCTTTTACGAATATGTTCTCCGGCCAAAAGCTGGGCGAACAAATCGTTTCAAACATGGTCAAAGGTCCACGTATGTAAAGTTGAGTTGGGCATCGATAGATATCAACGTGCCTGCTTAGCGATAGTACACGATAGTAAGGAAGTATCATGACCTGAACGACATCAAACGAGTATGGACGAAAAGCTAGCGAGTGCAAGACATTGAAAGAGCAGAATTTTAGGATCATGTAGTCAAGTTGTCAAGTACTAAAAGAAGTCGTCGAGGGATAAAGTCCGAGCATAGAAGTTTGTGTGTCGAAGGGTCAACCGTCGTCAAGCCGTTAAATAGTCAAGTGGTCAAGATGCAGCTAGAATCGAAAAGTCGCTGTTCCATCTATTTGTAATACAAGTATAACCAACTATCTATATCAATAAACTTGAATGAAATACACGTATCTTGAAAAATGACGTAAGCCTCGAGTAAGTATATTTAAAAAACGGCCTTATATTTGGCTTGGATGAAAGCCGATATATCAATCGCTAAAGTGACAGGGGCCAGCCGTGAAATAAATATGTGTTTAGAGGGGAGAATCACCTCAACATCAGTACACACCGGGTGTCCGGACGTTGGATTTCGCTCAAGAGTGGATTTTAAGGGGTCGACCTTACTCTTACCGGAGGAATCACCTGAAGTGATGCCCTGGATGGTAATTCAGACGACTTTTGCTCGATTATGGAGTCAAATTCAGGAACCGAATATGTGTTTCTAACTCCTGCTCTTGGGGTAGTAAGAGTTGTAAGCGGCTGCATGGTTGTCGGCTGATCAGGCTGAAAAGCGATATCATGGCATACGGAGTCCCTAATAACGGTTTTTTTACGCTTTGGAGACTCATTTAGCAGCTGGAGGCTGCTACATTGGAAATCAATCTCAGAGAGTTGGTCGTTGATTTTACGGAAACCACCCAGCAACCGAGAACCTCTTTTAAACCGTTTTTAGTTTGCCGTATGAACGTTCGCATCTCTTTTTGAACAGTGCCTCAGCATTCACCCTCGGCGGTCCCACGCCAAAGCCGCCTCGACAACCAGAGGTCTAGGAGGCACCAAGAAATACTTTGTTGCGGCTCACTTAAAACGCTGAGACATAGTAACAACTAAACATCCGAAATGCTGCATCGGCGACCACTTAAACGCTCAAACATAGTATCAACTAATATCCGAAATGCTACATCGGCGACCACTTGAAACGCTGAGTCTTCGTATCAGTTAGCATTGGAGATGCTGAATCGATCCAAACATCGAGGCCACTTGACGACACAGAACCGCATCGGCTCCACTTCTACTTTTCGGTCGATCAGCGTATTAGAGTAAGCACAAAGGTACCAAACCAAAACTATAAAAACTACGGGAATTCATTCAGATTTTCAAACTCAACTCCAACGGACGTTTGTTCTGGCAATCAACACCAGCTAATCTTCACTACTCAACTCCCGGACCTACGTTGGGAGCTAACTCGCGCTCAGGCGCCGCCATATTGAAGCTGGGGAAGATGCAGCATTCCCCCAGGAAGAGTGCCCGGCTAAATGGAGGGGAAGCCACCCGTATAACAACGAGAGCGGATCAGCAGCCAGTGAGTAGTGGAGCGGAAACCCGGCCGCGGGTGAATATCACGGCGGCGACGAATTCTTGCCCGGCCACTACGGTGACTACAATAGCTTCCCAACCTAGAAGTACTGCCGTCACAGCTGCGAGCCCAGCGCCGGAGATGAAACAGCCTCTCACGTTGGGTCTCATGGAGAGAATCGCATCGTTGGAGAAGGAGCTGGAAAAAGTTAAAGCCCTGCAAAGTGTGAGCACCTCCAATTGCGCGCCAATCGCAGTTGGCGCCAACAGTGGTGCGTCGAGTCGACCGCCATCTTGGAGCGGCCCGCCATTACCCACATCTAACGGAGAGGCCTTACATAACGGGGTCGGGTCGATACCCTATAACGGTGACGGTGCGAGCGGTGCGGCCTGCACGCTGCCGCCATCTTGGAGTGGACGGCCATTGCTAACAACTAGCAACCAGTTTGTGGAGCCACTGTGTGCAACAAGCACTGCGCAGCCAGAGCATGGATTCGTGCTACTGGACGTGAGCGTCCACAATGTGGCAACAGCATCGCCACTTATTGGATCCTACGCCGCGATGACGCCGAATGGGAACTCCAGGGAGCATATGAGCCAAGCAAATCCGGAGACTTGCCTGTATTTGGAGGGCACGCCGAGGAGTGGCCGATCTTCAGCTGTGCGTTCGTGGAGACGACCCGAGCGTACAATTGGACGGATCTGGAGAACAGCCAGAGATTACTGAAGGCGCTAAAGGATGAATGTCAGAGCCAGTGAATGTCAGAGCCGGGAGCAGCTGCGCTTTAGGTTCGGTCGACCGGAGTACCTTATACGCAGCCAGCTGAACAGCGTGCGAGAGATGCAGCCAGTTTCGGAGCACAATTTGGCGAAGATCATTCCTTTCGCTACCCGATTGAGTAACCTCGCGGCTTTCTTGCAGTCAGCGAAGGCGGAGCAGCACCTGGGGATCCAAACCCTTATGGAGGAGCTTGTGGCTTTGGTCTTTCGACCAAAAATCATGTCTCTATCTTGGCGACGGATTTTGAAAGAGCCTACGATCGCGTGGGGATTCATGCCGTACTTTGCAGACTCGAGCGCTGGGGCATTGGTCCAAGGCTTTATAGCCTAATTAAAGCCTTCATGACCAATCGGTCCTTCAGGGTTCGAATAAACAATGTCACATCGAACTCCCACATTTTACACAATGGAATTCCGCAGGGTTCGCCACTTTCTGTGGTTTTATTTATAATAGCAATTGAAGATATAAATGACATTGTTACTCGGCATAAAGATATTTACATCTCACTATACGCAGACGACGCCATCATGTTTACAAAAATAAAAAATATTAACGCAGTCAGAGCAAAATTTTTAGATATATTGCAAGAACTTAACTTGTGGGGAGCAACCTCTGGGGCCTCTCTTGCCATTGAAAAATGCCAAATATTACATATTTGTCGGAAACAACGTTGCAACCTTTCCGACATTGACTTTAACAGCCGCACAATAAAATATGTAAACTTTTTAAAAATCTTGGGGATAAGAAGACAACTAGAAAATAGATTTAACATTATTAAATTCCTATCATCTAAATACTCTTACATACATATTAAGACTCTCATAGATATTACGCGCGCATTAATCCTATCTAAAATTGACTACGGTCTGCCAATCTTCGGTTGGTGTGCTAAAACTCACTTAAAAAAGCTACAATCCTCATATCACGGAGCGGTCCGTCGCGCCATTCACGCGTTTCCCACATCTCCAGTAGCGTGCACATTGGTAGAATCTGTTCTTCCGAGTATCAAATCACGCGTAGAAGAAACCACATTGATGCTTATCCCGAAGCTGTACACCACGTCCAACTGCCTGCTAACCAAAGACTTCGAAACCATTTTTAAACAAAAGCGAAATTTTAAGTGCATATTCACTCTAAGACGTTGCGCCAACTACATCAAGCTACTTGACCTTCCCCTCCCTAAGCCCATGAGATTCTTCAAATCGCCAGCACATTGGGGTTCCAAAGAGCCTTACATAAACCTACAAATCTACAATGCTGCCAAAAACGATACATGCCGCTTAGAATACCAAAAACGTTTTTTCAGCGCACAAGAAGATCTTGGTGAGAAAAACTGGATTTACACCGATGGTTCTAAAGACACCGACGCAACTACGTTTGCGGTTGTTGTTGTTGAGCGCACAAGAAGATCTTGGTGAGAAAAACTGAATTTACACCGATAGTTCTAAAGTCACCGACGCAACTACGTTTGCGGTTGTTGACTGCAACCGTAAAATAATTGCAGGAGGTAGGCTCCCGTCATACAACTCCATATTCACAGCCGAAGCTTTCGCCATTCACAAAGGATGCCAATTCGCCTCCAAAAACGCTGGTAAATCTGTTATCTGCACAGACAGCCTCTCCTCTCTTTCCGCTATACACAACTGGAATCATAATGACCCCACAACACAAGAAGTTAGGCACATTCTAAGTTGCCATCCCACAAAAATCACCTTACTCTGGGTTCCCAGTCATCAAGGTATCTATGGAAATGAACTCGCTGACAAAGCCGCCCAAGAGATGAGACTTACACCATCAATCCTTTTCACTCCGTTTAACTGCAAGGATTTACAAAGTCGAATCAAGCTATACCTCAAAGAAAAGAAACTCTCCGAATGGGCACTCTTCATGCACAGGTACCAGATTATTAACCCAAATTGCATCAGTTTTAAGCTACCAACGAATGTACATACGGGAATGCGCGACCTTCATCCGCCTACGCATCGGGCACACCCAATCCACACATCAACACTTACTGAAGAGAACGGCGCGACCAACATGCCAACTATGCGGGGACGAGCTCACCGTTGACCATATTCTCGACGCCTGCAGTCGATTGCACTCAACTAGATCTCTATTATTTTGTACACATAGTCTTTCGAAATTTTTAAGTAACCCATCTTGTGAAAATATTTCAAAAATTTACAAATGTGTCCAAAAAGATCAGTTTATTATATAAAGTAATAACCCATGTCTCGAGTAGAAGGCCACCGTAGCTAGTACTCATTAAATAATTATGTTTAGTATTGTATAATATATTGATTTTGTTAAATAAATAAAAATAAAATAAATCTTCACTACTCAACTCCTGGACCTACGTTGGGAGCTAACTCGCGACATCCACTGCATCAAAAGTGGAAAAAAGGTGGCATTTCTTGAAATTGCATCCGAAACTGAGGCGGTGAAACCGGCACATTTAAAATGCTATAAAATTCCTTTATAAAAATTTTTTTATGATACAAAAAATATTTAAACAAGTGAGAAAAGTTATCTTCGGCTTGCCGAAGATGGTATACCCTTGAAAACAAAAAAGTTTTCCATACAAAGACTTGTTTTCATATCTATTAGAATGGGAGTTTATTTGCGACTAACCAATACATAAAATGATGCGTAACTCGTGACGCGGTTAAGAGAATAAACAAAAGAGATAGATCAATTAGATCCCGTTACATTTAGTATAAGACATTCGCTTTGCACTCTTAATTGAGATTTCAACACTCCTTCTCAAAGAGACATGTCTTTACAAGTTAACTTAAATATCCATTTTTCTTTTAAACATAATTTTCAATTCAATTTAAACCTAACTGTTTAACAAAACCTGTGTGCTTGATCTTATTTAAGTTTTTTGTTAAAATATCAGAAATCATATTTTCTGTTGAAACATACTTAATATCAATAACATTTTCCTTATATAATTGTCGTACAAAATGGTACTTAATATCAATATGTTTGCTTCGTGCATGAATCTTGGAGTCTTTTGCCAGACATTGTGCGCTTTGATTATCACTGTAGATAACCATCTTTGGAACCAGTCCAATTCCTATCTCCTTCACCAGCTTTTTAAGGTAAACTGCCTCTTTTGCTGCTGTTGAAAGCGCCACATACTCAGCTTCAGTTGAACTAAGTGCCACAATGGTCTGCTTTTTGGACTCCCATGAAATCGCCGCACCAGCCATGATGAATGCCCAACCAGTAAAGGATTTGCGATCTGTGCTATCGCCAGCGCAGTCTGCATCAACGAAACAATGGACATGTACACCTGTACGTTCGTAACATAGCTTCATGTCAGCTGTGCCCTTAAGGTACCTCAAGACACGCTTTGCAGCCACTTCGTGCTCCTTGTGAGGATCAGCATTTCTTTGTGCCAATTTAGCCACACTATGCATGATATCTGGTCTTGTCGTCATAGCCAAATAAATCAAAGAACCAATGAGTGATTGATACTTCTTCTGATCCACTTTTGTGCAGCTTGCATCCCCGCATATAACTTGAAAGCCCGCCTCCAGAGGAATCGCGTTGGGTTTGCAGTCTTCCATACCATAGTCTTTTAGTAGACCAGCAATAAATTGTTTATGGCCTATAGTGACACTGCCAGTTTCTCCACACCTCTTTATCTCCATGCCTAGGAAATGTTTCAGGTCTCCGCCATCTACAACATCAAACTCATCTGATATTTGCTTCTTGATGCTAAGGAGGTCATCTTTTCTGGAACAAGCTCAATTTTCTTTGTGTATATGCAAGGCTCGCTAGGACAGGAAATGAATCCAATTTTGTTAAGAACCTCATCTAGCCTCCAGTTCCACTCGCGTCCACTCTGCTTTAGACCGTATAAGGACTTATGCAATCGCAGGACTCGATCTGGGTGTTTTGCGTCTACAAAACTTTCAGGTTGTCTCATGTAGACCTCATCTTTTAGTTCACTGTTTAAGTACGCTGCTGACACGTCCATTTGGTGCATAATCATGCCATGCTCGACAGCCAATGCAATCACTAACCTTATTGACGAGTAACGTGCCACCGGGGAAAATGTTTCCAGGTAATTCACCCCATACTGCTGTCCGCAACCTTTGGCTACTAACCTCGATTTGAGTCGATCAACTTTACCATTTTTGTCGCGTTTAATGGTAAACACCCACTTGCACCCGATTGCTTTCTGCTCTTCAGGAAGGTCAACCAAGCTCCAGGTGTTTGTAGCTCGCAAGTGATCAAACTCCTTCTGCATCGAGATTCTCCATTCATCAGAATGTTCTCCAGTCAATGCCTCACGCACGTTTGTTGGTGCCACCATATTATTGTACTCTTACTAGCATATTGTACTCTTTTCGTGGACGGCCCACTAATCCTGTTCGGACTATCTTGGGGCGACCTGGGCCCCTCTTCTGCGGTGTTTTTTGTTCTGTCCCAGACTCTTCGTCGTCATCACTGCCTTGAACATCCAACGACTGTTCATTGTTGTCAATATGATCTTCTCGGTGTCCAGCAGACTCATCCAATTCAATGATTACTTCTCCTGGAACTGATGCTCTATCATCCTCTATAAACACAACATCTCGGGCTATCACAATGCTTTGTTTTTCCGGGTTGTATAAACGATAAGCCTTAGAAGTTTGAGAATAGCCTACTAATATGTGCTCTTCTCCCTTTGGACGAAACTTCTTGGTATGTGTTTTGTTCAATACGATCGCTTTGCAACCAAACACACGTAGATGGGATACACTTGGCTTCTTTCCAAACCAGGCTTCAAATGGTGTTATATTAGCTAGTGTCGACGTCTCTGCTCTGTTCCTCAAGTATGCCGCTGTCATTATAGCCTCTCCCCAAAAACTCTCACCCACTCCAGCATGAGTTAACATACTGCGAGCCATTTCCAGGAGGGTTCTGTTAGCACGTTCTGCAACTCCGTTTTGTTGAGGAGTATAGGGGACTGTTAGCTGTCTTTGTATGCCTTGACTGACCAGGTATTCTTCAAACCTTCGGGAAACATATGCTCGACCGTTGTCACTACGGATCCTTTTTATCTTCTTTTCTGTTTGCTTCTCGACAAACGATTGGAACTCTTTAAATTTTTCAAAAACCGCATCTTTAGTGTTTAACATGTATACTGACATGTATCGTGTTTTTTCATCGATGAACGTTGCAAAGAATCGTGCACCACCGTTTGATTTTGTGTTTATTGGACCACATATGTCCAATGTTCAGCACACAAATGAGTTGTTGCTCCACTGTCTAGACACCATGTACTTTTACTGTCTATTTCGTTTTTATCTGCACCGAAAACCGAAAACGCATTTGGCTTATTCCCGTTTGAATTTCCTTCTTTTGCTTTGTTATGTTTTGCCAATTTTTCGATCTACACTTTGCAGCAATATGACCGCGCTTTCCACATGACCAACATTCGACACCTTTTTCGATATTCCTTTTTGAGTATTGTTTTTCCGTACCCGACGCGAACATTTTCTGTTCCTTTCCGATCACCGTTTCGTTTGTCTTGCGCCTCTCTCCCTCTTCTAGAAGTTTAACCTTGAGAGCGCTCAGCCCCGGCAATGTGTCGCGCGTTTCAATGGTGACAACAAAATTTTCAAACGAGTCACACAAGCTCGAAAGCAAAATTATGACGAGCATTTCTTCTGGAACACTTTGTTCAATTTCTTGCTGCTTTGCTACCAATGCACTGAATTTATTTAAATGTTCCTCCACACTTTCTGTCTCACTCATTTTCATGTACAACAACTGCTTAAACAAATGTATGCGTCTCGCTGGACCGGATGGCATATGAATTTCACCAAGTTTTTTCCAAGCTTCCTTAGCAGTTATACAATGTTTCACATGATTAATTTGCGTCGGCTTTATACATAGCATTATACTTGCAAGTGCCTTTTCGTCTTTAGCATCGAAAGAGGCTTTTTGTTCTGCAGTGTCATTTTCATTTTTCAGCAAACGGCCACTGACCACTGACCATAATTCGGCCTGTATCAGCACACTTTTCATTTGAATAGACCACACACTATAGTTTTCATTGTCCAGTTTCTCAATTGAGTATTGGGAACTCATTTTTATATCAAATATTAAACACGAGTCACACAAGTCTTTTCGACTATTATCAACAACTTTTCGCTGTTAAACTTTCCAAAAAATAATAGCGCACAGGAGCTCTGCCTGGGCCCATAACCTATTAGAATGGGAGTTTATTTGCGACTAACCAATACATAAAATGATGCGTAACTCGTGACGCGCTTAAGAGAATAAACAAAAGAGATGATCAATTAGATCCCGTTACATTTAGTATAAGACATTCGCTTTGCACTCTTAATTGAGATTTCAACAATATCGATCGTTTGTATGGCAGCTATATGATATAGAAGTCCGATCCGGACCAAACTTTCACAAATCGTGTATGGCTATATCAAATGAATAAATATTAAATTCGGTTGCAATAGGTTGGAAAATAAAAAAGTTTTCCATACAAAGACTTGTTTTCATCTCGGTCCTTTGTATGGCAGCTATATGATATAGTGGTTTTTCACCAGGCAATAAATAATAAATCGAGGAGCGCAAAAAAAAAATAATCAACACAACATCTTATTGTGAGACTAACAATAATTATTCAAATCTTATTATATAACTTAGATAATTAACAATGTAGAGTAATTGCATTAATTAGAGACGGCCCTAAGTTTATAAGTTTATAAGCCAGTGAAGATTGGCTGCTTTAAGCTTCATATGAGTCCTCTTGGATTCTCTATGTCGCCGCCAGGTGAGGCGTCTATCTAGGTGTACGCCGCGGTACGTAACTACGTTTGCTTGTGGGATTAACGTATTATTCAGGTTACAGGGCAGGTTTGTCTGTTCAATGTGAAGGTTTCTGCTTTTGGTCTCGTTTATTTTGATGTGGCAGTTCGCAAGCCATCTTTCCACTATTTTAAGATGACAGGCAAGTTGTTCTGTTGCCTTTGCTGGGCATCTAGATCGGCCAAGTATTGCGGTGTCGTTAGCAAATGTAGAGGTTGTGAGCTGATGGTTTGTAGGCATGTTTGCTGAGTAGATATTGTATTCTGTCTTTTTAGGTAGGGAGTTAGTTGCTTTAAAATGCGTTTTCAAACAGTTTCGAGAGACACGTTAGAAGACTGATTGGTCTGTAGGATGAGGGTTGGGTTTTTTCTTTGCCTGGCTTGGGCATCATTACTATGACCGCCTTTTTCCCCCTTTGGGGATAGTATCTAAGCTTCGTAATAGCGTTGAAGAGATGCCATAAGTTCAGAACCGCACACGGCGGGTGTTCTATAATCATTTTTAGTGTCACCAAGTCATGTCCAGGTAATTTTTTGGGCTTAAGATCTTTTATCGTGGATGCTATCTCACTTTGCCTGAAGGTAGTTGGAATTAAAGGTGGTAAGTTTTTAGTGACTGCAGGTATGAGAAATGAGTTGCTAGCAGGATTTGGTTGGAATACCTTCTGCAGGTGATCGACGAACGCATTGGCCTATCTTCGTCGCTGTGTATCCAGCTTCCAGAAGGGTCCCGCAGTGGAACGACTGTTTCTGCCGGTGGCTGGATATTTTTGTATGCTTTCCACAACGGGTTCTTTTTGATGGTGGGCGATAGTTGTTTGATATATGGATGCTGGGCGTTTTCTTCCTCAAGCTTAAGTGCCCTGGTTAGTCTACGTGTAGCTATTTTTAGATGTTCTTTGGCCGTTGGGGATTTGTGATTCTGCCGTTCTCTTCTTAGTCTTCGTTTTTCAAGTACTAGCTGCTCGATTTCGCGATTTGTCTTGCTATGATTTGTTATTTTGAGATTGTCTGGAGGGGTAGAGGCCTTGGCTGCAGCAAGAAGTGTTTCCTCGATTGACTTTACCAGGCTATCAACATCCTCCTCGGTGAATACCGTATGAGTTGGTTCCATATGCGTACTAGGGTGTCCCTTAAAATTCAACTTCAATATATTTTTATGCATACCTTCTAAATAGTTTCGTATGGACCTAATATAGTCTACAAATAAATATTAGCCCGATTTGTAAATGATAACCCGTGCCGACTTGAGTTTTAAACTTGTCCAAACAAGTTACGCGGGAGCAGAGCGGCGACCTGTTACTGCGAGTTTCAATTGTGATTTCATAAGTGATTTATAACATTTTTAGTGCGTTGTTGTTTATTTTGTGAAAATGTCTGTGGAATTACGAAGTGATAAATAAAATATTTTCCTTATCGGACTGCCAAGCCACCAGATAAATGGTACAAAATTACCATCTAATCGACAAGTTCTCACCGTTTTACTTACAATATTCGTGAAGTCAAGCTGACTGTTAGTGAAAGTGCGAATCTTGTTATAAGAGAGTGCATTATATTTTGGGAAAAAGAATTCCTTCGAAGGCAATCCCTAACTGCGTGAAGAAACTTATTCATTTATATCATGTTTGGGAGGAACTGCAAAAAAACTGTAAGAAAACTCAGTTGACTTTCAAGAATCGTTTTTTTTTTTTTTTTTTTAACATTCTTAATTTGCATTTAAAATCTGTCCAAGTGGACAATCATTAAATGGTTTGGGGGGGACCTTGACTTAAGGGAGGTACATGGAATGTATATCTTATGAGGTTGACTTAGGTGTCTATTGGTTGGGGAGATCAAGCGGGTGTTTCCATTTCAGGCGTCTTGGGGATTGCCTATTATCTAGGAGGTTGATGGCCAGGTGGTTGGGGTGGTTATCCAGTCTTTTTATGTATCTTCCGCTGACGGGTGATCTCCTCTGCTACACATCTAATTCCAAGCTCTTTATGGATTATTGAGTTTTCGTGGTACGGATGGGCGTTCGAAACTATTCTCAGGCATTTATTCTGAAATCGCTGTATTTTGATGCGGTTCGAACAGCTTGCCGTGCCTCACAACTGTATCCCATATGTCCAGATTGGCTTAAGCACTACCTTATAAATAAGCAGCTTGAATTTTACTTTGAGTTTGGACCTCCTTCCCAGGAGCCAATGCAGTTGCTTAAGCCGTAGGTTGGCCTGGTTGCGCTTATTGATTAGGTGCGGACGCCATGTGAGCCTGCGGTCCAGTGTCAGCCCTAGATATTTGGGAGTGTTATTAGTTGGGATGGTTTCCCCGTTGAGTGTGACGGGGGGGCATTCTCCCCTGCGTAGTGCGAAGGTTGTTTGTGTAGATTTCTCGGCGTTGACCACGATGTTCCATCGTTTCATCCATGGACCGAGGGCATTCAGTTGCCTCTGGATGGCTGAAGCTTCCTGAGGATCTGTGGCGGAGGCTAGGAAGGCGGTGTCATCGGCATAAGTGGCTACTGTGAGGTTCCGGGAGGGGGTGATGGGGAGGTCCGCTGTGTAGAGTGTGTATAAGATGGGTCCAAGAACACCGCCTTGTGGTACTCCTGCTCTTATGGGCCTAAGGGTGCTGATTGATGATCCGCATCTCACTCTGAATTCTCTTCCCTCTGTGTATGACTTGAGGAAGTCGAAATGGGAACTTGGGAGGTGGGTTTTAATTTTGAAAAATAGTCCTTGGTGCCAGACTCTGTCAAACGCCTGTTTGACATCAAGCATAACGGCGCAGCAGTACTTCTTCTTTTCGAAGGCCTCAAGTATAGTCTCAACAATCCGGTGGCATTGCTCAGGTGTTCCGTGAAGGCGTCTGAAGCCAAACTGGTGATCAGGGATCAGACCGGCCTCCTCCAATACTGGCAGTACTCTACGTAAAAATACTCTTTCAAGTATTTTGGAAAGGATTGCTAGCAAGCTAATCGGTCGATACGATGCTAGGTTGTCTTCAGGTTTCCAAGGTTTGAGGAGGACAATTACTTCCGCTCGCTTCCACTCTTTAGGGAAGTACCCTAGACGGAGGCAGCTCTTGAATATGTTGGCCAGCCTTTGGGAACAGATTAGGGGCAACATTTTCAGTGCTGTTGCATCGATACGGTCAGGACCCGGTGACTTGCCATTTTTTAGGGAGGCGATCTCCTGCGGAATCTCCTCTGGTTCGACGGGCTGTATTGGCAGGCCAGGAGCACTTGGGCTGTCTATGAACCTTATGGTTGCAGCTCTCTCTTCGCCAGTGCATTTATTTATTTGATATTGCACATGCAGATGCCTTTGACAGAATGAAGATAGAGGAAGACAAAGATTTCTTAAGGAAACAGAGAGAGCAAGGTCGACCGGGATGCTTAGGTGGAATCGACAAAAAACAAACATTACATCTTTGTTAAGTTTTTATAAGACTGAACTGGAAAAATCTTTTGTTAGAGACGATTACCGCGAATTGGTTGAACTATGCGTTGTGTTCTTAGGAGGAGACACAGAGAATAAACTAAAACTCAGGCCCCCCGGACCTTTGCATCAAGCGCGATGGATCGCGAGAGCAATCTATTCTATAAAAATATGTTTGTTTCAATCGCAACTTAAAATTACTGCAAAGGACAAAAATGGTCAAACCAACCAAAATACCAAACCTTGGCTCGAATGTACAATGGCAGTTAAAGAACCTAACCAAGACTTGTCCTTTTTGAAAGCTCTAAAAGAATATGAAAAAGTAAACGCGACAAGTTCCAAGGCATCCATAAGCAAGTTTATTCATCATTTATGGTATTTGTGTGAAGAAACAGTCATATTATCACTCTTTGATGAAGAGGTTGATACCAAAACCAAGACAAAAATTATTAATAATTTAATCAGAGACGAAAGTTCAGATTCCTCTAAACGCTATGTCCCATCGAAGGAAGAAATTACGCAAAATTTGTTTGGTAAGTACTTAATATTTTCTTGTTTCTTTTTCAAAGTTTTGTGGTTTAGTTTTTGCTTGTTTGCTGGTTTTTTCTTTATTTCAGATATGACGCTGGATGATTTTGTGACTCAAAGAAGCAAACGATTTCTTTCTTGACTACAGATCGACGACAGTTTTCTTCGGGGAGACGTATCTTCGCGGGGTGACAATCCTGCTTTTTTGAAAGCTAGAAGACGAAGATTAAGTCGTTTGAAGGTCGTTAATGACACTGCTGAAAGAGCTGTTAAATTAATACAAGATTTTAATGGTCTTATCACGGCTGAAGAAGAGCAAAAACAGTTTTTGTTGCGTTGTGTTCAGGAACACAGAAATCTGTATCCAGACTGTAAACAGACTAAACTGAAGGAAGTAACCCTAATTCATTATTATTATAATTTGTATTTAAATAAAAGTTTGTATTGATATTTTTTTAGTTTTACTCATATTTACTTTATTTGTTGCATTTTAATTAGTTTTGGATCAAACCAAAATGTCAGACCAAAACATTTTTATACCCTTGAAAAAGGGTATTATAATTTTGTCCAGAAATGTGTAACGCATTAAAGGAAGCATCTCCGACCCCACAAAGTATATATATTCTTGATCAGCATCAACAGCCGAGTCGATATAGCCATGTCCGTCTGTCCGTCTGTCCGTCTGTTTCTATGCAAAAAATAGGCAGTAGTTTTAAAGCTAGCGTTTTGAAATTTTTACCAGATCAATATTTTTGTTGCACGCAGATCACGTTTAAAAATCGGTCGGATCGGAAAACTATATCATATAGCTGCCATACAAACGACCGATATGAAAAAAATTTCTTTGTATGGAAAACTTTTTTGTTTTCCAAGCTATTGCAACCGACTTCAACATTTATTCATTTGACATAGCCATACACAATTTTTGAAAGTTTGGTCCGGATCGGACCACTATATCATATAGCTGCCATACAAACGACCGATATGAAAACAAGTCTTTTTATGGAAAACTTTTTGTTTTCAAGGGTATACCATCTTCGGCAAGCCGAAGATAACTTTTCTCACTTGTTTATTAAGCTTTAGAGCTCGGTGGGCACGGGTTGCAATCATGCTACAGATATGAAATTTCATATAATTTCATATAATTTAGGTACATTTTAGCATTTATAAAAAAATTGGAGGGTATGCTTTTTGAAATCATAAAAAAATTTTTTTTTGCCATATAAGGGACAGCCTAATATATATATATCGTATACCGTATATAACATATATGCTGCTGTCCGTTTTTTTTTGTATCATATGTCATGTTCTAAAGAATAAGAAGAACGGTCTTTGATGCGACAGATTAAGAGTGTGAAAGTTAATCAGACGTTTGCAGATCTATTTGCGATTTTGTAAACTACAATTATGATTTAGACTTATAAAAATACTATTAAGTCAGCCAATGTTTTACTTATAGAATTCGAGTAATGAACCTTTCTGCACAACACCACCTAGTTTTGGTCTTCTTTTGTTTGGTGACAGAGAACAGACATTTGACCTTGTTCAAGGGTAAATCTGCAAGTGCCTATATTTTCTTTTTGCATGTCCAGGCCGAGCTTCGTACTGATCATTAGCTGATAGCTCTAGTAAGGAGTCGTCACCGTCACCATGTAAGGAAACGTACGTAAGTGCCTGAAAACTAATTGTGAATCCGGCAACGATGAGACCTTTCAACACGCATTGGTGGTCTCGAAATGTCTCTTCATTAAAGTTGGTGTTTGGGCAGATCACTTTGAGTACAGTTACTGACCATTTAGATTTGGCGCGCCTAGGTTCCCAGGCTATGTGATAAAATAAACTTAATGGTTTTCCCGATTTCCCTTGTAATTGGTTCCTTAACCAGTATATATGTGAAAGTGTTGCAAAATTTAGGCCGCCAGCGCACATACCAACCAGCGCACAAATCTTAGTCAAATTGAAGCCCTCTGTTGTTCCCTCAGGTGGTAAGGGACACAGAGGCATCGGCGGCAACTCCGGCAAACAAGAGGCAACATCGGCGGAAACATCTGCAAAGGGAAGCGGCAACAACAACAACAGGCGGCAGAAACATCTTCAATAATAGGAAGCGGCCATAGCAGAAACATCGGCGGAAGCATCGGCCGGAAATCTATTAATTTGTTCATTTTTCATATATAAATTTTAAGAAATTGTTGGTTTAAAAAAAGGATCTAAAATGAATTTCACTAAAAGAAAAGTCAGTTAGCGAATTTGCCAAAACAGACCTAGATGCTAAGCTTAAGTGTTCCATGAATCAAGTAAAGGAATTCTTAAGACAAACACATAAAGAAATCCAGGAAAGAAAAGTTGAAACCTTTTCACTATGGATTAAAAAATTTAAAATATATCGGAGCAGCATAGAAACTGCTTCTTATTTAATAACAATTGAAGGGTTTCCAAACCAATTTAGAGCAGCAAATTTGAAATAAAAGGGGATAAAGAGATTTATTCTTTATGAAATGCATTTGGCAACCCTCCATGCTTGTGTCCTCTGGTCACACCAAACTGTTCCGTCCGTTGCAGTATGTCTGAAGTAGTCGTCCCAAAGCCTTTCCCGTCTGTGTACAACGGCAATACAAACAAAAAACTAAACTTTGTACATCCGCATTAAATAAACCTTTAAAATACCAACAGGTTATAAGCCCAGCACGGGTATAAAAAGTGCATAAAGTCGTGTGCAAGAGTTGCGATTGGAGGTGATATTCAAATCGAAGAATTTACCAAGAACTTCACCTTCATAGCGAACGGACGTGTTTTTTTCTTGCGATCGTTCGATTTTATTATTTTCTTGCAAAAGACAAACCGGCGTTTGTTGAGAAATTAATTATTCAAATCTTACACTTTAAACGTTTCCATTCGCACTCGCGTCTGCGCGGTACCGTATTTGGTGTGTTTAAGTTATTTTATTATTTACCCAAGTAAGGTACTGTGCCCTATTTATTTCTATTCCCTTTTCTTACGTTTACTGCAATTTCTACTTTTGCAATAACTCTCTCTCCTAGTTTGCGCTCTTTTTTTCCCATTACCTCTTTTTAACAAGTGCTCTTATTAACAAGTACAGTGGTTCAAGGCTACTAGTTTGTCTAATATTAATTATTTGTTGTTTACATATTTCTTATATATCTTAAATTTCTAGTTTTTACCATAAAAATTTTTTATAATGGAATTTTAGCATCTGCGCTATAAAATCGTGCAATAAGCCGATTTCCGCGTCCCAGCCTAGCATCCCCTGTTGGCTGTGTGAAAATGTAGTGCATACGAAATGTGCCGGTTTCACCGCCTCAGTTTCGGATGCAATCTCTAGAAACGCTGGTTTCCACTTTTGCTGCAGTGGATGTCGCGCGGTTCAAAAAGAAATGCGAACGTTCATGCGGCAAACTAAAAACGGTTTTAAAGAGTTGATCGGTGGTTTCCGTAAAATCAACGACCAACTCTCTGCGCTGGATTCCCAATTTAGCAGCCTACAGCTACTAAATGAATCCCCAAAGCGCAAAAAAACCGCTATTAGGGACTCCGTATGCACTTATATCGCTATTCAGCGCGATCAGCCGACGACCATGCAGCCCCTCATAACTCTTACTACCCCAAGAGCAGGAGTTCGAAACACAAATGTGGTTTCGGAATTTGACTCCATAATCGAGAATAACTCGTCTGAATTATCATCCAGGGTATCACTTCAAGTGATTCCTCCGGCACGAGTAGAGTCGACCCCCCTAATATCCACTGCTAAGGGAAAACCACCGTCCGGACCCCCGGTACGGACTGATGTCGCGGTCTTACCAACCGTAACACCAAAGCCCTTACAGGTGATTCTCCCCTCTAAACATATATTTATTTCACGGCTGGCCCCTGACACCTCAGAGATATCTCGGCTTATATCCAAGCCAAATCTAAGGCCGTTGTTAGAGTGGAGGACATTAGGAAATTTAAATATTCTTATTCAAGGCTTACGTCATCTTTTCGCGGTCTTACCAACCGTAACACCAAAGGCCTTACAGGTGATTCTCCCCTCTAAACATATATTTATTTCACGGCTGGCCCCTGACACCTCAGAGATATCTCGGCTTATATCCAAGCCAAATCTAAGGCCGTTGTTAGAGTGGAGGACATTAGGAAATTTAAATATTCTTATTCAAGGCTTACGTCATCTGTTAAGATACGTGTACCTTTGCCGATGTTCGATACGATCTGTTCGCCCAGCTTTTGGCCGGAGAACATATTCGTACAAGAACATCAGCCGAGTACAGTAAAAAAAAAGTTAATAAGCCTGTGGGAGTTAAACTCCCAAAGCCTAAAAACCCGGTACCATCTTCGTCTCCCGTACATAAACCTTCATCCTCAAAAAACTAACAACATCTATCACCCTTACCTATCAAAATATTAGGGGGCTTCGGAGTAAGCTCCCTAAACTGTATTCTGATAGTTCATCTTTTGCATCCCAGATTGTAGTCTTCACAGAGACCTGGTTAAAGCCGGAGATTTTTAGCTCCGAAATTTTTTCAGACAGGTACACTACTTACAGACGGGACCGACCACTACAAAGGGGAAGAGGAGTCCTAATCTTTGTGATCTAGAATTCCGATGGGTGAAAATCATGATGTCGCTTCAATCACTGTTCATCACATGCTCATACTTACCACCTTCTTCAGAACCGCCTACTTGGCACTACATGGTACTGGCACCACTTATCTGTCATTCAGCTGGTTTCTAATCGCATGTCCGACAGTAACCTTTTAGTGACTCTTGGAGACTTCAATTTTCCTGAACTTATCTGCTCAAACATCGAGAATTCACCATCTTTAACACTCTCAACACATAAATGATTTTACTGAGGGTATGTTCGACATATCCCTTGGTCAAATAAACCACGTAAGGAATTCTTTAGGTCGGCTTCTAGATCTATGTTTCGTTTCTGACCTAAATGGAATAAACGTTTCCAGAGCCATGCCACTTTCGCTCCCAGAAGATCCTTACCACCCAACGCTTGAGGTGTCGATTGAAACCCTTACTGTTAGCAACCTTCAGTCTCGCCATGGAGTTCATAAAACTCGCTGCTTTCGCAAGGCTGATTTTCAGAGACTAAGCAATTTAATTTCTACATTTGATTGGTCCGATCGCTGGGAATGCACCGATATTAATATCGCTTTAGAAACATTCTACAAAACGCTTAACGCTTTCTTCGACTCTTGCGTGCCATGGAAGTATCCATCCGCCTCGACCGACCCTCCTTGGTTTACAAGGAGCCTTAAAAACTTTAAATACATTAAAAATAGACTCCTTAAGAGACATAAGAAAACTGGCTGTAATGTAATTTTTTTAAGATACTTAGTAGCTCGGTCAAACTTCACCGTGCATAACTCTGAGGGTTATTAGAATTATATATACCGCTGTCGGATCCAGTTTACTCAGGATCCGAAGCAGTTTTATAATTTTGTTAACACTAAGCGTAAGCAGGTATCTTCTCCCCCCCTAATTTCGTTTGAAAATGTATCTGCGACTACTGATCAGGGTATTGTCGATCTATTCTCAACTTTTTTCAAACAACGTACTCATTTCCTACAATTATGGATCAGCCTTATTCATATAACATTCAATCAGCTAATCTTATTTTCAGACCAACTTTCTCCGAAAGCATTGTATTATCGGATCGTTTGAGGGTGAAACCAGTCTATTCGCCAGGTCCTGATGGTGTTCCTGGCTGTGTACTGAAAAACTGCGCTAAGCCATTGTGCAGACCCCTTCTTAAACTTTTCTCTTTGTCTCTGCAAACTTCGATTTTTCCCCAAATGTAGAAGGAATCGTTCATAATTCCCTTACACAAAAAAGGAAAAAAATCGGAAGCTACAAACTATAGAGGAATCTCTAAATTGTCAGCAATTCCAAAGCTTTTTGAAAAATTGGTAACACCACATCTTCAACATCTCTGCAGTTCAATTATTTCTCCATGCCAGCATGGTTTTATAAAGCGTCGCTCCACCACCACAAACCTCTTGGAGCTGACCTCCTTTATTATAGATGGCTTCCGTAAAGGCCTTCAAACAGATGTCATCTACACAGACTTTAGTAAAGCATTTGACTGTGTCAACCACTCACTCCTTTTGAGTAAACTTAGTATCCTAGGATTTTCCTCAGACCTTCTCACGTGGATTTCTAGCTACTTAGCTGTGAGAACCCAACGTGTTCTTTTTAAAGATGTACACTCTCGCCTTGTTAGTGCTACATCGGGAGTCCCCCAAGGAAGCCATCTTGAGCCACTACTTTTCACTATCTTCATTAACAACCTACCCCCTGCCATAACGAACTCTCTGGTTCTTATGTATGCAGACGACGTTAAGCTTTGTCTTCAATACAAATCCCCTTCTGCCCAATATAAACTTCAGTCAGATTTGGACAATTTTCAAAAGTGGTGTTCCACCAATCTCTTAAAACTTAATGGGTCAAAATGTAAACTTATGTATTTCTATCGTTCGTGCCCTAACCAGGCGACATACTTTCTCTATGGGATTTCCTTAGATAGATTAACCCCAGTTAACGATCTTGGTGTCCTATTAGATACTAAACTTAAATTTTCCGACCACATTTCTACGATGGTTAATAAAGCCAAGGGCGTGCTTGGCTTCATTAAAAGATGGTCTAAGGAATTCAATGACCCTTATTACTAAATCTTTATACGTATCCTTAGTACGTCCAATTCTGGATTACGGGTCATGCGTCAGTATGGGGTTCATCAAGATCGCATTGAATCCTTTAAAAAGAATTCCTTGATGTTTGCTCTTAGGAGACTTAACTGGAATGCAAATTTTCACCTCCCATCTTATTCTAGCAGATTCCTTCTAATCAATTTACCTTTCCTAACCAATCGTAGAAAGATGCTGGGGGTCGTTTTCCTCTATAACCTTATTAATGGTAATGTAGACAGCCAGCATCTACTAACACGACTAACATTTAACATTCCAAATAGACGTACTAGAAATTTTAGTCCCCTATTCTTAAGTTGTTGTAGATCTACATATGCCCAGCATGAGCCTTTCAGGGTTTTATGTTCTGACTACAATGACTTATACTCTATTACTTCACTCTGCACGTCCACTTCTATCAAATCCTCCCATCTTCCTCTAACAGACTCCTTCTAATTAATTTACCTTCCCTAACCAATCGTAGAAAGATGCTGGGGGTCGTTTTCCTCTATAACCTTATTAATGGTAATGTAGACAGCCAGCATCTACTAACACGACTAACATTTAACATTCCAAATAGACGTACTAGAAATTTTAGTCCCCTATTCTTAAGTTGTTGTAGATATACATATGCCCAGCATGAGCCTTTCAGGGTTTTATGTTCTGACTACAATGACTTATACTCTATTACTTCACTCTGCACGTCCACTTCTATCAAATCCTCCCATCTTCCTCTAACAGACTCCTTCTAATTAATTTACCTTCCCTAACCAATCGTAGAAAGATGCTGGGGGTCGTTTTCCTTTATAACCTTATTAATGGTAATGTAGACAGCCAGCATCTACTAACACGACTAACATTTAACATTCCAAATAGACGTACTAGAAATTTTAGTCCCCTATTCCTAGGTGGTTGTAGATCTACATATTCCCAGCATGAGCTTTTCAGGGTTTTATGTTCTGACTACAATGACTTATACTCTATTACATCACTCTGCACGTCCACTTCTATCAAATCCTCAATTCTCACCTACCTTTCAGAGCAACAAACGAACTCTACTTTTTCATCGTAATCTTTTCTAAACTTTATTCTCTCAAGCTTCGTTCGACAACAACTAATCTACTTGAATTTTCGTGAATAATCAACCGAGGTTTTCAACATCGCTTGCAAACTGATGTAATTTATACTGACTTTAGCAAATAATTTAATTCAGTTAACCATCAGCTCTTTCAACGGAAACTCTCGCTTATTGGTTTTCCACCAAAAATCCGTATGTGTTAGAACCACTGTCAGGACCACTGTTGTTTATACTCTTTGTGAACGATCTTCCCAATGTGACTAGTTATGCCTCTACGCTTATGTATGCTGATTATATCAAGTTATGTTATTCCTTCTCGAAACATTTCCTGCACAGTCATCTGCAACTAGACCTAGAAGAACTCTATACGTGGTGCTCAGGCAATCTTCTATTCATAAACTGCTCAAAATGCAAACTTAGGACATTTCATCGAAGTGTACCGCTTATTGTCTCTTACTCTCTCGGAAATTACGTCCTTGATCGTGTTTCCACAATCAATGATCTTGGAGTTCTTTTTGATCATAAACTTAAGTTTTATGATCACATTTCTGTGACAGTGAATAAAGTCAGTGGAATGTTAGCCTTTATTAAGCGATGGTCTAAAGAATTTAACGATAAAAAGTTTTTAATACTTTTGTGACCGTAGGCATGTCCTAAGCAAAAACTAAGTATAGGGGCCAAAAACGCTTCCTTGAGGAACTGCTGAAACTGTCTTAATTGACGATTTGTACCCATCTGCAGAGATATTGAATGTGCGTTCTTTCAGGATACTTTTAACAACCAAGTATGGCTGCGGCGGGAACAGCCGCTTCGCTTTGTACTGGGCTCCTAGCATGGTCTAGCAGGGTGCCCCTTGCTAGAATCTGACAAATTCATGTTGAGTATCAAGTAAGGCACCTAGTGCTATTTCTTTTCTATAGCTTCTAAAAAAAGCATCTACTTTATGTAGTTGCTTAAGGGTACCGTGCTGTAACCGGAAACAAACTAAAATTTTGAAATAGCTTTGGTAAAATCCTTGCAATTGAGCAGCCTGTTTCGAATCAGCCTCTCCATAATTGTACCCGAGATAGGTGTAAACTGATCGGCCTGTATGAGTCAACGTTTGTTGGTATTTTTCCAGATTGATAAATCATAATTATGCTCGCCGACTTCCAAACTTTCGCAAAGCAGCCAACATCAAGAACGCTGTTAAATATTGAAGCAAGAAATTGCATTATTATCAAGATGTTCTCGTGGAGCTTTCTTAAGTGGCAGCTTGGCTATTAGATTCTTCACTTCTTTCAGTGGCACAGCACTAGGCAGGATCATATGAAACGGCTATTCCAGAAACCCTTCAACCTAACGACAAAGACTTTTCGGTACATAGTTATAGGGTTTAAAACGTTGCTTAAGGTTTTTAGCGAACACTTCAGTTTTTACCAAGCTAGTTCGACACCAGCCACATCAAGAACGCTGTTAAATATTGAAGCAAGAAATTGCATTATTATCAAGATGATTTTTAATTACTGATTTTGGGGTGGGCTGAGCATTGAACCATTTCGTTACGCCACTGTTGAAATTTGTGCTCGCAATAGTACCCAAGTTATCTAAGAAGCTATTTATTTCGGCCAGCTTTATTTGAGCAAGGCCTTATGCAGGCAGTTGGCCAGTTTTTAACCACGTAGCGTGCAATACAGCCAGAATAGGTAGATCCGACGAAAGTTTCTGGAAATTTGGCAGGTGCACACTCGCTATCTGTCTGTCATTAGTAGCGAGGTGGCAGAGTACTGTAGTGGTGGGAATGATACATAAGATATCCTGGGAGGTAGATGCGCTGACATATGCATATGTGTTTCCGTGGCAGTCATTACGTCCATATCGTGATCACTGAGCAATATCCGAAACTCCTCAGAGCCCATTGTTAATCCGCAAGCGTTCCACAATGTGATTTTTAAGGTTCGTTGGGCTATTTCGGAATACGTGTAATCAGAACCTGAACCAGTTCTCTGAAAACTTTATTAGCCTTTACAGTTTTTTGTGTAAGCTTAAATAGTTAGTCCAGTCTCATATTGATGGCCCGAATGGAGTTGTCTATCGCACTGAGTTTATTTTTAAGGCTATTGTTAGTACCACAGTACCACGAGCCCTAGATTGACTCATGTTGGGTCAAGCAATATCACCATAGAAGATGTTTATTCCTTATGCCCCAGCTGGTATGTAACTGCTTGAAGAACGTTGAGGAGGTTTGTGTGTGGCAGGATTATTAGTCAACGGTAGCCTGGTCGTTGGTTTTAGCTTCTTAGCTTTGTCTGCTCTGAGACAAGGTCACCACCACAATTTACACACAGACAGACGTCCCTTATGCACAATGCGGATCCGGTCAAATGGGGACCACTGCATTTTCCACAAATAGGGTTCTAGGTGCAATAGTTCTTAGAGTGTCAAAAAATTTGGCATCTTTGTCATTGTCGCAGTTCTTTTTTACGTGTAGCGCGCACTACAGTGACTCTGCATCTGCCATGTTGAGTTATCTTAAGAGACATTTTAACATTCGGGCCTTGTTTTATAATAATACAATAAACATTTTTTTCTAGTTTTGAAGTTTGCTCGAAGTCATGCTCGTTTTCCTGAATGTTCTTCAAGTCGGAATTTTTATCGCATTAGATATTGAGCGGTTCAGAATAAATGCATGAGAACAGTTTCGAACGCCCATCCGTACCACGAAAACTCAATAATCCATAAAGAGCTTGGAATTAGATGTGTACCAGCGAAAGATACATAAAAAGACTGGACAACCACCCCAATCACCCAGCCATCAACCTCCTAGATAATAGGCAATCCCTAAGACGTCTGAAAAGGAAACACCCGCTAGACACCTAAGTCAACCTCATTAGATATACATTCCATATACCTCCCTTAAGCCAAGGTCTCCCCCAAACCATTTAATGATTGTCCACTCGGATAGATTTTAAATACAAAATAAGAATGTTAAAAAAAAAAAAAAATTAGATATAAAGAACCTCATAACCGTGATCCCCAAATGCTTGTTCTATCTGTGAACCAAAAACATTAGCATGGATTCTTTTAAGCACTACTCTGTAGCGTTTTTATTCTTTAATTTGCTGTTGCCAGAATTGACAACTTAACTTGTATAGTTATTTTACAGCTTTACAAAAAGTATATGTGTTTGCTGTATAGATGCTGGACACACCAAACCTAAATGTGCAAATGTAGTAGTTTAAGAAACCAACACTCAGATAAAGGTGACCGGATCGCCAACACTTGGTACGCAAATGACTGAGGGCTTGCTATATTTAGCGTATTGTTTACCACCATCTCGGGCAGCCGAGTCTTCAATGTCGTAAAGGGGGCTAAGGCATGCCTTTTTCTGTTGACAATACGATCATGAAAAATCATGGATTTTTTTGATCATGGAAACTCTGATTTATGTGGCTTATTGATGTCACTGATGTCAGTGCTGCCAGCGGTCCATTATTATAGGGCGAAGTTGGCAACTGGTCACGGTTGTGCATTCGGTGTTTTATGGTGCACAGATCCAGCTGGCCTGTACATTTGAAATAGTGCAGGTAACACTGCTATTATGGTAATGTTGCTGCTGATTGTCACCATTGAGCGGAAGACCGTAGATTGAGTTGGCATACCTTCCAGAGTAGCGGACAAATCTGCACGGCTGGCGCGGGGTTGGGAGAGTATTTCTCCGGGGGGTCTATACGTGCTACTTATCTCGTTTCCTAAAATTTATCGCACCCAATGCTAGGTCGCGATTGGCAAATGAATGCTACATTATATAAATTATCTTTATATTTATGCCGTGTAATGAAATTGATACTTAACACGATAAGATTTACCGGTTTACCTATAAGGTAAATTATAAAAACCTGCCGCTTGCACAGCGCGCAGCTTAGAACTTGCTTATTGCTGATAAGTTTCGCAGACCAAAGCCGAGGACACCGTTAAGAAGTGTCAAAAAACCGATATAATATGTTATAAACTGTCCATTAAAAAAATAACGTTGCCTTTGTAACCGACACAAGCAGTCTCCTAGCCTGCAATCTGGGTTCTCCCGCGTTGGGGAGATTCTTGCCAGGGCTGCAGCTGTCATTGCGTGGTCCTTGAAACAGAGCCCACGGTCTATGAGGACTTCCAGGTACTGCGTTTCTGTTGAGACGATTTCTACTTCCTTGACTTCGACCTGCATGCGCTCAGCGGTCTTTCTGCTGCTCAACAGGACTACTTCGGTCTTATGCGCAGCAATTCCTAGGCCGACTTTCTCGAGCCATTTGATGATCGCCCTGATCGCCACATTGCTGTTTTCCTGTAGTTCCGGTATAGTCTTGGCAACAGCTGTTACCGCAACGTCGTCGGCGAAGCAGTGCAGCTCCACGCCTCTGGGCTTGCTGATGTTCAATATCCCATCGTACATAATGTTCCATAGGATCGGTCCAAGTACCGACCCTTGAGGAACACCTGCGGAGACTTGGTGACTTCTTGGACCAGCTTCTGTTACATACCATAACACGCGGTCCCTGAAGTAGTTGCTAATTACACTCTGTATGTATCCGGGTATACCCAAGTTGCGCATTGCGCCGAGGATGTTGGGCCATCTCGCTGAGTTGAATGCGTTCTTGATGTCAAGCGTGATAATGGCACCCCCTAACCATCATTCACCGTCGAGTGAGTTCTTGGCTACGTCTGTTACGGCTGTGAGAGCGTCAAGCTTACTTTTCCCCTTTCGGAAGCCATACTGTTGGCTTTGAAGGCCTGTGGGACTCTCTGTGATTACCTCTAAGCGCGCGTACAGTATGCATTCAAAGAGTTTGCCCACAATGTCCAGCAAGGGGCAATATCTGCCTTCTACACTTGCAGGCCCCTTGGTTTTTTCGCAAAAGGACTAGCTTCATCGTTTTCCAACGCTTGGGTAAGACTCCGTCCAGAAGACACTGTTGGAATGCGTCCTTGAAGACCTCAGGTCTTGCGGTTGCAGCTGGGCGTGGTGCGATTGCCCTCTGGATCGTTGCGCTTGCCTCCTTGACCTGAGGCATTCCGCCCGAAGCTGGGGTAGAGAGACACTCCACCAGTAGATCGGGGGTTTGCGTTTCGCATTCGTGTTCCTCGGCATCACTGCATCGCACGTTGCTTTCAGCATATCCATGAGCGCTGCAACCTTGGTCTCCGCCTGTCCATTTGTGGTCTCCATGAGCTCGATCTGGTATGCCAACATATGTTAATCCAGTTTCCTGATGTCCCAAACTGGCTCTAGTGCACTTTTCCGCTGACTGGGCATCGGCCTCATCGTTCGGACCCTGAACGAGATCAGCGTTATGTCCTCTTGCACCATCCAGTTTGCGTTAGTCACTAGGACTCTTCTAACAAAGGTGACATCGATGAAAGACGTACCTCTATCGTTATTAAACGTAGGTTTGAGACCGTCGTTTAGCAGTACGAGGTCTAGCAAGCTCATGGCATCGATCACTGCTCGGCCTCTTGGGTTAGAAGTCCGACTGCCCCATTCTGTAGCCCAGGCATTGAGGTCACCTCCTATGACTTCGGGTCTGCTCCCACTAGCATATTCAACAAGCTTTCCAAGCATGTCCTCAAATTGCTCCGGACTGTCTCTAGATGGAGCATAGCAGCTGTAGAAGTGTACTCCTTTTATTTTCGCGTATGCGATGCCGCGCATTGGTACGGTTTCCCACTCTTCCATAGATAGGCTAGTGTGACATTTAATAGCCGCCTTGCCTAATTCATCAAGTAGCACCCCTGAGTTTCCCACACCAGGAAGGTATGGTTCACTTAAAAGCACTACGTCCGCCTTGCGCTTTGAGCGTCGCGTCGCGTTTGCGATAACCTCCTGCAATTCTTTAGCTCTGTTGTTGAGAGCCGATAGTTCTTTAATCACTCCCTTAGTCTCTCTGGTGACGTGGCGCTGGGTTTCAAAAGCTGCAAGCAGTGTGTTGATCTTGCCATTCATCCTGGCAAGAATACTTCGCAGGTCCTCATTCTAATACGCCGCGATCAAGTCCGTAGCCCGTTGTGGCGATCCAGTTGGGGATTTCGCTCTGGTATTTGCGACGGCACGCTGATGAGGTCCATAATCCTCTTCTGGCTAGTAGTCGGAGCCAGGTTCTCCACCTCTGCAGCACTGCATTCGCCGGATGTCGCAGCCGTCGGTACTCGGATTCCCAATCCCTGCACAGTAGTTCCGTCTTCTCTTATGTGGGACCTCGACAGTCTGGAGCTTCTTCTGAATGGGTCGTCGCCGATGGGGGCAGTGCCCCCCGCTAGACTATCCATTCAGTATCCCGCGACAGCGGTTAGGCCTTTACAGATGATGAGCACCAAGGATTAGAGGGGGTCCCACATAGGCCACGGCTTTCTCCTAGGCGTTGACTGGTGGTACTCTCTTATTCTGCCTCTTCTCAGACACCAGAGCCTCTACTTAGGCACCGCAAGAGGATAATTATTGGTCTGTCCGCGACCTTTGTGCCTTTCCCCTTTTAACAATTGCTCCACTCCATTTTAACTTTTATGAATTCGCGCCCTAGAAGATCTGGCAGCGTTGTTGATCGTCCTTGATCGTCCTTGCAGTAAGTTGCCTGCACTAACAGCTGTTTACATAGCTGGGCCGCCCACAACCAAATAATTGCCAATTTAGACAATTTGCAAATTCTTGGAATTCGCGCTTGCGCAACACCAGTATGTGGTAATACGAGGATTTTCGCGCAGCGTAACTAAAACACGCCCGTATCAGAGAACTTTCTCTTTGTTAGTCATCAGCTGCCATCTGTCGAGTGCCAAATGTTCAGTTTGGTTTGGCAATTCATGATGAATAGCTTAACAGCTGAGCAGCGATACCAAATCGTTGAATTTTATTTCCATATCACAGGGCATTTGTGAAAGTGCACCGTTGCACTTGAAATGCTCCAAAGCGATCCGCTATTTCACCGGAAAATTGTGATCAATGACGAGGCTCGCCTTTGCTAAAATTAATCCTTACAACCTATGAATTGGTGTATGGTATTATTTTTAAGGTTTCATATGCTGTACCTGAGTAATGTCTAATTAAATATAACATTCCAGTAAGTATTATTTTCATTTGTTTATAGAATATTTAATTAATATTTGATTATTTAAGAAATGTGCGATTTAAGGCGTTCATACTCTGTATCCCAAGACGATGTTGATATCAGAGTGTTGCGATGTTGGCATATATATGGTAAGTAATAAACTAGGGGTTCTCAAAGCTCTAAAAATATTGCACGACAACGAAATTCTGCACAGAACGTGCAGAAGTTGGATCAAAAAAGATAATGTGCACTCGTACATTTTGTTTGTGAATTATCATTACAAATATATCAAAGAGTAAAATATTTATCAAGAATATTAAAATATTTAACTAAATATTTAAATATGATACACAAAGTCAAACCTAAACGTGGTTAATATACGAATTTATACAAAATTATTATCGATATTTAGCTTAGTTTGTGCATTGAAAATTGTAATGGTGATGAGCAAGAAGGTGATTTGTATATGACTTATACGATAAGAGCTAAGATAAGGCGCTGTAGGCTTTCATTTATGTAAGATTGATTATTATATTAATGTTTATTTATATTAAATGTAGGTTCTATGGTTAATGATATGATGTGGAAATACTAATACAATTCAGCTACTTTAATGACCGCGACTGGACTGCTCTCGACTGCTGACTACTGACGACTGCTCAACGACGACTGCCGATCGACGACTCCCAACTGTTAAAAAGGGTAGGTGGCAGCACTCTTGTGTGTTGCCACCTTACATATATGGGTTAGAAAAGGCATGTATTTAAATCGGTGACATCGGCTCGGTATATACAAATCTTAATATAGAAATATGCGCGCTGTCCACAAATGCACCTGAATCGACCTGCTTTACATTAATTCAGCACGAAAAAATTAGCCTTTTAGTGTTCCGTGTTCTGACTACAACGGCCTATATTCTATTACTTCACTTTGCACTTCCTCTTCTATTAAATCCTCAATTCTCGCCTACCTTTATTTGGCATTATTTTTATACCCTGTACCCATTAAAAATGGGTGAAAAGGGTATCATAATATGGTGCAAATGTATGTAACAGGCAGAAGGAAGCATCTCCGACCCCATAAAGTATATATATTCTTGATCAGCATGAACAGCCGAGTCGATATAGCCATGTCCGTCTGTCCGTCCGTCTGTCTGTCCGTATCAACGCCTTGATCTCAGAAGTCATATATCGTTGGATAGGTAATTACCATACGCAGTCCAATTTTTTTTTTTATTTTGGTATCACCCCCCGCTCTCCCGCAAACCGCAAAAAAACTTCCACGCCCACAATTATTAACCTAATGCTATGCAATTCGGCATATGCGTTGGTGCTTATAAAAGCTATCTAATTTTTAAATTTGAACCAAATCGGATAAGAAACACGGAGTTATGCCACATGCAAAATCTATGGCAAGGGAAGCAGAAGCGCAGTAAAACACGCATTGCGCAACGCCGACTGCGACGTTGACAGCGAAATGTGTATGGCTTTATGACACACGAAACTTATTTTCATAACCAAAATCATACCAAATTTATATTGTTATGGTACTCTTTTCTAATATGGTAGAATATTGTTTCATTTATTTATTGATATTAAATCAATAAATTGTAAGCATGTCTAAGGGTACAGGGTATTTTGCAATCGGGAAACTCGACTGCTGCTACCTTACTTGTTTTTTTGTTAATAAGTGTCGTCGCTCTATTGGAGTTGCCTTCAACGGCTAAATCCCCCCCCCCCCCTTGGAAAGACTCTTCCGTTAGAAGTAGCTCGTTTTATTCTATAATCATTTTTTAAGGTTATTCAATATAAATTATTTTGATCCTACCTTACCGAAGAGTGTCCTCAAAACTCTCGTGCGACAATGCACTCTAAGTTTTTCGCGGCTTGCGATGGTGTCAAACAGTGTGCCCGCACACATTTATCCAACAAAAATCCTATCACTATCAGGAAAATACTGACTATACGATTACACCGTTCGATCCGCGAATTCCCCGACCCCGTGAATAACCGATTCACTCAAATCCAGAACAGCAAATTTAGAGACGGGTCGCATCATTGTCCTCGATAGGCCGTTGTCACTTACGCGCACCTTGGCGCGCCTGACGACTCCATCTGCTCAGCTGTAGACCTCCTCCACGATCCGTCGGGGCAAGGCGGGATCGCAGACGAAGACCATATCACCCTGGTGGATGGGCTCCGTTCTTCGGCACCACTTCTCGCGGCGCACAAGCGTAGGCAGGTACTCCATGACTCCATGGGCAGCTCCGCATCCAATCCAGGCAGATTGGCTACTCCCTTGAGTAAGTCATTTAGGGTCAACGGCGCCTCCTGGTCCGCATCCACAGGCACATGGGTAAGCGGACGCGAATTCACAATATTCTCCGCCTTAATTAGGAGACTCTTCAATACATGGTCCTTCGGCGCAAGTTCCTTCAGGGTATGACGCAGTACTCTCTTGACGCACTGCACCATGCGCTCCCATACTCCGCCCTCAGACGGGTTCACTTGCAAATTTAAAACCCATTCTATGCTTCTGCTTGACAACTCACTCTGAATCTTCTCCATCTCGAACACGTCACCAAAGCGTCTGGCTTCCCTGTCAGCTCTTACGAAGTTCTTGCCGTTGTCGCTGCGCAGTCTATGTACTGGCCTTCTATGGCAGACGAAGTTCCTGAACGCAATTATGCAGGAATAAGTCGACAGGTTCTGCGCCAGCTCTAGATAAATCGCCCTTGCCGTCAATCACGTGAACAAGGCGACCCAACGCTTCTCCTTGTGACGGGACACAGTCACCAACAGTGGCCCAAAGTAGTCCAATCCAGTGTACTTGTACTTCGATGGCCATCCACCCGCATCCAATCTGTCCTCTGGATGAGGTCCCATTACCGGCGGCATAGGCTGCACTCGCTGCAACTTGCACTCGTTGCACGATGAGATCACTTTCCGCATCACTCGCCTCATCTTCGTGACCCAGAATCTCGTCCGGATCTCAGCGATCCTAGCATCCACATTTTGATGCTTCATCCTGGCATGGAAATGTCGCACAATCAGCTCTGTCAGACTGTGCCTGTGTGCCAGTATTACGGGCCTCCTCGCACTGTACGGCATGCACAGTGCGGCATCAATTCTGCCGTAAGCTCGCAGAATCCCGTTCTTGTCCAGGTAGGGTACCAACCCTCGAATGTCGCTCGAGCTAGCGACGTCTTGTCCAGTTTCCACCGACCTCATCTCGTCGGGAAACGACTCCAACTCTGCCTGTCTGACCAACAGGTTCTCCGCGTGCTTACATTCTGCTGCAGTAAGGCCGTACTCCTCGAGATCGCTTCTCTGTTTACGGCATACGCGCGCAAGCCGTAGGACGCAGGCCATGATCCTCACCAGGCGATTGAAGCTAGAGAATCTCTGAAACTGAATAACAAAATAGTTTGCCACGACTAATGCAAACTCACTGGGCATCTCTTCTTCATCAGGGGCATCTGGAACACGCTCAGTTCTCTCCTCAGGCCCCGGCCAGCTGGCTGCTGGCTGCCTCAAAAATGCAGGTCCTCTTAGCCAACTTGAATCCTGGCTAAGGTCGACTCCCCTCTGCGACTGCGTCGCATCGTCCGCCGCATTGTCGGCCGTAGGCACCCATCTCCATTGAGAAACCTTTGACGACTCCAGAATCTCCGCCACTCGGTTGCCAACAAACTGCTTATACCGGCGGTGGGTGCTGCCCTTCCATCTTAGCACCGTCTTTGAGTCCGTCCATAACACCAGGTCCGTGATGGCCACACTGTGCTCCTCCTTGACAGTGTTCATCATCCTGGTTTCGAGAACTGCTGCCTGCAGCTCCAGCCGTGGGATCGTCATTGTTCTCATCGGGGCGCACTTCGTCCTTGCACATACGAAGCTCACCAGCACGTTGTCGTCTTTATATGTGACCATCCAATAGGCCACCGCCACGAATGCTGCCTGACTAGCATCCACGAAGACATGCAACCCTATGGCCCGGACTGCTCCACGCCCAAAATAATGGCGAGGACGTCGGAACTGTCCCACGGCGTCCATCTCTTCCAGTAGTGGTTCGTCCCACTGGATCTTCTGCCTACAAATCTATCGCAGCAGAAGCTTCGCGGTAATCATGAGAAAGCACAGGAATCCCAGGGGATCAAACGTCGACATCACCAGACTCAAATATTCCCTCTTCGTAGGGACTCGATCTCCACTCAGAACGCTGCTTGGCACTCGATGATACTCCACGTTGAATCTGAAGTCATCCGTTGCTACCTGTCAACGCATTCCGAGGATTTTTTGCTGAGCCTCACCCCATCCGACGCTCTTGACGCGTCCAGGTCCTAAAGCCGTCTCCACGGTGGGCGAGCTGCATGAAAACTGGCATAACTCGAATTCAGCATCCGCATGTATCTCCTCCACTCGGGTAGATACGCTGATAGCCGCGGTCTCTGTAGCGAAACTGTCCACATAGTCATCGACATAATGGTAGTCGGTGATAGCCTTGACTGCTCTCTGGTCCAAATCCCGAAACTTCAGGGCATTCACGGTCTTCACGTAATGCGCAGCACTCGGCGAGCATGCTGCTCCAAACGTCATTACGTTCATCTCATAGATATCCGTATCTCTCTCGTCGTCGACATCTCTCCAGAGGAATCGTTGGGAACATCTGTCCTCGGGTCCGATCAGCACTTGATAGAACATCTCCTGGATGTCACCCCACTGCTCCGACTTCTCCCTCTCTGAAATGAAAGAGCGCAGTTGGTAAAGGCTTAAAGTGCTGTCATCCACTGACACGGCAAGTAGGCAGGAGATCGGTGATGGCGTAGTCGATTGCCCACTTACACGGCCAAACACAACCCAGCCCAGCTCCGTTGCGGCCGCGTACGGTCCCTCTCTAGCGAACCTCCTCGTTCTAAGTGGCAATACGAGATGTCCGTTATCCAGGCCGATGAGCAGCTTCGGAACCACGTTGCTGTAGGGCTTCATCGGCAGACGCGCATCCCTATGCTCGCCCTGGACATCCTTTCAACTCAATGCCTGCATCAGCAGACTCAGGCTCGAAACGGCATACACGTTTCTCAATACGTGGCGAGTGGGCTTTCCAACTCCGCTTATCTTCAAACTCACCACGTTGGTAGGCTCTCTGGTTGCCCTACCTCAAAACCATTGAATATTTAGCTGACGACGCTCTCCTTACACTCCCAGATCTCTTCGCAGCTCGTCTTCGATCATCGTGACGGAGGATCCGTTATCTAGGAGCGCATCCGTATCCACTTTCCGTCCAGCTCCGTACAGCGTAACTGGCAGTATACGGAACAGTAGGCGGGCTCCTTCGGCGCCGACGCAGCTCAAATTCCTCTGCATGGGCGCACCCGCTTCACGCGGAGCTCCTCTCTCTAGGCTGTTTCTGGGAACAGCTGGCTGCTCCCTCTTGGTCCCTGTGACCATCTCGTTTGCGAAGGCATCCTGGACGGGCTGCGTCTGGAAACTGCTGCCTGCTGGTTCCCTCCGTGGCGTCTGAAACCACCTCGCTCCTGCGGCCTTCGCTCCTCGTCCGCGCCATGTAGCAGACGGTGATGCATCTTTCGGCAACCATTAATCTGGCACTCACCTTGCTTATAGCAGGATCTAGCCATGTGCCCGCTTCGTAGGAATGTGAAGCAGAGTCGGAGGCTCTTCACAATGCTCCACCTTCCCGGCGGCGAAGCTCTAACGAATTCTCTGCAACTCGTGATTCCATGTTGTCCTCCACAGATGGGACAACCTCCATGCCGATGCTCGCATGCAAAACTCGACGCCTCGGCTCCTTTCCCTCGACATCCAAAGCCGTGCACACCACGTTTGTGTACTCCTGTAGCCACGCGCTGATGTGGACTACAGGGGGAAAGGGCACAATCGTTGCAGCATGCCTGGCCCAGTCCACTCGCTTGCTCGGAGGAAGCTTGGCCACAAGCTCCTCCATGAGGGATGGGTTCCCCAGGTGCTGCTCCGCCTTCGCTGACTGCAAGAAGGCCGCGAGGTTACTCACTTGGGTAGCGAAAGGAATGATCTTCGCCAAATTGTGCTCTGAAATTGGCTGCAGCTCTCGCACGCTGTTCAGCTGGCTGCGTATAAGCTGTTCCGGTCGGCCGAACCTAAGGCGCTGACATTCCCTGGATGAATTAGTAGCGCCTTCACTGTCTCACGGGCTTCATCCTTCAGCGCCTTCAGTAATCTTTGGTTGTTCTCCAGATCTGTGCAATTGTACGTTTGGGTCGTCTCCACGAACGCACAGCTGAAGATCGGCCACTGCTCGGCGTGCCCTCCAAATACAGGCAAGTCCGAAAGCTTCCTTGGCCCATATGCTCCCTGGGTTCCATTCGGCGCCTTCACGGCGTAGGATCCAACAAGTGGCGATGCTGTTGCCACATTGTGGACGCTCACGCCCGGTAGCACGAATCCATGCGCTGGCAGCGCAGTGCTTGTTGCACACAGTGGCTCCAAAAATTGGTTGATTATTGGTGCGCACCGCTCGCACCGTCACCGTTATAGGGTATCGACCCGACCCCGTTATGTAAGGCCTCTCCGTTAGATGTGGGTAATGGCGGGCCGTTCCAAGATGGCGGTCGACTCGACGCACCACTGTTGGCGCCAACTGCGATTGGCGCGCAATTGGAGGTGCTCACACTTTGCAGGGCTTTAACTTTTTCCAGCTCCTTCTCCAACGCTGCGATTCTCTCCATGAGACCCAACGTGAGAGGCTGTTTCATCTCCGGTGCTGGGCTCGCAGCTGTGACGGCAGTACTTCTAGGTTGGGAAGCTACTGTAGTCACCGTAGTGGCTGGGCAAGAAATCGTCGCCGCCGTGATATTCACCCACGGCCGGGTTCCTGCTCCACTACTCACTGGCTGCTGATCCGCTCTCGTTGCACTCTTCCTGGGGGAATGCTGCATCTTCCCCAGCTTCAATATGGCGGCGCCTGTGCGCGCTCCAAAATGGCGTCTCCGACAACTTGTGGCCGCTGGCTGCGGCCGTCGATGTTTGGCGCTCCTTGCGCCTCGTTACCGCTGGCTGCGATCTCCGCAAATGACGCTGTACTGCGTTTTCTCGTACGCGACCCGGTCGTACCGACGCTCTGCGCGACTCCTCTGCCAGTACGTTGCGCTGGCTGCGTTCTCAAATCCTCCTCGCTGGCCGTATAAATCACCACTCCAGCTCCTAGCAACTCTTTAAGTGGCCGTCTAAGCCGTCATTCCAGCGCAGGTTGCCCTTGCAGTCTTCCTCGGACTGCGAATAAAAGATGTCGTCGCTCGATTTGAGTTGCCATCAACGGCTGACGGCTTCAACGGTTGATTTAGGTAGCTGATGGTTTTGATGTGCTAGTTTTTGGGTGGGGTGGCATGTAGGTAGGTTGTTGATAAGGTTGGTAGATTGTTTTGTATAGTGGTTCGAAAGGTATCATCTTTTTTTGGAGTATTTATTTTCACATTATGTAAACTATTTTACACCTTATTTGGATTTGGGGTTCATCATAAATTATCTTTATTTAAGGTTCGTACCTCGTAAAGACCTTGCTCCTGCAATATGTTTCTTATTAACAATTAGAATTATTAATTTTGAGATTTAAGTGATGTAGCAATTTTTAAATTAAAGTTTAATAATTTTTTTTTTTTATATTAACTCTGCTTTTATTTATTGAATCCTCTTAAATAAGAAATAACAATAAGTTTAAAAATCTTAACTAACACAAATTTTTTCTAAACAGTTGTTTTATTTTTCCAACAACCGAGATTAAGCGTCCCTAAAAATTTCTTCGCTGGGTTGGTAGGTTCCTTCGTCGGAGACGGGAACGACTGCTGAGCTGGGTTAGATTTCTCGCTAGGTGGTTGGGGTACGAGGAAAGTTTGCTATGATATTTTTTCATAAGTTCTGTGATTGCATTGATGACTGGTGGAATATTTAAGTCTCTTTAGATGTTTTCGTTCCGAACATACCACGGTGCCCCAGTAATGGTTCTCAGAATCTTTGATTGTGCTCGCTGTATGATGTCAATATTGCTGTTGCTGGCGTTGCCCCATAGCTGTGCGCCATAGGTCCAGATGGGTTTCAATACTGCATTATAGAGTAAGACCTTGTGGTCCAGGCTGAGCGGAGAGCCAGCGTCGAAAAGCCAGTGTAAGTTGTTCACTTTGAACTTAAGATGGGTTTTTTCGCTTCAATGTACCTGCGCCATGTGAGTCTTCTGCCAAGGTGTACTCCTAGGTACGTTACCTCATCTGCTTTTGGGAGTGGTATGTTGTTCATCAAAAGTGGTGGGCAATCTTGTCTGTTTACGGTGAATGTCACGTGCTTGCATTTTTCCTCGTTTACTTTTATTCGCCAGTCAGAGAGCCACTTCTCAGTGTCTATGAGGTGCAATGCCAGCTGTGCTGTAGCTTGGATTGGGGACCTTGAACGGCTAAGGATAGCTGTATCGTCGGCAAACGTTCACACTGTTAGGCGACCATTTGTAGGAATGTCAGCAGTATAGATGAGGTATAAAGTAAGCCCAAGAACGCTGCCTTGGGGGACTCCAGCCTTAATTTCGTGGTCAGTGGAAGTGTCAGTTTTGCACCGCACTGCAAACTTTCTGTCATATAGGTATGATTTTAGAAGTTTGTGTGTGCTTTCGGGTAAAGCTGTTTTAACTTTAAACATTAGGCCGTCTAGCCAGACTCTGTCGAATGCTTGGGATACGTCTAGAAATACGGCTGTACAGTATTCTCGATTTTCAAATGCAGTTCTTATCTCCGCTGTTATTCGATTCACCTGTTCAATGGTTCCGTGGCTTTCACGAAAGCCAAATTGATGGGCTGGGATTATATTGTGGGCTCTCAGGTGTGGATTCAGTCGGATTAGCACGCATTTTTCGAATAGTTTCGATATACATGAGAGTAGACTTATTGGTCTGTACGATGAAGGAACTGTGTGATCCTTACCAGGCTTCGGAATCATTATAATAATCGATCTCTTCCATCGTTGTGGAAAGTAGCCAAGTTTTGTGATGGCAGTAAAGAGCTGCGTTATGTACCGAACTGCAGAATGTGGCAGCTTGATGATCATTTCCGAGGTAATAAGGTCGTAGCCGGGGGATTTTTTCGGGCTGAGATTTTCTTTAATTATATTAGATATTTCTTTTGCACGAAACACAATTGGGGTGTGTTGCTGGTTGCAGTTTGCATTTGAAGTCGGTATCGCAAAGGCTAGTAGCCTCGTTTGGCGTAAATACATTTTGTAGGTGAGCGGCAAATGTGGTGGCTCTGTCTGCGTCACTACGTGCCCAGCCGCATGAGGAATTCCTTATGGGCAAAACGGTTTCAATCGGTGGGCGAAGAGTTGGATGGGCTCTCCACAGTGACTTATGTTGAATACCTGTTGGTGAAAGTTGTCCTATATATCGGCTCTAAGCGTATTCTTCCTCTTGTTTCAGAGCGTTGGTCAGCTTCCGTATGGCTATTTTTAGCTTTTGTTTTGCAGATGGTGATCTGGAAGATTGCCATTCTTTACGTAAGCGTCGTTTTGCGTGGACGAGTTGCTCGATTTGTGCCTTAGTCTTATTTGGATTAATTGTAACGTGTGTGGTTTTAGATGTTGCATTTCGAGCTGCTTCCGTAAGAATGGATTCCAGTGTTCCTGTGCATCTCTCTATATCAGGTTCAGTATTGAGTTTTGGGTTTAGCTCAATGTGTGAACTTATATATTTTTTATACCTGAGCCAGTTTGTTTTGTGCGAAGTCAGTCTGTAAGGTGGTTTTACGTATTCTGCGTACCGGCTGAGGTGAATAAGTACAGGCGAGTGATCAGATGACAGATCTGGCAGAAATTCAGCTCTAACCAAACTGCGAGAAATATTTTTCGTGACTGCGAAATCAATCAAGTCAGGCAGCTTATTGAGCTTTGATGGCCAGTATGTGGGACTCCTAGGGGAAGCATATTAAGTTTATTATTTTGAGGATTACTCTTTGATCTTCAACCCCGACGGACGTGTTTTTAACAAAGCTCCAGTTAATATTGAAGTCTAAGTGCAAAATTCAAGCCCAAGTGAAACCATTAAATAAAAGCGAAAAGACGCTAATACATATTTATATGTGTTTCAAAAAAACCCTATATACTCCTGTGAATAAAATAAACAAAAACAAGTGAAAACAATAAACTAAACAAAATATGAGCGCACCCGGCGCTCAAAATCAGAAGCGAGAGCTTCAAGCAAAACAAAACAAAAACAACTCCTACATCTCACTCACCCACATATCAAATCACACAAACAATTATCAAAACTTGCACCCGCAGAGTGATGAAAGAGCGCGATCTTGCTCTCCAGCATTGGAGAGACCCAACAATTACTCTCAGCAACGAAGACCAGAATGCGCGCCAAATTTACCCGCGCGTATACCAACAACAACTTCCGCGATACAAATGAACACTCAACTCCCCCGCTCACAGCAGGTACGCTCTCAACTCTCCCACTCTCAACTCTTCCGCTCTCAACAACCTCAGACACAAATACCACAACTACAGCAACTATAGCAACAACAACCACAGTTTGCTATGCTTCAATGCCGATACGCTCTTCCTCAGCGAATATTAAAACACCCACAACCTCAATACCCGCTCCAACAACAATAAACAAAACTCAATCCTCTCTCCCAAACAAACAAAACTTAAAACGTCACCGAGAAAACCAGTCTCCAAACGGTTCCAAAGATCTCTTAAATGGCAACAAGAAACAGAAGAATAAAACTCAAACCGCTACTCAAAAAACTCTCAAAGAGTACTGGCTAGCCGAGCCAAACTCAAGCAACCGCTTTGAGTTACTAGCACAAGATGATGAAGACGAAAACCAAACTGACAATGGGACAAATGCAACGATAAATACGCAAATGCAAATTGAGCACAAAAAAGCAAAACCTCCCCCATATATGTTCAAAATGTTGAAAACATTTACGCACTAACTACTGCTTTAAATTCATTAAAAGAAACACGATATGAACTTAAAGCACTGTCAACTAATGAAATAAAAATACAGCCACTAGAAACTACTCACTACCACAACATATTAGGACTATTAAAAGATAAATCGACCAAATACTACACCTTCAGACCAAAAGACCAGAGAGGATTTAAGGTAATCCTTCGTAATGACAAAGACGATATTATAAATGAACTAGCTCAGCAAGGGCATGAAGTTATAAATTTACACAATATCCAGCGCTACGACTCCAAACAACCATTGCCTCTATTCTCTATTGAACTTAAAATGAAAGAAAATAATAAAGACATCTATAAAATTGAGCACCTTCTTCACTGCAAAGTAATTTTCGAGCCACCGCGACTAAAGCGAACACTTCCCCAATGTACAAACTGCCAAAAATATGGACATACCAAAAACTACTGCACCAAAGACCCAACTTGTGTAAAGTGCGCTGGAAAACACAGCTCCTCATCGTGTACTATAAATACAAGATCGGACCGAACAAGTATTAAATGTGCATTATGCAGTGAAAACCACACTGCAAACTACAAAGGTTGTATGGTGTACAAAGCACTGCAAATCCAAAAATACCCACCTCTCCGGAAGAAAGAAATACCGGTAACAGAAACAAATCAAACGACACAATACAGTACAACAAATAACGTAGCAATCTTAAAGACGCCAGCCATATCCTATGCCGAAGTCTTAAACAGAAACCAAGTAACTAGCCATCAAACCAACTCAGCAATCCAAACTGCTAGTGTACCTGATATACAGCCTGCTCCAACTCAATTAAGCCAAACCGCACAAAATGATTTTGACGAACTAAAACAATTGATGAAACAATTAATAGCCCAAATGACAAATATGATGAACATTGTCACGCTCCTAGTATCTAAACTTGACAAATAAACACCTAACAAACGCCATCTGGAATGCTAACGGACTTTCACGCCATTTACTTGAACTAAAAACATTCTTAAATGAAAAGCTAATTGACGTCATGCTCATTTCTGAAACTCACTCAACTGAGAAAACCTATATAAACATACCTGACTATAATATATTCTCTACTAATCACCCGGACGGTAAGGCCCATGGTGGTACTGCAGTAATAATTAAAAAAAGCATAAAGTGCATAGAGCTCGATGGATTCAAAAAGGACTACATACAGGCTACTACTATATCGACCTCAGACACAACGGGTCCAATAAATATATCTGCAGTTTATTGCCCACCCAAATTTAACAATACAAAAGACCAATACCTCGATTTTCTAAAATCACTGGGAAATCGGTATTTGGCAGGAGGTGACTATAATGCCAAACACATAACAAGGTCGTGGCTGGGGGATTTTTTCGGGCTGAGATTTTCTTTAATTATATTAGATATTTCTTTTGCACGAAACACAATTGGGGTGTGTTGCTGGTTGCAGTTTGCATTTGAAGTCGGTATCGCAAAGGCTAGTAGCCTCGTTTGGCGTAAATACATTTTGTAGGTGAGCGGCAAATGTGGTGGCTCTGTCTGCGTCACTACGTGCCCAGCCGCATGAGGAATTCCTTATGGGCAAAACGGTTTCAATCGGTGGGCGAAGAGTTGGATGGGCTCTCCACAGTGACTTATGTTGAATACCTGTTGGTGAAAGTTGTCCTATATATCGGCTCTAAGCGTATTCTTCCTCTTGTTTCAGAGCGTTGGTCAGCTTCCGTATGGCTATTTTTAGCTTTTGTTTTGCAGATGGTGATCTGGAAGATTGCCATTCTTTACGTAAGCGTCGTTTTGCGTGGACGAGTTGCTCGATTTGTGCCTTAGTCTTATTCGGATTAATTGTAACGTGTGTGGTTTTAGATGTTGCATTTCGAGCTGCTTCCGTAAGAATGGATTCCAGTGTTCCTGTGCATCTCTCTATATCAGGTTCAGTATTGAGTTTTGGGTTTAGCTCAATGTGTGAACTTATATATTTTTTATACCTGAGCCAGTTTGTTTTGTGCGAAGTCAGTCTGTAAGGTGGTTTTACGTATTCTGCGTACCGGCTGAGGTGAATAAGTACAGGCGAGTGATCAGATGACAGATCTGGCAGAAATTCAGCTCTAACCAAACTGCGAGAAATATTTTTCGTGACTGCGAAATCAATCAAGTCAGGCAGCTTATTGAGCTTTGATGGCCAGTATGTGGGACTCCTAGGGGAAGCATATTAAGTTTATTATTTTGAGGATTACTCTTTGATCTTCAACCCCGACGGACGTGTTTTTAACAAAGCTCCAGTTAATATTGAAGTCTAAGTGCAAAATTCAAGCCCAAGTGAAACCATTAAATAAAAGCGAAAAGACGCTAATACATATTTATATGTGTTTCAAAAAAACCCTATATACTCCTGTGAATAAAATAAACAAAAACAAGTGAAAACAATAAACTAAACAAAATATGAGCGCACCCGGCGCTCAAAATCAGAAGCGAGAGCTTCAAGCAAAACAAAACAAAAACAACTCCTACATCTCACTCACCCACATATCAAATCACACAAACAATTATCAAAACTTGCACCCGCAGAGTGATGAAAGAGCGCGATCTTGCTCTCCAGCATTGGAGAGACCCAACAATTACTCTCAGCAACGAAGACCAGAATGCGCGCCAAATTTACCCGCGCGTATACCAACAACAACTTCCGCGATACAAATGAACACTCAACTCCCCCGCTCACAGCAGGTACGCTCTCAACTCTCCCACTCTCAACTCTTCCGCTCTCAACAACCTCAGACACAAATACCACAACTACAGCAACTATAGCAACAACAACCACAGTTTGCTATGCTTCAATGCCGATACGCTCTTCCTCAGCGAATATTAAAACACCCACAACCTCAATACCCGCTCCAACAACAATAAACAAAACTCAATCCTCTCTCCCAAACAAACAAAACTTAAAACGTCACCGAGAAAACCAGTCTCCAAACGGTTCCAAAGATCTCTTAAATGGCAACAAGAAACAGAAGAATAAAACTCAAACCGCTACTCAAAAAACTCTCAAAGAGTACTGGCTAGCCGAGCCAAACTCAAGCAACCGCTTTGAGTTACTAGCACAAGATGATGAAGACGAAAACCAAACTGACAATGGGACAAATGCAACGATAAATACGCAAATGCAAATTGAGCACAAAAAAGCAAAACCTCCCCCCATATATGTTCAAAATGTTGAAAACATTTACGCACTAACTACTGCTTTAAATTCATTAAAAGAAACACGATATGAACTTAAAGCACTGTCAACTAATGAAATAAAAATACAGCCACTAGAAACTACTCACTACCACAACATATTAGGACTATTAAAAGATAAATCGACCAAATACTACACCTTCAGACCAAAAGACCAGAGAGGATTTAAGGTAATCCTTCGTAATGTCCATCACGCTACAGACAAAGACGATATTATAAATGAACTAGCTCAGCAAGGGCATGAAGTTATAAATTTACACAATATCCAGCGCTACGACTCCAAACAACCATTGCCTCTATTCTCTATTGAACTTAAAATGAAAGAAAATAATAAAGACATCTATAAAATTGAGCACCTTCTTCACTGCAAAGTAATTTTCGAGCCACCGCGACTAAAGCGAACACTTCCCCAATGTACAAACTGCCAAAAATATGGACATACCAAAAACTACTGCACCAAAGACCCAACTTGTGTAAAGTGCGCTGGAAAACACAGCTCCTCATCGTGTACTATAAATACAAGATCGGACCGAACAAGTATTAAATGTGCATTATGCAGTGAAAACCACACTGCAAACTACAAAGGTTGTATGGTGTACAAAGCACTGCAAATCCAAAAATACCCACCTCTCCGGAAGAAAGAAATACCGGTAACAGAAACAAATCAAACGACACAATACAGTACAACAAATAACGTAGCAATCTTAAAGACGCCAGCCATATCCTATGCCGAAGTCTTAAACAGAAACCAAGTAACTAGCCATCAAACCAACTCAGCAATCCAAACTGCTAGTGTACCTGATATACAGCCTGCTCCAACTCAATTAAGCCAAACCGCACAAAATGATTTTGACGAACTAAAACAATTGATGAAACAATTAATAGCCCAAATGACAAATATGATGAACATTGTCACGCTCCTAGTATCTAAACTTGACAAATAAACACCTAACAAACGCCATCTGGAATGCTAACGGACTTTCACGCCATTTACTTGAACTAAAAACATTCTTAAATGAAAAGCTAATTGACGTCATGCTCATTTCTGAAACTCACTCAACTGAGAAAACCTATATAAACATACCTGACTATAATATATTCTCTACTAATCACCCGGACGGTAAGGCCCATGGTGGTACTGCAGTAATAATTAAAAAAAGCATAAAGTGCATAGAGCTCGATGGATTCAAAAAGGACTACATACAGGCTACTACTATATCGACCTCAAATATATCTGCAGTTTATTGCCCACCCAAATTTAACAATACAAAAGACCAATACCTCGATTTTCTAAAATCACTGGGAAATCGGTATTTGGCAGGAGGTGACTATAATGCCAAACACATAACAAGGTCGTGGCTGGGGGATTTTTTCGGGCTGAGATTTTCTTTAATTATATTAGATATTTCTTTTGCACGAAACACAATTGGGGTGTGTTGCTGGTTGCAGTTTGCATTTGAAGTCGGTATCGCAAAGGCTAGTAGCCTCGTTTGGCGTAAATACATTTTGTAGGTGAGCGGCAAATGTGGTGGCTCTGTCTGCGTCACTACGTGCCCAGCCGCATGAGGAATTCCTTATGGGCAAAACGGTTTCAATCGGTGGGCGAAGAGTTGGATGGGCTCTCCACAGTGACTTATGTTGAATACCTGTTGGTGAAAGTTGTCCTATATATCGGCTCTAAGCGTATTCTTCCTCTTGTTTCAGAGCGTTGGTCAGCTTCCGTATGGCTATTTTTAGCTTTTGTTTTGCAGATGGTGATCTGGAAGATTGCCATTCTTTACGTAAGCGTCGTTTTGCGTGGACGAGTTGCTCGATTTGTGCCTTAGTCTTATTCGGATTAATTGTAACGTGTGTGGTTTTAGATGTTGCATTTCGAGCTGCTTCCGTAAGAATGGATTCCAGTGTTCCTGTGCATCTCTCTATATCAGGTTCAGTATTGAGTTTTGGGTTTAGCTCAATGTGTGAACTTATATATTTTTTATACCTGAGCCAGTTTGTTTTGTGCGAAGTCAGTCTGTAAGGAGGTGAATAAGTACAGGCGAGTGATCAGATGACAGATCTGGCAGAAATTCAGCTCTAACCAAACTGCGAGAAATATTTTTCGTGACTGCGAAATCAATCAAGTCAGGCAGCTTATTGAGCTTTGATGGCCAGTATGTGGGACTCCTAGGGGAAGCATATTAAGTTTATTATTTTGAGGATTACTCTTTGATCTTCAACCCCGACGGACGTGTTTTTAACAAAGCTCCAGTTAATATTGAAGTCTAAGTGCAAAATTCAAGCCCAAGTGAAACCATTAAATAAAAGCGAAAAGACGCTAATACATATTTATATGTGTTTCAAAAAAACCCTATATACTCCTGTGAATAAAATAAACAAAAACAAGTGAAAACAATAAACTAAACAAAATATGAGCGCACCCGGCGCTCAAAATCAGAAGCGAGAGCTTCAAGCAAAACAAAACAAAAACAACTCCTACATCTCACTCACCCACATATCAAATCACACAAACAATTATCAAAACTTGCACCCGCAGAGTGATGAAAGAGCGCGATCTTGCTCTCCAGCATTGGAGAGACCCAACAATTACTCTCAGCAACGAAGACCAGAATGCGCGCCAAATTTACCCGCGCGTATACCAACAACAACTTCCGCGATACAAATGAACACACACTCAACTCCCCCGCTCACAGCAGGTACGCTCTCAACTCTCCCACTCTCAACTCTTCCGCTCTCAACAACCTCAGACACAAATACCACAACTACAGCAACTATAGCAACAACAACCACAGTTTGCTATGCTTCAATGCCGATACGCTCTTCCTCAGCGAATATTAAAACACCCACAACCTCAATACCCGCTCCAACAACAATAAACAAAACTCAATCCTCTCTCCCAAACAAACAAAACTTAAAACGTCACCGAGAAAACCAGTCTCCAAACGGTTCCAAAGATCTCTTAAATGGCAACAAGAAACAGAAGAATAAAACTCAAACCGCTACTCAAAAAACTCTCAAAGAGTACTGGCTAGCCGAGCCAAACTCAAGCAACCGCTTTGAGTTACTAGCACAAGATGATGAAGACGAAAACCAAACTGACAATGGGACAAATGCAACGATAAATACGCAAATGCAAATTGAGCACAAAAAAGCAAAACCTCCCCCCATATATGTTCAAAATGTTGAAAACATTTACGCACTAACTACTGCTTTAAATCAACTAATGAAATAAAAATACAGCCACTAGAAACTACTCACTACCACAACATATTAGGACTATTAAAAGATAAATCGACCAAATACTACACCTTCAGACCAAAAGACCAGAGAGGATTTAAGGTAATCCTTCGTAATGTCCATCACGCTACAGACAAAGACGATATTATAAATGAACTAGCTCAGCAAGGGCATGAAGTTATAAATTTACACAATATCCAGCGCTACGACTCCAAACAACCATTGCCTCTATTCTCTATTGAACTTAAAATGAAAGAAAATAATAAAGACATCTATAAAATTGAGCACCTTCTTCACTGCAAAGTAATTTTCGAGCCACCGCGACTAAAGCGAACACTTCCCCAATGTACAAACTGCCAAAAATATGGACATACCAAAAACTACTGCACCAAAGACCCAACTTGTGTAAAGTGCGCTGGAAAACACAGCTCCTCATCGTGTACTATAAATACAAGATCGGACCGAACAAGTATTAAATGTGCATTATGCAGTGAAAACCACACTGCAAACTACAAAGGTTGTATGGTGTACAAAGCACTGCAAATCCAAAAATACCCACCTCTCCGGAAGAAAGAAATACCGGTAACAGAAACAAATCAAACGACACAATACAGTACAACAAATAACGTAGCAATCTTAAAGACGCCAGCCATATCCTATGCCGAAGTCTTAAACAGAAACCAAGTAACTAGCCATCAAACCAACTCAGCAATCCAAACTGCTAGTGTACCTGATATACAGCCTGCTCCAACTCAATTAAGCCAAACCGCACAAAATGATTTTGACGAACTAAAACAATTGATGAAACAATTAATAGCCCAAATGACAAATATGATGAACATTGTCACGCTCCTAGTATCTAAACTTGACAAATAAACACCTAACAATCGCCATCTGGAATGCTAACGGACTTTCACGCCATTTACTTGAACTAAAAACATTCTTAAATGAAAAGCTAATTGACGTCATGCTCATTTCTGAAACTCACTCAACTGAGAAAACCTATATAAACATACCTGACTATAATATATTCTCTACTAATCACCCGGACGGTAAGGCCCATGGTGGTACTGCAGTAATAATTAAAAAAAGCATAAAGTGCATAGAGCTCGATGGATTCAAAAAGGACTACATACAGGCTACTACTATATCGACCTCAAATATATCTGCAGTTTATTGCCCACCCAAATTTAACAATACAAAAGACCAATACCTCGATTTTCTAAAATCACTGGGAAATCGGTATTTGGCAGGAGGTGACTATAATGCCAAACACATAACATGGGGGTCCAGACTTACCACTGCAAAGGGAAGACAATTGTTTGAAGCAATAAGAAGCAATAATAGCCGTGCCTTAAGCACAGGCGAGCCGACTTACTGGCCAACTGACATAAACAAACTACCGGACTTAATTGACTTCTGCATTACAAAAAATATAACTTGCGATAACCTAACAATAAAATCATGCCTAGACCTCTCCTCCGACCATTCCCCAATATTAATTACGTTACATGGTGGGGTAGAAGAAAACAACAATGACCCCCCTTTATTTAACCACAAAACAAACTGGAATATGTTTCGCGAGATTTTGGAACAGAACATGGAAATAAATATCTCTCTAAAGACAAACAACGAACTGGACTCCGCAATAGCATATTTAAATGACAACATCATATATGCAGCAACGCAAGCGACACCATCTATAAAAATGACTGCATTAAAGAAAACTCCCGCCTTTATTAAAGACAAAATCAGAAAAAAGCGTAACCTTAGGAAGATATGGCAAACGACTAGGCATCCAGAAGATAAAAACAAACATAATAGAGCAACAGACGAGCTCAAGAGAATTCTCAGGGCAGACAAAGATAACCGGCTACAATACTACCTTAGCAACCTCGGAACCTCCTTATCAACTAATTATTCTCTGTGGAAAGCGACCAAAAAATTGACGAACTCAACTATACACAAGCCGCCTATAAAAAGAAACAACAACACATGGGCGAGATCAAACAAAGAAAAAGCAGACACTCTTGCGGAACACTTTAAAACATCATTTACCAATGACATGGACAACGGCAACGCTGAGCTTCCAACACAAATCACCAACCCAAATTGTGCAATTAAAACTATAACAAAGGCAGAAATTAAATCTCACATAAAACAAATTAAAAACAAGAAAGCCCCCGGATATGACTTAATCGGAGGAAAAATTCTGAAAGAACTACCAGACGCTATAATCACCTATATTAGAAACCTGTTTAACGGAATCATTCGACTACAATACTTTCCCATAACTTGGAAGGTAGGCCAAATTAAAGCAATTCCAAAACCAAATAAAAACGCCAATACTGTAAGTTCGTACAGACCAATCACTTTATTACCTGTCCTCTCAAAAGTATTTGAAAAAGTCCTATTAAATAGAATCGAGCCAACCCTGACACAAAAAAATATAATACCTCCGCACCAATTGGGCTTTCGGAAGCAGCACTCGACCGTCCAACAGGTCCATCGAGTAATTAATAAAATAACAGAGGATTTTGACAAAAAGAAGTTTTGCTATGCTGTGTACCTGGACATTGCTAAAGCATTTGACAAGGTATGGCACAAAGGACTGCTGCATAAGCTAAGAAATATACTACCAGACAACTTATATACCATCCTACAAAGCTATATAACGGACAGATATTTCTATATCAAATATGACAATGAATGCTCAAATGTTATGCCAGTGACAGCGGGTGTTCCCCAAGGTAGTGTGCTTGGACCCATCTTACACCTGATTTACACCTCCGATATTCCAGCGCCAACTATCCCTGGATCAATGATTGCTACGTTCGCAGATGATACTATATTAATGTCGTCAAGCGCGTGTGAAAAAACAGCTGCAAGTACCTTACAACAAATCATGACACAAACAGTATCCTGGTTCGAGAGTTGGGGCATCGAGATAAATAAAGACAAAACTCAACAAGTAATATACACAAAACGACAACCCAAAAACCTCGCTATTAAAATCAACGACAATCAAATATTGCTACGCCCATATGCCAAGTACCTTGGACTAACCATTGACGCCAAACTGACATGGAAGCAGCACATCCTAAACAAACGAAATGAAATAAAAAACAAATTTCGACAACTTAACTGGCTAATAGGAAAACACTCAAAACTAAAATTACATTACAAAATAGCAATATACAAGGCGATAATAAAACCAATATGGACGTATGGAATAGAAATCTGGGGAACTGCCAGTAAATCTCACTTACAGCAAATTCAACGAACACAATCGAAAATGCTCAGAACAATGACAAATGCCGAATGGTATATTAGAAATGAAGATATCCATAAAGACTTAAACATAGAGACAGTCAACGAAACTATTAAAAAAAGCAGCAAAAAACACACAAATCAACTACTAAACCACCAAAACTCAAACCTGAGACAAATACCGATGAGAGAGCTGGAACCGAGAAGATTAAAACGAAAAACTCCAACAGAATTAAATTATTAGTAATTATTAGTAAACTATTAAAGTATTAGCGTATCCTTGCAATGGGAAGGGCCGCTACCTTTTTTTCCATTCTTCAACCATTACTCATTGTTATTCTTTAAAAAAACAGAATGTAATTTAAAGGAAATTAATAAAAAAAAAAAAAAAAAAAAAATTAAAGCCTTATAAAGCTGTTTTGCTTTTGGATTCACAAGGCGCGATCCCCAGTGAGTATGTTTAGCATTGTAGTCGCCTGCTGCAATGAAGTGTGGTCCTAGTGCATGGAAGAAATGCAGGAATTGGTCTTCCAATATTGTGAAACGGTGGGGGGCAGTATACGGCCGCTAGTGTGAGGTGAGTGTTGTCCTCCAGCTGTATATTGATAGATGTGGCCTGAAGATAAATTTCAGCAAACTCTTTGTAAAAGTGGTGCTTCATACGGTTCCTAATTAGAATGCCGGTCCCACCGTGTGCTCTACCATCGGGGTGATTTGTACCATAGAAGTTGTAATCTCTTATTCGAAAATTGTATTTGTTGTAAGATGAGTTTCCGAAAGAAGCATTACGTCGATATGCTTCTCGTGTAGGAATTAAGCTAGTTCAAGTTTACGCTGTGAAACGCCATTGGAAACAAGCATTTGTATCAATAGGTTTTGATTACGCATCATGTCTTGAATGGTGGCTCGCATAAATGTCATGAATTCCATCATGCTCTGTTGTAAGGCTTGCATCATAGCTTCAGTTTTCGTTTCTTGCTGCTCAGATGGCCTATAGTTTTGTTGTGTGTCCAATTTTGTGTGTTCTTCATGTGAGGTTTGGGAGTTTTGGGTTGGAGGCGTTATACCTGATTTTAAAACGTTTTCAAAACTTATCTTGTTAGTGCTTGGTATAGTCCAGGGAGCAATACTTGTTGGTTTCAAAAAAGTACTTCTGGATTTGTTTCCGATGGTGTCAGCGTAGCTGTTCCTTGGTGTACCCGTGCCGTGTTCATTCTTTTGTGGAGACGGGTTTTCAGCTCTTTGTAGATTGGACAGCCTCTGTAGTTTGCTGTGTGATTACCCCCACAGTTACCGCACTTTTTCGCGCTTGCATTTTCTTTATTAGCTTGGCAGTGTGTGGAGACGTGGAGATCTCCACAGACTACACACACTGGGCGAAGTGTGCAATACGATCTCGTGTGGCCGTATTCTTGACAGTTCATACATTGAACAGGACCGTTACGTTTATGCGGCTCTTCTACTGGAATCCTACGGTGCAGAAGGAGCTGGAGTTTATAAATTGAATGAACCTCTTTTTTTTAGATGCTTGTTTTCTGGTTTAAGCTCAATCTTAAAGAGTGGTTGCGGCTGCCTGTTTCTGTTTTTAATATTGTGTGCGCTTTTAACGCAAAATCCCTTTTCCTTTAGCGCCTCAGCTATCTCTTCGGGCTTTACAGCAGGCTCAATGCCCTTCAGTACTACTTGTAGACCCTTGCTACTTTTAAGCTGGTAGGTGTAAATCATGTTTTGTTTGCAGTAAGATGGTTTGTGACTTTTCTGTAGTTTTCCTCCGTTTTCGTTTGAAGTTTGATTTCATTAATAGTACCTCTTACGAGGGGTATTATATAAAAGCTTTCTTTTCCAATAAGGCCAATTAAAGAATTTACCAAACCGTTTGTACTCTTCTCGCGGATGTAAATTGGGGGAGGCTTTATTTTCTTTGGTTCGTTATCGATGGATTTCAGTGGCAGATCCTCGTTGGTATCTGCCAGCAAAGCGAATCTGTTGTTATTTGCGGGCGCTTCATTGTTGATCAAGGTAGTATTGTCGCGTATATTTTTCGACTTGTTTTCTGTATCGGAATTTTTAGGGCTAAGCTTCCGCTTTATTGTAATGTAGCGGTCCATTCCAGTCTGCGAGGCCGACCCAACTTTTATGTTTGCGTTTTGTTTTGCTAGTTGTGCAGCAGTGCCGTTTGGCTCTTGCGCTTTTGTTTTTGTTTTAGCTGACTCAGTAAGAGCGTGAGCGGGTGCAGCCAATGGCGAAGTAGAACGGGATGTCGACATTGCTCCAGTTGTTGTTGTTGCAGATAGCGGAGCTTGTGTCGGAGCTAGAAGTGCGGGAGAGCAAGAGCGCGCTCTTTCTTGATTTGTTGGTACAAGAAGGTTCGTTGGGTTATGGGTTATTGGCCGCTCGTTGTCTTCGTTTGCAAGTGTCGTGGAGACATAAGAAAAGTACGTGTTGTTTCGTTGTAATGAGATCCGGCGATCGTCTTGCTCTTGTTGTCGCTGAGCGCGAGTGTCGTTTTGGCTCATAGTGCATTTTTTTATTTATTTGTTTGAAACTATTTTTTATACTATTTCAAACACAGAATATATATTCCATTCACTTTACTAAAATTACTTGATTTTATAGGAGCTCGATGAAAACACGTCTTCACGCGTCAGCATACGAACAATTAACAAATATTGCGAAAGGTATCGTGTTCAGCGTAGTTGGATCTGCAAATAGATATCCATAGGAAAGGTCAAAAGGACTTAGTTTTCCTATTAGGGATGCAAAAATATAGTCGGTTTAGAAGGTGTTTAGAATCAACAATGCCATGGATAAGCATATGTAGAAACATGACGCCAGCCCAGGTTCGGCGCTCTTTCAGAGGAGGTAACTTCAACAATTTAAGTCTGTCAACGGTACGGCGGAAGACGATTGTCAGGCTCCCAGTTTAAGTTTTTTAGTGCAAATATTATTTTAAGCAGTTTAGAAATAGAAGATTGCTTGAGTATAGAGTTTATCTAGGTCTAGTTGCAGATGCCTGTGCATTAAATGTTCGGAGAAGGAATAGAATAACTTGACATCATCAATATACATAAGCGTAGAGGCATAATTAATAACATTGGGAAGATTGTTTACAAAGAGTATAAACAACAGTAGTCCTAGATGACTACCCTGCGGGACACCCGATGAGACATGGATGACCTTCGACTTGATAGTTTTAAAAAGAACACGCTGAATTTGATCTGAAAGATAGAAAGCAATGCACATAAAGCTATTTGGTCGGAAACCAATAAGCGTAAGTTTCAGTAGCAAGAGCTCATAATTAACTGAATCAAATGCCTTGCTAAAGTCAATATAAATTACATCAGTTTGCAAGCGATACTGAAAACCTCGGTGAATGATTGACGAAAATTCAAGAAGATTAGTTGTTGTCGAGCGAAGATTAAGAAAACCATGCTGTGCTGATGAGATTATGCTTTGCAAGCATGTTGCAGCTGCGATGTAATGAGTTTCTCAAGAAACTTGGGAAGCCTTAGAGCCTTTTTTATGAATTGGTATAAGGTATGATTCATTCCATAATTTAAGTAGGGATGTTTGCTCCAAGGATAGGTTAAATAGTATAGTGAGAGGTAAGGTACGATTAATTTATTCATGTACTTTTCTTTATGATGTGTTATTTTATCTTTGACGGATCTGATATTAAGATCTCTTTGTATATTTTCGTTTCGGATATGCCAGGGTACTCCAGTGATTGTTCTCAGTATCTTTGATTGGGCCCTTTGCATGATATCAATGTTACTACTGCTGGCACTTTCCCAAAATTGGGAGCCGTACGTCCAAACTAGTTTTAGTACGGCTCTGTAGAGTAGGACCCTGTAGTCCAGACAGAGGGGTGACCGAGAGTTGATTAGCCAGTGGAGACTATAAGCCTAAGGCTTAAGATGTGTTCTTTTGGCTTCGATGAGCCTGTGTCAGGTGAGACGTCGGTCGAGGTGCACTCCGAGATACGTCACTTCATTTTCTTTCGGTATTACTATTATTATTTTTCCTCCTGCCACCGTATAGGTGTACGTCGCCTGTATTAGCCTTCAGCTCTGTTGGCCATCTCGTCGGCTCGAACCCGCTTCATCATATCTCTGATGACGTTATGTCCCCGCTCCCAAGAGTCGCTGTTCTCCATCATGGCCGCGATCAAGCCGCCAGGGCTGAGCGGGGCACCGATCAGCGCCGTTAGCTGCACCCTCTCCTCCGTGAACCTGGAGCAGTGCATGAGTACATGCTCTGCTGTTTCCTCAGCATCGGGGCAGTGGAGGCATTGAGCTGCCTCTACGTGGTGGAACCGGAGTAGGTATGCCCGAAAGCAACCATGATCCGTGAGGAACTGGGTAAGGTGGTAGTCCAGATTTTTGTGGCGGCAATTGGCCCACGCCGTTAAATCGGGGATGAGTTGGTAGGAACACCTCCCCCGTTGCGATGTTATCTATCTGCTCTGCCACTCTCCCATCAGTCGCTCGTGAGCCTCCAGCCGGGTAGCACCTTCTCGGACCTGACAAATAGCCTTTATCTCAACGTCGATTGGCGGCAAGCCTGCCAGTGCATGTGCTGCGTCTCCGGATATGGTCCTGAAGCCCCTAATGAGCCAAAAGGCCATAGACCGTACCACCGCGCGTGCTCCTTTCAAGTAAATGCCTTTCTTGGTGGCGTTGCTCCATATTGGTGCAGTGTTAGCTTGGCTACCGCCAGCGGTAGTTTCCTTGCCGGGTAATTTGGACCTCCTACATTGGGCATGAGCCTGGACAAGGACGCAGTTGTTATTGCTGCTTTCCTGCTCGCGTAGCTAGCATGATCCTTAAAAGCTAGCCTGTAGTCTATCATTACTCCCAGGTATTTTAAGGAGTCTTGTGATGCCACCTGTGTCTTATTGACTGTGATCAGCATTCTTTCCACCTTCTTCCTGCTGCTTAATAGGACAGCCTCGGTCTTGTGCGCCGCAATTGCTAAGCCGGCTTTCTCTAGCCAGTCGGTGGCCATAGTAATTGTCGCGTTGCAATTCTCTTCGAGGACTGCTATTGTCTTGGCCACTGCAGTTATTGCCATATCGTCCGCAAAGCAATGTAGCTCAGCTCCTAAGGGCCTGTTGATGCCCAGCATTCCATCATACATAATGTTCCACAGGACCGGCCACAGATCCTTGTGGGACTCCGGCAGAAACACTGTAGCATCTCGGGCCAGCGTCCGTGTCGAACCAGAGGACACGACCCGTGAAGTAGCTTCCATCGACGATCTTGAGATACTCCGGGATACCCATCCTATGCATGGCGCTGAGGATTACTGGCCATCTGGCGGTGTTGAAGGCGTTCTTCACGTCCAACGTGACGATTGCGCAGTACTCTTTCCTTCCACCCAGCCATCTATCGCCATCAAGAGCGTTCTCGGCGATTTTTCTCACCGCCATAAGTGCGTCCAGAGTGCTCCTGCCCTTCCGGAATCCGTGCTGCTGTGTACCTAGGCCGTTGCTGCTGTCTGTGATTACCTCTATTCGAGCATACAGGATGCGCTCGAATAGCTTGCCCACGATGTCCAGTAGGCATAGCGAGCGGTAGCTGGTTGCGGCGTGTGATGATCCCTTGCCTTTCGCACAGAACTAGTTTCTGACTTTTCCACCTCGTCGGAAAGACCCCGTCCAAGAGACACTGCTGGAAGGTTTCCCTGAATATATCGGGTCTAGTTAACGCCGCTGCCTTGACGACTGCTCCAGGAATTCCATCCCGGCCAGGAGCTTTGGTGGGCTTGATTTGCTTGGCTGCCTCCACAACTTCGAAGTCTGTAATGCTCGGGAAGTCCTTGCGGGGGGCGGGGGGGGGTGTGGGTGGAGCTACTGCTGTTGGCCGTACTGGGAATAGTTCTGTTGCTATGCTAGCCAGAACATCCGGGTCAGTTGGAGTTGCGTATCTCTTCCTTAGCTTGTTAGCTACGAGTTTGTAGGCAAGTCCCCAGGCCTCTCTATCCACAGTATCTAACAGTTCCTTATAGGCCCGCGCTTTGGCAGCCAATATGCCGTGCATATTTCAAACACAGAATATATATTCGAGCGATAGTGCATTGCCCGGAGCATCTTTTTCGCTTTCGATATATTTATTTGTTTTTTATTAATTACCATTCACTTTACTAAAATCACTTGATTTTATAGGAGCTCGATGAAAACACGTCTTCACGCGTCAGCATACGAACAATTAACAAATATTGCGAAAGGTATCGTGTTCAGCGTAGTTGGATCTGCAAATAGATATCCATAGGAAAGGTCAAAAGGACTTAGTTTTCCTATTAGGGATGCAAAAATATAGTCGGTTTAGAAGGTGTTTAGAATCAACAATGCCATGGATAAGCATATGTAGAAACATGACGCCAGCCCAGGTTCGGCGCTCTTTCAGAGGAGGTAACTTCAACAATTTAAGTCTGTCAACGGTACGGCGGAAGACGATTGTCAGGCTCCCAGTTTAAGTTTTTTAGTGCAAATATTATTTTAAGCAGTTTAGAAATAGAAGATTGCTTGAGTATAGAGTTTATCTAGGTCTAGTTGCAGATGCCTGTGCATTAAATGTTCGGAGAAGGAATAGAATAACTTGACATCATCAATATACATAAGCGTAGAGGCATAATTAATAACATTGGGAAGATTGTTTACAAAGAGTATAAACAACAGTAGTCCTAGATGACTACCCTGCGGGACACCCGATGAGACATGGATGACCTTCGACTTGATAGTTTTAAAAAGAACACGCTGAATTTGATCTGAAAGATAGAAAGCAATGCACATAAAGCTATTTGGTCGGAAACCAATAAGCGTAAGTTTCAGTAGCAAGAGCTCATAATTAACTGAATCAAATGCCTTGCTAAAGTCAATATAAATTACATCAGTTTGCAAGCGATACTGAAAACCTCGGTGAATGATTGACGAAAATTCAAGAAGATTAGTTGTTGTCGAGCGAAGATTAAGAAAACCATGCTGTGCTGATGAGATTATGCTTTGCAAGCATGTTGCAGCTGCGATGTAATGAGTTTCTCAAGAAACTTGGGAAGCCTTAGAGCCTTTTTTATGAATTGGTATAAGGTATGATTCATTCCATAATTTAAATAGGGATGTTTGCTCCAAGGATAGGTTAAATAGTATAGTGAGAGGTAAGGTACGATTAATTTATTCATGTACTTTTCTTTATGATGTGTTATTTTATCTTTGACGGATCTGATATTAAGATCTCTTTGTATATTTTCGTTTCGGATATGCCAGGGTACTCCAGTGATTGTTCTCAGTATCTTTGATTGGGCCCTTTGCATGATATCAATGTTACTACTGCTGGCACTTTCCCAAAATTGGGAGCCGTACGTCCAAACTAGTTTTAGTACGGCTCTGTAGAGTAGGACCCTGTAGTCCAGACAGAGGGGTGACCGAGAGTTGATTAGCCAGTGGAGACTATAAGCCTTAGGCTTAAGATGTGTTCTTTTGGCTTCGATGAGCCTGTGTCAGGTGAGACGTCGGTCGAGGTGCACTCCGAGATACGTCACTTCATTTTCTTTCGGTATTACTATTATTATTTTTCCTCCTGCCACCGTATAGGTGTACGTCGCCTGTATTAGCCTTCAGCTCTGTTGGCCATCTCGTCGGCTCGAACCCGCTTCATCATATCTCTGATGACGTTATGTCCCCGCTCCCAAGAGTCGCTGTTCTCCATCATGGCCGCGATCAAGCCGCCAGGGCTGAGCGGGGCACCGATCAGCGCCGTTAGCTGCACCCTCTCCTCCGTGAACCTGGAGCAGTGCATGAGTACATGCTCTGCTGTTTCCTCAGCATCGGGGCAGTGGAGGCATTGAGCTGCCTCTACGTGGTGGAACCGGAGTAGGTATGCCCGAAAGCAACCATGATCCGTGAGGAACTGGGTAAGGTGGTAGTCCAGATTTTTGTGGCGGCAATTGGCCCACGCCGTTAAATCGGGGATGAGTTGGTAGGAACACCTCCCCCGTTGCGATGTTATCTATCTGCTCTGCCACTCTCCCATCAGTCGCTCGTGAGCCTCCAGCCGGGTAGCACCTTCTCGGACCTGACAAATAGCCTTTATCTCAACGTCGATTGGCGGCAAGCCTGCCAGTGCATGTGCTGCGTCTCCGGATATGGTCCTGAAGCCCCTAATGAGCCAAAAGGCCATAGACCGTACCACCGCGCGTGCTCCTTTCAAGTAAGTGCCTTTCTTGGTGGCGTTGCTCCATATTGGTGCAGTGTTAGCTTGGCTACCGCCAGCGGTAGTTTCCTTGCCGGGTAATTTGGACCTCCTACATTGGGCATGAGCCTGGACAAGGACGCAGTTGTTATTGCTGCTTTCCTGCTCGCGTAGCTAGCATGATCCTTAAAAGCTAGCCTGTAGTCTATCATTACTCCCAGGTATTTTAAGGAGTCTTGTGATGCCACCTGTGTCATATTGACTGTGATCAGCATTCTTTCCACCTTCTTCCTGCTGCTTAATAGGACAGCCTCGGTCTTGTGCGCCGCAATTGCTAAGCCGGCTTTCTCTAGCCAGTCGGTGGCCATAGTAATTGTCGCGTTGCAATTCTCTTCGAGGACTGCTATTGTCTTGGCCACTGCAGTTATTGCCATATCGTCCGCAAAGCAATGTAGCTCAGCTCCTAAGGGCCTGTTGATGCCCAGCATTCCATCATACATAATGTTCCACAGGACCGGCCACAGATCCTTGTGGGACTCCGGCAGAAACACTGTAGCATCTCGGGCCAGCGTCCGTGTCGAACCAGAGGACACGACCCGTGAAGTAGCTTCCATCGACGATCTTGAGATACTCCGGGATACCCATCCTATGCATGGCGCTGAGGATTACTGGCCATCTGGCGGTGTTGAAGGCGTTCTTCACGTCCAACGTGACGATTGCGCAGTACTCTTTCCTTCCACCCAGCCATCTATCGCCATCAAGAGCGTTCTCGGCGATGTTTCTCACCGCCATAAGTGCGTCCAGAGTGCTTCTGCCCTTCCGGAATCCGTGCTGCTGTGTACCTAGGCCGTTGCTGCTGTCTGTGATTACCTCTATTCGAGCATACAGGATGCGCTCGAATAGCTTGCCCACGATGTCCAGTAGGCATAGCGAGCGGTAGCTGGTTGCGGCGTGTGATGATCCCTTGCCTTTCGCACAGAACTAGTTTCTGACTTTTCCACCTCGTCGGAAAGACCCCGTCCAAGAGACACTGCTGGAAGGTTTCCCTGAATATATCGGGTCTAGTTAACGCCGCTGCCTTGACGACTGCTCCAGGAATTCCATCATGGCCAGGAGCTTTGGTGGGCTTGATTTGCTTGGCTGCCTCCACAACTTCGAAGTCTGTAATGCTCGGGAAGTCCTTGGGGGGGGGTGTGTGTGGGTGGAGCTACTGCTGTTGGCCGTACTGGGAATAGTTCTGTTGCTATGCTAGCCAGAACATCCGGGTCAGTTGGAGTTGCGTATCTCTTCCTTAGCTTGTTAGCTACGAGTTTGTAGGCAAGTCCCCAGGCCTCTCTATCCACAGTATCTAACAGTTCCTTATAGGCCCGCGCTTTGGCAGCCAATATGCCGTGCTTAAACTTAGAGCGTTTGCTTCTAAAAGCCTCCATGAGTTCTGCGTGCTGGGTGCTGCCTCTGGCTCGTTGCGCCCTTCAGTGCGTGGTCACTCAGCGTTACAACGTCGGGGACCGTCCAGCTCGCGTTAGCCACTAACCCTGTGCTGATGTAGGTGATGTCGATATAGGACGAGCCCCTATCGTTGTTGAACGTTGGTTTGCAGCCGTCGTTCAGCAGTACCAGGTCCAACATAAGCATTGTGTTTATTACTGCTTGGCCTCTGGGATTCGATATCCTTCTGCCCCATTCTACTGCCGATGCATTGAAGTCGCCCGCGATTATCTTCGGGCCGCGCCCTCTCGTATGGCTGCCCAGCACCTCCAGCATCTCCTCGAACTGGTCTGGGGTGTCGCTAGGGGGGGCGTAGCAGCTGTAAAAATGCACTCCTTTTATTCTTGCAATTCCTGTATGTGCAGGTTGCTGCAATACTTGATGGCTGCTTTACCGGTCTCGTCAAATATCATTGTGGGGTTGCCACGGACAGGATCGCTCAAAAGCATGATGTCTACCTTGCGCTCCGCAGCAGTTTGAGCCAGGAGGCTCTGAGCAGCTGCGCAATGGTTAACATTTAGCTGAACAATCTTAATTTGCTCCTGCATTATGCTGGGACTTCGCTTCTTTAAGGCTGGCTCTATACATCGGGCACGCAAAACAGCCCGTCGGGTGGTTTTTATCCACTTCGTCGCTGCATAATAGGCACTTTGGTGGTGCAACACATCCCCTTGCCTTGTGCCCTCGTTCGCCGCATCGTAGGCAGCAGTCTGACCGATCGATCGCCTTGCAGGTCGTTGCTCGATGCCCGTATCCCAGGCACTTGTAACATCTCGTGGGCCGGACGTCCTGGATGATGCGGCACCTTGACCACCCCACGGTTACCGTGCCCTTCTTTAAGACCGCGAACGCATCATTCGCGTTCATCAGGACAGAGGCTATCTGAGTCCCATCCCGCATCTTACGTAGTCCTTTGATGTCCTCTGGTTTCAGCAGAATTCCTTGAAATTGGGAAACATTGGATCAACTTAAAATCACTGTGTCATCGGCAAACGTAGAAGTTGTTAGTTATCTGCTTGTGGGTATGTCTGCTGTATAAAAAGGACCTAAAAGACGTACAGCGTTGGTCCAAGTACGCTACCTTGGGGAACTCCAGCGTTTATAGTGTGGTCGTCGGACATGTCAGAGTTGTATCTTACAGCAATGGTTCTGTTGTAGAGATACGACTTTAGAAGTTTTTGGGTGTTTTGGGGAAACATTGTTTTAATTTTGAACATTAATCCATCTAACCAGACCTTGTCAAAAGCCTGAGAGACACCAGAAATATTGCAGTGCAATATTCCCGTTTTTCAAAACCAGATCGTATTGACATGTTCAATGGTTCCGTGTTTCTCTCGAAAACGGAACTGATGCGCTGGAATAAGATCGCGTGCCCTCAAGTAGAGCGTTATTCGGGTCATCAGACATTTTTTAAATTGTTTTGAGAGACAAGACATCAGGCTTATAGACCTGTACGATGAGGCAACTGAGTGGTCCTTGCCTGCCCTGGGTATCATTACTATGACCGATTTTTGTCCATCTCTCTGGATAGTACCCGAGTTTTGTGATAGCGTTGAACAGCACGGAAATAGTGCAAACAGCACAATGTAAAGTGAAACTCCTTTGTGTTTTATTTAGTTTCTTTATTTCATTTCGGAGGCAGCGAAGGTGCCGCTTCCAGGGTCTAGTTGAATCTGATTTTACATTATTCGTTAAATTCTAAGTAAGCCTAAGTCTGATCGCTGCGCTGCCCACAGTTGGCCAGCAGCGAGAGACTGTTATGTATATTCTATATGTATATATGTGTTATGTATGTAATTATGCTCTCTTAAGCTGAAGCGCGAGGGTATATGATCTATACTATTAAATTGTTTTGGTAAATTATTTGTTTTACCAAATACTAACTCATGTGGACAGTAATTATGTGCCATTGAGGGGGACGTGTTGAAGCAAAAAACGAAGTATTGAAGCCATACGTCCCAATCAGTTTTATCAACCGATATATATGTAAGAAGGCTAACGGTGGTATGGTTGGCAGAGGCGCACACGTCAGCAGTACAGCAGTGTAATACAAAAGTCGAGGATCGGCAGTAACAAGAAGTCCGAAAGCGAGAGTGGGCAGTCGTAGTTGAGTCGTAGTTGAGTCGTCGTTGCAGAGTCGTCGTTGCAGAGTCGTCAGTAGTCAGCAGTCGAGAGCAGTCCAGCCGCGGTCATTAAATTAGTCGTATTACATCATCATATCATTACTCATACCATTACCTAAATTTAATACAAATAAACATCATTATAATAACTAATCTTACATTTGGGGGCTCAACCGTAGCCAAAAAACAAATAAAAACTGTTAGTGCCGTTGTGTTCTTTAGCAGTAATAACACAAGTTCAAAAAAAAAAGAAGTTCAAAAAAAAAGTTGAAAAAAATAAAATTCGAAGTACAAGTGAAAAGGCTGAAATCATTTTGCGCAGTTAGAAAAAATAACTGTTAATTTTATGAGTGGAAACGAAAAAGAGAAGAAACAGTCGGCAACGTCGCAAGTCAGAGTTAGAGATCCATATACTCTGCGATCGTCGCAAAAAGTCGAAATGTCCGAGAACGAAAAGCATACACAGCTTACGCTACCGAAAGCAGCAGCGCAAAACCTAGAGGACAACCGAGAAAAAGGGAAGCAACAAATTGGAGATAGAAGCCGAGAGAAGTTCCGTAGCAGACAACAATCGAACGTTACAAGAACTAGTTCAATTGCTCACGCTGAAAATGCAAATTGATGAAAAAAGCAAAAATGATTGTACAATTGTCGCAGAGAGCTTTACAAAAATTATTCCAGAGTTTAACGGGCAAAACATACCGGTTAAACAATGGTTCCGAAACTTCGAGTTGAATGCGGAGGCGTATGGGCTCACCGATAAGCAGAAGTATGTGCAGGCACGCGCAAAAATAACCCATATGGCTAAGTTGTTTTTAGATTCAACAGAAGTTTATAGCTATGCTGACCTAAGGATGCATTTGGAGGATGAGTTTGATCGCGACTATAAATGTAGCGCCGATGTACATGCCGAGTTGCGTGGACGCCGTAAGCACAAACAAGAGACGTTTCACGAATATGTGCTCCATATGAGGAAGATTGCGTCGCTAGGAGTTATTGACACACTGTCAATAATACGCTACGTTGTGGATGGGTTACAGCTGCAGAGCGATTTTAAGTACACCCTTCATAATTGCAAATCTTTTCGTGAGCTGCAGGACCAGTACGGAGTTTATGAACGAATAGCTGAAAGATCCGAAGTGGAAAAGAAGTCGTTCCAGCCGAACCGGAAATCACCGCCCGACAGTACACAAAGGAAGAACCACTGCTTCAACTGCGGTTCTGTTGACCATCTAAGGAAGGATTGCCAAGCAGCCACAAAATGTTTCCGTTGCAGCCAAAGCGGTCACATATCGAAGAACTGTCCAACAACAGCAGCTACAGCAGGTATAAATGTTGCACAAAATGAAAAGCGATTCAAAACAGTAAGGGTGAACAACGTGGAGGTGAATTGTCTGGTGGACACAGGAGCAGATGTGACACTTCTCAAGAAAAGTGTTTACGACCAAATTCATAATGTCCAGCTGCAGCCTTACATGTTGAATTTACGTGGTCTAGGCAACAACATCACTCGTCCAGTTGGTTGCTTTGTAGCAGAAGTTGCTGTCGATGAAGAAAAAATATACCACAAACTTGTCGTGGTTGCGGATAGAGATCTCCAACATGATGCACTGCTGGGATATGACTTTATCAGCCAATTTAACTTCACGTCGTCCGGAGCTGGATACAAGTTTTCTTCCCTGCTGGGGAGAAAACTTGTGGAAACCTGAATCAGATAAGTATTTATAATGTTGCAAATACAAATTCTGATATAGATGTGCCGTTACAGTTCGAGAACGAGGTGCGTGCGATGATCAACGACTACAAACCAAACCAGTCAGTTGAAGAGGTTCCAGTAATGCTGCACATTGTTCCCGATGGAGAAATTGCACCGTTTAACCAGTCGCCCAGTCGCCTTTCCATTATTGAAGCCGAAACAGTCAAGAAACAGATCGACGATTGGCTTGACACAGGCATTATTCGGCAGTCGACTTCGAATTTTGCTAGCCGTATTGTTTTGGTGAAGAAAAAAGATGGTTCACACCGTATGTGCGTCGATTTCCGGAAGCTGAATTCGATGGTGTTAAAGGATTGCTTCCCCGTGCCGATCATCGATGACGTACTCGAAAAGCTGCAGAAGGCCAAATTCTACACTGTTATGGATTTGGAAAACGGGTTTTTCCATGTGCCAATCGCCGAAAGCAGCAAGAAATATACAGCTTTTATAACGAAGAATGGGCTATACGAGTTTAACCGTGCTCCTTTTGGTTTTTGTAACTCGCCAGCTGCATTTATGCGATATGTAAATTTCGTGTTTCGGAATCTGCTAAATCAAGATGTGCTAGAGCTCTATATGGATGACATTATAATCTATGGAGCAACCGTCGACGAATGTTTATCAAAAATGAAGATGGTCTTTTCAACAGCTGCAACATACGGTCTTAAAATAAAATGGCAAAAATGTCATTTTCTGAAAACTACGGTGAATTTCCTGGGACATTTCGTTCAAGACGGATACGTTTGGCCAGGAGAAGAGAAGACGAATGCTGTTGGTAAATTTGCTGTGCCGAAGAATATAAAAGCCGTACAGTCATTTTTGGGACTTACTGGATTTTTTCGCAAATTTATAAAAGGCTATTCAGAAGTTGCCAGGCCGTTGACTAATCTGTTGCGTAAAGATGTAGCTTTTCAAATGAAAGATGAAGAACTTCAGGCTTTTCAAAATTTAAAAAATGCTCTTATTCAGGAACCTGTGTTGAAGCTGTACGACCGCAATGCCAGAACTGAAGTTCACACTGATGCATCAAAGGAGGGATTTGGTGCTGTTCTCATGCAGTGGCTCGGCGATAGGCTATTCCCAGTACACTTCTGGAGTAAAAAGACAACAGAGGCAGAAGCAGCTCGGCATAGTTATATCTTGGAAGCAAAGGCTATTTATCTCACACTCAAGAAATTTCGCCATTATTTGTTGGGCATAAAATTCAAGCTGGTAACTGATTGTGCTGCGTTCAAGCAGACGCTGAATAAGAAGGATGTCCCACGCGATGTCGTACAGTGGGTAATTTACCTTCAGGACTTCGACTTTGAAGTGGAGCATCGTCCGGGTGAGCGGTTAAAGCATGTGGACTGTTTAAGTCGTTATCCGCAGCGGGTTATGGTCGTGTCTTTGGAAATAACTGCGAGAATGAAGAGGGCCCAAGCAAATGATACAATGATTAAAACTGTGGCAGAAATTCTCAAAAGTCGGCCATATGATGATTTTAAGGAAAAAGGTGGTCTGATTTATAAGGCTGTGTCTGGAAACGATTTGATAGTTGTCCCCAAGGTAATGCAGCGTGAAGTGATTGTCGACGCTCACAATGTCGGCCATTTTGGGGTACAAAAAACAATGCACGCTGTCCAACAAAGCTATTGGATACCACACTTGGAGCAAAAAGTAAATGAAGTTATTACCAATTGCATAAAGTGTATCATTTGCAACAAAAAGCTTGGCAAGAAGGAGGGGTTCCTGAGTTGCATTGACAAAGGAGATAAGCCGCTTCAAACTCTTCACGCAGATCACTTGGGTCCTATGGACGCTACTTGTAAGCAGTACAAATATATTTTTGCTATTGTTGATGCATTCTCCAAGTTTGTATGCCTTTTTCCCACAAAGACAACCAGCAGCGAAGAGACTCTGAAAAAATTTGAAATTTGGTGCAACACTTTTGGAAATCCAGCCCGAATCATAACAGACCGAGGAGCTGCATACACGTCGAACATGTTTGAGCAGTACGTAAAAGAGAATAACATTGAGCATATATGGAGTACAACAGGAGTTCCCAGGGGGAACGGTCAAATTGAACGAGTTAATCGTGCCGTACTTTCCATCGTTGCAAAATTGTCGTCCGAAGAGCCAGCTAAGTGGTATAAGTTTGTACCAACCGTGCAGAAAGCTATAAACTCCAATGTGCATGCGTCGACAAAGAGGACTCCATTTGAACTGATGTTTGGTGTAAAGATGAACAATATTCCAGGCCAGTATATATCGGATTTACTTCAGCAAGAAATGTACGATGCTTTTGATGAAGAGCGGCAGCAAATGAGGCACAATGCTAAATTGGAAATACAGCGGGCACAGGATTCATATAAAAAGCATTACGACACAAAAAGAAAAGGCGAGCATGGGTATCAAATCGGAGATCTTGTCGCAATACGTCGCACCCAATTTGTGGCAGGCAAGAAGTTGGCCAGCGAGTATTTGGGGCCGTACGAGGTAACAAAAATAAAAAGAAACGGCCGATATGATGTTCGAAAGTCAGCAGGTGTTGAAGGCCCTAACCTCACATCCACAAGTTGCGATCATATGAAGCTATGGAGGTTTGTGGTAGACAACGAATGCGAGTGGTCATCAGAGACTGATGAATAATCAGAATGGCCGAATGTAAGAAGGCTAACGGTGGTATGGTTGGCAGAGGCGCACACGTCAGCAGTACAGCAGTGTAATACAAAAGTCGAGGATCGGCAGTAACAAGAAGTCCGAAAGCGAGAGTGGGCAGTCGTAGTTGAGTCGTAGTTGAGTCGTCGTTGCAGAGTCGTCGTTGCAGAGTCGTCAGTAGTCAGCAGTCGAGAGCAGTCCAGCCGCGGTCATTAAATTAGTCGTATTACATCATCATATCATTACTCATACCATTACCTAAATTTAATACAAATAAACATCATTATAATAACTAATCTTACATATATGAGCGTATGTATTCATTACGTTAGCGTTATTCGGGTCATCAGACATTTTTTAAATTGTTTTGAGAGACAAGACATCAGGCTTATAGACCTGTACGATGAGGCAACTGAGTGGTCCTTGCCTGCCCTGGGTATCATTACTATGACCGATTTTTGTCCATCTCTCTGGATAGTACCCGAGTTTTGTGATAGCGTTGAACAGCACGGAAATAGTGCAAACAGCACAATGTAAAGTGAAACTCCTTTGTGTTTTATTTAGTTTCTTTATTTCATTTCGGAGGCAGCGAAGGTGCCGCTTCCAGGGTCTAGTTGAATCTGATTTTACATTATTCGTTAAATTCTAAGTAAGCCTAAGTCTGATCGCTGCGCTGCCCACAGTTGGCCAGCAGCGAGAGACTGTTATGTATATTCTATATGTATATATGTGTTATGTATGTAATTATGCTCTCTTAAGCTGAAGCGCGAGGGTATATGCATACACTTGAGTTCGGTCAAGTTGTCGGAGAGTGTTACAGAATGCTGGCACTTGCAATTTCTGTGAACGTGCCGATCGAATCATATTTCGGCCACTTGGGTAAAAGACCGGAGCTCTGTTTATGTAAGCACTGCAACAAAGTGTTACGTTGTATTTAGTAAGTACTCTTGGTACAGTAGATATTCAATATGTATGCATACTACATCTCCCTCCTTTGAAAAATAACGTAATATAATGAAGTTATTTTATAAGATTTTATTTAAAAGATTTTAGATTTTAGAAAGATACTTTATAGGGACCAGTATTTTTATATTCTAACTTATGACCTGTTTCATTTCTTAATAAGACTTTTTCACCTACTGATATATCTATTTCGTTTGTTTTCTGATCATATAATATCTTATTATTTTTCTTATTTTCTTCTATCATTATTCTAGCTCTTTTATATGCTACTTATAATCTATATTTACTTTCCATAGCATAGTCATCTATATTATATAAAGTCTCTATATGATCTATACTATTAAATTGTTTTGGTAAATTATTTGTTTTACCAAATACTAACTCATGTGGACAGTAATTATGTGCCATTGAGGGGGACGTGTTGAAGCAAAAAACGAAGTATTGAAGCCATACGTCCCAATCAGTTTTATCAACCGATATATATGAGCGTATGTATTCATTAAAGGTTCTATGACTACGTTCTATTGTTCCAACTGTCTAGTGGTGGTGTGCCGTAGATATTTTCGATTTTTAGAAATTTGCACAGATCATTTATAATTGAACTCATATATTTTGTTCCCATGTCCGTAATGAACGTCTTCATTGGACCGTACTTCAGAATAAAAGATTCAAAAATTGCTTTAGCGATAGTGTTCGCGTTTTTGTTTGGGACTGGTATGGCAACTAAATATTTAGTTAGGTCACATATTAGAGTGACTGCATACTCATTGCCATTCTCTGATTTTGGTAGTGGGCCAATAGTGTCTACTACTATCACCCTACTATCACCCTGTCGAAAGCATTTATTGGCGTATTGGTTATTATCAATGGGGTCTTATTGTGCTTTGTTATTTTAGCTTTTTGGCATTTTTGACATTTTCGTATGTAATCAGTAATATCTCGAGTCATACCTTTCCAAAAATAATGTCTTTTGACCTTGGCCAAGGTTTTTGTAATGCCTGTATGACCTCCTTGTATTGAATCGTCATGGAATTTAGACAGTATTGCTTCTTTTTCATTTTGTTTTTCTATATTGGTCACCGGGTTGAGTAGCGCTACTCTTAATGTATTCAATATCTTATTGCCCATTTGTTTGAAATTATCTATTGAAACATGTTCGAAGATATTTTCCCACGGTGCCACTTTGAGTTGGCTGATGTTTATACCGGCTTGCATTTCAAGCCTTTGGAAAAATTGACCTAAGTCTAGGATTCCATTGGTATATAAATCGCTAACATCATATCTTGCAATAATTTTTCTACCATGTTTGAATAAACATAGCATATGTTTTACATGCAAGGTCACTACTTTACGTACTTCGTCATTGCTTATGACTTCATATACGTTGGGCTTAGAAGCTTTCCCTATAGATTGATTAGGCAATTCTATTTCTTTGTTATCCGCGCGGATTTTTTGTCTATTTTGGTATCTGGTAGTGACTTTCATAATATTTCCTGTGATATTTTGTAGATCTTTAATGGTTATTCTTGATAACGCATCAGCTACATGATTGTCTTTTCCCTTTAGATATTCAACTGTGAAATCATACTCTTCTAATTCTAGCCTCATACGTGTCAGTTTAGAACTCGGATTAACCATCGAGAATAGGTATATTAATGGTCTGTGATCTGTTTTGATTGTAAAGTGTTTTCCATAAATATATGGTCGAAAATGTAATATTGCCCAGTGAATTGCAGCTAATTCCTGCTCAGTTGTACATTTATTACTTTCTCCCTTAGTAAAAGCTCTTGATGCGTATGCAATGGGAAGTTGAAGTTCGTTATGGTTTTGAGTTAAAACCGCTCCGCACGCTTGCTTACTTGCATCAGTAATTATACAGAATTCTTTGCTGAAATCAGGATATACAATATACAATAGCAAGGTAGGTTCCATGAGTTTTGTTTTTAAATATTGGAATGCCTTTTGGCATTCATCTGTCCATTCGAAAGGAACATTTTTTTTACATAACCTTGTAATGTGCCGTGAATAATCGGCGAAATTTTTTATGAAACGTCTATAATAATTGCAAAATGCTATGAAACGTCTAGCGCTGTCCGTATTGTGCGGCGTAGGGTAATTCATAATGACATCATATTTCTTGTCATCTGGAAGTATTCCTTTATCTGTGCATTTATGACCGAGAAAAGTCACCTCATGCATAAAAAATGAACATTTTTCTGGATGCAACTTTAGATTGTATTTCCTACATTTCTCAAAAACGTCTGTTAAGTTTTTAAGCATATGCTTTTCGGAACAACCTATAACTATTAAGTCATCCATATAAAGGAATGCTTGTGAAGGTTCTAATCCAGAGAATGCTAAAGTCATCATTCTCTGAAATGAATTAGGCGCTATTTTTATACCGAAAGGTAGTCGCGTGAAGCGATACGAGCCATTGCTCGTTGAAAATGACGTTATATCTCTTGAACTACTTTCGAGTTCAATTTGATGAAATCCTGACATTAAGTCAAGGCATGAAAAATATTTTGCTCGTCCAAGTTGATCCAAAATATCATCAATTCTTGGGAGTGGAAATTTATCGGACAGTAATTTTTTATTAATTTGACGATAGTCAATTACTAATCGCCATTTCTTTTGTTCTGAGCCTGGAGATGGTTTTTTAGGGACAAGTAATAATGGACTGTTATATTCAGATACAAATGGTTCAACAATCCCGTCGGTGATCAATTTTCCAACTTGTTTCTGTATTTCGTGCACGTGACTGTGTGGGCTTCTATAATTTTTTATGTGCACTGGTTCATCATCTTTTAATCTCAGTTTTATATTTGGTGCATAAGCTTGAAAGCTGTGATTTGAATTGTGAAGGAAAGTTTTTTGTTAGTTGAGATAATATAGATTTTTTTCTATTTTCTTGATTAGTTTGGACTACTTCGTAGTTTGAAAGTGATTCATACGCTAAATTATTTGTACTGACTACTTGATCTTTATTTGTTGTATTGAGTAGTCTTATAAAAGCGTTTTTAGATGTTGTGATGGTACTTGCTATGTAAATACCATGCTTAATTTCTTGATTTGGAATCAATACACTGTCTTCTTTTGAATTTATATCTATTTTTCTAATAACTTGGGATCTTGCTGGCAGAAGTATTGAGTTATTGCCAGAACTGTATGTTATTGGAACATAAATTGGAAATTTTAAGTTATTAGGTCTAATTATAAGCCAATCTTCAGATGGCTTGAAGCCTAATTGACAGTTGTATTTTTTTATAAAATCGATTCCTAATATGCCATCAAGGAATAGCGAATTGTAAATCCACGATATGAAAATCGTGTTGGATTATGTACTTAGTGGTCTGTATCTCAATAGAAGTTAACCCTTTGGATTTGGTTACATCTGCTAGTATTGGACGAGGCCGGACTGATCCCTGATCACCAGTTTGGCTTCAGACGCCTACATGGAACACCTGAGCAATGCCACCGGATTGTTGAGACCATACATGAGGCCTTCGAAAAGAAGAAGTACTGCTGCGCCGTTATGCTGGATGTCAAACAGGCGTTTGACAGAGTCTGGCACCCTGGACTACTTTTCAAAATTAAATACCACCAAGTTCCCATTTCGCCTTCCTCAAGTCATACACAGAGGGAAGAGAATTCCGAGTGAGATGAGGATCATCAATCAGCACCCCTAGGCCCATAAGAGCAGGAGCACCACAAGGCAGTGTTCTTGGACCCATCTTATACACACTCTACACAGCGGACCTCCCCATCACCCCCTCCCGGAACCTCACAGTAGCCACATATGCCGATGACACCGCCTTCCTAGCCTCCGCCACAGATCCTCATGAAGCATCAGCTATCATCCAGAGGCAACTGAATGCCCTCGTGCCATGGCTGAAACCATGGAACATCGTGGTCAACGCGGAAAAATCCTCACAAACAACCTTCGCACTACGCAGGGGAGAATGCTGTTCGAGCCGCATCAAAATCCAGCGGTTTCAGAATAAATGCCTGAGAACAGTTTCGATCGCCCATCCGTACCACGAAAACTCAATAATCCATAAAGAGCTTGGAATTCCATGGGTAGCAGAGGAGATCACCCGTCTCAGCGAAAGATACATAAAAAGACTGGACAACCACCCCAACCACCTGGCCAACCCATCAACCTAATTGATAATAGTCAAACGACTGAAAAGGAAACACCCGCTTGACCTCCCCAACCACCTAAGTCAACCTCATTAGATGTACATTCCATGTACCTCCCTTAAGTCAAGGTCTCCCCCAAACCATTTAATGATTGTCCACTCACATAAATCGAAGAATGTTAAAAAAAAAAAAAGAATCTGTACTTTATTTTCTTTTATGTTCCGCCAACCCGCAGTTAAAACACTACTCTTGCTTTTTTCCATCAACTTTCTGTGCGTTCGTTTTTGTACAGATTTTTTCTTTTGAATGCCACTTTGCCTATAGCGATTCTTTCTCCGCTCTTGTACGAGGTCATATAAATGATACTCCGCGATAAACTGATTTTGCATCTCTAACCGATATACTACATAGCTCAAAACCACTGGCTCTTAAATGTTACCGACAGTTGCAAATTTCTTTATATTTAGAAAATGTTAATTTACAACAATATTGGAACAGCGACAAATGGACCTATATAATTTTATAGTATTTTTTTTCAATGTTTTCTTGTATTTTTTCCACTCCGCCCTAGCGTCGGATGATTTGGCAATATAAAAATTATCATCTTACTGAGAAGATTTTTGAGCGTTTTTTTCCTTTCACAGAACAACATAACTCACCTTATCTCTCTGGGAACAGTCACTCCACGGCAACACAGATATTGTTTGGGCTAAACCAAATTCCTTCCTTCAAGAGAGATATCGCACTTTCGAAGACATTGAAGACATTAAACATCTTTTGGCACAAGCTCAACTTTTAGGCCAAAAAGAGACGTGCCTCGTTATCGCATTTATTCCTTTGAAATATAACAACATAAATTGTGTTTGAATTGTTTCGCACGACAAAACCAAGTCTCGAATTGTACGAATGATCACAATTGATTCACATGCAAAGGAAGTCAAAACACGCTGGTGACTCTCCTCACGTTCCTGCAGTTCCCCCCACTTCAAACATTTCCGATGAAACTTTACAGTACACTACTCCTTCAAATGTGCAGAACTATTTTGCATCCAGCACTCAGTAGCAAACGCACTGATTGACCTCTGCTATCGTGGAGCAAACTATAAGGTGCGTGCTTAGATCGATTCCAAATCAGAAGCCACCTTTATTTCTGAGCGAATGTTCAATCTAATCAATCCTTCGTATCAAAAGTACAAGCTCAAGTCGCTGCAATACTTAAAAACTTATGTTACTTTGATATTGGCTCTTTTTCCAAACCGCGCATCAAGATCGAAGCCTCAGGGTCAGTCTTGCCTCAACTTGCTGGAAACTTGCCTTTTGTTTCCGATTTATTCAATTTTCCCATTTTGGCCATCCGAGTCCTCAAACGGCCTTCTTTAGCAATACCCATTAGCTAGTCGAATCGTGAAGGACCACATGTACGTTGATGACGTTCTGGCTGGCGCGCATACTGTGGGAAAGGCCAATCTGGCAATTAGGGAGTGGTACCAGGGTTTCCCGTTGGAGAAGTGGACGTCCAACAAGGAGATTTTAACCGACGTTCCAAAAGGGGTAGAGAAAACTAGCGTCCCTAAAATACTGGGTGTCCGGTGGCGAGCATACACCGATGAGTTCATACCATACAAGATAGACTCAAAACCTTCCAACTCTAAAGCTACAAGTGCTTTCGCAAATCGCGAAACTATTACATCCAAAAGGATGTCCACGGAAATATTTTCATGTAAGAACCGACGATTTTTTGCCATGGATTAAAGAACCTCCATGCTCTTGGACGACATTCGTAGCTAATAGAGTTCCCAAGATCTCCCAATGCCCAGTTAAAGGGATTTGGCAGCATGTCATTTCTGATTTAATCCTGGCACCTTGCTAACTGTGGAGTGTCAGCAAATGACCTGCGGGATAGCAAGCTGTGATGGCACAGAACTCATCTGAAATGGTCGATAGTGATTTGGTGCAGCAGCCAGCCAAGCAATGTCTTCTAGTTGTCTCCACTCAAGCAGACTTCCTCCCTCGCTTTTCCAGCGTCTTCCATACGGTACCAACTTTAAACGCCCCTTGCTCATTTAGTCATGAAATCTCGTTGAAGTGAATCAACTTACGATGACCGAAGATAACTTAGTTCGTGTGGTCGAACTTCTCACAAGCAGAGGCACAATTAGGAGACCAGTGGCCAAACTGATACTCCATCCTCTTCAATCCTAACCCTGGTCCAAATCGTCCGCCTACGTGTGCCTCATGTCCTGTGAAGACCCAAGCCCAGTTCCAAGTCCGCACTCCATTCGGGAATCACTCTGAGACCCTCAAGGAAGAATTTCCCAGCGTGACACTGGCGAATGAGTCCTTCTTCGGGCCGAATACCGTGTCCCTGATACTCGGTGCCTACCTCTACGGGAAAATCCTCTTGCCCTGTGTAATTCATGGCAACCAGGAACCTTCCTTGGCCCAGTACACCATATTCGGATGTTCTCTCCGATTCCTGTAGCTGCTAATCTCCAGATGCCCCCTTCCAAAGTGGTCAACATTGCAATGGGGCGGAATGTTCTGGTAGAACAATATTGGAACAGCGGAAATTGGACCAATATAGTTTTATGGATTTTTATCGATTTTTTTTTGTATTTTATCGGTTCCGCCCCTGGCGGCAAATGATTTCTCAATATAAAAATTATCATCTTACTGAGAAGATTTTGGCGCGCTTTTTTCTTTTCTGACTTCGGCCTATAATTAAATCATATCGACCTCAATATCAACATCGTCTCTTGGTACAGATCTCCCCAACAGAAAATATTCATGAAGTACAGAATTCGTTATTAAAATTTTAAATTATTTTTTACAGGAATTAAAGAAATACCTCATCAAAGTCACTTATAATTTCCTCGAAACCGTCTACGGATATTTTCGCTTGATTTTCTTTCCATTCACCTACTTCGACTATTAACGCTGACTACTTCAACAGCTGATCAACTTTTATATTTACTTTTGCAAAATTTTCTTCTGCAATAACTCCATTCAGTTTGTTCCGCACCTTCAACTGATATTTACTCTTTCTTGCCTTTTCCAGCGCATGCATATACACAGCTGCCGATTCTACCGAATTTTAACCAACTGACGGCGAACAACATTTATGGGGTTTACCCCACAACTTCTTGATTTGGAATTACATTAGCTACACGGACTTCAATTTCTATACCAATGGAATGTTTTCAGGGGAATGCTTGCATGGTTCCTAACTACTTCGAATTTATGACCCTCGTTAAACATTAGGTATATGTCTATGGCTAGGCATTCGAGCAACGTCAACGTTTAATTGTATTGTGCCTTGTTCAGTGTTTAACAGATTTACGCTATTGGACGTTCGCATCCCGAGTCATTATTTTGGGCTAGGACAACGCCCATCCATATAAGAATATATCACATTGAACTAAGAATGATAAATCATTATCTGGATGACTAAGAAATGAAACATAGCATAGTTGCTTTTTGATTTCCTCGAAAGCTATTTGAGCCTTGGTGTTCCACTTCAGTAATTTACCATTTAGAAGTTCGGCCAAGTAATATTGATGATGGAACAGTTGGAATTAAAGCTTTGGTACCAACCCTTCATTCCAAGAAATCATCGTAATTGAAATTGGAAGAAATTGTCATTGGTTCTGAGGATCCGCAAATTCTTTCACTTGCACTAGGTGCAAGCTAATTGCGGACGTCCCCCTAAAAATCGAGCTAATTCCTCGCAATTTCATCATTTTATTTAATCTGGCGATAAAATGTTCATGTTCTATTTCTACGTGCCTACGTGTCTATGTGCAGAAGTTTTAAATTTGACATACGATTTGTTCGCCCAGCATTTGGCCGGAGAATATATTCGTACAAGAACATCAGTCGAGTACAGTTAAAAAAAAAGTTAATAAGCTTGTGGGAGTTAAACTCTCAAAGCCAGAAAACCCTGAACCGTCTTCTGTACCTAAACCTTAATCCTCAAAAAACTAACATCTATCACTCTTACCTATCAAAATACTAGGAGCCTTCGGAGTAAACTCCCTAAACTGTATTCTGATAGTTCCTCATTTGCATCCCAGATTATAGTCTTCACAGAAACCTGGTTAAAGCCGGAGATTTTTAGCTCCGAAATTTTTCCAGACAGGTACACCAATTACAGACGGGACCGACCACTACGAAGCGGAGGAGGAGTCCTAAACTCTGTGGACTCCGACTTCGCTTCTGAAGAGGTTAAGTTACCGAATCTTGGCGATCTATAATTTCTATGTGTGAAAATCACTATGTCGCTTCAATCACTGTTAATCACATGCTCATACTTACCACCTTCTTCAAAACAGCCTACACCACTGGAACTATCTGCCATTCAGCTGGTTTCTAATCGCATGTCCGACATTGACCTGTTAGTGACTCTAGGAGACTTTAATTTACCTGAACTTATCTGGTCAAACATCGAGAATTCACCATCTTTAACACTCTCAACACATCACGATTTTACTGAGGGTATGTTCGACATATCCCTTGGTCAAATAAACCACGTAAGGAATTCTTTAGGTCGGCTTCTAGATCTATGTTTCCTTTTTGACCCAGATGGAGTAACCGTTTCCAGAGCCATGCCACTTTCGCTCCCAGAAGATCCTTACCAACCAACGCTTGAGGTGTCGATTGAAATCCTTACTGCTAGCAACATTTAGTCTCGCCATGGAGTTCATAAAACTCGCTGCTTTCGTAAGGCTGATTTTCAGAGACTAAGCAACTTAATTTCTTTATTTGATTGGTCCGATCTCTGGGAATGCACCGATATTAATATCGCTTTAGAAACATTCTACAAAACGCTTAACGCTTTCTTCGACTCTTGCGTGCCATGGAAGTATCCATCCGCCTCGACCGACCCTCCTTGGTTTACAAGGAGCCTTAAAAACTTAAAATACATTAAAAATAGACTCCTTAAGAGACATAAGAAAACTGGCTGTAATGTAATTTTTTCAAGATACTTAGTAACTCGGTCGAACTTCACCGTGCATAACTCTGAGGGTTATTAGAATTATATATACCGCTGTCGGATCCAGTTTACTCAGGATCCGAAGCAGTTTTATAATTTTGTTAACACTAAGCGTAAGCAGGTATCTCTTCTCCCCCCCTAATTTCGTTTGAAAATGTATATGCGACTACTGATCAGGGTATTGTCGATCTATTCTCAACTTTTTTCAAACAACGTACTCATTTCCTACAATTATGGATCAGCCTTATTCATACAACATTCAATCAGCCAATCTAATTTTAAGACCAACTTTCTACGAAAGCACTGTGTTATCGGATCTTCTGAGGGTGAAACCAGTCTATTCGCCAGTTCCTGATGGTGTTCCTGGCATTATACGTATCTTTAGTACGTCCAATTCTGGAGTTCGGGTCATGCGTCTGGAGCCCTCAGTATGGGGTTCATCAAGATCGCATTAAATCCGTTTAAAAGAATTTCTTGATGTTTGCTCTTAGGGGACTCAACTGGGATGCAAATCTTCACCTCCCATCTTATTCTAACAGATTCCTTCTAATCAATTTACCTTCCCTAACCAATCGTAGAACGATGCGTTTTCGTTTTGCTTCATAAGTTTATTAATGGTAATGTAGACAGCCAGCATCTACAAATACTACTCACATTTAACATTCCAAGTAGACGTACTAGAAATTTTGGTCCCCTGTTCCTAAATTATTGTAGATCTACATATGCCAAGCATGAGCCTTTTAGGGTTTTACGTTCTGACTACAATGACTTATACTCTATTACTTCACTCTGCACGTCCACTTCTATCAAATCCTCAATTCTCACCTACCTTTCAAAGCAACAAACGCACTCCACTTTTTCCTCGTAATCTTTTCTATACTTTATTCTCTCGGGTATATCCCAGCGATCCGAGCCGTATGATAAACGGCAGCGCCCCTCGGTCGTATGGGCGGAAGGTGGGCTGTACGTTATGCAGTGGGAGCCGCGCGAAAAAAAAGAATAATCTCAAATTTTATTTCGTTAATAATATAATAGAAGTTTTAAAGACTTACTCTCGGATCTACTCATAGCATTGATTAATCAATTTTAGGGCAATAGAGTTTTCATTTTTCAGCGGAATAAAATGAATAGAATAAAGATAAAACTGATACTTAGTCGAAATAAACCATGCGTTTATGTCGTGATGCTTTGATAATACAGGTGTTCAATACAATTTAGTCCGATAATCCCAAACCTGCAAGCTTCGACCTTAAAAAATTTGTTAGATTTTGTTAGATTTGTTTGAGTTTTAAATCGCGACAGGTCTGCGCAAACGCAAAAGCGTATCTATACTCCACTTATTTGTGCGGTTGCTGCGAAACTAATTAAAACTTCGACCAACTCATCTCCCTAAAGTTTTATTTTTACTTAACGTTGGCAGCGGGTCTGCATGTTCCGTCATGCGATCCCTAAAAGTTGCGAAACGCTGCAATGTCGTGCAGCAAAATGTCATCAGTCCCCGCTTTTTATGTTCAAAGCTCACCCTTGGAATTGTCACAAGAGGACCACAAATTCTCTCTAATCCGTGAGTCAATGGATGCAGGGCCGCGCCGACCCCCGGCGGACCCTGTGTGCCGAACGTATGAAGCGCCTCTTCTTTGACAAATTTACTGCGAAAAACAAACTCGAACAAAATTTTAACATACTTTATTAATATAAAGAATTGTATACTTAAATATTAATAATAAAGAAGCTGACTTTTTTCTAAGAATAATAACACTAATATGACTATTACGTACCTATAGTATGATAAAATAAAATTTTTTACAATTTTCGTCTGTCTTTTCCTTTCGTCTATCTCTAAAGCGGCCCGAAAAATTTTATATTCAAAATTGAAAAGTGGATTCTCGAGCTGTAAAATATTTACTTATTTTAGTTGCATTTTTATTAAATATCAGTAAAATATCAGTAAATTTAAAATATCAGTAACATACAAACTATTTATTATAAAAATTCAATGCGCACCTTTCACACACTTTCAACGAAATAATTGTTTAATTGTTTTGTTTTGCCCAGGCTATCTCGTTCGTTAAAATCGGGGAACCCCCGTGATCCCACCCCGCTTGCGTCAGACGCATCGCATCGGGTTGTGTTCACAAACTCACTCATACCCATACAAACTCGGCGCCCTAACGATTCAAAATAACTAGTGCTTTTTCTCTGGCTCAAAAGAACTGCCGCTGTTTCAACGTTGAGCTCGTAAGTAATGTAAACTATAACCATAAGCGTAAAATGAAACCATAAACGTGAACAATAAACATTTAATATTGAGAGTGCTGTTCAATAGGCGTAATAGATGTTTTGTTGTTTACAAGGCCTATGTTACGCCTATTGTACCTATTTACTTATCGACTACAAAAACGCAATCATTTAGGTAACAAAAATAATTTGGGTGGCATTGGCGGCGCGGCTTTTCTACCTAACGAAGGAATCTCATGATTTTGCTAAATACTCTTATTGGTGCGTGCCGTTTTTGGTCAAGCTTTAACGGTAAGGGTGTACTTCTATTTTCATCTAACAATGCGAATAAAGTCGCGGAATGAATAATTTTATGCCTTTTCTAGTTTTTTTTACACTTTTTTTATGATTGTGCACACTACAATGGTAAAATAAAATGCTTAATTTATTCTCATTGATTTTTCACTCAAATCGTTCGTAAATTTTCGGGTTTTGTCTGTGTGAAAACCCAAAATATCTTCGCACCCCGAAGACCCATGGTTGGCCATTTCTGATATGGCCAATTTGAAAAATCTGTCTGGGCGACTAATACATCTATCAAACATTGTTTCACCATTTAAAAAAAGATGTTAAAATTTTTCTCCCACAGTTACTTATTTTCAGGTAATGGAGTTTTCTCCTAGCCCATGAACTTTAAAATAATAAAAAAAAAATAATAACTTTATAATAAATAAATAATTTATTGCCTTGCAGGAAGCTGAAAGCATCTTTGTTAATTCCTTTGGAGTCAAACATAGCTGATTCACTTTAAGACTATTATTCGATGATCCTAAGAAATTTTGGTCGCAATTTCTTTTTAATCTTATTAGAATAGCCTAATAGCCTCTTCCCACTTATGTCCATCCACCATCCGTTGAACAAATCGTCCTTAAGGTATTGCCGTTCCAAAGAATTTTTAGGTTATCCAGCATCCAAATTGGACATTGTACTTTGAAAAGTGGTACAATGTTAGGGTTTTCTATAGTGCAACAGACACAAAAATTTGGTAAATTGTTTATTTGAGTTTTGCAGATTCGACTTTAACCAGCTTTTTTTTTTATTTTTAGTGCATAAAAGCAAGTTAGATCTATTGTTGGTACTCAGCAAGAATCGATTTTAATCTAAATATTATAATAAACGGATTATAAATTATAGTCTTGTTACTAAAATAATTTTTTTTAAATTTTACTCATACAGCGTGCTGCAAAACCCGTCAATTTAAAATGATATACACCAAAACAAAATGTTTTTTATACATACAACTTTGAATACTTACATTTTTATTTCAATGATATACATCAAGCCGCATTGCATTGGGACAAGTTGAAAGTCAGAAAATAAATTGTACTTATAAAGGAATTCGATTAATGTCACTTTTCCATTATTTACTATTAAAAAATAGGCGAACGTGACGCAATAGTGGTATTTAACTCCCAAGTTGCATTACGAATGCTCTTATTTAGCATTAAATTTTAATGGGTCCCTTATTTTATTTGGTATTCTAGGTATCTTTTCTAAATGGTAGTGCAATGAATCGCGGCACTATCGCAAAACAGAAGCTGTTTATTTCTACATTTATGTGCAAATATTTATAAATGTATATATAAATTTTAATTATATATACATGTGTAAATATATATGTATATCTGTCATACAGAATCTGTATGTATGCATAAATATTTATGTCATAGGTTTACAATGCGTCAAGTATAAATTTAGAATATGACGGCAATTGAATATATTTTATAATATACATATGTAAAAAATATGTAATTAAAATTTCAAATTCTAAGCGTAAATATGTAAACATTCATTAATGTATACGTGTATTGTATAGTACGTACATTAAATATTAATGCATACATATGTATATATTTATATGGTGCAAACCGCGTTGCATTGGAAAAATAATATAAAACTAATATAAAGCTTTAAAGTTCTCTATTCTAACAATTTTTTTATCATCGGCGCTTTTCTGCTTTCAAACTTTTTAAAAATATTTTGATAGATATATATGTATATGACAAGAAAGGTAAGCTAACGTTAGTCAGAATGGAAAGTGTTTATCTATTGATGCAAACTATTTGCAGTTCCTAGAATGACTAATAGATACTATATTTTAAACGTAATACTCGGATGTACATACATACATATGTACATGTATACATAGACTTGAAATTAGCACATTCCTAAAACTTCTATTTGTATTCCTATTTTCTTCAACCGCGTAACAAATGATAAAAAGTAAATTAATCCAAATAATTTGATCCATGTATACTTGTTAATGGTGAAAATAAATGAAATGAAATACATACATATTCCAAGGAATTGAAAATATTGTCAAAATATTAGTATCACCTATACTTTAGTTTCGTTTCAAACATTAGAATATTAGTACACTTGTATATTATAATAATTTAATGAATTTAGGTACATACATATGTACATACATATTTATCATGTATTACCTTGGAAGTTTGGGCACGTTGACAAAATTTATTTAGTTTTCTGGCTTTGTCTGGCCGAAAGAGCCAGTACGTCCCTGGGCTTTATGATTACTTTTTGTAGGAATAATTAATATTTTATGAACAAAAGAAAATAACTATTTAAATTGAATCCAGAGCTCGTAAAAATGGGCCCCATTTTTGCTCATTGTCATAAAAAAGCACTCGCCAGACGGGCTATGCGAAACTACAATCTCGAACAAAACTGGCAACCATGGCTCCCTTTTGCTTTGTTTTTTTTCTAATGCTTATAAATATATGTATGTCATGCATACAAACACGAATGTACCCAAAAAAGAATCGCCAAACACGATCTTCTTTTCTTAAGACAGTTTTGTCTTAAAAGATATAGCAAACGTTCTTGTAAACATGGATGTGTGTTGTAACCTGTGTGACAGACATGGAAAAGTACGCCGTCATCGATTAAAAGTTATTTCAAAATGAGTCATGTTTACATTGTTTAAGTGTCTAATAGGCAATCTAACTCAAGGTAATATAAAAATATATAAGTTATGTAATCCCCAATCCAACGGCTCCCTGGTGATCCTCCTCTAGGGTTGGATTAGGTACTCTTCAATCCAATGATGACCAGGGTGTGGGGTTTGCCTTCTCCCACTTTAATCATTGACTTGTGGCTTAACGATGCGATGCAAGTGACTCAACATTTTACAGAGCGAAGCGCGTGAGCATTGTTTATGCGATGCTACTTATTTGCTAGGCAATACCGTATTTATAATCTAACTTACTTGTTAACTTGTACAACACATCTGGACACTTTTAATTTGTTATATACGTGCGTGTTCCATATTTTTGCGTATACCAAAGAATATACTATACACAGATGGGGCATCTCATACAAATAAAACCATAGCGAGCGACGACGATGTGAGGTGAGAATTCTCCGCTGGTGAGCGAAAAAATTCGTATGCGTGCAGTTTCTACGGCTGACTAACGGATCAATTTAAAAGTGAAAGCTTGAGAGAAAGCTTCGTTAAAAAAATAGTAAAAAATAGCGAACAATTTATCATCTCTCTTTGCCCCTGGCGTTTTATGCTTAGACAGATGTCCGAGTGAAGGCTAGCTTTGCGACAAATGTAAAAGGGTAAAGATAGTAAAATTTTACTGTCGCTATGTTTACTCATAGTACATACAGTTGCGTTCAAAATAATAGGAGTGCATATCAACTTCTGTTTATAGCAAAGTTATTTGTCTATTTTTTTTGTTCTATTTTTTTCAACTTCTTTTGATATATATACTCTATAACTGTATATGGTATATACAACTCTATACTCTAAGAAATACCACTAATTTTATATAAATCTTTCCTTGATTTTTTAGAATTTGCAAAATTACAAAGCATGTCGCATTTTTAGTTGTTCAAAATAATAGGAGTGGTCAACTTTAACTTAAAACTTTAAAAATCAAAGAAATGGGCCGTAGTAGGTCTTGTACACCTGAGTGGCGTAAATTGATCGAATCCTTGATTTCGAGTGGTAAAACATATAAGAAAGGTCAAAGTATTATCGGGTGCGGGGCTTTGATCCGAAATGCACTTTATTATTCATTTAAGACTGGAACATACGACCGACCAGGTACTCGAGGAAGCATCCCTTCGCAAGCTGTAAAAATTAAAGGATGAACTAAACTTAAACGCAAGTTTACCTACAATAAGTAGACGATTGAAAGACCTTGATTAAACAGCTCACATCCCGAAGAAAATTCCATTTCACACCAAGAACCACATAGCCGCTTGAATTGAATTCGCAAAACCCCATGTAAACTGCACAGGTGAAAAATGTCGCAATGTCCTATGATCGGATGAATCCAAAATAGTTCTGTATGGTGCCAAAGGTGCTGGACAGTATGTCAGACCACCCAAATTGGATTCAAAATACTGTATAAAAACGATCTAACACGAAAAACGATTTTGGATTATGGATGGGATCTGGGTCCTTCAGCAAGACAATGACCCGAAGCACACAAGTAAAGTGGCTAAGAGGTGGTTTTCGGAATACACAGTCTCCCGACCTGAATCCTAAAGAGAATCCCACCAATGTTTCCCAATTATGGGAAACTGTAAAAGCTTCTTGGAGCTCTAATTCCCCGGAAAGATGGCAGAATCTGGTGGACTCCATGCCAAGGTGATGTGTGGATGTCTTAGACAACAAAAAAAAAATTTTAGAAATCCGTATATTTATCATAAATTAGAGACAAAACGGTAAAGCTTATGGTTAAAGAAAAAAGATCATAAAACGATATTGCAATCCATTAAACCGACGAAGCTGTAATTGTCAGAAGTTTAAATTTAAAAGGAAACTCATTTATACGACTTACACTTGTGGCGAAGGGGAAACACACATACATTATAAATACGTTTTTTAATAATTCTATAAAATTCCATAAAATAAAAATAAATGATTGTGTGTTTCCGCTCTACTAAGAATTTCACAGAAAAAATGTGTCTGTTTTTAGCTCTTATGTCACATCGTCGTATTGCATAATCTTCGGTTTTAATTAAAGTGATACGACATATTTTATTTAAAAAAGGGTGAAATTCATACTTGTTTTAAAAAATAATTTGGAAAAAAACGGTTATTGGAAACAGATTGTTGGAGAACTCTGAAAAAAAATGATATGAACAAAAACTGAATTTTGACAGTTTGTGGAAGATTTTAAACATAGTCACAAGTGGCGACATATTCTGCTGTTATATTATTCGCGTTTTATACCCTTGAAAAAGGGTATTATAATTTTGTCCAGAAATGTGTAACGCATTAAACGAAGCATCTCCGACCCCACAAAGTATATTTATTCTTGATCAGCATCAACAGCCGAGTCGATACAGCCATGTCCGTCAGTCCGTCTGTTTCTATGCAAAAAATAGACAGTAGTTTTAAAGCTAGCGTTTTGAAATTTTTACCAGATCATTATTTTTGTTGCACGCAGATCAAGTTTAAGAATCGGTCGGATCGGACCACTATATCATATAGCTGCCATACAAACGACCGATATGAAAACAAGTCTTTGTATGGAAAACTTTTTTGTTCTCAAGGGTATACCATCTTCGGCAAGCCGAAGATAACTTTTCTCACTTGTTAGTTCTGTTTTTTGGTTCAATGGTAAACACTTCTGAATACAAAACTGAAGGCGAACGATATCGAATCCCACAGTGACACATTTTATTCTTTTTTTATGTAAGTGCAACACACATATATCTCATATATCAAATGATTGTGTATTTCTCCCTGACCAACAAACTTAATTTAAAACAAGTGGGAAAAGTTATCTTCGGCTTGCCGAAGATGGTATACCCTTGCAGATCTTTACAATGGCAGCTATTAATATAGTGGTCCGATCCGAACCAAACTTCCACAAATGTATGTAAGAAGGCTAACGGCGGTATGGTTGGCAGAGGGGCACACGTCATCAGTACAGCAGTATATACACTAATATAAAAGTCGAGGATCGGGAGTAACAAGAAGTCGGAAAGAGAGAGTCAAGAAGTCGTTGAGCAGTCGTCGTACAGGACAGTCGTTGAACAGTCGTCGGGGAGTGAAGTCGAAACAAAGTCGTAAAGCAGAAGCAGTGTCGCAGCAACTCGTCGATCGTCTCAGTTGTATTAAAATTACATTACATATACCATAACCTTTTCTTTGTAATCTATTCTTGGCGAACCTATAATAAACATAATAACTAATATAATTCTACATTTGGGGGCTCAACCGTAGCAAAGAAGCAAATAAAAGTGTCATTGTCGTAATATTCAAAGCAAAGTGTGATTAAAACTGTTAGTGCCGTGGTGTTCTTGAGCAGTAATAATAATACGAGTTCAATAAACAGTAATGTAAAAAAAAAAGAAACAGTTGAAAAATAAAATTCGAAGGTCAAGTGAAAAGGCTGAAATCATTTTGCGCAGTTAGAGAAAAATAACTGTAAATTTTATGAGTCGAAGAAAAGAAGAAACAGTCGGCAACGTCGCAATTGAGAGTGAGACAGCCATATGATCTGCGATCGTCGCTAAAAGTTGGAAGGACCGAGAACGAAAAGCATACACAGCTTATGCTACCGAAAGCAGCAGCGCAAAACCAAGAGGACAACCGAGAAAATAGAATCAACAAATTAGAGATGGAAGCCGAGAAAAGTTGCATAGCAGACACCAATAGAACGCTACAAAAACTAGTGCAATTGCTCACGCTGAAAATGCAAATTGATGAAAAAAGCAAAAATGATTGTACAATTGTCGCAGAGAGCTTTACAAAAATTATACCAGAGTTTAACGGGCAAAGCATACCGGTTAAACAATGGTTCCAAAAACTTCGAGTTGAACGCGGAGGCGTATGGGCTCACCGATAAGCAGAAGTATGTGCAGGCACGCGCAAAAATAACTCATACGGCTAAGTTGTTTTTAGATTCAACAGAAGTTTGGAGGATGAGTTTGATAGTGACTATAAATGTAGCGCCGATGTACATGCCGAGTTGCGTGAACGCCGTAAACACAAACAAGAGTCGTTTCACGAGTATGTGCTCCATATGAGAAAGATTGCGTCGCTAGAAGCTATTGACACACTGTCAATAATACGCTACGTTGTGGATGGGTTACAGCTGCAGAGCGATTTTAAGTACACCCTTCATAATTGCAAATCTTTTCGTGAGCTGCAGGACCAGTACGGAGTTTATGAACAGGTAGCTGAAAAATCCAAAGTGGAAAAGAAGTCGTTCCAGCCGAACCGGAAATCACCGCCCGACAGTATACAAAGTAAGAACCACTGCTTCAACTGCGGTTCTGTTAACCATCTAAGGAAGGATTGCCAAGCAACCACAAAATGTTTCCGTTGCAACCAAAGCGGTCACATATCGAAAAACTTTCCAACAACAGCAGCTACAGCAGGTATAAATGTTGCACAAAATGAAAAGCGATTCAAAACAGTAAGAGTGAACAACGTAGAGGTGAATTGTCTGGTGGACACAGGAGCAGATGTGACACTTCTCAAGAAAAGTGTTTACGACCAAATTCATAATGTCCAGCTGCAGAGTTACATGTTGAATTTACGTGGTCTAGGCAACAACATCACTCGTCCAGTTGGTTGCTTTGTAGCAGAGGTTGCTGTCGATGAAGAAAAAATATCCCACAAGCTTGTCGTGGTTGCGGATAGATATCTCCAATATGATGCACTGCTGGGGTATGACTTTATCAGCCAATTAAACTTCACGTTGTCCGGAGCTGGATACAAGTTTTCTTCCCTGCTGTGGGAGAAAACTTGTGGAAACCTGAATCAGATAAGCATTTATAATGTTGCAAATACAAATTCTGATACAGATGTGCCGTTACAGTTCGAGAACGCGGTGCGTACGATGATCAACGACTACAAACCAAACCAGTCAGTTGAAGAGGTTCCAGTGTTGCTGCACATTGTTCCCGATGGAGAAATTGCACCGTTTAACCAGTCGCCCAGTCGCCTTTCCATTGTTTAAGCCGAAACAGTAAAGAAACAGATCGTCGAATGGCTTGACACAGGCATTATTCGGCAGTCGACTTCGAATTTTGCTAGCCGTATTGTTTTGGTAAAGAAAAAAGATGGCTCACACCGTATGTGCGTCGATTTACGAAAGCTGAATTCAATGGTGTTAAAGGATTTTCACACCGTATGTGCGTCGATTTACGAAAGCTGAATTCAATGGTGTTAAAGGATTTTAACACCATTGAATTCAGCTTTCGTAAATCGACGCACATACGGTGTGAGCCATCTTTTTTCTTTACCAAAACAATACGGCTAGCTTCCCCGTGCCGATCATTGATGACGTACTCGAAAAGCTGCAGAAGGCCAAATTCTACACTGTTATGGATTTGGAAAACGGGTTTTTCCATGTGCCAATCGCCGAAAGCAGCAAGAAATATAAAGCTTTTATAACGAAGAATGGGCTATACGAGTTTAACCGTGCTCCTTTTGGTTTTTGCAACTCGCCAGCTGCATTTATGCGATATGTAAATTTCGTATTTCGAAACCTGCTAAATCAAGATGTGCTAGAGCTTTATATGGATGACATTATAATCTATGGAGCAACCGTCGACGAATGTTTGTCAAAAATGAAGTTGGTCTTTTCAACAGCTGCAACATAGGTCTTAAAATAAAGTGGCAAAAATGTCATTTTCTGAAAACTACGGTGAATTTCCTTGGACATTTCGTTCAAGACGGATACGTGTGGCTAGGAGAAGAGAAGACGAATGCTGTTAGTAAATTTGCTGTGCCGAAGAATATAAAAGCCGTGCAGTCATTTTTAGGACTTACTGGATTTTTTTGCAAATTTATAAAAAGCTATTCACAAGTTGCCAGGCCGTTGACTAATCTGTTGCGTAAAGATGTAGCTTTTCAAATGAAAGCTGAAGAACTTCAGGCTTTTCAAAATTTTAAAAATGCTCTTATTCAAGAACCTGTGTTGAAGCTGTACGACCGCAATGCCAGAAAGGAAGTTCACACTGATGCATCAAAGGAGGGATTTGGTGCTGTTCTCATGCAGTGGCTCGGCGATACGCTATTCCCAGTACACTTCTGGAGTAAAAAGACAACAGAGGCAGAAGCAGCTCGGCATAGTTATATCTTGGAAGCAAAGGCTATTTATCTCACACTCAAGAAATTTCGCCATTATTTGTTGGGCATAAAATTCAAGCTGATAACTGATTGTGCTGAGTTCAAACAGACGCTGAATACCAAGGATGTCCCACGCGATGTCGTACAGTGGGTAATTTACCTTCAGGACTTCGACTTTGAAGTGGAGCATCGTCCGGGTGAGCGGTTAAAGCATGTGGACTGTTTAAGTCGTTATCCGCAGCGGGTTATGGTCGTGTCATTGGAAATAACTGCGAGAATGAAGAGAGCCCAAGCAAATGATACAATGATTAAAACTGTTGCAGAAATTCTCAAAAGTCGGCTGTATGAAGATTTTAAGGAAAAAGGTGGTCTGATTTATAAGGCTGTGTCTGGAAACGATTTGATAGTTGTCCCCAAGGTAATGCAGCGTGAAGTGATTGTCGACGCTCACAATGTCGGCCATTTTGGGGTACAAAAAACAATGCACGCTGTCCAACAAACCTATTGGATACCACACTTGGAGAAAAAAGTAAATGAAGTTGTTACCAATTGCATAAAGTGTATCATTTACAACAAAAAGCTTGGCAAGAAGGAGGGATTTCTGAGTTGCATTGACAAAGGAGATAAGCCGCTTCAAACTCTTCACGCAGATCACTTGGGTCCTATGGACGCTACTTGTAAGCAGTACAAATATATTTTTGCTATTGTTGATGCATTTTCCAAGTTTGTATTCCTTTTTCCCACAAAGACAACCAGCTTCGAAGAGACTCTGAAAAAATTCGAAATTTGGTGCAACACGTTTGGAAATCCAGCCCGAATCATAACAGACCGAGGAGCTGCATTCACGTCGAACATGTTTGAGCAGTACGTCAAAGAGAATATCATTATTATCATTATATATGGAGTACAACAGGAGTTCCCAGGGGAAACGGTCAAATTGAACGAGTTAATCGTGCCGTACTTTCCATCGTTGCAAAATTGTCGTCCGAAGAGCCAGCTAAGTGGTATAAGTTTGTACCAACCGTGCAGAAAGCTGTAAACTCCAATGTGCACGCGTCGACAAAGAGGACTCCATTTGAACTGATGTTTGGGGTAAAGATGAACAATATTCCAAGCCATCGGATTTACTTCAGCAAGAAATGTACGATGCTTTTGATGAAGAGCGGCAGCAAATGAGGCACAACGCTAAATTGGAAATACAGCGGGCACAGGATTCGTATAAAAAGCATTACGACACAAAAAGAAAAGGCGAGCATGGTTACCAAATCGGAGATCTTGTCGCAATACGTCGCACCCAATTTGTGGCAGGCAAGAAGTTGGCCAGCGAGTATTTGGGGCCGTACGAGGTAACAAAAATAAAGAGAAACGGCCGATATGATGTTCGAAAGTCAGCAAGTGTTGAAGGCCCTAACCACACATCCACAAGTTGCGATCATATGAAGCTATGGAGGTTTGTGGTGGACAACGAATACGAGTGGTCATCAGGGACTGATGAATAATCAGAATGGCCGAATGTAAGAAGGCTATGAAGTAGGCGGTATGGTTGGCAGAGGCGCACACGTCAGCAGTACAGCAGTATATACACTAATATAGAAGTCGAGGATCGGGAGTAACAAGAAGTCGGAAAGAGAGAGTCAAGAAGTCGTTGAGCAGTCGTCGTACAGGACAGTCGTTGAACAGTCGTCGGGGAGTGAAGTCGAAACAAAGTCGTAAAGCAGAAGCAGTGTCGCAGCAACTCGTCGATCGTCTCAGTTGTATTAAACTTACATTACATATACCATAACCTTTTCTTTGTAATATATTCTTGGCGAACCTATAATAAACATAATAACTAATATAATTCTACATGTATGGCTATGTAAAATGAATAAATGTTGAATTCGGTTGTAATAGCTTGGAAAACAAAAAAGTTTTCCATACAAAGTCTTGAAATCTGTTTGATCGTTTGTATGGCAGCTATATGATATAGTGGTCCGATCCGACCGATTTTTTTTAACTTGATCTGCATGCAACAAAAATAGTGATCTGGTAAAAATTTTAAAACGCTAGCTTTAAAACTACTGTCTATTTTTTTGCATAGAAGCAGACGGACAGACGGACATGACTATATCGACTCGGCTGTTGATGCTGATCAAGAATATGTATACTTTGGAGATGCTTCCTTTTATGCGTTACACATTTCTGGACAAAATTATAATACCCTCTGCAAGGGTATAAATATGTAGGGTTTTGGACAAAATGTCACACCTATGTATTGTGAATTCTTTGCATATTCTTCACTTTAGTATAGGCAAATGTATTTCTTTCTATGTTCCTATCCTTTTTCTTTTAATCGCTTTCCTAAGCACTGCTGTCAGAAATTGAAGTGACGCGTCTTAAAAAATATAATAGCTAAGTATCCTTTCACCTCAAGTGACTGCCCAAATTAAGATATTGTTATATTTATTTTATATTTATTTATAAGAAACTGGTTTAATTTTGACGTTATTATAAGGATCGGCCAACTATTAACCATAATTGAAAATATCTCACTAATTGAAACCATCTAAATACAAGGGTAATACATTTTAGTTCCTCCCGAATTTATTTTCCTTTCTTTCTATTATTTTTTAATAATATGAAGTTTATTTCTAAAATACAATTATAAGGATCAAAGGAAATTTTATAAACCAAAAAAAGTCTAATACATCCTACACTCTGGTTTCCCGCGTTATTGCTGCGAGTCTTTGCTTCATAGGGATAGAATCTGCGTGCCTTACGCTGATCTATTTATTTAGCTTTGGTGGTTTCCCTACTCGGTTGCTCCTTTTAAATGAGTGTACCGCCCTGACCATGCGTTAGGACGTGGTAAGTTTCGTGAACTTGTACACCTCTCCCACTAAAAGATGCCTTCCCAAGACGTTCGGCTTGTAACGCGCTTATGTTTGGAGACTTTGTGAGGGCCGTTCTTAATCGTGCATGGTCTATAAGTTGGCTGAGTCATCCTTTCTCATTAGGGATACCAGTGTTTTCGATATGGTAATTTTACCATTTTACCAATAAAAATATTCTAGAAGTTTTTGTCGCCAATGAATTTATTGGCCTTACTTATAACAGTAAAACTGTTTTTAGGATTTCATTTCCAGGCGAAAGCCTGAATTTAATATTATATAATAAAACATAATAAATTCAGTTACAAGATCTTAACGTAATAAATATAGTCAAATTATTCGCTTACCACAAGAATGAAAGCACCACACTGAAACAGGGCTGGTCAAAAACAGCGCACGGCTCTGATGCATTTGGATTGGTGTGCCATACACTGCGACAATATCAGTATGAGTTCGTGTGTTCAATTTTTGGAAATTTTCGAAACGAAAAATTTTGAAAATTCATGAGCGACTAACTCTCATTACTCTTTCACTTCAGTCATTCGCCAATGTTCGTGTACTTTCTATGTAAAAATCCGAAATATCTTTGGGCCCGTGGAACATGTCAGTCATGTTCGATCGGCTTTAATTTGTAAAATAATCATTTTATTAATTTACCACCAGCTTTAGACAAACGTTTTATTAACTCATTTCTTCAACGTTGAATTTTTTCGAGTGAAAGTAGCAGTATTAACCTAGTATTTTAGTAACTCCAACGGGATCCTGCATGACCAGTAAAATAAATCGACAAAAAGTTCCGAAAAACCGTTAAACCGGTTAATCCGTAAATATTTTGTCACTAATACCATTTGATTATTCTCTTCGTTTTGTTTTTTTTTTCGATTTAAAGAAACCGGTGTTTGTAAACATACACTCATATACACATACACACATACACATACACATATATTTTCACTTAATTGTATCATATCCGTATCGCTTGGCGTTGTGCGTGCATTAAGTGACAAACTTATTTTATTTACATTAATTTGCATATCCAAGAATAAAATTCGGTTCTCTTTCCTTTGGTTCGTGTTTCAGTAACTTTTCTTTTGTTCTACCTTATCTTTTTTTAGTTTGTGCTCTGGCATCTTTCTAGCTCTCCGTTTTGGTACAGCGGTTAAAGGTGCTGATATATTGTGTAATATTTTTAATTTGAACTACAAGAGAGTATTGTAATTTCTGCGCTGTAAAATCGTGCAACAAGCCGATTTCCGCGTCCCACTCTAGTATTCCTGTGTCACAATATTGTATATGCTGAATATGTAATTTTTAACCCCTCAGTCTCAGACGACATTTCCCCTAGTTTTGGCCCAAATTTTTGTATACTAGATGGGTGTTTCGTAATGAGATCTTTCAAGCGACAGATTAAAAATGACTTTAAAGATGTGTCATTGATTTAATATTCAATATCTTTCAGCTGCTGAATGAGTCTTCCAAGCGAAAGGGATCCGCTGTTGGGGATGCCGTAAATGCAGAAATCACTCGTCAGCTTGATAGCTGCGTTCCCAAGAGCTAGAAAAATTGGAAGTAAAAATTCGGGTTTTGAATTTAACACAACAAATTAACAAAATGTGTCCTCCAAGGAATTACTTTAAGTTATGCCTCGGCCTCTGAATATGATATTTCGGCCTATTAAATATTTTAAGCCAAATCACAGGCCGTAATAAAAGTGGATGATATTAGGAAGTTTATATATTTAGACTCTAGGCTCACGTCGTTCTTTAAGATTCGTGTGCCTTTGCCTATGTTTGACGATGCTTCTGCACGGAGAACATATTCATTTATAACGAATGTTCTAGCCGAGTTAGGAAATAATTTGGCAAGCCCGTGATAGTTTAACTCGCACAAGCTACAACCACTGACCTCTCATCTTCTTCAGAAAATGAAAAAAATATATATTATTCTTATCTATCAGTATATTAGAGGGCTACGTAGTAAGCTCCCTAAACATTATTCTGATAGTTCGGCATATTTTAAGCCACAGTCATTAGTTATACATGGTCTGTTCAATAAGTATCGGGACTGGTGTCGTAAATCAAAATTTATTGTAGGTATCTTTACAGTTATTTAATATTCTTTAAAACACTTCCCTTCTGCATTGATACACTTAATTTGGCGCGTCTGCCACTCGTCAAAAGCTCTCTGGAGCTCAAGACGGATACGTGTGGCTAGGAGAAGAGAAGACGAATGCTGTTAGTAAATTTGCTGTGCCGAAGAATATAAAAGCCGTGCAGTCATTTTTAGGACTTACTGGATTTTTTTGCAAATTTATAAAAAGCTATTCACAAGTTGCCAGGCCGTTGACTAATCTGTTGCGTAAAGATGTAGCTTTTCAAATGAAAGCTGAAGAACTTCAGGCTTTTCAAAATTTTAAAAATGCTCTTATTCAAGAACCTGTGTTGAAGCTGTACGACCGCAATGCCAGAAAGGAAGTTCACACTGATGCATCAAAGGAGGGATTTGGTGCTGTTCTCATGCAGTGGCTCGGCGATACGCTATTCCCAGTACACTTCTGGAGTAAAAAGACAACAGAGGCAGAAGCAGCTCGGCATAGTTATATCTTGGAAGCAAAGGCTATTTATCTCACACTCAAGAAATTTCGCCATTATTTGTTGGGCATAAAATTCAAGCTGATAACTGATTGTGCTGAGTTCAAACAGACGCTGAATACCAAGGATGTCCCACGCGATGTCGTACAGTGGGTAATTTACCTTCAGGACTTCGACTTTGAAGTGGAGCATCGTCCGGGTGAGCGGTTAAAGCATGTGGACTGTTTAAGTCGTTATCCGCAGCGGGTTATGGTCGTGTCATTGGAAATAACTGCGAGAATGAAGAGAGCCCAAGCAAATGATACAATGATTAAAACTGTTGCAGAAATTCTCAAAAGTCGGCTGTATGAAGATTTTAAGGAAAAAGGTGGTCTGATTTATAAGGCTGTGTCTGGAAACGATTTGATAGTTGTCCCCAAGGTAATGCAGCGTGAAGTGATTGTCGACGCTCACAATGTCGGCCATTTTGGGGTATAAAAAACAATGCACGCTGTCCAACAAACCTATTAGATACCACACTTGGAGAAAAAAGTAAATGAAGTCGTTACCAATTGCATAAAGTGTATCATTTACAACAAAAAGCTTGGCAAGAAGGAGGGATTTCTGAGTTGCATTGACAAAGGAGATAAGCCGCTTCAAACTCTTCACGCAGATCACTTGGGTCCTATGGACGCTACTTGTAAGCAGTACAAATATATTTTTGCTATTGTTGATGCATTCTCCAAGTTTGTATTCCTTTTTCCCACAAAGACAACCAGCTTCGAAGAGACTCTGAAAAAATTCGAAATTTGGTGCAACACGTTTGGAAATCCAGCCCGAATCATAACAGACCGAGGAGCTGCATTCACGTCGAACATGTTTGAGCAGTACGTCAAAGAGAATATCATTATTATCATTATATATGGAGTACAACAGGAGTTCCCAGGGGAAACGGTCAAATTGAACGAGTTAATCGTGCCGTACTTTCCATCGTTGCAAAATTGTCGTCCGAAGAGCCAGCTAAGTGGTATAAGTTTGTACCAACCGTGCAGAAAGCTGTAAACTCCAATGTGCACGCGTCGACAAAGAGGACTCCATTTGAACTGATGTTTGGGGTAAAGATGAACAATATTCCAAGCCATCGGATTTACTTCAGCAAGAAATGTACGATGCTTTTGATGAAGAGCGGCAGCAAATGAGGCACAACGCTAAATTGGAAATACAGCGGGCACAGGATTCGTATAAAAAGCATTACGACACAAAAAGGCCCTGTTGAAGGCCCTAACCACACATCCACAAGTTGCGATCATATGAAGGTATGGAGGTTTGTGGTGGACAACGAATACGAGTGGTCATCAGGGACTGATGAATAATCAGAATGGCCGAATGTAAGAAGGCTATGAAGTAGGCGGTATGGTTGGCAGAGGCGCACACGTCAGCAGTACAGCAGTATATACACTAATATAGAAGTCGAGGATCGGGAGTAACAAGAAGTCGGAAAGAGAGAGTCAAGAAGTCGTTGAGCAGTCGTCGTACAGGACAGTCGTTGAACAGTCGTCGGGGAGTGAAGTCGAAACAAAGTCGTAAAGCAGAAGCAGTGTCGCAGCAACTCGTCGATCGTCTCAGTTGTATTAAACTTACATTACATATACCATAACCTTTTCTTTGTTATATATTCTTGGCGAACCTATAATAAACATAATAACTAATATAATTCTACATGTATGGCTATGTAAAATGAATAAATGTTGAATTCGGTTGTAATAGCTTGGAAAACAAAAAAGTTTTCCATACAAAGTCTTGAAATCTGTTTGATCGTTTGTATGGCAGCTATATGATATAGTGGTCCGATCCGACCGATTTTTTTAACTTGATCTGCATGCAACAAAAATAGTGATCTGGTAAAAATTTTAAAACGCTAGCTTTAAAACTACTGTCTATTTTTTGCATAGAAGCAGACGGACAGACGGACATGACTATATCGACTCGGCTGTTGATGCTGATCAAGAATATGTATACTTTGGAGATGCTTCCTTTTATGCGTTACACATTTCTGGACAAAATTATAATACCCTCTGCAAGGGTATAAATATGTAGGGTTTTGGACAAAATGTCACACCTATGTATTGTGAATTCTTTGCATATTCTTCACTTTAGTATAGGCAAATGTATTTCTTTCTATGTTCCTATCCTTTTTCTTTTAATCGCTTTCCTAAGCACTGCTGTCAGAAATTGAAGTGACGCGTCTTAAAAAATATAATAGCTAAGTATCCTTTCACCTCAAGTGACTGCCCAAATTAAGATATTGTTATATTTATTTTATATTTATTTATAAGAAACTGGTTTAATTTTGACGTTATTATAAGGATCGGCCAACTATTAACCATAATTGAAAATATCTCACTAATTGAAACCATCTAAATACAAGGGTAATACATTTTAGTTCCTCCCGAATTTATTTTCCTTTCTTTCTATTATTTTTTAATAATATGAAGTTTATTTCTAAAATACAATTATAAGGATCAAAGGAAATTTTATAAACCAAAAAAAGTCTAATACATCCTACACTCTGGTTTCCCGCGTTATTGCTGCGAGACTTTGCTTCATAGGGATAGAATCTGCGTGCCTTACGCTGATCTATTTATTTAGCTTTGGTGGTTTCCCTACTCGGTTGCTCCTTTTAAATGAGTGTACCGCCCTGACCATGCGTTAGGACGTGGTAAGTTTCGTGAACTTGTACACCTCTCCCACTAAAAGATGCCTTCCCAAGACGTTCGGCTTGTAACGCGCTTATGTTTGGAGACTTTGTGAGGGCCGTTCTTAATCGTGCATGGTCTATAAGTTGGCTGAGTCATCCTTTCTCATTAGGGATACCAGTGTTTTCGATATGGTAATTTTACCATTTTACCAATAAAAATATTCTAGAAGTTTTTGTCGCCAATGAATTTATTGGCCTTACTTATAACAGTAAAACTGTTTTTAGGATTTCATTTCAGGCGAAAGCCTGAATTTAATATTATATAATAAAACATAATAAATTCAGTTACAAGATCTTAACGTAATAAATATAGTCAAATTATTCGCTTACCACAAGAATGAAAGCACCACACTGAAACAGGGCTGGTCAAAAACAGCGCACGGCTCTGATGCATTTGGATTGGTGTGCCATACACTGCGACAATATCAGTATGAGTTCGTGTGTTCAATTTTTGGAAATTTTCGAAACGAAAAATTTTGAAAATTCATGAGCGACTAACTCTCATTACTCTTTCACTTCAGTCATTCGCCAATGTTCGTGTACTTTCTATGTAAAAATCCGAAATATCTTTGGGCCCGTGGAACATGTCAGTCATGTTCGATCGGCTTTAATTTGTAAAATAATCATTTTATTAATTTACCACCAGCTTTAGACAAACGTTTTATTAACTCATTTCTTCAACGTTGAATTTTTTCGAGTGAAAGTAGCAGTATTAACCTAGTATTTTAGTAACTCCAACGGGATCCTGCATGACCAGTAAAATAAATCGACAAAAAGTTCCGAAAAACCGTTAAACCGGTTAATCCGTAAATATTTTGTCACTAATACCATTTGATTATTCTCTTCGTTTTGTTTTTTTTTTCGATTTAAAGAAACCGGTGTTTGTAAACATACACTCATATACACATACACACATACACATACACATATATTTTCACTTAATTGTATCATATCCGTATCGCTTGGCGTTGTGCGTGCATTAAGTGACAAACTTATTTTATTTACATTAATTTGCATATCCAAGAATAAAATTCGGTTCTCTTTCCTTTGGTTCGTGTTTCAGTAACTTTTCTTTTGTTCTACCTTATCTTTTTTTAGTTTGTGCTCTGGCATCTTTCTAGCTCTCCGTTTTGGTACAGCGGTTAAAGGTGCTGATATATTGTGTAATATTTTTAATTTGAACTACAAGAGAGTATTGTAATTTCTGCGCTGTAAAATCGTGCAACAAGCCGATTTCCGCGTCCCACTCTAGTATTCCTGTGTCACAATATTGTATATGCTGAATATGTAATTTTTACCCCCTCAGTCTCAGACGACATTTCCCCTAGTTTTGGCCCAAATTTTTGTATACTAGATGTGTGTTTCGTAATGAGATCTTTCATGCGACAGATTAAAAATGACTTTAAAGATGTGTCATTGATTTACAATTCAATATCTTTCAGCTGCTGAATGAGTCTTCCAAGCGAAAGGGATCCGCTGTTGGGGATGCCGTAAATGCAGAAATCACTCGTCAGCTTGATAGCTGCGTTCCCAAGAGCTAGAAAAATTGGAAGTACAAATTCGGGTTTTGAATTTAACACAACAAATTAACAAAATGTGTCCTCCAAGGAATTACTTTAAGTTATGCCTCGGCCTCTGAATATGATATTTCGGCCTATTAAATATTTTAAGCCAAATCACAGGCCGTAATAAAAGTGGATGATATTAGGAAGTTTATATATTTAGACTCTAGGCTCACGTCGTTCTTTAAGATTCGTGTGCCTTTGCCTATGTTTGACGATGCTTCTGCACGGAGAACATATTCATTTATAACGAATGTTCTAGCCGAGTTAGGAAATAATTTGGCAAGCCCGTGATAGTTTAACTCGCACAAGCTACAACCACTGACCTCTCATCTTCTTCAGAAAATGAAAAACATATATTATTCTTATCTATCAGTATATTAGAGGGCTACGTAGTAAGCTCCCTAAACATTATTCTGATAGTTCGGCATATTTTAAGCCACAGTCATTAGTTATACATGGTCTGTTCAATAAGTATCGGGACTGGTGTCGTAAATCAAAATTTATTGTAGGTATCTTTACAGTTATTTAATATTCTTTAAAACACTTCCCTTCTGCATTGATACACTTAATTTGGCGCGTCTGCCACTCGTCAAAAGCTCTCTGGAAATCGTTTCCCGGAATGCTTATAAGACCCTGTGTCACAGCCGCTTGAACTGCCTCTATGGATTCAAATCGATGTCCTTTGAGCTCTCTTTTCATTCGCGGAAATTGGAAAAATTCAGGTGAAGCCAGGTCTGGTCTGTAGGGGGGTGAGGCAACGTTGCCACCCCATATTTCGCCAGCAGATGCCGCACGGAAATCGCATTGTGGCATGGCGCGTTGTTATGGTGAAGTTTCCAGTTCTTTGCAATGACTGGTCGCACCCGGCCTACGCGTTTTCGGAGGCGTGTTAGAACTTGCACGTAACGATTTACGGTCGTTCCACGAACTCCTTGTGAAAAATGCCACGTCGGTCAAAAAAAGCAATCAGCATGGATTTGACTTTGGATTTTGACATCCGAGCTTTCTTCGGACGCGGGGACGCCTGCGTGTGCCATTCTGATCTTGGACGTTTTGTTTCCGGATCGTACTGGAACACCCATGTTTCGTCACCGGTAATAACGTCGAAAAAATTTTCATTTGCTTTTAACGCAATCTAAAATTTCTTTCGAAATTTCTACTCGCGTCAGTTTTTGTTCTTCGGTCAAGATTTTTGGGCCCAGCTTCGCGCACACTTTTCTCATCGCAAGATTCTTAGTTACAATACTTAGACAGTTCCGACTGAAATGCCGGTCTCCTCACTGATAAGGGCAATGGTTAAACGCCTGTCAGAGTTTAAAACTCTTCTCACTTTGGCCACCTGAAAATTTGTTCGAGCTGTCGTTGGGCGCCCGACGCGGTGCTCGTCTTCAACGAGCTCCCGGCCTTTCTTGAACATTTTGTGCCACTCGAAAACTCTTTTACGGCTTATGGCACTATCCCCATAAGCCTGTTTAATGAGTTCAAGGCTCGCTGATTTTTCGAGCTTAAAGCCAAACTTCACATCGTAAAGTTATTCAATGGTACGGTCCATTTTAGCGCTCAGAACGCCGCCAAAAATCTCGCGCCACAAAAATTCACCTCCTGTCTTAACGAATGTAGGTAGTCGACTAAAAAAAGGCGCGCTTTGTTGGCGGGAGATCCTTCTACCCAGCCGACCAGTCGGAACGCCCACCCTCCGCTTCGTTGAAGCTACAGCGAAGCAGTCCCGTTACTTTTTGAATAGACCCTGTATTATAGGTTAAAGCCGGAGACATTTAGCTCTGAAGTTTTTTCAGAGAGGTACACCACTTTTAGGCGGGGCCGACCTCTGTGACGAGAAGAAGTCATAATATCTCTCAATTCTGATTTCGAATCTGAGGAGGTAAATTTACCAAATTGTGGTGATTTTCAATTTCTCTGTATTAAAATCACTTTGTCTTGATCGTTTTCACGATCCATGACACACATTTACATGACACACAAAATGTCTGCTGTGCAGCGATTGCCGTGAACCGCTTTTTTAAAAAGGTTCTACCACGGCGAGCAGTAGAACTGAAAAAGGTTACATCCGATTGACGTGAAATTTTAAATGTAGCTTCTTCATTAGATTATCTAGTGAATATATAGTGTAATATATATTGTTTTTAAAAATTCCTGTAATGATATGAATTCAAATATGAATTGTAGAATGCACAATTGCAGGGTATAGCTTTCATCTAACGGTATATAAAATAAATCAAATTAAAAAAAAAAAATAAAAAATATTAATAATACAATGCTGACACACAATATTATATTATTGATCGGGAGAGGGCATCTTCGGCTGTTTAAAAACAAATAAGTGTAATAAGTAATAGAACAGATACAGCGTTTTAAAAACGATTTACATTGGGGTATGGAGTTAATCGAAATGGCTTCTGAAATAAATTACTTATTATATAATTGCCAAAAAAAATTTTGTTTTAACGGTGCTAATCTTCATTATTCGGGAAAGTTATTATAAATATAAAAAGTTATGACTATACTTTGACACTTAAATTTAAAATTTTTAAAAAAGTGGATTTATTCGAAGTGTGCACTGAGCGGCTATGGATCAGTCATATACATTTAATATTCAGTTATCCAACTTTATTTTTAAACCATATTTTTATACAAAGGCAAAATGTTATTCCTATAAGGATTATGTAAGCAAAAGCAAAAAGTACATTAACCATTTGGCAGGTTATACGAATTATTTGAGCCATGGCTACATATACCGATTGCTGGAATTTGGAAAATTGTGGAAATGTAGAATTAAATGAAATGATACATTAAACCTAAGACAATTAAGTTTTAGGAAAATGTACTTGAAACTGACAGCGCTGTCTGCCAACCAGTTTGTTTGCGGCAGCCGTTAAAATCTTGCGACCTCAGTAGTGTACTGCGATTTTTACAATGAAAAAAAATATTGAACTAAGAATTTGCATCACATTTTGTGTTTCGAACCAAATTTCGTGTGCGAAGTCGTTGCGAGTGTTGGAAAAGGCTTTTGGTGAATCTATTCTATCGAAAACACAAGTCTACAACTGGTACAAAGCTTTAAAGGAGAGTCGAGAAACCGTTGAAGATATGCCTCGTTCCGGTCGTCCTTCGACGTCTAACACTGACGATAACATCAAAAAAGTGAAGGAAACCGTGATCGAAAATCGTCATGCGAGTGTTAAAGAGCTAAACATCAGTCGCGAAACAGCTCATTTGATTTTGACGTAAAATTTAGGCATGAGACGCGTCAATGATCGGCTGTTCCAATAGAGCTGACGCGCCATCGCACCGAGCTGTATTTGTGAACTATTTTAAGACCAAAAACTCGTTCAATACCATCGATTAACCACCGTATTCACCGGATTTGGCCCCATGTGACCTTTTTTTCCAAAACTCAAGTTACCACTCCGTGGGACTCGTTTCGACTCGATAAAGGTCGTAAAAGAAAATTCGCATAGGGAACCTCTTCGCCAATGTGTATAAACTCAAATGTCTTACTCGGGGATCCGCTTCTTACTTTATTTCGCCGACATCATCATCAGCAATCCATTTCCATTGTCAATGATTTTTATGAAGTAATTCAAAAGGCCTTAAATAAATCTGTCCCTGAAATATTGACTTAATCAACGTCAAAACCGATATGGCTTAATAAGCAACTCTCCTTAAAAATAGAAAATCTAGAGCTTACAAAAAGTCTCTAAGGTCTCGAACCTTGTTACATCTTTCAAACTACCTTCATCCGCAACCAGTTTGTTGACCTTAACAATCAACTATATAAAAATTATATTCCAAAACGCAAACTATATTTTCGAAAAGATCGAAGCTCTTTTTATTTTTTTGTAAACTCTAAACGTAAATCGAATCTTTCCTCCCCCCATCTCATATAATAATAATTTCGACTCTTCACATCTCGGTATTGCTAATCTTTTTGCCCCATTTTTTCAATCAACCTACTCATCTGATTCATTTGATCCCTGCTCTAATTATCCATATCGCCTACCCTACATAAATAACATATATATTTCTAAATTTCACTGTCACGATGTGTTTACTGCTCTTTCATCAATCAAAATCTCATTTTTACCTTGCCCAGACAATTTACTAAGTTGCATTATCAAAAGGTGCTCCGATCTTCTTACCTTACATCTCACTGTACCTTTTAACCTATTCTTGGAGCTAACATCCCTAACTAAATTATGGAAATATTCATACCTTTCATACCTATTCATAAAAAGGCTCCAAGGCTTCCATTGAGAACTACCGCGGCATTGCTAAGCTACCTGCGATTCCCAAGCTTCTTGAGAAATTAATTATATCGCAGCTGCAACATGCATGCAATAGCATAATCTCACCATCACAACATGGTTTTGTGAAGCTTCGCTCGACAACAACTAATGTACTAGAATTTTCTTCAATCATCCACTGAGGTTTTCAGTATCACTTGCAAACTGATTTAATTTATTCTGACTTTAGCAACGAATTTGATTCAGTTAATCATCAGCTCCTGCTACGGAAAATCTCGCCTATTGGTTTTCCACCAAATACGATTATGTGGATTGCTTCCTACGTTTCAGATCGAACTCAGCGTGTTCTATTTAAAACTACCAAGTCGAAAATCATTCATGTCTCATCGGGTGACCCGCAGGGTAGTAATCTAGGACCACTGTTGTTTATACTCTTTGTAAACGATCTTCCTTTTTTTATATTAACTTTGCTTTTATTTATTAAATCATCTTGAATTAGAACTAACAATAAGTTTAAAAATCTTAACTATTACAAATTTTTTCTAAACAGTTGTTTTATTTTTCCAACTGTTCTGAGATTAAACGTCCCTAAAAATTTCTTCGCTGGGTTGGTAGGGGCCTTCGTCGGAGACCGGAACACTGAGAAGTGGGTTGGTTCTTCGCTGGGTTGGCCCCTAGCCTTCGTCGGAGACGGGAACGACTGCTGAGCTGGGTTAGATTTCTCGCTAGGTGGTTGGGGTACGAGGAAACTTTGCTATGATATTTTTTCATAAGTTCTGTGATTGCATTGATGACTGGTGGAATATTTAAGTCTCTTTAGATGTTTTCGTTCCGAACGTACCACGGTGCCCCAGTAATGGTTCTCAGAATCTTTGATTGTGCTCGCTGTATGATGTCAATATTGCTGTTGCTGGCGTTGCCCCATAGCTGTGCGCCATAGGTCCAGATGGGTTTCAATACTGCATTATAGAGTAAGACCTTGTGGTCCAGGCTGAACGGAGAGCCAGCGTTGATGAGCCAGTGTAAGTTGTTCGCTTTGAGCTTAAGATGAATTTTTTTCGCTGTCTGCGCCATGTAAGTCTTCTATCGAGGTGTACTCCTTGGTACGTTACCTCATCTGCTTTCGGGAGTGGTATGTTGTTCATCAAAAGTGGTGGGCAATCTTGTCTGTTCAGCGTAAATGTCACGTGCTTGCATTTTTCCTTTTATTCGCCAGTCAGAGAGCCACTTCTCAGTGGCTATGAGGTGCAATGCCAGCTGTGCTGTAGCTTTGATTGGGGACCTTGAACGGCTAAGAATAGCTGTATCGTCGGCAAACGTGGACACTGTTAGCTGACTATTTGTAGGAATGTCAGCGGTATAGATGAGGTATAAAGTTGGCCCAAGAACGCTGCCTTGGGGGACTCCGGCCTTAATTTCGTGGTCAGTGGAAGTAGCAGTGTTGCACCGCACTGCAAACTTTCTGTCATATAGGTACGATTTTAGAAGTTTGTGTGTGCTGTAGAGCTGTTTTAACTTTAAACATTAGGCCGTCTAGCCAGATTCTGTCGAATGCTTGGGATACGTCTAGAAATACGGCTGTACAGTATTCTCGATTTTCAAATGCAGTTCTTATCTCCGCTGTTATTCGATTCACCTGATCAATGGTTCCGTGGCTTTCGCGAAAGCCAAATTGATGGGCTGGGATTATATTGTGGGCTCTCAGGTGTGGATTCAGTCGGATTAGCAGGCATTTTTCGAATAGTTTCGATATACATGAGAGTAGGCTTATTGGTCTGTAGGATGAGGGAACTGTGTGGTCCTTACCAGGCTTCGGAATCATTATGATTATCGATCTCTTCCATCGTTGTGGAAAGTAGCCAAGTTTTGTGATGTCATTAAAGAGCTGCGTTAGGTAGCGAACTGCAGAGTGTGGCAGCTTGATGATCATTTCCGAGTTATAAGGTCGTAGCCGGGGGATTTTTTCGGGCTAGTAGCCTCGTTTGGCGTAAATACATTTTGTAGGTGAGCGGCAAATGTGGTGGCTCTGTCTGCATCACTACCGGCAAAACGGTTTCAGTCGGTCGGCGAAGGGTTGGGTGGGCTCTCCACAGTGACTTATGTTTAATACCTGTTGGTGAAAGTTGCTCTATATATCGCCTCTAAGCGTATTCTTCCTCTTGTTTCAGAGCGTTGGTCAGCTTCTGTGTGGCTAATTTTTAGCTTTTGTTTTGCAGATGGTGATCTGGAAGATTGCCATTCTTTACGTAAGCGTCGTTTTGCGTGGACGAGTTGCTCGATTTGTGCGTTAGTCTTATTCGGATTAATTGTAACGTTTGTGGTTTTAGGTGTTGCATTTCGAGCTGCTTCCGTAAGAATGGATTCCAGTGTTCCTGTGCAGCTCTCTATATCAGGTTCAGTATTGAGTTTTGGGTTTAGCTCAATGTGTGAACTTATATATTTTTTATACCTGAGCCAGTTTGTTTTGTGCGAAGTCAGTCTGTAAGGTGGTTTTACGTTTTCTGCGTACCAGCTGAGATGAATTAGTACAGGCGAGTGATCAGATGACAGATCTGGCAGAAATTCAGCTCTAACCAAACTGCGAGAAATATTTTTCGTGACTGCGAAATCAATCAAGTCAGGCAGCTTATTGAGGTCTGATGGCCAGTATGTGGGACTCCTAGGGGAAGCATGATTAAGTTTATTAGTGGCTTTAATTAAAGCCTTATAAAGCTGTTTTCCTTTTGGATTCACAAGGCGCGATCCCCAGTGAGTATGTTTAGCATTGTAGTCGCCTGCTGCAATGAAGTGTGGTCCTAGTGCATGGAAGAAATGCAGGAATTGGTCTTCCAATATTGTGAAACGGTGGGGGGCAGTATACGGCCGCTAGTGTGAGGTGAGTGTTGTCCTCCAGCTGTATATTGATAGATGTGGTCTGAAGATAAATTTCAGCAAACTCTTTGTAAAAGTGGTGCTTCATACGGTTCCTAATTAGAATGCCGGTCCCACCGTGTGCTCTACCATCGGGGTGATTTGTACCATAGAAGTTGTAATCTCTTATTCGAAAATTGTATTTGTTGTAAGATGAGTTTCCGAAAGAAGCATTACGTCGATATGCTTCTCGTGTAGGAATTAAGCTAGTTCAAGTTTACGCTGTGAAACGCCATTGGAAACAAGCATTTGTATCAATAGGTTTTGATTACGCATCATGTCTTGAATGGTGGCACGTTCAAATGTCATGAATTCCATCATGCTCTGTTGTAAGGCTTGCATCATAGCTTCAGTTTTCGTTTCTTGCTGCTCAGATGGCCTATAGTTTTGTTGTGTGTCCAATTTTGTGTGTTCTTCATGTGAGGTTTGGGAGTTTTGGGTTGGAGGCGTTATACCTGATTTTAAAACGTTTGCAAAACTTATCTTGTTAGTGCTTGGTATAGTCCAGGGAGCAATACTTGTTGGTTTCAAAAAAAGTACTTCTGGATTTGTTTCCGATGGTGTCAGCGTAGCTGTTCCTTGGTGTACCCGTGCCGTGTTCATTCTTTTGTGGAGACGGGTTTTCAGCTCTTTGTAGATTGGACAGCCTCTGTAGTTTGCTGTGTGATTACCCCCACAGTTACCGCACTTTTTCGCGCTTGCATTTTCTTTATTAGCTTGGCAGTGTGTGGAGACGTGGAGATCTCCACAGACTACACACACTGGGCGAAGTGTGCAATACGATCTCGTGTGGCCGTATTCTTGACAGTTCATACATTGAACAGGACCGTTACGTTTATGCGGCTCTTCTACTGGAATCCTACGGTGCAGAAGGAGCTGGAGTTTATAAATTGAATGAACCTCGTTTTTTTTTAGATGCTTGTTTTCTGGTTTAAGCTCAATCTTAAAGAGTGGTTGCGGCTGCCTGTTTCTGTTTTTAATATTGTGTGCGCTTTTAACGCAAAATCCCTTTTCCTTTAGCGCCTCAGCTATCTCTTCGGGCTTTACAGCAGGCTCAATGCCCTTCAGTACTACTTGTAGACCCTTGCTACTTTTAAGCTGGTAGGTGTAAATCATGTTTTGTTTGCAGTAAGATGGTTTGTGACTTTTCTGTAGTTTTCCTCCGTTTTCGTTTGAAGTTTGATTTCATTAATAGTACCTCTTACGAGGGGTATTATATAAAAGCTTTCTTTTCCAATAAGGCCAATTAAAGAATTTACCAAACCGTTTGTACTCTTCTCGCGGATGTAAATTGGGGGAGGCTTTATTTTCTTTGGTTCGTTATCGATGGATTTCAGTGGCAAGTCCTCGTTGGTATCTGCCAGCAAAGCGAATCTGTTGTTATTTGCGGGCGCTTCATTGTTGATCAAGGTAGTATTGTCGCGTATATTTTTCGACTTGTTTTCTGTATCGGAATTTTTAGGGCTAAGCTTCCGCTTTATTGTAATGTAGCGGTCCATTCCAGTCTGCGAGGCCGACCCAACTTTTATGTTTGCGTTTTGTTTTGCTAGTTGTGCAGCAGTGCCGTTTGGCTCTTGCGCTTTTGTTTTTGTTTTCGCTGATTCAGTAAGAGCGTGAGCGAGTGCAGCCAATGGCGAAGTAGAGCGGGATGTCGATATTGCTCCAGTTGTTGTTGTTGCAGATAGCGGAGCTTGTGTCGGAGCTAGAAGTGCGGGAGAGCAAGAGCGCGCTCTTTCTTGATTTGTTGGTACAAGAAGGTTCGTTGTGTTATGGGTTATTGGCCGTTCATTGTTTTCGTTTGCAGGTGTCGTGGCGACCATTCACTTCACTAAAATCAATTGATTTTACAGGAGCTCGATGAAAACACGTCTTCACGCGTCAGCATACGATTGGCGAAAATCTAATGCGATCTTCCTAATGTGATTAGTTATGGCTCTATACTTATGTATGCTGATGATCAAGGTTTTGCTATTCCTTCTCGGAACGTTTTCTGCACAGGCATATGCAACTAGACCTAGATGAGCTTTATACATGGTGCTCAGGCAATCTTCTATTCCAAAACTGCTCAAAATGCAAACTTAGGACATTTCATCACAGTGTACCGCTTATTGTCTCTTACTCTCTCGGAAATCACGTCCTTGATCGTGTTTCCACAATCAATGATCTTGGAGTTCTTTTTGATCATAAACTTAAGTTTAATGATCACATTCCTGTGACAGTGAATAAAGTCAGGGGAATGTTAGCCTTTATTAAGCGATGGTCTAAAGAATTTAACGATAACAAATTTTTAATACTTTTGTGACCGGTGTGTGAGTAGGCATGTCCCAAGCAAAAACTAAGTATAGGGGCCAAAAACGCTTCCTTGAGGAACTGCTGAAACTGTCTTAATTGACGATATGTACCCATCTGCAGAGACATTGAGTGTGCGTTCTTTCAGGATACTTTAAACAACCAACTATAGCTGCGGCGGGAACAGCCGCTTCGCTTTGTACAGGAGCCCAGGGTGCCCCTTGCTAGAATCTGACAAATTCCTGTTGAGTATCAAGTAAGGCACCTAGTGCTATTCCTTTTCCATAGCTTCTAAAAAAAAACATCTACTTTATGTAGTTGCTTAAGGGTACCGTGCTGTAACCGGAAACCAAACTAAAATTTTGAAATAGCTTTGGTAACATCCTTGCAATTGAGCAGCCTGTTTCGGATCAGCCTCTCCATAATTGTACCCAGAGATGGATGTAAACTGATCGGCCTGTATGAGTCAACGTTTGTCGGTGTTTTTCCAGATTTAAAAATCATAATTATGCTCGCCAACTTCCAAGCTTTCGCAAAGCAGTCAACATCAAGAACGCTGTTAAATATTAAAGCAAGAAATTGCAATGCTTGATCTGGTAGAACTTGAATGGTTCTATTATCAAGATGTTCTCCTGGAGCATTCTTAAGTGGCAGCTTGGCTATTGGGTTCTTCAGGATCATTTGAAACGGGTATTCCAAATATCCTTCAACCTAACGACAAAGACTTTCCGGTACATAGTTATAGGGTGTAAAACGTTGCTTAAGGTTTTTAGCGAACAGTTTATTTTTTTCCAAGCTAGTTCGACACCAGCCACATGATTTTTATACCCTTGCAGAGGGTATTATAATTTTATCCAGAAATGTGTAATGCATTAAAGGAAGCATCTCCGACCCCACAAAGTATATATATTCTTTATCATCATCAACAACCGAGTCGATATAGCCATGTCCGTCTGTCCCTCTGTCCGTCTGTCTGTCTGTTTCTATGCAAAAAAAAGACAGTAGTTTTAAAGCTAGAGTTTTTCCCAGATCAATATTTATGTTGCACGCAGATCAAGTTTAAAAATCGGTCGGATCGGACCACTATATCATATAGCTGCCATACAAACGATCAATCAGATTTCAAGTCTTTGTATGGAAAAATTGTCGAAGTTGGCAAATGGTCACGGTTGTGCAGTCGGTGTATTATGAAGTACAGATCCAGCTGGCCTGTACATTTGAAATAGTGCAGGTAACACTGGTATTAATGTTGGTGCTGATTGTCACCATTGAGCAGAAGACCGTAGATTGAGTTGGGATACCTTCCAGAGTAGCGGACAAATCTGCACGACTGGCGCGGTGTTGTGAGAGTATTTCTCCGGGGGGTCTATACGTGCTACTTATCTCGTTTCCTAAAATTTATCGCACCCAATGCTAGGTCGCGATTGGCAAATGAATGCTACATTATATAAATTATTTTTATATTTATGCCGTATAATAAAATTGATACTTAACAAGATAAGATTTACCGGTTTACCTATAAGGTAAATTATAAAAACCTGCCGCTTGCACAGCGCGCAGCTTAGAACTTGCTTATTGCTGATAAGTTTCGCAGACCAAAGCCGAGGACACCGTTAAGAAGTGTCAAAAACCCGATTTAATATGTTATAAACTGTCAATTAAGAAAATAACGTTGCCTTTGTAACCGACACAAGCAGTCTCCTAGCCGGCAATCTGGGTTCTCCCGCGTTGGGCACGATTCTTGCCAGGGCTGCAGCTGTCATTGCGTGGTCCTTGAAACAGAGCCCACGGTCTATGAGGACTTCCAGGTACTGCGTTTCTGTTGAGACGATTTCTACTTCCTTGACTTCGACCTGCATGCGCTCAGCGGTCTTTCTGCTGCTCAACAGGACTACTTCGGTCTTATGCGCAGCAATTCCTAGGCCGACTTTCTCCGTTCTCCGACTTTCTAGTTCCGGTATAGTCTTGGCAACAGCTGTTACCGCAACGTCGTCGGCGAAGCAGTACAGCTCCACGCCTCTGGGCTTGCTGATGTTCAATATCCCATCGTACATAATGTTCCATAGGATCGGTCCAAGTACCGACCCTTGAGGAACACCTGCGGAGACTTGGTGACTTCTTGGACCAGCTTCTGTTACATACCATAACACGCGGTCCCTGAAGTAGTTGCTAATTACACTCTGTCTGTATCCGGGTATACCCAAGTTGCGCATTGCGCCGAGGATGTTGGGCCATCTCGCTGAGTTGAATGCGTTCTTGATGTCAAGCGTGATAATGGCACAGTACTCCTTACTGCCGCCTAACCATCGTTCACCGTCGAGTGAGTTCTTGGCTACGTCTGTTACGGCTGTGAGAGCGTCAAGCTTACTTTTCCCCTTTCGGAAGCCATACTGTTGGCTTTGAAGGCCTGTCGGACTCGCAGGCCCCTTTTGCCTTTTGGCAAAAAGAATAGCTTCATCGTTTTCCAACACTTGGGGAAGACTCCGTCCAGAAGACACTGTTGGAATGCGTCCCTGAAGACCTCAGGTCTTGCGGTTGCAGCTGGGCGTGGTGCGATTGCCCTCTGGATCGCTGCGCTTGCCTCCTTGACCTGAGGCATTCCGCCCGAAGCTGGGGTAGAGAGACACTCCACCAGTAGATCGGGGGTTTGCGTTTCGCATTCGTGTTCCTCGGCATCACTGCATCGCACGTTGCTTTCAGCATATCCATGAGCGCTGCAACTTTGGTCTCCGCCTGTCCATTTGTGGTCTCCATGAGCTCGATCTGGTATGCCAATATATCTTAATCCAGTTTCCTGATGTCCCAAACTGGCTCTAGTGCACTTGTCCGCTGACTGGGCATCGGCATCATGGTTCGGACACTGAACGAGATCAGGTTATGATCGCTCAGCGTTATGTCCTCTTGCACCATCCAGTTTGCGTTAGTCACTAGGACTCTTCTAACAAAGGTGACATCGATGAAAGACGTACCTCTGTCGTTATTAAACGTCAGTTTGAGACCGTCGTTTAGCAGTACGAGGTCTAGCAAGTTCATGGCATCAGTCACTGCTCGGCCTCTTGGGTTAGAAGTCCGACTGCCCCATTCTGTAGCCCAGGCATTGAGGTCAGCTCCTATGACTTCGGGTCTGCTCCCACTAGCATATTCAACAAGCTTTCCAAGCATGTCCTCAAATTGCTCCGGACTGTCTCTAGATGGAGCATAGCAGCTGTAGAAGTGTACTCCTTTTATTTTCGCGTATGCGATGCCGCGCATTGGTACGGTTTCCCACTCTTCCATAGATAGGCTAGTGTGACATTTAATAGCCGCCTTGCCTAATTCATCAAGTAGCACCCCTGAGTTTCCCACACCAGGAAGGTATGGTTCACTTAAAAGCACTACGTCCGCCTTGCGCTTTGAGCGTCGCGTCGCGTTTGCGATAACCTCCTGCAATTCTTTAGCTCTGTTGTTGAGAGCCGATAGTTCTTTAATCACTCCCTTAGTCTCTCTGGTGACGTGGCGCTGGGTCTCAAAAGCTGCAAGCAGTGTGTTGATCTTGCCATTCATCCTGGCAAGAATACTTCGCAGGTCCTCATTCTAATACGCCGCGATCAAGTCCGTAGCCCGTTGTGGCGATCCAGTTGGGGATTTCGCTCTGGTATTTGCGACGGCACGCTGATGAGGTCCATAATCCTCTTCTGGCTAGTAGTGGGAGCCAGGTTCTCCACCTCTGCAGCACTGCATTCGCCGGATGTCGCAGCCGTCGGTACTCGGATTCCCAATCCCTGCACAGTAGTTACGTCTTCTCTTATGTGGGACCTCGACAGTCTGGAGCTTCTTCTGAATGGGTCGTCGCCGATGGGGGCAGTGCCCCCCGCTAGACTATCCATTTAGTATCCCGCGACAGCGGTTAGGCCTTTACAGATGATGAGCACCAAGGATTAGAGGGGGTCCCACATAGGCCACGGATTTCTCCTAGGCGTTGACTGGTGGTACTCTCTTATTCTGCCTCTTCTCAGACACAAGAGCCTCTACTTAGGCACCGCAAGAGGATAATTATTGGTCTGTCCGCGACCTTTGTGCCTTTCCCCTTTTAACAATTGGTTCACTCCAAAAATTTAAATTCAAAATCCAATTCAAATTTTTTATGGATTCGCGCCCTAGCACATCTGGCAGCGTTGTTGATCTGACCTGATCGTCCTTTGCAGTAAGTTGGCTGCACTAACAGCTGTTTACACAGCTGGGCCGCCCACAACCAAATAATTGCCAATTTAGACAATTTGCAAATTCTTGGAATTCGCGCTTGCGCAACACCAGTATGTGGTAATACGAGGATTTTCGCGCAGCGTAACTAAAACACGTCCGTATCAGAGAACTTTCTCTGTGTTAGTCATCAGCTGACATCTGTCGAGTGCCAAGTGTTCAGTTTGGTTTGGCAATTCATGATGAATAGCTTAACAGCTGAGGAGCGATACCAAATCGTTGAATTTCATTTTAAGCTTTATCATTTAAAAGGAAGTAGTTTAATATCTTGCACAATGACGATAATATACTTTTTAAAACTAAATTATAGTATCATTTTGTTATACTAATAGCAAAAATTTATTTTAAGGTTTCATATGCTGTACCTGAGTAATGTCTAATTAAATATAACATTCCAGTAAGTTTATTATTTTTATTTGTTTATAGAATATTTAATTAATATTTGATTATTTAAGAAATGTGCGATTTAAGGCGTTCATACTCTTTATCCCAAGAGGATGTCGATATCAGAGTGTTGCGATGTTGGCAAATATATGGTAAGTAATAAACAAGAGGTTCTCATAGTTCTAAAAATATTGCACGGCAACGAAATTCTGCAAAGAGCGTGCAGAAGTTGGATCAAAAGAGATAAGGTGCACTCGTACATTTTTTTTTTTGAATTATCATTACAAATATATCAAAGAGTAAAATATTTATCAAGAATATTAAAATATTTAACTAAATATTTAAATATGATACACAAAGTCAAACCTAAACGTGGTTAATATACGAATGTATATAAATGTATTATCGATATTTAGCTTAGTTTGTGCATTGAAAATTGTAATGTTAATCTCTTGAGACCATAAACTTAATAAAAAGATGTGTAAGAAGGTGATTTGCATATGACACATATGATAAGAGCTGCCCTCTTATTAAATATTTTTACAGTTGTAAAATAAACATAAACGGAGGCGCTGTAGGCTTTCATATATGTAAGATTGATTATTATATTAATGTTTATTTATATTAAATGTAGGTTCTATGGTTAATGATATGATGTGGAAATACTAATACAATACAGCTACTTTAATGACCGCGACTGGACTGCTCTCGACTGCTGACTACTGACGGCTGCTCAACGACGACTGCCGATCGACGACTCCCAACTGCGTGTTAAAAAGGGTAGGTGGCAGCACTCTTGTGTGTTGCCACCTTACATATATGGGTTAGAAAAGGCATGTATTTAAATCGGTGACATCGGCTCGGTATATACAAATCTTGATATATAAATATTCCTAATTTAAGACGGGCCGTTTTTAGCCTGTTGCGCGCTGTTCACAAATGTACCTGAATTGACCTACTTTACATTAATTCAGCAAGAGAATCTTTCTTTTGTTACCAAAAAAATGTTCTGCTTAGTTGCCCTTTGCCGATGGCTGAAAGATCAATTCTTTTTAGGAAGCCCAGCGATTCCATATGCTTTACTCACCTTCTGAAATTGTTATTGGCTTAAACGTGCTCTCGGATACATAAAGTCGAGTAGTTTAATCCCACGACCCCCATATGCGAATCTGTTCAATCATGGCTTTCGTCCTCGGTTAAGGACCAACCCTTACCCAAAACCTATTCCGATCTTTGAGATCCCGGCTCCCGGTTAATATGCAACTTCACGTTTAACTATTGCTTTTCCTTTTGGTTCTACCCGTATTTGTATATAGTACGATGGTACGTCCGATACTGGAGTACGGGTCAACAGACTCCTACTAAACAGTTTACCATCCCTAACAAACTTCTTTCTACATAAATTTTACATAATGGTAAGATTGCTGTCACATATACTAACACGCCTAACATTCAACATTCCGAATATATGGACAAGAAACTTTGCTAGTATAGTGGACAAGTCCCCTATTTCTAAGCTGTTGTAGATATGGCCGACGTGAGCCGCGCGAAAAAATTATCCTTTTAGTGTTCTGTGTTCTGACTAAAACGGCCTATATTCTATTACTGCCCTTTGCACTTCCTCTTCTATTAAATCCTCAATTTCTCACATACCTTTCAGAGAAGCAAACGCATTCTTCTTCTTCCTCGTATTTTTTCTATACTTATTCTGTCGGATTAATCCCAATAATCCGAGCCGTACGATAAACGGCAGGGCCCCTCGGTCGGTTGGGCGGTAGGTGGGCTGAAAGTTATGCAGCAAGAGCTGCTGGAAAAAAAACTATCCGATTAACAACTCGTTAGTACATGCGTCTTTAGAAACATGTAGAATAGAACATGAATCATTCAACCTTTAGTGTTTTCAGTGTTTTAGTGTTATTTTTATACCCTTGCAGAGGGTATTATAATTTTGTCCAGAAATGTGTAACGCATTAAAGGAAGCATCTCCGACCCATCAAAGTATATATATTCTTGATCAGCATCAACAGCCGAGTCGATATAGCCATGTCCGTCTGTCCGTCTGTTTCTATGGAAAAAATAGACAGTAGTTTTAAAGCTTGCGTTTTGAAATTTTTACCAGATCATTATTTTTGTTGCACGCATATCAAGTTTAAAAATTGTTCGGATCGGACCACTATATCATATAGCTGCTATACAAACGATCAATCAGATTTCAAGTCTTTGTATGGAAAACTTTGTTCTCCAAGCTATCGCAACCGAATTAAACATTTATTCATGTGACATAGCCATACATGATTTGTGAAAGTTTGGTCCGGATCGGACCACTATATCATATAGCTGCCATACAAACGACCGATATGAAAACAAGTTTTTGTATGGAAAACTTTTTTATTTTCCAAGCTATTGCAACCGAATTCAACATTTATTCATTTGACATAGCCATACCAATAATTTTGAAAAGATTTTTACATGAGTACGTATTGCAATTTTGTAAAGATCTGCAAGGGTATACCATCTTCGGCAAGCCAAAGATAAATTTTCTCACTTGGTTAGATATAATATTCGTCCTTGCATCAGGTTCAATGAAAGATGCGTTATGAGTCTGTATGCTTCTCTGCGACTTATATTTTTTAAGGACAATTTTCCCAATCTTGGCGCAAAGCACATATGATTGCTGTTTAAATGGCAGAAAAACTTGCTTCTGCAATATTTTGCTGTGAATAGTTCAACTTATACGATTTGTGATATATTTTGGTACCTTCCCTTCAAGGTGTGGAATGTTAAACTGCTGCTGGATGTTGTGTACTGTTTTGCGAACTGCAAAATGACCAAACTCGTGTGCATTTTTGATAACCTCTTTCTCCGTAAGCTTCTGCACAACTAGCAGCTCGTTCCCATTGACTTCTTTGTATAGTAAGATATTGACTGCTCGTAATTGTTCATCGTTCTGCTGCTCCGAATCCCTCTTTGGACGCGTCTATATGTAACTCTGTGGGTGCTTCTCTGCTAAAGATGTGGAGCACCGACTCACTTGTCAACAACTGCTTCAACTTTGACAACGACTGTAGCTCTTCATGACCAAGTTTGAATTCAACTTCTTTCTTCAGCAGATTTGAAATGGAACGTGAAACTTGGGCATAACCAGGTATAAATTTCCGGAAAAATCCAATGAGACCAAGAAATGATTGAACAGCTTTCAAATTTTTTGGTGTCGGGAAACGGCTGACAGCTGCGACTTTATCAGGACCAGGACAAATTTTTCCATTCTGTACGTTGTGACCAAGGAAAAATATATGCTGATATAGGAATTTGCATTTCGTCAAATTTATTTGCAACCCATATGCAGCGGCAGCTTGCAACACCTTTTTCGTCTTCTGCATGCATTTATCGGCTGTAACGACATATACAATAATATCGTCCATGTACAGCTGCATGCACAGTGGTCGGGCTTGTATGGGAGAGCGGCCATAAATACTTCCCATGCAGCTAGAAGGCTAAGATTACGTTTTAGGCATCTAATATAACTTTAAAAAACTTGGTGAAAAAATTTTTAAAATTGGATCCTTTCTTCCCCCGCAAAATACAGAAATCCTTTTTTCGAGCACCTATAAGTATGCAGCAATTTTTTAAAATTAAACATAATATTTAAATATACTATATATTTAGACTATTGGGCATATATATCGACTCAGTTTGGTCCTCCGATAAAGAATATATATACTCCTTATATCTGTAAAGCACAACCCTTAGCATAACAAACCCTATATTAAAAAACATTTAATTAAACTTCAACGTAATTTTATCTATATAACATTAAATATTTTACATTGATTCAAGCAAATCAATTAAGAGTTTAGATTTTTTTTTACAAAGCAGTTTTCTTTGACCCGAAAAAAAGGATCTGAACTTAAAAATAATCTATTAATTAAGTCGGTGTTCGTTATAACACGGGAAATTTTTCGTGTATGCTTAGGTCTAAACATTTTAATGTCTTTGTTTCTTGCCTCTGCAGCTTCTTCAGACAACTCTCCAATAGATACTAAGCAATTTTTTATAATCTCAGAGCCATGTACTAAAACTTTATGTACTGAAGCAGGATGGTAATACCATGGATATTCATTTATTAGTTGTTGTGCGGTTTCTAAAGCATATTTTCCGTATTTTTCTGCATTAATATTGTTATATAAAAATTGAAGTTAAAAAAATAACACAACAGCAAAACTTTATACAAACAGAAATAACAAAAAAAAAATAAAATAAAATAAAATTGAATATGTACATTCACAAATGACGATAACAAAAGCAACATCACAAAAACACAAAAAGAACAGCAGGTTTCAACGCATTTTTAGCGTTGAAAAAGAGGGAGGCGGCGTTAGTTTATTGATTAATATAAATAGGTTTGCAACTATTTGCAGCTAGAATTAACAGATATATTTTCTTAGAATATTAACAAATGCACTGGTAATACTCACATTGGGGGGAGCGCGGGGCAATATAATTAAAACTTTAAGTAAACGCACAAAAAAAGACACAAAAAGGTTAGACGATAAGATTAATTTCACAAGAGAGAATTTGTCAAATTAGCTTATTATTATTATACGCATTTAAAGTAAATACCTTCACCTTTAAAATCCATTTTAAATAATTAAAATCGGAGCCCTTTTCTAGACGTATGATGACTTTGAAGTTGGATTGGGAAGTAAAAAATATGCAGAGCTGCCAATTTTGCAACGCAGATGAACACGCGTTCACAACTTTGATGCTGATTTTAAAAAGAACTGTTTGATTTATAGAAAAATCAGGTATGGGGCGACAAAGTTTTGACATTTTAGAGCAGAATTGGTTACTTTTTGTGTAAATATATTTCAATAATTTTTTTGATTTATGACCTATGGGCCCGACCACTGTGGCATGATGTCTTCGTTTATTAGCTTCTGAAAAATATGGTTCACAAAACGTATAAATGTGGCTGGTGAATTTCGGAACCCGAACGGCGCTTTATTGAACTCAAAGAGTCCCTCTCTTGTTATGAATGCCGTGTAGAGTCTATTTTTTTCTTCGACTGGCAGGTGGAAAAATCTGTTTTCTAAGTCTATTATTGTGAAATATGTGGCAGCTTGTAGTTTCTCCAGGACATCTTCGATTAAAGGCACAGGAAAGCAGTGCTGCAATACCATACCATTCAGCTTGCGGTAATCTATGCAGACTCTGAACGTTTCATCTTTCTTCTTAACAACAACGACTCTGCTTGCTACGTGGGATGACGACTTTCTCACGATGCCTTTCTCCAACCAATCCTCAACTTGGGCTTTGACAGCTTCAGATTCTGTCAAAGTCGGACAAGCGACTCGGTGATTGGCAGAATGGTTTCAGCACTCCATCTGGATGGATTTGCAGCTGGATTGGACACTGCGTAAGGCCAGCAGGCGCCTGATAGCTGTTCTTAATCAACTGCTCGACTTGATTTTGATACTTCGGCGGCGCTGAGGTGATATTTTTTTTTTTGTTGTTTGTGTAACCTTCATTTTTTTAATTTAAAATTTGTCCGAGTGGACATAAGGGAGGTACATGGAATGTATTTTGAATGAGGTTGACTTAGGTGTCTGTTGATGGGGGAGGTGAAGCGGGTGTTTCCTCTTCAGTCGTCTTTGGGATAGGCTATTGTCTAGGAGGTTGATGGCCAGGTGGTTGGGGTGGTTGTCCAGTCTTTTTGTGTATCTTTCGCTGAGACGGGTGATATCCTCTGCTACCCATGGAATTCCAAGCTCTTTATGAATGATAAAGTTTTCGTGGTACGGATGAGCGTTAGAAACTGTTCTCAGACATTTATTTTGAAACCGCTGGATTCTGATGCGGTTTAAACAGCTTGCCGTGCCCCACATCTTTATCCCATAGGTCCAGATTGGCTTCAGGATTGCTTTGTATATAATCAGTTTGAGTTTTTCTCTGAGCTTGGACCTTCTCCCCAGGAACCAGTGCAGTGCGGGGGGTGATGGGAAGGTCTGCTGTGTAGAGTGTGTACAAGATGGGTCCAAGAACACTGCCTTGAGGTACTCCTGCTCTTATAGGCCTAGGCGTGCTGATATATGATCCGCATCTCACTCAGAATTCTCTTCCCTCTGTGTACGACTTGAGAAAGGCGAAGTGGGAACTTGAAAGGTGGGATTTAATTTTGAAAAGGACTCCAGGGTGCGGTCAGGACCTAGTGACTTGCCATTTTTTAGGGAGGCGATCTCCTGCGCAATCTTCTCTGGTACGACGGGCTGTATTGGCGGGCCAGGAGCACTTGAGCTTTCCACGAAACTTATGATGGCACCACGCTCTTCGCCAGTGCATCTGTCAAAAGGTGAGAATGCACTATGTCAGCAAAGGCTTCTGCTCTTTCGACGTCAGACCGACACCGGAAACCGTCGGCTTTGCGCACGGGTGATATCTTCTTCGTAGGTCTTTTTATGCGTCTCGTGACAATTATGCTGCAATTCCAGCTTCTCAAGGAATCTATGGAAGCAATCTTGCCGTAGGATGGTTAGCTTGTCCATCAGTTCCTTGGTGGCACGATTAAGTGCTGTCTTGTCCCTGGGGTTGCGCGAGGAAAGCCAGACTCTTCTGAGGCGCCTTTTTTGGGCCACGAGGGCCGCGATTTCAGGAGACCACAAGTGCACGTCTCTTTCAGGTGTTCTCGGGGTAGCCGGAGGAGGTGGATTCGCAAACTCAGCAGCATTGTGCATCTCTTTGGTTAGTTTTTCGATGGCCGCATCTATGTTGCTTGGTGTGGAAAGAGGTGGATCTGGGTACAGGGAGGAAAGAACGTAAACTTGGGGGCATTTGTGTGTTTTCCGGTGAGTCTTCTGGGCGGGGTTTTTCTGAGGACGGGGATTTTTAGGAGCAAGTTTACTGCGCTGTGGTCGGATAGCAGTTTATCATTGCTTGAGCATGTTATCTTAGAGTGTCCTATGCCCTTGGAGACGGCGAAGTCCAGCAGATCCGGCTGTTTTGAAGGGTCGGTAGGCCAGTGTGTGGGTTCTCCAGTGGAATGGCAGTCCAGACTTTTCCGCTGCAGGTACTTATAAAGTTTTATGCCTTTGGGGTTGTCTGTGCGGGACCCCCACCAGGATTGTTTGGCGTTAAAGTCTCCGGCTGCTATAAAGCGAGGTCCAAGGAACTCGAAGAAGTCCTGAAGGTGGGTCTCGGTTATCGAGTGTCTGGGTGGGAAGTAAACCGCACCAATGGTGATATCTCCCTGTGGGCTAGAAATCCTGGTCACGGTGCACTGTGCCCATTCCTCCTGAAACGCGGAAAGTTCCGTGTGCTGAATGCCACTCCTGATGAGCATAGCTTCTTCTCCGCGTGCTCTGCCAGATGGATGGTTGGCATGTAACAGTTCGTACCCGCTAATGTTAAAGTAGGATCTGGGACAAAAGTGGGATTCCGAAACTAAAAGAACATCGATATTGTCTGTTTTGATGAGATACTTTACATCGGCTTTGCTCCTCTGCAGGCCGTTTGCGTTCCAAAAAACTATATTGAGACTTATTTGCATTATTTCCTGTTTAGGATGGGACCTATAAACTGCATCATCTGCGAGAACATCTGCGATAACATCTGCGAGATCAACTTTTTCCTCCTCCTTCCTCATCCTCTCAATCGTTCCTTCCAAGCGGGCAAGCACCGTTTCAAACTGGTTGGGTTGTGGGGCTTCGGGAATTTTTTTGTTTTTTTTTTTTATTATGCCTTACGGTAGGAAAATTAAAATCTTCAAAAGACACCAACAAAAACCTCGGCATGCTCTTCCGTCCTTTACAAGCTCACCGGGACTGCCAGTCAAGTTATTTCGTCGGTGAGCAGGATGTGGAGCCTTATCGTACTCCCCTCCTTGTTAATTGGCCAAGAGGTGCACGTCCTTCAACCCCATAGTAGCCTTTTGCAAAAAAACCGGTTTCGCTGGGTATTTTTTCTCCTGCCACCATATAGTAATACGTCGCCTGTATTAGCTCGGACCCGCTTCATCATATCTCTGATGATGTTATGTCCCCGCTCCTAAGAGTCGCTGTTCTTCATCATGGCAGCGATCAAGCCGCCAGGGCTGAGCGGGGCAGCGATCAGCGCCCTTAGCTGCATCCTCTCCTCCGTAAACCTGGAGCAGTGCATGAGTACATGCTCTGCTGTTCGGGGCTGTAGAGGCATTGAGCTGACTCTACGTGGTGGAACCGGAATAGGTATGCCCGAAAGCAACCATGATCCGTGAGGAACTGGGTAAGGTGGTAGTCCAGTTTTTGTGGCGGTAATCGGCCCACGCGTTAAATCGGGGATGAGTTGGTAGGACCACCTCCCCCGTTGCGATGTTATCCATCTGCTCTGCCAATCTTCCATCAGTCGCTCGTGCCTTTCTTGGTGGCGTTGCTCCATATTGGTGCAGCATAGAGCAGCGTTGCCTTGGCTACCGCCACCAGTAGTTTCCTTGCCGGGTAATTGGGACCTTCTATGTTGGGCATGATCCTGGACAAGGACGCAGTTGTTATTGCTGCTTTCCTGCTTGCGTAGCTAGCATTATCCTTAAAAGCTAGCCTGTGGTCTATCATTACTCCCAGGTATTTTAAGGAGTCTTGTGATGCCACCTGTGTCCCGTTGACCGTGATCAGCATTCTTTCCACCTTCTTCCTGCTGCTTAATAGGACAGCCTCGGTCTTGTGCGACGCAATTGTTAAGCCGGCTTTCTCTATCCAGTCGGTGGCCATAGTAATTGTTGCGTTGCACTTCTCTTCGAGCACTGCTATCGTCTTGGCCACTGCAGTTATTGCCACATCGTCCGCAAAGCAATGTAGCTCAGCTCCTAAGGGAATGTTGATGCCCAGGATTCCATCATACATAATGTTCCACAGGATCGGTCCAAGCACAGATCCTTGTGGGACTCCTGCAGAAACACTGTAGCATCTCGGGCCAGCGTCCGTGTCGAACCAGAGGACACGATCCGTGAAGTAGCTTTCAACGACGATCCTGAGGTACTCCGGGATACCCATCCTATGCATGGCGCTGAGGAATACTGGCCATCTGGCGGTGTTGAAGGCGTTCTTCACGTCCAACGTGACGATTGCGCAGTACTCCTTCCTTCCACCCAGCCATCTATCGCCATCAAGAGCGTTCTCGGCGATGTTTCTCACCGCCATAAGTGCGTCCAGAGTGCTCCTGCCCTTCCGGAATCCGTGCTGCTGCGTACCTAGGCCGTTGCTGCTGTCTGTGATTACCTCTATTCGAGCATAGAGGATACGCTCGAATAGCTTGCCCACGATGTCCAGTAGGCATAGCGAGCGGTAGCTGGTTGCGGCGTGTGATGATCCCTTGCCTTTCGCACAGAACTAGTTTCTGACTTTTCCACCTCGTCGGAAAGACCCCGTCCAAGAGACACTGCTGGAAGGTTTCCCTGAATAAATCGGGTCTAGTTAACGCCGCTGCCTTGACGACTGCTCCAGGAATTCCATCCAGGCCAGGAGCTTTGGTGGGCTTGATTCGCTTGGCTGCCTCCACAACTTCGAAGTCTGTAATGCTCGGGAAGTCATATAGGTGGGGGAGGAGGCTACTGCTGTTGGCCGCCATAGAGTGGTCTGCCTTGGGAATAGTTCTGTTACTATGCTAGCCAGAACATCCGGGTCAGTTGGAGTTGCCTCTCTCTTCCTTAGCTTGTTAGGTACGAGATTGTAGACAAGTCCTCAGGGCTCTCTATCCACGGTATCTAACAGTTCCTTATAGGCCCGCGCTTTGGCAGCCAATATGCCGTGCTTAAACTCAGAGCGTTTGCTTCTAAAAGCCTCCATGAGCTCTGCGTGCTGGGTGCTGCCTCTGGCTCGTTGCGCCCTTCTCCTTGCCCTTAGGCATTCCGAGCGTAGCTTGCTTAAGTTGGCGCTCCACCAGTACACTGGGAGCTTGCGGTGCTTTTTTTTCCCCCTTGGCATGGTTGCATCACACGTTGCCTCTGCTCGGCCTCTGGGATTCAATACCCTGCTGTCCCATTCTACTGCCCATGCATTAAAGTCGCCCGCAATGATCTTCGGGCCGCGTCCTCTCGCATGGCTGCCCAGCATCTCCTCGAACTGGTCTGTGGTGTCGCTAGGGGGGGCGTAGCAGCTGTATATATGTACTCCTTTTATTCTCGCATATGCAATTTCGCGCATCGGTGAGGCACTTGATATCTGCTTTACCGGTCTCGTCTAGTATCATTGTGGAGTTGCCACGGACAGGGAAATAGGGTTCGCTTAAAAGCATGATGTCTACCTTGCGCTCCGCCGCAGTTTGAGCCAGGAGGCTCTGAGCAGCTGCGCAATGGTTAACATTGACCTGAATAATTTTAATTTGCTCCTGCATTATGCTGGGACTTCGCTTCTTTAAGGCTGGCTCTATATATCGGGCACGCAAAACAGCCCGTCGGGTGGTTTTTATCCACTTCGTCGCTGCATAATAGGCACTTTGGTGGTGCAACACATCCCCTTGCCTTGTGCCCTCGTTCGCCGCATCGCAGGCAGCAGTCTGACCGATCGATCGCCTTGCAGGTCGTTGCTCGATGACCGTAGCCCAGGCACTTGTGACATCCCGTGGGCCGGACGTCCTGGATGATGTGGCACCTTGACCACCCCACGGTTACCGTGCCCTTCTCCAAGACCGCAGTCGCATCATTCGCGTTCATCAGGACAAAGGCTATCTGAGTCCCATCCCGCATCCTACGTAGTCCTTTGATGTCCTCTGGTTTCAGCAGAATTCCTTGAAATTGGGAGACCAGGCAGCTGTGGAGATCATCTGCTGTCGTGGCCTGGTCCATTCCACTGCAGGATAGTGCTATTCTTTGTGTACCCGTACGTACCGAAGCCATGTCTTTTAGAGTTGCTTCCAGCTCGGTCTTAAATTTTGGGGACGCTGTCGGATACTTTCCCCTCTATTTACAGCAGTAGTTCTCCTTGCTGAGTTCTGCGGACTTTACGAACATGTTCGCTGAGGTTCGGGTCGGCTTTCAGTTTTCGGAGCATTTCCGCATACGAGGCCTCTCCCGTCTTCTTTAGTATAAGTGCCTCTGGCTTCTTCTTCAGGCGTTTAGGCTTAACTTTGTCCCACTCGCGTCCAGTGCTAGCATCCTTGGCGACGGATGCATAGCTGCGCGGCTTGGACGTATTTTCATTGAGTTTAGGTATACCTTCTATGCTAACCGCGGAGTAGTTGCCGCGCTTGGATGCCTGTGCTTTAGGCTCCTGAAATTTGGGCATCTGTCCCTTTGGCAATTCCTTTGTTGGTGTAGCGTTTTTTCTAGGATTTTGGGGCTCGGTTTTGGTAGAAGCGGTCGTAGAACGATTCTCTTAGCGACGCCTTCATGAAGCTCGATCGCCCTGTTGTTGAGAGCCGAGAGTTCGAGTAGAACGCTCTTGTCATCTATGACGACATGCCGCCGAATTTCAAACGCGGATAGTATCGCGTTAATTTTATTTCCCATGCTGGTGAGGATGTTCCGTAGGTCTTCATTAGGGAATCCCGCGGCTAAGTCTAAGGGGCTTATAGGCGATCCCGTGGGTGATTCCTTCCGTTCCTGTGCGACGGCCCGCTGATAACGTCCATTGCCTTCAGGTTGCTTGTATTGCTAGCGCTGCTGGCTACAGGGGCCGAGTTGTTCAGCGCTGCAGCACTGCGGCGGCTAGTCGGTATATCCTCCAACACAACCGCCGGCGCAGGGGTTCCGGCTTCCTGCACCACAATTCCTGCTCCTTTTGTTGGGGACCTCGACGTTCTGGAGCTCCTCCTGAATGGGTCATCGTCGGTGGGGGCGAGGCCCCCCGCTGCTCTGTCCATTAAGTTCCCGATCTCCAGATCTGGCAGCACTGTTGGTCTGCGATGAGTTGTCAGCTCCACCGGCTGATTTAACAGCTGGGCCTCTAAAAACAACTAGGCAGCACTAGTCATTTTTCCCCTCGCTTGTACATACTTTTGTTTTTCGGACAGATCGTAGGCATCAGCATTACGTTCAAATATTTCGAACCACTCTGCGACAGACACTAAATAGCCACTCAAATCACTCACGATTTTCTCAAAATTGTCAACTTATGAATATCGGCACTGTTCCAAATGCACTCAAATTCTTCTACGTGTTTCTCTTTTAGCTCTTCAAAATCGCTCACGCACTCTGACTCTAAAAACAACTAGGCAGCACTAGTCATTTTTCCCCTCGCTTGTACATACTTTTGTTTTTCGGACAGATCGTAGGCATCAGCATTACGTTCAAATATTTCGAACCACTTTGCGACAGACACTAAATAGCCACTCAAATCACTCACGATTTTCTCAAAATTGTCAACTGATATTTTCGTTTGGGTTTCTCTTCGTTCGTCAACTTCGACCTTTAGTGCCAACAACTGTATAAGTTATTGCATTTGAACTGTAACGTCATTGCTGCTTTCTAGAGCAGACGCAACTGTCCATTCATCCCGTGACATTATCGGTCCTTCTTTTCCCCACTCTGATTTTTCTAAAACTGCGTCAACGCTCTCGTTACTTGTTACTTGTGCTCTTCTAGGCGGGGTTCTACTTGTTTTCGACGTGCTCAACTTTGTACACTATCGGTTTATTGTCACTTTCGCGCTCTTTCTTGTTTTCCCTTTTCAACTTTGTTATACAGAACTGCAAACTCAACAACGAAATAGAAACAACAATGAGATAGAAACTTCGGGACATGAAACTTGACCTTGAACACAACTTTTCGACTGTTTTTTTGGCAAGAAGTTATCTGTTGTAACTGCGACTTTACTGCTGCCCAACTTTACAAGTGTTGCACTTTACACAATCTACAACACATAACTTTTAGCGCAAACAATTTATTGACGGCTTTTCTACTCTTTCACTGTTCACACCACGTGCACTGCAACTGATACAACTGCGACTGTTCTTTCACTAACACATATTGGACCGGACGAGCACCCAAATGTAAGATTGATTATTATATTGAAGTTTATTTATATTAAATGTAGGTTCTATAGTTAATGTATGATTTGGAAATATTAATACAATACAGCTACTTTAATGACCGCGACTGGACTGCTCTCGACTGCTGACTACTGACGACTGCTCAACGACGACTGCCGATCGACGACTCCCAATTGCGTGTTAAAAAGGGTTGGTGGCAGCACTCTTGTGTGTTGCCACCTTACATATATGGGTTAGAAAAGGCATGTATTTAAATCGGTGACATCGCCTCGGTATATACAAATCTTGATATAGAAATATTCCTATTTTAAGACGGGGCCGTTTTTAGCCTGTTGCGCGCTGTCCAAAAATGCACCTGAATCGACCTACTTTACATTAATTCAGCAAGGGAATCTTTCTTTTGTTACCAAAAGAATGTTCTACTTAGTTGCCCTTTGCCGATGGCTGAAAGATCAATTCTTTTTAGGAAGCCCAGCGATTCCATATGCTTTACTCAACTTCTGAAAGTGTTATTGGCTTAAACGTGCTCTCGGATACATAAAGTCGAGTGGTTTAATCCCACGACCCCCATATGCGAATCTGTTCAATCATGGCTTCGTCCTCGGTTAAGGACCAACCCTTACCCAAAACCTTTTCCGATCTTTGGGATCAAGGCTCCCGGTTAATATGCAACTCCACGTTTAACTATTGCTTTTCCTTTTGGTTCTACCCGCATTTGTATATAGTACGATGGTACGTCCGATACTGGAGTACGGGTCAACAGACTTCTACTAAACAGTTTACCATCCCTAACAAACTTCTTTCTACATACATTTTACATAATGGTCACATATACTAACACGCCTAACATTCAACATTCCGAATATATGGACAAGAAATTTTGCTAGTATAGTGGACAAGTCCCCTATTTCTAAGCTGTTGTAGATATGGCCGACGTGAGCCGCGCGAAAAAATTAGCCTTTTAGTGATCTGTGTTCTGACTAAAACGGCCTATATTCTATTACTTCCCTTTGCACTTCCTCTTCTATTAAATCCTCAATTTCTCACATACCTTTCAGAGAAGCAAACGCATTCTTCTTCTTCCTCGTATTTTTTCTATACTTATTCTGTCGGATTTATCCCAATAATCCGAGCCGTACGATAAACGGCAGGGCCCCTCGGTCGGTTGGGCGGTAGGTGGGCTGAAAGTTATGCAGCAAGAGCCGCTGGAAAAAAAAAACTATCCGATTAACAACTCGTTAGTACATGCGTCTTTAGAAACATGTAGAATAGAACATGAATCATTGAACCTTTAGATTTTTCAGTTATTTTTTTGATATAATATTCGTCCTTGCATCAGGTTCAATGAAAGATGCGTTATGAGTCTGTATGCTTCTCTGCGACTTAAATTTTTTAAGAAAAATTTTCCCAATCTTGGCGCATAGCACATATGAATGCTGTCTAAATGGCAGGTAAACTTGCGCTGATTAGGAACTTTAGCATGATGAGTGTGATACTTGGTTGTGAAAGCATGACGCGGTACTTAGAAGTTAGTTTTAGTCCACTGCATGCATGGGAGCTGCAAAAAATAATGTACTATATCTTGAGATCCAAATATCGAAGAACTTTTGTCTTCACGTCAAACCACGTGGTGGAATGGTGGTCCACATGGCCGAGAACACATCCATAAATGGGTAAAAAATTTGAATAACCGTCGACGACATCACAGGTTATAAAAAGCAATTAGCCTCAAAAATATGAATTAAAAATATTATTCATTACAAACTTGTATGGACAATACTCATAAGCCATTAAGGGTGTTGTAATAAAACAATATACAAAGTAGTATGCCCAATCAGTTTAATCTTCTGTAATATAAAATCGATCGCATTCATTAAATGTTCTATGATTGCTTTTTTCTTATGTTGCTACTTTCTAGTAGTGGTGTGCGATATTATTCTTTTAAGGTTTACATATTTTCATAAGTCATTTATTATGAACCGTCTTTATTGAACCGTTCTTAGAACAATTCTATGTTCACACACTATTGGTATAACTACTAAACATTTTGTCAAATCTCTTATTACTATGACAGCGTATTTGTTTCCGTTGTTCGATTTTGGTATTGGATCAATTGTGTCTATTCCTCTGTCAAGTTTTAGATTTGTAGCATTTTTACATTTACGCAAGGATTGTATTTAATCATCATTTTATTTTTAATTATGGTCACCGGATTTAGTAAAGCTTCTATTAATTATTTAAATTTTGTATTGCCCATTTGAAATTATCAATTAAAACTTGTTTAAACATGTTTTTCGACGGTGCCACTTTTAGTTGGCTGATTTTGTTAAAGTTACCTAAATCCGGAAGTCCATTTGTATATAAATCCCTAACATTATAGCTTGCAAAACTTTTCTTACCACGGTTCAAAAAATACGGTTTAATGCAAGGTTATTACTTCTGAACTTCGCAATTTTTGATGACTTTCTACACGTTGGGCATTTAAGCTTTTATTATTTATTCCTATATGGTTTTTGAGTAGTTTGTGATCGAACCGATCGATGTGTTTGTAGATGTTTTAGAGATAACCTGATTTGAACCCATCCGTATAAGAGCATATATCATTTGGGAGGCTCGCGGTATGCGGGCTTTAATCTTATTTACTACTTTACTTACTAACTGCCCCTGCTTTAGCCAGCAGCATGCCAGCTATATTCTGGCTTTAAAGGTTAAGTAAGTGGTGTTGATACAAAGAGAGGCTTTCATCTGCACCTTTCCGAGCATTTTGATTTTTTGTCCTTACTAAGGGGTGGCTATAAAACTATAAAAATAACCCATATGGTAGTACACAAAAAAAAATAATAAAAAACAAATAAATAAATAGAAAGCGAAAGAGACGCTCCGTGCGATGCACCATCACTCGAATACATATTCTGTGTTTGAAATAGTATAAACAAGTAGGTCTACATCTTCAAACAAATAAAAAAAAACAACCACTATGAGCCAGAACGACACTCGCGCTCAGTGACAACGAGAGCAAGATGATCGCCGGCTCTCATTCTCTTACGTCTCTGCGACACCTGCAGACAGCAAGCGGTCAAAACCTCTAACCCAAAAATTTAACTTTGCCAACAACTCAAGAAAAAGCTCGTTCTTGCTAACCCTTAATAATAGTTTCGTCACAAAACCAGCAATCTGTAAGCACTTGTGAAATCTCTCTACGCTTACCTACGGTGACTAGTACTGTGACAACAACAACCACTGCAACTGTAATCACAACTACAATTGGAACGGCATCGTCAGCTCGCTCAATTTCGCCGAGCTTTTGCACTCACTGAACCAGCGATCAAAACAAAAACACAACTTAGCGGTTCTGCTGCACTATCAACAAATCAAAAAGTAAACAAGAACGCAGGGTTGACCAAAACCTCAGCGATATTCTTAGATGTTGCACAAGCATTTGACCGAGTCTGGTTGGAAGGACTAATGCACAAGATAACGAATCTGTTTCTTATCTCTTCAAAAGAGTGTTCTCACCCAGGTGTAAGAGTTCAACTTCACATGGCCGCGTTATCCATGCTGAAGTCCCCCAAGGTAGTACTCAGCATACACAGCAGACTTGCCTACAAATTATCAGCTTACAGCCTCTACATTTGCAGACGATACCGCAATACCTAGCCGATCTTGATTCCAAGCAAAGGCAACAGAGCAACTTGCCTGTCATATTGAAATAGTGGAGAGATGTTTTGCGGACTGGCGCATCAAGATAAACGAGACCAAAAGCAGACATGTAATCTTCACATCGAACAGACAAACCTGCCCACCCTGTACCTTGAACAATACATTCATTCCACAAGCAGACGTACTAACGTATCTCGGCGTTCACCTAGATAGACGCCTCACCTGGCGGCGACATATAGAATCCAAGAGGACTAAGAAGCTTAAAGCAGCCAATCTTTACTGCAACTCTAAAGTAACCTAAAGTTACTTTAAAAACTAAATTTCCCACTGCCATAGCTTCGCATGGAGCGGTGCTACACCGGTATTTGGCAACACCGCCGTGTAGCTTAGTCCCCCCACTCTCTATACGTGCCCTGAGCAAGTCTCTGCGACGCTCAGTCCCGGTATGACAGCCATTCGAGATGGATCATCCCATCGCTCTAGCCGCCAAGTGCGAAATCCGCTATGTTATACGTTTTTTCCATGCGAAATCGATAAAATCATGCCTCCGAAGACTACCATAAACTCGGATATTACGTAGAGACTTTGAAAAAACTTCGAAGAGCTATCCAAAATCGCTGACGAGGGATGTTGAGCGCCGGGGTGAGATTGCATCTCGACAACGCTCGTCCGCATACCTCCCGTCAAAACTCAGGATCTCATTACCACATTCGGCTGGATTGTCGTTCCTCACCCACCCTTCAGTTCTGACTTAGCGCCGTCTGATGTTCACCTTTTCCCAAAGTTAAAGGAATACTTAAGCGGAATAAAATTCAGCAGTGACGAGAAGTGAAAACAGCTGTCATCAACTACCTTAACGGGCTAGCGGAGGAGTTTTTCGCGGCGGGCTACCAAAACTGAATTAAGAGGCTCAAAAAATGTATTGACAGAGAAGGTGATTATGTTGAAAAATAGGCAAAGAATCAACCTTTCCAATGATGTACGATAATAAACCATGTTGTAAACTTAAAAAATAATTGGGAAAGTTACTTTTTACACAATAAATAAAAATAAACACAATTTACACGTGAAAAATTTGAAAATTTCATCTCAATGGAAATGATTTATGGTAGAAATAAGCTACTTGAAGTTTGTGCGTTTTGTGTGGAAACATTTGCACACTTCATTGTTGTTGTTCATTATTAGGAATGGATTTATGTGGGTCAGCAAGCATTTTTTAAAGAGTTACGATAGTAAAGTTAATGGTATCAAAGATCATTAAAAGTCATTCAGATCTTGGAACTGTGTGATCTTTTACTCGCTTCGGTAACATTATGATGGTTGACTTGTTCCGATTCATTAGAAAATGGCCTCTTAATGTCGTTGAAGAGATGGGTGATTGGGCCAACAGCGCAATAAGGGCACTCGTTAATCATTTTTAGGATCCAGGTGATTTTCTGTGTTTAGATTGTTGAATTTATACTCAGTCTTAACTAAATTGAGTGATATACAAAAAAACAAATAGAAAAAGTGTATTCCAGCGAGTCAATATCAAATCGAAAGACCGTGTCTATATAAAAAAAGAAATTTATAAACAAAAGAGCAAATCAAATGCTTCTTCGCAGTTTTGTCTTATCTCTACTCTACTCTTATCTCTACAATCTTATCTATACTATAACTGTGTAAACATGTTTTTAAACATGAAACCATAAGTAAGCTAAGTATTAAATATACAAATTATGGGGTCCAAAAAACATGTCATTCGACAGCGTGGTATTCTTGAATTCTTTCTCATTGAGGTAAGGAAACTCGTCGGATGTTATTCCTCTGCCGGTGCGCCTCCCTGACTGAGAACTAACCAAACTCGAAAAATTTTCAAAATATCCTTGTGCATACTTCACTTTTAACGTGCCCCATTGAAGATTTTAAGATATAGGTCTCTATAGATAGATTTTCTCGCAACCGTGCGTTTCTTGGAAAATTAATGGGGATTTCGATATGGTAAACGTCAGCTGACAGAAGTCTAGAAGACGATAAACGCCTTAAATAATTTAACTGCGATGCACTACGCTCCCATAATGGGTTTTTTTTATCTTAAAGTTGAAATTTTGAATCAATATATTATATATAAAATTGACTTTAATTTATTAATCCTAATACAGTACATATAAAAAAATATATATAAAAATATATTTATAAAAAAATACAATCGATCAACTGGTTGATTACAACTAAATTGTCGACGAAACTCGACGAAATTTTGATTTGTAGCAAAAATTAATAGTGTGTTATTTAAATTGCGTGTATTTTTTAAATTTTAATATGTATTCATTTTTTGCCGATGACGTGCTAATCGCCGAAAGAAATGAATTTACCAGGTGTGTAAGTATTGAACCTGAATTTTTTCCAGAAAAAACCCGTTTATTGTAATGATATGATACAAAGTAACTTATTTAAAGTCTTGTCCGTTGCTATGTATACATTTTTCCCATCTTTCTGCCAAAGTGGAACTGCCAAAAGAACTGTTGCTCTTTTGGCAAACCAGTCATCGAGCAAGAAGTAAATGAGAGAAAGTAAGTTTGACTATGCCTTCCGTAGATAATAGAAGAACTAAATTAGAGTGACAACATTGCGACTCGCTGCGCTGTGAAGGAAGAAAAGAAGAAACAATAATGGCTGACCCAACACATATGTATGTAAGGCATTAAAGCCCGTTTATTGATATAGTTATTGATATAGTATAGTTCTCGACTCTGGCTGCAATTTGACCATTTAACAGCTTGACAACGGTTGACCCTTCAACACACCAACTTCTGTGCTCGGACTTGATCCCTCGATTTTTTTTTTTTATATGTATATATAAAAATTTTATTTATTTACATTGCAGTCCACTGTTACTGTTTGTAGTAACTTATACTGCCGAGTATTATAATTTCTATCGAGTATTTACATATTTACATACTTAAACCTAATTAGGGAGTCTAGAGGCATGAATTAATTTTATCCATTAACTTATATATCTTCTCGGTAGATCTGTTGGGTGAATGCGCAGGAGCCTCCTTCTCGACCTCAGTCCCAATACACGTCTCCTCATCAAGAGTTTTCGAGCCAACTGGTTTGGGTGGATTCCCAATTTATTAACGTACGCTGTTGCATGTTTATTTATGACATCGCCAATCCTTGGTACCTTCAGCTCTTGTTCAATGTCTTTGTTGCGGATGTACCAAGCCGCTCCAGATAGTTTACGCAAGATTTGCGACTGAGCCTCACGAATTTTGTTGAGGTGCGACTTTGCGGCGATGCCATACACTTGGATGCCATATTTCCAAATAGGAGCTAAGACAACCTTATAAATTTTGGCATTGTTGGAATATGAAAGTTTGTTTCCAGGCCTAAGGAGCCAAGCCATGCTGTTCGCCTTTGATTTGAGCCGCCGAGTTACATCCGTTACATGGCGTTGAAATGTAAGTCGCTTTTCCAGAGTGACACCGAGATATGTGTGGGCTTTCGATTGTGTGAGGAGCTCTCCATGCAGAAACACACCATGTGATCCCTCGATGACTTCTTATACTACTTGACAACTTGACTTCACGATCCCAAAGTTCTGCTATTTCAACGACTGGCACTCGACCGTTTTTTTTCCATACTCGTTTTCTGTCATTCGTTCTGGTGATGATACTTCCTTACCATCGTGTAGTATCGCTTAGCAGGCACGTTTATATCTATCGATGCCTAACTCTACTTTACATTCGGCCATCCTGATATTCTAAGTCTGACCCAGACGACGCAGCGTCTCGTTCTCCTGGGCGACCCGCTTAGCCTCCAGCTTCGTTATCCGCTCATGCGCGGCGGCACGATCCAACTCCGTCTGGACGCGCAGCTCCTCCAGCGTCGCCATCTGGTCCTCCAGAGTGGCTAGCTTCACTTGGTGCTCCCACTCATCGCGCATGAGGCGCCCTTTTTACCTATGGAGCTCCCGCTAAAGCGACTCGGTCTCGCTCTTTAACTGATTGATCATGGACATCTGCTCCTCCTTGAACTTGCGCTGCTCGGTGCATAGCTGCTCCTCAAAGCGCTCCTCGGCGAGTTTGGCCAGCTCGACGGCTTCTTTCTGGTCCTTGGCCATCAGTTCCGTCTGCTCCAGGACCTTCTGTTGGGCATCCATCAGCTGCGAGCTCAGTCGCTCGATTTCCTGCAGACTCTTGGCGTTCTCTTTCTTCTTGACATTGCAGATCTTCTCCTTTAGCCGCCGAAACTCCGCCTGGGCCAGCTTCTTCTTCTGGTAGACGACGGTCCGGCCTGTCTGAGCCCTTCTTCGGCCTGGTCCAGTTGCTGCTTCAGTCGTTCCTCTTCCCGGTCCTTTAACTCGGTTACTGTCTTTAATTTTTCAACAATTTCGTTTTCGGCTTGGGACATTTGCTCCTTGAACCTAACGATCTCCTCCAGAGCCTCCTTATGCTTCAAATTCTTAGCCTCCTCGATAAAGCTTGGAGCATCTGACATTTCCATCCGGCTCTTAGTGATCTTGTCCAATTCCTCTTTAAGCCTGTCGATCTCCTGATGCTGCTGTTGCTCCTGAGCCAGTTCATTCTGCTTTTGTGCTTGCTGCTTGGTTTGAGCCAACTCCTCCTTAAGAGCTTCGATTTGCTGGTTTTTGGTCTCCTTTCCTTTTTTTAATCTTCAATTTCTTGGTTGGCCTTCTCCAGTTTCAGGCCTAAGTTCTCCAAATCCTGCTGGGCAAGGCGCCTTTCCCGACACTTGGCCTCGTTCAGCTGCTACACTTGGAGCTCCATGTCCTGCTGTTTTGCGATCAACTCGGCGTTCATGTTTTTCAGCTCATCCAGTCGATGTAAGTTCACTGCCTGCCTTCTGGGCTTGCTAGATCAGCAGGTCGTGCTCGGCTGTAAGTTTACACACTTTGCGGTGGCTCTGCGACAGTTTATCCATCAGGACTTCCATTTGCTCTTTTACGGCGGCCGCTTCCATAGCTGAATACCGACTTGGTTGGTGACGAAATGGTTTTATTTGTTCGTCCGGTACGATCCTTATTTGTACATGACACTCGATTGGAGATTCAGCTGGCTTGTTATTGTCGACCAACGGCTGAATTATCGGCTTGAACTGTTCAGAAACACCTAAGTTATATTCGTTTTCGACAATATTGTATATACTTAGCTCATTATGTCCAGCGCTGTCTGGTCGCGCTGGCACCTTGGTAAAAGTGAACCTCTCTTCGTCCAGTTTGACACGAAATTTTGATGCGAAGTCAAAACCAAGCAGGGCGTCATCTTCAAAATTTTTATCTGGAAAAAAGGCAAATTTTTGTTCTACCTCAACTCCATCGACGCACACGGCTCCCGTAAATGTACCCAGCGGCATTGTCTTTACATTTCCTAGGCCTCGCAGTACAGTGAAAGATTTTTCCAGTTTCACGTCGGTCAGTTTCTTAAAAACTGAGTTGCAAACGATTGACACATCCGCTCCAGTGTCCACCAGACAATTTATTTCAAGTCCGTTCACAATTATCCCTTTATGTCGTTTTGAAGACTGAACCATCTGCACAGATCTGGATACTTTTGGACAATCCCTTGCAATGTGTCCCACGCCACCACACTTAAAGCATTTTTTATCTGTCTTGCAATCATTTCTCAGGTGCTCAGCTAAATTAAAGCAACGAGCATTTCGGTGGCATGTATAAGTTTTTCTTGCCACCACTGTACGACTTGACTTGATTGGACATGCACTTGCATTGGTATATCTCGAATTTCTCTTTAAGCTCGTAGGATTCTTTGCAGCTGTACAGGTTAAATTTGAATTCACTTGGTATATCTAACCCGTCCACAACGTATCCAATAAGGGACTCTTCGTCTATCGTTCCCTGTGCTGCTATGTTTTTCATAATCAACATATACTCATGAAAGCTCTCATCTTTCTTCTTCTTTCGCTCTCCCAGTTTGGCATGTAAATCAGCACTTCTCATTGTACGCCTAAATTCTCTAGTTCATACGTTTTTCAACTGCTCAAACGTATTAACAACTTCCGAATCTACGAACAGCTTTGCCAGCTGTGTTATCTTTCCACGTACTTGTACGTATTTCTGTTGCTCGCTCAAGCCATACAGCATTTTGTTCAAAATTCTTGATCCACTTCTCCACAGAAATAGTCGCTCCGTCATAGTCCGGAATCACATTCGCAAAATTTTTAGCTGAAATTGTTGTTCTATTCCGCTCTATGTCAGTGGCTTCGTCCGCTTAAATTTTCAGCGTTAGTAATTAAATTATTTGTTGAAGACTCTTGTTTCTCATTTCTTCTACAGTTTGTATTTCCAGTTCACTTCTTTTCTGTTACTTTTCTCCTTATCCAACACGATCGTGTTAAAGCTCGTGTTCTCTCTTGCTCTAGTTCTTCGTCGCTCATGCTCATGACCTCGCTCTCTTCTGACGACGTACTGACGCTTTGATCGCAATAACTTATGTATCAAACTGATTTGACCATATTGAGCCTCAGATGTAAGGCTTTAGACCGGGACGAGCCCCCAAATGTAAGGCATTAAAGCCAGTTTGTTGATATAGTTAGTTGGATATATAAGAAATAATCGAACAGCGACTTCTCGACTCTGCTGACAATGGCTGCAATACCTGAATAATGCCTCTTATAATCGGTATTAAATATAAAAGAAATAGCGTTTAATTAGTTTAAATCTATTGACTTTTGTTATTTGATTGATCGGCCTTAATAAAAATTGTCTTTTACTTACAGATAAAATTCCTGCCCGTTTAGTACTTTATTTCCTTTCGTGCTCCGGTTTTTTAGTATCTTTTATGATGCGAAATGATATGAATTTTGCTCTGGTAGCCATGATACCGAAAAACAACTACACGCAGAACAAAACTAGCTATGGATCATTAAACACGTTGGTAATATATAGGTGTATATGGTGTAGTAAAAATAAATCCAAAATTTTTTTATGAAATTTGAAAATTTAACGCTTTCATGAAAATGAAGGCTTCGATAACTTGTTGCTGCACTAAAGGTAATTTGTTTAGAAATGTCATGTTTTTACCGCGCGTAGCGACGTTAGATAAAGATATATAACGTCATTTATTTAAAAATATGGATTTCTTCTTACTACACATAATATGTAAGAAAAAAAGCAAACAAGTTGTCATTTTATTTTCAGAGTGGTGTTACTGATGAGCAAACATCTTTAGTAAAATCGATTATTATAAGTTCATTTTATTGGTGTTACGTGCTTTCCCAAGTTGTTGGTGGAGTTGCTACTGAACGGTGTGGAACCAAGTGCGTATTTGGATGGTCACAGCTAGCAACAGCTTTATGTAGCATTATGATGCCTCTAGCAGCAGAAATTCATTATTTTGCTGTTATCGCTCTACGATCTGTTCAAGGATTCGCATCTGGGCTTACTTGGCCTGCAATGTATGCAATAGTTGGATATTGGATTCCACTTTCAGAGCGTTCGCGATTTATGTCTAGTTTTCAAGGTTTTAGTATAGGCATTGGATTAACTTATCCCTTATGTGGATTTATTTTATCAGAATTCGGATGGCCCTATATCTTTTATACTACTGGATCTTTAGGGCTTGGGTGGTGTTTATTATGGTATTTTTTAGCTTATAATACGCCACGTGAACATCCTCGTATTACAGAAGATGAACTTAATTACATTGAACAAAATGTTAGTAAAGAAATTAACAAAGAGGTTAAATTAAAAGTTCCCTGGGTAAAAATATTTAGATCTATGCCAGCTTGGGCAATTGCTGTAACTACATTTGGACGTATATTTATTCACTATATTTTTATTGTAAATGGGCCTACATTTATGGGTAATGTGTTAAAATTTAATTTTGAAACAAATGGCTTTCTATCAGGAATTCCTTTTATTTGCTCATATATTTCATCAGTTTTTTTTTGTTATATAGCTGATAAACTTATATTGCACAAGGTTTTAAGTCTTACTAATGTCAGAAAATTATTTACAGCTCTTTCGCAAATTTTACCAGGTTTTTTAATTTATTTTATTGGTTATATAGATAATATAAATATTTTGTTAATCCTATGGTTTATAGCAGTGATATTTATTACTGCATCGTATGCAGGAGCCATGGCTAACATAATTGACATAGCTCCAAACTATGGACATTCAGCTGCTGTTCTTGCTTTTTGTCAAACAATACATATGTCAGCATCCTTTATTTCTCCGTTAACCGCTGGATTCATAGTAATTCAAGAGGTAAAGTATGCCGAAATTGTTTTTATATTATATATTTAAATTTTTTTGTTTTTGATTTATAAGAGATATAATTATTTTTAATCTGAGGAACTACGTGAATTGGAAAATTATTGTGTTAGTTCGGTTACTGAGCATAGATTCTCAGATATGAATAATCCACCCTTTCATATAGACAGATGGCCAGACTAGATCAACTGATGCTGATGCTGATTATATACAAGGTGCGTTCCAAAGTAAACAGGACTTTTTGAATCTAGCGCCCTCTAGTGGCGTCATCCATATGTCGACTAGTGCGTTAGAATCTGCTATCCTTCATTGACTTCCAGTAAAAATTTCATAACATTCAATCTATTAGAAGTGAAGTTTTTGCCTTTTAAGTGAAAGTTGGCGTTTGTTCCACGATAATGCACCGTCCCATCGATCGATGCTTGTGACCGATTATTTGACCAAAAATCACATTTTAATGATCAACCACTCCCCGTATTCACCTGATATGGCACCGTGCGACTTCTACCTTTTCGGAAAAATGCATTTGCCGATGAAAGGAAAGCGTTATGCAGACGTGGAGGCCATTCAAAAGGCTTGCACCGGCATACTGGCGGCCATACCGGGCAACGAGCTAAAACACTCGTTCGACAAACTTTTGGACCGTGCAAAAAGCTGTATTGAAGCAGGAGGAGACTATTTTGAATAAAATTAATTGATTTTGCCGATAAAACCATTTGTTTTGTCTATTTTTTAAAAGTCCTGTTTACTTTGGAACGCACCTTGTAAAATTTCACGAACACAATATTCCCGTGTACACAACGAGTACCGGGTATAATGACAATTTAAATTATGTTGTGTTACAATATTCGGTCGATTTAAGCAATTTGAGTGTCAGCAATTCTCGCTGACGGTTTCGTCGGGACGTTGTTAATGTAGTGTTTTTTTCTTTGGTTAGCGTATAATTTCACTTATTATATTAATGTTGACCTTGAATTTAAGATAATATTGTAACTTAATACGTTAGGAATAACCTTAGAACAGAATGTTTAATCGGGATGGTTGAGCTACCAATTGCGTTCACTCTATGTGTGTTTTGGCACCTACGTGTACTGCCATTGACAATAATACAAGGAAATACCTTTGATGGGGTAAAAATTAGTAACTAACAACATGTAATGCACAAGTCTCATATAAATCGATGACAGAGGCCTTTTTTATTGCTTGTTTCAACAGATTTTTTTTATTCAATCGATGGCCAATGGTTTCTTTTCGTTAAGTTCGCGACTTTGTTTTTGAGGGTGGTCTGTGATCAATTGATGGCAACTTTTCCAATAGGAGTTCGGAAACAAAAAGGGGTTCTAGCCACAACATTACTTCACCAATTTTTTTTTGCTTAAATGCTATAATTAAGGTATGAATACCACGTTTTTAAGTTCTCGCCTAATTCTCCGCCGACAACTAAAACGGGGAAGAAAACACTTTCAAAGTTATATATTTGTGTCTTGTTTAACTTAAATGATATAATTAAGGTGTGGTTAATACGTTTTTAAAAACGATCAAAGTCGTTTTCAAAAAAGTTTGTGGAACAATTTAGATTTCTTTTATATAATACGACTGAAGTTTACATTGGGCACAAAAGGATTGTGGTGGTGGAGAGATGCTTTATAAAACTTTGTTGACATGGGCTAATAATTGAACTGTCGAGATGATGTAATTGTGAAGTGATCAATTTTCTTAAATGCTTTGCAATTGCTGACAATTTATAGACTCTATAATTTTCTGTATTTTATGCAGACGTATTATGAAAGATTCCTTCTACGAAAAAAGCGTCAGCTTTTTTTAATGGCACTGTATCGGGATCTAGTAAAACAACAGAATTTACCCTTGGAGCATCCGATAAAAAGCAGTTTTCAGAATATTATATGTGTAAGGCTTAAACGTTATTGTAGGATTCGAAGACTTTTAAAATTTTTTTTCAAATAGATGTGCAAGAGCGGGATCTGTGTTCGCACATAATTTTCAAATTAAATTCAGGGAGGGGTCGACCCATGTTTTTCGCATAATTGTGAAACTGCTCGGGGTAAATTGAATCCGACAGCGATGAATATAATTCTAATAACATTCAGCAGTTATTCGCCAGCCAGGTTTTTTAAGTTTACTTAAAAAATCTATTTAATATGTTTTTAATTCGATAGACTCCTTATAAATCAAGGTGGACTATGTATTTGTAGCGGACGAATATTTTCGCTTCAAAATCAGAAGATCAGTAGTTTGTAGTCGGTGGAAATTAAGATCCTCACGATTTCCATTTCCTGGGACTAATTACAACCAATTATATTTAGACTGACGCTGGGCTGATAATCTGTTATTTTATAAGTCACGAGACTGTGATGTGCACACTAAAGCCAGAGAACTGCGATTGTAGACAAACGTGCACAAAAAAGTCCATCAGTTGCAAGGCCATCGTCGCTTACACCTGACAGAACCACCAAAGGCTTGGATTTGTGAAGTTGCAGAAGGTGAACAAGACGTGCCGTGATTAAGTTGACCTATGAGCCATAATCAAATAGAGCCCGATAAGGAAGATATGCCTCGGAGCTTTGCTAACAATGGCGTCATGTCACTGCAGCGATCCGTCGCCAACAGCAAATTCGAGGCGTAAACCGCTGCCGCGTTGCTGCTGGATAGAGAGGCACCTCGGAAGATGGGAGGTGTTCACGTGTAGTGAACGGTATATAATTTGAGTTTAGCAAATTGTGATGCTTTCGAGCATACGAGTGTATGTGGCTATTGAATGAATAACAGTCCGCCGCAAACCCAATCGACGAATCTCTTCTAATGGGATTTTAGGACACATTCTGACGAGCATAGAAAAGCCAGACGACGGCGAACAAGAAATGAAAAATGTTGTAGTTCGTATGCCTACGCGATCTATTCTCTCACTGTGGTTATCAAGAAATCGATTTCTTGTTTATAGTGAATTTAAAAAATTAAAAAAGGAAAACATGCAAAAAGTTTTCAAAAACAATGGATCTCTAGAAAAGCTACTGGTTTGATTTGGAAAGAAACCGGTGATTTTTTAAAAGAAAGTAAAAACATATTTTAAAATTTTATAATTTTTTTGAATTTTTTTGATTTTGAATTTTTTTTTATAAGTTTTTTATTTTGTTGGATGACCGTTCTTCATCTTTCCTGCAAATTCATTATTCCACGCTCATAGAACTTCTGGCCTTTATCTGCAAAAAACTAAAGCAAGTGCGATTTAATATCCTCGTCTCTATTAAAAGTTTTACCATTTAAGGGGTGAAGCTGGTCTAGAATTTTGAAAAAATCGAAAGGGTCTTCGAAATAACATACCAAAAGATGAATGCAGGCAAAAATGTCTAAATGCCCAAAATTTTTTATTCGACGGTAGTGTCTCGTCTTTATTTAATATGATTTTACAATACAAAACGCGTTTTTCTCGAAATCACTTTTTTTAAACTAGCCGAAGACATAACTCGAACAAAGCTTCACCGATTCTTACGAAATTTTGACGGTAAATTTGAAATACCGTTCTCCGAAGACGTACGTAGGATTTTTTGTATATTGCATAGTTTTTTTTCAAATCAACAATTGTATATGGTTTTTATACCCTTGAAAAAGGGTATTATAATTTTGTCCAGAAATGTGTAACGCATTAAAGGAAGCATCTCCGACCCCACAAAGTATATATATTCTTGATCAGCATCAACAGCCGAGTCGATATAGCCATGTCCGTCTGTCCGTCTGTTTCTATGCAAAAAATAGACAGTAGTTTTAAAGCTAGCGTTTTGAAATTTTTACCAGATCATTATTTTTGTTGCACGCCGATCAATTTCAAGAATCGGTCGGATCGGACCACTATATCATATAGCTGCCATACAAACGACCGATATGAAAACCAGTCTTTGTATGGGAAACTTTTTTGCTTTCCAAGCTATTGCAACTGAATTTAACATTTATTCATCTGACGTAGCCGTACATAACTTTTGAAAGTTTGATCCGGATCGGATCACTATATCATATAGCTGCCATACAAACGACCGATATGAAAACAAGTCTTTGTATGGAAACTTTTTTGCTTTCCTAGCTATTGCAACTGAATTCATCATTTATTTATTTGACATAGCCATAAATGATTTGTGAAAGTTTGGTCAGTATCGGACCACTATATCACATAGCTGCCATACAAACGACCGATATGAAAACAAGTCTTTGTATGGAAAACTTTTTTGTTTTCCAAGCTATTGCAACCGAATTCAACATTTATTCATTTGACATAGCCATACATGATTTGTGAAAGTTTGGTCAGTATCGGACCACTATATCACATAGCTGCCATACAAACGACCAATATGAAAACAAGTCTTTGTATGGGAAACTTTTTTGCTTTCCTAGCTATTGCAACTGATTTCATCATTTATTTATTTGACATAGCCACACATGATTTGTGAAAGTTTAATCCGGATCGGATCACTATATCATATAGCTGCCATACAAACGACCAATATGAAAACAAGTCTTTGTATGGAAAACTTTTTTGTTTTCAAGGGTATACCATCTTCGGCAAGCTGAAGATAACTTTTCTCCCTTGTTATAGTAAAAAATTGTAACTTTTTGTTCAAACGTGGACCATTTCGCGAAAAAAACAAAATATCGAAAAAATTTTGTTATGCTGTAATGTTCTATATGTATATATAGAAACTACAAAAATTTTATTTTTTGATCCAGGAAAAAAATTAAGGAGTTTACATCTTCGGCCATAGACCCATTAATGGCGTCTTCGGAGAAATACTGGACTGCGGTCAAAATAAATTATAAAATATGCCCATTTTTTTTTGCGCTCTAGACCTTCCCTTCTACCTTCCCCCTTAAGGAGTTTTGCAAAGACCAAAACGAATGGTAGTCACAGGGTGCAAGGTCAGGGCTATATGATGGATGCATTAAAAATTTCCAGCGAAGCTCACTTAGGTTTCGGCGAGAGACCAAAGATGTGCGCGGTCTAGCATTGTTCTGGTGGAATATGACACCTTTACGATTGACCAATTCTGGTCGCTTCTCCATTATGGCTGTATACAATTTTTCCAGTTGTTGACAGTAGACATCTAAATTAATCATTCGGTTCTTTGGAAGCATCTCAAAATATACCACACACTTCGAATCCCACCAAACTCAAAGCATAATCTTCTTTTGATGAAGATCAGCCTTTGAAGTGTTTTGTGGCGCTTTATCATGTTTGGACCATAATCGTTTTCGATTGACGTTATTGTAAACAATTTATTTTTTTATCTCCAGCTATGAATAGCTTCAAAATTGGATCATATTCATTGCTAATTCAATGCATGTCAGAAACGTTGAATAGATTTGTTAAATAAATTTTTTTTAATTTATGTGGTACCCAAATATCAAGTTGTTTTCATCAGCCCAAGACGTCGTTTATGATCACATATTGTGTGATTGTGGTATATTTAACTTTTCTCCAATCTCACGCTCAGTTACAAGATGATTCGATTCGATTTAAGCTTCGTCATCATCAACTTATCTCCCGAACGGAATTTGAAAAACCAACTTTGACAGTGTGTTTTTATAAGGATTTGTCACCATACATATCACGCAACTTTTTAGCAACCTGAGCTGCATTTTTTTCTTTGCGGAAATAATAAAGTATAATTATATGACGAAAATGGTCCTTTGTGGGCTCAGCTTCCCATTGGGCTGATTCACCTTTAGTTTCCACGTCATAAACATAAACTTATGATTCTGTTTTTGGTCGAAATTGAAAATAAAAGACGAGCGAAATCCAAGTAAAACAGCTATCAAAAATTATATACGTCAAGGGCATGAGTACCAACATAACGCTACAAAAATTACAAAAATCAAAATACGTAGCCCGCGGAAATTCGCAATCCTTTTTTAACGGACTTCTTACATATTTTTGTCTTTGTCTAAATCAGAATATTCCCTTTTTAATACTGGAATATTAGGAAATTAAATTTGACGTCCTTAATTTTTATGGCGGATCGTCTCTTCGACGAACCAGTGGTAATTGTTCTGATCTTCACTCGAATTTGCTTGTGAGTTATTGTTGCTACCTTACAACTCACCACTTCAGACCAAAATCTTGGGGTTGGACCAGACTTCTTTATATGTCCATTTCAAATACCGTTCTGTTGTGTCGCTCCGCAATTCCATTTTGCTGCGGAAGTATGGCGCGCTTAGACGATTCCTGATACCCTTGTCCTTTTGTAACGCCTTAATTTTGTTCATTGTGATATTTTCCACTAAAAGTTTGTCAGTCGTGAAAACCTGGAGGACTTCGCATTTCATAGCCAGTACTGTGAAATCGTCGATAAAGGTGATATACTTGGGGCATTCCAATGATTACGTTGGTCTGTGTAAAATCGCCTGCAGCTCGTTGGTTCTCCTATTGGTTGGCCTTGGGTAGCATCTCGTTGTCTGCTGTTTGCTGACATACTTCACATTTTGTTTTCGTGTTTTGATGAATTTTCGGTTTTTGCCCCGTGACAAGCTTCAGAGGTCCGTTCAGTATAGGTCATAGTATCGCTGAATCGCTAGGTTCAAAATGTAATCGTGAAGAAACATCAAAAAACACTCGAGTAGGCCTTCCAACAGGCAGAGGAATGGATTCAAAACAGCTTAAGATGGTAGTATAGGTATAGGCCATTCAGAATGCATTGACCGAACAATCTGCCATAAACCAGTATAGAGAAAAAGAGTTAAAACAAACTCTAGATTTGCTGGACGGAAGTGTCGGAATTACAAATTAGATTATACGCAGCCATGCAGATTTACCCCTAGATGCCGTCCCGATTTTGTGGGGCCACAAGAAGCATATGTCTCTTGGAGGCAAGCGGCTTCTACCACATATTCAGACGGTATGATGGAAGCTCATCCCACTATCGGGCGATGATTATTATTAGGAGGAAGGGCGCGCTAATGCCGTGTTATCCTCGCTTGGAGCGGTACAGAATTTCGATACGGTAATAAATCGCCTCGAGTTCACGTAAAGTGACAAGCGACTGATGCATGTTATCAAGCTGGAGCTATGCACTCTCAGACAGGGTGAGGTGGAGAAAAAACTCACCTTTTTGAATAAAAAGGTATAATATATCAAAGGTGTATCAGTCTGACCTATCAACGATTCATCAGGCCCAGAAGATTTGGGGTCCAGCTTCAGGAGATGATCGCCGTAATATGGTAGACCCAGGGTGGCTTTAATCTTGAATGGAAGTAGTTTTCTTAAGTCACAAGCACTTCACTTTCATAGCGAACGGACGTGTTTTTTTCTTGCGATCATTCGATTTTATTATTTTCTTGCAAAAGACAAACCGGCGTTTGTTTAAGAAATTAATTACTCAAATCTAATACTTTAAACGTTTCCATTCGCACTCGCGTCTGCGCGGTACCGTAATTGGTGTGTTTAAATTATTTTATTATTTACCCAAGTAAGGTACTTTGCCCTATTTATTTATATTCCCTTTTCTTACGTTAACTGCAATTTCTACTTGTGCAATAACTCTCTCTCCTAGTTTGCGTTCTTTTATCGTGCTCTTATTAACAAGTACAGTGGTTTAAGGCTACTAGTTTGTCTAAAATTAATTATTTGCTGTCAATATATTTTTTATATATCTTAAATTTCTAGCTTTTACCAAAAAAATTTTATAATGGAATTTTATAGCATCTGCCCTATAAAATCGTGCAATAAGCCAATTTCCGCGCCCAGCGCCCATCCCCTGTTGGCTGTGTGAAAACGTCCTACATACGAAATGTGCCGGTTTCACCGCCTCAGTTTCGGATGCAATCTCTAGAAACGCTGGTTTCCACTTTTGCTGCAGTGGATGTCGCGCGGTTTAAAAAGAAATGCGAACGTTCATGCGGCAAAACTAAAAACGGTTTCAAAGAGTTGATCGGTGGTTTCCGTAAAATCAACGACCAACTCTCTGCGCTGGATTCCCAATCTAGCAGCCTACAGCTACTAAATGAATCTCCATAGCGTAAAAAAACCGCTATTAGGGACTCCGTATGCTCTGATATCGCTATTCAGCCCGATCAGCCGACGACCATGCAGCCGCTCATAACTCTTACTACCCCAAGAGCAGGAGTTCGAAACACAAACGTGGTTTCGGAATTTGACTCTATAATCGAGCATAACTCGTCTGAATTACCATCCAGGGTATCACTTCAAGTGATTCCTCCGGCACGAGTAGAGTCGACCCCCTTAAAATCCACTGCTAAGGGTAAACCACCGTCCAGACCCCCGGTACGGACTGATGTCGCGGTCTTATCAACCGTAACACCAAAGCCCTTACAGGTGATTCTCCCCTCTAAACATATATTTATTTCACGGCTGGCCCCTGACACCTCAGAGATTGATATTTTAGCTTATATCCAAGCCAAATCTAAGGCCGTTGTTAGAGTGGAGGACATTAGGAAATTTAAATATACTTACTCAAGGCTTACGTCATCTTTTAAGATACGTGTACCTTTGCCGATGTTCGATACGATCTGTTCTCCCAGATTTTGGCCGGAGAACATATTCGTACAAGAACATCAGCCGAGTACAGTTAAAAAAAAATTAATAAGCCTGTGGGAGTTAAACTCCCAAAGCCTAAAAACCCTGTACCATCATCGTCTTCCATACCTAAACCTTCATCCTCAAAAAACTAACAACATCTAGGTAAGGGTGATACCTATCAAAATACTAGGGGGCTTCGGAGTAAGCTCCCTAAACTGTATTCTGATAGTTCATCTTTTGCATCCCAGATTGTAGTTTTCACAGAGACCTGGTTAAAGCCGGAGATTTTCAGCTCCGAAATTTTCCCAGACAGGTACACCACTTACAGACGGAACCGACCACCACGAAGGGGAGGTTGAGTCCTAATCTCTGTGGACTCCGACTTCGCTTCTGAAGAGGTTAAGTTACAGAATCCTGGTGATATTGAATTCTTATGTGTGAAAATCACTATGTCGCTTCAATCACTGTTCATCACATGCTCATATTTACTACCTTCTTCAGAACCACCTACATACTGGCACCACTTATCTGCCATTCAGCTGGTTTCTAACCGCATGTCTGACAGTGACCTTCTAGTGACTCTAGAAGATTTCAATTTACCTGAACTTATCTGCTCAAACATCGAGAATTCACCATCTTTAACACTCTCAACACATCATGATTTTACTGAGGGTATGTTCGATATATCCCTTGGTCAAATAAACCAGGTAAGGAATTCTTTAGGTCGGCTTCTAGATCTATGTTTCGTTTCTGACCTAGATGGAATAACCGTTTCCAGAGCCATGCCACTTTCGCTCCCAGAAGATCCTTACCACCCAACGCTTGAGGTGTCGATTGAAACCCTTACTGTTAGCAACCTTCAGTCTCGCCATGGAGTTCATAAAACTCGCTGCTTTCGCAAGGCTGATTTTCAGAGACTAAGCAATTTAATTTCTACATTTGATTGGTCCGATCTCTGGGAATGCACCGATATTAATATCGCTTTAGAAACATTCTACAAAACGCTTAACGCTTTCTTCGACTCTTGCGTGCCATGGAAGTATCCATCCGCCTCGACCGACCCTCCTTGGTTTACAAGGAGCCTTAAAAACTTAAAATACATTAAAAATAGACTCCTTAAGAGACATAAGAAAACTGGCTGTAATGTAACTTTCTCAAGATACTTAGTAGCTCGGTCAAATTTCACCGTGCATAACTCTGAGGGTTATTAGAATTATATATACCGCTGTCGGATCCAGTTTACTCAGGATCCGGAGCAGTTTTATAATTTTGTGAACACTAAGCGTATCCCCCCCTAATTTCGTTTAAAAATGTATCTGCGTTTACTGATCAGGGTATTGCCGATCTAATCGCAACTTTCTTTCAAACAACGTACTCATTTCCTACAACTATGGATCAGCCATATTCATATAACATTCAATCAGCTAATCTTATTTTCAGACCAACTTTCTCCGAAAGCACTGTGTTATCGGATCTTCTGAGGGTAAAACCAGTCTATTCGCCAGGTTCTGATGGTGTTCCTGGCTGTGTACTGAAAAACTGCGCTAAGCCATTGTGCAGACCCCTTCTTAAACTTTTCTCTTTGTCTCTGGAAACTTCGATTTTTCCCCAAATGTGGAAGGAATCGTTCATAATTCCCTTACACAAAAAAGGAAAAAAATCGGATGCTACAAACTATAGAGAAATCTCTAAATCGTCAGCAATTCCAAAGCTTTTTGAAAAATTGGTAACACCACATCTTCAACATCTCTGCAGTTCAATCATTTCTCCATATTTTCCAGCATGGTTTTATAAAGCGTCGCTCCACCACCACAAACCTCTTGGAGCTGACCTCCTTTATTATAAATGGCTTCCGTAAAGGCCTTCAAACAGATGTCATCTACACTGACTTTAGTAAAGCATTTGACTCTGTCAACCACTCACTCCTTTTGAGTAAACTTAGTATCCTAGGATTTTCCTCAGACCTTCTCACGTGGATTTCTAGCTACTTAGCTGGGAGAACCCAACGTGTTTTTAAGGATGTACACTCTCGTCTTGTTAGTGCTACATCGGGAGTCCCCCAAGGAAGCCATCTTGGGCCACTACTTTTCACAATCTTTATTAACGACCTACCCCCTGCCATAACGAACTCTCTGGTTCTTATGTATGCAGACGACGTTAAGCTTTGTCTTCATTACAAATCCCCTTCTGCCCAATATAAACTTCAGTCGGATTTGGAGAATTTTCAAAAGTGGTGTTCCACCAATCTCTTAAAACTTAATGGGTGAAAATGTAAACATATGTCTTTCTATCGCTCGTGCCCTAACCAGGCGACATACTTTCTCTATGGGATCCCCTTAGATAGATTAACCCAGGTTAACGATCTTGGTGTCCTATTAGATACTAAACTTAAATTTTCCGACCACATTTCTACGATGGTTAATAAAGCCAAGGGCGTGTTTGGCTTCATTAAAAGATGGTCCAAGGAATTCAATGACCCTTATATTACTAAAACTTTATACGTATCTTTAGTACGTCCAATTCTGGAGTACGGGTCATGCGTCTGGAGCCCTCAGTATGGGGTTCATCAAGATCACATTGAATCCGTCCAAAAGAATTTCTTGATGTTTGCTTTTAGGGGACTCAACTGGGATGCAAATCTTCACCTCCCATCTTATTCTAACAGACTCCTAATTAATTTACCTTCCCTAACCAATCGTAGAAAGATGCTGGGGGTCGTTTTTCTTTATAACCTTATTAATGGTAATGTAGACAGCCAGCATCTACTAACACGACTAACATTTAACATTCCAAATAGACGTACTAGAAATTTTAGTCCCCTATTCCTAGGTGGTTGTAGATCTACATATGCCCAGCATGAGCTTTTCAGGGTTTTATGTTCTGACTACAATGACTTATACTCTATTACTTCACTCTGCACGTCCACTTCTATCAAATCCTTAATTCTCACCTACCTTTCAGAGCAACAAACGAACTCTACTTTTTCCTCGTAATCTTTTCTAAGCTTTATTCTTTCGGGTCTATCCCCGCGATCCGAGCCGTACGATAAACGGCATCGCCCTTCGGTCGGTTGGGCGGGAGGTGGGCTGTACGTTATGCAGTGGGAGCCGCGCGAAAAAAAAAGTCAACCGAAAAAAGAGTGGATGACCGAATTTCCGAAGCCTAGCAACGGTAAAATGACCGAATGCTTGTGCATAGTCGGCAATCACCGCATATTTGCGTGGCCGCTATGTTCCTTCAACTCATGTTACCTTTAACTAAAAAAATAATATTCAGTCAGTTGGTGGATAACGTTTGAGAATAAAACTCACACTGCTCCGACACATTGCCGTAACACCAATATATAAAATTCTGCTGTCACGGTGTTTTGTATCCAAACTCCTCCGAAACTACTTGACCGATTTGGATGAAATTTTGAGGGGATATTCTGTAGGCCTGAGAATCGGCTAACATCTATTTTTCGTACCCCTAACCGATAAGGGTTGTCCACCCCTAACATTTTTTTATTCTGTCAAGTTTTTTTGTTAAAATTTTTTTGTTTTCAATTTTTTTTTTCAATGTGGCATTAGAAAATACGTTTAACCCTAAATTTTCACCCTGACATCAACAACCGCTATTTTTTACCGCGAGTGGGTAAACCCTCCAGTTTGTTTGTCCTAGCGAAAAATGGGCTAACCAAGAATATTGTGCACGCCATAGCATTGAGAGAATAAATTTAAATGAATTTAACAAATTATTGTTCAGTGTTATGTTATTTGCACATTTCATTTTCGTGAACAGCGCTCCACGCCTCTCACTCATATACCACATCCTTACATACTTGCAATAATAGTTGTTTTCATCCTAGACAGAGATAAAAATGGTTTTTGTTTATACAGCATGAATTGAATCACGGATAGGTGAGACGAAGTCCACCGGTCAGCTAGTTTTCATATAATTATTAAGCAACAAAGCCATTCATTAAGGAGCGCGAAGTCAAGCCCTCCACTCGCTCACTTTGTTCAGACTCCCAGTCGGACCTGCGTTCCGGACACTAACGCGGACGTCACATTTTTTGTATTGATCTGTAGTGATTTTTTATCATAAGTTCTTCCAAAAATCAAGTAGTGTACTTATCTCAACATTCTACAACCTCATTACCTGAAAAAGGAAAGACGTCCGGCATCAACATCTTAAGAAAGAAGATCCCTGATAACACCGCTCCAGCAAAAAGAGAATACCAATTTTATATATACATATACTTTAATTTTGGAAATTATTCGATGGTTTGAGGACAGTCCTTAATAAAACCAAGTCGCAAAGCCTTATTTGTGGACATAGATTAAAATCATCAAATCTTATGGTGTTGTGTGTAAAACATTTAAGACATTCGAAATATTCTTATGTGTAGTTGTTTTAACAAAACGTCAGTTTTAATGCACTGCTTAGACTCATATAATAATTATTACACTTAAACAATACTTAGTACTTCATGTATTCCTTGAATTATTTTTGTAATACTTTTTATGGCAACTGCTTAAACATGACATATTTTGCATAATATTAAAGTTAATATAAAAAAATGTATAAAGGTAAGTTCTATCGATGGGGCACCTCTACCCTTATTCGTTTAATTCGTTTAGTAGTTGAACAATTTTTAATCCTTTAGTTATTTTTAATCCTTTTCTTTCTTATATGATTTCCCCGTATTAATCCCAGTGAACCCTGAACAAAAGACCATACTGATCTTTTAAACTTAATTTATTAAATGCGAGTAAAAAAGAACGCGGTAGAGATTTTTCACGAAATTCTAATCTCGGAACTTTAAATTCATTGACTGTTTATTTGCCAGCATTACGCCAACGCTGCAGGTTGTCTGTCGAATTAGGGCTTTGGTGAAGCATTCCAACTAAAAAGTATTTAATTTCGAAGTCCGTTATAACGACAAAAAAAACTGAATAACACTTATAAGATACCAACAATTATAGAGGCAGGTTCTGAGCATATGGCAATGTTTGGAAATGAATAAATATCATTAAAAAAATTTAAATTTTTGGTCCTCATAAATTGATTACCTCCGTATAAAAATAATTTACAAACACCATTTTTATACGCTTTTATTCTACTTTTGGTCACAATTCAACAATGCAGTGATTGAGATACCTCCGTCCACAAAAAGTTTATACATACCAATCAGACGACTATATCATATAGCTGCCATATAACTAAGCTTTGGACTTTTCCGAAATCCATTTTTATTGAACTGGTGTGGTTCCGATGTTCTTCTAAACATCGGCCATCTATATCCGATATTTTATATATTTTTTAGCATTAGAAACAACCATTTATAAACTTCGGCCCCGCCTAAAGTTTGCTTTTTTCTTCATTTTGGCAATAGAAATATCATTTTCCTCTTCAAAAGCAAATGCAAATTTTAATTATTAGTGGGAGTTGTATTACGTTATGATCGTGCAATTTGTTGTGCTATATTTTCACTCTCTGTTTCATTGCTGCGAAAAAGTCGCAGTCGCTTTGAAATTGCAGTTAGACCAGAAAACAAAGCCTGTTGAGGAAGCAGTTCCTTTTCTATTTCTAATATTTCATAAGACTGCACGCAACGAAAGCCCTCAAATATGAATAATTTTCTGCCTTGAAAGATTTTTTACTGAATTTTCGCTTCAATTGGTTACAGTGTAATACGATTATAGATTTTCTTATTTAACGGACTAACGAAACAATTTTTCAAATCACACGAGTTACTTCCTGAGATATGAACGTTCAAACAAACAGTCTTTTGAGCTTTATATATTAGTAATATTAATTTAGTTAAAAAATATATTTCTACTGTACGTGTTTAAGTGTACTCCTAACATACTGGAGCGGATTTATTGAATTTAAACCCTGGCAGAAGGTATTATTAATTTGGTCCCAAGTACGCAACGCCATAAAGGAGACAACTTCGACCCTATAAAGTTAAATATACCCGGTCAAGATCGCCTCGTCCATTATAGGCATGTCCGTCTTTCCATCTGCCTGTTTTGACGGAAACTAGTCCCCCATATTTAAAGCTGCCGAATTCAAACTGGGCATACATTCTTCTTTCCTTTGTACGCAGTAACAGGGATCGGTCGATCATATTCTCATACCCTACCATACCATACCATACCATATAACTGCACGATCGGAAATGCTATACATCTTATATACTTTATAACTTATATATTTACATACTTTGTCCAATCTTTGCAAATTTTTTGGAGTCAGAAATGTCTATTTGCACTAGTTAGAAATACCCTCTGCAAGAGTTTACCAAATGAGTAGAATACATACACTATATATGTTCCTAATTAACCTCAAAATAATATAAAAGTTTCACCTTTTTTTTGTAGGATTCAATTGACCAATGGCGAAACATGTTTGAAGTTTCTGCAATCATATCGGTACTGACATACATCGTTTATCAAATATTTGGAACAGCTGAAATACAACCATGGAATCAACCGACGCCCCAAAGTGAAGATGAAAATGAAGCAAATCGATTTTTATCAAAATCAATTGATTATCAAAAAAATAGGCCTATTTGAAAAATTATCCCAAATTAATATATATTGAAACTTTTAAGTATGTTGTTATGTTATATATATTCCATGAACGGGTTGTTATAATAAATATAAGCCAGCTGACATATTTTTATTTACATAATTAATTACTTACATAATTTCTTGTTCAAAAGAAACAAAACGGCCAGTAGAAGATCCGACCTTTTTGAATGCGCAGATGGTATTTACCGTGCCTTAGAAACATTGTATGAAACTGTAAACTTTGAGTTATGTATGGCATTGACAAATCGGTTCGCTTTCAAATGCTCCGCTTTGGGTTAAAAGGCAATTGACAAAAAATAAAAAAAAGGTAAAACTAGACTAGAATAAAAAAAAATATTTTAAAATCAATAGCCCTACACAAGTTGCTATGCCAGCAGTTGTCTCTCAAATATGCGTTGTCTCCGGGCGTATATATAGGGCCGAGTCTCCACTTGCAGTGTAAAAAATCAAGCCATCAATGTGTACCTTGTTATTCAGATACTTGATGCGCAGTTAAAAACTTTGCAGTTCATTAAAATTTTTTGACAATCAATTGCTTTAATGGGACCAAGCCTCTGCAGACATCCCCAACTTTAAGAATGAGTTACAAGTGACGCTCAAAGACCTAGCTTCGGTACGCACGGGTGCGCAAACAATTGCGCTAACCTGGGTCTGGGCGAGGCAGAGGATTTCACAGTTCACTGGTCTCCCAATTCCAAGGAATCCTTCTGAAACCAGAGGATGTGAGAGGCCTTCGCAGGATGCGGGATGGAACACAGATAGCCTCTGTGAGTAATGAGTAATGTGTAATGAGCGCGAACCGTAGTAACCGTGGGATGGTCACGTTGCTGCATCGTCCAGGTCATACGTCCAATAAGATGCTTCAGGTGCCTGGAATACGGCCACCGGGCTTCTAACTGCAAGTCAGTCGATCGTTCGGACTGCTGCTTATGATGCGGCGAGCATGGGCATAAGGCAAAGGGCTGCGTAGCGCCGCCAAGATGCCTGATCTGCAGCAGCGACGTGGACATGCGACAAGAGGTTTCGCATGCCCCACCTACAAAGCCACTATCATAAAAGGAACTAATAGCCGCCGTAATGATTATCCAGCTCAACGTCAACAATTGCGTAGCTGCACAGAACCTTTTGGCTCAGACAGCGAGTGAGCGCGATGCGGATGTACTGCTTCTGAGTGAACCATACCTTCGTGGTGTGGGAAACTCAGGGATGCTACTTGATGAATAAGGCAAGGCGGCTATTAAATGTCACACTAGCCTATCTATGGAAGAGTGGGAAACCGTACCAATGCGCAACATCGCATACGCGAAAATAAAAGGAGTACACTTCTACAGCTGCTATGCTCTATCTAGCGACAACCGCACCACGCCCAGCGCATACAAAGCGAAGCGAGCGGAGTTTAAGAACGGCATATCTGCAGCAAAAGCGAATGCATTCAAGGACCTGCTTGGAAGCGTAGACGACGACCCCTTTGGACTCGCTTACAAAGCAGTAAGGAAAAAACTTAATCGGAGCTATTCCCAAGTCAAGACACGTTATGCCAACCCGCTCTCGAACCCCTGCCTCCGACTTTCCGTGTATTGCAACATGTGATGTTGTCGAAGCAGCAAAGAGGAACAAAGCTGCGGGCATGGATGGTATCCCGGGCGCAATCGTTAAAGCAGATGCAACGACAAGACCTGAGGTCTTTACGGACGCATTCCAACAGTGTCTTCTGGACGGAGTCTTCTCCAAGCGTTGAAAAACGATGAAGCTAGTCCTTTTGACGAAAGGCAAGGGGCCTGCAAATGTAGCAGGCAGCTATCGCGTTCACTATATATGTAAGAATGCTAACGGCGGTATGGTTGGCAGAGGCGCACACGTCAGCAGTTCAGCAGTATAACAGTAATATAAAGCCGAGGATCGGTAGTAACAAAAATTCGTAAAGAAAGAGTCAAGTAGTCGTATTTGAGTCGTTGTACAGTACACTCGTTGAACAGTCGTCGGGGAGTAAAGTCGAAGTAAAGTCGTAAAGCAGAAGCAGTAATTAACCTCAAAAGAATATAAAAGTTTCACACTTTTTTTTAGAATTCAATTGACTAATTGAGGAAAGTTTCTTCAATCATATCGGTACTGACAAACATCGTTTATCAAATATTTGGAACATCTGAAATACAACCATGGAATCAACAGACGCCCCAAAGTTCCCCGAACTTGCTCTCGCGGCAAGTGAGAGCTTATCTGTTTCCATTTACTGATAATCCGCTCGAGCACTGAACTCGGCTACCTTCTGCATTAGTATAAGAACTGCAATTCTCAGCCAATGTATCCTATTGTTCATTTTTTGTTAAATCACTAAGGGCGAGGGGCACCCGTCAACTAATCTCCCCTTAAGATTATGACCGTCATTGAAAAATCGTTCATCAAAAGGGAACTTTGTTTTCGGTGTTAAATTGAATTATTTTTGGGAATTTTGTGTTGTGTTATTCCATTTTTTTTTTGTGCGGGCAGGCCGCACGTGGGACTTGGTGTACTGCGCATTTTACGGGCCGGGTCGGGCTGCCAAGAGCGGAGTCCCACTGTGTCCGTTGCCCCTTCGCTGCCGTTGCTGCTGTGACTAATTATTTGCATAAACATTAATGAACGCCAACCTAGAGTATGGACTGGCAGGCCCCCCGCGTTCCAGCAAGCTCAGCAAAACAATACCTTGCAAGAAGGCCCTCAAAGCAAGGAACTGCAGCTCGACCAGAGAATCAAGCTGGAGTTCTTCTTACTCGGAGCCCAGCGAGATCAAGCGCAAGCCTGCGCGTAATAGGTAAGGAGAGGAGCCTGACGTCACGCCTTGCACCAGCGCAGCAAGCTGGCAAAACAACCCCTTTGCCTTCCTCTCCAGCAAAGAAGACGATGACGAACATGACGAATCCGAAACTGCCTCAGAGGCAGTGGCATCTAAAACAGCAGAGAAACCGAACTCGATCCCGAAGACCCTCAAGCCTTCCCCGATCTACATCCCAGACGTGACCGACATTACCGCGGTTGCCAAGATGATAACGACTCTCGTGGGTACCAAAAAGGATTTCTCGTACAAAACGGAGAGAAATAACAACGTACGCGTAATGACGCCAGACAAGGAGTCCTACACAGTCCTACGCCAGCACCTCGTGGCACATAACAATAGGCACAGCACCTTCCAACAAAAGGACTTCACCTCTCAACGGACCAGACTGAAATTAAAGAAGAACTCCACAAATACGGCCATACTGTGAGGGATCTGCACAATCCCATTGGCAGGAAATCCAAACAACCACTGGGGATCTTTTTTTGTTAATCTCGAATCAGCGAGCAACAACACAAAAGTTTTCAAAATACAGAAGATTTACAGGCAAACAACTCCTTTGTCCTCCTCTCAAGCAAAGAAGATGACGACGAACATGAAACAGAGAAACCGAACCCGATCCCGAAGACTCTCAAGCCTCCCCCGATCTACATCCCAGACGTGACCAACATTACCGCGCTTGTCAAAATTGTAACGACTCTCGTGGGTACCAAAAAGGATTTCTCGTACAAAACGGAGAGAAATAACAACGTACGCGTAATGATGCCAGACAAGGAGTCCTACACAGCCCTACGCCAGTACCTCGTGGCACATAACAATAGGCACCGAACCTTTCAACCAAAGGACGAGAGAGCGTACAGGGCGGTCATCAAGGGACTTCACCACTCAACGGACCAGACTGAAATTAAAGAAGAACTCCACAAATACGACCATACTGTGAGGGATCTGCACAATCCCATTGGCTGGAAATCCAAACAGAGAACCAAATCTCGAACCAGCGAGCAACAACACAAAGGTTTTCAAAATAAAGAGGATTTGCAGGTCAGTCGTCACCGTAGAGCCCCCACTGAATTTCAAAGATGTTCCACAATGTATCAGATGCCAAGGGTTCGGCCACACCCAGCGCTACTGCTTCTTGGAACATCGCTGCGTGAAATGTTGTGGATCTCACGACTCTAGGTCATGCACCAAAAAAAATGACGCGAAAGCATGCTGTTTACATTGCCAAGCTGATCACCCTGCGTCTCCTAAAGCAATCTCCTAAAGCCACACCCGTTGAGAGTAGCAACAAACCACCTTTCATACAGATACCATCTATCAATGGTACGAGTTTCAGGGACGTACTTCTAGGAAACTAAGCGACACAGCCAACGAATCCCCAAAAAACCCATCAAACCACTCCCGAAGCCCCACAACCCAACCAGCTTGAAACGATGCTTGCCCGCATGGAATGAACGATTGAGAGGATGAGGGAAAAGTTGATCTCGCAGATGTTCTCGCAGATGTTCTCGCAGATGATGCAGTTTATAGCTCCCATCCTCAACAGAAAGTAATGCAAATAAGTCTTAATATAGTTTTTTGGAACGCAAACGGCCTGCAGAGGAACAAAGTCGAAGTAGAGCATCTCATCAAAACAGACAATAACGATGTTCTTCTAGTTTCAGAATCCCACTTTTTTCCCAGATCCTACTTTAACATTAGCGGGTACGAACTGTTACATGCCAACCATCCATCTGGCAGAGCATGCGGAGGAGCAGCTATGCTCATCAGGAGTGGCATTCAGTACACGGAACTTACCGCGTTTCAGGAGGAATGGGCTCAGTGCGCCGTGACCAGGATTTCTAGCCCACAGTGAGATATCACCATTGGTGCGGTTTACTTCCCACCCAGACACTCGATAACCGAGATCCACCTTCAGGACTTCTTCGAGTCCCTTGGACCTCGCTTTATAGCAGCCGGTGACTTTAACACCAAACACTCCTGGTGGGGGTCCCGCACAAGGAACCCCAAAGGTTGCTGGACTGCCATTCCACTGGAGAACCCACACACTGGCCTACCGACCCTTCAAAGCAGCCGGATTTGCTGGACTTCGCCGTCTCCAAGGGCATAGGACACTCTAAGATAACATGCTCAAGCAATGATAAACTGCTATCCGACCACAGCGCAGTAAACTTGCTCCTAAACACCCCCGTCCTCAGAAAAACCCCGCCCAGAAGACTCACCGGGAAACACACAGATGCCCCAAAGTTTACGTTCGGGATGCTTTTCTCCCTGAACCCAGATCCCACTGTTTCCACACCAAGCAACATAGATGCGGCCATCGAAAAACTAACCAAAGAGATGCACAATGCTGCTGAGTTTGCGAATCCACCTCCTCCGACTACCCCGAGAACACCTGAAAGAGACGTGCACTTGTGGTCTCCTGAAATCGCGGCCCTCGTGGCCGAAAAAAGGCGCCTCAGAAGAGTCTGGTTTTCCTCGCGCAACCCCAGGGACAAGACAGCACTTAATCGTGCCACCAAGGAAGTGAAGGACAAGCTAACCATCCTACGGCAGGACTGCTTCCATAGATTCCTTGAGAAGCTGGAACCTGCAGCATAACCTGTGGAATGTCACGAGACGAATAAAAAGACCTACGAAGAAGATATCACCCGTGCGCAAAGCCGACGGTTTCCGGTGTCCGTCTGAGGTCGAAAGAGCAGAAGCCTTTGCTGACATAGTTTTTTTTTTTTTTTTATAACATACTTAATTTGTATTTAAAATCTGTCCAAGTGGACAATCATTAAATGGTTTGGGGGGGACCTTGACTTAAGGGAGGTACATGGAATGTATATCTTATGAGGTTGACTTAGGTGTCTATTGGTTGGGGAGATCAAGCGGGTGTTTCCTTTTCAGGCGTCTTGGGGATTGCCTATTATCTAGGAGGTTGATGGCCAGGTGGTTGGGGTGGTTATCCAGTCTTTTTATGTATCTTCCGCTGAGACGGGTGATCTCCTCTGCTACACATCTAATTCCAAGCTCTTTATGGATTATTGAGTTTTCGTGGTACGGATGGGCGTTCGAAACTATTCTCAGGCATTTATTCTGAAATCGCTGTATTTTGATGCGGTTCGAACAGCTTGCCGTGCCCCACAACTGTATCCCATATGTCCAGATTGGCTTAAGCATTACCTTATAAATAAGCAGCTTGAATTTTACTTTGAGTTTGGACCTCCTTCCCAGGAGCCAATGCAGTTGCTTAAGCCGTAGGTTGGTCTGGTTGCGCTTATTGATTAGGTGCGGACGCCATGTGAGCCTGCGGTCCAGTGTCAGCCCTAGATATTTGGGAGTGTTATTAGTTGAGATGGTTTCTCCGTTGAGTGTGACGGGGGGGCATTCTCCCCTGCGTAGTGCGAAGGTTGTTTGTGTAGATTTCTCGGCGTTGACCACGATGTTCCATCGTTTCATCCATGGACCGAGGGCATTCAGTTGCCTCTGGATGATGGCTGAAGCTTCCTTAGGATCTGTGGCGGAGGCTAGGAAGGCGGTGTCATCGGCATAAGTGGCTACTGTGAGGTTCCGGGAGGGGGTGATGGGGAAGTCCGCTGTGTAGAGTGTGTATAAGATGGGTCCAAGAACACTGCCTTGTGGTACTCCTGCTCTTATGGGCCTAGGGGTGCTGATTGATGATCCGCATCTCACTCAGAATTCTCTTCCCTCTGTGTATGACTTGAGGAAGGCGAAATGGGAACTTGGGAGGTGGGTTTTAATTTTAAAAAGTAGTCCTGGGTGCCAGACTCTGTCAAACGCCTGTTTGACATCAAGCATAACGGCGCAGCAGTACTTCTTCTTTTCGAAGGCCTCAAGTATAGTCTCAACAATCCGGTGGCATTGCTCAGGTGTTCCGTGAAGGCGTCTGAAGCCAAACTGGTGGTCAGGGATCAGACCCGCCTCCTCCAATACTGGCAGTACTCTACGTAAAAATACTCTTTCAAGTATTTTGGAAAGGATTGCTAGCAAGCTAATCGGTCGATACGATGCTAGGTTGTCTTCAGGTTTCCCAGGTTTGAGGAGGACAATTACTTCCGCTCGCTTCCACTCTTTAGGGAAGTACCCTAGACGGAGGCAGCTGTTGAATATGTTGGCCAGCCTTTGGGAACAGATTAGGGGCAACATTTTCAGTGCTGTTGCATCGATACGGTCAGGACCCGGTGACTTGCCATTATTTAGGGAGGCGATCTCCTGCGCAATCTCCTCTGGTTCGACGGGCTGTATTGGCAGGCCAGGAGCACTTGGGCTGTCTATGAACCTTATGGTTGCAGCTCTCTCTTCGCCAGTGCATCTGACATAGTGCATTCTCACCTTTTGACAGATGCACTGGCGAAGAGCTTGCTGCCACCATAAGGTTCGTGGACAGCTCAAGTGCTCCTGGCCCGCCAATACAGCCCGTCGTACCAGAGAAGATTGCGCAGGAGATCGCCTCCCTAAAAAATGGCAAGTCACTAGGTCCTGACCGTATCGATGCAACAGCACTGAACATGTTGCCCCTAATCTGTTCCCAAAGGCTGGCTAACATCTTTAACAGCTGCCTCCGTCTAGGGTACTTCCCTAAAGAGTGGAAGCGAGCGGAAGTAATTGTCCTCCTCAAACCTGGGAAACCTGAAGCCAACCTAGCATCGTATCGTCCGATTAGTTTGCTGGCAATCCTATCTAAAATAATTGAAAGAGTATTTTTGCGTAGAGTACTGCCAGTACTGGACGAGCCCGGACTGATCCCTGATCACCAGTTTGGCTTCAGACGCCTCCACTGAACACCTGAGCTAGGCCACCGGCTTGTTGAGAGCATAATTGAGGCCCTCGAAAAGAAGGAGTACTGCTGCGCCGTTATGCTGGATGTCAAACAGGCGTTTGAAAGAGTCTGGCACACTGGACTTCTTTTCAAAATTAAATCCCACCTTTCAAGTTCCCACTTCGCCTTTCTCAAGTCGTACACAGAGGGAAGAGAATTCTGAGTGAGATGCGGATCATATATCAGCACGCCTAGGCCTATAAGAGCAGGAGTACAAGGCACTGTTCTTGGGCCCATCTTGTACACACTCTTCACAGCAGACCTTCCCATCACCCACTGCACTGCACTGGTTCCTGGGGAGAAGGTCCAAGCTCAAAGAAAAACTCTGACTGCTTATTTACAAAGTAGTGCTGAAGCCAATCTGGACCTATGGGATACAGTTGTGGGGCACGGCAAGCTGTTATAACCGCATCAGAATCTAGCGGTTTCTGAATAAATGCCTGAGAACAGTTTCTAACGCCCATCCGTACCACGAAAATTTAATCACCCGTCTCAGATCACCCGTCTCAGCGAAAGATACACAAAAAGACTGGACAACCACCCCAACTACCTGGCCATCAACCTCCGAGATAATAGGCAATCCCTAAGACGCCTGAAGAGGAAACACCCGCTTGACCTCCCCCACCAATAGACACCTAAGTCAACCTCATTGGATATACATTCCATGTACCTCCCTTAAGTTAATGCCCCCAAACCTTTTAATGATTGTACACTCGGATAGATTTTAAATACAAAATAAGAACGTTACAAAAAAAAAAAAAACACCTTTAATTCTCTTGTTGCTCGTAATTTCCATGGGAATTTGCATTGCGTTGGGTAATAATTAAAAATGACATGAAATCGGTTCGCCAAAAACAATGCAAAGTGGATTGGATCGCTACATCCAAAAAAGAAAATTAAAAAGAAAATTTATCCCAAAAAAATGGTTGCTGCAGGAAATAAAATAAAAATCAATCGGCACACTCTAATTCAGCTATACTATAAGTGTCCCACAGATTTGGAATACTGGCAGATATTGATAAGGATCTACCCCCAGCACTGACGACGGGGACAAAAAAAGACCAAGCCCCCACATAAATATGTACATCCGAGTGAAAAGCTCGAATACTCTAGTTATCAATTTAATTGAACTTGTTGAAAAAGACCATTTCCACATAATACCCTCGTCACGCCTCGTCAAACCCAAAGGAAAACAGTTGTATAACGCCATCATAAAGGAAAACAGAAAGCTTGACTACGTCTTTTCAGGCGGACCATCATACTGGCCTACCGACTCAAACAAAACTTCCTGACTTGATCGACTTCGCAATAACCAAAGAGAGAGTGTCTTAGTTACAGCCGCCAGAATCTGAACACCTCAAAAAGAGAGCACACCTAAGGGACCCAGGATGACAAACGCAGACATCGACAGGCTCGTTCTTGAAAAATTACGTATGCGAAGGGAGTGGCAAGCTCATAAATCGCCAATCGCAAAAATCTCTCCAATGCTCTAAAGCAAGGAGATAAAAACGCCCAACGTCGCAATATAGAGCAACATTAATTGTTATTGATTTAAAAAGAAATTTAACTTTTGCAATTGGGGCCGGCGTTCACACGCCGGCTAGAGCAAACAAAACATCTGTTTGTCCATAAGCTCTAATTAAGCTTTATTCAAGGTCAAGTCTCGGCTGATTTCCATTGCATACTTTCAAGTGTTCGATGAAATCTGGATTAATCCGAAAAACATACAAAGCGGACTCCGCTAGGACCGAAGAAGCCAAAGAAATTAGGCCAACCGTAAATGTAGGACAAACAAGCGACATACCCAGGATAGCGAAATCATGGCGGCGGCAAGGGAATCTGGACTTGGCTCTGCACAAAGGGCCCTGGGCCCTTTAGACATGACCCTTTAGACATGACCCTTTAGACATGACCCTTTAGACATGACAACTACCAGCAACCAAACCATTGCGCCCACCTTGGAGTCTGCGCATCGCTTCCAAAAGATTAATCGTAGGATGGATCCAGGTACGTCTCGTAAATTAGTTAGGAAAAAAGCGCATTTAGATAAAAACTCGGTAAATAGATGCAGTAGATACACTAACAAATTCCAACTACTCGCCGAACTCCCCACGGAAATGGATAGCGAGAGCACTGATGAAGAATTGAGTGATCAGCCAGCACTAGTCAACAAGCCGCCAGAGCTGCGGCAAGGGGCACTGTTGGTAAAGCTCCAAGCCTGCACCCTGGACAAATGTCAAGACACTGTGCCACATGAGGGTTGCTGTCGAACTCCCCGCTTACCCCAATTACCGCCGACAAGGTGCAACTTGCGTCTGCAGCCATACAAATAGTACTTGGCACTATAACTTTGGAGCAGTCTACTGCCCACCGAGATTTGCATGGACTACGGAGGAGTTTAAAGTCATTCTGGACCATAACTGCCTGAGGTATATTGTGGCGGGTGACTGGAACACGTCCCACTGGCTTTTGGGGTGCAGGAAGGTGTAACCAACGAGGCCGTGCGCTAGCGAATCTTGCCCTGAGCACTGAGGTGAACTCTCTTGCCACAGGTGGCCCACACGGTACCCGCCTGGCAAACGAGGCTCCCCTGGCTTCATTGATTTTGCTCTGATAAGGGGCATCCTGGGTAGCTACGTTGATATACGGTCTGTCGTTGACCACTAATAATCACGCTGGACACAGCCGCTATGGCATACCCGACGTCCGAGAGGCTGATAACCAAGCAAAGCACCTCGATTCTGCACCTCGATATTGAGATCAACCCTGACGATCACTTGGAAGACGCCGTTAAATTGTTCACCAACAAAGTCACGGCAGCAGCAAAAATGGCAGCACACACTCCGGCCCGGAAGCTCGCAGCATCAGGTATTCCGATCACCAACGCGATCCAGCTTCTAATCCGTGAAAAGAGGCGCCTACGCACAAGGTGGATGAGCTCTCGACACCCCCTGGACAAAACAGCGTAGAATAGAGCACAGAGCGAACTACAACGGGCACTGGCAGATCACAAAGCTGGATGGTTCAATTCGAGACTGGTACTGATAATGACGCGACGCACTCACTTTGGAAGGCCACACGCGCTATCAAAAGGAGGTGCAGCCTCCTAGACAGCAAAGGGACATGGTGTCGGACGCATGCCAGGCTGTCCCAAGCGCTCCAAATGGACCTTCCCATCAGGCCTTTTGCCCCCAGTGAGATATCCGAAGTTATTGGTCGGTTAAGTATCAGCAGAGCACCTGGCCACGATAATATATCTCAGGTGATTTCTCCTGAGCACCAGTTCGGGTTCCGAGCTGGTCATTGTACGGTGGCAACTTCATCGACTTGTTGAGCAAGTACTGATGGCATTTGACCGGAAACAATTCTGCAATGCCCTCTTCTTGGACATCAAGGAAGCGTTCGACCGAGTTTGGCTCACAGGTTTACTGGTCAAAATAAAGGAGAGACTACCTACCCCATATTTCCATCTACTGGGGTCATACCTTGAGGGAAGGCAGTTCGCGTTTCGCTTTCATTCGGACGTCTCTGTCAAGTACGAAGCGAAGGGTGGTGTCCCATAGGGTAATGTCCTTAGGCCGCTCCTGTACTGCCTCTACAGTATTGAGCAACCAGAAAATCCGTCTACCATGCTGGCCACGTTTGCTGACGACGTTTGTATACCCACAGATCAACCTGTGAAGCCTCTGCGGTTGATGGAATCCAGCAGTTTGCCACAATATTCGCGCAATGGGCGAAGCGTTTGAACATCGGCAAAAATACCGATAAATATGGGGATTAGCTTGTTATAGCCAAATCAAAAGAGTACAGACGGCCTAAAACAAAACACTCAGATTGATTACCGGATGCCGAGTGGTACATTTATAGCTCATCACTGCACAAAGATCTCAAGCTGCCCACAGTCTTTGACGACCTTAATTACCACTCCAGCCGCTACAATATAAGACTAAAGGGGCACAGAAACAGACTGGCACAACGACTGGCCAGTGGGACGTCGCTAAGGAGGCTGAAAAGGCGTCAGCCGAGGGCCCTGATAACACGATCCCCTAGGGGTCGATCCCGTAGACGAATTTAAATTGTTTAAATTGTCCAATTGTTATATGTATTGTTAATTGTTTACAAGTATTAAGCTAGTCAAGTGTCTAGCCGGCGCGACCCTTGGAGTGAAATAATAGCTAGCAAGGCTATAATGAGGTCGCTGGTGAGGTCGTGTGTTCCACCTGAACCGTGGTACAAGATTGTTTGTATTACCCACGGTAACAGAAGACGACCAAGAACCACATGAGCCAATCGAATTTCAAGCGAATGAAATATCTATAATCATCAAGGATAAATTAAATCCAAAAAAGTCCCCAGGATGTGATCTGATAACTCCAAAGATGATTATCGAGCTTCCATACTGTTCTATAAGCACTATTTCCTTGCTTTTTAACGCTTCGAAATCTATCATAATAGTTTCATATCAGTTTCTCCATCGTACAGGCCTTTAAGCCCGAGACTATTGCCTTGTCTCTCAAACTATTTGAAAAATGTCTGATGACCCGAATAAGCCCCTACCTGTGGACATGCAATCTTATTCCAGCACATTAGTTAAGTGTTCGAGAGAAATATGGAACCATTGAACAAGTCAATCGAATAACATTAGAAATACGATCTGCTTTCAAAAAACGGAAACATTGCACTGCAATATTTTTGGATGTCTCTCAGGCTTTTGACAAGTTCAAAACTAAAACAATGCTTTCCCAAAACACCCACAAATACCTGCAGTCGTATCGCACAACAGCGGCCAAAGCAACAACATATAACACAACAGCAACCGTCATACAGTGCTAATGGCAATACAGGGGTGTCCTACGCTGCAGTAGCAAAAGGAAATTCTAAACCAGGCAACGTTGGAGTTTCTCAGCGCCGTCTAGATATTATACATACGCAACATTCACTGCAACAACGAGAAGACAGTAATCAACATCACAGATTTATTTATGTACAATCGCTTCTGGACCAACAACAACAACAATTTCAGCAATGGCAACAACAGCTCCAACAATAGCAGCAACAGCAATTTCTAATGTGGCTTCAACAGCAACAACAGGAACAGCAAAAGCAAAATAAACAAGCCAACCAGCGCTTAGATAAGCTTGAAAATATCGTACTTAAATTGGCTGATAATATAAAACAATGGGCTGGAGCTAATCACCAGTCTGTTGACAACGTTTCGGCCTCGCAATGAACCACCTTAAGGTTCTTATATGGAATGTCAATGGCATTTCATGCAAAGCCAGAGAAATTGAGCTCTTCGCGCACAACAACAGCGTCTCTTAAATGAAATTAGGCTTAACCGAGGAGAAACAGTGAAGATATATGGATATACGTTCTATCCTGCGTACAAACCATCGCGTAATAATCACGGCGTCGGAGGAGCGGCGGTATTGGTGAAGAGTACCCTTCGCCATTTTCCACAAAGGGTCACTGAAACGCAAACCATACAGATGTCATCAGTTAAGGTGACAACTGGTCTTGGTGACATGGAGTTCAGTGCCATTTACTGCCCTCCAAGAAACCGAATAGAAGAAAGACATTTCACTAATCTACTCCGTGCCTGCGGACAAAGATACTTTGTAGGTAGTGACTGGAATGCGCGACACTGGCTGTGGGGTGATAGATACAATTCACCCAGGGGGCGAAAACTAGCCGAAGCCATTTCTAGCTGTGGGGCTAATATTCTTGCTACAGGATCACCTACATGGTACCCATATGAGTCAAGTCACACGCCCACCTGCATTGATTTTGCATTGCATCACGGAATACCGGATTCTCGTACAAGCATAAGCGCTAATTGGGATCTCGACTCTGACCATTTGGCTCTAGTCTCGTCACGATACAAACGGCTGGAGTTACCACGCGTCCATCTCCTCGGCTAGTTACCAAGCGTACCAACATTACAGCTTTTAAACAGCTTTTGGAGAGCTCCATTCAATTAGATACTACGATTAATTCTGGGGAAGATATTGAAATGGCAGTAGACACTTTTACTGAGCAAATCTACACAGCAGCTGCTGATTCAACTCCTCCTGATTCTCCGACAGAACCGATTAGATATGGCATCATACTCACAAGGGAGGCCAAAGAGCTAATTGTAACAAAAAGGCGTCTACGAAGACGAGCGATTCGATCTCAAGACCCATGGGATCGACTTCTTTGGAACCGGGCAGCAAATCAGCTAAAAAACTTACTAAGACGACTTAGAAGCGAATTTTTTGAGCAAAAGTTGACGTCGCTGGACTATACTGTGGATGCTAATTATTCACTCTGGAAATGCACTAATTCTCTTAAACGACATCCCTTTAGGCAGGTACCTGTCCTATGCCCTGGAGGTAATCTTGCTAAGAATGAGGAAGAACAGGCAAACGCATTTGCTCAACATCTGCAAATACGATTCACACCGTACAATTTTGCTACTGCGGAAGAGGTCAGTGAAACAAATGAAACCCATTACGCCAGCTAGGGTCGAGGAGATAGTCATAAAATCCTTACCAAAGAACAAGGCTCCTGGCATCGACAGGATTTGCTATGTGACACTTAAAGCTCTTAACGCTATGCTACGAGTGCAGTTTTTCCCTAGGCAATGGAAGATGGCAGCTATCCATATGATTCACAAGCCAGGCAAACCGGAAGAGGACCCGGAGTCATACCGGCCAATAAGTCTGCTGCCCTCAATTTCTAAGGTGTGGGAGAAGCTTATTGCCAAACGTATCAGTTTGGTCATAAGTCAAACCAACATCTTGCCGGAACATCAGTTCGGCTTCCGAGAGGGTCATGGCACCGTAGAACAGGTTCACAGACTGGTGCAACATATACTGCAGGCGTTTGATGACCTTGAGTATTGCAATGCAGTATTTATCGATATGCAGCAAGCATTCGATAGGATCTGGCATGTTGGACTTTTATCCAAATTAAAAAGCCTGTTACCTGCACCTTACTTTGGCCTCCTGCGGTCATATCTGGACGGACGGGAGTTTATGGTCAGGTACAGAGATACCTACTCTGCTCCCTGCCAAATGATAGCTGGAGTTCCGCAGGGCAGCGTTCTTGGCCCGCTGCTCTATTCTTTATATACAGCTGACTTACCCAGACCTACCTACGAGAATATGCAAGACCCCTCAAAGGCTATCATTGCGACTTACGCCGATGACATCGCGGTTCTTTACAGATCCAAATGCCGTATTGAAGCTGCAAATGCGTTGCAAGGATACCTTGAAACTCTATCAGCGTGGAGTAGAAGGTGGAACATGAAGTTCAATCCTTTAAAAACAATAAATCCGTGTTTTACACTAAAAAGGGTTGTAATGAATACTCCAGCAATACAATTTGAAGGTGTGACATTGGAACAGCCATCCCAAGCTAAATACCTCATCATAATTTTGGATAGGCGCCTTACTTTTGGGCCTCACCTAAAAACAATAACCAAAAGGTGTGGCCAAAGAATGCAGCAACTACGATGGTTGATTAACAAAAGGAGCACTATGTCGCTTAGAGCCAAAAGAGCAGTATACGCGTATTGTATAGCTCCAATTTGGCTGTACGGAGTGCAAATCTGGGGGCCAAATCAAACTACAAGCGAATACAAGTAATGCAGAGCCGAACCCTGCGGCAGATAACTAACTTCCCTTGGTACGTGCGTGGCTCCACACTTCACCGTGATCTCAATCTATACACTGTGGAAGAACAGATCTGTAGACATTCCAGCAGATACAACGATCGACTTGTTAGGCACCGCAGTATACTTGCAAGGAGACTGCTACCAGCTAGGCCGTTAGGGCGACTGAAAAGACTGGGATTTAGCAAGACGATTCGTTAATTGTCAAGCCCTCCCACCACCTGTTAGTAATCCTCGTGAAAGGTTTGGTTCTTTAATATTTGTTTTTTATATGTGTTGTTAAGATGCTATTTAGTATGTATGGTTTCAACGCTTAATATCTACAACAGAACCATTGCTGTGAGATGCAACTCTGACAAGTCCGACGACCACGCTATAAACATCGGAGTTCCCCAAGGTAGCGCACTTGGACCAACGTTGTCCTTTATACAGCAGACATACCCACAAACAGACTACTAACAACTTCATCGAAGCCAAAAGAATACATCTTAAGCTTAAGACTGATAGTCTCCATTGGCTTATCAACTCTCGATCACCCCTCTGTCTGGACTACAGGGTCCTACTCTACAACTCCGTACTAAAACCAATTTGGACGTACGGCTCACAACTATGGAGAAGTGCCAGCAGTAGTAACATTAATATCATGCAAAGGGCTTAATCAAAGGTACTGAGATCAATCACTAGGGGAACATGGTATACCCGAATTGAAAATATACAAAGAGACTGTAACATCAGATCGGTCACAGAAGAAATAACACAACAAAAATAAAAGTGAATGAGCAAATTAATCTCGCACTCTAATCCCTTGCGAGAAGTTTAACACGGGTTTGCGACTGATCCTGACTTCACCGCACTACTCATTAGGTCCTTTTTCCAAAACACTGTTTCCAACACGGGTTGCCAAAATGTACGCCCTGTAGTTATCTCCGGGCATATATGACCTTTACATTTATAATGATCGTTGCCAACCCTCGAGCAGAGTGTCCACTTGCAGTGTAAAAAATCAAGTCATCAATATGTGCCTTGTTATTCTTCAGATTCTTTATGCGCAGTTGAAGATTCTGCAGTTCATTTGAGATTTTGACAATCAATTGTTTTAATGGGACCACGTTTCATGTCTCTTTGAGGAGTTATTATTGTTTTATCCCCTAATATTGGTGTGCATCCTGCAATTTGTATAATGCCTTGATTGAGCAGTCTTATAACTTGATGCTGTTCATTGAATCTTATATGAGCTGTTGTATTCAGAAACAGTTTAAATAGCCAATGGTTGGATCCACTTATCTCTTTGATAAATGAATTGCCTCGAAATTCCATCATTTCGCATGTTGGTTTTATTGGTGATATTTTGCAAGAGTGATCATCCGCGTTTTTCCATGCCGAATTTCTTTCGCAGAGCCAAGTTGCCTTCATTAATTAATTTCCATTTCTGACATTAGGTGATATGCGTTTATGTCTGTATTAAACGCGAAGAAATTTGAACTCAAATTCGGAATAAGCTTTATTCCATTTTTCGCTGTGGTAATAGAATTGCTTCAAAGAGATCCGTTTCCTGATTGTTGTAGATCGGCAATTTGGCTTCAATGAATGGGAAATTATCCTTAAACATAGCTTGTGCGTTCATTAGTTTTTAGGCCAGTGTTAATTGAATAGCTGAATTTCCACCCAGTTGTCGGCCTAGTTTCTGATTATTTTTTCAAGCTTTTCTAGCATTCTGTTAGTTGCAATTAGTGTTGGATGAATTCTTCCTTCATTATTGTCCGTTGTAATTGCTATTGCCTGTAGGCTTTCTGCCTCTTCAATTCTTATCAATCCTTCAATTCTGACTTATAATGAATTTATATTCCTCGACGTGCTTTTTCATGGTTTCTGTAATATTATGGATTTCTTGGGTCAGTTTTTCTTTGGTTAGCTTCTATTATTCTTGCTCTTAATTACTGTAATTATTCAGTCGCATTGATGAGAAAGATTTGATTGTTCACATATTTCTTTAACTTTTTATAATTTTTTTTGATCGTTTATCCTGTTTGCAGTACCGAAAAACATTCAAAGAACGTATCAAAGAACATTATAAACCTTTTATTTCGATTGGTACGCTGGCTTAGTACTTTATCTTTTTCATTTATGGTGTCAATGTTGTCGTGCCAAAGAAAACGCGGTAGTCCTGGAATTCTCGCATTTTTTCGCAAAACAAAGTGGGATTTTTCCAGGAAGTCCTCTGATTGTTTAATGAAATCAAAGTATTCATTGTAGCAGGCGACTGGAATGCGTCCTGGACAAAGCTGACTTCTACAGGGAGAAGTCTACCCTCCATCGTGCACTGGTGGAACACAAAGCAGCATGGTTCGACGACAGGTTAGCCAATACGGGGACCGAAGCCACCGCGACGCACTCGCTCTGGAAGGCCACTCGCGCGATCAAAAGACGTTGCCTAAGGAAAGCACCATTGGTGAACAGCAACAGGGGATGGTGCCGAACTGATTTGGAGCAAGCAGAAGCGTTTGCCGCGCACCTGGCCGAGCGGTTCCAACCTTTTAACATCGACAGCCCGCAGCAGGTTGAAGAGACTCACGATGAGCTGTCTCAAGCTCTCCAAATGGACATGCCGATCCAACCGTTCGATCCTGCTGAGATAGCTGATGTTATCGCCCAGCAAAACTCTAAAAAAGCACCAGGCCATAATACAATATGCAGCTTATAATTTGACCTGTACTTATTCAGCACAGTTCTTAATAATGAATATAACGATAATATTTATAATAAAAAAACGTAAATTCAATCATCAACATCATTAAGAACATAGACTGCACAATGCAAAACCTGAAAGGACTTATTGTACTTATCGTATCTACTGAAATTACCGAAACACCAAAACATACCATAACATACCTACATATAATCTCCAAAAATCACACCAATGGTTATGTTCAGCAATTAGTCAGCGATAAGTACAGGTTTTGAAAGAAACCAGGAGGTCACCATTTGCACACAAAAATCCAGTAGTTGCCACATGCTAGTTTTCTGGAATATTGAGAAAAGACGAAATGCATGCCCAAGGTATTACATTCAAAAATTATCACCTACAAACACAAAATACAACATATCCCAATATAAGCACACCGATTCCACACAAGATGGATCTTGGGCTAACCGCGATGCCAAAAAGCCAACTTTTTCGAAAACAATCTCCATAATTATTTAAAAAATAAATGCACCTGTAGTAATGTTTACAATATCTGCACCAAACCAACACAAGTACTACACAGATGTCTTGTTGTAGAATACTGAAATCTCAAAGGTGATCAAGGAATATCTGAAAAATTGGTTTAACGGTTTTCAACGTGGTCGCACGACGTTTTTCGATGAGCCACGTCCGGGTGCCCGGAAGAAGGCTACCACGGAGGATAACGTAACAAAAATCTACGATCTCATATTGGCAGACCGCTGATTGAAGGTGCGAGAGATAGCTGAGGCAGTAGGCATTTCAAAAGATGGCGTGGTTCATATCTTGTATGAAATTTTGGGCATGAGAAAGCTGTCGGTGCGATGGGTGCCACGTTAACTCACTCCGGACAACAAGCGCAACCGTGAGATCACTTCAAAGCAGTGTTTAACGCTGTTTAAACAAAATCCGAAAGCCAGAAAAAGTTGAAACTTTTGATTTATAATACAAACTGATGCCAATTCTGCCAATTGGCCACTTCTTATGCCAATTCAGACTCCTACAAAAACTAATTCTTTCAAATATGATACATTTGACAGAACGCAAAATCATCCTGGATCACCAATTTGGATTTACAGGAAAGTATGGTAGCATAAAACAAGTCAATCAATTCACTTCTGAAATCGGAACTGCATTCAAAAACAGGGAGTACGATTCTGTTATATTCCTAGACGCCTCCAAGGCATTTAACAGAGTATGCATGGAAGATCTTTTCCATAAGATTAAGCTTCTACTTCCGCAAATCGTGCACCATGGCGACATTGCAAGGCACAATAGACAATAGATAAATAGCATTAGAGTTTGACATCGCGGCAGGCGTACCACAAGAAAGCGTCCGCGATCCAGTCTTAACCTTCTATATTCGGAAGATGTACATACGAACTAGCGACTAATAAAATTCATATTCGCCGACGACACAGCTATCCTAAGTCGCTTAAAATGTTCACAAGGATATATCATTACTAGATGGTCAACTACCTCAATTAAAACCAGTGAGGAAGCAGCAGTCGACTGCAAAATACCCTGTACCCTTAGACATGCTTACAATTTATTTATTTAGTATCAATAAATAAATAAAACATATAATAATAGAACTATTATAAAAGAGTACCACAACAATATTAAATTAATATTAATATTTAAATATTATTTGTGAATAAATATTCACAGGTATGCAGCATGCACCTACTAATATATTTCCTAACACAAATAATGCGTACGTGATCAATGCAGGCTTAGTTTTTTTTTTTTTTTTTTTTAACGTTCTTAATTTGTATTTAAAATCTGTCCAAGTGGACAATCATTAAATGGTTTGGGGGGGACCTTGACTTAAGGGAGGTACATGGAATGTAGATCTTATGAGGTTGACTTAGGTGTCTATTGGTTGGGGAGATCAAGCGGGTGTTTCCTTTTCAGGCGTCTTGGGGATTGCCTCTTGTCTAGGAGGTTGATGGCCAGGTGGTTGGGGTGGTTATCCAGTCTTTTTATGTATCTTCCGCTGAGATGGGTGATCTCCTCTGCTACACATCTAATTCCAAGCTCTTTATGGATTATTGAGTTTTCGTGGTACGGATGGGCGTTCGAAACTATTCTCAGGCATTTATTCTGAAATCGCTGTATTTTGATGCGGTTCGAACAGCTTGCCGTGCCCCACAACTGTATCCCATATGTCCAGATTGGCTTAAGCACTACCTTATAAATAAGTAGCTTGAATTTTACTTTGAGTTTGGACCTCCTTTCCAGGAGCCAATGCAGTTGCTTAAGCCGTAGGTTGGCCTGGTTGCGCTTATTGATTAGGTGCGGACGCCATGTGAGCCTGCGGTCCAGTGTCAGCCCTAGATATTTGGGAGTGTTATTAGTTGGGATGGTTTCCCCGTTGAGTGTGACGGGGGGGGGCATTCTCCCCTGCGTAGTGCGAAGGTTGTTTGTGTAGATTTCTCGGCGTTGACCACGATGTTCCATCGTTTCATCCATGGACCGAGGGCATTCAGTTGCCTCTGGATGATGGCTGAAGCTTCCTGAGGATCTGTGGCGGAGGCTAGGAAGGCGGTGTCATCGGCATAAGTGGCTACTGTGAGGTTCCGGGAGGGGGTGATGGGGAGGTCCGCTGTGTAGAGTGTGTATAAGATGGGTCCAAGAACACTGCCTTGTGGTACTCCTGCTCTTATGGGCCTAGGGGTGCTGATTGATGATCCGCATCTCACTCTGAATTCTCTTCCCTCTGTGTATGACTTGAGGAAGGCGAAATGGGAACTTGGGAGGTGGGTTTTAATTTTGAAAAGTAGTCCTGGGTGCCAGACTCGGTCAAACGCCTGTTTGACATCAAGCATAACGGCGCAGCAGTACTTCTTCTTTTCGAAGGCCTCAAGTATAGTCTCAACAATCCGGTGGCATTGCTCAGGTGTTCCGTGAAGGCGTCTGAAGCCAAACTGGTGGTCAGGGATCAGACCCGCCTCCTCCAATACTGGCAGTACTCTACGTAAAAATACTCTTTCAAGTATTTTGGAGAGGATTGCTAGCAAGCTAATCGGTCGATACGATCCTAGGTTGTCTTCAGGTTTCCCAGGTTTGAGGAGGACAATTACTTCCGCTCGCTTCCACTCTTTAGGGAAGTACCCTAGACGGAGGCAGCTGTTGAATATGTTGGCCAGCCTTTGGGAACAGATTAGGGGCAACATTTTCAGTGCTGTTGCATCGGTACGGTCGGGACCCGGTGACTTGCCATTATTTAGGGAGGCGATCTCCTGCGCAATCTCCTCTGGTTCGACGGGCTGTATTGGCAGGCCAGGGGCACTTGGGCTGTCTATGAACCTTATGGTTGCAGCTCTCTCTTCGCCAGTGCATCTGTCGAACGGTGCGAATGCACTATGTAGATGATCAGCAAAGGCTTCTGCTCTTTCGACCTCAGTCCGACACCAGGAACCGTCCACTTTTCGCACGGGTGATATCTTCTTTACAGGTCTTTTTATGTGCCTCGTGACATTCCACAGATTGTGTTGCGGGTCTCCAGGTTCCAGCTCCATAAGGAATCTATGAAACGAGTCCTGCCGTAGGATGCATAGCTTGTCCTTCAAATCTTTGGTGGCACGATTAAGTGCTGTCTTGTCCCTGGGGTTGCGCGAGGAAAACCAGACTCTTCTGAGGCGCCTTTTTTCGGCCACGAGGGCCGCGATTTCCGGAGACCACAAGTGCACGTCTCTTTTAGGTATTCTCGGGGTAGTCGGTGGAGGTGGATTCGCAAACTCAGCGGCATTGTGCATCTCTTTGGTTAGTTTTTCTATGGCCGCATCTATGTTGCTTGGTGTGGAAAGAGGGGTATCTGGATACTGGGAGGAAAGCATCCAAAACGTAAACTTGGGGGCATTTGTGTGTTTTCCGGTGAGTCTTCTAAGCGGGATTTTTCTGAGGACGGGGATGTTTAGGAGCAAGTTTACTGCGCTGTGGTCAGATAGCAGTTTATCATAGCTTGAGCATGTTATCTTAGAGTGTCCTATGCCCTTGGAGACGGCGAAGTCCAGCAGATCCGGTTGTTTTGAAGGGTCGGTAGGCCAGTGTGTGGGTTCTCCAGTGGAATGGCAGTCCACTTTTGTCCTGCAGGTACTTATAGAGCTTTATGCCTTTGGGGTTGTTTGTGCGGGACCCCCACCAGGAGTGTTTGGCGTTAAAGTCTCCGGCTGCTATAAACCGAGGACCGAGGGACTCGAAGAAGTCCTGAAGGTGGGTCTCGGTTATCGAGTGTCTGGGTGGGAAGTAAACCGCACCAATGGTGATATCTCCCTGTGGGCTAGAAATCCTGGTCACGGCGCACTGAGCCCATTCCTCCTGAAACGCGGGAAGTTCCGTGTACTGAATGCCACTCCTGATAAGCATAGCTGCTCCTCCGCGTGCTCTGCCAGATGGATGGTTGGCATGTAACAGTTCGTACCCGCTAATTTTAAAGTAGGATCTGGGACAAAAGTGGGATTCCGAAACTAGAAGAACATCGATATTGTCTGTTTTGATGAGATGCTCTACTTTGGCTTTGCTCCTCTGCAGGCCGTTTGCGTTCCAAAAAACTATATTAAGACTTATTTGCATTACTTTCTGTTGAGGATGGGAGCTATAAACTGCATCATCTGCGAGAACATCTGCGAGAACATCTGCGAGATCAACTTTTCCCTCATCCTCTCAATCGTTCATTCCATGCGGGCAAGCATCGTTTCAAGCTGGTTGGGTTGTGGGGCTTCGGGAGTGGTATGAGGCGTTTGTTGGGGATTCGTTAGCTGTGTCACTTGGTTTCCTAGGAGTACGTCCCTATAACTTGTACCATTAATGATAGTTGGTATCTGGATGAGAGGTGGTTTGTTGCTACTCTCAACGGGTCTGGCTTTAGGAGATTGCTGCGCTTTTGCTTTTGTGTAGGCAGGGCATCCTCTGAACGACGCAGGGTGATCAGCTTGGCAATGTAAACAGCATGCTTTCTCGTCTTTTTTTTTGGTGCATGACCTAGAGTCATGAGAATCACCACATTTCACGCAGCGATGTTCCAGGAAGCAGTAGCGCTGGGTGTGTCCAAATCCTTGGCATCTGAAACATTGTGGAACGTCGTTGAATTTCAGAGGGGGCTCTACGGTGACGACTGATTTGCAAATCCTCTTTATTTTAAAAACCTCTGTGTTGTTGCTTGCTGGTTCTAGATTGACAAAGAAGATCCCCAGTGGTTGTTTGGATTTCCTGCCAATGGGATTGTGCAGATCCCTCACAGTATGGCCGTATTTGTGGAGTTCTTCTTTAATTTCAGTCTGGTCCGTTGAGTGGTGAAGTCCCTTGATGACCGCCCTGTAAGCTCTCTCATCCTTTGGTTGGAAGGTGCGGTGTCTTTTGTTATGTGCCACGAGGTGCTGGCGTAGAGCTGTGTAGGACTCCTTGTCTGGCATCATTACGCGTACGTTATTATTTCTCTCTGTTTTATAGGAGAAATCCTTTTCGGATCCGACTAAATCCGATATCATCTTGACAACCGCTGTAATGTCGGTCACGTCTGGGATGTAGATCGGAGGAGGCTTGAGGGTCTTCGGGATCGGGATTGGTTTCTCTTCTGTTTTAGATGCGACTGCCTCTGAAGCAGTTTTGGGTTCGTCATGATCGTCGTCATCTTCTTTGCTTGAGAGGAGGGCAAAGGAGTTGTTTGCCAGCTTGCTATGCAGATCTGCGCTGGTGCTAGGCGTAACGTCTGGCTCCTCTCCTTGCCTTTTACGCGCGGTCTTACGCTTGATCTCCCCGGGCTCCGAGCAAGAAGAACTCGAGCTTGAGTCGCTGCTCGAGCTGCACTTCCTTGCTTTGAGAGCCTTCTTGCAGGGCGTTGTTTTTCCGCGCGGCCCGCGCGGGGCTTGCCAATCCATGCTCTAGGTTGTGGACGATTGAGCGAGGGGAGGGGGAACTGGGCACCGTTGGCCGGTATGCCAACCGCACTTTGTTTCTGCTTAGTTGTACACAGCTTCTACAGAGAGAATTTGGTAGGCAGCAGATAACACGCACTCTGGAATGTGCGTTAGAGTTTGTAGCAGACCGTTAGGTGCGCAGGTTAAACCAATCAGACACTATGTGACAGTTTCAGAATAGTGGGAGTGAAGGTACGAACTTGCTGTCGATCCGCAGCCACGTCTGCACTCTTTGAGTGTTAGATCGCAACTGATGCAGGCTTAGTGACTGCTAAATTTGCGACCTGTGTATATATTTTGTTTTGACATTTAATATACCAATCACATGTATGCAAATTCACCTCCTTTTCTGCATAGGCATTAATTTTTTGCAGTTGCACCTGCATCAGTCAAAATTTTACAAAGAAACTCATTCTTTAAATTTTAGATCACAGGTACTTAGTAGATATGTATAATTAAATACTTTTGTTTTATTCGTAAGTAAAAATAAATATTTTATTTTACCGAATTTTAATTTTTCAAGTTATTTATGCTGAAGAACACCGACTAATTAAATTTAGGTCTCAAACGGAACTCGACTTATATCTGCATCTGATCAAGCCTCGGTCTCGAGCTTTTTGAATATGGACTTTGGCTTTCTTCACTTTGATTTACCCTTGGATTCAAGTCCGTTTGCTTTTGGATACAAGTTCTCTTTGATTTGGTCTTCCGATCTTGTAATCTAATACTTTTGTTTTCTAGTTTGGCGCGTCCGAGCTTTGAGCGTGGGAACGTGACAATGGGGTAAGGACTTAGGCAATAAATGCTTAGTCCAGCAATGGGTGAAATGTTTAGTCTACCAGTGGGTGAGAATGTTTACATCCTGTGTTGGACTTTGGGGTTTTTCCATTTGTCTTGTGGATTCGTATGACAGTCTAATTCTTATCTGGTATTGACTGGATAGCAAAGGGTAACATAGGGTGTATTGGTTTAATTTATTACATTTGAATATTGTAGGGTAGTGTAGGGTATATGTGGTATACAAGCTATGTGTGTACTTATATAGTAGGCGTGTGTTTTATGTAGGCATGTGCTAAGTACTTAGGTACTGTGGATATGTCACTCCCCCAACCATTGAATTTGGCCTGTCCTCAGGCAGCTAAATTTGGGTACATCATAATATTGTTTTCTGGTTGAATTTGTTCGTTTACATTGATTTTATGGTTCGTGTGTTCTTCGTTTTGCTTAGAATATTTTACAATTAATTTCTTAGGTATATTCTTAAATTTATACGCTAAATACAGGGTCAAGCTAATTATTGTAATGACAAATGTAGTGATGCATATAATTTGGAATATACTGTAGTATTTTACATGTGAGTGTATCATCTCTTTAGTTTGCAAATATGTCATAGGCTCTAATTTTGTGACGTTATTGGTGATATAAACTGTCCGTGTGAAATCTGCTAAACTGTTTGAAATTATAAATTCATTAATGTGGATTGTACAATTTTTAATTTTTATAATGTTGTTGCCTGATACTATAATCTTGTTGTTAGTGCAATCTTGTTTTATTATTGTCTCTGGTAGATTCCAGGTAATCAGAATATTTGGTTCTATGTAATTTATTTGAAAATTTTTGTGAGTTTTCGTGTATTTACACTGAGTTGGTTCCTGTTTAATAATTCCAACTATACATTTGTCAAAAATTAACTTTTCTGTATCTTTTTGATATACTTGATTATTATGAATGTAGAATTTGTCGAATGTATGCTCAGTTAGAATGTATCCATGCTCGTCTGGGTAAGGTACCACTTGAAAAATCGGAAGAACTTTGGGTTAAAGATTCCCAGCCTGGTTAACTGCATTCCTAGTTCGATGTCTTCTATATATTCCATAAATTGTTGCAAGTTGAAAATCAATATCGCTATTTGTTGATCCCTTTCATTCTTTACTCTGAGCTTATTAACAACGTCAATTCCGCTGTTGATTACGTCTATTATCATATCTAAATCATGTTTCTGTACGGTATTTCCTGACAGGTTACTAATTCTTTCTTCTAGCTCATCTTTATCGTTTTGGTCTAAAGTACCGAATAAATACTTATATGCCGTTCCTACCACATTTAAAAGACCTCTTTTATGTCTCCCAACAATTCGTAAACCATTGATTTCTCGATTTAATTTTTCAACTAAATACTGCACCTGTGGTACGCTAGAGAAATTCTTTGCTTCTTCTATTAGGTTTTCGAATGTTAACATTATTTTTGTTATATTTATACTCAAGGAATGGTAGTCGTAGTTTGTAGGGATTTCCACTGTTCCTGTCTGGAATATAAGGTATCCATTACTTCGATATTACTGGACCATGTTGATAAGGGAGATCATACAAATAAGCATTATTGGGATGTTGTATCCTTTACTCCTCCTCGACTGGTCTGGAAGTATCGTATTTGCTCTTATTCATCTTCTTTTGCTTTTTAAATTTAGATTTATTGTGTACGATTTTCCTGCCTCGATTTGTCTCCTCAAAGTGTTTATTATCTACTTGTTCAATCCTTCCTGTTTTCTTAAATGGATTCGTAATTTTATTTTTTACAAGTGGGGCTTGCCTATATTTTACGTCAACCTCAAAATCATGTCTCTTCTTGTTGAGCTGCTCAATTTTGTTGATTTTGTTTTGTTGGTCATTAAAATCTGGGCTTTCTGCATACAGAAAGATATCTGCCGGAGATCGTTTAGTAGTGTTATGTGTTGTTTTGTGACTATAGACGTACTAGTATAAGATTGTTTCAAATCTTCAATGTTTTGTTCACTACCAATGATTCTCAATTTTTCATTTACGGTCTTATGAAACCTCTCAATATCCGATACGCCATTTTTACTTGTCGTAACAGAAATATTTACGCCCTCGGATTTTAGCCAATTTTGAAGGGCTACGTACATAAATGCTGAATCTTTGTCTGCTTTTATCTCTTGGGGTTTATCCATGTCATGGAATATCTTTATGATGGCTCTTTTTGCTTCTAGCCAATCTCTACGTTTTACTTCAACTAGTGATGCAAATTTCGAATAGACATCAATACAAGATAAGAATATTTAATTTCCTGTGAGATCAAAATCTATCACATATTTTTCTCTGGCATTCATTATTTCTGGTTTAGTTTCGTATGTTAATTTCGTGTCTCTGTGTTCTGTTTTCGCTATATTACAGATCTCACATTCGTTGATAATGTTTTCGATTAGCTTTTGACTATCCGGGTAGTAGTATTTTCTTTTGAACCAATTAATAGTTTTATCTATACCTGGATGTAGAACTTCTTTATGCCTCTTTAGGATTAAATACTTAAATTCCGCATAAGTGAGTATATCAACTAGTTTCTCCGTACATCTCAACAGTTTCGTGAAATTGTTGGTGCTTATGATTTCGGTGAAGGCCCTTTGGAAAATCAGAAAGTCACTATCATTAGGGAAGAATATTGGGCTTTTCTTTGTGCACACATATTCCTTAATAATGTTTTTAGCGAGTTCAAGTGTCATAACACTTGTATCGCCCTTTTCTATATTTATTTGTCTAGAGAAGAAATTGATTGGTCGCTCAGTTATTGATATGTAGTTCAAATGGCTGCACTGTGTACCGTTGCATTTGCGCTATCGGCAACCTCACCAAGCATGGCTTCTTCCATTTTTGTGCGGGAAAGAGCATCCGCTACATAATTTTCTTTGCCAGGAAGATATTTAATCTTGTAATCGAATTCATTTAACTTTATTTTCCACCTTTGCAACTTCGTGTTTGGTTCCTTAATATTATTAAGCCACACCAAAGGTTTGTGATCACTTAATATTTCAAATGGCCTTCCGAATAGGTATGACCTGAAATATTTTGTCGCCCAAACTATGGCTAATAATTCTTTTTTAATAGTAGCATAGTTAATTTCGTGTTTGTTCAGCGTTCTGCTGGCATAACAAACGGGCTTATGGTTTTGTGATAGCACTGCACCAATGGCTACGTTACTCGCATCAGTTGTAAGGGAAAAGGATTTTGAAAAATCAGGGTAGATTAAAATCGGATCTGATGTTATCAAAACCTTTAGTCTTTCAAATAACTTGATGTAATCTTTGCATTTGGTATCGATAACCGCACCTTTCTTTAGCTTAAGGGTCATAGGTTTAACTATTTTCGCGAAATTGGGGATAAATTTGCGATGGAACCCACATAAACCCAAAAATGATTTAATTTGTTTATGTGTTTTAGGTAATGGAAAATTCGTGATTGCATTCGTTTTATTTGGATTAAGTCTGATGCCATTAGTAGTTACAACATGTCCCAAGAATTCGGTTTCTTTTTTCATGAACTCACATTTGTCTAACTGCAATTTTAAATTGTCATCCCTGAGCTTTCCAAAGACTTTACTTAGAGACAAGATGTGTTCTTCCAATGAAGTGGAGTAAATTATAATGTCATCTAAGTATACTAAGCAATCTGGATAGATTAAATCCTCTAAAAGATTGTTCATGCATCTCTGAAATGTTGCAGGGGCATTTTTCAGACCAAAGGGCATACGTGTGTATTCATAGTGCCCATGTTTAGTCGAAAATGCAGTTTTCGCAATGGAGTTTTCGTCCATCTGAATTTGATGGAATCCCTTGGCTAGATCAATTGTCGTAAAGAATTGGCATCTACCAAGTTTGTCCAATATCTCATCCATTCGTGGAATGGGGAATTTGTCGTTGACAGTTATTTCTTTGAGATTCCTGTAATCTACTACCAACCTAAACTTTTGTTTCCCAGAGGCATCTGCCTTCTTGGGGACTACCCAAATGGGAGAACAATACGGGGATTTCGATTTGCGAATGATCCCTTGGTCTATCATTTCTTTGATTTGTTTGTTGACTTCTTGGTCAACGGTTTGGGCGTATTTGTAGGGTTTACGGTAGACTGGATATTCATGGTGAGTCTGGATGACATGTTTAATGGTACTTGTGAAGGTCAAATTTTCGTCTTCTTTGTACTGAATGTCTCTATAGTCATATAGGACCTTCTTTAAACATTCAACTTCCTCTGCATTTAGATGCTCAAGTCTATATTCATTACATTCGCGTAATTCATTATTGATCGCGAAGTTGACTATATCGTCATTAATAGACGTGGGATCGAGATGTGTTACATCATTGTCAACTGTGTTAATAGTAACTTTTGGAGTGAGGCATTTGGTTGATGCAGTCTCCTCCTTCTGTTGCTTTTGTTTAAGCTTTGGTTTAAGGCACTTAGGTGCGGTCTTAACCTTCTGCTTCTTTGTGTTGATTTGCTCTACTGTAGCTGAATCAACTTTTGTTTTTGGGTCAAGGCATTTTTTAGATGCGGTCTCGCCCTTCTTTTCTTCGTATATAAACTTTTAAGTTCTTGAACCTAAAGTTACCGTCTCATTCTCATAATTAATCTTTGCTTTGGTATCTTCTAGATACCTTCGACCTAACAGGAAATCATAATTGTCGGAAAAATTATGGATGTAGAATTTCTGTTCGGACAGACATATTGGGTTGGGTTTCATCATAATGCTTTTGGTTAATTTTATTGGCCCATTTATTGTATATACCGTCAGATGTCTTGTTTTTCTTCTAACCTAGCAAAATTTTTCTTTATGATATTGATGGAAGAGCCTGTGTCGATCATTCCTTTATAAAGATTATTATGGTAATTTATTCTGACATGGGGACTGACTCTTCGTCCCCCGTATCCTGAGTGTCCGAGGCAGTCTGATGAAAATTTACATCCATTATGCTCTGTTCACTCTGGCTTTCTCGCTGTCTTTTTACTGGTCTACTGTTATTCACATTATTCGAACTTGAAGGCTGATAATTGAGGGGGTTATTCTGCCTACCTTGATTTAAATCATTTCTGAATGTATGATAATTTCCCCTCTGATTAGCCGGAATAGGCCGAGTCGAGTTTTGGATTTGATTAATATTTGGGTTCGGATTCTGGGTTGGAGTGTTAAAATTTTGGCTTGTTGAGGGATAATAGTTACTATAATTATGGTGTCTATTGTTATAGTATCTTTTGTTGTTTCTTTGATTTCCACTACCCCTATTTTTTTTCTTCTGCCCTTCCGATTTGCTGAAATATTGATCTTCCGGATTAGCGTCATAAATTCCAAGCTCCAAGCTTTTAACTTTGGGATGGTGTCGATATCCATACGCGCTAACGACATGTACATTCTATCTGGCAATTTTCTATCAATTGTTGCTTTGATGCTTCTTTTTAAAATTTCTATATAGTTAGATTTACTGACAGTGTCAATCTCTAATTGAAGTTTGTCATAAATGTTCCTATATTGCACTTCAAGAATTTCGATAAACCTACTTATGCTACCAGGGTATGGTGTTTCTTCCAGCTGCTTCACCAGAGTCACGTAAGGCCTATGATCCTTGAAAGATATAGCTATTACTGCTTTCATATCCATCCATGTTGTTGCCTTAGCCTGGATAACGGTTTGCAATGCTGAGTCCACAAGTACCCGTCTACTGCTCCATAGATAATATGAGCTTGTCGAGCGTCCTAAGTAGGGTATAAGCTAAGCAGTTGCTCAACTTGACTGATGAATCCAGATAGTTTGCCAGGTGTGCCATCATAGTAATGCAGTTCCTTTATTTGAGCCAATACTTGGTTCAAATGAATCTCAGAGAGTTGCGGAGGACTTGCCATTATTGTGTTTTTTGTAATTAGTCGATGTACAGAATTTAAGTGTTAATGGATTTTGGGTTTTTGTTAAATCTCCGGAATTAAAAACTTAATTTAAATTTTTTATTTTTTGATTTGCAAATTGTTTCTGACCACGCGGGTTTCTTAGTTTTTGATTTGCACTTGCACGTGGATTCTTCTGCGGATCACAATTTAGAATCGCTGCTTTTAATTCACTGGTTTAGGATAGCTAGTCATATAGCGTATCCTTTACTTAACCAGTACCGTATTAAAGGACTCTCGTTGATCCTGCCGACTGCGCCAATTAAATACTTTTGTTTTATTCGTAAGTAAAAATAAATATAATTTTATTTTACCGAATTTTAATTTTTCAAGTTATTTATGCTAAAGAACACCGACTAATTAAATTTAGGTCTCAAACTGAACTCGACTTATTATCTGCATTGGTTAACGATCAAGCCTCGGTCTCGAGCTTTTTGAATATGGACTTTGGCTTTCTTGACTTTGATTTACCCTTGGATTCAAGTGCGTTTGCTCTTGGATACAAGTTTTCTTTGATTTGGTCTTCCGATCTTGTAATCTAATACTTTTGTTTTCGAGTTTGGCGCGTCCGAGCTTTGAGCGTGGGAACGTGACAATGGGGTAAGGACTTAGGCAATAAATGCTTAGTCCAGCAATGGGTGAAATGTTTAGTCTACCAGTGGGTGAGAATGTTTACATCCTGTGTTTGACTTTGGGGTTTTTCCATTTGTCTTGTGGATTCGTATGACAGTCTAATTCTTATCTGGTATTGACTGGATATCAAAGGGTAACATAGGGTGTATTGGTTTAATTTATTACATTTGAATAGTGTAGGGTATATGTGGTATACATGTGGTGTTATGTAGGCATGTGCTAAGTACTTAGGTACTGTGGATATGTCACTGTATATATGTATATATGTATATGTGTACACATAAGGTCACGGTGATGAGATCTCTCCGAAAATTGCGGTCGAATCTGGTATCCTTGTCAATCTTTTCGATGGACTCCAATCAATCAACCGGTGAAGGTACGGGAGAGTCAGAATTGCTTGGCTGAGAGTGATGTTTATTGAGAGAGCGCTAGCCACTCCAGGGGATCTTTGTGCGCCGTTGCCGTTGTGATGAGAGTCTCATTGATTATGGCGTGGTCGACGAAGGTAATGGTATAGATCGCTTGACTGCGTATGAACGAGTTTTTATACCCTGCCGAGTCGATATAGCCGTGTCCGTCTGTCCGTCCGTCCGTCCGTCCGTCCGTCCGTCCGTCCGTCCGTCTGTCTGTCCGTATCAACGCCTAGATCTCAGAAACTACAAGAGCTACAATGGGTAGGTAATTACCATACGCAGTACAAGTTTGTTTTTTTATTTTTAGCTATCTAATTTTTTAATTTAAAACTAACCAAATCGGATAAGAAACACGGAAGTTATGCCACATGCAAAATCTATGGCAAGGGAAGCAGAAGCGCAGCAAAACACGCATTGCGCGACGCCGACTGCGACGTTGAAGCGAAATGTGTATGGCTTTATGACACGCGAAATTTATTTTCATAACCAAAATCATACCAAATTTATATTGTTATGGTCCTCTTTTCGAATAGAATACTGTTTCATTTATTTATTGATACTAAATAAATAAATTGTAAGCATGTCTAAGGGTACAGGGTATTTTTCAATCGGGTAACTCTACTGCTGCTATCTTACTTGTTGGTCTTAAATTCGTTCACAAGTACAGCTCGGTGCGATGGCGCGTTAGCTCTTTTTGAACAAGCCGAGCATTGACGCGTCTCATGCCGAAATTATCCGTCAAAATCAAACGAGTTGTTTCACGGCTGATGTTTAGCTTATGTGCTATCTCTTTAACACTCTCATGATGATTTTCGAGCACGATTTCTTTCACTTTTTTGATGTTGTCGTCAGTGTTAGATGTCGAAGGACGGTCGGAACGAGGCACCATATGTCTTCGACGGTTTCTCGACCATCCTTAAAAGCTTTGTACCAGTCGTTGACTTGTGTTTTAGAATAGATTCACCATAAGTCTTTGGTTCGAAACACAAAATTTCTTTGTTCAATATTTTTTTGCATTGTAAAAATCGCAGAACACTATTGAGGTCGACTGATTTCAACAGCTGCTGCAAACAAACTGGTTGGCAGATCGCGCACGCGTTAGGCGCCGTTATTAAAGGACAACAGTTTCAAAGGAAACTTAATTGTCTTAGGGTACTAGTTTTATTTTAGGGAATTTATTAATAAAGTGTATGGCGTTATTTGACTGTAAGACTTTGACTTTACTAACTGTAGTTCTTTGAATTTTATTCTGTCGAGGTCTTCCGCGTCTGGTTTTCCTGCGATCACCTTTATTGCCGTTCGCAAGAAATTCATGCTTCTGGCCTGTGATGTAACCTCAGGGCCTAAAATATTCCTCTAAAATATTCCTGTACTCTGTCAAATTTGCGGTATGGGTTACGTAAGCATGGTCTTCCCATACTAGGATACTACCATCGACGGCGGTAATGAATATTATTTGTGAGTGATGTGCGCCGACGACAAGGATAGCAGAAAAACCAATTTTATTTGGAGACTTTGAAAAATAGTTGGTTATCTATTTGTTAAATGATTAAAGTTCATCCACTACCGATATAATTTTAGCTTAAAATAACTTTAGTTCTATTGGTAATAACTATGCCAAGTGGCTCTTAAAATTGTAACTGGAAGACTTATTAATTCAAATTAAAAAGAAAAAATATAGAGGAGTCAATTTGTTGCCAAATCTTCGGTTGGATTTTACTAGAACTTTCTCACCAACGTCGAAGACCCTGTTTTGCCTGAAACCCTATTTCCCTGGACCTAAGCGCATCTTGGGCGCTCTTGATTTTCTGTTGGACCTCCAATTGCGATTCAGTAGGGTTGCTTTACACCACATCAACTAATCTCTTGTCAATAGCCGAATGAATCGATTTATTGTTTGCTGTGGTTACAAGAAGGATCAGTTCCACGGTGTCGTTGATACTTTTGTCGATTTTAATGCATCTTGCGAGCTGTATTAGGGTGCTGACGAAGCGCTCTATCTGACCGTTCGAAACACTGTGGAGTGGCGAGCATAGTGCTGAGCATGGTCAGTATTGTGTGCGAGTTGGTGACAGCTCGTTGTCGCAATAGATATTTTTGGCCCTGAGGAAGAAGTTCATGAGCTGAAGAAGTGGTGATTTTAGGTCCTCAATAGTTCTCGACGGCGAATTCAGACAACTTGTCAATGCAGGTAAGAAACATTTTTTTGTCTTTCGAGAAAATGTCTATGGGTAACATTTCTCCTACGTGAGAGGGAATCGGTGATTAACCTATTTCATGTTTCTTTGGATGCCTATCCTCTGAGTTTGATAATCTCCATGGTCAACATGGTCAAAAGTTTATCATTGGAGGTGATTTTAACGCTAAAAATCGCCTCTGGGCTAGTATAAAAGCGAATGCTCGAGCCTCAGCTCTTTACGATGTTATTTCCGGCAGCTCAACTCAAGTTCTGGCTACAGGAGACCCACTCACTACTCGTATAACACGAGGAATGTATCTTCATGTATCGACTTCTTCTTGTACAAAGGTATAGCTAACAGTCTACTATCAGTACGCGAAGAGTATGACTTATCTTCTGATCACTTGCCGCTGATCGCTTCACTAATAACGTCACCTCATAACACCGCCCCTATTAGGATGCTCGTTCCACCTGGTGCGAATATAAGGCTGTTTCAGTACGAACTTAACAATGCCTTTAACCTCAATACAGAGATAAATACAGCAAACGATATCGAGAAAGCGGTTGAAACTTTTATGAAGAAGATCAAAGATGCAGCTCAAATTGCAGCGTGCGTAGCAGCATCGGTCTCTCTCCGGAAGCAGTAGGCCTCTTAACTCTCAAGAAACGTCTCCGGCGTGAGTTCATCAGGACCAATGACCCAATAATTGACAGACTGTACCGAAGGATATCAAATCGGGTGAGAAAAGTACTGGCCAACCTGAAAAGAGAAGCAACTGACGCGTTCCTCGGAAAAGCTACTGCCGATGAAAACTCAAAATTCGCACTCTGGAAGCTCACGAAGAGATTCAAGAGACAAGTTGCTCCAAAGTTTCCAGTTCGTAACCCCGATGGCACTTGGGCAAAATCACCTCAGGACAGAGCTGAAGCGTTTGCCAGAAACCTGGAGGAAAGATTCCAGCCGTTCGAGGCAGCATCACCAAGACGAGTACAATTGGTTGCTGAATCCCTAGAAGACCCATTGCAGATGGCTCTTCCTGTAAAGCCTATTAAACTAACGGAATTGGAAGATGATATAAAATCCCTTTGCAATAACAAGGCTCCTGGTGCGGATCACATCGAAAACCGTTCCATTAAGCTGATGCCCCACAGAGCTTTGTTATTCCTTGTACTAATTTTCAACTCTGCTCTTCGACTGGGACACTTCCCAATCGCCTGGAAGAAGGTGAATATCATTATGCTCCATAAAAGTGGGAAGCCAGCAGAGGAATTAGACTCCTATCGCCCAATAAGCCTGCTTCCAGCATTTGGCAAATTACTTGAGAGGTGCATCCTGAGAAGATTGCTCGAGTCCCGAAAGGTCCAGAAAGCTATTCCGAAGTTTCAGTTTGGTTTTAGACTCAGGCATGGCACACCTGAACAGCTACACCGCGTAGTGAACTTTGTACTGGAAGGTTTCCATGGAAAGGAGTACGTCGTTGGAGCTTTTCTGGACATCCAGCAGGATTTTGACACAGTGTGGCATAAAGGACTTCAGCACAAGCTTAAAAGCCTACTAAATCCTCAGCTCTTTTTGATAATAAAAAGCCTCCACGAGCGATGCTTTAAAGTAGTACAGGACGGACTGTCCTCCCAAACAAAAAGAGTCAGAGCAGGTGTACCCCAGGGAAGTGTGTTAGGTCTAACACTATATAGCCTGTTTACGCACGACATGCCCTCAGCTGACAACATGTCGCTTACAGATCCCAATGACCTGCTAGTTGCCACTTTTGCCGATGACACTGCAGTCCTGGCCAGAGATACTTGCGTCTATACAGCCACTGATACGCTTCAGCTTTATCTAAAAAAATTGGAGAACTGGGCCCTACGCTGGAACATGGCAGTCAATCCGGAAAAGTGTGTTTCCGTGACGTACACCCTGAGAAAAGACACATCACCTGGTGTGTTTCTGCATGGAGAGCTCCTCACACAATCGAACGCCCACAAATATCTCAGTTTCACTCTGGATAAGCGACTTACATTTCAAAGCCATGTAACGGATGTAACTCGGCGGCTCAAAACAAGGGCGAACAGCATGGCTTGGCTCCTTAGGCCTGGAAACAAACTTTCAATTTCCAACAAGGCCAAAATTTATAAGGTTGTCTTGGCTCCTATTTGGAAATATGGCATCCAAGTGTATGGCATCGCCGCAAAATCGCACCTCAACAAAACTATCTGGAGCGGCTTGGTACATCCGCAACAAAGACATTGAACAAGAGCTGAAGGTACCAAGGATTGGCGATGTCATAAATAAACAAGCAAGCGCGTACGTGCGGTTGGGAAAACCCAAACCAGTTGGCTTGAAATCTCTTGACGAGGAGACGTGTAATGGGACTGAGGGCGAGAAGGAGGCTCCTGCGCATTCACCCAACAGATCTGCCAAGAAGATATATAAATTAAGGCACAAAAAATATCTTCCACTCTGTCTGAGTAGACAGTCATGCACCAATGCTGGTGTATGAAGATCGCAGTGGAGGGCGTTCATGCTCTCGCGGGCCACCGCTGCTGCGAGTTCCTCAAGTAAGGGCTCCTTCGAGGTGAAGTTGATTAAGTGCCGCCACGATGTTGCACAACTCTTTGTTGCTCTTCATTAAGCTCTACTTTTATGTTCCGTGATCTGTGTCTACTCACGCTTCCATTTTCCCTTTAAGATGTCTGTTATGTGTTTCACTTTTGCGGCTAAAGCCTTAATGGAGCATTTATAGTAGCTGACCAAGAATTAATCTTAGCTCCTTGATGGAGTCCTTGATGGCCTTAACTTTCTCTGGGTCTGTGGTTGTGCAAATTTTCATGTTTGCTTGGCATATGGTTTTTAGTACCCAATCTACGTGCTTCACATGAGCCTGTTCGTCTCCCGAAAAAACTATTATGTCATCAACATAAACATAAAAGAATTTACCAATATTTTCTCTTATGACGTCATCAATGGTCCTTTGAAAAATGCTGGCAGCATTTCTCAGGACAAAGGATAACCTTCGAAACTCATACTTTTCTCCATTTACTGAAAAGGAGGTCTTTTCGCGGTCTCTTTAGTGTTATCCAGATTTTAGATCGTGGTAAAAAACCTGGCTTTGCCCAAATTCCCTATTATTATGGAAATGTTAGGTATTGGGTACCTGTCAGTGATTGTTATTTTATTAAGTTTGCGGAAGTCGATACACTAAGCGCATGTTCTTCATGCCGGCTTTATCAGTGCATTTTTCATCTACTAACCATATGAGGTTGTTGTAGGACAAGACTGATTTTTGAATTATCCCGTTTTTTAGTAGTTCCGAGATTTCTTTATTGACGAATATTGCTGCTCCCATTGGATCGGGTATAGCCTGGCGTATATTGGTTCCTCGTTTGTTGTCCTTTAGTGACGACAACTGTCGTGTTATATGGCAGCCCTTGTTTGGGGTTGGCAAACGCCTTTTCCGCTCGGAGGTGGCCGCCTCCTTTGGTAGGCTGTTGTCTGGGTTGTCTGTAGGATTCGCGACATCGAAGGGTTTACTTTTATCGGTTCCTGCACGTTCCTAAGGCTGTGTCGCCAGTTATTACGAGGTTTAGCGTGAATTTGTGCTTTGTATTGGCGGCTGAAGTTTGGGTCCTTCATGCCGCTAAGTTTTAGAGCTGACTTACGCTCTTTTTCCTCCTGGGTTTTTAAGAAATTTTCTGTGGAGGCATATCTGTCATGGTTGGTTTCTAGTTCTTTGGCCAAGCCCAGTGCTCACACCAAGTCTTTGGGCTTTGTCGCAAACAACACGTCGGCGAGATTACGCCTTAATCCTGAAATGAATATTTAAAGGGCGTCTTCTCTTAACTTTTCGCTAAGTCCCTGTGCGAACACTCTATCATATGACATTGGCAAGTAGGGTATACTTTTTTTCAACTGCGTCGAAGTACTGAGACAGCGTGAGATTGCCCGGTCTTAGATTGTTTAACTCTTGATCGATGACATGCATCGGTCTTTTGTGACTGTAGGTAAAATCAAGGCCACTTATGACGTAATTAAGTACAGTGCCGAAGGAGGAGAGTACTGCATCTGAGGCACCCCTAATTTTGTTTCTTATGATGGTAACAACTTTCTAGTGCCGCGAGCTACCATTATATAGTCTGAATAGCTTGTATGAAGCTATGTCCGACTGTCTCCACGAGCCGTAGCACTCTTGGGCTCCTGAAAACTCTGGGACATATTTTATCGCATCGAGGGGCTCCTTACATTTGACTGTGGTGTCGATCCTTACCTCTTTATATGTTCTAACTTTGACGGTTGGGGTGTGCGAAAGTTGTACTTGTATAGTAACTACCTGCGTAGCCAGTGCGTCTATTTGTTGACGCAACCCTTGTATTATTTGTTGGTTTACCGTAGCCTGTTCGGCTACAGCAGCCACCGCTTGAATGACGGTCGAAAGCTGCACTAGGTCCATGGTGGTTGATTGGTTCTGGACTTTGCGCGAGTTACCATACACACACCCTCTCCCACCAAAACAACCAAGATCCACTCCAGCTTCAAACGAAGAACACATACCAATAAATTTGATTAAGTACGTAAAACCAACCCGGCATAAGCTCTAATTAAACAAGGGACCATCGTTCAAGGTCATCAACCCCCATAGGATATCTGGCAACGAGGGTCATAAGAAGAATTCGTCTTGGCAAAGAACCACTAATCAGTGGACATCAATCCTCCATAGTCGTCTTCCAACTTAGAGATGCTGCTTTTATTTTCACTGTAAGTAGAGTGACATTGTGCCCAAAGAAATAAAAATGTGAAGTGGAACGATAATTTTAGTCCCCATGAGGCAATTAAATTTAAATAAATAGAACAAAAATAAATAATAAATTAATAAATAAATAAAACATATAACAAAATACAACAAGGCAAACCGATATACCCAAGAATAAAAAAAACACCAGAAGCAAATTTTAATGTTCAAATATGAATTGCCAATTCAATGCCATTTTGCCTCATAACCACAACGAGTTCGATACGAACAGGTTGTATCGGACCGTTCCGTTCGAACTCGTTTTTGTTCAAACCTTGTGATCGACGTGGTGAGCCGGCCGCCGTGGGTTGCGTTCCGTTGGTTGTTTCAGGGCGACTCAACCGTCGCAACGCTAAGGTGGTGCATTATGTGCAGTGTTGCCAACTCTGAGCCGATAGTTATAACTGTGTTGACTCTTGAAAATAGCCAAAAACAGCCAACCTCACAAAAAATAGCAACAGAAAATAGCCTCAGCAAAATCAGTTGAAAATAACTTTTTTTTTTGTTTTATTGTTATTATTTAAGTAATGAAACCGTGCTAAAATTTTGCACCTTAACAATACAAGCAAAAAATTATTTTTAATAAGCCCATCGCCGAGCGCTTAGCACGGGGATTTATGATAATGGTGGATGAAACGGGGACTTATGTTCGTGGAGGGGGAAGCGTCTTCTCGAAGCCTTGTCTTTTTCGACTTCTAAGCGGCCTGGCGGGAAGTAAATTCCTGGCTAGTTCGCTGCGATGGGTGGTGAGTCTGTCTCTGTACCTGCTGGTGTGTCTATTGATCTGCTCCTCCACAGTATGCAGATTGAGGTCTCGGTGTAAAGTTGAATTCCGTACATACCAAGGACAGTTGGTTATCTGCCTTAGGGTACGATTCTGCAGTACCTGGATGCGATTGCAGTTAGATTTTGCTGCAATCCCCCAAATTTGCAGCCCGTAGAGCCAGATTGGGGCGACACACTGAGTGTACACTTTTCTCATCACCCTAAGTGACATACTGCTCTTTCTGCTCAGCAGCCAACGTAATTGCTGAAGTCTTAGGACGCACCTCTTGCGAGTGGCTTTAAGATGCGGCAAGAAAGTGAGTCGCTTGTCAAGAGTAATGCTAAGATACTTCACCGTTGCTTGTTGCTCCAGGATCTGTCCTTCCATTTGGATTGGTGGGATTGTTCTCATCCTAAGTGTGAAGGTAGGGTTGGACGTTTTTCGAGGGTTTATCTTAAGGTTCCACCTCTTGCACCACGCTGATAGGACTGCAACGTATCCCTGCAGACCGTCTGCTGCCTCAAAGCGACATTTGGAGCTATACAGAACGGCAATGTCGTCTGCATATGTGGCAATTAGAGCCTTCGAGGGGTCCTCCATGTAGTCATCATCTGGTACGGGCAAGTCTGCAGTATAAAATGAGTACAGGAGCGGGCCAAGAACACTGCCTTGCGGGACTCCAGCTCTCATCTGGGCAGGCGCAGAGTAAGTGTCCCGGATCTTGACTTTAAATACCCGCCCTTCCAGGTAGGACTTTAGGAGCAAGTAATATGGTGCTGGTACTAAATCTTTCACCTTGCAAAGGAGACCGTCGTGCCACACCCGATCAAAGGCTTGTTGAATATCAATAAAAACTGAGTTGCAGTATTCAAAGTTATCAAATGCCTGTAGAATGTGCTGCGTAACCCTGTGAACCTGAAAATAACTAGATTTGTTAAAACGAACTGATGAAAACCATATTTTGTATTTATTCGACAAATGTCGCTAGAATTTCGTCAACTTCAACTTCTTGCTTGTTGTATGACAAATTGGTGCCAATTAAACGTAAGGAACTTTCGGGCACCTCGTAGTTGTGGCAGCATTTTCCAACTTTCCGCAAGCCGTATCTGTAATAAATATTCATTTTAAATTATCATCATATATTATAGAATTGATCATTCAATACCTCATTCAAAATGAAATTCAGTTTGAATTGCCATTTTATTTCGGATCTTTCTTTTAATAATTTTCACCTGTCTAAACACTCTCTGAACCTCGGCATTGGACCATGGTAGCGAGAGTAAGATTATCGCAAATGATGCGAGATCATTGAACGGCCTTTGACCTCCTGAATCTGTGTAATTTCGTACTTCTGCCCAAAATTTTTCGTTGTCCTCAACATTATTCCATTTTATATGATGAATTGTCGAGTATTGCGTTAAAATTTGTGTCAACATTTTCTGGAGGCACCTTAAAAAATGACAGTATATCTAGCACACTGCTTTTTTTTGGATGCAATACTTTCTGTACATCGAAAGCATCAATTTTCTACAACATTTGGAAATTATCTGGCAATCTGCTGGTCATTTTTTTTGTAGAGTTATGGCCATTTTTTGCAAAACTATTTTGCGAAACCTAAATATTTTTGTATTATGAAATATAGCTAAAAACTAGCAGAGCTTTTAATAAGAATAGCTGAAACAACCGTTCCTAGCTAAATGGAAAATTTTCTAGTTTTCGGGCATCCAAAATAGCCAGAACTGGCTAGAAAATAGCTGAGTTGGCAACACTGATTATGTGTGATGTGAACCCAATACAACCTCGAGCTCGAACATGCTCGAGCTGTGCTGTTCGTACACATGTGTGGTAGCTGATCACACCGAAGGTTCGTTGTGATCGGATCCAACGGGTCGCTGGTCGTGGACACTACCGTGTTCTGGGGCCCTCTTGTTCTTTCGAGGTTCATTTATTGAATGAATAAAGTGTGCTGAAGTTGGGTTCAGCTAACCCGCACATACATTGCTTATATCTATTTATTGTTTCTTATATTTATACATTTACATATGTATGCAGAAGGCATTGACCGCTTGAGCTGCAAAGTGCATGCTCAGCATTCCCACGCTCCGCGATCGGCTTATGTATAAGCGTTAGATCGTATTACTGGGGCGCTGGATTGCTTACGTAGTTTTGGTGGTCTTTTTGTATATTTATATATTTATATTTATTATGACAAAGTGTCACAATGTATTGACGCTAAGTTATACTCAATCATTTATTGTATTGTTAGGGTAGGTTAGTTCAATATGCTACACCTCCCTTTTTAAAGAAATGACGTAATATATGTAGTCATTTAGTTCTTAATATTATTATTGTTATTGATTTTTCTTATTAACTATTAGCAATGTTTTGTCTCAAAGCATTTTTGTATAATGACAGAATAATACAAAAAATTTATGTTGAATTACGATATTTTTGGATTTATGTTTAACTTTCTTAGAAGGAAAAATAATTAAAAATTTTTTTTTTTTTTTTTTTTTTGAGGTTGATCAGACCTTTTCTTAAGTGAAATGAAACGTTTCATTGATTATATATTTTTAGTCTATCCTTATGTACTTTTTGCTTTTTTTGTTTTGTATCTCTAATTACTATGTTATCTCTGTCTTCTATGGTTTCAACAGTATAAGGGCCTAGATATACTGGATCTAACTTATGACCCGATTCGTTCCTTAGTATAACTTTATCTCCTATTCTTAATTGAAAATCTGAAGTTTTCTTATCATAAAGTTGTTTTCTATAAGACTTAGCTTTTTCTAACATAAGTCTAGCTCTTTTATATGCTATTTCTAATCTAAATTTTATTTCCTTTGAGTAATCTTCTATATTATATAGTGGTTCTATCCTATCTGTTTTATTAAAATTTGCGAACTGCCTTGGTAATCTTCCAAAGACTAGTTCATATGGACAATAATTATGCATGACTGATGGTGTTGTGTTGAAACAATATGTAAAGTATTGTATCCAAACGTCCCAATCAGTTTTATCTGCAGAGATGTATGAACGAATGTATTCATTGAATGTTCTATGACTTCGTTCGATTGTCCCTAAAGTCTGGTGGTGATATGCAGTGGATGTAAGATTTTCAATCTTCATATATTTACACATATCTTGAATTACATTGTTTTTATACTCGGTACCCATGTCCGAAATGAACGTCTTCATTGGACCGTACTTTAGTATAAAATTTTCGAATATAGCTTTTGCGACAGTATTTGCGCTCTTATTCGCTACAGGTATGGTTACTAGATACTTCGTCAAATCACATATTAGTGTGACGATGTATTCGTTGCCATATTCTGATTTCGGTAGTGGACCAACTGTGTCCACTATCACTATATCAAAAGCATTTGTTGGGGTTTCTGTGTGAGTCATTGGGGTCTTTGTATGTGTCGTTGTTTTTGACATTTGGCATTTATGACATCTACGTATGTACTCTTTTATATGACGAGTCATATTTTTCCAATAATAGTGTCTTTTTATTTTCGCTAGCGTTCTTGTAATGCCTGTATGACCTCCTTGAATTGGATCGTCATGATATGTAGACAGTATCGATTGTATCTCTTTTTCAGTTTTTATAATGGTCACCGGCTGGAGTAGCGCTACTCTTAATGATTTCAATTTTATATTGCCCATATTTTTGAAATTATCTATTGAAATGGTTTCAAAGATTTTTTCACTCGGTGCCAATTTGAGTTGGCTGATTTTTAGTATACCGGCTTGCATTTCAAGCCTTTGGAAGAACTGACCTAAATCAAAAATTCCATTGGTATATAAATCGTCAACATCAATTCTTGCAATAACTTTATTTCCTCGTTTTAGTAAACAAATAGATTCAGTTATTCGCAAGGTCACTACTTTTCGTACTTCATCATTTGTTATGACTTCGTGTACGTTGGGCTTAGATACATTTTGGATACTTTGCCTAGGCAATAGTTCCTTATTTGTTACTGTACAGTTTTCTTGTCTACTTTGTTGCCTGGTAGTGACTTTCAGGACTTTATGTTGCATGTCTTTGAGTTCCTTTATATTTATACGTGAGAGTGCGTCTGCTACAAAATTATCTTTCCCCCTTAGGTATTCTACTGTGAAGTCGTATTCTTCAAGCTCTAGCCGCATGCGAGTTAATTTAGAACTGGGATTCGTCATAGAAAATAGGTACGTTAATGGTCTGTGGTCCGTTTTAATGGTGAAATGTTTGCCATAAATGTATGGTCTAAAATGGGTAATTGCCCAATGAATTGCCGCTAGTTCTTGTTCCGTTGTACTCTTATTGCTTTCTCCTTTTGTAAATGAACGTGATGCATAAGCTATTGGGAGCTGAATCCCGTCACGGTTCTGAGTTAGAACCGCTCCGCAAGCTTGTTTACTAGCATCCGTTATAATGCAAAATTCTTTGCGAAAATCAGGATATTGTAATAGTGTGGGGTGCATAAGATTTTCTTTAAGGTATTCGAATGCGTTCTGGCATTCGCTTGACCATTCAAAAGGGACATTCTTTTTACATAATCTAGTTATGTGCCGTGAATAGTCGGCGAAGTTCCTTATAAATCGACGATAATAGTTGCAGAATGCTACAAATCGTCTCGCACTGTCCGCATCATGAGGGACAGGATAATTTTTGATGACGTCATATTTCTTGTCATCTGGCAATACTCCTTTGTCTGTGCATTTGTGACCCAGGAATGTCACTTCGTGCATGAAAAATGAACATTTTTCTGGATGCAACTTTAGGTTATATTTCCTACATACATTAAAAACGTCAGTTAAGTTTTTAATCATTTGTTTTTCGGAACATCCTATCACCATTAAGTCATCCATGTAAAGGAATGCCTGAGAGGGTTCTAATCCCGAGAATGATATAGTCATCATCCTCTGAAATGAATTTGGTGCTATTTTAAGACCAAATGGTAATCGCGTGAAGCGATATGAGCCATTGCTCGTTGAAAAGGATGTTATATTCCTAGAGTTTTCCTCAAGTTCTATTTGGTGGAAACCTGACATTAAGTCAAGGCATGAAAAGTATTTAGCTCGACCTAGTTGATCTAAAATGTCATCAATTCTAGGGAGTGGAAATTTGTCAGAAAGAAGTTTTTTGTTTATTTGACGATAGTCAATTACTAATCGCCATTTTTTCTCTTGTGAATTTGGTAATGATTTTTTTGGTACTAGCAAGAGTGGGCTGTTATATTCAGATACAGACGGTTCGACGATTTTGTCGCTTATTAATTTCCCTACTTGTTTTTGAATTTCCTCAATATGGCTATGCGGGCTTCTATAGTTTTTTATATAAATGGGTTCATCATCTTTAAGTCTTAATGTTTGTTTATAAAAATTATTTGTTGATATTGGTTCGGTTTCCAGTCCGAACACATCACTATACTGTGTGCATAATTCTGTTAATTGATTTTTAAATTGGTCTGGAAAATTTTTCTTTAGTTTTGAAAGTATTTGCTCGCTTCTATTTCCAGTGTCGGTATTATGAATGTCATAATCTTTTAGATTTTCATATTGTATTTTATTTACTTTGACCACTTGGTCGAAATTAGTTGTATTTAGAAGTCGAACGTATACATGTTTGGATGCTGCTATTGTATTTGCAACATAAATCCCACTGTGTATTTCTTGATTAGGAACAAATATGAAATCATTTACAACATTAATGTCTATTTTCCGAATAACTTGTGATCTGGCTGGCAGAAGAACTGTATTGTTGCCAGCGCTATATGTTATCGGAACATATATTGGATAATTTAAATTTTGGGGTCTAATTATAAACCAGTCTTCACTTGGTTTGAAATCTAGTTGACAATTAAATTTCTTTATAAAATCAATGCCTATTATTCCATCACATGGTATTGCAAAATTTGGGTTTACCAAATGGAATTCATGTGGAATAATATATTTTGTTGATTGGAGTTCTATTAAGGTTGTTCCTTGAGACTTTATCACACCTTGGCCTATGCCTTCGATGTTTATTATTTTTTCATTTTGAATTATGAAGTTATCAGAATTTACTTTCAAAAGTGAGATATCTGCACCAGTATCTATGAGGAATGTTAGTTTATTTTCAGTTGAATGATTATAGAAAGTTACGAATATATTAAGACTATAATTGATGGAATGAACTTTTACATTTATTGGTTGTTTCCTAAGGGGTTCTGTTAGTTTTCCGACGTATTTTGCGCGATTCTCACACTGCTATTATTATTATTACCATGGTTGTAGTTTCCGCGGCCTCTCCCTTGATTTTGGCCTCGTCTACCTCCACGGTTATTATAGTTATTATTATTGTTGTTATTGCTGCCTCGGTTGTAATTGTTGTGGTAGTTATTTCTTCCACGATTATAACCCCGGGCGCCTCTATTATAATTATTTGCACCTCGTCGATAATAGAGTACAGTGTTACTTTGACCTGTTATCTCTGTGCAACTGTTTACAAATTTGGAGATGGCATCATTCATGTTTGTGAATGTGCCTGCTTGCATGATAAGTTTTACCTTATCAATGGAGCAATTCTGTGTCATTGCTTTTACAGCTGTTGTAGTGCTGTATTTATTTGCTAAGGATTGGCTGAGACCTTCACTGATATAGGCACCTTCAAGGGCCTTTGTCAGTTTCTCCACCTCTTGGGTGTATTGGTTAGCCGTTTTATTTCTCTGTTGTAGATTCAGAAGTTTGGCAGATATCACTTCTACCGATTCTCCTTTTACTGCACTTGACAGTTGGGTAATGATTGCAGCAATCGTCTGCTCATTACTTATAAGGTTTCTTACATGGCCTTTAAGTTTAGTTTTTATTAGGCTTATTGCTGTCGTTTCATGTGTGCCCTTTAAGCTATCTAGTAGACCTAGAGCATCCAAAAAACTTTGTAGATTTTCTGGTTTACCATCAAACTCTGGTATCAGAGATGTGGCTAGCCTGATAAATTCTATCAACGTCTGTGCCATTTCAGAAATTGTTATTGGTTCAGATTTAAATTCAATTCGGTCGCTTCCTTCTAGCGTTTCAATGTCACTATCGGACTCAGCGCCGCTTGATTGAACAGATTCGTCTAGTTCTTTGAACTGGTCTGTGTTGAATTCAACCAATTGACTTAGACTTTCTGGTACATCTATCAGAATATGCCTTCTTTTCTGATGTTATTTAATCTTGTGTTTAGGGATTTTATAACCCTTAAACATTTGTTATTATGTTCAGATGTGAGCCTATTTGCATATTTATTTACTAATGTAACTATATTATTATATTCACCTACTAATATCTCTATATGATTTTTCAGAGTTTCGGATTTTATTATTGCGTCTCTATTGATACATTTATAAGACTTATCGAACCTGAAACGAAATTCGTCTATTCGTATCGCTATTTCGCTCCATTCCATTCTTTTCGTAAGAAAAAAGTTTTTATTAAGCTTTCTTCTAATCCATATTATTATTTTTTTTTTTAAATCTGGTCTATACGATTTGCCCTATTTATGTAACGTCTTTTAATGATTTTGTTATGCTTAACATAAATTGTAAGCAGAAATTGTAGAAGTAGTACTATTGTAATAATCAGCAATAAAATCCACAACGCATTTATATCGTCTGTGTGATCTATAATTTTTACGTTATTAACTACGTTGGCAGTATTGGCCTTTGCCTCACTAGAATCGCTAAACCATCCCATTTTTTTTTTTTATTTTCAATGAAACGTTTTGTTTGAAGAACAATCAAAAAAAAATGAGATTTTCTATTTATGAGTTTTTTCTCATTATTGTGATATTTATTTATTCTTCTAGAAAATCAAAAATAAAAAATGTTTACGTTTAATGAAGATAAAAATTCTTCTGTCATTAAAAAAAAATTTTTGCAGCTGAATATATATATATACTCAGTAGCGGAGACGTGGAAATATTAGTTGTTAATAAATGTGGTTGGCTCACATATTTGTTTACAATATAAAAAAAAATTGTCCAACCGCATTGTTAGTAAAAAGCCTAACAGATATTAGTGTTTTTCAAGCAGCGGTTTCCCGCATCGGCTTGGGTTTAGAAATTAAAATTAAGGCAAATTGGGGCATTGGCATTTATTTATGCAGCCCGTTTGCGTTGTTTCGCACCTTGCGAAATCTGGCTTTCGATGTCCTCAAGACGCTCTTTGTAGCGTTGTCGGGATGCCTCGTCTCTGGCCAACTGGGTCATTTCCTTGACCAGTCGGCGTTGCCTAAGTAGCTTTACCCTTTGTCCGGAGCGTTTGTGCTTCTTCGGTTCCTTCCTTTCCTGCCTAGCCCGGTACTCAGCTATTGTGAGTGGGCGTGGTCCATCTGCAGGATTTTGCTGCAGAGCTTCTTCCAACGTTGGCAAGTCCCTTTGCGTCGTGGGCTGTGCGGTTGAGAATTGTGGCTCTTCCGCCATCAATTATTATGTTTTTAGTTAATAATAATAACTTCTTGTAGCATAGAATTCTTCCTGCTACGGAATTACCGAAATCTTCGTATGGGTACAGACCGATGCGGTGTCCAGGATGATCCAGGCTGCATCGATGTGGTGTCCAGGATGATGCAGTATCCAATGGAGTGGGAACCAATGGAGCAGCTATCCGTGTTTGAAGGTGCCGTCCAAGGGATGTCCTGGTAGAGTCCTAGTAGGGTCCTAGTGATGTCCTAGTAGGGTCCTTCGTGTCCTTCGTGTCCTGTCACGGTCGCCATGTTCTGGGGCCCTCTTGTTCTTTCGAGGTTCATTTATTGAATGAATAAAGTGTGCTGAAGTTGGGTTCAGCTAACCCGCACATACATTGCTTATATCTATTTATTGTTTCTTATATTTATACATTTACATATGTATGCAGAAGGCATTGACCGCTTGAGCTGCAAAGTGCATGCTCAGCATTCCCACGCTCCGCGATCGGCTTATGTATAAGCGTTAGATCGTATTACTGGGGCGCTGGATTGCTTACGTAGTTTTGGTGGTCTTTTTGTATATTTATATATTTATATTTATTATGACAAAGTGTCACAATGTATTGACGCTAAGTTATACTCAATCATTTATTGTATTGTTAGGGTAGGTTAGTTCAATATGCTACAACCGTTTCAGGGCGACTCAGTCTTGTTCCCATGCAACTAGTTAATTTCGCATGTTTAAGCCGTCCGTTGGCCTTTTATTCAATGGCGAGTATTTTTGGCACCTGATACAGCAAGACAAATTTTCAAACGGTGTTAGCGTTGACAAATTTTATCCTCTTTTATTGTTTGATTTTCATCAGTCCTTTGATGGACTCCTGGTATGGAACATATTGGAAGACTTGGAAGGAGTGGTGGACGTTCACAAAACATTTTGTCCACCAAATTTTTCAACCTCACCCTGTCTAAACAACTTAAACAGGAAAAGAGTATTTTGAACATGAAACAGCAATCAAAACAAATTGTCAAACATCCAATCACCATGGAGAATGGAGCCTCTTGTTGTGATGATATTTGTTTATCACAATACTTGTGCGTAACTGGCGGTTTATACACAGCCTACAACCATTACAGTTGTATGGAGGTGGTGAACTGTTTGAGTGACACTCAAGAATTTCATCTCGAGGCTCCAATCGAAGTGATTCAAATATAACTCCTAACCCAAAATAACAGACTAACCATCTGAAAAAGAGGAGAAAATGGCCCTATCAGATCATTGCAAGAGATTTCCAAACTTATTTTACAAAGAAAACGAGAAATTAACCTTTTCTATTACTATGAAACACAACATTCCTGTTTTTGTTAGACCTTTTAGATACAGCCATACCCAGAAGGGCGAAAAGGAGGTTTTGATGGATGAAAACTACATAAAAACCTTTGAACTATGCAAGACTTTTATGTGTAACAATGCGGTACCCCAATACCCAAATTTTACCACACCTTTTATTTTAACCACAGATGCCAGCAATGCTGCAATTGGGGCCGTGTTGTCTCAAGGTCCCCTAGGTAGTGACAGGCCTAGAGCTTTCGCTATTAGAACACTGTCAACCCCAGAATCAGACTATTCTACTATCCAAAAATAACTATTAGCCATAGTTTGGGAAGTTAAATATTTTAGACCTTATCTATTTGGACAGAAGTTCACCTTAGTGACAGATCACAAACCGCTGGCCTAGTTAAAAAATCTTAAAGAAACCAACTCCCTGATGGTCAGGTGGAAGCTAAAATTGTTTAAATACCCGTATGAGTTCGATGTGGTATACAAAAAGTTTCCCTAAACGTAGTAGCCGATGCATTAACCCCACTTGACACCCCTTTTAAAAATAAAATCAGACGACCAACCTTTCATAACCAAACCATTATAGAAATCTTAAAATCTATTCTACGACCCAACAAAAAACACATCAGACCAAATTTTCGAAAGCATACAACGCGCGTATGCAAAATTTCTTTGCACCAACCAAAATTTATAAAGTATTCAGGTGCAATTCCTTCATAAGGGTAATCCTTACACCCAAAAAACAATTAGAACATATCTTACAATATTATATCAAACATAACCACCAATTCATTGATGAAACTCATCGCCACCTAACTTGTGAAGTTTAATTCCCAGCTTTAAAATCTTTGATAACCCAACTTATCAATAAATGCGATATTTTCCATACCTTAAAATATGATAGACAACCGCAAAAACTAGTTTTTCCTCCGAAACTCCAAACAAACCACTAGACGTGGTCCACATCGATTTTTATACCATTAACGGACAAACCATCAACACAATGATCGACAAATTTTGCGGACGGATATACAATTGCATCGAGAGATTCTGTAAACATAACCAAAAGCCTGATGTATTATTTCAAAATGCACGGTGTACCCCAAAAAATAGTGTGCGACCAGGGCCCCGAGTTCGCGGGTTTTGAAGAAACATTGCTCCCAATATGATATAACTCTCCATACTACATCCTTCCAACAGTCTTCCAGTAATGCTCCAGTCGAAAGACTCCATTCCTCTCTGGAAAAAATTATTAAATTAAATCTAGACCATGAAGAGACCCTTTCGGAAACATTTTTGACCAATAACAATTCATTTCATTCAACAACTAAGTTGACTCCATATGATTTATTTACTGGAACGCACATCTTTAACAAGAATTATCAACTCACCAGCTATCAGGATTATTTAAGAGAACTAGAAAACCCGGCGAACTCCGTTTCGTCACCAGGTGGCTTCGTTTTCTGTAAAATTTCGTTTGGTGATTAAAAGATGAAGAAACATTTTTTTTTGTATTATATTTGAAAAGGAAAAATTTTATTTAATTTCACAACAGTAATGAATTCATTTCGAAAACAAAAATAAAGTGTTATTTAGTTGAACTTCTCTGAGTAAATGAAAGTGAATCCAACGCAACGTATAACTGCCCAAGCGAAAAACAATAATTTTCTAAATTTATCCTGCAAACACTAAGCGATTGGCCTTGCGACTTGTTAATTGTCATTGCGAACGCAAGGCGAACTGGAATTTGCAATCGTTTGAAGTCAAACGGAAGATCAGTCGGAATCATTCGTATTCGAGGAATACATACATTTTCACCTGTGTACTTTCCGTTAATAATGGTTGCCTCAATCAAATTCAGCATAAGTATTTTTGCCGAAAGTCGAGTACCGTTGCAAAGGCGCTGTGGATTAAAATAACGCTATATCATAATAACTAATAAGTGTACCAACTTTAAGTTGCAAGTTATGTAGTTGAAATCCTGGTAACTCCAAAGAGTTCAAAAACTCCGTTGGATAATGTACTACATCATCGGGAGTTGTTATGGAATCAACGGATTTGTATGTCAACAAATCGCCATCAATTTTTGATTGAATGGTGCAATTCAGTGCGTCTACATCATTATTCTTTGCGACAAGAATTGCTTCTTGACTTGACCAAGCATAATTCTGATAATTCTCACTAATGTTTGGGAAAACATTTTCAATAAGAGCTAATTGAGAGTCTACAAATCTGGGAGTTTTCCATTTCCAACAGCTAACAATTGTTTGGAAAATTGGCAGCACTTTGATCATTTTGAAGTTGAACTCTCATATTAGTTTTTACTTTATTCAATAAAGATGGTGCCTTCAGGCAAGCATTCAATTCATCTGCAGGCATTCCACGGGGAATTACTGGCAACGTCGCCTGCCAACAATATCAATAAGCCGCCAAAGATGTTGTTATTTCGCCGAAGATCCTTCAGTGTGAAGTTATTGCTTCAAGTGATGTCTTATGTGTCAATGAATTGCATCAACAATTTTCCCATTACACGGAAATATTGTGCTTAAATTAAAGAGTGGCAACTTAAGAGCAGAATGTGCAGTACGACCGCCATATGGTGGTATTTCTAGATAGAAGAGTCGCCGCAATTCCAGATGATGCTAACGCCAAAGCTATGTCACATCTTGATCGAACGGTGTCCAAAATCAATGAAATGACGAATGTTTTCCCTGTTCCTCCAGGTGCGCCCAGGAAGAATAGACCACCAATATTATTGTCCACCGCTTGCATTAATGTTCGGTAACTTTGTTTTTGCTGTTCATTCAGCAACGGCACATTATTTCGAACGAATTCCTGCAATGTATCAACATTATACTGCAGCTCTGGATTTAATTCTTGGATGAATACATCGTGCATCGATCAATTTGGCGCAATCATTCCTACTTCAATCAATAGCTTGTTTGCAATAGTTAAGCATTGATCCTCAATCAGAATCAATCCATCATTCTAGATTTCATCGGTTAGTTTGATCTCAGAATTATTCGTTTGAATGCGCAAGCGATGCAAGACATCTTCACATATGTCGTCTTTGTATTTGTTTCATAACTAAATTGGTCGTGAAGGAAAACATTTGGTGATGATAATTGCGAACAGCGTTTGTATTTGGTACGCATTTGATGAAAAAACTGAATTCGCAAGTGTTAAATCCCAATGAGAATCGTTCTCCAGCAAACCCAACAGTTGACATGCTTCTCGATATGTTTGGCATTGGTGGTCGTTCACATTTTTCAAATGCGCAAATGATTTTGGTCCACGTACATTTACCAACAGCAGCCGCAAACAAAAACATTTCTAGGATGAACAGTATACAAGCGACCTAGTGCATCAGTGGAAAACACCTGTCGCCAATCTGGAACTGGGGTTCCCTGTTTGCGACGTTGGAATTTCTTTGTTGATTGATTCCAAGTATAATACTTGGGCATTTCAACGTACATCAGCGTCTCTGCGAATAGATCTGCTTCACACATTGCAAACGAGCTAGTCAATGTTGTCGATGGTGGTCTATCAGCTCGTTGTGCCGCACTAGCCTCAGTGAAGTAAACTCTTTGGCCATTTTCCAAATGCACTGATAAATGTGCAACTGTGGGATATCTTTCATTAAATTGAAAAGACAATAATCGCCACAGTGTCTCATTAGTACTGACGGATCTGCCCATTTGGAAGTTGCTGATTTCGTCATTCACGTTTTCCGACGCAATACCAAACACAGCCATATCGCTGCCTTTTGCGACCTACTTGCACAAATATTTGATTGATTTGGCCGTATGACAACTCTCAACGTTTGCATGTCTTTCGAATTTCGTAGTAGCAGCGGGCAATATGGTACAATGAATTCATTTCACCGCCGACGATAAAATGGATATCCGTCGTTCCATGTGACTGTTTCAGGTACTAAGGGTCGTGGATATCGTTTTGCACACTTTCCATTAGCCATGCAAGGCGATAATGGATTTAATGCACCGCACGGTCCATGCACCATCTGTGTCGTCACAATGTCGTGTAGATGAGGATAAGTGACTGGATCAGGAATTTCAGGTGATATGATGTCATCCACTTCATTTGAATGTAGTTTGTTCAACAAACAAATTAGGATATGAGCATGCGGTAGTCCACGCTTCTGCCATTCCACCGAGTACATATATAAAACAACGCGTGTCCCCAAAAACTTGATACTTAGTAATAACATCCTTCATAACCTAGAGTTTTTGGTGAAATACTCTGGCAATTATGTCATGGCGATCTTGCGGGTTTTGGCCCGATTTAAACTCACGTTCAATTTCCGTCCACATCGGATTGCATGTGAGCGTAATAAATTAATCCGGAGTTCCATAATATCGCACGTACGTCAAAGCGTCTTGAGCGTATTCGTGCATGTGGCGTGTTCTTCTGATATAAGATGATGGGAGAATCGTCAGATGTCCAATATTCTGAACATTTAGATCTGAATGAATAGCATAGTATATAGTTCTCAGATCGTAGCTTTGTCTGAATGAATCGGATGAACGCTCAACGTTCGGTTTCGACTTTGACATACATGTCGACAGCAAATTGCTGGAATAGCCGACTGCACTTCAGAATGACATTCTGCTCATGTGTACGAATCATCATACGTTACGCATAGTAATTCATTGCGCTTAGATTTTTATTCGTTGATACGCCTGAAAATGCAAATTAAATGAATCGATAATAGAAACCAATAGTAGCATTAATAGCAATAATTAGTGTGTGAATATTGTACCTGTAATTGGATCGACCATCTCAACGTGATGCCCTTGCCAATAAATGATTGGATATTGTAACACATCGTACAAACGATGTGTCCCGTTTACACGATGCATGATATTGCTTCTTCGCTGAACCCAATGTCTCGCGATTTAGTTGGATCGCCAACAATAATTGCAGCAACATCATTAACGGTGAGTGCATTAAATCTTCGCACATGTTCGCACAAAAATGCTTTCAACTGTTGAATAATTCTTCTCTTTAACTGTTGTGTTCTCTGTATATTGCACCGCACATTCAGCTGATCCACCACCGACGAAATGAAATATATAGTATTTGCAGAATTTGATGCGGTTCATCTGGTGTTAGCATTGAACCATGCAAATGATATATTTGTCCTTGTATCTGTAATATGTATGTATATGTACTTGTTATGCGCTGCAATTTATTGTGTTGGTGTGAGTGATTGGTTATGTGTGTTGTATCTTTTACCTTGCAAGTCGGCATGAAGCCGACTTCTCGAATGATATTAGCTCCAAAGGAAGGCATGCGAAAGCAGTTATTGTATTCAAGGATGTGTTTAAGAAAATGGCTGAACAATGGTTTCAGTGGTTGTGGTGGTGTAAGTAATGGATCCAGTTTGACTTTTCCACTTGCGCAGCACAATCCAGCCGCTTCTCTTTTGAAGTTTAACGCATTGCAATATCGGCATATAGTCGTCATTGGTCCAATATATAAGTTTTCATCATCACGATAGTTCGCAGTGGGATTATTTTGGAATGCCAATCGATTGTATGATGCCAATGATCTTTGTGTGCTCACGCGTTGTCTCCATCGGACATTTTCTCTTATTATATTTTGTCTTTCTTCGCTTAAGTTCCGTGAATACAAGTTAACAACAGAAAAGAACCTTTGATTATCTGATTCGGCAACTAAATAGTTTTACATAAATAATACCCTAGCAACTAAGTAGATTCACACAAACAATGCTGACGCGCCCAAGATGAGTTCAGCACCCCGCGCTATCTGGAGGGCCGAATTGCAATACATGAAATGGACTTCGACGCAGGATAGGACTACATATTTGGCGCCCAACTTCACCAGACCAACAACAACAATTTAACCTAACAGGATAGTTAAGTTAGGAAAACATGTAAGTTTTGATGAGTGAACTCAGCGACACCCTCGAGAGTTTATAGTACAAGATATATTGCATATCTTTTGTTTTTCTATTGCGTAAAATCGCAAACAAACAAAAAATAATAATATAAAATAATAATAAACAAATAAGTTATTAAAAAATTAATAAACAAAAAAAAAATATTCTTATTAAATTAAAAATAAATTGCATACCCCAAGTTACCCTATGTTTCTTGCGGCGAGAGTTATATATTTTGTGAAAATCTTTTTTACGATAAAAATTGTCTACTTCCATTCTATTTTTTTGCGCAACGTAATTTTGTTGTTTCACGGAAGCCGATCAGATGTGCTCGGCAAAAATATATTTGTGGAGTGCAAACCATTAGTCAATGAGTTGCGCAGGTTAATATAGAGATATTAAAGTCGAATACGATTGTGACGACGGGTGGAATTTAGAAACACAAGGCTTTCGTCCTACGACAAGTAACATTACATACATGGACGCTGCCCAGCTACAGGCAATAATAATCTGGAGCCGTTAGCCAGGCTTTAGCCCAGCAAGAGGCTAGGCTGACTCAGGTGTTTCAAACACAATTAGAGGAGGTTAAACAACAGATGCAAAGCTTGCGTGTGGAAGCACCGCAAGTGGAAACCTACAAAAAAATAACTGTAGACCCAAACATTCGATGTGAAGTCAAGCTTGACATCGTTAAAACCATGCCAGATTTTACGGGAGACCAGGATGATTATGTGTCGTGGCGACAGTCAGCCGCAGACGCATATGAAATCTTCAAACCATATCATGGCAGCGAGGCTAATTACCAAGCCGTCTCTATTATCAGAATTAAAATCAGGGGATCGGCAAGGGGGCTACTAGTTTCCCATAAAACAGTCTTAAATTTCGATGTCATAATTGCTCGATTGGACTGCACCTACGTGGACAAAACGTCACTGCGTGTTCTTCGGCAGGGACTTGAGACAGTCAGCAAGGGGAACTTAGCCTGACGCAGCATTACGACGACGTAGAGAAACGGTTGACATTGATAACAAATAAGATCGTTATGACACACGAACCGGACAGTGCTATTTTATTCAATACTGAGGTTAGAGAAGATGCCCTCCATGCGTTCATTGCAGGTCTCAGGCAACCCTTAAGAGCCATAGTCTTACCTGTTCAACCCAAGGATTTGCCCTCAGCTTTAGCTTTAGCTAGGGAATTCGAACGCACTACCTTTGCTGCCACGTATACAAGGGCTTTGGAAGATAAGGCACTCACCTATGAGCAGCGAAAAAATCAAAGCCGTTCACGAGAGCCACAAGGAAAAAATAGCGGGCCGAAGATGGCCAGGAGAAAAGCCCTCACTTTTATAAAAAATAAAATAGGCCACAACAGGATAATTCGCCCCAAAGCACAAGCAAATACCATAATAAGTCACCTGAGCCTATGGAATTAAACTCCACTATGACACAGATTAGACAGCCTACCGCCTTCGGAAGAGATCAACCCGCAAATACCACAAGCGAGAGTTTCCGAGGCCATAAAAGGCCAGGTTTCACACGTATGACAGGTCAAAGACGTCAGAGAGTGCAAAATACCTTGCAACAGGCTGACGATAAGAATGACAGGGAATATGAAAGCGCCGACGCAGCGGCCGTTACCGAAATAGATGAGGAGTCTGAAGATAATGATCAGATAAATTTTTTAGGGAGCGCTCCCGGCTGCCGTTCATTGAACGACAGTTACAGGGAAGACAACTAAAAATTCTAATCGACACAGGGGCAGGGAAAAACTACATCAAGCCCGTAAAGGAGCTAAAAAATGTGGTGCCGGTCGAAAGAAATCGCAGACCTTTTGCAAAAGGAACAATTAAGAACCTACATACTATGGCAGAAACGAGTTGCTCGAAACCCTTCCACATAGAGGGGACGGCGATAATTTACTACAAGAATTGTTCCATCCTGATAAATGAAATTAGCTTTGACGGCACAGAAATATTTTTTCATAATGACATCGAAATGATTGCAAAAACCGCATATTCCAAACATCTCAATAAACGCAACCATGGGAGACCCTAAATTGGAACTTCTTAAATTTGATCATCAAAATAACGAAGCGAATATTCTCAACATTAAAGAAACAACAGCCAACCAAAATATGCTGATTTACTTCTTGGCAGCATCAATGGTCGCAGTCATGGCCGTATCGATCTATCACAGAAAGAAGATCGTGTTCGTCCCACACACTTCAGAGCCAGCGCTCGTGCCAACCATAGCTTCGTTATGGCCGTCACTTTCGTCTAGGGAGGGAGGAGTTACCACACACGCACCCTCTCCCGCCAAACCACCAACACTCCATCCATCTGCTGAGTTTATTGTCGCACTTATGATCCGAGCGGACATGGCTCAATAGATTCCGACACACCGACTCGTGAGTCGAACCCCGTCTCCCTCCACCTCCGCCTACAATTCTCCCGACGCTGAGCCAGCACAACGCCCTCAACAATGTGACTCATTGTAAACGGATATGGCGCAGTGACGAATGATATGAGCTGATGCAGCAGTCTACATTGGGAAACAGAGCCTTAGTTATAATTGAAGTTAACTTTAAAATTCATTCGAAGAATGAGCTTCAAACGAAGAACACATACGAATAAATTTTATTAAATACATAAAACCAACCCGGCTTAAACTCTTATTAAACAAGGGACCACCGTTCAGAGGTCATCAATCCCCATAGGATATCTGGCAATCGCTTTAGTATGCCTTTTTGTCCCTATATTGTGGGAACTGCTTTCTCATGGGATGTTTAAAGCCTAACAACTGAAATCATTGTAAGTGGCTAATCGTAACTTGGGGTTTATTAAGTATTGTTATCATCGGTGTTTCCCATGGGAATGCAGGAGTTAGTACTAACCGCCAATAAAAAAAAATTTTAATTGTAATGTAAATTTGCTTCTTTATAAATTTGTTTATATGTCGTATATACAGACAAATAAAATCTGAATATTTATGTGTTTTCATTTTGAAACGCACGAACAGGAATTGTCGATCCTAATCAACAGCCACCTGTAGCTAAATTGGTAATAACGAAACTATTTTTGCTTATTCGATTCCCTATTTCTACAGACTTAAATAACGGATGATTAAAAGATCTCACTTACATTTTGTTTGTGTTTTTTTTGTTTGTTTTCGCACACCTCGGTCACAGTATATTAGTATATTATATTATATTATTATATTATTAGTATATTAGAATTAAGGATTGTTTTTTCCGACAATTTGTATGCAATTTATGGTAAAAGAGAAAAATTCTTAGAAACATGTTTTTCAGTATATAGTTTTTTTCACGACACTTTTTTCTTATATTGTATGAATTAAAGATTGTTTTTCCCAACGATTTGTATGCAATTTAAAAAAGAAAAATTCCTAAACGATGTTTCCCATTATATAGTTTTGCACTATACTTTTTGTTTGAGTTTTAAGAACATAGGGAACATATAGGATTGTTTTTCGCGACGATTTGTAGCAATTTAAATGAAAAAATTCTTAGAAGATTTTTCTCAGTATATAATTTTTTACGATACTTCTTTTGTTTCTGGGTAATATTTTTTAAAAAACTTTGGGTCGCGTATACGTATTTTTATTGGGCGCCATTATTATTATGTTATTAATATTTGTACCAGATATTTACAGAGTAGAGATATGTTTTATTATTTTTGGGTATTTTATTGAGAAGCGGGGAAAAGTCTGATGAGTTAGTTTTATATTTATTTATTTGCAAGGAGGACCGCTCGCTTTTCGATATAAAATCAGAACTGAAGATTACACAAAATATTTTTGACTTAAAGCTACCAAATATGATACTCACAGCGGCCACAAGGATGCAGTGTCTGCAGGCTGTGCACGAGCATCCGGTAAAAATGCTAGGTCAGCAGTTTGACCGACGATAAGCCGATGTTAGCGAAGCTGGTTTACTTTTGTTAACTTATACACATTTTCCGAAAATTAAAGAAAAGTTTAAGTTTACTGGCGTCTGATAAAACAGACGAAATAAATACTAGGCCCAACGTATTCACAGAAACCGACAGAATGTCGACGCTACGCTTTGCGATCAGTTTTCACGACGTAGAAGAATGCATGCTCATTTATGATGGCACAAACACTACTCCAGTCGAAGTATAAAGAGAAGAATACGAAGAACAGGCGGCGCTCATGTATTGGAATAATTTCCAGAAGTTCATATTTGCAAAAAAACGCAATAAAGAGAATCGCATAACTGTGCTGAGCGAAAAAGGTTTAAACTCGTGGAATTCTCTCAAAATAGCATTGCTAGCTGATTTAAGTCGAGTGTAAGAACCAAGCTAAGACCAACTGGCGCAAACGAAACGTGGCAACAACGAGTGTGTTTTCGAGTACTTTTATAGAATGAAAGTAGAATGAAAGAAATGTTGCTTCTCAAGGTAAAATTCCAGATGACGCTTTCATACAGTATTTAATTGACGGAATTAACGAAAAAAGTGTAAACAAAACTGTTGCAAATGTCCCTATGTGTGTGCTTGTATACGAATACATGAACATGACCATATACGGACATAAGTATAAGCCTCATTGATCTGTTAGAGCAAAGAATATGACCAATACATATGCAAATGTTAACGGGACTATTTCACTGGAAGGAATCGCTGTCTCTCTTTATGTTTTTGTTCGGTCTCTTTGCAATGCTGAGATCGAGTTCAGTTGCTTGTAGACGACGAGTGCGTGCACATCGAAAAGATAAAATAAAACAAAACTGAATTTCACACAAGTTGCTGTTGTTTAATTATTTAATCTGGATATTATTATTACTTTGAATAGGTTATGGGCCCAGACACAAAGCAATCAAATAATTAGTGCTTGTGAAGATTCATACATATGTGAATAAGAACAAGAACAAACGCAAGCGAAAATTTAAGTTTGTGTGTAAGTTAACTGGAGTTACATACTTATTGCGTATTCCCGCTTTAACGTAACAGTATCGAGTCAAGATCTAAGCTTTGCTTAAGAACTTAGGGTAATCTTAAGAGATCTAATTAGTAATAAGCAGTCGAGATTTGGAGATCAGAAGCGTCGGTCATCGCCACGCACAAACATACAAATTCGCCTCATCAAATGCAGACCGCATTTATTCTATGATTTATACTTACACAAATAAATATAATTGGCAAAAAAATTAACTTAAATTGGCGCCCAAATATATCTAAAACCCACGATATCAAAAGGAGACAACTCAATATAAACCCACCATATTAAAAGGAGAAACACAACAGCTAGAGCAGACCTACTCAAGCGGAGATTACAATAAAAAATAATAGAAATCACTATATATTGCAAAACACCAAACAAATTGTAAGTACAACGCCCCTTGATTAATTATTAAAAAATAAAATAAAAAATTGTTCATGCAAATTGTTCGAAATATAAAATAAAAAATTTGTTCATGCACACGTGAAGGTTATTGAAGGTTATAAATAACACGTTGATGAGTGACGGTGACAAAGAGATAGACGACTTAATATCAAGTTGGAATAGAATATTAAAAGGGACTAGACAATTAGAAACCGCAAGCAAAAAAGCGAAATCAGAAAAAAAAACAAGTGAGAAACGTAATCTTCGGCTTGCCGATGATGGTATACCCTTGAAAACAAAAAAGTTTTCCATACAAAGACTTGTTTTCATATCGGTCGTATGTATGGCAGCTATATGATATAGTCATCCGATCCGGACAAAACCTTTACAAATAATGTACGGCTATGTCAATTAAATAAATGTTGAATTCGGTTGCAATAGTTTTGAAAACAAAAAAATTTTCCATACAAAGACTTGTTTTCATATCGGTCGTTTGTATGGCAGCTATATGATATTGTGGTCCGATCCGACCAATTTTTAAACTTGATCTGCGTGCAACAAAAATAATGATCTGGTAAAAATTTCAAAACGCTAGTATAAAACTACTGTCTATTTTTTGCATAGAAACAGACGGACAGACGGACAGACGGATAGGTCGTTTGTATGGCAGCTATATGATATAGTGATCCGATCCGGATCAAACTTTTACAAATAATGTATAGCTATGTCAAATGAATAAATGTTGAATTCGGTTGCAATAGGTTGGAAAACCAAAAAGTCTTCCATACAAAGACTTGTTTTCATTACGGTCGTTTGTATGGCAGCTATATGATATAGTGATCCGATTCGAATCAAACTTTTACAAATAATGAACGGCTATGTCAAATGAATAAATGTTGAATTCGGTTGCAATAGGTTGCAAAACAAAAAAATTTTCCGTACAAAGACTTGTTTTCATATCGGTCGTTTGTATGGCAGCTATATGATATTGTGGTCCGATCCGACCAATTTTTAAACTTGATCTGCGTGCAACAAAAATAATGATCTGGTAAAAATTTCAAAACGCTAGTATAAAACTACTGTCTATTTTTTGCATAGAAACAGACGGACAGACGGACAGACGGATAGGTCGTTTGTATGGCAGCTATATGATATAGTGATCCGATCCGGATCAAACTTTTACAAATAATGTTAAGCTATGTCAAATGAATAAATGTTGAATTCGGTTGCAATAGGTTGGAAAACCAAAAAGTCTTCCATACAAAGACTTGTTTTCATTACGGTCGTTTGTATGGCAGCTATATGATATAGTGATCCGATTCGAATCAAACTTTTACAAATAATGAACGGCTATGTCAAATGAATAAATGTTGAATTCGGTTGCAATAGGTTGGAAAACAAAAAAATTTTCCGTACAAAGACTTGTTTTCATATCGGTCGCATGTATGGCAGCTTTATGATATAGTGGTCCGATCCGACCGATTTTTAAACTTGATCTGCGTGCAACAAAAATAATGATCTGGTATAAATTTCAAAACGCTAGCTTTAAAACTACTGTCTATTTTTTGCATAGAAACAGACGGACAGACATATAGACGAACAGACGGACATGGCTATATCGACTCGGCTGGTGATGCTGATCAAGAATATATATACTTTGTGGGGTCGGAGATGCTTCCTTTAATGCGTTACACATTGCTGGACAAAATTATAATACCCTTTTTCAAGGGTATAACTAGTAAAATGGATATAGTTAAATAAAAACCAGAAATTGTGTCAGCTATAATATTAGGAAGAGCGCTCCTGGGTACAGTTTGAAACCACATTGAAGGGCCTTGGTAATACAGTTACTCTTGCTCTGCCTATTTTGGGTTGTTAATGCCAACCAATGCCTTCGATCCGAAGACTAGACATGTCCCGTCACCGACGCCAAACTTTCAGAGATAATTCAATTAAAATCTTCAGTTTTGTAGTTCTCGAAAGTGAGCCACTTGAAAATTATCGGCGTGGACGGCTACATCTACTGTAACGAGAAGGCTGCAACTCTTGTTACTGGGTGCACCTACAACTAGAGATACCAGGTTCAATATAGTATTGTGCTTTTGTCGAACTTAAAACGTTTCTTGCACTCCGTTGACATGTGGTCCGTTTCAAAGTACTTTCGTTCCAAACCTTTCACCCTTATCTCTAAGAACTCCAACATTGTGGGGAATGTATTTTTATCGAGTTTCTCTTTTTCTGCTTGAATCGACCCCTGTTGTTAATGTCAACGTAATAAGTAAGCAAAACTACTTAAAACGCATCCCATATAGGCTATTGATTCCTAGTCCATTCATTAAGGCAATGGTCCCTAGGGTCGTAATAATTGTCCTCTTTCAGCTCAATATTTTCCGACAAAAAAGAAAAAAATAAGTTTTTGGCAAAATAATCAAATTATATTTCATCGAGGAATTACAAAAAAAAGAGTTGCTTCAAGAGAAGTATGGTCGATTCGAATCCGAGATGTCGGAAGTCGTTTAAGGTGCTGATAGCTTCCAAGAAGTACCACGTACAGGACGCTCCTTTCAGAGCATGCCCCCGCCTAGCACAACTGGCAGGGAGCTTCTTATGGTTAGCCGCCCAAGCCAATTAAACAATCTTAACCAGAAATCAGTTGGAAATAGTCGTCTATTACCGCAAATTGAAAAAAATAGTAAAACGCTCACATTCCAGCCGGCTTCAGTCTCTTGGCAAAAAGTTCCTTCCAAGAAAAGAAGCCTACCAACCTCACCGAAAAGTTAAAAAAAAGAGCGCATATAATCGAACATAATCGAAACCATCTCGCTTTAAATAGAATTGCTGCTCTTGCAAACCATGATGACTGTCAAGAAAGCGAAAATAGCATGGACTTTCTCCAGGTCTAAACCTGGAGCTCAAACTCCAGTGACAAAGAAGTCACCAAAACATAGTCAAATAACAGTACTTGCTGTCAGCGACGTACCTGCCTTGGAAAAGCTTCTCGACTCGGCGGTATCGTCTGACTCATATGAACTCAAGATCGCGCGTAATGGCAACTGGCGCATATACCCCCGTGACTCTGATGCCCACAGAGCTATCACTAAAAAGCTACCATCAGTAAATCTCCAATACACTCACTTCTGCCTCCCGGAAGACAGAGCCTACAGGGTTGTGGTGTGCAACTTGGCTGCTTCTACCCCAGTCGAGCAAATTTTAAATGCGTTCACCTCCCAAGGTCCCCCGCTGTAGTTAATACTTATAATCCAAAGGTGAAGTCACAGAATGTTTGCTCCTGTAAGTCGCAGGTGAACCTCAACATCCTAGCCAAACGGTAATTGATGGCTCCCTCACACAAATCATCATCTCAATGCAGCAGACCATTGCTGGTCTTCAAAAAACCATCGCTAAGCTATTTGAAGTGATCAAAGAACTCAGAGGTTCTAAGTCGTTGACGCAGCGCAATTAATGGCTTGTGAACTGCGCCTCGGAGCCTGGAACGCTCGTAGCATTATCTCAAATGCTAATGAGCTTAAGGGGTTTTCAGCAAGCACGAAATTGATGTTATGCTTATTTCAGAGATACTCCTACACGACGGGTCCTACCACAATATGATAGGTTACAGCTGCTATAGAGCAGATCACCCAGGAGGGATTAGTGCACTATCACCTGCATTCGATCACAACAAATCACCTACGAATGGCGACGGTAAAAATTTCCACTAATTTGGGCGAAATTACGGTGTCAGCTGTGTACCTTACTCCAGGCCTGCCTTGGAATTCCTCTGAGTTTGATAATCTCCTTGGTCAACATGGTCAAAAGTTTATCATTGGAGGTGATTTTAACGCTAAGCATCGCCTCTGGGGTAGTATAAAAGCGAATGCTCGAGGCTCAGCACTTCACGATGTTATTTCCGGCAGCTCAACTCAAGTTGTGGATACAGGCAGACCCACTCACTACCCGTATAACACGAGGAATGTACCTTCATGTATCGACTTCTTCTTGTACAAAGGTATAGCTAACAGTCTACTATCAGTACGCGAAGAGTATGACCTATCTTCTGATCACTTGCCGCTGATCGCTTCACTAACAACGTCACCTCATAGTACCACCCCTATTAGGATGCTCGTTCCACCTGGTGCGAATATAAGGCTGTTTCAGTACGAACTTAACAATGCCTTTAACCTCAATACAGAGATAAATACAGCAGACGATATCGAGAAAGCGGTTGAAACTTTTATGAAGAATATCAAAGATGCAGCTCAAATTGCAGCTCATGGCGGCGCAGTTCACCTATGCAACGTGCGTAGCAACATCGCTCTCTCTCCGGAAGCAGTAGGACTTTTAACTCTCAAGGAACGTCTCCGGCGTAAGTTCATCAGGACCAATGATCCAATAATTGACAGGCTGTACCGAAGGATATCAAATCGGGTGAGAAAAGTACTGGACAACCTGAAAAAAAAAGCAACTGACGCGTTCCTTGTACTGATATTCAGCTGTGCTCTTCGACTGGGACACTTCCCAAGCGCCTGGAAGAAGGCGAATATCATTATGCTCCATAAAAGTGGGAAGCCAGCAGAGGAATTAGACTCCTATCGCCCAATAAGCCTGCTTCCAGCATTCGGCAAATTACTTGAGAGGTGCATCCTGAGAAGATTGCTTGAGTCCCTAAAGGTTTTAGACTCAGGCATGGCACACCTGAACAGCTACACCGCGTAGTAAACTTTGTACTTTGGAAGGTTTCCATGGAAAGGAGTACGTCGTTGGAGCTTTTCTGGACATCCAGCAGGATTTCGACAGAGTTTGGCATGAAGGACTTCTGCACAAGCTTAAAAGGGAACTAAATCCTCAGCTCTTTTTGATAATAAAAAGCTTTCTCCACGAGCGATTCTTTAAGGTAGTACAGGACGGACTGTCCTCCCAAACAAAAAGAGTCAGAGCAGGTGTACCCCTGTATACGCACGACATGCCCTCAATGACATGCTAGTTGCCACCTTTGCTGATGACACTGCAGTCCTGGCCAGAGATACTTGCGTCTATACAGCCACTGATACGCTTCAGCTTTATCTAAAAAAATTGGAGAACTGGGCCCTACGCTGGAACATCGCAGTCAATCCGGAAAAGTGTGTTTCCGTGACGTACACCCTGAGAAAAGACACATCAAGTGGTGTGTTTCTGCATGGAGAGCTCCTCACACAATCGAACGCCCACAAATACCTCGGTTTCACTCTGGATAAGCGACATTTCATTTCAACGCCATGTAACGGATGTAACTCGGCGGCTCAAAACAAAGGCGAACAGCATGGCTTGGCTCCTTATGCCTGGAAACAAACTTTCAGTTTCCAACAAGGCCAAAATTTATAAGGTTGTCTTGGCTCCTATTTGGAAATATGGCATCCAAGTGTATGGAATCACCGCAAAGTCGCACCTCAACAAAATTCGTGTGGCTCAGTCGCAAATCTTGCGTAGACTATCTGGAGCGGCTTGGAACATCAGCAACAAAGACATTGAACAACAGCTGAAGGTACCAAGGATTGGCGATGTCATAAACAAACATGCAACCGCATACGTAAATAAAATGGGAATCCACCCAAACCAGTTGGCTCAAAAACTCTTGATGAGGAGACGTGTATTGGGACTGAGGGCGAGAAGAAGGCTCCTGCGCATTCTCCCAACAGATCTGCCAAGAAGATATATAAATTAATTAATTAAATTCATTCATGCCTCTAGACTCCCTAATTAAGTATGTACATATGTAAATACTCGCTAAAAATTATGAATCTCTGCAGTATAAGTTATTATAAATAGTAACAGTGCACTGCAATGCAAGTAAATATAATTTTTACTTAAAAACAAAAAAAAAACAAAAAAATTAAATGGTTTCGGGGTGACGTTGACTTAAGGGAGGTACATGGATGTATATTTAATGTGGTTGACTTATGTGTCTATTGAGGGGGAGGTCAAGCGGGTGCTTGGTGTGAAAAGAGAGGGAACTGGGTGATGGGAGGAAAGCATCGAGAACATAAACTTGGGGGCATCTGTATGTTTCCCGGTGAGTCTTCTGGGCGGGGTTTTTTCTCGACGGGGATGTTTGAGGAGCAAGTTTACGGCGCTGTGGTCGGATAGCACTTTATCATAGCTTGAGAATGTTATCTTAGAGTGTCCTATGCCCTTGGAAACGGCGAAGTCCAGCAGGTCCGGCTGCTTTGAAATGTCGGTACGCCAGTGTGCGGGCTCTCCAGTGGAATGGCAGTCCACTTTTGTCCTGCAGGTTCTTAAAGAGCGTTTTTGTTTGCGGTTGTTTGTGCGTGACCCCCAAAAGGAGTGTTTGTCGTTAAAGTCTCCAGCTGCTATAAAGCAAGGACCGAGGGACTCGAAGAAGTCCTGAAGGTGGGTATAGGTTATCGAGTGTCTGAGTGGGAAGTAAACCGCACCAATGGTGATATCTCCCTGTGGGCTAGAAATCCTGGTCACGGCGCACTGAGCCCATTCCTCCTGAAACGCGGAAAGTTCCGTGTACTGAAGGCCACTCTTGATGAGCATAGCTGCTCCTCCGCGTGCTCTGTCAGATGGATGGTTGGCATATATCAGTTCGTACCCGCTGATGTTGAAGTAGGATCTGGGACAAAAGTGGGATTCCAAAACTAGAAAAACATCGATATTGTCTATTTTGATGAGGTGCTCTACTTCGGCTTTGCTCCTCTGCAGCCCGTTTGCGTTCCAAAAAACTATATTGAGACTTATTTGCATTATTTCCTGTTGAGGAGGGGATCTATAAACTGCAACATCTGCGAGAACATCTACGGGATCAACTTTTCCATCATCCTCTCAATCGTTCCTTCCATGCGGGCAAGCATCGTTTTGAGCTTGTTGGGTTGTGGGGCTTCGGGAGTGGTATAAGGGGTTTGTTGGGGATTCGGTGGCTGTGTCACTTGGTTTCCTAGAAGTACCTCCCTATAACTTGTACCATTAATGATAGTTGGTATCTGGATGAGAGGTTGTTTGTTGCTACTCTCAACGGGTCTGGCTTTGGGAGATTGCTGTGCCTTTGCCTTTTTGTAGGCAGGGCATCCCATCAACGACGCAGGGTGATCAGCTTGGCAATGTAAACAGCATGCTTTCTCGTCATCTTTTAACCACCACATGGACCACCACATGAGCTGGAGTCGTGAGGACCACCACATTTCACGCAGCGATGTTCCAAGGAGCAGTAGCGCTGGGTGTGTCCGAACCCTTGGCATCTGAAACATTGTGGAACATCGTTGAACTTCAGTGGGGGCTCTACGGTGACGACTGACCTGCAAATCCTCTTTATTTTGAAAACCTCTGTGTTGTAGCTCGCTGGTTCTAGATTAACAAAAAAGATCCCCAGTGGTTGTTTGGATTTCCTGCCAATGGGATTGTGCAGATCCCTCACAGTTCAACGTCGAATCTCTATTTCTGGGCCTTAAACTACTAAGCGAATCACCACGCCGGAAAATTCCTAATAATAACCAGAATATGAATATATGTACCACTTCAGCCACACATTTGCCAGTAAGCAATGTTATGGTTGATGCCCCTGGCGAACAGCCACCCATCCTAGCTCTTCAGAAACCTGGTCTTCCCACTGCAAAAATTGATCCGCTGGAACCTGCCAATGGGAATCTCCCACTTGGTCCCATGTCACCAAGCCAGCCTGCTGCTCCATCACTACTCCTGCCTGCCGCCTCACCTACCCGCCCACCCGTTGTAAAATCACCAAAGCCATTGACGGGTGTTCCAACGGAAACGCGATCTTCTGGACTTACGATGAGAGCTGTGGCTCCTCGCAAATCCATTTTTGTATCGCGGCTTATGCCTGACGCCACTGCAGATGACGTTAAGTGTCCCTTGCTCCCTCAGAATTTGTTGTGACCAAATTTAATTTCAAACATAAAGGAAGCATATCTTTATTTAAAATTTCTTTACCAGATGCTTCCCTTGCTAAAGCTTTAGACCCGTCAACCTGGCCCGATCACAGTATTGTTCATGAATTCTTGACGAGAGATTCTCAAGGTTCCAGTCCACTTGCTATTTAAAAAAACTAAGCAACAAGATTTTTTCTTGTTATTATTATTTATTTCCGTAAACAACATCCACTCAGTGGAACGTATCATTATTATTAATCCTTTCGGAATTACATTTTTAACCGTTACAATTCATTTTGAGTCCATTAACCTTTTCATCACCTGTTCCTACATTTCTCCTCTGAGTGATGCAATCATTTATATGCACCACTTAACTGCCAATAAATCAGTTTTGTCTCTGCTAAATTATGCTGATCTTATTCTAGTTATGGGGGATTTCAATCTGCCCCTCATTTCCTGGATCAAATCGGACGAGGATAACTCGCTTTTACCCACTAACCAAAATGACTTCCTTGATGGCTTAGCCCACTCTGCCGTTTTTCAACTTAACCCTATAAGGAACTCCCGTGGCAGGTCGCTTGACCTAATTTTCTCTAATACTACCTCCTCTGCCACTATAGCAAGGTCTCCTCCCTTATCTACTCCTGAGGACTCTCACCATCCAACACTCTTAGTTTCGCTAATTATTCCTCCTCAAGTCCCCCCCAGTAATATCGATCAGCCTCGTCAAAAATGCTTTAAAAAAACCAACTATTGTGACTTTAGAAATCACCTGACTAATATTGACTGGAGTTATCTTTCTAAATTCAGCAATATCGAGGAAGCTACAGACTCTTTTTATGAAGTAATTCATAGCGCAATAAATAAATCTGTCCCTGAAACATTGACTCCATCAATGTCTAAGCCTCCATGGTTTAATAAGGACCTCTCTCTCCTAAAAAATAGGAAATCTAGAGCTTACAAAAAGTCATTAAAGTCTCGAACCTTGTTACATTTTTCTAATTACCTTCTAATCCGCAACCAGTTTGTTGACCTTAACAATCAACTATATAAAATTTATATTTCAAAATGCAAACTCAATTTTCGCAACGATCCAAGCTGTTTTTACTCTTTTGTAAACTCTAAACGCAAATCCAATTTTTTCCCCCCTTCCCTCTCGTATAATTTTTTCAATCAACCTACTCATCTAATTCATTTGATCCCTCCAACTATCCATATCATTTACCCTACATAAATACAATTTTCCTTTCTAAACTCCACTGTCATGATGTGTTTACGGCTCTTTCATCAATCAAAATCTCATTTTCACTAGGCCCAGACAACGTACCTAGCTGCATCCTCAGAAGTTGCTCCGATCTTCTTACCTTACCTCTTACTATACTATTTGACCTATCCTTGGAGCAAACCTAAATTATGGAATGAATCATACCTTATACCAATTCATAAAAAAGGCTCTAAGGCTTCCATTGAGAACTACCGCGGCATTGCTAAGCTTTTTGCGATTCCCAAGCTCCTTCAGAAACTCATCACATCGCAGCTGCAACATGCATGCAAATGCCTAATCTCACCATCAAAACATGGTTTTGTCAAGCTTTGCTTGACAACAACTAATCGACTTTAATTTTCGTCAATCAACCGAGGTTTTCAATATCGCTTGCAAACTGATGTAATTTATACTGACTTCAGCAAAGCATTTGATTAAGTTAATCATCAGCTCTTGCAACGGAAACTCTCGCTTATTGGTTTTCCACCAAATATCCGGATGAGCGTTGCTTCCTACCTTTCAGATCGAACTCAGCGTGTCCTATTTAAATTTACCAAGTCGAAGGTTATCCATGTCTCATCGGGTGTCCCACAGGGTAGTCATCTATTACCACTGTTGTTTATACTCTTTGTGAACGATCTTCCCAATGTGATTACTTATGCCTCTACGCTTATGTATGCTGATGATGTCGAGTTATGCTATTCCTTCTCGGAACATTTCCTGCATAGGCATCTGCAACTGGACCTTGACGAACTCTATTTGTGGTGCTCAAGTAATCTTCTGTTCCTAAACTGCTCTAAATGCAAACTTATGACATGTCGTTCATGCCACACTCTGTCGAACACTCTGTTGAAAATCAGTACAAGGAATAACAAAGCTCTGTGAGGCATCAGCTTAATGAGCGGTTGTCGATGTGATCCTCACCAGGAGCCTTGTTGTTGCGAAGGGATTTGATATCATATTCCAATTCCGTGAGGTTAATAGGCTTTACAGGAAGAGCCATCTGCAATGGGGCTTCTAGGGATTCAGCAACCAGTTGTACTCGTCTTGGCGATGCTGTCTCCTTATATTCCTGGATGCTGTAGCCTTATATTCGCACCAGGTGGAACGAGCATCCTAATAGGAGCGGTACTATGAGGTGACGTTGTTAGTAAAGCGATCAGCTGCAAGTGATCAGAAGATAGGTCATACTCTTCGCGTACTGATAGTAGACTGTTAGCTATACCTTTGTACAAGAAGAAGTCGATACATGAAGGTACATTCCTCGTGTTATACGGGTAGTGAGTGGGTCTGCCTGTATCCACAACTTGAGTTGAGCTGCCGGAAATAACATCGTGAAGTGCTGAGCCTCGAGCATTCGCTTTTATACTACCCCAGAGGCGATGCTTAGCGTTAAAATCACCTCCAATGATAAACTTTTGACCATGTTGACCAAGGAGATTATCAAACTCAGAGGAATTCCAAGGCAGGCCTGGAGTAAGGTACACAGCTGACACCGTAATTTCGCCCAAATTAGTGGAAATTTTTACCGTCGCCATTCGTAGGTGATTTGTTGTGATCGAATGCAGGTGATAGTGCACTAATCCCTCCTGGGTGATCTGCTCTATAGCAGCAGTAACCTATCATATTGAGGTAGGACCCGTCGTGTAGGAGTATCTCTGAAATAAGCATAACATCAATTTCGTGCTTGCTGAAAACCCCTTAAGCTCATTAGCATTTGAGATAATGCTACGAGCGTTCCAGGCTCCGAGGCGCAGTTCACAAGCCATTAATTGCGCTGCGTCAACGACTTAGAACCTCTGAGTTCTTTGATCACTTCAAATAGCTTAGCGATGGTTTTTTGAAGACCAGCAATGGTCTGCTGCATTGAGATGATGATTTGTGTGAGGGAGCCATCAATTACCGTTTGGCTAAGATGTTGAGGTTCACCTGCGTTTGTTACAGGAGCAAACGCAGCATTCGCTAAAGTCTGGAACCTTGCGGTTGAGAAAGCATTTCGCTGTTAGGAGTATTTTCTGTCAGGTCGTGTGCTCTGTTGTCCAGTTCTAGTCGCATCTGCATACGATAGGCCCTGCCGCACGATTGAGGTTGGAATAGCTTGTTGCTTGATGTTCCGCATGGGCTGTGAGTGTTCTACGCGGGTCATGGGAGTAATGTTGATCCCAGTTTTTCAGCTTTTGAGCCTCTGGACGTAAATTCTGCAGCCGTTGTGAGTTGCCTCATGTTTTCCTTGGCAATTAACGCACTCCAGGTCGTCATAGGTCTTTGCCTGGCATTGACTGGAACCAGTCCAATGAGGCAAACTGCACATCTGGGCTCTTTGGTGCAATAGTTTTTGGTATGATCAAAACCAAAACATCGGTAACTCTGACGCATATTATTGGTTTCTATGTTCGATTACATGGGCTCTTTTTTTCGAACTTTTCGGTGATGTTGGTAGGCTTCTCTTCTTGGATGGAACTTTTTGCCAAGAGACTGAAGCCGGCTGGAATGTGAGCGTATTAGTATTTTTTTGAATTTGCGGTAATAGGCGACTATTTCCAACTGTTTTCTGGTTAGGCTTGTTTAATTGGCTTGGGCTGCTAACCATTAGAGGCTCCCTGCCAGTTGTGCTAGGCGGGGGCATGCTCTGAAAGGAGCATCCTGTTCGTGATACTTCTTTGAAGCTACCCTAAAACGACTTCCGACATCTCGGATTCGATCGACCATACATTTCTTGAAGCACCTTTTTTTTATTTCCTCGATGAAATAATAAAATTTGATTATTTTGCCAAAATCTTTTTTTTTTCTTATTTTGTCGGAAAATATTTAATGAAAATAAAATCAAACTGATCCCTTTCTCAATGATGACTCGACCTTTTTTGAATCCGCGCAACACAGACTCGCATTTGTTCACATCAACATTGTTCAATTTTTGTAGCACATGCTCGTTTACAATTGTTACATCAGAGCCTATGTCGACCAGGCTTTCAACTCTTACACCATTTATAGCAATTGTTTTGACGATCCAAAATTATTTGTACTGTCTCGACTGAAGCATTTAGTTTCAGCGACGCAATTTTTTCTCTTATGCTCCGATGAGCCACAGTTAAAACAAAATTTATTCTGTTTCTCTTTGTTTGTTTGTTTGTTTACAGCTGTCCCCGAACTTTTTTCTGAGTATTATTTTCCTACCCGCGAAGTAGTTCATAAATTGCGTGTTTCTCTTTGAGCGCTTTATACGAATTACAACGATACAAAGCACATTTAAATTCGCTTTTTATATTGATACCGTTTACAACATAACGCAACACGGAAGCATCTTCGGCATTTCCGATACTCACTAGTTTTATCATGCGCAGCATGTATTCATGGAAAGACTCTGAGATTTTCTTTTTCCGTTTGCCCAACAACTTATGTATATCGGCACTGTTCCAATTGCATTCAAATTCTTCAATGAGTTTCTTTTTGAGCTCTTTAAAATCACTCACACACTCTGACTCTAGAAACAACTAGGCAGCACCAGTCATTTTTCCCCTCGCTTGTACATACTTTTGTTTTTTACGTTCAAATATTTCGAACCACTTTGCGACAGACACTGAATGGCTTTTAAACTCAATAACGGTTGTAAAATATAAATTTCGAGACACAACTTGACCTTAAACACAACTTTTCAACTATTTTTTTTGGCAAAAAGTTATCTGTTGTAACTGCGACTTTACTGCTGCTCAACTTTCCAACTGTTCGTCAATCGCCAAATAATTTTTGCGCAAATAATTTTTTGACGGCTTTTCTACTTTTTCACTGTTCACACCACGTGCACTGCAACTGATACAACTGCGACTGTTCTTTCACTAACACATATTGGACCGGACGAGCCCGCAAATTTAAGATTGATTATTATATAGTATTAATGTTTATTTATATTCAATGTAGGTTCTATGGTTAATGATATGATGTGGAAATACTAATGCAACACAGCTTATTTAAAGACCGCGACTGGACTGCTCTCGACTGCTGACTACTGACGACTGCGCAACGACGACTGCCGATCGACGACTCCCAACTGCGTGTTAAAAATGGTAGGTGGCAGCACTCTTGTATGTTGACACCTTACATCTATACGGCCTTTAGTAAAGCATTTGACTCTGTCAACCACTTAATCCTTCTGAGTAAACTTAATATCCTAGGATTTCCCTCATACCTTCTCATGTGGATTTTTAGCTACTTAGCTGGGAGAACCCAACGTGTCCTTTTTAATGATGTACACTCTCGCATTCTTAGAGCTACATCGGGAGTCCCCCAAGGAAGCCATCTTGGGTCACTACTTTTCACTATTTTTATGACCGACTTACCCTCTGCTGTAACGAACTTTCTGGTTCTTATACATATATGCAGACGACGTTAAACTTTGTCTTCAATACATACCCCCTTCTGCCCAATATGAACTTCAGTCGGATTTGAACAATTTTCAAAAATGGTGTTCAACCAATCTTTTAAAACTTAATGGGTCAAAATGTAAGCAAATTTTATCGATCGTGCCCGAACCAGGCCACATACTTATTTTATGGGATTTGCTTAGAAAGATTAACGATCTTGGTGTCCTATTAGACTTTAAACTTAAATGTTCCGACCATATTTCTACGATGGTTAATAAAGCCAAGGGCGTGCTTCATTAAAAGATGGTCTAAGGAATTCAATGACCCTTATATTACTAAAACCTTATACTTATCTTTAGTACGTCCAATTCTATAGTACGGGTCATGCGTCTGGAGCCCTCAGTATGGGGTTCATCAAGATCGCATTGAATCCGTTCAAAAGAATTTTTGATGTTTGCTCTTAGGGGACTCAACTGGGTTGCAAATCTTCACCTCCCATCTTATTTTAATAGACTCCTTCTAATCTATCCCAGCGATCAGAGCCGTACGATAAACGGCAGTGCCCCTCGGTCGGTTGGGAGGGAGGTGTGCTGTACGTTGTGTGCTGTACGTGTGCTGTGGGAGCCGCGCGAGAAAAAAATAAAGGATAACAGATTCTAACGCACTAGTCGAGATATAGAGGGCCCCACTAAAGGGCACTAGATTCAAAAGGTCCTTTTTTCTTTGGAACGCTCCCAGTACCTAACAGTATCTGACCGATTTATAAATTCAGTAGGCAGTGGTAACAACAAAGCAGCGTATTTAAGACAACAGACGGATATGCTGAATACGTTTATGGCCAGAATGAGCCCAACGGTACCAACTTAAGGCAACAGTGATGTGCAAATGCCCCGAATAAACATCCCAAATTTCGAAGTACATCAGGGTAATGAAATGAAAACCATTCAATGACCTTTTTATTTTGCATGGTCGATAAAACAGTATACTGCAGCCATATTCAAAAATCTTTAGTTTGCATAAATGGCATAGAGAAGATCAACCATCAGGTTTTGGTCAACCCAGATGATCCATATCATCAGCCTAGTGCTTGGAGAAATACAACCCGGAGAATCTGAAATATCTTCGACTTAAAACAGTCATTTATGAAACATATTATATATACTATCCGAGACACAGTATCAGCCTAGCATTCTCTATTCGCTGTATCATATGTATATATCTGCCAATGATATATTTCTCCTTGTATATGTAATATGTATGTATATGTAGTTGTTATGTGTTTGAATTTATTGTGTTGGTGTGAGTGATTGGTTATGATGTTGTATCTTTTACCTTGCAAGTCGGTAGTAGTTTCAAAGGAAGTCACGCGAAAGCAGGTATTATACTTAAGGATGTGTTGAAGAAAATGGGTGGAATCGGGATCACTTCCATCGAACAATGGTTTCAGTGGTTGTGGTGGTGTAAGTAATGGATCCAGTTTGACTTTTTCACTTGCGCAGCATAATCCAGCCGCTTCTATTAACGCATTGCAATATCGGCATATATAGTCGTCATATAATCGTCTTTGGTCTAATATCTAAATTTTCATCATCGAGATAGTCGCAGTGGGATCATATTGGAATGCGAAGCGATTGAATGATGCCAATGATCTTCGTGTGCTCACGCGGGCACGCGGGCTCATGCGGGTTCCTCAAACGGGCATTTTTTCTTATTATATTTTGTGGTTTTTCGAGGAAAATGAGGTTACAGTGACAGTGAATTCGGACCGGTATGTAAACATGCTACGGACCTTTTTTTCCCACGGCTAGAAGAGTTGGATTTGGTTCCAACAAGACGGTATAACAGCACACACTTCAAGAGCATCGGTGGCTGTTTTGAGGGAAAACTTTCCAGAGCGCCTTATCTCTCCCGATCTGTCCCCTTGTGATTTTTTTCTATGGGGTTTTTTGAAATCCCGTGTTTATGTGAACCGTCCAAAAACCCTACAAGATTTGAAAACCAACATCCAAGAAGAAATTGCCAACATAACACCTGCTATGCTATCAAGAGTCACGACAAACGCCAGAAATCGGTTTAAGCAATGTATGGAGAATGGGGGACGTCACATATCAGATTTCATCTTCAAAAAAATATAAATAAAAACTTTAGACATGTACCTACATTATAAAAATAAATAAATATTTTTCGATGCCTACAATAGTTTTCATTGAGTTCTGAAAAAAAGAAATTATGCTGCCGCACCCTGTAAAAACCCTGCGAGGTTTACTTATACAAAGTAGTTATCTGGCAACTATGCTAACCAATATACTGTCTAGTTGAATTCCATTATGTTCAGTAGTTCTTGTAATAATACTCAAGAAGACGCTCTTAAGGAATAATAAAACTTATACTTAACCAATATAACTGTTTCGTGTAACTTATTCGGGCTTTTTATCAGTTTTGCGCCAACAGGTTATGGGCCCAAATTATATTATACGTATAATTAAGCAGCTAAACGCGAATAATTACGATACATGGAAGTTTCAACGTGCAGTTTTAGTGAAGAACGAATTGTGGCAATACGGTACGAAGAGTAGCACAGAGGATGATACAGAAAAACTAGCGAAGACCAAGACAAAAAGTGCCTGCGGATATTTTGTTGTTCGTGAGTCCATCTGAGTTGGCCATAATTGAGAATAATTGAGAATTGCAAGAAAACTTTTTAAGATGACGACGTTCGCCATCATTGAAATAAGATTTTCGATGGAGTGAAAAAACTTCAGGAAATTGGTGTTTTGATTGGCGATGATTTATTAGCGATCTTGATATTGTGTAGTTTGGCTGATTCCTACAAACTATTTCGGTGCGCAATGAACACGGTAAATGGATGATTTATCGCAAAACGGCAAATACCAAAAGGAAAACAGAAAATGTTTTGTGTCTGGCAAAGCAGGACAGATAACGAAAGACTGTCGTAATAGGAACGGCGTCTTACCGAAAAAATAGTATTGGATAAAGTATTGGAAAGTATTGGATAAATGACAATAACCGCAATCAAAAGAAATAACGAAAAAGAGAACATTGATATTAAAGAAGTTTAATACGTCGAGGATTTACATCCTAATTTATTGTACATATCCAAAATTAGCGATCTCGGCTTCGAGAGAAAAGAGTAGTAACTTTGAAAAACAAAAGAAATGTTTGGCTAAAAGCGAAACGACTTAGTAACCTATATTACTAAGATGTCGAAGAGCATCAAGTAACAAAGCAGAGGTGAAGTAAATAAGATAAAAATGTGGCACTACCGTATGGGACACGTAAATGAGAACGACATAAGAGACATGACATAAGAGACAACGACATGAGAGATATACAAATGGAAAAATCTATGGCATAAAGATTAATAGCTATCAAAATGCGAAATATGCATACACAAAAATCAAACTGCGTAACAAGCACGAACCAAGAGCGAACCAGTGAATTACTTGAAATTGTACACAGCGACCTTTGCGACCGGATATGAATTGAGTCAAAGAACATTTCGAAATACGTTCAAACTGTTTTTGATAACTACTAGAGATTTTGTGAAGTGTACTTTCTTAAACAGAAGTCGGAAGTATTTGAAGCGTTTACAACTTCCAAAGCAAAAGCGGAGAACCCCACCAAAAGAAAAATAAATGCTCTTCAATATTGCAACAACGAATTTAATGACTTTTTGAGGAAGAACGGAATTGCGCGTTGCCCGCAGCAGAATCGTCTTGCAGAGAGACTGAATCGTACATTAATAGAAATGGCAAAGTGTATTTGGGCCAATCTTGAACGCCACCGTCATTTTGGGCAAAGGCAGTCAATTATTACATTCGAAATCGATGGGTCACCAAAGGGTCAACTGAAGAGATACCGTACATAATGGGAGAAGAAAATTGCATCAGTGGCACATCTGCGCATATTTGGTACGACGGTATATGCGATGATCAGGGGTGGCAATCGTGGCAAGTTCGGGACGAAATCTGAAGGATGTATTCTGGTCGGCTGTTCAACAGAATCCAAAGCTGCTTAGACCCAAGCATCAATAGTGTATATCATAACTTGACGTCATACATATGAAATCTGGGGAATAGCTACTTTAAGGAGCGTTTAGTTATATATAACTATACTATAACCCTATAACTTTTACTTATACAATGTAGCAATCTTACCACCAGTACCACTGGTAGTTTAATTCCATTTTGCGCAATAGTCCTTGTAATACCACTCAACTAAGAAGACGCGCTTGACGTATAATAAAACTTATACCTATACCCATATAACTGTTTCGTGTAACCTATTCGGCCTTTATATCAGTGGTAGTAATACAGTTGCGCCAACATACATTACACAAAATTTTTTTAAGCACATTAATAAAAAATCATAATAAATAATAAATAAATAAATTGTGTGTTCCTACCTCACCAAGAAGCTCAAAAAAAAGCGTCTGAAAAAATTATTTTAGTTTATGGGCCCGATACTGTAAACGAACGTGTAGCACAAAAGTAGTTTGCTAGGTTCCGTTCCGGTAATTTTGATGTCAAAGATGCACCACGCGTCGGGAGACCTGTAGTCGAAAATTGCGATAAAATCACGGAAATAGTGGAAACAGACCGTCACGTGAGCACTTATTTAATTGCTGTGAAACTAAAGATGAGCCAGAAAACCGTTTGGAACCATTTGCATAAACTTGGATTCAAAAAAAAGCTCGATGTTTGGGTGCCACACGAACTAACGCAAAAAAACATGATTGACCGAATTTCCATCGGCGAATCGCTGCTGAATCGCAACAAAATCGACCCGTTTCTGAAGCGGATTGTGACTGGCGATGAAAAATGGGTCACTTACGACAACATCGAGCGCAAACGGTCGTGGTCAAAGCTCGGGGAAACGGCCCAGACGGTGGCCAAGACCGTATTGACGGCCAGGAAGGTTTTGCTGTGTGTTTGGTGGAATTGGCAAGGAATCATCTACTACGAACTGCTACCCTATGGCCAAACGCTCAATTCGGCCCTCTACTTCCAATAACTGGACCGCTTGAAGGCAGCACTCATCCAGAATAGGCCATCTTTGACCAACAGAGGCCGAATTGTGTTCCATCAGGACAACGCTAGGCCACACACGTCTTTGGTGACGCGCCAGAAGCTCCGGGAGCTCGGATGGGAGGTCCTAATGCACCCACCTTATAGTCCGGACCTGGCACCAAGTGATTACCATCTTTTTCTGTCCATGGCGAACGCGCTCAATGGTGAGAAGTTGGCCTCAAGAGAGGCCTGTGAAAATTGGCTCTCCGAATTTTTTGCCAATAGGGACGCAGCCTTCTACAAGAGTGGTATAATGAAGTTGGAATCTCGTTGGCAACAAGTTTAGGAACAAAACGGCGCATATTTGACTTAAATCGGACAAATGTACACAAAGTTATCATCTTTTGAAAAATCAATAAAAAACCGAACGAACTTTTTACTTGACCTAATATATTATTTAGTTTTTTTTTTTTTTTTTTTTTATATATATATATTTAAGTGTAGAATCCGTACATCAAAATATTGTGCCTTAACATACACAGGGTACACATGGTGGAGAAATATTCTTAAGAATTACCAAACACTATATAAAAATAAGTGAAGTAGAACCATAAGTGAAAAGTTGCTACTGTTGTCCAATTGTCTTGGCGAAGCCTTGCCGTTTAAGTCGTCTCAAAGGTCGAGCGGGGATAAGATGTCTTGCAAGGAGACTGCTATGATGATATGATGATGCTATATGATATGTAATCTGTCAATATGTCGACTTGTGTGTCTTCCAATTTGTTCCTCAACTGTGAAGATTGAGATCTTTATGAAGTGTGGAGTTACGTACATACCAGGGACAGTTGGTTATTTGTCGTAGTGCGCGATTTTGCCTCACCTGGATACGTTTATAATTAGATTTGGCTGCGATTCCCCAAATCTGGATCCCGTATAACCACATCGGTACAATACAGTGCGCATACACAGCTCTTTTGCACTTCAGCGAAAGAGTGCTCCTTCTATTCATGAGCCATCTCAGCTGTTGTGATCTGTGACCACATTTCTTTACTGTGTTTTTGAGATGGGGCCCAAAGGTGAGACGTTTATCCAGGGTGATACCTAGGTATATTGCTTGCCGCGGTTGATTCAGGGTAACTCCTTCTAGTCGGATTGGAGAGGTGTTCTGGATGAGCGTTTTCAGTGTGAAGCATGGATTTGATGTTTTCAGTGGGTTTATTTTTAGGTTTCACTTTTTACACCAGGCTGCCAGAGCATTAATATATTCTTGTAGTCCGTTAGCTGCCTCTCTGCTGTCCCTAGAGTTATATACAACTGCGATGTCATCTGCATAGGTTGCCATAAGAGCCTTGTTCGGTGCTTCCATGTGTTCGAAACTCGGGCAAGGAATATCAGCAGTGTACAAGGATTATAGTAGCGGTCCGAGAACACTGCCCTGTGGGACTCCAGCTCTCATTGGATATATAGAGGAGTAGTTATTTCTCACCTTGATTTTAAATTCCCGTCCTTCCAGATATGACTTTAAAATGCAGAAGTAGGGCGCAGGTAGTAGGGTCTTTATCTTGCATAACAATCCAACATGCCATACTTTGTCGAAGGCTTGTTGCATATCTATAAAGACAGCTTTGGAGTACTCGCAGTCGTCAAAAGCCTGTAATATGTGTTTCACCAGTTGGTGGACCTGTTCTATAGTGCCGTGTCCCTTTCGAAATCCGAATTGATGGTCCGGCAAGATATTACCTTTTCTTATAATGTCGTTGATCCGATTGGGAATAACTCTCCCATAATTTAGAAAGGGAGGGTAAGAGGCTTATAAGCCGGTACGACTCAGGATCAATTTCTGGTTTCCCAGGCTTGTGGATCGTCAAAATAACAGCCAGTTTCAACTGTCTTGAGAACACTTGGACCCTGCTATGTGGTTTGTTAGTTTACTGATATGCTATGGTGTCTTGGAAAATAAAAGCATACGGCACCGAGGGACACATTATTTTATACTTGCAAACTTTTGTTTAACCTGCCTGTATCATAAAAGATTAAGTTCGATTTTTTTTTTTATATATATACAATTTTCTGTATACATGTACATACCCCCGATATAAACAAATGGATTTTTAAACCTGTACCCATTAAAAATGGGTGAAAAGGGTATCATAATATGGTGCAAATGTATGTAACAGGCAGAAGGAAGCATCTCCGACCCCATAAAGTATATATGTATATTCTTGATCAGCATCAACAGCCGAGTCGATATAGCCATGTCCGTCCGTCCGTCCGTCCGTCCGTCTGTCTGTCCGTATCAACGCCTAGATCTCATAAACTACAAGAGCTACAGACATGTGCCATATATCGTTGGATAGGTAATTACCATACGCAGTACAAGTTTGTTTTTTATTTTGATACCCCGTTCCCCCGCAAACATAAAAAAACTGCCATTACCACGCTCCCCGCAAACCGCAAAAAACTGCCACGCCCACAATTATAAACCTAATGCTACGAGGGTGGGTCAATAAGTCCGTGACTATTTGAATGAAACACAGGTTTTTAGATAAAAAGTTATTTTATTTTTCAACGTAGTCTCCTTTGAGCTCTATACACTTAGCCCAACGTTTCTCCAATTTTTTTATCCCTTCCAAAAATATGATTTGTCGAGGTCTTCAAAATAGGCATTTGTTTGTGAGATGACTTCGTCATTGGAGGCAAATCTCTTTCCGACGAGCCATTTCTTCAAGTTTGGGAACAAGAAATAGTCACACGGGGCTAGATCGGGTGAATAGGCCGGATGAGGGAGCAATTCGTAGCCCATTTCATGGAATTTTGCCATGGAAACTGCACATGTGTGCAGCCGTGCATTGTCCTGGTGGAAAAGAAATTTTTTCTTGGCCAAGTGCGGTCGCTTTTTTTTAAATGCCTCATCGAATCGACCCAATAAGTTGCAGTAATATTCACCATTGATTGTTTTTCCTTTTTGAAGGTAGTCAATGTGGATAATACCGCGTGCATCCCAAAAAACAGTCGCCATGACTTTATTGGCTGACAAACCCACCTTTGCCTTCTTTGGCGCCGATTCACCCCGAGAAACCCACTGTTTTGACTGCTGTTTGGTCTCCGGTGTGTTGTGGTGGATCCACGTTTCGTCCACTGTTACGAAACGGCGCAAAAACTCGTTCGTATTGCGATTGAACAACGCTAAACATTCCTGCGAAATTGTTGCATTTGTGGTCGATTGTGAGCCAACGCGGCACCCATCTTGCGGAAAGCTTTCTCATACCCAAATGATCATTCAAAATTGAAACCACTGAGCCATGTGAAATGCCTACGGCTTCCACAATCTCTCTCACTTTTAATCGCCGATCGGCTAAAACCATATCGTGGATTTTTTCAATTGTTTCGGATGTGGAAACCTCAACTGGGCGTCCAGAACGTTCGGCATCTTCCGTGCTTGTACGGCCACATCGGAATTCAGTAAACCACTTTTTTACCATGGAAATGGATGGTGCAGAGTCTCCATAATATTTATCAAGCTTGGCCTTGGTTTGCGTAATGGATTTTTTCCTCAAAAAATAATAATAAAAAATAAACGAAATTCACTTTTTTCCATTTTCTTCTCAGTCAACGCGGTAGTCGGATATTAACAGCTGTCAAAAACAAACTAAATGTCGCAGCTTGTTCAATTGTTGACAAGAGTCAACTGACAGATGACTGTTGACGGGAGCAGTGTTACCATTTCAATTAAGAAGCGGGAAATTCAAAAAGTCACGGACTTATTGACCCGCCCTCGTATGCAATTCGGCATATGCGTTGGTGCTTATAAAAGCTATTTAATTTTTAAATTTAATCGGATAAGAAACACGGAAGTTATGCCACATGCAAAATCTATGGCAAGGGAAGCAGAAGCGCAGCAAAACACGCATTGCGCGACGCCGACTGCGACGTTGACAGCGAAATGTGTATGGCTTTATGACAAGCGAAACTTATTTTCATAACCAAAATCATACCAAATTTATATTGTTATTGTCCTCTTTTCTAATAGAATATTGTTTCATTTATTTATTGATACTAAAAACCGCTTAACTAAGTAAAATACCGTTGACGAATACGCATGTAATGCTCAAGATATATGATACAAATATCAAAGGCATCCTTTTTCGCTTTTACTCTCATATATCATTATCATCCGTACATCTCTCATTCGCTGGTTCCACCAGGCACTGAAATAGAGCTCATATGCTATTATTTATTCTATTTATTTATCATTTATTCAGTTACCGAGCAGACAAAACCATTTATAAGTTGAAACAAGTTGGCATTAAAATTCAAAAATATCTTATAAAAACATAACGTTTCAATTGGTTTACAACTTATTTAGGCGGACTAGCACAGTAAATTTATAATTCTTCGGCTATATACAGTAGCTTTCTAGCGCCACTTTTCGTAACCTTCGTGGACTAGCGTTCACCGTGATTTAAGCTTTGACTTAGCACGAAGTTAGCTTTCCATTCTTGTTTTGCATAATTTTATTATGTTAGTACTCTTACAAATTATAAATGTTTGTTTAACAAAAAGAATTCTAACCGTTTTAAGAAAAAGTCATAGGTATTTACAATTTATAAAATGCTTAAAATGGTCGGTAAGTAAGGGGAAATTTGTTATAGGGAACTATAGTTTAGAAGAAAATGGTCGGTGTTCGCAAAATTACATTTTATTTACTTTTATTGGACATTTCGGTCGTTCAACATACAGAATAAAAAATGTTCTACTAAGTGACACAATTTTAAAATTTTTTCTTGATGTGCTTGTAAGAATATGTTAAGATAGACATTAAGATAAGACATGGCCGATAAAGATTTTTCGTTACCATTTCATCTTACTCTTTTAAAACGAGTTTAATTCACATGTTTTTTGATGCATATATGTACATACATATATATGTACATATGTATCTATAAAAACTGTGGGTGTTTGCAATAAATAAAAGAAAAGACTTGATTTTTTCGAAAAAAAGTAAAGAATTGTTATTTTATTTTAATAATGTTGGCGCATACGGTTTTTTTAATAGTTTTAGTCTTAATTGTAAATTTTACCCCAATATTAAATCAAAGTTTAAATAAAAGTCATAAGCCAAAAACTGGTTTGGACATAAAAGAGCAAGAATATATACATCGAAATACGAGAAAACTACATCTCACCGCCCGAAAAGACACCAGTACACCAAACTTTATTCGCCTCTTCCTGATGCGCCTTATTTACGGGATCGCCGTTAATATGGGAATAGAAGATCAACTTGAAGATCCTTTTAATGGCTCGTTTTTACCCCCCAATGCTGATGATGGTCTTGGATTAAGTGAATATGGTGACGATAACATGAGTGGAACACTCTTAGGAAATTTTTTTGATTACGATAAATAAGCATGTAGACTTTTTCTATTTTATATTACCAAACTGTATGAATGTTTGTAAATTAATCCTCTGTTTACTATTGAAAAAGTACGTGTACTGTGTTTTTGATTAATAGATGGGGGGCCTTCGGGGAAATAAAAACGACTTTCTAAGGTTCACATAGGATAGAAAGCTTTATATTATAAAATATATTATATTATATATATTATATTATATATATATATATATATATATATATATATATAGTGACGTATTTGGGTGGTCCAAACCGGCCACTTCAAATATTTCAAAGAACTACAAACAGTTATGCACTTAAGCGATTTCCATAATGTATCGCAGCTGCGATACATTCCACCCAAATACGTCACTCCCCTTCCCTTAAAGAGAAGCCTATACTTGGGCTGGGATTGATGGATATAGTATGGGAAATGGAGTTTCTTCTATTTCTATTTGTTGTGGTGTGTTTTGATTTTGATGTTTTCTTAATTTAAGTTTTGCATACAGAATCATGAATGGGTTTAATGTTACATATCTTAAATATAAGTACAACAAAATAAGTGCAATTATTCCAATGGTCATTAATATGTAAAGTGTAATATTGTTCTTTGAAATCATCTCAACAATGTCGTTGTGTTTCACAATTTTTATTTTTGTTATATTAAGTGGTGCGTATAGTGGTGTCAAATCTATTTCTGGTTTTAACAGATTTTCACTTAAAATTATGCTATTGATTTCTATTTTACATTGTGTTACTCTTATCATCTTGTTTCCTTCTATTTTTATATTATTAATTGAATTTTGACAATTTTGGTTAAGAATGGTTTGGGTTAAGTTCCAGGTTACAATTGTGTTTGGTTCTATGTATTTTATTATTTCGTTCGTGTCCACTGGCTTAAAATTACAAATTGGTTTCAAGTGTTTAATAATATTGGTGTCACATTCATTTTTTATTTCTTTATTTTCGGCATTATAAACTTTATTTTCTTTTTCAAAATATGATTGTGAGTCTGTGTAATCTAGTTGATAACCGTTGGAATCTGGGTAAGGGATTATTTTAATTGTGTTTATTAGTGAAAAGTAAATGGGTATGTGGGATATAATTAATAATTGGTTATCATTGTAGTTAATCCAAGTGGATGTTTTAATGTTTAAAATATTTTGGCTGTTGACATTCTCAAGTTTGTCATAGTTTAGTAATTTGGGGTTAAAAAGTCCAAGTCTGGAAAGCTGCATAGCCATTTCCAAATCTTCTATGTATTCCGTAAACTGCATTAGTTCGAACAAAAGACTGTTAATGATGGTGTGGTTTTTTCATAGTTTTGTATCTTTTGCATTCCGTCATTTATCAATTGTATAGCGTCGTTGAGTTCATGTAATTTTACTGAGTTATGGGCGTTGTTGTCAAGTTTTTCCTGTATTTCGACTCTATCATTTTCATCTAGTGTTCCAAATAAGTATTTAAAAACTGAGCCCACAATGTTAATAAGTCCCCGTTTGTTTCTATGTTTCAGGGTTATTCCGGCTAGTTCTCTTTTTAATTTATTGTGTAAAAATTTGATGGGGGGTGCATGGTAATCGGATTGTAATCTTTGCTCAAAATAGTCAACCACGATGTCTATTTCAGTTAAATTGATTTTCAAGCAATGATGTTCAAAGGAGGATGGTATCTGGACTGGCTTATCAGAAAAAAGGAGATATCCGTGGTTGGTGTCAATATTATTAATTTGAATTTGCTGTCCATGAACCGCTGTGATCAGTAGAAGCAATAATGTTATCAGGTACCAGGTGCCTGTGAAATTGAGAGTTGATTATTTTTCTTTTGTTTTCTGAATTGTGTTTTGTAGTAGTGCGTAACTCTATTTCTATTAGTGATTTTGTAATGGTCAGGGTCTGTCTGTTCTACATTTTTGGTTGATTTAAATGGATTTTCTAATTTGCCTTTCTGTAGTGGACCTTTTCTGTAATTAGTGTCAATATTAAATTCCTGTCGGTCTTCATTTATTTTATCTATTTTCTTTTCTTTAATTTTTTGAGTGTCTAATATTGGATGCCCAGCGTATAAGAAGATTTGAGCAGGTGTCTGTCCAGTAGTGTCATGTTTAATTTTATGGTTGTATGTGTAAAGGATTGTTTCTATCTTGCTTAATTTTACTTCTTCATCATCAGATGAATTGATTATACGAATTTTTTCATTTATTGTTTTGTGCAATCTTTCGACGTCTGCCACCCCGTTTTTTGCTGTATTGAGCTGTAATTCGATTTCTTCTTCTTCAAGCCATCGCTTCAAAGCTAAACTGGAGAAAGCTCCGTCTCTGTCTGCCTTAAGTAATTTGGGTTTACCTAATTGATTGAAAATACGCATTAATGCGTTTCTGCATTCTATCCAGTCCTTAGTTTTAATTTGCTCAAGTGTAGCGAATTTAGAATAAATATCAATGCAACTGATGTAATGTTTTCCCTCAGATGAATAAATATCTACCACAAATTTTTCTCGGCAATGATCCGGTTTAGGCGTGATTTTTAAAGGCATTTTGGTGTTTCTATGTTCTGTTTTGGCTAAATTGCATATGTTGCATTCGTTTATTATATTCTGAATTAGTAGTTGGCTATTTGGAAAGAAGTGATTTTCTTTAAATAATTTTGTCATTTTCTGTATACCAGGGTGTAAAAGTTTTTCATGTGATTGAAGTATGATTTCTTTGAATTCGGCATATGAACCAACGTTCTTTAATAGGAAAAGACTGCGAATTACTTTTGTGTAGGTGGTATTAATAATTTCTATGTGTGCCCTTTGAATAATTTCAAAATCTACATCGCTCTTAATATAAATGGTAATGTTTCTATGGATAAAGTGATCGAGTAAAATTTGTTTGGCCTTTTCGAATGTCATTACATCATATTGAATTGTGGTAATGGAGTTACCAAATATTATTGAATGCTCTATTTTATTTTTATCGGATTTAATAAAGATAATTTGTTTTTTGAAATAATTTATTGGTTTTTCTGTCAAATGAATAAGGTTGCTATTGTCTTCTTCTGCACTATGTTGAGTAACTTCACTATGGTGATTTTCTTCAATTTTAATTCTTGATAATGCATCGGCGACTGAATTTTCCTTCCCTTTAATATAATCGATTTTAAATTGGTATTCGCTTAATCTGACTCTCCATCTTTCTAACTTAGCATTCGGTTCCTTTAAGTTATGAAGCCATCTAAGAGGTTGATGGTCACTAGCAATGAGAAATTGTCGCCCTAGTAAATAATGTCGAAAAGTTTTAGTGGCCCAAACTATGGCAAGTAATTCTTTTTCGATAGCACTGTAATTTAATTCGTGATCGTTAAGTGTTCTACTAATAAAAGATATAGGATGACCGTTTTGAGAAAGGACAGCCCCGAGAGCCAAGTTACTTGCGTCTGTGGTTAAAACAAATTTCTTTTCAAAATCAGGTAATTGTAAAATTGGGTCTCGAATTATCAAAGCCTTAAGTTTTTCGAATGCCTCTATGTAGTCAAGTTTTTGCGTATCTATCTTTGCTCCTTTTTTTAAGCAGCTGGTCATGGGTTTTGCTATGTCTGCGTAATTTGGAATAAATTTGCGATAATAACCTGTTAATCCGAGGAAAGCTCGAATCTCTTTTACTTTTGTCGGAATTGGGTATGAAACTATGGCTTTAACTTTAATAGGATTTGGTTTAATACCATCAGGAGTTACTAGGTGACCAAGAAAGTTAGCTTCCTTTTTTAAGAACTCACATTTGTCTAGTTGTAATTTTAAATTTGCTTCTGCAAGCTTTGAAAAAACTAATTGTATTGAATTCAAATGTTCTGTAAGGGATGTTGAAAAAATTATAATATCATCCAGATACACCAAACAGTGTTTGTTAAGCAATGGTCGAAGGATATTATTCATGCACCTTTGAAAAGTAGCGGGTGCATTCCTAAGGCCAAATGGCATTCGAAGATATTCGTTATGACCGCTTTTGGTGGAGAATGCAGTTTTAGGAATTGATTCCTCGTCCATTTCTATTTGGTGAAATCCTTTTGCCAGATCGATTGTTGTAAAATATTGGCATTTACCCAGTTTGCCAAGTATTTCGTCCATATTTGGAATTGGATATCTGTCAGGTATGGTTATTTCATTTAGCTTTCTATAATCAATTACTACCCTGTACTTCATTATGCCAGAAGCATCCGGTTTTTTTGGTACAACCCAAGTAGGACTATTGTATGGTGAATTACTATCCCTAATTAATCCCTGATTTAGCAATTCCTGTACTTGGTTTTCTACTTCAATTTCATGTGTTTGCGCAAGTGGGTATTGTTTTGAATAAATTGGAGAGTTATGTGTTGTGTTTAGTACGTGTTTAATGGTATTTGTAAATGTTAATTTGTCTCAAGATTTCTAAATTTATTTAATAAGACTTTTAACTTTAAGGTTTCCTCCTGATTTAGGTGATCTAATCGAAACTGTGAAAAATCTAATTTTTTTATTGATTCCTGATCTGAGTTTGCAATTGGTTCTGGTGTCCTTTGGATATAAAAATTTTGGTTTCCTTCCGAAGTAATTAATTCTGAAGTAATTAATTTGTATGTTTGATCAAAAAGGGTAACTGTATTATTTTTGTAATTAATAACTGATTGTGCATTTTTTAACAATTTTCTGCCAATTAGCATATCGTAATTATTAGAAAATCTGTGCACATAGAATGGTTCGGTTTTTTTGAAAATACTATTTCTGGGTAACATAATCAAGTCGTTCAAGGTGATAAGGCCATTTGATGTTAAAACTTCACATCTACTATTTTGAATGGGAAGACAAAATATATTCTCATTAATCATATTAATTGTGGATCCTGTGTCTAGAAGGCATTTGTATGTGGAACCTTTGTATACTATTTTTATGTATTTGAGTTGTCCGGGGCTGTTGACCGAAAATTTTCGTTTAATTCAGAATTATTTAGATCTTTTTCGTTATTAATTTTTACGGGTTGGACCTGTTCTTGCCCTTCAAGAATGTACTTATGATTATGATATGGATTGTATTGATTTTGGTCATAATACTGTTGCTCGTAATAATTTGGTTGGACTTGTTCGAATTCATGCGCGTCTTGGAATCTCATTTCGTCAATAGACATTTTAGTTTGTTCACTGTCCGATGGTCTTAGTCGTTTAGTAATCGGGAAGTTAGAATTTTTAGATGTAGAGGGTTGTTGTAGTTGAGGGTATGTATTTCCTCTAAAATGTGTTGTTTGGGGATTTTGGATTTTGTTGGGATGTTGTTGGAAAGGATTTTTTTGAATAATGGGTTGTGTGTTGATGTACTGGTTGGGTCTGAAATAATTAGGTGCGTGCCACATAGGTGGGTTGTTAGTCATCTGCTGTGTATAGCTAGGTCTAAATGGTTGCACGTATTGATTAAAATTAGGTTGGAAGGGTTGGGAATATTGTGGGTAACTTGGGCGATATTGAGTTTGAACATTTGCATTGAATTTATGTGTTTTCGAATTCTGATTAGAATTTGAGTTTTTACGGTATTCTGGGTTTTTATTAAATTCAAAGTTAATGTGTTCTTCATAAATTCCCTCATTTTGTGCAATGGTAATTAAGGATCTTAAGTCTGTAATATCGTGGTGAGCTAAAATAGTAAATAATTGTGTTGGTAATTTCCTTATCAGTATCTTAATAGAGTCCTTAATAGCCTGAATATAAATAAGGAAATCCGGTTGGTTACCTTCTAGGTGTAGTTTCGAAATTAATAATTGACGTCGTCTTTCCGCTTCTTCGCAGAATGCTCTTAGGTTTCCTCTGTATGGTGTTTCCCTGAAGTTCTCCAGAAGTTTGTAGTTTGGTGTTTGAGTTTTAAATTCCGCGATGAGTCTTGCCTTTAGGGTAGGCCAATCTTCGATGTTTGGAAGTCCCAAAGATCGTGTAACCTGTCCGTCCAAGTTCCTTTCGATCGCTCCCAGTAGAATCCTCTGTTGTCGAACATCATTCGTTTGGTAGAGCGAAATTACGTAATCTACTCTACTGACGAAGGTGTGAAGGGTTTCTGGATCACCCTTGAATGGCATAATATCTTTAAGTTGCCGACGGGCTTCGGCAAGGTTGTTGTCGCTCAGCGCAACGATTTGGGGTGCGGCAATAATTGGTTGTGACATTTTTTTAAAATTTTGTGTTTAATTTTTTTGTTTTTGATTTAATTTTTTTGTTTTGTTTTGGATTTAATGTTATATTTTTTTTTTTTTGTTTCGTTTTCTAGTTTCACTTACACTTTTTTATTGTAAATTTTTAATTTTGGTGTTGTTTTATTATGTTGCTTTAATTTATTGTTTTTTATTTTTATTTAAGTATAAAAGTTTTTTTTTTTGTTGTTTTTAACTTCACTTTCTTATAATTTTATAAGTTGGTTTTAAAACTTAGTTGCCTTTGGACTTAATGTTTTTGTTTCGTATTTCACTTCCACTTTTATTTGGATAACCGAATTGGAATTATAATCCAAGTTGAAGAGTTTTCACGAATTTATTTTGGGAAATGTTTCGAGCACTGGATTATAAAATTTAACTTATTTTCCACTCGAAGGTTCTTTTTTCGGATACTTGTTGTATCCTACCGACTGCGCCAGTAAAATTGTTTGTGTTTTCGAGTCGAATAAATGATCCGTATTTAAACTAAGATCAACGCCGAAATAAATAAAAACTCCGATTGAATCCGCTTTGTGTTTTTATTGATTGAATGTCGGCTTAAGACTAAAAATCAAATGTACATTGGGTTGAGGAGAAGCCTCGGTATTTTAACAATATTTGTATTTCTGGAGAGCCTTGCTCTTGGATTCTTAAGATTAGGAAAAGATTCAAAGAGAGCAGTCAAATCTGCTTAGGTCAGGATTTAGGATGTTTACATGAATGGCTAAGTGCGGCTGCGAAAGAATTCTTTATTGGAAACGGATGCTGCGCAGCTGCGATACATTATGGAAATCGCTTAAGTGCATAACTGTTTGTAGTTCTTTGAAATATTTGAAGTGGCCGGTTTGGACCACCCAAATACGTCACTATATATATATATATATATATATATATTATAAAATTTCCAGTTATAGTTGCCATATGTAACGGGGATTTTAACTGAAGATTTCATAAAGGTCTAAGAATTCTTGAATTTGTTTAAATTGATGTTATTTCAATAGCCCAGCCGCTGTCTATCCTAGTATTTGCAATAAAAATCACAGTTTACGAAGTACAGTGTATTTTTGTAGTTTAATAAATAACTAGTAAAAATATACGGTTGAAAAATTCTACAAATAAAAATTTAGAATTCGTTTTCAAGTACTATCTTTTAAACCTTTGGTATTTTGATTTTGCGCAAACGTTTGTAATCCTTTTTTTTTTTTGGAAAATATTTATTAAGGCAACCGGGGTCACCAGCGACCTCGTTATAGCCTTGCTAGCTATTATTTCAGCCCAAAGGGCGCGCCGGCTAGACACTTGCTTAGCTTAATTCTTGAAAATTAATAATATAATAATTGGACTAAATACCAATTTAAAGTCGTTTAAAAGCTATTAAGGTGAAACTTTTCACATATTTCATCATGAGCCCAGCTAACAAGTACAATTTTATTTTACGTTTTTTTATAATTCTTAACCCTTGAAAAAATTATTATATATTTTAGACAATTCCGCGAATATAAAGTACAAATTCTTAATCAGAATCACCTCCTGAGTCGATATACTCGTAAGCATATCCGATTGCTCGTTTGTTTGTATGGTCGGATGGGCAATGGTCGGTTTAATATTGTCTATGTCTACCATTTAGCTGATCAATCCTAAATGATTTATGTTCCATATTTTTCATGTAGACAGCTGAATTTCGCTCACTGCTTCTTATATGAAGATTAAGGCACAAAAGAAACAGGGCGATTATATTCTTCAGCCTCCTTCTAACGTTCGGTACTGCTATTATTTCCATGCTTTTCCAGGCCATGTTTTGCAAAAAGAATGCTGAAATTTTCTTAGATTATGTGGATCTGGGACCATTTAAAAAATCATGAGAATCGGCCGACTATACAGGGTCCGGACCCTGTATACTATACTTTTATATATGTATACCGGGTGCGTTATCTGAATGTATCCTATTTCAACATTGAATAACTCCGCCAATTTTCAGCCAATTTTCACAAATGAACAAAATTTGTTTACGATATTCTATGCCATTTATTTCAAATCAGGATTAGAATACAACGTCGATTAAATAACCACCCCTATTTGATACACAAAAAGCAGCTCTTTTGCGGGCATTCTGCATAACATTGGCCAGCATTTCGGGTGATATCGCAGCTATTTTAGCTCGTATATATTAGCTTTGAGTTCGTCAATGTTCTTCGGCTTGCTGGCATAAACTTTACTTTTTAAATATCCCCACAGAAAAAATCTGGTACCGTTAAATCCGGAGAACCAGGAGGCCACTCCAAATTACCATTTTTGTAATTGTATCGGAGCTATTCAATGTTGAAATAGGAAATATGACATCTAGATGGCGCACCCTGTATGATCGGAAATACAAATCCTTTCAAATATTTGCAGTTAGAAAGTTCACATGCTATTTTCTAACAGTGTAAAAAATTACAAAGCCTGTGGGAGTTGAACTCCCAAACCCTTAAAACACTGAACGGTCATCTTATTCTTCATTACTCTTACCTATCAGAATACTAGGAGGCTACGGAGTAATATCCCTAAACTTTATTCTGATAGTTCTTTAGTAGCATCCCTTATTTTTGTCTTTACTGAAACCGGGATAAAGCCGAAAATGTTGAGTTTCAAAGATTTTCCAGATACATACACCACTTACAGACGGGACCGACCTCTGAGAAGAGTAGGAGGAGTCCTAATCTCTGTGGACTCCGAGTTCGCTTCTGAAGTGGTGAAGTAACCGAATTTGGGTGATTCAGAATTCCTATGTGTGAAAATCTCTCGCTTCAATCATTTTTTATCATATGCTCATACTTACCACCTTTTTCAGAGCCGCCTACATACTGGCACCACTTATCTGCCATTCAGCTGGTTTCTAACCGCATGTCCGACAGTGACCTGCTAGTGACTCTGGGAGAATTCAATTTACCAGAACTTATTTTGTCAAACATAGAGAATTCACCATTATCATATCACTTTAAACAAACCATGTTTTCACTATGGGTATGTTCGACATAACCCTCGGTTAAATAAACCACGTAAGGAATTCTTTAGTTAGGCTTCTAGATCTGTGCTTTGTTTCTGATCCCGACGTATTTCGTGGCTTATGTAGTCTTTCGTAATGAATCCTTAAAGAAAAGCCTTCGGCCAGACCAGGATCACACATAAAAATTTAAATTAGGTCTCACTTAAAAGTGAGGAACTTAACCTGGGGAGAGTTTCACAAAAGAATACATTGAAGGTAGTTGTCGGGTGAAGACATTCTAACACATTGATACATAATACAAACATCATCAGTCAGTGCCACAGGATAGGAACGAAACCTTAGAATTGGGTGTAGATTATTGGGCTCGATGACAGAACCTTCCATTGAAACATTATTCAAAAAGTACTCAGAAGGTATTGCAGTGGGGCCGTCAAACACCAACCTAAGCTTAGTCGTCTAGCTCGCCTTCTTTAAAATCAATGATGAGCACGTCTAGCTGACGCATAGTTTCCTTTTCAGAGAATTCTAGCGCGTCAACGCCTGCGCGTAGCATTCCTCTAGTACAATGAAACAGAATTACGCTGATACGGTATATGACATGACGAACATTTGTAAAGAATTTATTTAACGAGAATTACTCACCACAGATCATGCAGGCAGCAGCCCACGAGCTCATGATCAAGGACTGCGAAGGTTTTTCATTGAAAGAAATTCGTACGCCTTCCTGCCGGAGCACTATATGCCTATGCGGCAGTTCACTGGCTCATAATCAGCCATAATGTCCTTTCACTTGGACTTGATAGAGCACGCATGTGGGAATTAAACTTTTCAGATAACTTTCTTAGGCCTATCACTGAAACTGCTTTGACTGCCTTAAATTTAAAATCTCATTCACATGAGCCTGAAATATAACGCGGCTTAAGGTAGTAGTAGGAAACTGTGGCAAAAACCTGAAAACTCTTGGCGAAAAATGTGTCGAAATTCGTAAGAGAATAGCTGTTCGGCAACAAAGTGAATGGCCAAATCATATTTAATCGAGACGCCCTAACTTCCTTAACATAAAAACTTACACGTAGCTCGCTTTTGAGCTCTGAAATGTTTATCTCGGACATCGAGCTCTCGGACATAATCCACAGGCGTCGATCTATGAGACGGCGCATTATCGTGCAACAAACGCCAACTTCCATCATTTTCGCACCGATGACAATAGTCGATGTCATGAAATTCATAAAAATGAAATTTACTGGAAGTCGATAAAGGATAACAGGTTCTAACGCACTCTTTACATATAGAGAGCGCTAGATTCAAAAAATCCTGTTTTCTTTGGAACGCTCCTGGTACCTAACAGTATATGACGGATTTATAAATTCTATAGACAGTGGTAACAACAAAGCAGCGTATTTAAGACAACAGACGGATATGCTGAATACGTTTATGGCCAGAATGAGCCCAACGGTACCAACTTAAGGCAATAGTGATGTGCAAATGCCCCGAATAAACATCCCAAATTTCGAAGTACATCAGGGTAATGAAATGAAAACCATTCAATGACCTTTTTATTTTGCATGGTCGATAAAACAGTATACTGCAGCATAAAAATTGAGGTTCGTTAAAACTCCACCTTGGGCTGAAAGAGGACAATTATTACGACCCTAGGGACCTAGGGCCTTAATGAATGGACTAGGAATCAATGTGCCTATATGGGATGCGTTTTAAGTAGTTTTGCTTACCTTTTACGTTGACATTAACAACAGGGGTCGATTCAAGCAGAAAAAGGGAAACTCGATAAAAATACATTCCCCACAATCAATGTTGGAGTTCTTAGAGATAAGGGTGAAAGGTTTGGAACGAAAGACTACGGCTACGGCCAAAAGAGTTCCCAAAAACCTCTTTTACGAAACCACCAGTCACTACGTCTGGAAATAAAAAATCTTGCTTCTACTGCAAGGCGTCGAGTTACGCTCTGTGTAAGTACGATGAATTTTGGGATAATCGAGTGTCTGAAAGGTTAAATTGCGTGAAGTGTGTGTGAAGTACTTTGAAACGGACCACAAGTCAACGGAGTGCAAGAAACGTTTTAAGTTCGACAAAAGCACAATACTATATTGAACCTGGTATCTCTAGCTTTAGGTGCACCCAGTAACAAGAGTTGCAGCCTTCTCGTTACAGTAGATGTAGCCGTCCACGCCGATAATTGTCAAGTGGCTCACTTTCGAGAACTACAAAACTGAAGATTTTAAATGAATTATCTCTGAACGTTTGGCGTCGGTGACGGGACATTTCTAGTCTTCGGATCGAAACAACGCGTGCTTCTCTTACGTCTCCGCGACACCTGAAGACAGAGAGCGGTCAATCACCCATAACTCGAAAAATGTAACATTCCCTCACAAAAGTTTCGTCACAAAGCACGCATTCTCCAAACACTTCCGAAATATCTCTACGCTTACCTACGGTGACTAGTACTGTGACAACACCAAACACTGCAACTGCAATCACAACTACAATTGGAACGGCATCGTCAACTCGCTCAATTTCGCCGACGCAAGCTTTCTCTCTCACTGAACCGATCAAAACAAAAACATAACCTACCGGTTCTGCTGCATCATCAACAAATCAAAAAGTAAACAAGAACACCGGGTCGACCATACAGACTGGAATGGATTGCTACATAACAATAAAAAGAAAACTTACCCCTCAAAAGTAAAAAAATTAGCAAACAGAAAACAAATCAAAAATTACACGCGACAATACTAACATGTTAATTAAAAAAGCGTTATAAAACACAAACAGATTTGAGCTGCTGACAAATTCTACTGGTGAAAATATACAACCAGAAAAGTCACCTAAAGAGGAACATAAGAAGGCTAAGGCTCATCCAATATACGTTCCCGAAAAAAACTCAAGTGCATTAGTGAACAAAATAGCCACACTTATAGGAGAAAACTCATTCTACGTAATCCCCTTAAGAAAAGGGAACATAAATGAAACAAAGCTTCAAACTAAAACCGAGGATAGCCATCGTCTTCTAACCAAATTCTTGGATGAAGCAGGAAAAAACTTTTACACATATCAACTAAAAAACCCAAGCGGCCCAGGTTGTTCTCAATGGTATTGAGGCAACTGTTTCGACTACTAAAATCGTAAAAGCGCTTAAGGAAAAGAATTTTAATGCAAAAATGGTTATGAACATATTAAACAAAAATAAGGAACCACAACCAATGTTTAAAATCGAGTTGAAGCCAGAGAGCCGGACACTGGAAAAAAAATGAAGTTCACCCAATCTACAACCTACAGCTCTTACTGCATCGGGGTATCACATTGGAAGAGCCACATAAGCGCAATCGCCCACTGCAGTGCACTTACTGCCAGAATATGAAGAATAAGAAGAATATGGCCATACCAAGGCTTACTGTACGCTGAAATCTGTTTGTGAAGTTGTAGTGAAGCTCATAGCACAGCGAACTGCCACAATAACAAGGAAGACATCTCTGCAAAAATGTGCAGCAACTACGGGGAAAGTCACATAGCGAACTGGCGTATCTGTATATTTTTCCTTCGCCTTAAAATCGGGAATTAAACCTGTGAATCTGATAACACAAAAGTCGACTGCTACTCGGGAAGAACAGAATATAACTATCCTGAACGTACAAACGCAGCACACATCACCTGACATTGAAACGACGATGACCTCACTCCAGCAAAATCTAAAAGAGTTTATGACCTTTATGCAAAACACAATGCATGCGAAACCAAAATATGCCGATACAGCTTCTTGTGACACACAAATCGAAATAATGTCTCTTCAAATATCTATGTGTAACGCAAATGGCGTTTCACTGCACAAACTCCAACTTGCCCAGTTCTTAGCCTAAATAAATATTGATTCTCTCCGGGATACATCTAACAGACAAGCACATATTCATATGCGATGATACCTATTCTACGCTATTAACCATCCGGACGGCAAAGCCCATGGCGGCACTGGAATACTAATCAGAAGTCGCATTACACACAACCTATATAATAGAACAGAAATGGACTACCTGCAATCCACTTCCATAAGCATGCAATCCAGCAGCAGCCCCGTCACCCTGGCCGCAGTCTTCTGCCCACCCTGTTTTGTAGTTTCTGAGGACCAATTCATGGAATTTTCCTCTGCGACTCACTCAGCGAGCGATTCATAGCGGCCGGTGACTACAATACCAAGCATATGCATTGGGGATCACGACTTTTGAACCCAAAAGGAAAACAAATCTACAACGCGCTCATCAAGCCGCGAAACAAGCTCCATTACGTGTCTCCGAGTAGGCCTACATACTGGCCAGAAGATCCAAATAAGCTCCCGCACCTCATTGACTTCGCAACAATAAGAAAGATCCCAAGAAATATTATTACGGCCGAGTCACTTGCAGAACTATCATGAGATCTCTCTCCAGTTCTACTTACTCTCAGGCATCGACCATATATAACTAAGCGGCCCTACAGGCTTACAGACAACAGGACAACTGGGCAAGGTACGCAAAATATATGTACTAATATAAATATATATGTACGTTTAGGCTGTCCTTTATATGGCAAAAAAAAATTTTTTTTAGGATTTTGAAACGCATACTCTCCAATTTTTTTTATAAATGCTAAAATGTACTTAAATATGAAATTTCATATCTGTAGCATGATTGCAACCCGTGCCGACCGAGCTCTAAAGTTTAATAAAAAATGGTGTTTTGGTCTAACATTTTGGTTTGATCCAAAACTAATTAAAATGCAACAAATAAAGTAAATATGAGTAAAACTAAAAAAATATCAATACAAACTTTTATTTAAATACAAATTATAATAATAATGAATTAGGGTAACTTCTCTTCAGTGTAGTTTTTTTACAGTCTGGATACAGATTTCTGTGTTCCTGAACACAACGCAACAGAAACTGTTTTTGCTCTTCTTCAGCCGTGATAAGACCATTAAAATCTTGTATTAATTTAACAGCTCTTTCAGCAGTGTCATTAACGACCTTCAAACGACTTAATAGTCTTCTAGCTTTCAAAAAAGCAGGATTGACACCCCACGAAGATACGTCTTCCCGAAGAAAACTGTCGTCGATCTGTAGTCGAGATAGAAATCGTTTGCTTCTTTGAACACAAAATCATCCAGCGTCATATCTGAAATAAAGAAAAAACCATCAAAATAAGCAAAAACTAAATCACAAAACTTTGTAAAAGAAACAAGAAAATATTAAGTACTTACCAAACAAATTTTGCGTAATTTCTTCCTTCGATGGGACATAGCGTTTAGAGGAATCTGAACTTTCGTTCGTAGTAATCACTTATGAAATCACAATTGAAACTCGCAGTAACAGGGCGCCGCGCTGCTCCCGCGCAACTTGTATGGACAAGTTAAAAACTCAAGTCGGCACGGGTTATCGTTTACAAATCGGGCTAATATTTATTTCTAGACTATATTAGGTCCATACGAAACTTTTTAGAAGGTATGCATAAAAATATATTGAAGTTGAATTTTATGGGACACCCTAATATACATACATATTACAGATTCAAGGACAAATATATCATTTGCGTGGTTCAATGGTGCCAACACCAGATGAACCGCATCAATTTCTGCAAATATATATCATTTCGTCGATGGTGGATCAGCTGAATGTGCGGAGCAATATATAGGGAACACAACAGTTAAAGTGACGAATTATTGAACAGTTGCAAGCATTTTTAACGCTAATAATGCTGTGGTTAATATGTTTAAAACAGCATTGGAACGAATGACATCGGATACGCACAAATTTGTCATAAGAACGGATTGTACCCCAACAGGTGAACATTTGCAAAGATTTAATGCACCCACCGTTAATGATGTTGCTGTAATTATTGTTGGCGGTCCAACTAAATCACGAGACATTGTCGTTCAGCGAAGAAGTAATATCATGCATCGTTTATACGTTGCGTTACAATATCCAATCATTTATTGGTAAGGGCAAGATGGATGCGACATTACGGTTGAAATGGTCGATCCAATTACAGGAACAAGATTTACACATTGCTAATTATTACTATTATTGGTTTCCATTAAAAATTCATTTAATTTGGTATTTTTAGGCGAATCAACGAATAATAATCTAAGCGCAATGAATTATTATGCGTTTCTTATGATAATTCGTACACATGAGGAGATTGTCATTCTGAAGTGCCGTCGGATATTCCAGCAATTCGCTATCGACATGTATGTCAAAGTCGAAACCGAACGTTTAGCGTTCATCCGATTCAATCAGGCAAAGCTATGATCTGAGGACTATATACACTTGCGTGATGCCATTCATTCAGATGGATATTTTCAGAATATTTGACGTCTGAAAATTATCTTATATCGGAAGCCCACGCCACATGCACGAATACGCTCAAGGCGTTATGACGTACGTGCTCCGGATTTTTTTATTACGCTATGCAATCCGAAGTAGACGGAAATTGAACGTGAGTGGAACCAGGGCAAAAACCGCCAGATCGCCATGACATAATCGCCAGAGTATTTCATCAAAAGCTCTAAGTTATGAAGGATGTGCTTACTAAGTATCAAGTTTTTGGTGACACACGTTGTTATATGTACTCTGTGGAACGACAGAAGCGTGGACTACCGCATGCTCATATCCTAATTTGGTTATTGAACAAATTACATTCCAATAAAGTGGAGGACATCAAATTAGCTGAAATTCCTGATCCAGTCACTGATCCTCATCTACACGAAATTGTGACGACACAGATGGTGCATGGACCGTGCGGTGCATTAAATCCATTATCGCCTTGCATGGCTAATGGAAAGTGTGCAAAACGATATCCACGACCCTTAGTACCTGAAACAGTCACATGGAACGACGGATATCCATTTTATCGTCGGCGGTGAAATGAATTCATTGTACCATATTGCCCGCTGCTACTACGAAATTCGAAAGACATGCAAACGTTGAGAGTTGTCATACGGCCAAATCAATCAAATATTTGTGCAAGTAGGTCGCAAAAGGCAGCGATATGGCTGTGTTTGGTATTGCGTCGGAAAACGTGAATGACGAAATCAGCAACTTCCAAATGGGCAGATCCGTCAGTACTAATGAGACACTGTGGCGATTATTGTCTTTTCAATTTAATGAAAGATATCCCACAGTTGCACATTTATCAGTGCATTTGGAAAATGGCCAAAGAGTTTACTTCACTGAGGCTAGTGCGGCACAACGAGCTGATAGACCACCATCGACAACATTGACTAGCTCGTTTGCAATGTGTGAAGCAGATCTATTCGCAGAGACGCTGATGTACGTTGAAATGCCCAAGTATTATACTTGGAATCAATCAACAAAGAAATTCCAACGTCGCAAACAGGGAACCCCAGTTCCAGATTGGCCACAGGTGTTTTCCACTGATGCACTAGGTCGCTTGTATACTGTTCATCCTAGAAATGTTTTTGTTTGCGGCTGCTGTTGGTAAATGTACGTGGACCAAAATCATTTGCGCATTTGAAAACTGTGAACGACCACCAATGCCAAACATATCGAGAAATTATTGGGTTAACTGGAGAATGATTTTCATTGGCATTTAACTCTCGCGGATTCAGTTGTTTTATCAAAATCATCACCACATGTATTCTTTTACAACCAATTCAGGTATGGAACAAATACGAAGACGACATATGTGAAGATATCTTGCTTCGCTAGCGCCTTCAAACCAAATTTTCTGACATCCAAATAACCGATAAAATCTACAATGATGGATTGATTCTGATTGAGGATCAATACTTGACTATTGCAAATAACCTATGGATTGAAGTAGAATTGATTGATCGATGCACGATGTATTCAACCAAGAATTAAATCGAGAGCTGCAATACAATGTTGATACATTGCAGGAATTCGTTCATAATAATGTGCCGTTGCTGAATGAACAGCAAAAACAAGTATACGAAACATTAATGCAAGCGGTGGACAATAATACTGGTGGTCTATTCTTCCTGGGCGCACCAGGAGGTACAGGAAAATATTTGTCATTTTATTGATTTTTGCCACTGTTCAATCAAGATGTGACATAGCTTTGACGTTAGCATCATCTGGAATTGCGGCGACTCTTCTAAATGGCGGTCTTACTGCACTTTCTGCGCTTAAGTTCACACTCAATTCAAACGCAATTGATACTCCAACATGCAATATTTCCCGATCCAGTGCAGTGTGAAAATTGTTTGTACAATGCAAGCTCATTGTGCACAATGGCTCATAAAAAATCACTTAAAGCACCTAACTTCACACTGAAGGATTTTCGGCGAAATATCAGCTTTGGCGGCTTGATGACATTGTTGGCAGGCGATCCCAGGCAGGCATTGCCAGTAATTCCCCGTGGAATGCCTGCAGATAAATTGAATGCTTGCCTGAAAGCATCACCTTTATGGAATAACGAAAAAACATTATCGCTAGCCACTAATATGAGAGTTCAACTTCAAAATGATCAAAGTGCTCCACAATTTTCCAAAGAATTGTTAGCTCTTGGAATTGGAAGTCCCAGTTGATGCGACATCTGGATTAATTACACTAACCAACGACTTTTGCCGATTTTTAGACTCTCAATTGGCTCATATTGAAAATTTTTTCCCAAAAATTAGTGAGAATTATCTGAATTATGCTTGGGTAAGTCAACAAGTAATTCTTGCCGCAAAGAATAATGATGTAGACGCACTGAACTACACCGTTCAATCAAAAATTACAAATCAGTTGATTCCATAACGAATCCCGATGATCCCCAACGGAGTTTTTGAACTCTCTGCAGTTACCAGGATTTCCACCACATAACTTGCAACTCAAAGTTGGTACAGTTATTATGATATTAGGTTACAGTTACAGTTTATAATGATGATAATTTTAATCCGTCGCGACTTTGCATCGGTACTCGACTTTCGGTAAAAAGACTTATGCCGAATTTAATTGAGGCAACCATTATTAACGGAAAGTACGCAGTTGAAAATGTATGTATTCCTCGAATACTAATGATTCCGACTGATCTCCGTTTGACTTCAAACGATTGCAATTTCCAGTTCGCCTTGCGTTCGCAATGAAAATTAACAAGTCGCAAGGCCAATCGTTTAGTGTTTGCGGGCAGTTATACGTTGCGTGTTCACGAGTTTGGAAACCTTCCGCTTTGTTTGTGTTAACGTCGGACCAAAAAACAAAAAATGTGGTTTACCAAAGAACATTTAAATGAAACGGATAAATGCGGACACGTATAAGGCTTCGATTCAATATGTACTTTGGATTCACTTTCATTTACTTAGAGAAGTTAAACTTAATAACACTTAATTTTTGTAATCGAAATGAATTCATTACTGTTGTGAAAAAAATAAAATTTTTCCTTTTCAAATATAAAACTTTTTTTATTTTTTTTTATTTTATTTGCTGGATCTTCTCTTCTTAATAGAGACTAACAACAAGTTTTAAAATCTTAGTCTAATATTATAATCATCTATATCATCTTATAATCACTAAAATCCATTTTTAGCGATGGGTTTAGTTTTAAGCACGGCTCTAATTATATCGGAACTGAGCGAGTGGATGATCGGCACGTTGAAGTCTACTCCAACTGGAAGATCTGGTTAGCGAGCGTGCAAGCGGATTTGGATGAAATGTTAATTTAGCTTGGTGTTTTGCTTTTTGATGGAAAATTTCGTCAGAAACGGTGTTGATATTTAAATCTCGATGAATGTTTTCGTTCCTTATATACCAAGGAGCACCAGTGATGAGTCTAAGTGTCTTAGATTGAACTCTTTGAATTACTACGATGTTACGAGAGCTACGACTGGCATTTCCCCAAAGTTCAGAGCCGTATTTCCATATTGGCTTGATCACGGTGTTATAGATAAGTATTTTGTATTCAAGGCAAAGAGGGGATTGAGATTAGCCAATGGAGCTTGGTGGTCTTCAACTTTAGTTGAGTTTTTTTGGCTGCTATGTGTGAGCGCCAGGTGAGTCTCCTGTCAAGATAGATACCCAAGTATGTGACGGTGTTTGACTGGGGGATTCGTGCTCCATTTAGAGTAAGGTGGGGACAGGTTTGTCTGTTCAGTGTGAATGTTACGTGTTTACATTTACTTTCATTTACTTTAATTTTCCAGTTAGCTAACCATTTTTCAAGAGATTCCAAATGATTTTGTAGAATAACAGTTGCTCTAAGGGGACATTTACTCCGGCTAAGAATGGCAGTGTCATCTGCAAAAGTTGAAGTGGTAAGTTGAATGTTTGTCGGAGTGACCGATGTGTATAGTGTATATAGAATGGGATCGAGAACGCTTCCTTGAGGGACTCCAGCTTTGATTTTAGGCTCAGCAGATGTTGAGGCGCTGCATCTTACGGAGAATAATCTTTTATGCAGATAGGATTCGAGGAGTTTGTACATACTATTGGGGAGTAATGTTTTGATCTTGTACATGAGTCCATCGAGCCACACCCTGTCAAACGCTTGGGCAATATCAAGCATAAAGCATGTTCTCGTTGTTCAAACGCAGAGCGTATTTCCGTGGTGATACGGTTTACCTGTTCTATTGTACCATGTTTTTCTGATTGAAAATGATTTACAGCACAGCTCGGTAGTTCTATGATCATTTTTGGAGTAATTCTATCGTGGCCCGGTGCTTTGATCGGCTTTAATTGCTCTTTGATTATTTGAGTAATTTCGCTTGATCGAAATTTCAGGGGCGTAGTGTGTATTATGTCAGAGCTTGAGAATTCCGGAAGATCAAATAAATTGGTCGCAGGATTTGGTTGGAAGACTTCTTGGAGGTGTGTTGCAAACACGTTCGCCTTTTCGGAGTAACTTCTAGCCCATCTTTCTGTAAGACTTCGGATAGGGCTCTCTGTTTCAATAGGCATACTGAGACTGCGCGCTTTCCAGAGTGGGTTTTTGGCACATGTTGGGGAGAGTTGTTCGATGTATTGGTGTTGTGCAATATTTTCTTCTTGTTTCAGTACTGTAGAGAGTTTTCGAGTTGCAGCTTTTAGTTTCTCTTTGCTTGCTGGTGATCTGTTTTTTTGCCACTCTCGTCGTAAATGTCTTTTTTCTAAAAGAAGCTGTTGAATTTGCCTATTTGTGCGGTACTAATGTACTACTTTTGGTTTCATTTGAGGTGTAGATACGCGTGCAGCAGTGGTGAGAATAAATTAAAAGGCATTTACAGAATTATCAATGTCAGCCTCGTGGTGCAGTGTTGGGCTTAGCTCAATGTGTGAGCTTATATATTTTTTGTAGTGGAGCCAGTTTGTTTGGTTGGATGTAATAATATCAGGCCGTTCCAACGTTGGTGGTTGTTCGAACAGTTGAAGAAGGATAGGAGAGTGGTCCGAGGACAAGTCAGCTATTGCTTCTATCCGCGTTAGTTGTTTTGGTATGTTTCGGGTTATAGCAGCTGATCAATAGCTGGCCAATATGTAGGCCTACCCGGAGATATGAAGTCAAGTTTATTCGATCTTGTGATTAAAGCTTTGTATAATTGCCTTCCTTTTGGATTTGTAAGACGGGAGCCCCAGTGCGTGTGTTTGGCATTATAATCGCCTGCTGATATGAAATGGGCACCTAGTTGGTTGAAATATTCCATGAAGTCTTCTTCCGAAATAGAAAACCGTGGTGGGCAGTATATTTAGGCAATACTAAGACTGCCGAAAGACACTTTAATACTTATTGACGTAGCTTGCAAGTAATTGGTTGCGAATGGCTGCAATTAATGGTGCTTGATGCGTCTCTTGATAAGGATGCCTGTTCCCCCATGAGCTTTGTCGTCTGGATGATTCGTTGAGTAAAAAGAGTACTCACTAAGAAAGAAGTTATTTTTAATTGTGAGATGGGTTTCGGAGATTAACATTATATCAATGTCGTGTTCCTTTAGGAATTGAATAAGTTCGTTTTTGTGCTGTGAAATGCCGTTAGCATTCCAGAAACATATCTTTAAAATAGCCATTTATGGTTGTAAGTTTGAGTAAGTTTTGATTTCGCATGAGGTCTTGTATTGTAGATTGCATAAACTGCATAAATTCCATCATGCTTTTTTGAAGTGAAATAATGAGTGATTCATGAGTGTTTCTCTGATGATGATTGGGCAGCTGGTGTTAGGGCGATTGCCGGCTTAGAAGCTGGCTTTACTATGCCTGTCAAGGCATTTGCAAATGAACGCGACTTTTGACTTTTGACTTTGCGTTATACGTTGGCATTGTTGATTTTATGTTTTTCTTAGATTACTTAATAGAAGTAACACAAGGTTTTGTGTGCTTGCACATTGCACACAGTAGCGTCTTTTCGCTTGGTGGTGGTACCACTTTATATGTTTTTATGTAGAGTTTTACACTATTGAGATTGTTAAATTCACGGAGCACAATTGTGAGACGTCTGCACTCGCGTATCTTCTAATTCCATTTGACAATATAAAACTAAAAAAAATTTTCTTCATCTTTTAATCACCAAACGAATGTTTCATAAAACGAAGCCATCTGGTGGCGAAACGGAGTTCGCCGGGTTTTCTAGTTTTTATATAAATAGATAAAAACAAGGCTCTCATTGCCACATATGCAGACGACATTGCCGTTCTGTATAGCTCCAAATGTCGCTTTGAGGCAGCAGACGATCTGCAGGGATACGTAGCAGCCCTATCAGCGTGGTGCAAGAGGTGGAACCTAAAGATAAACCCTCGAAAAACGTCCAACCCTGCCTTCACACTTAGGTCGAGAACAATCCCACCAATCCAAATGGGAAGACAGATCCTGGAGCAACCAGCAACAGTGAAGTATTTTGGCATCACTCTGGACACCTTCTTGCCGCATCTTAAAGCCACTCGCAAGAGGTGCATCCTAAGACTTCAGCAATTACGTTGGCTGCTGAACAGAAAGAGCAATATGTCACTTAGAGTGAAATAAAAAGTGTACGCTCAGTGTGTCGCCCCAATCTGGCTCTACGGGCTGCAAATTTTGGGGATTGCAGAAAAATCTAACTGCAATCTCATCCAGGTACTGCAGAATCGTACCCTAAAGCAGATAACCAACTGTCCTTGGTATGTACGAAATTCATCTCTACACCGAAACTCAATCTGCATACTGTGGAGGAGCAGATCAATAGACACACCAGCAGGTACAGAGACAGACTCACCACCCATCGCAGCGAACTAGCCAGGAATTTATTTCCCGCCAGGCCACATAGAAGGCTAAAAAGACAAGGCTTCGCCAAGACGCTTCCCCCTCCACTAACATAAATCCCCGTTTCCTCCTCCATTAACATAAATCCCCGTGATAAGCGCTGGGCGATGGGCTTATAAAGACTATTTTTTGCTTCTGTTGTTAAGATGCAAAATTGTAGCACGGTTTCAATACTTAAATAATAATAAATAAAAAAAAAAAAAAAAAGCCTATGGGAGTTAAACTCCCAAAGCCTAAAAACCCTGAACCGTCTTCGTCTTCTGTACCTAAACCTTCATCCTCAAAAAACTAACAACATTTATTACTCTTACCTATCAAATTGCTAGGGGCTTCGGAGTAAGCTCCCTAAACTGTATTCCGATAGTTTATCTTTTGCATCCCAGATTGTAGTCTTTACAGAAACCTGGTTAAAGCCGGAGATTTTTAGCCCGTTTCCAGAGCTACAAAACGCTTATCGCTTTCTTCGACTCTTGCGTGCCATGGAAGTATCCATCCACCTTGACCGCCTCCTTGGTTTACGAGGAGCCTTAAAAACTTAAATTACATTAAAAATAGACTCCTTACGAAACATAAGAAAACTGGCTGTAATGTAACTTTCTAAAGATACTTAGTAGCTCGGTCAAATTTAGCCGTGAATAACGCTGAGGGTTATAAGAATTACATACACCGCTGTCGGATCCAGATTACACAGGATCCGAAGCAGTTTTATAATTTTGTGAACACTAAGCGTAAGCATGTAGCTTCTCCCTCCCTAATTTTGTTTGTACCGTTTCGTTCTGTACCCGCGACTACTGATCAGGGCATTGCCGATCTATTCACAACTTTCTTTCAAACAACGTACTCATTTCCTACAGTTATGGATCAGCCTTATTCATACATCATTCAATCAGCCAATCTTATTTTCAGACCAACTTTCTCCGAAGGCACTGTGTTATCGGATCTTCTGAGGGTGAAACCAGTCTATTCGCCAGGTCCTGATGGTGTTCCTGGCTGTGTACTGAAAAACTGCACTAAGCCATTGTGCAGACCTCTTCTAAAACTTTTCTATTTGTCTCTGGAAACATCGATTTTTCCCCAAATGTGAAAGGGCAGCTAAAATCTATAGAGGAATTTCTAAATTGTCAGCATTTCCAAAGCTTTTTGAAAAATTGGTCACGCCACATCTTCAACATCTCTGCAGTTCAATTATATGTTCATGCCAACATAGTTTCATTAAGCATCGCTCCACCACCACAAACCTCTTGGAGCTGAATTCCGTTATTAGATGGCTTCCGTAAAGGCCTTCAAACAGATGTCATCTATACGGACTTTAGTAAAGCATTTGACTCTGTCAACCACTCACTCCTTTTGAGTAAACTTAATATTCTAGGATTTCCCTCAGACCTTCTCACGTGGATTTCTAGCTACTTAGCTGGGAGAACCCAACGTGTTCTTTTTAAGCATGTACACTCTCGCCTTGTTAGTGCTACATCGGGAGTCCCCCAAGGAAGACATCTTGGGCCGCTACTTTTCACTATTTTTATTACCGACTTACCCTCTGCTATAACGAACTCTCTGGTTCTTATGTATGCAGACGACGTTAAGCTTTGTCTTCAATACAAATCCCCTTCTTCCCAATATAAACTTCAGTCAGATTTGGACAATTTTCAAAAGTGGTGTTCCATCAATCTCTTAAAACTTAATGTAAGCTTATGACTTTCTATCGTTCGTGCCCTAACCAGGCGACATACTTTCTCTATGGGATTTCCATAGATAGATTAACCCAGGCTAACGATCTTGGTGTCCTATTAGACTTTAAGCTCACATTTTTCGAAAATATTTCTACGATGGTTAATAAAGCCAAGGTTGGTTGGGTTCATTAAAAGATGGTCTAAGGAATTCAATGACCCTTATATTACTAAAAAATTATACGTATCTTTAGTACGTCCAATTCTGGAGTACGGGTCATGCGTCTAGAGCCCTCAGTATGGGGTTCATCAAGATCGCATTGAATCCGTTCAAAAGAATTTCTTGATGTTTGCTCTTATGGGACTCAACTGGGATGCAAATCTTCACCTCCCATCTTATTTTAACAGACTCCTTCTAATTAATTTACCTTCCCTAACCAATTGTAGAAAGATGCTGGGGGTCGTTTTCCTCCATAACCTTATTAATGGTAATGTAAACACTAATACTAATACGACTAACATTTGACATTTCAAATAGATGGACTAGAAATTTTAGTCCCCTGTTCCTAAGTTGTTGTAGATCTACATATGCCCAGCATGAGCCTTTCAGGGTTTTATGTTCTGACTACAATGGCTTATACTATATTACTTCACTCTGCACGTCCACTTCTATCAAATCCTCAATTCTCACCTACCTTTCAGAGCAACAAACGAACTCTACTTTTTCCTCGTAATCTTTTCTAAGCTTTATTCTCTCGGGTCTATCCCCGTGATCCGAGCCGTACGATAAACGGCAGCGCCCCTCGGTCGGTTGGGCGGGGTGTGGGCTGTACGTTATGCAGTTGGAGCCGCGCGAAAAAACAAGACCGACGGAATGCAGTTATGTCAATATACCATACATACCAATTTTTAACATGGAATTTTTACATGGAATATTTCCTAAAACACACTTAATAAAAACTATGAACAAAGAAATAACATTATAATGCATTTTTTAAGAGGAACTAACATAAAGGTGTTAATCCAATGATTTCCGATTAAAAATTGAGTTAATACATATGAATTCACATCCGAAGAAACGAAATAATAAAATAAGGTTAACGTCAAGCCAGGATTGTGGCAAGCTATGTTCGAATGATCTGGATCCATCCTATCCGGATGTGTACTAAATTCTTCCACATGTCCGTTTGAGATCGCAGTACCTACAATAAAGAACAGAAATTGTGTTTGAATTGTTTAGCAAGACAATACCAAAACTCAAAGTGTACGAGGATCCACAATTGCTTCACATGCAGAGGACGTCACGACACGCTACTCCACCGTGGTGACATTCCTAAAGTTCCTGGGGTTTCCTCAACTTCAAACGTTTCCGGTGAAACATTACAGTCCACTACTTCTCCAAATTTGCTCCATAGCTACTTTGCATCTAGAACTCAAAGTGTTCTCTTAGAAATCGAAGTTATCAACCTCTGCCATCGTAAAGCAAACTATCAGGCGCGTGCTGTGATTGATTCCGGATCAGAAGTCACCTTTATTTCTGAACGAATGTTCAATCTGATCAAACTTCCGTATAAGAACGGTCAAGCTCAAGTCATTGGCCTTAATCAGGCAATTGCTTCAAAGCCTGAGAAGTTATGTCACTTCGATACTGGCTCTACCTTCAAACCTCGCACTAAGATCGAAGCATCGCAGCTTGGTGTGATTGGCGCAGATATCCTTCGCATTATCCTAAGCGGCTCCCTTCCTAATATTTGTGGATCACTTTTGGGTCAAGAGACCATTTCCGGGTGGATACTTTTAGACCCACTGAAAAACCCACCAAAGACAAGATCTGTATCCGCCTTCACCACTCCCTTTGCGATCAGATTTTCAAGATTTTCTAAGCAGGCTTGCTGATCTTACTTTGTTTGATCCGCTCTTGTATAGAAGTTCACAGATTGATGTTTTGATTGGCGCAGATATGCTTCCTTCCGTTATCCTAGGCGGCTCCCTTCCTTATATTTGTGGCTTACTTCTCGGTCAATAGATCATTTTTGGTTGAATACTTTTGGTCCTCTGAAAAATTTACGAAACACAAGATCCATATCCGCTTTCAACACGTTTCAATCAGCCAAAATTAAAATCTTGAAAAGCTTTTAACAAGGTTTTGGGGGACGGAGGATCCACCATCCAAGCAATCAAATGCGGAATACGAGTCCAATTTTATCAGCACAACTTCCAGGGATAAAGACAGAATATACGTCTTTACACTTCCTTTCAAAAATCCTGAATGTGTAAACTTGGGTCAATCCAGATTCATAGCACACTCTCAACTTCTCCGGAATATGAATAGGTTCAAGAACTCTAAGGTAAGGTCCAATGTGACTTGGAAATTAAATAGTACTTGGATTTGATTTTACAATGCCAACATAACCAAAATGTATCGGCAAATTCTCGTCCAACCACGGCAGACTCGTTTTCAACGAATCCTTTTACGCACTGATGACGGGCAACCCTGTGACTAAGAGGTTTGAAGCAACTTCACATGCCTCCGTGCTCTCTTCAGTCGTAAAATCCGTTTGCATAGAGGGCATAAACTTTTTATGCCGCCTGTTCGATCCAAATTCTGGGTGCCGAAGTTGCAAAACTTGCTTAAAGCCATCACGAACTCAAGTCGCGTCTGCGCAATCTATAAGAAGTGGCTCCAATCTCAGCTCATGGGCGTCCTCCCTTCCAAAAGATCCATAATCCCTCGGCCCTTTACGCATACCTTTCGAGATCACCGGCAGAGCGTATCTTATTAGAAAATGGTACGTATGTGTACTTGTATGTTTCAGCAAGAGAGCTATTAGAAGCTGCCTCCGATTTGACCACCTAGAAATTCCTCTCAACTTTTGCTCGTTTTCTGTCGAGGCGTGGATGCCCCGCTCAAGTTTTCTCCGATAGTGGAAAAACGTCTTTCTCCTTTCTCCGATAGAAGAGGAAGTGCAGAGTGAAGTAGTAGAATATACGCAGTTGTAGTAAGAAACCATAGAAGGCTCAGGGTGGGCATATGTAGATCTACAACAACTTAGGAACAGTGGACTACAATTTCTAGTCCATCTATTGAAATGTTAAATTTTAGGCCTGTTAGTACCTACTGGCTGTCCCCATTACCAATACTAATTCTATGTAGGAAAACGACAGCCACCATCTTTCTACGGTTTGTTACAGATGGTAAATTGATTGGAAGAAGTCTGTTGAAATAAGAATGGTGTTGAAGGTTTGCATCCCAGTTGAGTCTCCTAAGAGCAAACATCAAGAAGTTCTATCGAATGGATTCAATGCGATCTTGATGAACCCCATACTGAGGGCTCCAAACGCATGACCCGTTTCCTTAGGTCCAGTATTGGAACTAATACCAAATAAAAATTATAAAGAAAAATTCCCACTACAACAACAAATCTGTCATAATAGAACTCTCAAAACATATAAAAAATACAACACCCATTGAAATCTATAAAAATAACTTTAACAAAAGAAGACACGAATGCCGGACATGGAAATTCATCTATTCGGACGCTTCAAAAAAACGACACCATTACAGCACTTAGTGTTGTAAGTCAAGACAACTTAATCTTAAAAGCTGTCGTTACACCAACATACACTCCAATTTTCACCGCAGAAGAAGAAGCGATCCTGATCGCAGCAGAACTCGCAAGCGCAAAAAAAAAAAAAAAACATTATATGCATGGACTTTCTTTCCACTTTCGCCGCTATAGAAACCATCAACAATCAGCAACAGTCAGCAAAATACGTGACATAATCGCCGCAAACACCAAACCAAAAAATCTAAAGCTGCTATGGACCCCAGGACACGCAGGAATATCCGGATATAAAAAAACAGATACAGCCGTCAAAATCACTATAAGATATATCAAATATATTTACAATTATCTTTATAAAACCATTAACCCAAATAGAGAAACAGTACAAATATCCATAACAATAAACAGAAATCATGACAGGTATATATATAACTTACGTGCCGACGACCTGGGGAAATGACCCCAGATCGGCACAAGGTCAGATATTACCAAATTATGTGTTGTTCCACGTGAAATAATACGGCGAAGTATTTGCTTATGGTTTTCCTTTATTATTCTTGACAAGTTGAAGTTAGATATGATCCGCTCAGCTCCGGTTCTCCTCTGCAAGTGCCACCCGGCTCCCGCGCTATGAGCGTCGAGCCCTCGGTCGGCCCGCATCATTGGCGAACACGAGCAACGGGACTGTCGCTCTCGCGCTCGAGTGTTACAATCCTGAGTGCAATCCCAGCAACTCCGCATAAAGGTCCGGGGGGCAGCTGGGGCGGTGAGGTAAGAAAGGCCCCGCTTGCAGATTGTTGACCAGTTCAGCCGTGGCACGTGTATGGTGTGAGGGGCCAGGGGAAGCGTTTAGCTGGTGTTAACTCCTCCCCGCCCCAAGATCTGCGGCCCGCTGATCAATGAGCCTGGCTTGGCTCGGTTTGGCCCAATGCTTCTAAGTTTGCGGCTAGCTTATGATGTTCCAGTCAGCAGCATCTGGAGATCTAGCTATCGATTTCCAAGCCGACCCCAGCCAGTCCAGTGTGCGAGATTGGCATCGCGCTCGTCCGGAAAGCCTGTTGATTCCTTCCATGGCTGTGTTGAGGTAGTAGTCGACCAGAGCTTCAGCTTTCCTATCCGCCAAGGCAACCGTTTCTCGTCCGATTTCCATAGCCAGTCTGTTCATCTTTGCAAGATCGACGAGGTGCGCTAGTTTGAAGACGCCATTGATTCTCCATACCTCGCCATACTGCAAGGAGATCACCGGCCCCTCGTACTTATATACGTGGGTGGGGTATGAAAATTCCATGGAGATAAGAAAAAAAAGGTGAAAAAGTGTGTTGTCCAAGAAAATTTGTATTTAATTTATTTTATCTTGGGAAATTGAGGAATTTTTGTATTTATTTATTTTATTTTACAATTGTGGTGCTGCGTATGCACTATGAATATTTCGCAATAATTTTTTCTTTGTGTGCGGGCTGTCATATACTTTTATTGATGTCCTTAGATTATTTCGGCACTGGGCGCGGTAGTTCCGTAGTATCCCTTTTGGCTGTTTTTGCCTACTAAGGTACGGTCGTACACTACTTGTTTGGCGGTTTTTTTTTGGGTGCATTCCACACCACTTAACGTATCCAACAAGCTGCCACACACCACCTCATCGCGCTGGGCGCTCGTATTATTATTTTTTTGTTTTAGCCATCCGCAGGTAAACTGCGGCAATGGTTTCCTAATTATCAGTTTATCACACACAATCTTTTGCAATCGCGAATTGGCAATTTAGAAAAAATTTCACAAGCCGTACCGCCGCAGTGGGTTGATTGTGTTTTTTTTTTTAGTTATAGGCATCGTACGACTTTTGCGCTCGGCATGGACGACATGGCGTCCTCCGGTGGCGGGTCGTCGTTTTATTATTTAAATTATGTTTTAGTGTTCGCAACACAAGTCTTACACTTTTATGTTTTTTTATTTAATTATGCAATATTTTTGCGCTCCGGGATGGGCGTAATTCCCCCCGGCAGCGGGTAATTGCTCTTTTCTTGTTTGTTTTATTTTATTTTATTCACAATTTACCCAAAATTAAACAAATTACAATTACAAAAAAAAAAAAATCTCTTTTTGGCCTTAGCCACTCAACCGGACATTGCCGGTTCCTGCTCGGGCGCCACTTATGTGCCGACGACCTGGGGAAATGACCCCAGATCGGCACAAGGTCAGATATTACCAAATTATGTGTTGTTCCACGTGAAATAATACGGCAAAGTATTTGCTTATTGTTTTCCTTTATTAGTTTTGGTTAGTTGAAGTTAAGTAAGATCTGCTCTGCTCCGGTTCTTCTCTGCAAGTGCCACCCGGCTCCCGCGCCACCAGCGTCGAGCCCTCGGTCGGCCCGCATCAGTGCCGAACACGAGCAACGGGATTGCTGCTCTGAGTGCAATCATGAGTGCAATCCCAGCAACTCCGCATAAAGGTCCGGGGGGCAGCTGGGGCGGTGAGGTAAGAAAGGCCCCGCTTGCAGATCGTTGACCAGTTCAGCCGTGGCACGTGTATGGTATGAGGGGCCAGAGGAAGCGTTTAGCTGGTGTTAACTTATATAAGACCAGATTCACATTAACCCACACCAAATTCACACACGAACATATTTTAAAAAAAAAACACCAGCACCAGTCAGCCCCTTTAGTAGCACAAATTCCTTCACAAGCGAACAAATCATCAACCACTTCCACTACATAAAAAACTGCATCACTAAAAATCCCTTCCCCAAACCAACTCCTTATAAATGTCAATATAAAAAACATGTAAATGTAGTTTCTAAGATACAATTAAAACAAAAAAAAAGTCCACTCTCACGGGAAAACTTTTTTTTTAACTGTGCTGTATTTATGGATCTTATCAGGAATTATGACACTAACAATAAGTTTTGTAATCCTAATTTTAAGCGATATTCAACAGTCCTTTTAACTGTGGTCTGGAAGAAAAGGACCTAATGATCAGCGCTGGGTCGGAAGGCTGTTGCGGCATAGACGGGATCGGTCGCAAACCCATGTTTAACTTCTCGCAAGGCGGTTAGGGTGTGACGTTAATTTGCTTATTTTTTTTAACGGGTTATTTCATTTTTGACGGATCTAATATAAAGGTCTCTTTGTATATTTTAATTTTGAATATACAAGGGTGCTCCAATGATTGTGTTCAGTATCTTTGACTGGGCCCTTTGCATGATATCGATGTTACTACTCAAACTTAAAACTAATGATCAGGTTTTTGATGGGTTATTTCATCTTTGACGTTTTTGATAAGGTATCTTTGTATATTTTCGTTTCGGATATACCAGGGTGCTCCAGTGATTGTTCTCAGTATCATTGATTGGGCCCTTTGCATGATATCGATGTTACTACTGCTGGCACATCCCCAAAGTGGGGAGCCGTGCGTTAAAATTGGGTTTAGTACGGAGTTGTAGATTAGGACCCTGTAGTCCAGACAGAGGGGTGACCGAGAGCTGATAAGCCAGTGGAGACTACTATCATAAAGCTTAAGGTGTGTTCTTGTGGCTTCGATGTGCCTGCGTCAGGTGAGCCGTCGGTCGAAGTGCATTCCGAGATACGCCATATTATTTGCTTTCGGTAGTACGGTGTTGTTTAAGGTGATTGAAGTGCAGTCTTGCCGATTTAGTGTAAATGTTACATGCTTACATTTTTGTTCGTTTATTTTAATTCGCCAGTCTGATAGCCACTTCTCCACGGCCACTAGGTGAGAAGAGAGTTGATTTGTGGCTTGTACCGGGCATTTGGATCGACTAAAAATTGCTCTGTCATCGGCAAACGTAGAAGTTGTTATTAGTCTGCTTGTGGGTATGTCTTCTGTATAAAGAACGTACAGCATTGGAAAGGAAGTAAGCTACCTTGGGGAACTCCAGCGTTTATAGCGTGGCCGTCGGGCATGTTAGAGTTGCATCTTACAGCAAAGGTTCTGTTGTAGAGATACGACTTCAGGAGTTTGTGGGTATTTTGAGAAAGCATTGTTTTAATTTTGAACATTAATCCATATAGCCAGACCTTGTCAAAAGCCTGAAAGACATCCAGAAATATTGCAGTGCCATATTCCCGTTTTTCGAAAGCGATCGTATTCCTGATGTAATTCGAGTGACTTGTTCAATGGTTTCATGTTTCTCTCGAAAACCAAACTGATGCGTTGAAATAAGATTATGTGTCCTCAAGTAGGGCGTTATTTGGGTCATTAGACATTTTTCAAATAGTTTTGAGAGACAAGACAACAGGCTTATAGGCCTGTACGGTGAGGTAACTGAGTGGTCCTTGCCTGTCTTTGGTATCCTTACTATGACCGATTTTTTCTATCTCTCTGGATAGTACCCGAGTTTTGTGATAGCGTTAAAAAGCAAGGAAATACAGCACAGTATGGAAGCTCGATAATCATCTTTGGAGTTATTAGATCACATCCTGGGAATTTTTTTGGATTTAGTTTATCCTTGATGATTTTAGATATTTCAATCGCTTGAAAGTCGATTGACTCATGTGGGGCTTGGTCGTCGCCTGTTACCGTGGGTAATAAAAACGAGCTTGTAGGAGGCTGCGGGTGGAACACACGTTGAAGATGCGTTGAAAATGTGGTAGCTCCATCTTTATCGCTGCGGGCCCAACCACCAGTGATATTCCTTAATGGTGATATCGATTCTATCGGTGTGAGGCATTTTTGAATCTTTGCTTTACGATTGGCGATCTATGAGCTTGCCACTCCCGTCGCATACGTCGTTTGTCAAGAACGAGCCGTGCGACACTCTCCAGGGGTTTGCTGCTGATTCTATATCGGCATCAAAGTTTAGCCTTGGGTTCAGCTCAATGTGTGAACTTATGTATTTTCTGCATTTGACCCATTTTGTTCTCTTTAATGTTAATCTGTTAGCGTGCATTGTAGTCTCAGGGCGTTGGCGAAGGTTGAGATTTAAGAGGACTGGCGAGTGATCAGATGATAGATCCGGTAGAGATTCGGCACTAATGAGGTTTCGAAGGATGTTTTTAGTTATGGCGAAGTCGATCCAGTCAGGAATTTTGTTCGGGTCGGTAGGCCAGTATGATGGTCTGCCTGAAGCGACGTAGTCAAACTTTCTGTTTACCTTTATGATGGTGTTATATAGTACAACTGTTTTCCTTTAGGGGTGACGAGGCGTGATCCCCAGTGGGTCTGTTTGGCATTGTAGTCACCTGCAGCAATGAAGTGGCCCCCTAGGGTATTGAAGGAGTCCAGAAATGGTTGTTCGGAAACATTGAAACGCTGCAAGCGTAAGATTGCCGCTTCCTAGATGTACATTTATGGATGTGGCCTGCAAGTAGTTTTTTCCAAACTCGCTATGGTAGTGGTGTTTGATGCGGTTCCTAATCAGGATACCGGTTCCGCCATGTGATTTTCCATCTGGACGATTTGTTGTAGAACAAAAAGCCACTTATTCGAAAGCATTCCTAGCATTTTGAACGGACGATCATGCACAGCCTAGACACTGCATTCTTAGGTGGCCGCTGTGGGTATCATATTTTGTTAGCTTTAAGTCAACGATTTTTTGGTGTTATCTTTAGTTTTGATTTAGCATCGCAAGCAAACGGTCATTATTGCAAATAAATAATTATACAGCAAACTCACCAGACTTTTTCTGAGAAGCCGGCTTCTCAATAAAGTAGTTAAAAATAGTGCAACATACTTCTACCCTGTAAATAACAGGTAGATTATTAATATTGTTATTATTATATTAACTTAATAATTCACACCACACCAACTCGTCCCAAGTTCAAAAGAAGGAAGCATACGCAAAGACCACAATAAATAGGCAAAGAAGAGTAAAATATCAAGATAGGAAAGGGCTTAGTGTAAAAGCAAAACTTGGATGACCGCGAAGGGAGCTTTTGTTAATATCTCTGATTTCATCTCGTAAGCTAGCGGTACTCCAACACATTTATAATTTATATAGTAACATAATCACAATTATGTTTATTATGTTTTGGTCTTATTAATTTTTGCTCATTGCTCAAGCGACACTTTGTCGCTTTAATGCAAATAAATCAAAGGCAGCTGCACTTAGCCGATATTGTTTACAATTTGCTTATTTGCTTATTTTTTCTCATTACAAATTAAAGGCAGTGGCACTTGGCCGATATTGTAAACAATTAGCTTATTAATTTTTTCTCATTACAAACTAAAGGCAGCGGCACTTCTCATTACAAATCAAAGGCAGCTGCATCTAGCCGATATTGTAAACAATGGCCGGTAAGCCAAAGCCCCCTTTTTTTTAATTAACAAATTTCTTTTGAACTAAGAGATATCCTCTTCTGGAATACTCTTTCAATTATTAAGCAAAAAGCTCGTTTATATTTGTATCACTGAGGATTCTTATTGTCAGTTTATAAACATAAATTTCAGTCTGAAGAGCTACAGTCTGAAGCTAGACATGAATTAACGTAGACACACCAAAATATAAAAAAAATGATTATAAACTAAAACTACAACCATCCATAAAAATTTGAGGAGCTATAAATTTTTTGTGATAAATAAAATTACATAAATTTTATTCTACATCTCGAAGATTTCGTAATTCTGACTTTCAAAAACTTAATAGCTTAAAACTTTTTTTTTTTTTTTCATATTTGCTGTATTTATTGGATCTTCTCAGGAATTATGAGACTAACAATAAGTTTTCAAATCTTAATTTCAAGCGATTTTCAAGTCTTTTTAACTGTGGTCTGAAAAAAAAGACCTAATGATCAGGTTTTTGATGGGTTATTTCATCTTTGACGTATCTGATGATAAGGTATCTTTGTATATTTTCGTTTCGGATATACCAGGGTGCTCCAGTGATTGCTCTCAGTATCGTTGATTGGGCCCTTTGCATGATATCGATGTTACTACTGCTGGCATTTCCCCATAGTTGGGACCCGTACATCCAAATTGGTTTTAGTACGGAGTTGTAGAGTAGGACCGCGTAGTCCAGACAGAGGGGTGACCGAGAGTTTATAAGCCAGTGGAGACTGCTAGCATAAAGCTTAAGCTGTGTTCTTTTGGCTTCGATGTGCCTGCGCCAGGTGAGACGTCGGTCGAGGTGCACTCCAAGATACGTCACTTCATTTGCTTTCGGCATTATGGTGGTGTTTAAAGTGATTAAAGGACAGTCTTGCTGATTGAGTGTAAATGTTACATGCTCACATTTTTGTTCGTTTATTTTGATTCGCCAGTCAGATAACCACTTCTCCACGTCCACTAAGAGAGAAGAGAGACCAGAGACCATACAGAGACCATAGTCTATTTTGGATAATACAATTGATTTTGTAATGTTTATCAGTGAGGTGGTGTTACAGTTTGTAGGGTTTTTACTATTAAGATATTTGATGTTTGGTGCTAAAGATAAATCCTATACTGCCTTTATAGCCATGTCATGCCGCGCCCGGCTCTACGGAACGTCAATGCTGGCCACATTTGCCGACGACGTGTGCATAACGTACAGGTCCAGGTGCGAGCAGAAGGCCGCCAACGGTATCCAGAACTACGCAACCAGATTTGCCGACTGGATTAGGAGGTGGAATATTGGCATAAATGGCAACAAGTCCACGAATGTTTGCTACACCCTCAAACGGAGAACGGCACCAGCAGTGCTCATTGACGACACCACTGTTGAACAGGTTTACTCAGCCAAATACCTGGGAGTCATACTCGACCGTCGGCTTATTTTCTCGAAGCAAGTAAGTGAAATAAGAATACGCATACGGGCTGCAGCGTCAAAGCACTACTGGCTCATGGGCCCGTGTAGCAAACTGTCGCTGAGAAATAAGTTAACTATCTATAATCAAATCATAGCTCCTATTTGGAGGTATGCGTGCCAAATTTGGGGCCAGAGCATCCAAAATAAGATGGCGAGGACGATCACTGGCTGCTAGTGGTATGTGAGGAACACCACCCTCCACAGTGACCTAAAGCTGCTCACGGTCTTTGAGACCATAAATTTCAACTCCAGCCGCTACAACGACCGACTGGAGCGCCATCGCAACCGACTCGCTAAGGGTGTCACCAGACCTCGCCCACAAAGGAGGCTCAACAGGCTGCCAACAAGACGCACAGCAAGATGATGATAAGCCAAACGATATACTCCCCATCGTCTTTCTTTTATATTTTTTGTTTTTAAGTTTTGTAAATATTGTTAGTTTGTAAGTTTAAATTAAGTAATAATGGTAACGCTAAGCACACTTAGCCGGCGAGCCTCTCGGGCAGTATTAATAGATGCCAAGGTCACCAAGGGGTTTTAAGATACCCTGTATGCCTCAATAAATAAAAAAGATAAATCCCAAGATTTTAAGTTTTCTTGTTTTAGATATATTGATATTGTTGATTTCTCTTTCTATGTTTGTACAGTTTTGGTATTAGCGTATATGTAGGTGAGATGAATTCTCTGTTGATATTTTTGTTCCTGTAAATTTGCACCATTGGGTAATTTTGTTAAATGTTTTGTTAATTTGGGTGTTGTATCCTGTCAAGATAAAAGTGATATTGGGCGGTAGCTGTTAAGTAGATTTTTTGTTTGGTTTGGTTTGTTTATTGGAATTATTATTGCAGTTTTCTATTGATGCGGAATTATTCTGGTGTCTAGTATTCCACTGTCAAGGTCTAGAAGTTTATTTGTTATGGTATTTGGGAATTTTTTAAGTATTTGATAACTTATATGGTCATGTCCGGGGTAGCTCCTTTAAGGCTGTCGAGGCACGATTGGAGGTCTTTTGGTGTGATGGGTGTTTTAATGAGTTTAGCTCGGTTATTTACTGGGCTGGGAAATTGGAGTCTTATATAGTCTGACCCGTGTTTAATTTTTAGTTTTAATTTTATTTTACAAACAATTTAACCATATTTTATAAATACAATATAACTAATCTACGAGGGATTCTAAAATTTTCAATTTATTAACATTAAGCGTGAGTTTATGGGATAAAGTATCAGATAAAAGATTATAGTTTTTACAAATAGTGCGAAAGGGAGCGTGTTCAGCGTAATTGGATCTGCAAATAGGTAACCATAGGGGTCGGAAGGACCTAGTTTTCCTATTAGGGATAGAATAAGATAGTTGGTCTAAAAGGTGTTTGGAATCAACCATACTATGGATAAACATATGTAAAAACATAACCCCAGCACTGGTTCGGCACTCCTTCAGGGAAGGTAACTTCAAAAATTCTTCAACGGTACGGCGGAAGACGATTGTCAGGATCCCAGTTTAAGTTTTTAGTGTAATATTATTTTAAGCAGTTTAGAAATAAAAGATTGCTTGAGTTTAGAGTGTATCTAGGTCTAGTTGCACATGCCTGTGCAGAAAATGTTCCGAGAAGGAATGGCAAACCTTGACATCATCAGCATACATAAGCATAAGCGTAGAACTAATCACATTGGGAAGATCGTTCACAAAGAGTATAAACAACAGTGGTCCTAGATGACTACCCTGCGGGACACCCGACGAGACATGGATGACCTTCGACTTGGTAGATTTAAATAGAATACGCTGAGTTCGATCTGAAAGGTAGGAAGCAATACACATAAGGATATTTGGTTGAAAACCAATAAGCGAGATTTTCTGTAGCAGGAGCTGATGATTAACTGATTCAAATGCTTTGCTAAAGTCAGTATTACATCAGTTTGCAAGCGATACTGAAAACCTCGGTGGATGATTGAAGACGATTCTAGTAGATTAGTTGTTGTTGAGCGAAGCTTGACAAAACCATGCTGTGCTGGTGAGATTATGCTTTTGCATGCATGTTGCAGCTGCGATGTAATGCGTTTCTTCAAGAAGCTTGCAATTTGCAGATAGCTTTGCAATGCCGCGGGAGTTCTCAATGGAAGCCTTAGAGCCTTTTTTATGTATTGGTATAAGGTAGGATTCATTCCATAACTAGGTAGGAATGTTAGCTCCTAGGTTAAATAATAAAGTGAGAGGTAAGCTAAAAAGAACGGATCACCTTCTGAGGATGCAGCTAGGTACATTGTCTGGGCCTAGTGAAAATAAGATCGTGATTGATGAAAGAGCAGTAAACACATCGTGACAGTGGAATTTAGAAAAATATATGTTATTTATACAGGCTAAACGATATGGATAAATAGAGGAGGAATCAAATGAATCAGATGAGTAGGTTGATTGTAAAACTGACGCAAAAAGATTAGCAATACCGAGATGTGAAGCATCGGAATTATTATTATATATGAGGGAAGGGGGAAAAGATTAAATTAACGTATAGAGTTAATTTAACGGCAAACGTAGGCAAACGTAGAAGTTGTTATTAGTCTGCTTGTGGGTATGTCTTCTGTATAAAGAACGTACAGCATTGGAAAGGAAGTAAGCTACCTTGGGGAACTCCAGCGTTTATAGCGTGGCCGTCGGGCATGTTAGAGTTGCATCTTACAGCAAAGGTTCTGTTGTAGAGATACGACTTCAGGAGTTTGTGGGTATTTTGAGAAAGCATTGTTTTAATTTTGAACATTAATCCATATAGCCAGACCTTGTCAAAAGCCTGAAAGACATCCAGAAATATTGCAGTGCCATATTCCCGTTTTTCGAAAGCGATCGTATTCCTGATGTAATTCGAGTGACTTGTTCAATGGTTTCATGTTTCTCTCGAAAACCAAACTGATGCGTTGAAATAAGATTATGTGTCCTCAAGTAGGGCGTTATTTGGGTCATTAGACATTTTTCAAATAGTTTTGAGAGACAAGACAACAGGCTTATAGGCCTGTACGGTGAGGTAACTGAGTGGTCCTTGCCTGTCTTTGGTATCCTTACTATGACCGATTTTTTCTATCTCTCTGGATAGTACCCGAGTTTTGTGATAGCGTTAAAAAGCAAGGAAATACAGCACAGTATGGAAGCTCGATAATCATCTTTGGAGTTATTAGATCACATCCTGGGAATTTTTTTGGATTTAGTTTATCCTTGATGATTTTAGATATTTCAATCGCTTGAAAGTCGATTGACTCATGTGGGGCTTGGTCGTCGCCTGTTACCGTGGGTAATAAAAACGAGCTTGTAGGAGGCTGCGGGTGGAACACACGTTGAAGATGCGTTGAAAATGTGGTAGCTCCATCTTTATCGCTGCGGGCCCAACCACCAGTGATATTCCTTAATGGTGATATCGATTCTATCGGTGTGAGGCATTTTTGAATCTTTGCTTTACGATTGGCGATCTATGAGCTTGCCACTCCCGTCGCATACGTCGTTTGTCAAGAACGAGCCGTGCGACACTCTCCAGGGGTTTGCTGCTGATTCTATATCGGCATCAAAGTTTAGCCTTGGGTTCAGCTCAATGTGTGAACTTATGTATTTTCTGCATTTGACCCATTTTGTTCTCTTTAATGTTAATCTGTTAGCGTGCATTGTAGTCTCAGGGCGTTGGCGAAGGTTGAGATTTAAGAGGACTGGCGAGTGATCAGATGATAGATCCGGTAGAGATTCGGCACTAATGAGGTTTCGAAGGATGTTTTTAGTTATGGCGAAGTCGATCCAGTCAGGAATTTTGTTCGGGTCGGTAGGCCAGTATGATGGTCTGCCTGAAGCGACGTAGTCAAACTTTCTGTTTACCTTTATGATGGTGTTATATAGTACAACTGTTTTCCTTTAGGGGTGACGAGGCGTGATCCCCAGTGGGTCTGTTTGGCATTGTAGTCACCTGCAGCAATGAAGTGGCCCCCTAGGGTATTGAAGGAGTCCAGAAATGGTTGTTCGGAAACATTGAAACGCTGCAAGCGTAAGATTGCCGCTTCCTAGATGTACATTTATGGATGTGGCCTGCAAGTAGTTTTTTCCAAACTCGCTATGGTAGTGGTGTTTGATGCGGTTCCTAATCAGGATACCGGTTCCGCCATGTGATTTTCCATCTGGATGATTTGTTGTAGAACAAAAAGCCACTTATTCGAAAGCATTCCTAGCATTTTGAACGGACGATCATGCACAGCCTAGACACTGCATTCTTAGGTGGCCGCTGTGGGTATCATATTTTGTTAGCTTTAAGTCAACGATTTTTTGGTGTTATCTTTAGTTTTGATTTAGCATCGCAAGCAAACGGTCATTATTGCAAATAAATAATTATACAGCAAACTCACCAGACTTTTCTGAGAAGCCGGCTTCTCAATAAAGTAGTTAAAAATAGTGCAACATACTTCTACCCTGTAAATAACAGGTAGATTATTAATATTGTTATTATTATATTAACTTAATAATTCACACCACACCAACTCGTCCCAAGTTCAAAAGAAGGAAGCATACGCAAAGACCACAATAAATAGGCAAAGAAGAGTAAAATATCAAGATAGGAAAGGGCTTAGTGTAAAAGCAAAACTTGGATGACCGCGAAGGGAGCTTTTGTTAATATCTCTGATTTCATCTCGTAAGCTAGCGGTACTCCAACACATTTATAATTTATATAGTAACATAATCACAATTATGTTTATTATGTTTTGGTCTTATTAATTTTTGCTCATTGCTCAAGCGACACTTTGTCGCTTTAATGCAAATAAATCAAAGGCAGCTGCACTTAGCCGATATTGTTTACAATTTGCTTATTTGCTTATTTTTTCTCATTACAAATTAAAGGCAGTGGCACTTGGCCGATATTGTAAACAATTAGCTTATTAATTTTTTCTCATTACAAACTAAAGGCAGCGGCACTTCTCATTACAAATCAAAGGCAGCTGCATCTAGCCGATATTGTAAACAATGGCCGGTAAGCCAAAGCCCCCTTTTTTTTAATTAACAAATTTCTTTTGAACTAAGAGATATCCTCTTCTGGAATACTCTTTCAATTATTAAGCAAAAAGCTCGTTTATATTTGTATCACTGAGGATTCTTATTGTCAGTTTATAAACATAAATTTCAGTCTGAAGAGCTACAGTCTGAAGCTAGACATGAATTAACGTAGACACACCAAAATATAAAAAAAAATGATTATAAACTAAAACTACAACCATCCATAAAAATTTGAGGAGCTATAAATTTTTTGTGATAAATAAAATTACATAAATTTTATTCTACATCTCGAAGATTTCGTAATTCTGACTTTCAAAAATTTAATAGCTTAAAACTTTTTTTTTTTTTTTCATATTTGCTGTATTTATTGGATCTTCTCAGGAATTATGAGACTAACAATAAGTTTTCAAATCTTAATTTCAAGCGATTTTCAAGTCTTTTTAACTGTGGTCTGAAAAAAAAGACCTAATGATCAGGTTTTTGATGGGTTATTTCATCTTTGACGTATCTGATGATAAGGTATCTTTGTATATTTTCGTTTCGGATATACCAGGGTGCTCCAGTGATTGCTCTCAGTATCGTTGATTGGGCCCTTTGCATGATATCGATGTTACTACTGCTGGCATTTCCCCATAGTTGGGACCCGTACATCCAAATTGGTTTTAGTACGGAGTTGTAGAGTAGGACCGCGTAGTCCAGACAGAGGGGTGACCGAGAGTTTATAAGCCAGTGGAGACTGCTAGCATAAAGCTTAAGCTGTGTTCTTTTGGCTTCGATGTGCCTGCGCCAGGTGAGACGTCGGTCGAGGTGCACTCCAAGATACGTCACTTCATTTGCTTTCGGCATTATGGTGGTGTTTAAAGTGATTAAAGGACAGTCTTGCTGATTGAGTGTAAATGTTACATGCTCACATTTTTGTTCGTTTATTTTGATTCGCCAGTCAGATAACCACTTCTCCACGTCCACTAAGAGAGAAGAGAGACCAGAGACCATACAGAGACCATAGTCTATTTTGGATAATACAATTGATTTTGTAATGTTTATCAGTGAGGTGGTGTTACAGTTTGTAGGGTTTTTACTATTAAGATATTTGATGTTTGGTGCTAAAGATAAATCCTATACTGCCTTTATAGCCATGTCATGCCGCGCCCGGCTCTACGGAACGTCAATGCTGGCCACATTTGCCGACGACGTGTGCATAACGTACAGGTCCAGGTGCGAGCAGAAGGCCGCCAACGGTATCCAGAACTACGCAACCAGATTTGCCGACTGGATTAGGAGGTGGAATATTGGCATAAATGGCAACAAGTCCACGAATGTTTGCTACACCCTCAAACGGAGAACGGCACCAGCAGTGCTCATTGACGACACCACTGTTGAACAGGTTTACTCAGCCAAATACCTGGGAGTCATACTCGACCGTCGGCTTATTTTCTCGAAGCAAGTAAGTGAAATAAGAATACGCATACGGGCTGCAGCGTCAAAGCACTACTGGCTCATGGGCCCGTGTAGCAAACTGTCGCTGAGAAATAAGTTAACTATCTATAATCAAATCATAGCTCCTATTTGGAGGTATGCGTGCCAAATTTGGGGCCAGAGCATCCAAAATAAGATGGCGAGGACGATCACTGGCTGCTAGTGGTATGTGAGGAACACCACCCTCCACAGTGACCTAAAGCTGCTCACGGTCTTTGAGACCATAAATTTCAACTCCAGCCGCTACAACGACCGACTGGAGCGCCATCGCAACCGACTCGCTAAGGGTGTCACCAGACCTCGCCCACAAAGGAGGCTCAACAGGCTGCCAACAAGACGCACAGCAAGATGATGATAAGCCAAACGATATACTCCCCATCGTCTTTCTTTTATATTTTTTGTTTTTAAGTTTTGTAAATATTGTTAGTTTGTAAGTTTAAATTAAGTAATAATGGTAACGCTAAGCACACTTAGCCGGCGAGCCTCTCGGGCAGTATTAATAGATGCCAAGGTCACCAAGGGGTTTTAAGATACCCTGTATGCCTCAATAAATAAAAAGATAAATCCCAAGATTTTAAGTTTTCTTGTTTTAGATATATTGATATTGTTGATTTCTCTTTCTATGTTTGTACAGTTTTGGTATTAGCGTATATGTAGGTGAGATGAATTCTCTGTTGATATTTTTGTTCCTGTAAATTTGCACCATTGGGTAATTTTGTTAAATGTTTTGTTAATTTGGGTGTTGTATCCTGTCAAGATAAAAGTGATATTGGGCGGTAGCTGTTAAGTAGATTTTTTGTTTGGTTTGGTTTGTTTATTGGAATTATTATTGCAGTTTTCTATTGATGCGGAATTATTCTGGTGTCTAGTATTCCACTGTCAAGGTCTAGAAGTTTATTTGTTATGGTATTTGGGAATTTTTTAAGTATTTGATAACTTATATGGTCATGTCCGGGGTAGCTCCTTTAAGGCTGTCGAGGCACGATTGGAGGTCTTTTGGTGTGATGGGTGTTTTAATGAGTTTAGCTCGGTTATTTACTGGGCTGGGAAATTGGAGTCTTATATAGTCTGACCCGTGTTTAATTTTTAGTTTTAATTTTATTTTACAAACAATTTAACCATATTTTATAAATACAATATAACTAATCTACGAGGGATTCTAAAATTTTCAATTTATTAACATTAAGCGTGAGTTTATGGGATAAAGTATCAGATAAAAGATTATAGTTTTTACAAATAGTGCGAAAGGGAGCGTGTTCAGCGTAATTGGATCTGCAAATAGGTAACCATAGGGGTCGGAAGGACCTAGTTTTCCTATTAGGGATAGAATAAGATAGTTGGTCTAAAAGGTGTTTGGAATCAACCATACTATGGATAAGCATATGTAAAAACATAACCCCAGCACTGGTTCGGCACTCCTTCAGGGAAGGTAACTTCAAAAATTCTTCAACGGTACGGCGGAAGACGATTGTCAGGATCCCAGTTTAAGTTTTTAGTGTAATATTATTTTAAGCAGTTTAGAAATAAAAGATTGCTTGAGTTTAGAGTGTATCTAGGTCTAGTTGCACATGCCTGTGCAGAAAATGTTCCGAGAAGGAATGGCAAACCTTGACATCATCAGCATACATAAGCATAAGCGTAGAACTAATCACATTGGGAAGATCGTTCACAAAGAGTATAAACAACAGTGGTCCTAGATGACTACCCTGCGGGACACCCGACGAGACATGGATGACCTTCGACTTGGTAGATTTAAATAGAATACGCTGAGTTCGATCTGAAAGGTAGGAAGCAATACACATAAGGATATTTGGTTGAAAACCAATAAGCGAGATTTTCTGTAGCAGGAGCTGATGATTAACTGATTCAAATGCTTTGCTAAAGTCAGTATTACATCAGTTTGCAAGCGATACTGAAAACCTCGGTGGATGATTGAAGACGATTCTAGTAGATTAGTTGTTGTTGAGCGAAGCTTGACAAAACCATGCTGTGCTGGTGAGATTATGCTTTTGCATGCATGTTGCAGCTGCGATGTAATGCGTTTCTTCAAGAAGCTTGCAATTTGCAGATAGCTTTGCAATGCCGCGGGAGTTCTCAATGGAAGCCTTAGAGCCTTTTTTATGTATTGGTATAAGGTAGGATTCATTCCATAACTAGGTAGGAATGTTAGCTCCTAGGTTAAATAATAAAGTGAGAGGTAAGCTAAAAAGAACGGATCACCTTCTGAGGATGCAGCTAGGTACATTGTCTGGGCCTAGTGAAAATAAGATCGTGATTGATGAAAGAGCAGTAAACACATCGTGACAGTGGAATTTAGAAAAATATATGTTATTTATACAGGCTAAACGATATGGATAAATAGAGGAGGAATCAAATGAATCAGATGAGTAGGTTGATTGTAAAACTGACGCAAAAAGATTAGCAATACCGAGATGTGAAGCATCGGAATTATTATTATATATGAGGGAAGGGGGAAAAGATTAAATTAACGTATAGAGTTTACAAAAGAATAAAAACATGTTGGATCATTTCGAAAATTGAGTTTGCATTTTGAAATATAATTTTTATATATATAATAATATTATATAATAATAATAATTTTTAATTAATTAATTATAATAATTAATTAATTAAATAATAATAATTAATTAATTAAATAATAATAATTTATATAATTTAAATTTTTATAGTTGATTGTTAAGGTCAACAAACTGGTTGCGGATTAGAAGGTAATTAGAAAGATGTAACAAGGTTGGAGACTTGAATGACTTTTTGTGAGCTCTAGATTTCCTATTTTTAAGGAGAGAGAGGTGCTTTTTAAGCCATGGAGGTTTAGACGTTGATGAAGTCAATGTTTCAGGGACAGATTTATTTATGGCGATATGAATTACTTCATAAAAAGAGTCTGTAGCTTTATCGATATTACTTTTTTTTTTTGAACATTCTTATTTTGTATTTAAAATCTATCCGAGTGGACAATCATTAAATGGGTTGGGGGAGACCTTGACTTAAGGGAGGTACATGGAATGTATATCTAATGAGGTTGACTTAGGTGTCTATTGGTTGGGGAGTTCAAGCGGGTGTTTCCTTTTCAGGCGTCTTAGGGATTGGCTATTATCTAGGAGGTTGATGGCCAGGTGGTTGGGGTGGTTGTCCAGTCTTTTTATGTATCTTTCGCTGAGACGGGTGATCTCCTCTGCTACCCATGGAATTCCAAGCTCTTTATGGATTATAGAGTTTTCGCAGTACGGATGGGCGTTAGAAACTGTTCTCAGGCATTTATTCTGAAACCGCTGGATTCTGATGCGGTTCGCACAGCTTGCCGTGCCCCACAACTGTATCCCATAGATCCAGATTGGCTTCAGCAATACTTTGTAAATAAACAGTTTTAGTTTTTCTTTGAGCTTGGACCTTCTCCCCAGGAGCCAGTGCAGTTGCTTAAGCCGTAGGTTGGCCTGGTTGCGCTTGTTGATTAGGTGTGGACGCCATGTGAGCCTGCGGTCCAGGGTCAGCCCAAGATATTTGGGAGTGTTATTCGTTGGGATGGTTTCCCCGTTGAGTGTGACGGGGGGGCATTCTCCCCTGCGTAGTGCAAAGGTTGCTTGTGAGGATTTCTCCGCGTCATCGTTTCAGCAATGGATCGGAGGCATTCAGTTGCCTCAGGATGATGGGTGATGCTTCTGAGGATCTGTAGCGGAGGCTAGGAAGGCGGTGTCATCGGCATATGTGGCTACTGTGTGGTTCCGGGAGGGGGTGATGGGGAGGTCCGCTGTGTAGAGTGTGTATAAGATGGGTCCAAGAACACTGCCTTGTGGTACTCCTGCTCTTATGGGCCTAGGCGTGCTGATTGATGATCCGCATCTCATATTTACATACTTAAACCTACTCAATTAGGGAGTCTATAGGTATGAATTAATTTTATCAATTAACTTATATATCTTCTCGACAGATCTGTTGGGTGATCAACATGGTCAAAAGTTTATCATTGAAGGTGATTTTAACACATCTGGGGTAGTATAAGAGCGAATGCTCGAGGCTCAGCACTTCACGATGTTATTTCCGGCAGCTCAACTCAAGTTCTGGATACAGGCAGACCCAATCACTACCCGTATAACACGAGGAATGTACCCTCATGTATCGACTTCTTCTTGTACAAAGGTATAGCTAACAGTCTACTATCAGTACGCGAAGAGTATGACCTATCTTCTGATCACTTGCCGCTGATCGCTTCACTAACAACGTCACCTCATAGTACCGCCCCTATTAGGATGCTCGTTCCACCTGGTGCGAATATAAGGCTGTTTCAGTACGAACTTAACAATGCCTTTAAACTCAATACAGAGATAAATACAGCAGACGATATCGAGAAAGCGGTTGAAACTTTTATGAAGAAGATCAAAGATGCAGCTCAAATTGCAGCTCCTGGCGGCGTAGTTCACCTACGCAACGTACGTAGCAGCATCGCTCTCTCTCCGGAAGCAGTAGGACTCTTAACTCTCAAGAAACGTCTCCGGCGTGAGTTCATCAGGACCAATGATCCAATAATTGACAGGCTGTACTGGGCAACCTGAAAAGAGAAGCAACTGACGCGTTCTTCGGGAAAGCCACTGCCGATGAAAACTCAAAATTCGCACTCTGGAAGCTCACGAAGAGATTCAAGAGACAAGTTGCTCCAAAGTTTCCAGTTCGTAACCCAGATGGCACCTGGGCAAAATCACCTCAGGACAGAGCTGAAGCGTTTGCCAGAAACCTGGAGGAAAGATTCCAGCCGTTCGAGACAGCATCGCCAAGACGAGTACAACTGGTTGCTGAATCCCTAGAAGCCCCATTGCAGATGGCTCTTCCTGTAAAGCCTATTAATCTCACGGAATTGGAAGATGATATCAAATCCCTTTGCAATAACAAGGCTCCTGGTACGGATCACATCGACAACCGCTCCTTGTACTAATTTTCAACTCTGCTCTTCGACGTGGACACTTCCCAAGCGCCTGGAAGAAGGCGAATATCATTATGCTCCATAAAAGTGGGAAGCCAGCAGAGGAATTAGACTCCTATCGCCCAATAAGCCTGCTTCCAGCATTTGGCAAATTATTTGAGAGGTGCATCCTGAGAAGATTTATCGAGTCCCGAAAGGTCCAGAAAGCTATTCCGAAGTTTCAGTTTGGTTTTAGACTCAGGCATGGCACACCTGAACAGCTACACCGCGAAGTAAACTTTGTACTGGAAGGTTTCCATGGAAAGGAGTACGTCGTTGGAGCTTTTCTGGACATCCAGCAGGCTTTCGACAGAGTGTGGCATAATGGACTTCTGCACAAGTTTAAAAGCCTACTAAATCCTCAGCTCTTTTTGATAATAAAAAGCTTCCTCCACGAGCGATCCTTTAAAGTAATACAGGACGGACTGTCCTCCCAAACAAAAAGAGTCAGAGCAGGTGTACCCCAGGAAAGTATGTTAGGTCCAACACGATCTGTAAGCGACCTGTTGTCAGCTGAGGGCATGTAGTGCGTATACAGGCTATCAGCTGACAACAGGTCGCTTACAGATCCCAATGACCTGCTAGTTGCCACCTTTGCTGATGATACTGCAGATATACTTGCATCTATACAGCCACTGATACGCTTCAGCTTTATCTAAAAAAATTGAGAACTGGGCCCTACGCTGGAACATCGCAATCAATCCGAAAAACTGTATTTCCGTGAAGTACACCCTGAGAAAAGACACATTACGAGGTGTGTTTCTGCATGGAGAGCTCCTCACACAATCGAACAAACTTTCAGTTTCCAACAAGGCCAAAATTTATAAGGTTGTCTTGGCTCCTATTTGGGAGATAAAGAGATTGTTAAGGTCATCAAACTGGTTGCGGATTAGAAGGTTGTTAGAAAAATGCAACAACGTGCGAGACCTTAAAATCTCATTGTAAGCTCTAGATTTCCTATTTTTAAGGAGAGAGAAGTGCTTATTAAACCATGGAAGTTTTGACGTTGATGGAGTCAATGTTTCAGGGACAGATTTATTTAAGGCGTTATGAATTACTTCATAAAAATAGCTCCAGTCAATATTAGTCAGGTGATTTCTAAAATCACAATAGTCGGCTTTTTTATAGCACTTTTGACGAGACTGCGCGCTATAACTGGAGGGGACTTCAGGAGAGTCAATGATTAGCGAAACTAAGAGTGTTGGATGGTGAGAGTCCTCAGGAGTAGATAAGGAAGGAGACCTTACTATTGTGGCAGAGGAGGTAGTATTTGAGAAAATGAGGTCAAGCGACCTGCCACAGGAGTTCCTTATAGTGTTAAGTTGGAAAACGGCAGAGCCGGCAAAGCCATCAAGGAAGTCATTTTGGTTAGTGGGTAACAGCGAGTTATCATCGTCAGAGTTGATCCATGAAATGAGGGACAAATTAAATTCACCCATAACTAGTATAAGATCAGAATCATTTAGCAGAGACAAAACTGATTTAATGGCAGTTGGGTGATGCATATATATGATTGCATCACATAGAGGAGGAATGTAGAAACAAGTAACGAAAAGGTTAAAGGACTCATCATAAATTTAACGGCTATAAATTCAATTCCGGATAAAATAGTGATGTCCCGATTTGACATGATATGCTGTTTTGGCACTTTGCTGGACGACGGCTAGCTTGAGTACAGGAGTTTAGTTTTTAGTTTTGATTTCAACAATAAAGGGAGCACATAGCTCATGAAACTAACTCCAGCCAATGCTGTATTCATTGAATTCATTGTCGACACTTACGTCGTCCACGGAGCAGAAGATCTCCGACACACACGGAACTAGCAGAGCAGCCGAGTACATCGGCGCTGACGTCTCCACCCCCTTCCCAACGGAGTGCGGCGTGGGACAACTTAGGAAATACACCTTTCAAAAATATAATTGGCACCCAACCACACAGAATCCACCACACAAAAATATACAAGTGGGCCGAACAATTAATTACAGCTTCAATGTTTTACCCAAAACTTTAACATATGAAATTTTAATAAAGTGTGATCGTAAATAAAATATCAGCCGTCTCTAAATAAATATTTTTTTTTGAGACGCCAAGCAATCATTTATTAATATAAATATAGCAGTGCCAAATTAGTTTCTGTAGAATTAAAATATTCGGCCTCTCAATAACTTGTGTTTAGTGTTAACCGTTAGTGGCCTTATGAGTTTCCCAGGCACATATAGGGCAGGTCAAACTAAACGTAAATTTGAAAGTGATAGTGAAGAAGAGCTTGTCCAAGAGACCCTCAAATACCAGCCAGCACAGGAAGAAAAAAAAATATACACAATAATCGCGGCACAAATAGAAGTAATAGATCAGGCCGCATTGATTAATAAAGAACAGAGGCTTAGAGCCGAATTTGCATACAAAATCAGTGCCAGAGGTAGAAGCCTACCAGAGGGTAGCTGTAACACCGGGAGCAACACCGTTTGGTACACCTTTACACATAGTGAAGTCAATTCCAGATTTTACTGGTATACAGGATAAATATGTGGCATGGGGCAGTCTGCCACCGATGCTTTTGAATTGTTCGAAAATTATCCGGGCAGTAGCGGGCATTCCCAAGCCGTTACAATTATTAGAAACAAAATTAAAGGTTTAGCGCGCACGCTGCTAGTTTCGCATAACACAGTCTTAATTTTAAATCCATTTTGGGTAGACTAGACTGCTCCTATGCACATAAAACATCCTTGCGCCTATTACTACAAGGACTTGAGTTGGTCCGTCAGGGCGACCAAACCCTAATGCAGTACTACGATGAGGTCGAACGAAAGTTGACCCTCGTTAATAACAAAATTGTCATGACATATGATGACGAAAGAGCCACATTGCTTAATACAGAGGTTAGGGCTGAAGCCTTACACGTATTTATTTCGGGTCTAAAAAAATCCCTAAGGGCTGTTGTTTTTCCAGCACAGCCCATAGACCTGCCAGCAGCACTGGCATTAGCGAGAGAGACAGAGGCCACTATTGAACGAAGTATGTTCGCGGCCACATATGCCAAAGCAGTGGAGCTAAGAAATCAGAATACTTATTTCCAGCGCCGCGCGTCTGAAAAACTAGGCAAAAATTCCGGTGCCGACCGCGGCCCAAAAAAAAACCCTCATATTTTCAAAAAGGCAAACAAAAATCAAAATACCCATTCATGGCGCAAACAGGACAACTGGGTATCCGATCTACCCAAACAAAAGTCCCCAGAGCCAATTGACATAGATCTATCGTCTTCAAAGTTTAGACATTCCACGAACTTTACGAAGGGAAATAGTAATCATGTCCTTAAAAGATCAAACTATTCTGAGAGAATGTCTGGTGAAAGGCGCCAGAGGGCTTACAATGTTCAGCAAGCCGCCAATGCGGAAGAAGATGAAAATTATGAAAACACGGCCGCAGCCGCTCTTAATGCGATTGAAGACGACAGTGACTCACTGGAGTCCAACGACCTTATTAAATTTTTAGGGGAAGGTCCCGCTTGCCCTTCGTGGAGCGAAGATTGGCAGTGAGAATTATAAAAATCCTCATTGATACTGGAGCGGAAAAAAATTATGTCAAGCCCCTAAAGGAGCTGAAAAACATAACAGTTGTCGACTCCACGTTGACTGTGAGTTTCACTGTGATACCACTGTAAACTTCACAAATATCGATGACATAGTAGTACCAAGTTTATTGAAAGCTGAATTAAAAAAATGATCCTAAAGAGGAAACAAGTGTTTTCGCACTCTAATGAGTCGCTTCCATTTAACACCTCGATCATTGCCACAATTCGAACGGAGACTAGCGAACCTGTATACTCCAAGCTTTATCCTTATCCCATGGGAGCAGCGGATTTTGTTAACACAGAAATCAAACAGCTTTTAAAGGACTGTTATTCTGACTTTTAGCTCGCCATTCAACAGCCCAACATGGGTTGTTGACAGAAAAGGAACCGATGCCGAAGGCAACAAAAAAAAGGCTGATGATCGATTTCAGAAAAACTGAATAATTGCTGATCGGTACCCTTTGCCGAGAATTCCGATTCTAGCGAAATTAGGAAAAACAACATTTATTACTACCCTAGACTTAAAATCGGGGTACCACCAGAATTATTTGGCTGAAAAAGACCGCGAAACAGCTTTCTCCATAAACGGAGGAAAGTATGAATTTTACCGTCTACCCTTTGGACTTGGTTTAGGTTTATTTTTAGGTTGTTATTTATTGTCACTTCAAACGGAGCCAAAAAAAAGGCGTTCGAGCGAATAGGAGACATTTTATCATCTGAAGAATGTAATACTGACATCTAGACTTTGAAGTTCCCTTCGATTTGACTACCGATATCTTAGCAAACGGCATTGGTGCGGTACTGTCCTAAAAGGGCAGACCAATCACCATGATATCTCGCACATTAAAAGACTGCGATGTTAATTACGCAATAAACGAAATGGAGTTGTTAGCAATTTGGGCCATTGGGAAATCACAAAATTACCTATGTGGCACCAGACAGATCCGGATTTTTACGGACTATCAGCCTCTCACCTTCGCTCTGTCCGAACGGATTACATTTCAATACATTCAGTATGCCTTAGTGACGGAATTCCCAGTAACCAAGTTTTGGCATTTCAAAAACATCGTGAATGATATCATGGATGCTAATTAGCAGAAGAAAATTATAACATGCGAGTACAACCGTGCCCACAGTGCTGCCCAGGAAAATGTTAAACAAGTCCTTCACGATTACTTTTTTCCAAATGTGTCCAAACTCGCCAACTAAGTGGTTATAAATTGCATGACATGCACCAAGGCTCTGTACAACAAGCACCCCAAGAAGCACGAATTGGGTGTAACACCTATTCCTTCATATGCGAACGAAATTCTGCATATTGACATCTACTCCACGGGTAAAAAGTTATTTTGAACCTATGTGGATAAGTTCTCAAAGTTCGCCGTAATTTTTTAGTAATTTTTTTCCCAAATATCAAAACAATGTACTGCGATAACGAGGAATCTTTTAATTCGGAGACCATAACTTCGTTATTGAAAAACCAAAATTGACAAGCTTGCAACTCAAATATGCCTTGCACTCTTTCAACGACGCTCAGAGACTGGCAATAAAAAACAGCATCGAATAAGCGCAACAGGCTAACCTAGACAGGTGTAGGAAGACATGGGAACATCTCCCAACATATCTCAATATTAAAGCCACTTGTAAAAAGGTCACCATTTTTCCTGCATCACACCAACACATCATTCTGCAACTAACGGAGAAAATAGTAGCAGAATGCAACAACGACGTCCTGGTAGTCACCGCTTGAGTACCAACAACTTAAGCTTAAGCTGGCTACCCACGATACCTGCGCTCTAGGCCTGCACGCGGGATGCAATGCACTATGTAAAACGCAGGACAGCCACTTAAGCCCCATCAACCTGGTAGACGATGGCGCCATAATAATCAAAGAGTGCCTAGCTAAAATCAGCACTGACGACGGCCCCTAAATAACTACCAACGGCTCACATCTAATTGTGTTCGAGCGAGTGGCTTCCATCAATGGCACCAAATACTCCATCTAACGTGAAGCCATAATTAAAACACCGGGCATGGGTGAATCCTCATTGCTAAACGTCATTGGCCACGATCCTAGGCTAAGCATACCACTTCTCGAAAGGATTAACAACGAAAACTTGAAGGTCATCCAAGGGCTTAAGGAGAAGGTGGTTCGGCTGGAACTACTGACATCTGGTTTGCGGTCAGCATGGGAACCAGCGTCTTTATTAGCTGCTCTATCCTGCTCATGTTGGTGTTGAGGAGGAGACAAGTTCCAGATGACCGAGGACGGTCATACTTCTAAGGGAAGAGTAGTTACCACTGTTAATGAGTAAACTTAAGTCGATTATAAGTCTTGGGTAAATACCCTAGTATTTCGTATGCAAATTTAGCATTAGGGCATTTAAGGCCGTGCCTTGTTTCCATTGGTTTTCCCGATATAGTGTGTTATGATGTTTTGCTAGTGTTAGCACTTTGCTGGACGACGGCTACCTTGAGTATAGGAGTTTATTTTTTAGTTTTGATTTCAATAATAAAGGGAGCACATAGTTCATGAAACTAACTTCCGCCAAAGCTGTGTTCATTGAATTGTTTGTGTAGCCTTAAGGGGTAATATTTACATTTAAGACATTTAGGATGTAAGGTATATCAATAGTATATCATTGGATTTGACAACTTTTGAAGAAAAGAAAAAAGTTTTTTATTGTTATTTTTATACCCTGTACCCATTAAAAATGGGTGAAAAGGGTATCATAATATGGTGCAAATGTATGTAACAGGCAGAAGGAAGCATCTCCGACCCCATAAAGTATATATATTCTTGATCAGCATCAACAGCCGAGTCGATATAGCCATGTCCGTCTGTCCGTCCGTCCGTCCGTCCGTCCGTCCGTCCGTCCGTCTGTCCGTATCAACGCCTAGATCTCAGAAACTACAAGAGCTACAGACATGTGCCATATATCGTTGGATAGGTAATTACCATACGCAGTACAAGTTTGTTTTTTGATTTTGATATCACCCCCTGTTCCCCCGCAAACAGCAAAAAACTGTCACGACCACAATTATTGTCCTAATGCTATTCGGCATATGCGTTGGTTCTTATAGAAGCTATCTAATTTTTAAATTTGAACCAAATCGGATAAGAAACACGGAAGTTATGCCACATGCAAAATCTATGGCAAGGGAAGCAGAAGCGCAGCAAAACACACATTGCGCGACGCCGACTGCGACGTTGACAGCGAAATGTGTTTGGCTTTATGACACACGAAACTTATTTTCATAACCGAAATCATACCAAATTTATATTGTTATGGTCCTCTTTTCTAATAGAATATTGTTTCATTTATTTATTGATACTAAATAAATAAATTGTAAGCATGTCTAAGGGTACAGGGTATTTTGCAATCGGGAAACTCGACTGCTGCTACCTTACTTGTTTTTTTTCAAAATGGCGGCTGTGCAGCAATTGCCGTGAACCGCCTTCTTCAAAAAGTTGTTCCACGGCGAGCAGTAGAAGTCGTTTCCAACTCCAAATTTAACAAAAACAACAAATTTTTCATTATCTACATGAGTTTCGCTAGTAAAGTATGATTATACAAGACATGATTATATTTTTAAAATTTTTTTCATCAAATTGGCGACGGCTTGAAATCGGTTCAATTTTTTACTTTTACTATTCATAATCCTTCATAATTTTCTCCAGAGTACACGCTCTCTTTCGCACAAACCCAACAATTTGCATATCGACCATATGCATCGAATAGAGCTTGTACTCTAAATATTGTGTTAAAGAATAAAAGTCATCAAATGTAAGTTTAGCAGGCTATCCACACACAAAATAGAGTAAAATGCTCCCTTCCGTATAAACTCGACCATTTGAATACCAATTCGTTCATACCACAATATCGGATTCTTTTTCGATTATTTTTCTCTTGCCGTCGTTAAGCTCATTTATTAGGTCACAAATTTATTTCTCTTTATCTATTATTACTGTACCACCACCACCAACACTGTACCACCATCCTTAGGCTTTTGCTGCACTTCTTGCAACGCTCTCACGCATCAGCATGTCCCTCTGGAACCACATATAGTCATAAAGTCACTGCGCAGATAACTATATGGTGCAGCTGCAGCTTTGCGAATGAATTATCCAGAGTCTATGGTATCTACGAGTGCCTCAGTCGGCGATCTCTCGCATTGTTCCGAGTCTACCTCAACAGGGATCAACCGTAACTGCTCGTAGACCTTATCTAGTGTCTTCTGCCACCATAAATGCCTTATGGCCTCGTAAATGCGGTTAACAACAGACCATCTTAACGCCCTCGAAACAACATGCAAATATCGCGTCCTCTCATTTCTTTCCCATGTTTCGGTGCAACAAACTTTTTTTAATCTCATACGTATTCGCTAGAACTTTCTTCATTTCATCACTACTTAATTCACTCATGATTTTCGATATATTTTCGTTGCGCTACTGTTCGGATACTAACCAGTTGTGGGTTAAGTGCCAAGTTAATTCGTACTTCCATAACTTTGTTTGCATTTGTCTCCGCTACTACCGCGACGGGATTCCTCGATAAGCCATCCATATGATTGATGATGGTTTCGGAACTTGACATAATGCTTCGATTTTCGGGGGATTGGGCTTTAGTTTACCCTCCTTTATAAAAAACCCAAGTATTCTATCTCTGTCCGCAGACTTTTTTTTTTTGCATTGAAAGAGAACCCTGAAAACGATAAAGCGCTCAGCACCTTTTTTATACCCTGTACCCATTAAAAATGGGTGAAAAGGGTATCATAATATGGTGCAAATGTATGTAACAGGCAAAAGGAAGCATCTCCGACCCCATAAAGTATATATATTCTTGATCAGCATCAACAGCCGAGTCGATATAGCCATGTCCGTCTGTCCGTCCGTCCGTCTGTCCGTCTGTCCGTCCGTCTGTCTGTCCGTATCAACGCCTAGATCTCAGAGTTTGTTGTTTTATTTTAATATCCCCCGCAAACCGCAAAAAACTGCCACGACCACGCTCCCCGCAAACCGTTAAAAACTGCCACGCCCACAATTATTAACCTAATGCTATGCAATTCAGCATATGCGTTGGTGCTTATTAAAGCTGTCTAATTTTTACCAAATTTGAACCAAATCGGATAAGAAACACGGAAGGTTTGCCACATGCAAAATCGATGGCAAGGGAAGCAGAAGCGCAGCAAAACACGCATTGCGCGACGCCGACTGCGACGTTGACAGCGAAATATGTATGGCTTCATGACACACGAAACTTATTTTCATAACCAAAATTATACCAAATTTATATTGTTATTGTACTCTTTTCTAATAGAATATTGTTTCATTTATTTATTGATATTAAATAATTAAATTAAAAGCATGTCTAAGGGTACAGGGTATTTTGCAATCGGGAAACTCGACTGCTGCTACCTTACTTGTTAATCGTTCGTACGCTTCCTCTTCAGAATTTGAGACAAATAAAATATTATCTATGTAGATCACTGGATAGGTATTAACTAAATTTCTCAATTCTTCGACCATAGTCCATAGCACTTCAGAAACAGATGACGCGCTCTATAGTCTAAACGGCATTGCTAGAAATTCATATTGACCCTCAGGAGTCACAAATGCTGTTCTCTCAATGAAATCGGGGTGAATTGGCACCTGATAAAAACAATTAGTCATGTCTAAGTTGAAAAAATATTTTCGGCCTCGTAGTCGGTCAATCTGGTCTGTTATTAACGGCAAGGTAGTCAACACAAAGCCTGTCACTGCCGTCTTTCTTTTTGACTTGTAGCATAGGGCTATCGAAGGTAGAGCTACTAGGTCTCATTACCTTTACTTCTAACATTTGTTGAATTTTATCCCTTAATATTTGCCTCAGGCTAAGGCTAAGGCGATACGGTCGCCTTTGAATGGTTTTATTATTATCTAGCAAACGGATTTCTCACACGTCTACTTGGGATACCATCAATGAAGCACATGGAATATTTTACCAACATGTCATTTAGTTTTGATTTGCCACTACCCATTATGTCAATCCTATTCAATATGTTATGATCAACTACCGATAATACCGTTTAAGTTCTATAAATATTCAATCTGGTACTTTGTAACATAACTCTAAAACCAAGTTGAAAATGCATTCATGTTTAGCAACACTGCTGCCGCTGTCTCGTTGCCTTCATAGTACGCCATAAATAATTCCTTGAACTGCACCTAGCTTATTCCAGGAAAACAGATTTTGGAAAACCATTGCGATGCACTGCCGAGAAGCGATTTGCTTAGCATCATCACCAAGGATGCGCCATCTCTGGGATGTTCGCAAAGAATCATGTTAGCTGTTTTCACCATGCCGCTGCGTCGGCGTCAGCAGCTTCGGGGTTAAACGTTGGTAGCACTGCTGAAACAGCACGTACGCCAGGCACCGAATTGGACTGTGTAACTTTCAGTAGTTCTGCAATCACTTTATTTTGCGTTTCAATGAGAGTGCGCCAGCTATTTTACGAATTGGCTTGAAGGAGTGGTGATCCCACTTCTGATGTTGAAGATGATGGGCAACGTGGATCGGCCTTTATTGTTTCTTGTTTTTTTCCTTCACAGCGCAGTGAGTCGCAATGTTGTCACTCTACTTAGTTCTTATATTCTCTACGGAGGGCTAACTCTAACTGACTTGCTCTCATTTACTTCTGCTCCTCTGCCTAACATTGCGCCACACTTATCAGGGATTCCGTTCTCTTTGCTCACCGCGTTCTCAGAAGCTCTCTCTCTCATGGAAAAGCTAGCTTTTATTCCCTTTGATCTTCCTTTATTCTCATGTTTGATTACACTGAGAAACTTACAATTAATAACTAAATTTACTAATTCAGAATAATTCTCCGACATATACTTATTACTTCAAATGGAGTTTTACTTTGTATTTCTGCAGCAATGGAGAGTATGTTGGATTGCAATTTTATTACCTTTTGTTGAATATCTTTTGATATAAGTAGAGCTACTCTTAGGCTGACCTTGGGAGCTGATGCTCTGAAATCATTTTTATTGTGTATGTAAAATTGTTTTGGGCGTGTGAAAGATTGTTTTGTTGTTGGTAAAGTGGGTTTCTTGTAATGCTGTTATATTGTTTATTTGTTTTTTTTTTATTGGGAGGGTTCTTGGTACTTATCTTTGTAACCGTTTATGTTTCATTGAAGTATATTTATTGTGATAGTGTTAGGGATGTATTAAGTGTTTTTATTTAATTCATTTCAATTATCATTATATTTCTTCCCCCTTTCTCCAAAAACGGGGATGTTTTGGTTAAAGTAGAGTTTATTATAGATCGTCTTCGGGCCGGAGAAAGGAAGAGTTGGAGCGATTGGAAACTTGTTATCAAAATTTAATGTGTCCTTCAAAACTGTTAGTTTTATTTAGTTGGCATTGAGTTAATTGATGTTTTGCTTTGTTAAGAATTTAGGTGCTGATTGCTGATGCGTGAAGACGTGTTTTCATCGAGCTCCGATAAAATCAATTGATTCTAGTGAAGTGAATGATTATTAATAAAAAACAAATAAATATATCGAAAGCGAAAAAGACGCTCCGGGCGATGCACCATCGCTCGAATACCTATTCTGCGTTTGAAATAGTTAAATATTAGTTTCAAACAAATTAATTATAAAAAAAAAAAAGGCACTATGAGCCAGAACGACATTCGCGCGCAGCGACAACGAGAGCAAGACGATCGCCGGCTCTCATTACAACGAAACAACGCGTACTTTTCTTATGTCTCCGCGACACCTGCAAACGAAGACAACGAGCGGCCAATAACCCATAACCCAACGAACCTTCTTTTACCAACAAATCAAGAAAGAGTGCGCTCTTGCTCTCCCGCACTTCTAGATCCGACACAAGCTCCGCTATCTGCAACAACAACAACTGGAGCAATATCGACAGCCCGCTCTACTTTGCCATTGGCTGCACCCGCTCACGCTTTTACTGAGTCAGCAAATACAAAAACAAAAGCCCAAGAGCCAAACGGCACTGCTGCACAACTAGCAAAACAAAACGCAAACAAAAAAGTTGGGCCGGCCTCACAGACTGGACCGGACCGCTACATTACAATAAAGCGGAAGCTTAGCCCTAAAAATTCCGATACAGAAAAATATACGCGACAATACTACCTCGATCAACAATGAAGCGCCCGCAAATAGCAACAGATTCGCTTTGCTGGCAGATACCAACGAGGAAGTGCCACTGAAATCCATCGATAACGAACCAAAGAAAATAAAGCCTCCCCCAATTTACATCCGCGAGAAGAGCACAAACGATTTGGTAAATTCTTTAATTGGCCTTATTGGAAAAGATAGCTTTTATATAATACCCCTCATAAGAGGTACTATTAATGAAATCAAACTTCAAACGAAAACGGAGGAAAACTACAGAAAAGTCACAAACCATCTTACTGCAAAAAAAACATGATTTACACCTACCATCTTAAAAGTAGCAAGGGTCTACAAGAAGTACTGAAGGGCATTGAGCCTGATGTAAAGCCCGAAGAGATAGCTGAGGCGCTAAAGGAAAAGGGATTTTGCGTTAAAAGCGCACACAATATTAGAAACAGAAACAGGCAGCCGCAACCACTCTTTAAGATTGAGCTTGAACCAGAAAACAAGCATCTAAAAAAAAACGAGGTTCATCCAATTTATAAACTCCAGCTCCTTCTGCACCGTAGGATTACAGTAGAAGAGCCGCATAAACGTATCGCTCCTGTTCAATGTATGAACTGCCAAGAATACGGCCACACGAGATCGTATTGCACACTTCGCCCAGTGTGTATAGTCTGTGGAGATCTCAACGTCTCCATACACTGCCAAGCTAATAAGGAAAATGCAAGCGCGAAAAAGTGCGGTAACTGTGGGGGTAATCACACAGCAAACTACAGAGGCTGTCCAATCTACAAAGAGCTAAAAACCCGTCTCCACAAAAGAATGAACACGGCACGGGTACACCAAGGAACAGCTACGCTGATACCATCGGAAATAAATCCAGAATTACTTTTTTCGAAACCAACAAGTATTGCTCCCTGGACTATACCAAGCACTAACAAGATAAGTTTTGCAAACGTTTTAAAATCAGGTATGACACCTCCAACCCAAAACTCCCAAACCTCACATGAAGAACACACAAAATTGGACACACAACAAAACTATTCGCCATCTGAGCAGCAAGAAACGAAAACTGAAGCTATGATCCAAGCCTTACAACAGAGCATGATGGAATTCATGACATTTGAACGTGCCACCATTCAAGACATGATGCGTAATCAAAACCTATTGATACAAATGCTTGTTTCCAATGGCGTTTCACAGCGTAAACTTGAACTAGCTTAATTCCTACACGAGAAGCATATCGACGTAATGCTTCTTTCGGAAACTCATCTTACAACAAATACAATTTTCGAATAAGAGATTACAACTTCTATGGTACAAATCACCCCGATGGTAGAGCACACGGTGGGACTGACATTCTAATTAGGAACCGTATGAAGCACCACTTTTACAAAGAGTTTGCTGAAATTCATCTACAGGCCACATCTATCAATATACAGCTGGAGGACAACACTCACCTCACACTAGCGGCCTTATACTGCCCACTTCATTGCAGCAGGCGACTACAATGCTAAACATACTCACTGGGGATCGCGCCTTGTGAATCCAAAAGGTAAGCAGCTTTATAAGGCTTTAATTAAATACACTAATAAACTTGATCATGTTTCCCCTAGGAGTCCCACATACTGGCCATCAGACCTCAATAAGCTGCCTGACTTGATTGACTTCGCAGTCACGAAAAATATTCCTCGCAGTTTCGTTAGAGCTGAATGTCTACCAGATCTGTCATCTGATCACTCGCCTGTGCTAATTCATCTCAGCCGGTACGCAGAAAACGTAAAACCACCCTACAGACTGACTTCGCACAAAACGAACTGGCTAAGGTATAAAAAATATATAAGTTCACACATTGAGCTAAACCCAAAACTCAATACTGAACCTGATATAGAGAGCTGCACATAAACACTGGAATCCATTCTTACGGAAGCATCCCGAAATGCAACACCTAAAACCACAAACGTTACAATTAATCCGAATAAGACTAACGCACAAATCGAGCAACTCGTCCACGCAAAACGACGCTTACGTAGAGAATGGCAATCCTCCAGATCACCATCTGCAAAACAAAAGCTAAAAATAGCCACACGGAAGCTGACCAACGTTCTGAAACAAGAGGAAGAATACGCCTAGAGCCGATATATAGAGCAACTTTCACCAACAGGTATTAAACATAAGTCACTGTGGAGAGCCCACCCAACCCTTCGCCCACCGACTGAAATCGTTTTGCCCATAAGGAATTCCTCAGGCGGCTGGGCACGTAGTGATGCAGACAGAGCCACCACATTTGCCGCTCACCTACAAAATGTATTTACGCCAAACGAGGCTACTAGCACATTTGCGCTACCGACTTCAAACGCAAACTGCAACCAGCAACACACCCCAATTATGTCTCGTCCAAAAGAAATATCTAACATAATTAATGAAAATCTCAGCCCGAAAAAATCCTACGACCTTATTACCCCGGAAATGATCATCGAGCTGCAGTTCGGTACATAACGCAGCTCTTTAATGCCATCACAAAACTTGGCTACTTTCCACAACGATGGAAGAGATCGATTATCATAATGATTCCGAAGCCTGGTAAGGACCACACAGTTCCCTCATCCCACAGATCAATAAGTCTACTCTCATATATATCGAAACTATTCGAAAAATGCCTGCTAATCCGACTGAATCCACACCTGAGAGCCCACAATATAATCCCAGCCCATCAATTTGGCTTTTGCACCGAAACATGGGAAAGAAATGAGAGGACGCGATATTTGCACGTTGTTTCGAGGGCGTTAAGATGGTCTGTTGTTAACCGCATTTACGAGGCCATAAGGCATTTATGGTGGCAGAAGACACTAGATAAGGTCTACGAGCAGTTACGGTTGATCCCTGTTGAGGTAGACTCGGAACAATGCGAGAGATCGCCGACTGAGGCACTCGTAGATACCATAGACTCTGGATAATTCATTCGCAAAGCTGCAGCTGCACCATATAGTTATCTGCGCAGTGACTTTATGACTATATGTGGTTCCAGAGGGACATGCTGATGCGTGAGAGCGTTGCAAGAAGTGCAGCAAAAGCCTAAGGATGGTGGTACAGTGTTGGTGGTGGTGGTACAGTAATAATAGATAAAGAGAAATAAATTTGTGACCTAATAAATGAGCTTAACGACGGCAAGAGAAAAATAATCGAAAAAGAATCCGATACTGTGGTACGATCGAATTGGTATTCAAATGGCCGAGTTTATACGGTTGACTCTAAACACCTGCTAAGCCAACTATATTTTTCCATCCCTAATAGGAAAACAAGGTCCTTCCGACCATTATGGTTACCTATCTGCAAATCTAACTTCGCTGAACACGACCCCTTTCGCACTATTTGTAAGAACTATAACCTTTTATCACATACTCTATCCCCTGAACTCTCTCTTAATGTAAATAAACTTAAAATCATAGAATACCTCCTAGAATAGTTATAGTGTAGTTATATTTATAATTTTTATCCATATTTAGCAAATCTTTCTTAAATTGTTGTTTAAATAAATTAACCAAACTTATCGCCATCCAAGCATGCACGCGACCGCGGAAATAACCCTTTTTTTATACCCTGTACCTATTAAAAATGGGTGAAAAGGGTATCATAATATGGTGCAAATGTATGTAACAGGCAAAAGGAAGCATCTCCGACCCCATAAAGTATAAGTAAGTATAGATCAGCATCAACAGCCGAGTCGATATAGCCATGTCCGTCTGTCCGTCCGTCCGTCTGTCCGTATCAACGCCTAGATCTCAGTAACTACAAAAGCTACAGACATGTGCCATATATCGTTGGATAGGTAATTACGATACGCAGTACAAATTTGTTGTTTTATTTTGATATCAAATCGAATAAGAAACACGGAAGTTATGCCACATGCAAAATCTATGGCAAGGGAAGCAGAAGCGCAGCAAAACACACATTGCGCGACGCCGACTGCGACGTTGACAGCGAAATGTGTTTGGCTTTATGACACACGAAACTTATTTTCATAACCGAAATCATACCAAATTTATATTGTTATGGTCCTCTTTTCTAATAGAATATTGTTTCATTTATTTATTGATACTAAATAAATAAATTGTAAGCATGTCTAAGGGTACAGGGTATTTTGCAATCGGGAAACTCGACTGCTGCTACCTTACTTGTTTTTTTTCAAAATGGCGGCTGTGCAGCAATTGCCGTGAACCGCCTTCTTCAAAAAGTTGTTCCACGGCGAGCAGTAGAAGTCGTTTCCAACTCCAAATTTAACAAAAACAACAAATTTTTCATTATCTACATGAGTTTCGCTAGTAAAGTATGATTATACAAGACATGATTATATTTTTAAAATTTTTTTCATCAAATTGGCGACGGCTTGAAATCGGTTCAATTTTTTACTTTTACTATTCATAATCCTTCATAATTTTCTCCAGAGTACACGCTCTCTTTCGCACAAACCCAACAATTTGCATATCGACCATATGCATCGAATAGAGCTTGTACTCTAAATATTGTGTTAAAGGATAAAAGTCATCAAATGTAAGTTTAGCAGGCTATCCACACACAAAATAGAGTAAAATGCTCCCTTCCGTATAAACTCGACCATTTGAATACCAATTCGTTCATACCACAATATCGGATTCTTTTTCGATTATTTTTCTCTTGCCGTCGTTAAGCTCATTTATTAGGTCACAAATTTATTTCTCTTTATCTATTATTACTGTACCACCACCACCAACACTGTACCACCATCCTTAGGCTTTTGCTGCACTTCTTGCAACGCTCTCACGCATCAGCATGTCCCTCTGGAACCACATATAGTCATAAAGTCACTGCGCAGATAACTATATGGTGCAGCTGCAGCTTTGCGAATGAATTATCCAGAGTCTATGGTATCTACGAGTGCCTCAGTCGGCGATCTCTCGCATTGTTCCGAGTCTACCTCAACAGGGATCAACCGTAACTGCTCGTAGACCTTATCTAGTGTCTTCTGCCACCATAAATGCCTTATGGCCTCGTAAATGCGGTTAACAACAGACCATCTTAACGCCCTCGAAACAACATGCAAATATCGCGTCCTCTCATTTCTTTCCCATGTTTCGGTGCAACAAACTTTTTTTAATCTCATACGTATTCGCTAGAACTTTCTTCATTTCATCACTACTTAATTCACTCATGATTTTCGATATATTTTCGTTGCGCTACTGTTCGGATACTAACCAGTTGTGGGTTAAGTGCCAAGTTAATTCGTACTTCCATAACTTTGTTTGCATTTGTCTCCGCTACTACCGCGACGGGATTCCTCGATAAGCCATCCATATGATTGATGATGGTTTCGGAACTTGACATAATGCTTCGATTTTCGGGGGATTGGGCTTTAGTTTACCCTCCTTTATAAAAAACCCAAGTATTCTATCTCTGTCCGCAGACTTTTTTTTTTGCATTGAAAGAGAACCCTGAAAACGATAAAGCGCTCAGCACCTTTTTTATACCCTGTACCCATTAAAAATGGGTGAAAAGGGTATCATAATATGGTGCAAATGTATGTAACAGGCAAAAGGAAGCATCTCCGACCCCATAAAGTATATATATTCTTGATCAGCATCAACAGCCGAGTCGATATAGCCATGTCCGTCTGTCCGTCCGTCCGTCTGTCCGTCTGTCCGTCCGTCTGTCTGTCCGTATCAACGCCTAGATCTCAGAGTTTGTTGTTTTATTTTAATATCCCCCGCAAACCGCAAAAAACTGCCACGACCACGCTCCCCGCAAACCGTTAAAAACTGCCACGCCCACAATTATTAACCTAATGCTATGCAATTCAGCATATGCGTTGGTGCTTATTAAAGCTGTCTAATTTTTACCAAATTTGAACCAAATCGGATAAGAAACACGGAAGGTTTGCCACATGCAAAATCGATGGCAAGGGAAGCAGAAGCGCAGCAAAACACGCATTGCGCGACGCCGACTGCGACGTTGACAGCGAAATGTGTATGGCTTTATGACACACGAAACTTATTTTCATAACCAAAATCATACCAAATTTATATTGTTATGGTCCTCTTTTCTAATAGAATATTGTTTCATTTATTTATTTTTTTTTTTTTTTTTTTTTTTTTTTTTATAATAAAAATTGTATTTATTTACATAGCAGTTTACTGTTACTGTTTGTAGTAACTTATACTGCAGAGTATCATAATTTCAATAGAGTATTTACATATTTACATACTTCAACCTAATTAGGGAGTCTATTATTTATTGATACTAAATAAATAAATTGTAAGCATGTCTAAGGGGGTATTTTGCAATCGGGAAACTCGACTGCTGCTACCTTACTTGTTAACCCTACAATACAATTAGAATATTGAAAAATCAATATTTCCTTTATTTTACATTTCAATAGTTTATAAGACCGGTTATGTTGATAAATCAGTTACGAACTTACAAATCAAGGGTCTTTTTCTAATCTTACAAGCTCTGAAATACCACCCGTATATTTAAATTATCTAGAGAAGAACGCAGATTTCAGTGAAAACCAACTTAGCAGAACCGAGCAGAAAATCGAATTTGGGTCGTCGTCCTCGAAGCGCTACACAACACGCACGATAATTTTCAAATCTAAATGCGCAAGAACGGGAATCCAGTCTAGACAGGAGTAGAGTCCATTGGGCTCAGATGAGTGCTGAGGAACCAATAGAACGTCGAGCAGCCAGGCCTGAGAATGCCTCATTGTGTGAATGTGAGAGGCGTTCTGCAGCAACGTATTTGATTCGTTTTTAAAGGACTGAGTATCGCAGAGCGAGAGTAGCTTCATAACGTGCAGCAAGTACAGCAGATCTACTCCAGAATTATAGTCGTCTTGCATTCCGATACAATCAAACTGTTGATTACAGTTCACGGCGCCAAGTCATCATGTGTGATATGAGTTATCTGTGTACTCATTGTCGGGCTCAAAAATTAAAAAGGAAAAAAACAGTGATGTGTTGCGCAAGTGGAAAACTTAAATACCCCCACTTTCAACCAACACGGGAGCCACTGGACTCTCTACTTGATAAACCGCCAAATTACAGCATTTCTATCGAGCATCAGGAAATATAACTCTTGCTTTCAAATGACGTCATTCGGCGCGGAGTTTCAGACTGCATAGTTTATGCCAACTTTTTAAGATTAAAGGACAAATCTACCATAAAGCCGGCTCCCTTCTCCCATTTACAGATGGCCAAAATAAGTTCCTTCATGTATGAATGTACTTTATCGGTAATGATACAGACAAAGTAAGTGCCCGCTGCGGAATATCTACAACCTGCAAAGATTCATCGTTTCGCAGCTATAACAGTTCCTTTACAGAATGAATAATTTTGTTAAGGCTGTTCAAAACAGCGAGTGATTTAATGCCAACAGATACACAAAAGATTACCAGATTTCAAACAAAACGCATACTAGAGAACATGTTCGCAGATATAATGCTCCAAGTATCGGCGAAGTGGCTATTATTATAGTCGGAGATCAATTTTAACCTTGGTATATTGTTTTACAGCGAAGAAATTATCAATTGGTAAATGCCGCAGAAACTCATCGTTGTAACGATGCTTTGCAGTATCCAGTCATCTTCTGGAACGAGTTCGATGGATACAGGGCCACGCCGACTACCCGGCAGCGCCTGAACCTATGAAGAGTCTTTTTTTTGACGAATCATCATAAAAAAAGAATTTTTAATAAACGATTTTAATAGTTAATTTTGAATGAAATAAGTTTTCTCTAGTTTTACAGCAATTAGAAAACATTATCATTAAAACTGGAGAACTTTTAAGAATTAGGATACTAAATAATTAAATCCCATTTGGGGTCTGCTTGCCAATTACTGGGAAAACAAATCGAAAAAAATTTTAACTTACCTTATTAATAGAATGAATTTTATACTTAAATATTAATAACAAAGAAGCAGACTTTTTTCCAAGAATACAGGTAATAACACTAATATGTCTATTACGTACCTATGCTATTATAAAATAACATTTTTTTTTAACATTTGTAATAATCTGTAATAAAGGATATCAGCTCCAAGAGGCTTATGGTGGTGGAGCGATGTTTTATGAAACTATGTTGGCATGAAAATATTATTGAACTGCAGAGATGTTGAAGATGTGGCGTGATCAATTTTTCGAATAGTTTTTGAAGCGTTAAGCGTTTTGTAGAATGTTGCTAATGCGATATTAATATCGGTAAATTCCCAGAGATCGGCTCAATCAAATTTATAAATTAAGTTGCTTAGTCTCTGAAAGTCAGCCTTACGATAGCAGCAAGTTTTAATAACTACATGGCGAGACTTAAGATTGCTAGCAGTAAGGGTTTCAATGGACATCTGAAGCGTCGGGCGGTAAGCATATTCTGGGGTCGAAATATTTAAAAATTATTTTGACTTTTCTGGTTTTTTTGTTTTTGAAATCCTTAATAGTTTAATGTTGGTCTATATCGTCTAGTATGGCCTGCTCTATGGATATTGTTGCAAAATTTGTTAATCTTTCCTGACTCATTGTAGACTCATTGTTTTGTATATGTTTTAATTTAGAAAAGGACTTTTCCGCTTTTGCTACTGTAACTGGTGTGGTTAGCATACATCGTGTTGCTATGGATATGTTAGGGCATACAGCTGTCAAATTGTTATTTACCAAATCATTATCATTATTTAATTTTTTAAAAAATGGCTGATATGACATAAATTCCTCACTCAAATTATCGGCGTTAACATCCAATGAATCATTTGCTAAAATTTTTTCCTGTAAACGATGACAGCTACTTAATAATGGTCTCAGATCTTGTTCATTACTTAAATTACATAAGTTTTTAAGCTGGATTTTAGTTGCATTTTTTTATACGTTCTTCTTTTTGTTTTGTTTGATTCTGGTATCCAGATTATTTTTTTTTTATCATGACTCGTCATGAAAACACATTAAAACAGTCAGTAACACAAACTATTTATTATAAAAATTCAATGCCCACCTTTCACACACTTTCAACCAAATGATAAAAATAATTTCGATGGCAGTGGCAGTTGCGGCGCGGCGCCCCTATTCTCTTGCCGCCTGTGTACGCCGTAGTATACGCCGTACTATACTTGTATAACGACCGTTTTTGGAACAAAACTGGCAAAGCTACAACTACAAATTAAAATTTTTGTTGGACGGCATCACGGCTCGGATGAAATTACAAAAAAAAAATCTGAGTGAGTAGAGTGTGACATGGGTAAAAGGCGCATTGGCAAGAAAAAGAAAATAAAATCTAGAACACATAAAGTGGCTAATACAATATATACTCGATCGCCACCACCTGCATGGTAGACGGCTCAGAAGTTACAATTAGAGCTAGACTTTTTGCGGGATCATTTATCAAAACTGATTTAGAAATAAGATCGTTACATAATATAGAGAACAATAAAATCATTCCACCACCCAAAGCCATTCCACCAAGATACAAAAAGCAGTGTCCACCGGATTGCGAGGGAACATGGAGTACCTATTGTGAGTACACGTGCAAGAGTTGCACCTCACATCAAACCTGTGCAGCATCCAGCACCGGCACCGCCTAGCGCTTCAAGCTGGCTCAAGGAACCGACAGTTCCACCCAAAGGGCACAGATGTCGGCAGCACAACCCAAGGTGCAGAATCATCAGTAGCAGCAGCAAAAAAAAAACAAAAATACACAAAATTAATAATAAATAAAATTAATAATTAAGAAAACTTTGCTTTAATCAAACAAGAGTTCTCATTCATAACCAGAGAGGAAAATTAGATAAAAAGTAATGGACATCAGTGTCCAAATTTTCGATAAAGCTTAGAACAAATCTTTTACATATACAAGAAAAGTACAGTTTGGTTATATAAATACCAAGAATTTTGAATTACCCTAATGACACTATGAGTTAGTGACGAAACAGCAGATTCATTTAGTGATCCTGACACAGCAATTCAAGATGAAGATTTTAACGATCTAACTATCCCAGCGGTATTGAAATTACCGGCAGAATTCGAATTTTCGGAAGACTAAACAGCCACAATGACAGACAATTTAGCCGCCATAAGGGCGTATATATGGGAAGTGTCTAGTTCAGAACCCGATTTCGATGGAAAAGAAAATCCATCTTCAAAGGTTCATAATGGCAATCAAATTAGTGGACCATGCAAAAGGTACATATGAGGATATTGCAGTTCAAGTAATAAAATCAACATTGATTGGCACAACGTTGAACCTGGTTCAGGATGAAACAACAATTCTAGCAATAATTAATAAATTGTAAACATCAATTGTTGGTGAGACATCCCAAAACATCAAAGCAAAATTGTCTTCGGAAAAATAGAAGGGCAAAACAGCCACACAGTTTACTACCGAAGTCGAGAATTTACGTAAGCTTCTAAAAGCCTCGTATATCGATGAAGGTTTACCGGCAAATCATGCCACCAGATTAAGTACCAGCGACGCAATTGATGTCATGATAATAAAGGCCGAACACGAAAGTGTTAAAACCGCGGTAAAGGCAGGTACATGTACCAGTACAAGAGTTACCGGAAATGTGAATTCAACATTGTATTCCAATAGAGGTAATTCTAATAGAGATCATAGTTGTAGAGGTAACGGTTGCAGCAGAGGCAATGGCCGTTTCAATAATAGAAACTATAACAATAATTATAACAATAATGGTTATTATAACGGCAATAATTCTAACCAAAATAATGGTAATAATTATAGAGGTCGTGGCAAATCGAATAGAGGTAACCAAAATACAATACATTGAATAATAATAAACACCTATTGAAATGTGAGAGTAGCCAAAAATAATTCGGGAAACTCTTATCAGCCCACAGCTACACAGGAATAGACAAAGCAAAGGTTTATTCAATTAATTTCAGTATAAATATATTCATTTCATTTAATCACGTGCCAACAGGAAAAAGATAAATTTTCTTAGTTGACACAGGTGCAGGTGACATTTCAATATTTAAAGAAGAAGCCGAATACTTTAATAACATATAAGATGACAATAGAATTAATACCCAAGGCATTAGCCAAGAGATTATTCAAGTTTAACGGCAATTGAGATACAGACAGATAAATATATAAATCCACACAATTTTCATATAGTAGATCAGATATACCATGTGATGGAATAATGGGCATTGATTTTATAAAAAAATTGTATTGCCAACTACATTTAAAACCTACACAAGATTGATTTATTCTTAGACCTAATAATTTAAATTGTCCGATTTATGTTTCCATAACATATAGCGGTGGTAATAATAGAATATTATTACCAGCAAGATCGAAAGTTATCCGAAAGATCAATGTAACTTCAATTGAAGATACAAATATATTGGTCCCAAATCAAGAAAAAACAAGTGAGAAAAGTTATCTTCGGCTTGCCGAAGATGGTATACCCTTGAAAACAAAAAAGTTTTCCATACAAAGACTTGTTATACCCTGTACCAATTAAAAATGGGTGAAAAGGGTATCATAATATGGTGCAAATGTATGTAACAGGCAGAAGGAAGCATCTCCGACCCCATAAAGTATATATATTCTTGATCAGCATCAACAGCCGAGTCGATATAGCCATGTCCGTCTGTCCGTCCGTCCGTCCGTCTGTCCGTATCAACGCCTAGATCTCAGAAACTACAAGAGCTACAGACATGTGCCATATACCGTTGGATAGGTAATTACCACACGCAGTACAAGTTTGTTTTTTTTATTTTGATATCACCCCCGTTCCCCCGCAAACTGCAAAAAACTGTTACGACCACGCTCCCCCGCAAACCTCAAAAAACTGCCACGCCCACAATTATTTGTCATATTGCTATGCAATTCGGCATATGCGTTGGTGCTTATAAAAGCTATCTAACTTTTAAATATGAACCAAATCGGATAAGAAACACGGAAGTTATGCCACATGTAAAATCTATGGCAAGGGAAGCAGAAGCGCAGCAAAACACGCATTGCGCGACGCCGACTGCGACATTGACAGCGAAATGTGTATGGCTTTATGACACACGAAACTTATTTACATAACCAAAATCATACCATATATATATTTATATTGTTATGGTCCTCTTTTCTAATAGAATATTGTTTCATTTATTTATTGATACTAAATAAATAAATTGTAAGCATGTCTAAGGGTACAGGGTATTTTTCAATCGGGAAACTCGAGTGCTGCTACTTTACTTGCATCTCCGACCCCACAAAGTATATATATTCTTGATCAGCATCAACAGCCGAGTCGATATAGCCATGTCCGTCTGTCCGTCTGTTTCTATGCAAAAAATAGACAGTAGTTTTAAAGCTAGCGTTTTGAAATTTTTACCAAATCATTATTTGTTTCACGCAGATCAAGTTTAAGAATCGGTCGGATCGGACCACAATATCATATAGCTGCCATACAAACGACCGATATGAAAACAAGTCTTTGTAAGGAAAATTTTTTTGTTTTCCAACCTATTGCAACTGAATTCAACATTCATTCATTTATCATAGCCGTACACGATTTGTGAAAGTTTGGTCCGGATCGGACCACTATATCATATAGCTGCCATACAAACGACCGATATGAAAACAAGTCTTTTTATGGGAAATTTTTTTGTTTTCCAAGCGATTGCAATCGAATTCAACATTATTCATTTGACATAGCCATACACGATTTGTGAAAGTTTGGTCCGGATCGGACTACTATATCATATAGCTGCCATACAAACGACCGATATGAAAACAAGCCTTTGTATGGAAAACTTTTTTGTTTTCAAGGGTCGGCAAGCCGAAGATAACTTTTCTCACTTGTTTTTTCATACCTTTTGTGTTATTTATTGTATCTTCTCTTATTGTGACACTAACAATAATTATTCAAATCTTATTATATAACTTAGATTATTAACAATGCACAGATGCGATCTAACACTCAATGAGTGCAGACGTGCCTGCGGATCGACAGCAAGTTTCTTATCGTGCTTTCACTCCCACTATTCTGAAATTGTCACATAGTGTCTGATTGGTTCAACCTGCGAACCTAACGCGCATTCCAGAGTGCGTTTCATCTGCTGTCTACCAAATTCTGTCACTGTAGAAGCTGTGTACAACTCAGCAAAAGTAAAGTGCGGTTGGCATACCGGCCAACGGTGCCCAGTTCCCCCTCCCCCCGCTTAATCAATTACAACCTAGAGCATGGATTGGCAAGCCGCCGAGCGGGTCAGCAAGCTTGGCAAAACAACGCCCCGCAGTAAGGCTCTCACAGCAAGGAAGTGCAGCTCGAGCAGCGACTCAGCTCGAGTTCTTCTTACTCGGAGCCCGGGGAGATCAAGCGTAAGCCCACGCGTAAAAGGCGATGGCAAACAACTCCTTCGCCCTCCTCTCAAGCAAAAAAAAATGACGACGAACATGACGAACCTAAACCTGCTGCAGAGGCAGTGGCATCTAAAACAGCAGAGAAACTGAACCCGACCCGGAAGACCCTCAAGCCTCCCCCAATCTATATCCCAGACGTGACCGACATTACCGTGCTTGTCAAGTCGATAACGACTCTAGTGGGTACCAAAAAGGATTTCTCGTACAAAACGGAAAGAAATAATAACGTACGCGTAATGATACCAAACAAGGAGTCCTACACAGCCCTACGCCAGCACCTCGTGGCACATAACAAAAAACACCGCACCTTCCAACCAAAGGACGAGAGAGGGGTTTTTAAGTGCAAATAACAGAAACTGCTTTTGCACCGACTCAATACTATCTTGGTGAGAAGAGTATTGAGGACTCCAAACGCACGAGCAATATTCAAGGATAGGACGAACTAGGGTGATATACAGGGATTTGGTGGTGAAAGGATAATTCTTTAGACCATCGCTTAATAAAGGGTAACATTCCTCTGGGGATAACCCCAGTGAATAACACTTTCACAGAAATGTGATCAATAAACTTAAGTTTATGATCAAAAGGGCTTCAAGATCATTAATTGTGGAAACACAATCAAGCACGTGATTTCCGAGAGAGTAAGATACAATAAGCGGCACACTGCGATGGAATGTCATATGTTTGCATTTAGAGCAGTTTAGGAACAGAAGATTACTTGAGCACCACAAATAGGAATCGTCAAGGTCTAATTGCAGATGCCTGTGCAGGAAATGTTCCGAGAAGGAATAGCATAACTCGACATCATCAGCATTCATAAGCGTATAGGCATAACTAATCACATTGGGAAGATCGTTCACAAAGAGTATAAGCTACAGTGGTCCTAGGACCATCTAGATGACTACCCTGCGGGACACCCGATGAGACATGGATGACCTTCGAATTGGTAGATTTAAATAGGACACGCTGAGTTCGATCTGAAAGGTAGGAAGCAATACACATAAAGATATTTGGTGGAAAACCAATAAGCAAGAGTTTCCGTTGCAAGAGCTGATGATTAACTGAATCAAATGCTTTGCTAAAGTCAGTATAAATTACATCAGTTTGCAAGCGATGTTGAAAACCTCGATTGATTATCGACGAAAATTCAAGTAGATTAGTTGTTGCCGAGCGAAGCTTGACAAAGCCATGCTGTGCAGGTGAGATTATGCTCTTGCATCCATGTTGCAGCTCGATGTGAAAAGTTTCTCACGAAGCTTGGGAATCGCAGAAAGCTTAGCAATGACGCGATAGTCCTCAATGGAAGCCTTACAACCTTTTTATAAATTGGTATAAGGTATAATGCATTCCATTATTTTGGTAGAGAAGCTTGCTCCAAGGATAGGTTAAATAGTTTAGTAGAGGTACGGTAAGCAAAACCGAGATGCGAAGAGTCGGAAGTATTATTATATGAGAGGAAAGGGGGGAAAAGATTGGATTTGCGTTTAGAGTTTACAAAAGAGTAAAAAGAGCTTGGATTATTGCGAAAATTGAGTTTGCATATTGAAATATAATTTTTATATATATAATAATATTATATAATAATAATAATTTTTAATTAATTAATTATAATAATTAATTAATTAAATAATAATAATTTATATAATTTAAATTTTTATAGTTGATTGTTAAGGTCAACAAACTGATTGCGGATTAGAAGGTAATTAGAAAGATGTAACAAGGTTGGAGACTTTAATGACTTTTTGTAAGCTCTAGATTTCCTATTTTTAAGGAGAGAGAGGTGCTTTTTAAACCATGGAGGTTTAGACGTTGATGAAGTCAATGTTTCAGGGACAGATTTATTTATGGCGATATGAATTACTTCATAACAAGTAAGAAAAGTTATCTTCGGCTTGCCGAAGATGGTATACCCTTGAAAACAAAAAAGTTTTCTATACAAAGACTTTTTTATACGAGGGCGGGTCAATAAGTCCGTGACTTTTTGAATTTCCCGCTTCTTAATTGAAATGGTAACACTGCTCCCGTCAACAGTCATCTGTCAGTTGACTCTTGTCAAAAATTGAACAAGCTGCGACATTTAGTTTGTTTTTGACAGCCGTTAATATCAAACTACCACGTTGACTGAGAGGAAAATGGAAAAAAGTGAATTTCGTGTGCTCATTAAGCATTATTTTTTGAGGAAAAAATCCATTACGCAAACCAAGGCCAAGCTTGATAAATATTATGGAGACTCTGCACCATCCATTTCCATGGTAAAAAAGTGGCTTACTGAATTCCGATGTGGCCGTGCAAGCACGGAAGATGCCGAACGTTCTGGACGCCCAGTTGAGGTTTCCACATCCGAAACAATTGAAAAAATCCACGATATGGTTTTAGCCGATCGGCGATTAAAAGTGAGAGAGATTGTGGAAGCCGTAGGCATTTCACATGGCTCAGTGGTTTCAATTTTGAATGATCATTTGGGTATGAGAAAGCTTTCCGCAAGATGGGTGCCGCGTTTGTTCACAATCGACCACAAATGCAACCGTGTGACAGTTTCGCAGGAATGTTTTGCGTTGTTCAATCGCAATACGAACGAGTTTTTGCGCCGTTTCGTAACCGTGGACGAAACGTGGATCGACCACAGCACACCGGAGACCAAACAGCAGTCAAAACAGTGGGTTTCTCGGGGTGAATCGGCGCCAAAGAAGGCAAAGGTGGGTTTGTCAGCCAATAAAGTCATGGCGACTGTTTTTTGGGATGCACGCGGTATTATCCACATTGACTACCTTCAAAAAGGAAAAACAATCAATAGTGAATATTACAGCAACTTATTGGGTCGATTCGATGAGGCATTGAAAAAAAAGCGACCGCACTTGGCCAAGAAAAAAGTTCTTTACCACCAGGACAATGCACGGGTGCACACATGTGCAGTTTCCATGGCAAAATTCCATGAAATGGGCTACGAATTGCTCCCTCATCCGGCCTATTCACCCGATCTAGCCCCGTGTGACTATTTCTTGTTCCCAAACTTGCAGAAATGGCTCGGCGGAAAGAGATTTGCCTCCAATGACGAAGTCATCTCACAAACAAATGCCTATTTTGAAGACCTCGACAAATCATATTTTTTGCAAGGGATAAAAAAATTGGAGAAACGTTGGAAAGTGTATAGAGCTCAAAGGAGACAACGTTGAAAAATAAAATATCTTTTTATCTAAAAACCTGTGTTTCATTCAAATAGTCACGGACTTATTGACCCGCCCTCGTATATCGGTCGTTTGTATGGAAGCTATATGATATAGTAGTCCGATCCGGACCAAACTTTCACAAATTATGTATGGCTATGTCAACTGAATAAATGTTGAATTCGGTTGCATTAGGTTGGAAAACAAAAAAATTTTCCATATAAAGACTTGTTGTCATATCGGTCGTTTGTATGGCAGCTATATGATATCCAGGGATGGTTGTCTTTTTATGTTTCTTTCGCTGAGACGGGTTATCTCCTCTGCTACCCATGGAATTCCAAGATCTTTATGGATTATTGAGTTTTCGTAGTACGGATGGCCGTTTGAAACTGTTCTCAGGCATTTATTCTGAAACCGCTGGATTCTGATGCGGTTCTAACAGCTTGCCGTGCCCCACAACTGTATCCCATAGGTCCAGATTGGCTTCAGCAATACTTTGTAAATAAGCAGTTTGAGTTTTTCTTTGAGCTTGGACCTTCTTCCCAGGAGCCAGTGCAGTTGCTTAAGCCGTAGGTTGGCCTGGTTGCGCTTGTTGATTAGGTGTGGACGCCATGTGAGCCTGCGGTCCAGGGTCAGCCCTAGATATTTGGGAGTGTTATTCGTTGGGATGGTTTCCCCGTTGAGTATGATAGGGGGGGGGCATTCTCCCCTGCGTAGCGCGAAGGTTGTTTGTGAGGGTTTCTCCACGTTGACCACGATGTTCCATCGTTTCAGCCATGGATCGGGGGCATTCAGTTGCCTCAGGATGATGGCTGATGCTTCTGAGGATCTGTGGCGGTGGCTAGGAAGGCGGTGTCATCGGCATATGTGGCTACTGTGTGGTTCCGGGAGGGGGTGATGGGGAGGTCCGCTGTGTAGAGTGTGTATAAGATGGGTCCAAGAACACTGCCTTGTGGTACTCCTGCTCTTATGGGCCTAGGGGTGCTGATTGATGATCCGCATCTCACTCCGAATTCTCTTCCCTCTGTGTATGACTTGAGGAAGGCGAAATGGGAACTTGGGAGGTGGGATTTAATTTTGAAAAGTAGTCCAGGGTGCCAGACTCTGTCAAACGCCTGTTTGACATCCAGCACAACGGCGCAGCAGTACTTCTTCTTTTCGAAGGCCTCAAGTATAATCTCAACAATCCGGTGGCATTGCTCAGGTGTTCCATGAAGGCGTCTGAGGCCAAACTGGTGATCAGGGATCAGACCGGCATCGTCCAATACTGGCAGTACTCTACGTAAAAATACTCTTTCAAGTATTTTAGATAGGATTGCCAGCAAACTAATCGGACGATACGATGCCAGGTTGTCTTCAGGTTTCCCAGGCTTGAGGAGGACAATTATTTCCGCTCGCTTCCACTCTTTAGGGAAGTACCCTAGACGGAGGCAGCTGTTGAATATGTTGGCCAGCCATTGGCAACAGATTAGGGGCAACATTTTCAGTGCTGTTGCATCGATACGGTCAGGACCCGGTGACTTGCCATTTTTTAGGGAGGCGATCTCCTGCGCAATCTCCTATGATTCGACGGGCTGTATTGGCGGGCCAGGAGCACTTGGGCTGTCTACGAATCTTATGGTGGCAGCTCTCTCTTCGCCAGTGCATCTGTCGAACGGTGAGAATGCACTATGTAGATGGTCAGCAAGGCTTCTGCTCTTTGGACCTCAGTCCGACACCAGGAACAGTCCACTTTACGCAAGGGTGATATCTTCATCGCAGGTCTTTTTATGTGCCTCGTGACATTCCACAGATTGTGTAGCGGGTCTCCAGGTTCCAGCTCCTTAAGGAATCTATGAAACGAGTCCTGCCGTAGGATGGATAGCTTGTCCTTCAAATCCTTTGGTGCACAATTAAGTGCTGTCTTGTCCCTGGGGTTGCGCGAGGAAAACCAGATTCTTCTGAGGCGCCTTTTTTTCGTTTCTTCCATGCGGGCAAGCATCGTTTCGAGCTGGTTGAGTTGTGAGGCTTCGGGAGTGGTTCGAGGGGTTTGTTGGGGATTCGTTGGCTGTGTCGCTTGGTTTCCTTGAAGTGCGTCCCTGTAACTCATACCATTGATGATAGTTTGTATCTGGATGGGAGGTGGTTTGTTGCTACTCACAACGGGTCTGGCTTTGGGAGATTGCTGCGCCTTTGCCTTTTTGTAGTCAGGGCATCCTCTGAACGATGCAGGGTGATCAGCTTGGCAATGTAAACAGCATGCTTTCTCGTCATCTTTTTTGGTGCATGACCTTGAGTCGTGAGGACCACCACATTTCACGCAGCGATGTTCCAGGAAGCAGTAGCGCTGGGTGTGTCCGAACCCTTGGCATCTGAAACATTGTGGAACATCGTTGAACTTCAGTGGGGGCTCTACGGTGACGACTGACCTGGAAATCCTCTTTATTTTGAAGACCTCTGTGTTGTTGCTCGCTGGTTCTAGATTAACAAAAAAGATCCCCAGTGGTTGTTTGGATTTCCTGCCAATGCGATTGTGCAGATCCCTCACAGTTTAACATCGAATCTCTATTTCTGGGCCTTAAACTACAAAGCGAATCACCACGCCGGAAAATTGTAAACAGTAACCAGAATATGAATATGTGTACCACTTCAGCCTCACATTTGCCAGTAAGCAATGTTATGGTTGATGCTCCTGGCGAACAGCCACCCATTCTAGCTTTTCAGAAACCTGGTCTTCCCACGGCAAAAATTGATCCGCCGGAACCTGCCAATGGGAATCTCCCACCTGGTCCCATGCATGACAAATCTTCAACCGTCATATCACCAAGCTAGCCTGCTGCTCCATCACTACCCCTGCATGGTAAAATCACCAAAGCCATTAATGGGTGTTCTATCTGAATCGCGATCTTCTGGACTTACACTAAGAGCTGTGGCTCCCCGCAAATCCATTTTTGTATAGCGGCTTATGCCTGACACCACTGCAGATGACGTTGTGTCCCTTACAAATACTTTAAGTATAGCACCCTTTGTTGTGATCAAATTTAATTTCAAACATAAAGGTAGCATATCTTTATTTCAAATAACTTTACCAGATGCCTCCCTTGCTAAAGCTTTAGACCCGGCAACCTGGCCCGAACGCAGTATTGTTCACGAATTCTTGATCGGAGATTCTCAAGGTTCCAGTCCGGTTGCTATTTAAAAAACTAAGCAACAAGATTTTTTCTTGTTACTACAAAACGGTCGCAGTATTCTTGGAAAACTGAACTTACTTTATACTAACAGTTCTTCCATTGACTTCGATGCTAGTGTGCTAACAGAAACTTGGCTAAACTCCACTGTCATAGACAATGAAATTTTATTATCGAAGTACACTGTCTTTCGGGAAGATCGCCCAACCTTTGGAGGTGGCGTTCTGATTGCCGAAAACAACATTTACTCAGTGAAACGTATCACTATTACTATTCCTTTCGGAATTGAAATTTTAGTGATGCAATCATTTATATGCACTACTCAACTGCCATTAAATCAGCTTTGTCTCTGCTAAATTATGCTGACCTTTTTCTAGTTATGGGCGACTGCAATCTGCCCCTCATTTCAAGGATCAACTGGGACGAGGATAATTCGCTTTTACCCACTAACCAAAATGACCTTGATGGCTTAGCCGACTCTGCCGTTTTTCAACTTATCCCTATAAGGAACTCCCGTGGCACAATAGCAAGGTCTCCTCCCTTATCTACTCCTGAGGACTCTCACCATCCAACACTCTTAGTTTCGCTAATTATTGACCCTCCTGAAGTCCCCTCCAGTAATAGCGAGCAGCCTCGTCAAAAATGCTTTAAAAAAACCAACTATTGTGACTTTAGAAATCACCTGACTAATATTGACTAGAGTTATCTTTCTAATTTCAGCAATCTCGATCATTGAAAAATCGTTCATCAAAAAGGAACTTTGTTTTCGGTTTTAAATTGAATTATTTTTCGGAATTTTGTGTTTTGTTATTCCCGCACTTGGGACTTGGTGGATTGCGCATTTTACGGGCCGGGTCGGGCTGCCAAGAGCGGAGTCCCACTGTGTCCGTTGCCCCTTCGCTGCCGTTGCGGCCGTGACTAATTATTTGCATAAACGTTATAGAACGCCAACCTAGAGTGTGGACTGGCAGGCCCCGCCGCGTGCCATTAAGCTCCGCAAAACAATGCCCTGCAAGAAGGCTCTCAAAGCAAGGAAGAGCAGCTCGAGCAGAGACTCTAGCTGGAGCTCTTCTTTCTCGGAGCCCAGCGAGAACAAGCGCAAATCCGCGTGTAATAGGCAAGGAGAAAAGCCCGACGTCATACCTAGCACCAGCGCAGCTCTGCGCAGCAAGCTGGCAAACAACCATTTTGCCCTCCTCTCAAGCAAAGAAGATGACGACGATCATGACGAACCCTAAACTCCCTCAGAGGCAGTGGCATCTAAAACAGCAAGGAAACCAATCCCGATCCCGAAGACTCTCAAGCCTCCCCGATCTACATCCCAGACGTGACCGACATTACAGCGGTTGTCAAGATGATAACGACTCTAGTCGGAACCAAAATGGATTTCTCGTATAAAACGAAGAGAAATAATAACGTACGCGTAATGATGCCAGATAAGGAGCCCTACACCGCACCTTCCAACCAAAGGATGAGAGAGCTTACAGGGCGGTCATCAAGGGACTTCACCACTCAACGGACCAGACTGAAATTAAAGAATAACTCCACAAATACGGCCATACTGTAAGGGATCTGCCCAATCCCATTGGCAGGAAATCCAAACAACCACTGGGGATCTTTTTTGTTAATCTAGAACCAGCGAGCAACAACACAGAGGTTTTCAAAATAAAGAGGATTTGCAAATCAGTTGTCACCGTAGAGCCCCCATTGAAATTCAACGATGTTCCAGATGCCAAGGGTTCGGACACACCCAGCGCTACTGCTTCCTGGAACATCACTGCGTGAAATGTGGTGGTCCTCACGACTCCAGGTCATGCACCAAAAAAGATGACGAAAAAGCACGCTGTTTACATTGCCAAGCTGACCACCCTGCGTCGTTCAGAGGATGCCTGCCTACAAAAAGGCAAAGGCGCAGCAATCTCCTAAAGCCAGACCCGTTGACAGTAGCAACAAACCACCTCTCATCCAGATACCAACTATCATTAATGGTACAAGTGTAACGAGCAGGTTCTTGGCAAGGAAGAATATTTATGCAGGAACCGATATAAGCGATAGTTACTCGGTATTCTATCGATACCGATATATATAAGAAGAAGAGAAGAGATCGAAAGCCACGAGCGAACGGAGAGCACGCCAAGTTTTGTAAAATCAGAATTAAATTAGTTTCTTAATGTTATCCTCTTATTTATTTCAATAAAACATTACTCCACCACTCGGAAAAGCCATCCCTTTACAGTTCAGAAGTGGGATAATTCGAGTTGGCAATGTTTATGAGGCAGTAACAGAGATACACGAAAAAACAGAAGCGGCAGAGGAATCGTCGGCGTGGGAAGTTTGTAATGGGATAGTGGTTCCCAAAGGTCTAGGTGACAGAAATTACAAATTACGGATAAGGCATCCTTTCCTACGTGGCTGATGGATTCAAAGCGGACTACTTAGGAATCTGGAGGTGTACATGCAAAAAGCTTGTGTGTATGTGTAGCGGCGTTGTGAAATTCACGAGAATTGTGGTGAAATAGCGATATCGCTTGCAGACGGGCATACAGAGGTGCTCGTGGGTGCAAGATTGTGCGTGCAAACGATTGTGGTTCTGCGTACATAGGAAACCAGGCAAGGTTTTCGAAGAGTGGCGATCATTTTTGGAGAAGATGGTCAAGATATCGGAGCTAAAGGCAGACCAGTTGCGGTATCTGCTGAGAGAGAGGAACTTGGGAGTTGCAGGCTCCAGAGCGGAACTAGTTCAGAGACTAGTGGAACACGAAAATTCAGAAGACGTGGATTTGCAGCACAGGCGGCTGCGATTGCACAGCTACAAGAACAGATGACGACACTGACAAGCCTGATGGCCCAGTTTGTCAACAATATGCCAGCAGCTAATCAACAACAGCAGCAGGGTCAACGTGAAGATCAGATTGATATAGATGAGTTTATTGACCGTCACCCTGGAGATCAAGCGGCGATCAGCCATGGTAGACAAGCGTCAGTTAAGGAAATTGCGGATACCTTACCAGACTATGACCCCAGAGATGAGAATTCGATCTCAGTGAACCAATTCATCGATCGTGTCAACAAAGTGGTAGATGCGTATCAATGGGACGAAAAATTTGTACTTCTTGCCATATACACAAAGCTGAAGGGTCCCGCCAAAATGTGGCTTGATTCTTCGCAAGTTTTACACACAACATGGAACAGTTTTGCAGCAGCAATCCGAGAAGAATTCGGATCAGAGCCGGACGAGGCAGAAATTCATTTCAACATGGCGAATGCAACCAGACGATCGAAGGAAACCGTAAAGGAGTATTGTTTCCGTATGTCAGCACTTGGAGTGCGATTCAAGCTTAGTGAAGCAGCAGTCATCCGATATGTTCGAGCGGGCCTACAGCACAAAGAGTTGCAAAACAGTATTGCATTCATTCATTGAAGGAAGGAGTTTACTATGAAGGAGTTTCGCCACGCTGCCGAGTCATATTTTATAAATAGAGGCAGGCCCAATGCCAACAAGAAAGAGTTCGTACCCAAATCCAGTAGTTTTGAGGTAAAGCTGGAAAATGAGATGAAGCAACCATAGCCAAGAGAACCTAAAGCATGCTTTAATTGCGGAGATGTCGGGCATTTTGCAAATTCATGCCCAAAAGAAAGGAAGAAGACGCGTTGCTCCAAATGTAATAAGTTTCATGCCACAGATGAGATTTGCCAAGCCGCACAGGTGATGCGTTTGGGCGCATCCAATCAGGACAAGCTGTTTACAAGAAAAATCTACATCAACACGAAAGATTATACCGCTTTCATTGACACTTGAAGCCAAGCCAGTTTAATTCGCCAATCAATTGCGGACGAGATCGACGCAGATCGACAGGAGTGCTACCTGAAAATCGTGGGCATATGTGGAGGCTCACGTATCCTTACCAAAGCTATGGTTGTGGACAAAGTTTACATCGCAGACGACAATCTGTTGCAGGAAGTTTTGTTGTTGGGACAAAATGTCATTACATGCGCCGAGTTATTATTGAAATGCGAACCAAGCGAGACAGAAGTCAAGAGAGCAGTTCATCAGCCGGTAACAAGTTCAACCGAGAGTATTTTTAAAACCCTTCTTATTAATTTTCAGAACACAGAAGAAAGGAGCAAAGTATGCAGTCTGCTCGAGAAGTTTTCCGACGTTTTCTCCACAGTATTGGAAGGCCTAGGCAAGACAAACGTCTTTTTTTTTTTTTTTTTTTTATTAATTTCCTTTAAATTACATTCTGTTTTTTTAAAGAATAACAATGAGTAATGGTTGAAGAATGGAAAAAAAGGTAGCGGCCCTTCCCATTGCAAGGATACGCTAATACTTTAATAGTTTACTAATAATTAATAATAATTTAATTCTGTTGGAGTTTTTCGTTTTAATCTTCTCGGTTCCAGCTCTCTCATCGGTATTTGTCTCAGGTTTGGGTTTTGGTGGTTTAGTAGTTGATTTGTGTGTTTTTTGCTGCTTTTTTTTAATAGTTTCGTTGACTGTCTCTATGTTTAAGTCTTTATGGATATCTTCATTTCTAATATACCATTCGGCATTTGTCATTGTTCTGAGCATTTTCGATTGCGTTCGTTGAATTAGCTGTAAGTGAGATTTGCTGGCAGTTCCCCAGATTTCTATTCCATACGTCCATATTGGTTTTATTATCGCCTTGTATATTGCAATTTTGTAATGTAATTTTAGTTTTGAGTGTTTTCCTATTAGCCAGTTAAGTTGTCGAAATTTGTTTTTTATTTCATTTCGTTTGTTTAGGATGTGTTGCTTCCATGTCAGTTTTGCGTCAATGGTTAGTCCAAGGTACTTGGCATATGGGCGTAGCAATATTTGATTGTCGTTGATTTTAATTGCGAAGTTTTTGGGTTGTCGTTTTGTGTATATTACTTGTTGAGTTTTGTCTTTATTTATCTCGATGCCCCATCTCTCGAACCAGGATACTGTTTGTGTCATGATTTGTTGTAATGTACTTGCAGCTGTTTTTTCACACGCGCTTGACGACATTAACACAGTATCATCTGCGAACGTAGCAATCATTGATCCAGGGATAGTTGGCGCTGGAATATCGGAGGTGTAAATCAGGTATAAGATGGGTCCAAGCACACTACCTTGGGGAACACCCGCTGTCACTGGCATAACATCTGAGCATTCATTGTCATATTTGATATAGAAATATCTGTCCGTTATATAGCTTTGTAGGATGGTATATAAGTTGTCTGGTAGTATATTTCTAAGCTTATGCAGCAGTCCTTTGTGCCATACTTTGTCAAATGCTTTAGCAATGTCCAGGTACACAGCATAGCAAAACTTCTTTTTGTCAAAATCCTCTGTTATTTTATTAATTACTCGATGGACCTGTTGGACGGTCGAGTGCTGCTTCCGAAAGCCGAATTGGGGAGGAGGTATTATATTTTTCTGTTTCAGGGTTGGCTCAATTCGATTTAATAGGACTTTTTCAAATACTTTTGAGAGGACAGGTAATAAAGTGATTGGTCTGTACGAACTTACAGTATTGGCGTTTTTATTTGGTTTTGGAATTGCTTTAATTTGGCCTACCTTCCAAGTTATGGGAAAGTATTGCAGTCGAATGATTCCGTTAAACAGGTTTCTAATATAGGTGATTATAGCGTCTGGTAGTTATTTCAGAATTTTTCCTCCGATTAAGTCATATCCGGGGGCTTTCTTGTTTTTAATTTGTTTTATGTGAGATTTAATTTCTGCCTTTGTTATAGTTTTAATTGCACAATTTGAGTTGGTGATTTGTGTTGGAAGCTCAGCGTTGCCGTTGTCCATGTCATTGGTAAATGATGTTTTAAAGTGTTCAGCAAGAGTGTCTGCTTTTTCTTTGTTTGATCTCGCCCATGTGTTGTTGTTTATTTTTATAGGCGGCTTGTGTATAGTTGAGTTCGTCAATTTTTTGGTCGCTTTCCACAGAGAATAATTAGTAGATAAGGAGGTTCCGAAGTTGCTAAGGTAGTATTGTGCCGGTTATTTTTGTCTGCCCTGAGAATTCTCTTGAGCTCGTCTGTTGCTCTATTATGTTTGTTTTTATCTTCTGGATGCCTAGTCGTTTGCCATATCTTCCTAAGGTTACGCTTTTTTCTGATTTTGTCTTTAATAAAGGCGGAAGTTTTCGTTAATGCAGTCATTTTTATAGATGGTGTCGCTTGCGTTGCTGCATATATGATGTTGTCATTTAAATATGCTATTGCGGAGTCCAGTTCGTTGTTTGTCTTTAGGGAGATATTTATTTCCATGTTCTGTTCCAAAATCTCGCGAAACATATTCCAGTTTGTTTTGTGGTTAAATAAAGGGGGGTCATTGTTGTTTTCTTCTACCCCACTATGTAACGTAATTAATATTGGGGAATGGTCGGAGGAGAGGTCTAGGCATGATTTTATTGTTAGGTTATCGCAAGTTATATTTCTTGTTATGCAGAAGTCAATTAAATCCGGTAGTTTGTTTTTGTCAGTTGGCCAGTAAGTCGGCTCGCCTGTGCTTAGGGCACGGCTATTATTGCTATTATTGCTTCTTCATACAGTTGTCTTCCCTTTGCAGTGGTAAGTCTGGACCCCCATGTTATGTGTTTGGCATTATAGTCACCTCCTGCCAAATACCGATTTCCCAGTGATTTTAGAAAATCGAGGTATTGGTCTTTTGTATTGTTAAATTTAGGTGGGCAATAAACTGCAGATATATTTATTGGACCCGTTCTGTCTGAGGTCGATATAGTAGTAGCCTGTATGTAGTCCTTTTTGAATCCATCGAGCTCTATGCACTTTATGCTTTTTTTTAATTATTACTGCAGTACCACCATGGGCCTTACCGTCCGGGTGATTAGTAGAGAATATATTATAGTCAGGTATGTTTATATAGGTTTTCTCAGTTGAGTGAGTTTCAGAAATGAGCATGACGTCAATTAGCTTTTCATTTAAGAATGTTTTTAGTTCAAGTAAATGGCGTGAAAGTCCGTTAGCATTCCAGATGGCGATTGTTAGGTGTTTATTTGTTAAGTTTAGATACTAGGAGCGTGACAATGTTCATCATATTTGTCATTTGGGCTATTAATTGTTTCATCAATTGTTTTAGTTCGTCAAAATCATTTTGTGCGGTTTGGCTTAATTGAGTTGGAGCAGGCTGTATATCAGGTACACTAGCAGTTTGGATTGCTGAGTTGGTTTGATGGCTAGTTAATTGGTTTCTATTTAAGACCTCGGCATAGGATATAGCTGGCGTCTTTAAGATTGCTACGTTATTTGTTGTACTGTATTGTGTCGTTTGATGATTTGTTTCTGTTACCGGTATTTCTTTCTTCCGGAGAGGTGGGTATTTTTGGATTTGCAGTGCTTTGTACACCATACAACCTTTGTAGTTTGCAGTGTGGTTTTCACTGCATAATGCACATTTAATACTTGTTCGGTCCGATCTTGTATTTATAGTACACGATGAGGAGCTGTGTTTTCCAGCGCACTTTACACAAGTTGGGTCTTTGGTGCAGTAGTTTTTGGTATGTCCATATTTTTGGCAGTTTGTACATTGGGGTCGTACAAGTGTTCCGATGAGTCAGACTAGCTACCGCCTAGATGCCGAACATGAAGTACATACGGATGCAAGTGCCGTTGAGTTAGCGGGAGTTTTGATGCAGAAAGATGAAGATCAACTGAAGCCAATCGCATACTATAGCCGAGCCACTTCCAATCCAGAGAAAAACTACCATAGTTACGAGCTAGCAGGTTTAGCCGTCGTCGAGTCATTAGAACGATTCAAATACTACATTTATGGAAACATGGTTAAAGTTATCACTGATTGTAACGCTTTGAAAACAGCAATAACAAAACGAGAGCTGATCCCACGAATTGCAAGATGGTGGTTACGAATCCAAGAGTTTGACATCGATATTGTTCATCGAGCAGGAACACAGATGCCACATTGACGCGCTAAGTAGAGCGCCAGTTGAAAAAGAACATGAGATGGAGACAGCATCCCTGAAGATCTCTAAAACAATCATTGATGAAGCTGACTGGTTGTTTGCCATACAATTACAAGACGAGAAAATCCAGAAAATTGTTGCGAATATGAAAGCCGAGAAGAAATCTGAAAACGAAGAGTACGTGATTGAGCAAGATCGCCTGTTTCGAAAATATAACAGCAAGATGCTATGGGTTGTGCCGAAGCAGCTGAGATTCCATATTCTCCTCGAATGTCACGACAAAGCCGGACACATGAGAACAGATAAAACCATCAGTCGGATTTTGAATCTGTTTTGGTTTCCCCGAATGCGTAATTTTGTAAGAGGCTACATTAAGTCCTGTGTCGGCTGCGCAATGTATAAAGCGCCAGGAGGACGCCAAGAAGGTCAGTATCATTACGATGACATCAAGCCGATACCCTTTTCAACCGTTCTCATGGATCACCTGTGACCGTTTCCGAAGAGTTCAAAGCGAAATGAACATATTCTAGTCCTTGTCGACGCCTTTACGAAGTTCACCATAGTTCGAGCAATGAAAAGTACAGCAACAAAGCACGTCCTAGATGCCCTGCAAGAAGTCACAAGCTACGTTGGAATGCCAGATCGTATCGTTACCGATCAAGGGACCGCATTCACCTCAAAAGATTTTGAGAAATATTGTAAATCAAACAATGTGAAACACATACTCAACGCCGTGAGAACACCAAGAGCCAATGGTCATGCAGAACGGACAAATCGAATTATTTTGTCAATGCTTTTGCCTTCAAATGAAAACGAGAAACGTTGGGACGAGATGATGCGATCAATCCAGTGATACATCAATACCATGGTAAATAGCACTACTAAATGCTCCCCATTCCAGCTTGTATATGGTTATGAGCCCCGAGATGTCCTAAAGAACACGCTGACGAGCGTGATCCAAAATCAAGAGCTAGACATTATGACTGATGCCGAATTGGAGAAGCTCCGAGCTGATGCTGCGACTACAGTTAACGACCACCGAGCTGCTGCCAAGCAGAGATACAATGCCATCCATTCCAAGCCAACTGTCTATAATCCTGGAGACATTGTGTTGGTCGAGAACGAGCCGTTCAGCACGGGCACGTGGCGCAAACTAGAGCCGCGATACAAAGGTCCTTTTATTGTATCCAAAGTGCTGCCCAACGACCGATATCTAGTTGAAGATATCCCACATGCACACAGAAAGCAGAGACACTATAAATCAGTGTATTCATCAGATAAGACGAAACACTGTTGCGAACTTCCACCCGATGAGTCAGATGAAGATTGTCGAGAGAGGCCGAATGTAACGAGCAGGTTCTTGGCAAGGAAGAATATGTATGCAGAAACCGATATAAGCGATAGTTACTCGGTATTCTATCGATACCGATATATATAAGAAGAAGAGAAGAGATCGAAAGGCACTAGCGAACGGAGAGCACGCACAGTTTTGTACAATCAGAATTAAATTAGTTTCTTAATGTTATCCTCTTATTCATTCCAATAAAACATTACTCCACCACTCGGAAAAGCTATCCCTTTACACAAGTTATAGGGACGTACTTCTAAGAAACCAAGTGACACAGCCAATGAATCCCCAACAAACCCCTCATATCACTCTCGAAGCCCCACAACCCAACCAGCTTGATACGATGCTTGCCCGCATGGAAGGATCGATTGAGAGGATGATGGAAAAGTTGATCTCGCAGATGTTATCGCAGATTTTCTCTCAGATGATGCAGTTTATAGCTCCCACCCTTAACAGAAAGTATTGCAAATAAGTCTCAATAAAGTTTTTTGGTACGCAAACGCGCTGCAGAGGAGCAAAGCCGAAGTAGAGCATCTCATCAAAACAGACAATATCCATGTTCTTCTTGTTTTGGAATCCCACTTTTGTCCCAGATCCTACTTCAACATCAGCGGGTACGAACTGATATACGCCAACCATCCATCTGACAGAGCACGAGGAGGAGCAGCTATGCTCATCAGGAGTGGCCTTCAGTACTCGGAACTTCCCGCGGTTCAGGAGGAATGGGCTCAGTGCGCCGTGACCAGGATTTGTAGCCCACAGGGAGATATCACCATTGGTGCGGTTTACTTCCCACTCAGACACTCGATAACCTAGACCCACCTTCATGACTTCTTCGAGTCCCTCGGTCCTCGCTTTATAGCAGCCGGAGACCTTAACGCCAAACTCTCCTGGTGGGGGTCCCGCACAAACAACCCCAAAGGCATAAAGCTCTATAAGTACCTGCAGCGGAAGAGTCTGGACTGCCATTCCACTGGAGAACCCACACACTGGCCTACCGACCCTTCAAAGCAGCCGGATCTACTGGACTTCGCCGTCTCCAAGGGCATAGGACACTCTAAGATAACATTCTCAAGCTATGATAAACTGCTATCCGACCACAGCGCAGAAAACTTGCTCCTAAACATCCCCGTCCTCAGAAAAACCCCGCCTAAAAGACTCACCGGAAAACACACAAATGCCCCCAAGTTTACGTTTTGGATGCTTTCCTCCCTGTACCCAGATCACCCTCTGTCCACACCAAGCAATATAGATGCGGCCATCGAAAAACTAACCAAAAAGACTACCGAGAATCCGACTACCCCGAGAATACCTAAAAGAGACGTGCACTTGTGGTCTCCGGAAATCGCGGCCATCGTGGCCGAAAAAAGGCGCCTCTGAAGAGCCTGGTTTCCCTCGCGCAACCCCAGGGACAAGACAGCACTTAATCGTGCCACCAAGGATTTGAAGGACAAGCTATCCATCCTACGGCAGGACTCGTTTCATAGATTCCTTAAGGAGCTGGAACCTGGAGACCCGCTACACAATCTGTGGAATGTCACGAGGCACATAAAAAGACCTGTGAAGAAGATATCACCCGTGCGAAAAGTGTACGGTTCCTGGTGTCGGACTGAAGTCGAAAGAGCAGATGCCTTTGCTGACCATCTACATAGTGCATTCTCACCGTTCGACAGATGCACTGGCGAAGAGACAGCTGCCACCATAAGGTTCGTAGACAGCCCAAGTGCTCCTGGCCCGCCAATACAGCCCGTCGAACCAGAGGAGATTGCGCAGGAGATCGCCTCCCTAAAAAATGGCAAGTCACCGGGTCCTGACCGTATCTATGAAACAGCACTGAAAATGTTGCCCCAAATCTGTTCCCAAAGACTGGCCAATATATTCAACAGCTGCCTCCGTCTAGGGTACTGCCCTAAAGAGTGGAAGCGAGCGGAAGTAATTGTCCTCCTTAAGCCTGGGAAACCTGAAGCCAACCTAGCATCGTATCGTCCGATTAGTTTGCTGGCAATCCTATCTAAAATACTTGAAAGAGTATTTTTGCGTAGAGTACTGCCAGTATTGGACGAGGCCGGACTGAACACTGATCACCAGTTTGGCTTCAGACGCCTTCATGGAACACCTGAGCAATGCCACCGGATTGTTGAGAGCATACTTTAGGTCTTCGAAAAGAAGAAGTACTGCTGCGCCGTTATGCTGGATGTCAAACAGGCGTTTGACAGAGTCTGGCACCCTGGACTACTTTTTAAAATTAAATCCCACCTCCCAAGTTCCCATTTCGCCTTTCTCAAGTCATACACAGAGGGAAGAGAATTCTGAGTGAGATGCGGATCATCAATCAGCACCCCTAGGCCCATAAGAGCAGGAGTACCACAAGGCAGTGTTCTTGGACCCATCTTATACACACTCTACACAGCGGACCTCCCCATCACCCCCTCCCGGAACCTCACAGTAGCCACATATGCCGATGACACCGCCTTCCTAGCCTCCGCCACAGATCCTCAGAAGCATCAGCCATCATCCTGAGGCAACTGAATGCCCCCGATCCATGGCTGAAACGGTGGAACATCGTGGTCAACGCGGAGAAATTCTTCCACATAACCTTCGCACTACGCAGGGGAGAATTCCACCCCGTCGCACCCAACGGGGAAACCATCCCATCGAATAACAATCCCAAATACCTAGGGGTAACCCTGGACCGCAGGCTCAAATGGCGCCCTCACCTGATCAACAAGCGCAACCAGGCCAACCTACGACACCTATAGACACCTAAGTCAACCTCATTATATATACATTCCATGTACCTCCCTTAAGTCAAGGTCACCCTCATTAGATATACATTCCATGTACCTCCCTTAAGTCAAGGTCACCCCCAAACCATTTGATGATTGTCCACTCGAATAGATTTTAAATACAAAATAAATAAATAAATAATAAAAAAAAAAAAAAAAAAAAAAAAAAGTATATTTAAACTTCCGACATCTTACAGGTTCGCCGGAATTATATTGATTACATTAACTGTCGTCTTGCGAACGGAGTTCCTTTAAACGGCTACTTCATCTTGGATCCTGAAGGAAAGGGAAAGACTAATCCGTGGTAGTAGGCTAGTTTTATTTTGTAAGAATTTAAGGTTACACAATTTCAACTATCTTAATTCTACCTCACCGCAGTGTGCCATCCAAACTCTCGAACGACAATGAGCACGCCAAGTTTACGCGGCCAATTTACAACTTGCGATGGCGACAAACAGTGTGCCCGCACACATTTAGCTACCAAATCCTATCACTTTCGGACTGGTTCACAACACAGGTTCGTCTCTAGAAAAATACTGACCACGTCTATCGATTACAATATTCGATCCGCTACATTAACTATAGTTAACACTAAAGTGACGGACTACTCACACGCCCAATATATCCCTATCACTAACGGTGTTGCACTGGTGTGGGAACTGAGAAATTTTCTTAGGCATTCAAGTAATCTGACCGAATTCGAAATGACGATAAAAGAAACTAGTAGGTTGTCCGATATATTTCCAGAGTCGCATATGCGAAAACTGTTAGACGTCGATACCGACCATATTAGATGTTTATTGTCCGTATTGAAAGTACATAATTGGATTGCCAGAAGCCTAAACTTTCTAGGCACCGCACTTCAGGTAATAGCGGGCACACCTGATGCCACCGATTTTGAAATGTTAAAAATTTTCGAGTCTCGATTAATAGAGTTAAATAATAGGCAGGTGATCACTAATACACAAACTTAAAACAAAATTAACGAATTAACGGAAGCAGTTAACGAGCTCATTAGAGCGAAACAAAATAATATGGTTGACACTCCTCACTTGTACGAGGTACTGTTGGCCGGAAACAGAATATTAATAACCGAAATTGCACCTTAAAATTACGTCGGCCTAACACATTTCCGTAATTTGAACGTTTCGCGCACGAAATAGCTACCTATTGTCAGCTCTGAATTAATCTAATCAACCTGAAGTACAGCGAATTTGTCCACAAAGTGAAGCACACTTAAGTTTAATTTTGAACGTCTATTCTTCGTTTATTTTAAACGCGATAAAACTGTGATTCGCGAACAACAAAAAAGTAACCAAAAATCGTTGCTTTGTTTTGTTACAACAAGCTACTCTCCGCTTTTTATCGCACTCCCCCTTTTTTGTGGAACTTCTTCATCTCCCTCTGGATTGTTGCTGCTCCTGCTTTTCGCCGAAACCGCTCCCACGTTACTGTCGTTGGATCACTCTCTTCATCGTACATTCGCTGGATCCTTTGCTTTTCAGCGCATTCTTATACAACCCAAAATGTCTTTAGTTTGTACATAAAAAAAATGTGAATTTGGAGGCGCTATTACGGGCGACTTCTATCTGACTTTCTGGCTTTCCGATAATTGCTCGCATATGAAATGCGCTGGAGTCGGTCATTATGGCCGACTTGGTAAAAGGTATCTCTTGGGTAAAAGGCATCGGTCTGACCTGGTCCTGTTTGGTCTCTCGAGAGATAGATGGAGAGATGCGCACGTTTATGCGGGAAACTCGAAATAGTTTCCAGGAGGTTCGGAAACAATTTGCCTCACTAAATGAGCAGTTTCTCAACCTTGAATCTGTATTTTTGGCCCTTAAACTACTAAGCGAATCACCACGCCGAAAAATCCCTAACAATAACCAGCAAATGAATATATGTACCACTCCAGCCACACATTTGCCAGTAAGTAACGTTATGGTCGATGTCCCTGACGAACAGCCACCCAGCCTAGCTCTTCAGAAACCTGGCCTTCCCACGGCAAGAATTGATCCGCCGGAACCTGCCAGTAGGAATCTCCCATCTGGACCCATGCTTGACAAATCTTTAAGCGTCATGCCAACGAGACAGCCTGCTGCTCCCTTAATAGGCCCGCCTGACACCGCACCAACCCGCCAACCCGTGGTGATATCACTAAAACCATTGAAGGGTGTGCCATCAGAAACACGATCTTCTGGGCTTACGATGAGAGCTGTGGCTCCCCGCAAATCCATTTTTGTATCGCGACTTATGCCTGACGCCACTGCAGATGACGTTGTGTCCCTTGCAAATACTTTAAGTATAGCACCCTCAGAATTTGTTGTGATCAAATTTAATTTCAAACATAAAGGTAGCATATCTTTATTTAAAATAACTTTACCAGATGCTTCCCTTGCTAAAGCTTTAGACCCGTCAACCTGGCCCGAGCAAAGTGTTGTTCATGAATTCTTGATCAGAGATTCTCAAGGTTCCAGTCCAGTTGCTATTTGAAAAAACTAGGGAGCATGATGTTTTCTTGTAGCTACGAAAACGTTCGCAGTATTCTTTGTAAGCTGAACTTATTCGTTACTAACAGTGCTTCTTTGACTTTGATGCTATTGTGCTAACAGAAACCTGGCTAAACTCCTCTGTCATAGACAATGAAATTTTTGTATCAAAGTACACTGTCTTTCGGGAAGATCGACCAACCCTTGGAGGTGGCGGTCTCATTGCCCAAAACATTATTTACTCAGTGGAACGTATCACTATCACTAATCCCTTCAAAATTGAGTTTTTAGCCGTTAAAATTCGTTCTGAGTCCTTTAACCTTTTCATAACTTGTCCCTAAATTCCTCCTCTGAGTGATGCAATCATTTATATGCACCACTTAACTGCCATTAAATCAGTTTTGTCTCTGCCTAATGATGCTGATCTTATTGTAGTTATGAGGGATTTCAATTTGCCCCTCATTTCATGGGTCAACTCAGACGATAACTCGCTGTTACCCACTAACCAAAATGACTTCCTTGATGGCTTAGCCGACTCTGCCGTTTTCCACTTAACCCTATAAGGAACTCCCGTGGCAGGTCGCTTAACATAATAAATTCTCAAATACTACCTCGTCTGTCACAATAGCAAGGTCTCCTCCCTTATCTACTCCTGAGGACTCTCACCATCCAACACTCTTAGTTTCGCTCATTATTGAATCTTCTGAGGTCTCCCTAGTAATAGCGCGCAGTCTCGTCAAAAATGCCTTAAAAAAACAAACTATTGTGACCTAATATTTTTTCGCGCGGCTCCCACTGCATAACGTAACTCCCGCCCAACCGACCGAGGGGCGCTCCCGTTTATCGTACGGCTCGGATCGCGGGGATAGACCCGAGAGAATAAAGTTTAGAAAAGATTACGAGGAAAAAGTGGAGTGGAAAGGCTCATGCTGGGCATATGTAGATCTACAACAACTTAGGAAGGGAAGAGTAGTTACCACTGTTAATGAGTAAACTTAAGTCGATTATAAGTCTTGGGTAAATACCCTAGTATCTTGTATGCTGATTTAGCATTAGGGCATTTAAGGCCGTGCCTTGTTTCCATTGGTTTTCCCGATATAGTGTGTTATGATGTTTTGCTAGTGTTAGCACTTTGCTGGACGACGGCTACCTTGAGTATAGGAGTTTATTTTTTAGTTTTGATTTCAATAATAAAGGGAGCACATAGTTCATGAAACTAACTTCCGCCATAGCTGTGTTCATTGAATTGTTTGTGTAGCCTTAAGGGGTAATATTTACATTTAAGACATTTAAGATGTAAGGTATATCAATAGTATATCATTGGATTGAGCCACTTTTGAAGAAAAGAAAAAAGTTTTTTATTGTTATTTTTATACCCTGTACCCATTAAAAATGGGTGAAAAGGGTATCATAATATGGTGCAAATGTATGTAACAGGCAGAAGGAAGCATCTCCGACCCCATAAAGTATATATATTCTTGATCAGCATCAACAGCCGAGTCGATATAGCCATGTCCGTCTGTCCGTCCGTCCGTCCGTCCGTCCGTCCGTCCGTCCGTCTGTCCGTATCAACGCCTAGATCTCAGAAACTACAAGAGCTACAGACATGTGCCATATATCGTTGGATAGGTAATTACCATACGCAGTACAAGTTTGTTTTTTGATTTTGATATCACCCCCTGTTCCCCCGCAAACAGCAAAAAACTGTCACGACCACGCTCCCCGCAAACCTCAAAAGACTGCCACGCCCACAATTATTGTCCTAATGCTATTCGGCATATGCGTTGGTTCTTATAGAAGCTATCTAATTTTTAAATTTGAACCAAATCGGATAAGAAACACGGAAGTTATGCCACATGCAAAATCTATGGCAAGGGAAGCAGAAGCGCAGCAAAACACACATTGCGCGACGCCGACTGCGACGTTGACAGCGAAATGTGTTTGGCTTTATGACACACGAAACTTATTTTCATAACCGAAATCATACCAAATTTATATTGTTATGGTCCTCTTTTCTAATAGAATATTGTTTCATTTATTTATTGATACTAAATAAATAAATTGTAAGCATGTCTAAGGGTACAGGGTATTTTGCAATCGGGAAACTCGACTGCTGCTACCTTACTTGTTTTTTTTCAAAATGGCGGCTGTGCAGCAATTGCCGTGAACCGCCTTCTTCAAAAAGTTGTTCCACGGCGAGCAGTAGAAGTCGTTTCCAACTCCAAATTTAACAAAAACAACAAATTTTTCATTATCTACATGAGTTTCGCTAGTAAAGTATGATTATACAAGACATGATTATATTTTTAAAATTTTTTTCATCAAATTGGCGACGGCTTGAAATCGGTTGAATTTTTTACTTTTACTATTCATAATCCTTCACAATTTTTTCCAGAGTACACGCTCTCTTTCGCACAAACCCAACAATTTGCATATCGACCATATGCATCGAATAGAGCTTGTACTCTAGATATTGTGTTAAAGAATAAAAGTCATCAAATGTAAGTTTAGCAGGCTATCCACACACAAAATAGAGTAAAATGCTCCCTTCCGTATAAACTCGACCATTTGAATACCAATTCGTTCATACCACAGTATCGGATTCTTTTTCGATTATTTTTCTCTTGCCGTCGTTAAGCTCATTTATTAGGTCACAAATTTATTTCTCTTTATCTATTATTACTGTACCACCACCACCAACACTGTACCACCATCCTTAGGCTTTTGCTGCACTTCTTGCAACGCTCTCACGCATCAGCATGTCCCTCTGGAACCACATATAGTCATAAAGTCACTGCGCAGATAACTATATGGTGCAGCTGCAGCTTTGCGAATGAATTATCCAGAGTCTATGGTATCTACGAGTGCCTCAGTCGGCGATCTCTCGCATTGTTCCGAGTCTACCTCAACAGGGATCAACCGTAACTGCTCGTAGACCTTATCTAGTGTCTTCTGCCACCATAAATGCCTTATGGCCTCGTAAATGCGGTTAACAACAGACCATCTTAACGCCCTCGAAACAACATGCAAATATCGCGTCCTCTCATTTCTTTCCCATGTTTCGGTGCAACAAACTTTTTTTAATCTCATACGTATTCGCTAGAACTTTCTTCATTTCATCACTACTTAATTCACTCATGATTTTCGATATATTTTCGTTGCGCTACTGTTCGGATACTAACCAGTTGTGGGTTAAGTGCCAAGTTAATTCGTACTTCCATAACTTTGTTTGCATTTGTCTCCGCTACTACCGCGACGGGATTCCTCGATAAGCCATCCATATGATTGATGATGGTTTCGGAACTTGAGATAATGGTTCGATTTTCGGGGGGTTGGGCTTTAGTTTACCCTCCTTTATAAAAAACCCAAGTATTCTATCTCTGTCCGCAGAAATTGACATTTTTTTTACATTGAAAGAGAACCCTGAAAAGCGCTCAGCACCTTTTTTATACCCTGTACCCATTAAAAATGGGTGAAAAGGGTATCATAATATGGTGCAAATGTATGTAACAGGCAGAAGGAAGCATCTCCGACCGCATAAAGTATATATATTCTTGATCAGCATCAACAGCTGAGTCGATATAGCCATGTCCGTCTGTCCGTGTGTCCGTCTGTCCGTCCGTCCGTCCGTCTGTCCGTCTGTATGTCCGTATCACCGCCTAGATCTCAGAAACTACAAAAGCTACAGACATGTGCCATATATCGTTGGATAGGTTATTACGATACGCAGTACAAGTTTGTTGTTTTATTTTAATATCACCCGCTCCCCCGCAAACCTCAAAAATAACCTCAATAACCACGCTCCCCGCAAACCGCAAAAAACTGCCACGCCCACAATTATTAACCTAATGCTATGCAATTCGACATATGCGTTGGTGCTTATAAAAGCTATCTAATTTCTAACACTTAAATTTGAACCAAATCGGATAAGAAACACGGAAGTTATGCCACATGCAAAATCTATGGCAAGGGAAGCAGAAGCGCAGCAAAACACGCATTGCGCGACGCCGACTGCGACGTTGACAGCGAAATATGTATGGCTTTATGACACACGAAACTTATTTTCATCACCAAAATTATACCAAATTTATATTGTAATGGTACTGTTTTCTAATAGGATATTGTTTTATTTATTTATTGATATAAAATAAATAAATTCTATGCAATATTAGATTATTATATAGTATACATAATTATAAATATTGAATTTTAAATTATATGAAATAATTTTACTTATTTGTTTTTAACCAATAATACAAAATTTAAATTGTTGTGTACTCTTTTATAATAGAATATTGTTTTATTTATTTATTGATACTTTTTTTTTAACATTCTTATTCTGTATTTAAAATGTATCCAAGTGGACAATCATCAAATGGTTTGGGGGTGACCTTGACTAAAGGGAGGTACATGGAATGTATATCTAATGAGGTTGACTTAGGTGTCTATTGGTGGGGGAGGTCAAGCGGGTGTTTTCTTTTCAGGCGTCTTAGGGATTGGCTATTATCTAGGAGGTTGGTGGCCAGGTGGTTGGGGTTGTTGTCCAGTCGTTTTGTGTATCTTTCGCTAAGACGCATGATCTCCTCTACTACCAATGGAATTCCAAGCTCTTTATGGATTATTGAGTTTTCGTGGTACGGATGGGCGTTAGAAACTGTTCTCAGGCATTTATTCTGAAACCGCTGGATTCTGATGCGGTTCGAACAGCTTGCCGTGCCCCACAACTGTATCCCATAGGTCCAGATTGGCTTCAGCACTAGTTTGTAAATAAGCAGTTTGAGTTTTTCTTTGAGCTTGGACCTTCTCCCCAGGAGCCAGTGCAATAGTTTAAGCCGTAGGTTGCACTGGTTGCGCTTGTTGATCAGGTGAGGGCGCCATGTGAGCCTGCGGTCTAGGGTCAGCCCAAGATATTTGGGAGTGTTATTCATAGGGATGGATTCCCCGTTGAGTGTGACGGGGGGGCAATCACCCCTGCTTAGTGCGAAGGTTGTGTGGAAGGATTTCTCTGCGTTGACCACGATGTTCCATCGTTTCAGCGATGGATCGAGAGCATCCAGTTGTCTTTGTATGATGGCTGATGCTTCCTGGGGAGCTGTGGCGGAGGCTAGGAAGGCGGTGTCATCGGCATATGTGGCTACTCGGCTATGTGCTCTTATGGGAATTCTCTTCCCTCTGTGTATGACGTGAGGAAGGCGAAGTGGGAACTTGGGAGGTGGGATTTAATTTTAAAAAGTAGTCCAGGGTGCCAGACTCTGTCAAACGCCTGTTTGACATCCAGCATAACGGCGCAGCAGTACTTCTTCTTTTCGAAGGCCTCAAATATGCTCTCAACAAGCCGGTGGCATTGCTCAGGTGTTCCATGAAGGCTCTGAAGCCAAACTGGTAATCTGGGTTCAGTCCGGCCTCGACCAATACTGGCACTACCCTACACAAAAATACTTTTTCAAGTATTTTAGAGAGGATTGCCAGCAAACTAATCGGACGATACGAGGCTAGATGGGCTTCAGGTTTTCGAAGCTTGAGGAGGACAATTACTTCAGCACGCTTCCACTCTTTCGGGAAGTACCGTCGACGAAGGCAGCTGTTAAAGATGTTAGCCAGCCTTTGGGAACAGATTTAGTGCTGTTGCATAGATTCGGTCAGGACCTGGTGACTTGGAATTTTTTAAGGAGGCGATCTCCTGCGCAATCTTCTCTGGTTCGACGGGCTGTATTGGCGGGCCAGGAGCACTTGGGCTGTCTACGAACCTAATGGTGGCAGCTCTCTCTTCGCCAGTGCATCTGTCGAACGGTGAGAATGCACTATGTAGATGATCAGCAAAGGCTTCGGCTCTTTCCACCTCAGTCCGACACCAGGAACCGTCCACTTTTCGCAGGTCTTTTTATGTGCCTCGTGACATTCCACAGATTGTGTAGCGGGTCTCCAGGTTCCAGCTCCTTAAGGAATCTATGAAAGGAGTCCTGCCGTAGGATAGTTAGCTTGTCCTTCAGTTCCTTGGTGGCACGATTAAGTGCTGTCATGTCCCTGGGGTTGCGCGAGGAAAACCAGACTCTTCTGAGGCGCCTTTTTTCGGCCACGAGGGACGCGATTTCCGGAGACCACAAGTGCACGTCTCTTTTAGGTATTCTCGGGGTAGTCGGAGTAGGTGGATTCGCAAACTCAGCGGCATTGTGCATCTCTTTGGTTAGTTCTTCGATGGCCGCATCTATGTTGCTTGGTGTGGAAAGAGGGGGATCTGGGTACAGGGAGGAAAGCATCCAAAACGTAAACTTGGGGGCATTTGTGTGTTTCCCGGTGAGTCTTCGGGGCGGGGTTTTTCTGAGGACGGGGATGTTTAGGAGCAAGTTTACTGCGCTGTGGTCGGATAGCAGTTTATCATAGCTTGAGCATGTTATCTTAGAGTGTCCTATGTCCTTGGAGACGGCGAAGTCCAGCAGATCCGGCTGCTTTGAAGGGTCGGTAGGCCAGTGTGTGGGTTCTCCAGTGGAATGGCAGTCCAGACTCTTCCGCTGCAGGTACTTATAGAGCTTTATGCCTGTGGGGTTGTTTGTGCGGGACCCCCACCAGGAGTGTTTGGTGTTAAAGTCTCCCGCTGCTATAAAGCGAGGACCGAGGGACTCGAAGAAGTCCTGAAGGTGGGTCTAGGTTATCGAGTGTCTGGGTGGGAAGTAAACCGCACCAATGGTGATATCTCCCTGTGGGCTAGAAATTCTGGTCACGGCGCACTGAGCCCATTCCTCCTAAAACGCAGAAAGTTCCGAGTACTGAAGGCCACTCCTGATGAGCATAGCTGCTCCTCCTCGTGCTCTGCCAGATGGATGGTTGGCATGTAACAGTTCGTACCCGCTAATGTTGAAGTAGATTCCGAAACTAGAAGAACATCGATATTTTCTGTTTTGATGAGATGCTCTACTTCGGCTTTGCTCCTCTGCAGCGCGTTTGCGTTCCAAAAAACTATATTAAGACTTATTTGCATTACTTTCTGTTGAGAATAGGAGCTGTAAACTGCATCATCTGCGAGTACATCTGCGACAACATCTGCAAGATCAACTTATCCATCATCCTCTCAATCGTTCCTTCCATCCGGGCAAGCATCGTTTCAAGGTGGTTGGGTTGTGGGGCTTCGGGAGTGGTTTGAGGGGTTTGTTGGGGATTCGTTGGCTGTGTCGCTTGGTTTCCTAGAAGTACGTTCTTGTAACTCGTACCATTGATGATAGTTGGTATCTGGATGAGAGATGGTTTGTTGCTACGCTCAACGGGTCTGGCTTTAGGATATTGCTGCGCCTTTGCCTTTTTGTAGGCAGGGCATCCTCTGAACGACGCAGGGTGACCAGCTTGGCAATGTAAACAGCATGCTTTCTCATCATCTTGTTTGGTGCATGACCTAGAGTCATGAGGACCACCCCATTTCACGCAGCGATGTTCCAGGAAGCAGTAGCGCTGGGTGTATCCGAACCCTTGGCATCTGAAACATTGTGGAATATCGTTGAACTTCAGTGGGGGCTCTACGGTGACGACTGACCTGCAAATCCTCTTTATTTTGAAAACCTCTGTGTTGTTGCTCGCTGGTTCTAGATTAACAAAAAAGATCCCCAGTGATTGTTTGGATTTCCTGCCAATGGGATTGTGTAGATCCCTCACAGTAAGGCCGTATTTGTGGAGTTCATCTTTAATATTAGTCTGGTCCGTTGAGTGGTGAAGTCCCCTGAAGATGTACGCCCTGTAAGTTCTCTCGTCCTTTGGTTGGAAGGTGCGGTGTCTTTTGTTATGTTCCACGAGGTGCTGGCGTAGGGCTGTGTGGGATTCCTTGTCTGGCATCATTACGCGTACGTTGTTGTCTCCGTTTTATACGAGAAATCCATTTTGGTTCCGACTAGAGTCGTTATCATCTTGACAACCGCTGTAATGTCGGTCACGTCTGGGATGTAGATCGGGGAGGCTTGAGGGTCTTCGGGATCGGGATTTGTTTCTTTGCTGTTTTAGATGCCACTGCCTCTGAGGGAGTTTAGGGTTCGTCAGGATCGTCGTCATCTTCTTTGCTTGAGAGGAGGGCAAAAGGGTTGTTTGCCAGCTTGCTGCGCAGAGCTGCGCTGGTGCTAGGTATGACGTCGGGCTTTTCTCCTTGCCTATTACACGCGGATTTGCGCTTGTTCTCGCTGGGCTCCGAGAAAGAAGAGCTCCAGCTAGAGTCTCTGCTCGAGCTGCTCTTCCTTGCTTTGAGAGCCTTCTTGCAGGGCATTGTTTTGCGGAGCTTAATGGCACGCGGCGGGGCCTGCCAGTCCACACTCTAGGTTGGCGTTCTATAACGTTTATGCAGATAATTAGTCACAGCAGCAACGGCAGCGAAGGGGCAACGGACACAGTGGGACTCCGCTCTTGGCGGCCCGACCCGGCCCGTAAAATGCGCAATCCACCAAGTCCCAAGTGCGGGAATAACAAAACACAAAATTCCGAAAAATAATTCAATTTAAAACCGAAAACAAAGTTCCTTTTTGATGAACGTTAACAATAGCAGAAAAATTGCGGAATATGATAAAATTGAGAGGGATTTTTATCTAAGGTTGTCCTTATGGACCACCTTCCCTCTACTGAGGACAGATGTTCTCATGTCTTCCTACACCTGTCTAGGTTAGTCTGTTGCGCTTTTTCGATGCTGTTTTTAATTGCCAGTCTCTGAGCGTCGTTGAAAGAGTGCAAGGCATATTTGAGTTGCAAGCTTGTCATTTTGGTTTTACAATAACGAAGTTATGGTCTCCGAATTAAAAGATGCCTCGTTATCGTAGTACATTGTTTTGATATTTGGGAAAAAAAATTACCAATTGTAGTATGGGGCTGCGTTCGTCAACTATGACCCTAAAAGTTAATGGCTGTACTACGGCGAACTTTGAGAACTTATCCACATAGGTTCAAAATAACTTTTTACCCGTGGAGTAGATGTCAATATGCAGCATTTCGCCCGCATATGAAGGAATTGGTGTTACACCCAATTCGTGCTTCTTGGGGTGCTTGTTGTACAGAGCCTTGGTGCATGTCATGCAATTTATAACCACTTAGTTGGCGAGTTTGGACACATTTGGAAAAAAGTAATCGTGAAGGACTTGTTTAACATTTTCCTGGGCAGCACTGTGGGCACGGTTGTACTCGCATGTTATAATTTTCTTCTGCTAATTAGCATCCATGATATCATTCACGATGTTTTTGAAATGCCAAAACTTGGTTACTGGGAATTCCGTCACTAAGGCATACTGAATGTATTGAAATGTATTCCGTTCGGACAGAGCGAAGGTGAGAGGCTGATAGTCCGTAAAAATCCGGATCTGTCTGGTGCCATATAGGTAATTTTGTAATTTTCTAATGGCCCAAATTGCTAATAACTCCATTTCGTTTATTGCGTAATTAACATCGCTGTCTTTTAATGTGCGAGATATCATAGTGATTGGTCTGCTCTTTTAGGATAGCACCAGTACCAATGCCGCTTGCTGAGACATAGGTAGTCAAATCGAAGGGAACTTCAAAGTCTAGATGTCAGTATTACATTCTTCAGATGATACAATGTCTCTTAGGCGCTCGAACGCCTTTGTTTTGGCTCTGTTTAAAGTGACAATAAATAACAACCTAAAAATAAACCTAATAATTCGACACTTTCTTTGAAGAATTGGGTTTTTTCTGGAGCCACTCACATGTTGACTTGACACAGGTATTTAAGAACTGTGTCAGTGTGTGCGACGTGGTCAACAGCATTTTCGGAGAAAATTATCACATCATTTACATAGACGTAACAAATTTTCCCGATTTGTTTGCGTAGTACGTCATCGATCGCCCTTTGAAAGATGCTTCCTGCATTCTTTAGTCCAAAGGGTAGACGGTAAAATTCATACTTTCCTCCGTTTATGGAGAAAGCTGTTTCGCAGTCTTTTTCAGCCAGATAAATCTGGTGGTACCCCGATTTTAAGTCTAGGGTAGTAATAAATGTTGCCCTTCCTAATTTCGCTAGAATCTTGGGAATTCTCGGCAAAGGGTACCGATCAGCAATGGTTCGTTTATTCAGTTTCCTGAAATCGATCATCAGCCTTTTTTTGTTGCCTTCGGCATCGGTTTCTTTTCTGTCAACAACCCATGTTGGGCTGTTGAATGGCGAGCTAAAAGTCAGAATAACAGTCCTTTAAAAGCTGTTTTATTTCTGTGTTAACAAAATCCGCTGCTCCCATGGGATAAGGATAAAGCTTAGAGTATACAGGTTCGTTAGTCTCCGTACGAATTGTGGCAATGATCGAGGTGTTAAAAGGAAGCGACTCATTAGAGTGCGAAAACACTTGTTTCCTCTTTAGGATCATTTTTTAAATTCAGCTTTCAGCTTTTTAATTCAGCTTTTTGCGCCGTTTCGTAACCGTGGACGAAACGTGGATCGACCACAGCACACCGGAGACCAAACAGCAGTCAAAACAGTGGGTTTCTCGGGGTGAATCGGCGCCAAAGTAGGCAAAGGTGGGTTTGTCAGCCAATAAAGTCTTGGCGACTGTTTTTTGGGATGCACGCGGTATTATCCACATTGACTACCTTCAAAAAGGAAAAACAATCAATGGTGAATATTACAGCAACTTATTGGGTCGATTCGATGAGGCATTGAAAAAAAAGCGACCGCACTTGGCCAAGAAAAAAGTTCTTTTCCACCAGGACAATGCACGGGTGCACACATGTGCAGTTTCCATGGCAAAATTCCATGAAATGGGCTACGAATTGCTCCCTCATCCGGCCTATTCACCCGATCTAGCCCCGTGTGACTATTTCTTGTTCCCAAACTTGAAGAAATGGCTCGGCGGAAAGAGATTTGCCTCCAATGACGAAGTCATCTCACAAACAAATGCCTATTTTGAAGATCTCGACAAATCATATTTTTTGGTAGGGATAAAAAAATTGGAGAAACGTTGGGCTAAGTGTATAGAGCTCAAAGGAGACTACGTTGAAATATAAAATAACTTTTTATCTAAAAACCTGTGTTTCATTCAAATAGTCACGGACTACAGTGGTATCACAGTGAAACTCACAGTGAACGTGGAGTCGACAAGTGCTATGTTTTTCAGCTCCTTTAGGGGCTTGACATAATTTTTTTCCGCTCCAGTATCAATGAGAATTTTTATACTTCTCCCCGCCAGCCTTCGCTCCACGAAGGGCAAGCGGGACCTTCCCCTTCCTTTCTTAGCTCCACTGCTTTGGCATATGTGGCCGCGAACATACTTCGTTCAATAGTGGCCTCTGTCTCTCTCGCTAATGCCAGTGCTGCTGGCAGGTCTATGGGCTGTGCTGGAAACACAATAGCCCTTAGGGATTTTTTTAGACCTGAAATAAATACGTGTAGGGCGTCAGCCCTAACCTCTGTATTAAGCAATGTGGCTCTTTCGTCGTCATATGTCATGACAATTTTGTTATTAACGAGGGTCAACTTTCGTTCGACCTCATCGTAGTACTGCATTAGGGTTTGGTCGCCCTGACGGACCAACTCAAGTCCTTGTAGTAATAGGCGCAAGGATGTTTTATGTGCATAGGAGCAGTCTAGTCTACCCAAAATGGCTTTAAAATTAAGACTGTGTTATGCGAAACTAGCAGCGTGCGCGCTAAACCTTTAATTTTGTTTCTAATAATTGTAACGGCTTGGGAATGCCCGCTACTGCCCGGATAATTTTCGAACAATTCAAAAGCATCGGTGGCAGACTGCCCCATGCCACATATTCATCCTGTATACCAGTAAAATCTGGAATTGACTTCACTATGTGTAAAGGTGTATCAAACGGTGTTGCTCCCGGTGTTACAGCTACCCTCTGGTAGGCTTCTTCCTCTGGCACTGATTTTGTCTGAAAATTCGGCTTTAAGCCTCTGTTCTTTATTAATCAATGCGGCCTGAATTATTGCTTCTATTTATGCCGCGTTCATGGCTGGTATTTGAAGGTCTCTCGGACAAGCTCTTCTTCACAATCACTTTCAAATTCACTTTTAGTTTGTGCCTGCCCTATATGTGCGTGGGAAACTCATAAGGACACTAACTGGTTAACACTAAACACTAGTAAAAACTAATATAATAGTCTAATATAATAAAAAGCTTATCTATTTTGCTGCTGTGCAAAACAGTACGCATTCTAAACTTTGGACTCTGCCTTGCAGAGTCGGCATTTGGACAACAACAAACAATAGTGGGAGAGGTGTGATAAGCTTGCATTCTCTGCCCATTGGGCCCCTCATCCCGCGCGCAGCCGCTACGAAGGGCAATAAGCACTGGACTGGACTGGATTAATAACTGTAAAATGGATACAAACAACAAAACTTCTAACTCTCAGCTTTGTAATAAGCCGATTAGCCGATTAGTAGCTGGTAAATCTCCACTGGAGCTCAGGATGGACTTATTCAACGCTTTTCATGCACTGAATCTGTTAACCCAAGCACGATAACTACGACGACAACATTTACAAGTGCTTCTTTCAATACCACATCTACAACAACTGCAGCAATCGGTGGGCCGAGCTCTAGAGAAAGAGCTGCTACTAAATTGTCTGATACGCAAAAAATTCTGACGAGAGAGAGGAAGAGGAAGACAAATTTATTACCCATCCTTAGCTCCAAAAGAGCGGTCAAAGGCGCGAAGCTGGAGCCATATTCAGCAAAAATTAGGAAGGCAAACTCAAACAATAGGTTTGCCATGCTAGACATGGAATTGGACGAAACCAGTGATGTTATAGAAATTCCACAAGTTTGTAATGACGCCGCTGCCACATTGTGTGCATCGGTCGCTCCGAATATTCCCAATGATGACTGTGTACCAAATGAGACATCCAACAGCCCACAACAGTATCAAAACCACCGCAAATAGTGCTGAGCCTTACCAACCTTAATGATCTCTTTCAGCTCATTACGGAGGTCACTAGTCTAGATAATTTAACAGTTAAAGTCAATCAAGGGGAAACAGTGAGAATATTTCCCAAAGACGCTGATACTTATAGAGCCATTTTTAATATTTTGGCTATTGAATTCCATACGTACCAAATGAAGGAAGAGAAGCCTTACAGAATAGTAGTTAAGGGCCTCCACCATAGCATCTTAAACCACGAAATTATTGCCAACTTTAAAACATATGTCTTTGATGTTTTACAAGTACATAACCCAAGATCCAGGAGTAATAGAGAGGAAAAACTTAATATATTCTTCATTAATATAAAGCCATGTGCAAAAATTAATGACATATATGATATTAACACACTATGCCGACAGAAAGTGCGGATAGAAAGAATGCGTAAATCATCGGAAATTGCTCAATGCATACGTTGTCAGGAATACGGCCACACAGCTATATACTGTCGTCGTCATCCCAATTGTACTCGCTGTGGCGAAAATCACTTAACTAAATTATGCATGCTTCCATTGGGAAAACAAAACTTCTAACTCTGTTGACTGTTGATCATTGGATCAACAGCCTACCTGTGTACACTGTGGAGGAAATCACACGGCAAGTTACAAAGGTTGCCAGTGGTACCAGGAGTATCTTCGACGATCAACGGGCACTGTAAAGAAGCAACAACCTAAGCAATCCAGATTAGATAAAAGTGCAGCAACAACCACAGCAAAAACAGCAGCATGCAATAACCAAATGTCCCTGGTATGTACGTAACTCCACACTTCATAAAGATCTCAATCTTCACACAGTTGAGGAACAAATTGGAAGACACACAAGTCGATATAGTGACAGATTACTGAGTCATAGCAGTCTCCTTGCAAGACGTCTTATCCCCGCTCGACCTTTGAGACGACTTAAACGGCAAGGCTTCGCCAAGACAATTGGACAACAGTAAAAACTTTTCACTTATGGTTCTACTTCACTTATTTTTATATAGTGTTTGGTAATTCTTAAAAATATTTCTCCACCATGTGTACCCTTTTTTTTTTCAATGTTTTGCTTATTTATGGAATCTTCCCTTTTACTTAAGAGACTAACAATAAGTTTTCAAATCTTATTCTAAACTGACTACATATCATTTTATGAAATGATTCGTGCTGCGTGGCCTAACAAATTTAACGCTGGGCTGGTTGGTCGTTCCGGTGCAGTCGGCTTTGGCTGCATACTCGAGTAAGTTTTCTTGCAAGAGGATTTGGATGTGAGGCTAGTTTTTCAGTGTATTTAACTTTTTTCTCTGCAATTGTCTCAATGACAAGTTTTATTTGTAAGTCTCTGTGTATATTCTCGTTCCGAAGATACCATGGAGCTCCAGTAATGATTCTCAGAATCCTAGACTGTGCTCGCTGTACTATGTCGATGTTGCTTCTCGATGCGTTGCCTCATAGCTCGGAGCCATAGGTCCATATGGGTTTTAAAACGGAGTTATATAGGAGGACTTTGTACTCCAAGCTTAGGGAGAGCGAACGTTTATAAGCCAGTGTAGATCCTTTGCTTTTAGTATGAGGTGCGTCGTCTTGGCCTCTATGTGTTTCCGCCAGGTCAGCCGCTTGTCCAGATGAATACCTAAGTATGTTACGTTATCGGCTTGTGGGATGCGCGTGTGGTTCATTACCAAGGGCGGGCAGCTTTGTTTGTTTAGGGTAAATGTTACCTGTTTGCACTTTTCTTCGTTTACTCGTATGCGCCAGTCTGCAAGCCAATGTTCTACACAAATTAGATGGCGTGCTAGTTGCATCGTAGCTTTTACTGGGCATCTGGATCGACTTAATATTGCAGTGTCATCAGCGAATGTGGATATCGTTAGCTGGTAGTTTGTTGGGATGTCCGCCGTGTATAGGGTGTATAGAATTGGGCCCAGAACACTTCCTTGAGGCACTCCGGCTTCTATAGTATAATCGTTTGAAGTGCTTGAACTGCATCTAACCGCGAACACTCTTTTATATAGGTAAGACTTTAGAAGCTTATGTATATTTTGAGGCAGCAGTTTGATTATTTTAAACATAAGTCCATCCAGCCATACTCCATCGAATGCTCGTGCAACGTCTAAGAATAGAGCTGTGCAATATTCATGATGTTCAAAGGCACTGCGAATTTCTGTTGTGATGCGGTTAACCTGTTCGATGGCTCCGTGTTTAGCCCGAAAACCAAATTGGTGCGATGGGAGTGTGTTGTGTGTTTTGAGGTGGGGGCTGATGCGTAGTAGCAGAACTTTTTCAAATAACTTGGAGAGACAAGTAAGTAAGCTTATTGGCCTGTATGATGGCTGTGGCTGTGTTTTGTCTTTCCCGGGCTTAGGGATCATAATTATAACTGATTTCTTCCACTTTTGAGGGAAGTATCCAATTTTAGTAATTGCGTTGAAGAGCAAGCAGATTCTTAGGACTGCACACATTGGGAGCTCGATGATCATTTTCGGGGTTATTAAGTCGTAGCCAGGCGATTTTCCAGTCTTCAGTTGCTCTTTAATGACTTTCGTTATCTCGCTTGGCCGAAATTCTACCGGATCTTGTGGTGCTAAGTCAGATGCAGTTAAAGGCGGGAGAGTAAATGAGTTAGTGGCTGGATTTGGTTGAAATACTTTTTTAAGATGATCAGCGAAGACTCTTGCTCTGTCCGTGTCACTGCGAGACCAGTTTCCGGTAGAGTTACGGAGAGGTACAACCGTTTCTGTTGGTGCCTGTAGGTTCCTGTGGTTTTTCCACAACGAGTTCTTTGTGCCTGTGGGTGTGAGATTCTCGATGTACCTTAGTTGTGCGGCCGCTTCTTCTTTCTTAAGCGCGTTTGTAAGTCTGCGAGAAGCTGCTTTTAATCTACTCTTTGCGCCAGGTGATCTGTGCTCCTGCCACTCCCTTCGAAATCGTCGTTTTTCAAGCACAAGCAGTTCAATATCTCTACTTATCTTGTTAAACTTTATACTGCATACATGATTGTCTTGTGGAGTTGACGCTTTTGCTGCTGCAACAAGTATTGATTCTATATCATCAGCAAACTGATCAATGTCTTGCTCGGTTTCCAGGGGGCTAGAAAGGCCGGTATGGGAACAAACATATTTTTTGTACCTCGCCCGGTTGGTCCTGTTGCTTGTGAGCCTATGCGGTCGCTCGATGTGTTGTAGCTGGTACAAAAGATGAAATAGCACCGGACAGTGATCAGATGAGAGTTCTGGAAGTGCCTCAGCTGTAATCATTGATTGGGATATCCTTTTTGTGATGGCAAAGTCGATCAAATCTGGAAGCTTCATGGGATCTGCTGGCCAGTATGTAGGCGCTCCCGGGGAAACATAGTTTAGTTTGCGTTGCGGTTTGATGATTGCGTTGTACAGCTGTTTTCCTTTAGGGTTCTCTATCCGAGATCCCCAGTACATGTTCTTGGCATTCCAATCGCCAGCTGCAACAAACCTTTCACCAAACGAGTCAAAAAGTGTTGTGAATTTTTCCTCAGAGATTGTGAAGCGAGGTGGGCAATAGACAGCAGCCAGAGTCAGAGCACCGTTATGGCATTGGAGGTTTATAGAGGTACATTGTAAGCAGTCTTCTTGCCAATTGCCAAGGAAGTGGTGCTTAATTCGCAATCGTATTAGTATGCCAGTGCCTCCATGGGCCTTGTCATCAGGGTGATTCGTAAAGTAAAATTTATATCCTGGTATTTGGAAGTTGTACTTTTCGGTAAGGTGAGTCTCTGAGAGTAGCATAACGTCAATGTTTCTGTCGGCTAAGAACTGAGCAAGTTCTAGCTTGTGCCGCGAAACGCCATTAGCGTTCCAGGTAGCGATTATTAAGGGAGTCATTATCCTGTTTTAGAAGAAACGAGCATTTGCATAAGGATGTTTTGGTTCCTCGTAAGCTGTTGCATAGTTTCTTGCATGAAGGTCATGAAGTCATTCATGCTTTGCTGCATCGAAAGCATAATCGCTTCAAAGCCAATTGGCTGCTGTTGCATGTTCTGTGTGTTTATTTGTTTATTTGTGTTTATTTGGTTAATTTTATGCTGGACGCTGGAGGTGACTGCTGTTGGTACTTGGATCCCTGATTTTAGTACACTTGCAAAGGAAGAATTTGGCATTGTTCGGTGGCTGGCGGACGAAGGGATGTTAGTCGGTTCCATTACTTTGTGAATTGTTGGTGTGATACGAACACGAGCTAAATCCACTCGTTTGTTTAGGCGACTCTTGAGTTCCTTGTAAACAATGCTGTCGTTTTTATTCTTAGGACAGTTTACAGTACTGTGGGCATCGCTGCAAACGACGCAGATGGATTTTAGGGTGCAGTACGCTTTGGTGTGCATATTCTTGGCAGTTGGTGCACTGCACAGGTTGCCTGCGCTTGTGTGGCTCTTCTACGGTTATTCTTCGGTGCAGTAGATACTGTAGCTTATATATAGGATGTACTTCATTTTTGTTGTTTTTCTGACTCGATGGCTCCAGTTCGACTTTAAAGAGTGGCTGCGGCTCTTTGTTACTGTTGAGAATGTTGATCACCTTTTTGGCGTTGAAGTTCTTCTCCTTTAGTGCCGCGATAAATTCGGATGAGGTCACGGATGACTCTATTCCTTTGATGACAACCTGCAATCCTTTGGCACTTTTCAGCTGGTAGGTATAGTAACTCTTCCCAGCTTCGTCCAGGTACTTGGTCACTGATCGGTGGCTAGACTCATCCTGAGTCTGCACTTTCGTTTCTTGTATGTTGCCCTTAGTAAGAGGTATAACATGGAACTTGTTCTCTCCAATAATTGCAACTAGTTTGTTAACCAGCGCATTTGAGGTTTTCTCACGTATATATATTGGTGGCGGCTTTATCTTCTTATGTGTACCCTGTGTATTTTAAGGTACAATATTTTGATGTACGGATTCTTCACTTAAATATATATATAAAAAAAAAAAACTAAACACAAGTTATTAAGAGGCCGACTATTTTAATTCTACGGAAACTAATTTGGCTCTGGTATATTTATATTAATAAAAAATAATAAGAAAAATGTATTAAGAGAGGGCTGATATTTTATTTACGATCACACCTTATTAAAATTTCATAAGTTAAAATGGTAGGTAAAACATTTTTTTTTATTAAGCGTCAATTCAGAGCCATCTGAATATAACCGGACGAGGGAGAAGTAGGATTATATTTTGCTACATAAAGACTTCACCAACTTACATTTAACACTTTGGCGGGAATTTAGAATTTTACGATATTATGCGGGTAGGGAGAGCAGCACGTGTCTGACAGTTTTCAGCCTGTCAAGCTGGTGCTTGGAGGACGTTCCCCATACTTGGATGGCATAGGTTTGGTACTACCTTAATGAGTAGCACTTTAGTGGGAATTTAAAGTTTGCTTGACCGTAGGAGCCAGTCCAGTTTTTTAATCTTTAGAAGGCACTTGGCCTTGATCGCTATGATATGAGCCCGCCAGACGAGTTTCCGATCCAGGTTGACTCACAGGTAACAGTGGGAATTGACATTGCCTATCAACCAACCGTTAAATGTTAGGCCAGTGCAGGTGCCGGGATGGAGCGCGTAGGTCACACAAGCGGACTTAGCACAATGGATGGCTGTATTCCACTTGGCTGCCCAGGCTTTAATGTTGTGCAGCCATTCTTGTACTGCATTCGTGTCCGTTTGCAGAGACATGTAAGCATAGCTGTGTCGTCGGCGTAGTACCTCAGCAGAGGGAGCACTGGTGGACGGAACTGGCATATCTGCTGTGTACGGGGTGTACAAAAAGGGTCCCAGTAAACTTGAGGAACTCCTGCGTTCATGGCCGGCATTCTCGATCGGGAGTCTCTCACTGCCACCTCGAAGGTACGATCGGTGATTAAGGATCTCAGGATATTATAGTGGGGTTCGGGAAGAAGAGCCTGAACTTTATATAGGAGTCCCTCGTGCCATACCTTGTCAAAGGCAACCTTGACATCGAGGAAGACTGCCACCATGTAGAGCTTGGACTCAAGGCCGTGCGTTACGCGATTGACTAGACGGTGGACTTGTTCCGGGCAACCGTGTGACTTCCTGAAGCCAAATTGATGTTGGGCTGCCTCTTTATTCCTCTCGTTAGCTTCCATACTGAGAAGTCGCTCCTGTTGTCAGGGCCAGCTCCCTCAAGTAGGATGTTGAGGTTTTCCTGGGGGTTTTTGGCAAGCATCCGACGCAGTTTGTTTGTGACACTTGAGAGGGACAGCTTAGTTGCAGGATCTCCTGTTGCTATAAAATGCCCCCTGAGGTGTCTTTTGACGTTCAGTAAGGCTCTTGCCTCCGGATTTAGTAGGGTAAAACATTGAAGGTGTAATTGATTGTTTGGCCCACTTACATATTTTTGTGTCGCGAATTCTGTGTGGTTGGGTGCCAATTATATTTTTAAATGTGTATTTCCGAAGTTGTCTCACGCCGCAGTCCATAGGAAAGGGGGTGGAGACGTCAGCGCCGATGTACTCGGCTGCTTTCCTAGGGCCGTGTGTGTCGAAGATTTTCATCTCCGTGGACGACGTAAGTGTCGACGTAGCCTGCTTCTCGGCTAGGGATGGGTGCGGATGTCTTTCTCTCTGGATGGTACACTGGCCCTTTAGTTGCGCTGCGCCTTTCCTTAATGTGTTTAGTTTATGGTGGGAGAACTTTTTTTTGTTATTATCTGCCCTTAAGGCTAGACAACCAATTCAATGTATACAGCATTGCCTGGAGTTAGTTTCGTGAGCTATGTGCTCCCTTTATTGTTGAAATCAATACTAAAAACTAAACTCCAGTACTCCAGCTAGCCGCGGCCCTCGTCCAGCAAAGTGCTTACACTAGCAAAAACAGCATTTCACACCACATCGGGAGCTCTCATGAGATTTTGACCGATACGGACGTGTTTCCACATACGCAGCGCGAAAACTCATAAAGACGGAGACAGCCCAGCTAGAACAAGTTCATACCGCACAGAGCCACATCGTGGGATCGTGTAATTGTTCGGCTGAGCGAACCAAACCAAAGCAAGTGTGTAAATATGGTCCAAAATACAATTTCTCATTTTGTTCTTTCTCGATTGCACTATTTGCGGTGGGAGGCCCATCTGTTAAATCAGCCCGTGGAGCTGACAACTCATCGCAGACCAACAGTGCTGCCAGATCTGGAGATCGGGAACTAAATGGACATAGCAGCGGGGGGCCTCGCCCCCACCGATGATGACCCATTCAGGAGGAGCTCCAGAACGTCGAGGTCCCCAACAAAAGGAGGAGGAATTACGGTGCAGGATGCCGGAACCCCTGCGCCGGCGGTTGTGTTGGAGGATATACCGACTTGCCGCCGCAGTGATGCAGCGTTGGACAACTCGGCCCCTGTAGCCAGCAGCGCTAGCAATACGAGCAACCCTTAGGCAAAGGACGTTATCAGCGTGCCGTCGCATAGGAAAGGAAATCACCAACGGGATCGCCTATAAGGCCCTTAGACTTCGCCGCGGGAACCCCTGCGCCGGCGGTTGTGTTGTAGGATATACCGACTAGCCCCCGCAGTGCTGCAGAGCTGGACAACTCGGGCCCGGTAACCAGCAGCGCTAGCAATACGAGCAACCCGAAGGCAAAGGACGTTATCAGCGTGCCGTCGCACAGGAAAAGAAATCACCAACGGGATCGCCTATAAGGCCCTTAGACTTCGCCGCGGGATTCCAAAATGAAGACCTACGGAAGACCTACGGAAATATAAATATCCACGTTCGAAATTCGGCGCCATGTCGTCATAGATGACAAGAGCGTTCTACTCGAACTCTCGGCTCTCAGCAACAGGGCGATCGAGCTTCATAAAGGAGTCGCTAAAGAGAATCGTTCTACAACCGCTTCTACCCAAACCGAGCCCCAAAGGCCTAGAAAAAATGCTACACCAACAAAGCAATTGCCAAAAGGGACAGATGCGCAAAGTTCAGGAGCCTAAAGCACAGACACCCAAGCGCGGCAACTACAAGGTACTATATACCTAAACCCAATGAAAATACGTCCAAGCCGCGCAGCTATGCATCCGTCGCCAAAGAGGCTAGCACTGGAGGCGAGTGGAAAAAATTTAAGCCTAAACGCCTGAGGAAAAAGCCGGAGGAACTTATATTAAAGAAGACGGGAGAGGCCTCGTATGCGGAAATGCTCCGAATACTGAAAGCGGACCCGAACCTCAGCGAACTGGGCAAACATGTTCGCAAAGTCGGCAGAACTCACCAAGGGGAACTACTGCAGGAAGTAGAGGGGAAAGTCTCCGACAGCGTCCCCAAATTTAAGAACGAGCTGGAAGCAACTCTAAAAGACATGGCTTCGGTACGTACGGGTACACAAGAAATAGCACTATCCTGCAGTGGATTGGATGAGGCCACGACAGCAGATGATCTCCACAGCCGCCTGGTCTCCCAATTTCAAGGCACTCTGCTGAAACTAGAGGACATCAAAGGACTACGTAGGATGCGGTATGGGACTCAGATAGCCTGTGTCCTGATGAACGCGAATGATGCGATTGCGGTCTTAGAGAATGGCACGGTAACCGTTGGTTGGTCAAGGTGCCTCATCATCCAGGACGTCCGGCCCACGAGATGCTACAAGTGCCTGGGCTACGGTCATAGAGCAACGACCTGCAAGGCGATCGATCGGTCAGACTGTTGCCTGCGATGCGGCGAACGAGGGCACAAGGCAAGGGGATGTGTTGCACCACCAAAGTGCCTCTTATGCAGCGACGAAGTGGATAAAAACCACCCGACGGGCTGTTTCGCGTGCCCGACATACAGAGCCAGCCTTAAAGAAGCGAAGTCCCAGCATAATGCAGGAGCAAATTAAGATTATTAAGCTCAATGTTAACCATTGCGCAGCTGCTCAGAGCCTCCTGGCTCAAACTACGGCGGAGCGCAAGGTAGACATCATGCTTTTGAGCGAACCCTATTACCCTGTCCGTGCCAACTCCACAATGATATTAGACGAGACCGGCCATCAAGTGTTGCAGCAACCTGCACATACAGGAATTGGCGGCCTCGCCGATGCGCGGAATAGCATCTGCAAGAATAAAAGGAGTGCATTTTTACAGCTACTACGCCCCCCTAGCGACACCGCAGACCAGTTCGAGGAGATGCTGGAGGTGATGGGCAGCCATACGAGAGGGCGCGGCCCGAAGATCATAGCGGGCGACTTCAATGCATGGGCAGTAGAATGGGCCAGCAGGGTATCGAATCCCGGAGGCCGAGCAGTAATAAACACTATGCTTATGTTGGACCTGGTACTGCTGAACAACGGCTGCAAACCAATGTTCAACAACAATAGGGGCTCGTCCTATATCGACATCACCTAAATCAGCAGAGGGTTAGTGGCTAACGCGAGCTGGACGGCCCACGACGTTGTAACGCTGAGTGACCACGCACTGATTTCCTTCTGCATCCTACCGAAGGGCACGACTTGGAGGCGGCAGAGAAGATCAGTCGGGCAAGCCTGGGACTCGAGGCATACCAAATCGACTCGTTTCTAATCTCAAATGGACACGCAGATTCAATGGCGGCCGACCTCATGAAGATGCTTGAGGCAACGTGTGACGCAACCATGCCAAGGAGGAAAAAAGAGCACCGCAAGCGCCCAGTGTACTGGTGGAGCGTCAACTTCAGCAAGCTACGCTCGGAATGCGTAAGGGCAAGGAGAAGGGCGCAACGAGCCAGAGGCAGCACCCAGCACGCAGAACCCATGGAGGCTTTTAGATGCAAACGCTCAGAGTTTAAGCACGGCATATTAGCTGCCAAAGCGAGGGCCTATAAGGAACTACTAGATACCGTGGATAGAGATCCCTGGGGACTTGCCTACAAACTCGTAGCTAACAAGCTAAGGAAGACAGAGGCAACTCCAACTGACCATGATGTCCTGGATAGCATTGTAGCAGAGCTATTCCCAAGGCAGACCACTCTATGGCGGCCAACAGCAGTAGCTCAACCATCACCCCCCCCCCATGTCTTCCGTGCATTACAGACCTCGATATTGTGGAGGCAGCTAAGCTAATCAAGCCCACCAAAGCTCCTGGCCTGGATGGAATTCCTGGAGCAGTCGTCAAGGCAGCGGCGTTAGCTAGACCTGATATATTCAGGGAAACCTTCCAGCAGTGTCTCTTGGACGGGATCTTTTCGACGAGGTGGAAAATCAGAAACTAGTTCTGCTGCCGAAAGGCAAGGGATCAGCACACGCCGCAACCAGCTACCGCCCGCTATGCCTACTAGCATCGTGGGCAAGCTATTCGAGCGCATTCTGTATGCTCTGTATACGCAGCAGCACGGCTTCCGGAAGGGCAAGAGCACCCTGGACGCACTTATGGCAGTGAGAAACATCGCCGAGAACGCTCTCGATGGTGATAGATGGCTGGGTGGAAGGAAGGATGTGAAGAACGCCTTCAAGACCGCTACATGGCCTGGTAATCCTCAGCGCCATGCATAGGATGGGTATCCCGGAGTATCTCAGGATCGTCGTTGGAAGCTACTTCACGGATCGTGTCCTCTGGTTCGAAACGGATGCTGTCCCGAGATGCTACCGTGTTTCTGCAGGGGTTCCACAAGGATCTGTGCTTGGACCGATGATGTGAAACATTATCGGGCCAAAACAATAGCAGTCCAATGGCAGGAAAGCAGCAATAACAACTGCGTCCTTATCTAGGCTCATGCCCAACATAGGAGGTCCAAATTACCCGGCAAGGATACTACTGGTGGAGTAGCCAAGGCAACGCTGCTCTATGCTGCACCAATATGAAGCAACGCCACCAAGAAAGGCACTTACATGAAAGGAGCACGCGCGGTGGTACGGTCTATGGCCGTTAGGCTCATTAGAGGCTTCAGGACTATATCCGGAGACGCAGCACTAGCAATGGCAGGCTTGCCACCAATCGACCTGGAGATAAAGGCTATTTGTCAGGTTCGAGGTGCTACCCGGCTCACGAGCGACTGATGGGAGAGTGGCAGAGCAGATGGATAACATCGCAACGGGGGAGGTGGTCCTACCAACTCATCCCCGATTTAACGGCGTGGGCCAATTGCCGCCACAAAAAACTGGACTACCACCTTACCCAGTTCCTCACGGATCATGGTTGCTTTCGGGCTTACCTACTCCGGTTCCACCACGTAGAGTCAGCTCAATGCCTCTACTGCCCCGATGCTGAGGAAACAGCAGAGCATGTACTCTTGCACTGCTCCAGGTTCACGGAGGAGACGGTGCAGCTAAGGGCGCTGATCGGTGCCCCGCTCAGCCCTGGCAGCTTGATCGCGGCCATGATGGAGAACAGCGACTCTTGGGAGCGGGGACATAACATCATCAGAGATATGATGAAGCGGGTCCGAGCCGACGAGATGGCCAACAGAGCTGAAGGTTAATACAGGCGACGTACACCTATACGGTGGCAGGTGAAAAAATACCCAGCGAAACCAGGGATGAAGGACGTGCGCCTCTTGGCCAATTAACAAGGAAGGGAGTACGACCAGGCTCCACATCCTGCTCACCGACGAAATAACTTGACTGGCAGTCCCGGTGAGCTTGTAAAGGACGGAAGAGCATACGGAGGTTTTTGTTTTTAGTACGTAGGCATACCTCTACTTGGGGGGCTATGAATCGTGCATGCCACCTATGGACGGTAGGATGTATCTTTGGAAGATTTAAATTTTCCTACCGTAAGGCATAATAAAACAAGTGGAAAAAGTTATCTTCGGCATTCCGAAGATGGTATACGCTTGCAGATCTTTACAAAATTGCTATAAGTACTTATGTAAAAATCAGAAGTCTTTTCAAAATTATTGGTATGGCTATGTCAAATGAATAAATGTAGAATTCGGTTGCAATAGCTTGGAAAACAAAAAAGTTTTCCATACAAAGACTTGTTATACCCTGTACCCATTAAAAAAAGGGTGAAAAGGGTATCATAATATGGTGCAAATGTATGTAACAGGCAGAAGGAAACATCTCCGACCCCATAAAGTATATATATTCTTGATCAGCATCAACAGCCGAGTCGATATAGCCATGTCCGTCCGTCCGTCCGTCCGTCCGTCCGTCCGTCCGTCCGTCCGTCCGTCCGTCCGTCCGTCCGTCCGTCCGTCCGTCTGTCCGTATCAACGCCTAGATCTCAGAAACTACAAGAGCTACAGACATGTGCCATATATCGTTGGATAGGTAATTTCCATACGCAGTACAATTTTGTTGTTTTATTTTGACATCACCCCCCGCTCCCCCGCAATCAGCAAAAAACTGCAACTACCACGCTCCCCGCAAATCGCAAACAAATTACACAATTATAAACCTAATGCTATGCAATTCGGCATATGCGTTGGTGCTTATAAAAGCTATCCAATTTTTAAATTTGAACCAAATCGGATAAGAAACACGGAAGTTATGCCACATGCTAAATCTATGGCAAGGGAAGCAGAAGCGCAGCCAAACACGCATTGCGCGACGCCGACTGCAACGTTGACGGCGAAATGTGTATGGCTTTATGACACACGAAACTTATTTTTATAACCAAAATCATACCAAATTTATATTGTTATGGTACTCATTTGTAATAGAATATTGTTTCATTTATTTATTGATATTAAATACAATTAAAATTAATGGTAAGCATGTCTAAGGGTACAGGGTATTTTTCAATCGGGAAACTCGACTGCTGCTACCTTACTTGTTTTCTTTGTTTTTTTATATTTAATATACAGGGTGCGTTATGAAAGTAATGCGCATGGTTTCATTGTCACGTAACTACCTGTCGTAGCACGCTCGGACCTGTCTGAAAATTTGGGGCGGAGTCTCTCCTTTCCAAAGCGCTCGGTCTCAGTTCGCTCTGAGCAATAGAAGTGGTAGGACGAGTCATAGAGCGAAGTCATTTTTTCTGTTGTGTCACGGTGCGATGGAGCGTTCGCTGAAACAGCGGTACGCCATAAAGTTTTGTGTGCGACTTGGCAAAAATGCATCGCAAACTTATCAAATGCTTCGAGAGGCCTTTAAGGAGGAGTTCATTTCGAGATCTCAGTGTGGAAGGTGGCACAAGGCCTTCAAGGAGGGTCGAGAGGAGGTCACCGACGATCCACGTTCCGGACGTCCAACAACAGCACGAATTGATGAGGAATCGTCCATTTTGAGTTTGTACCGCAAGGACAAACTGTCCACGGAGCCTTTTACCAAGAGGTACTCAAGAGACTGAAACGCCGAGTCGTACGCGTCAGGCCAGACATCAAAGACATTTTCATGCTCCACCACGATAACGCCCAGAAGAAGATCTCAGTTGTGCCCCAGCCTCCTTACAGCCCTGACTTAGCTCCGTGCGACTTTTTTTTGTTCCCCCTACTGAAGAGAGAGCTAAAGGGAAAACACTGGGAGTCGGTGGAGAACATCCAAGCTCGCGTAACAAGGTTCCTGAAAGGCATTTCTGTCGAGGAGTTTCAGGGTGCTTTCCAGGCGTGGCATACACGTCTCCGCAAGTGTATTGACGCAGGAGGGGACTATTTTGAAGAATTTTAATAATTTGTACTGATTGGATCAACAAATATATTTTTCTTAGAAAATGCGCATTACTTTCATAACGCACCGTGTATGTACTTTTACTTGTCGTGGTGAAATTAACGGGTATGCAAAATTATTCTTGTTTATACATATATATATTTTATAAAATTAGTCTTTATTTTCTAACTTTATAGTTTCATTTCTTGCTTTCCTCTAAACTCCCCACTGAATTCTAAATTGAGTTTCCTAATAATAAGTCCTCGGTTTAAGAAAAATTAACCTCAATTTTACTAAAGAGATTTCGATTTTCAGATCTTAACGAAGTCTGAAAATGGATGATCAAATTCAAGACCGAATAATGAAATTCTTTTTTTTTCATTTTGTGTTATTGTATATACCGTAATGGGTCATCTAATTAGTGTTATTGTTTATATTGGGAGAATCGGGTGATGCGGCTTTAATTGAAACCGAGAAAATAAATCGAATTGGAATGAGGGAAGATGAGAAACTGATGTTTAGCTAAGAGTTGTTTATAAAATGGGTAATGGAAATGTATTTACGGGCTGGATACCTTGCACGTGGTAGCTGTTTATTTCATCTCATTGTCCCCTTTGATATTTTTCTGGTGGTTGTTTGAGAAGCCCAAGCACACACAAGTGAATTCGTTAATTGTGCAAGTTACCATCCGTGGCTCGGGGTAACCATGATGGCAGCTCTGACATATATATGTAAGATAGTTGGCATGTCCATGAGTGGCGAGTATCGAGTGGCCATCTCTGGAGTCAGCAGTCGGCAGTCAGTGGTGAACGGTCGAGGCGTAAAGAGGTCAGAAGGATGTCGAGTCGTTTAAAAGTCTTGAAGTTGTTCATATATGTACGCTGTCTAATTTAAATAATAATTATAAACAAACTATTCAAAATAAAATATCACACGTATGTGTGTGTGTGTATGTACGTATCTATGTATGTATGTACGTTGTTTCGCAAGTATATCGCTCTGTCCCTGTCTTCCACACTTTTGTGAGTAGTGTGTGTTACTGCTGCCCAGAGCCCCAGTTGATGGCATAGGCGTAGTGCGTGAAGGCTCCAGGGGAATACTGAAAGTGGTAACGCGAGGCCTATTAAAATTGTCTTAAATAACCGTAAAGGTTTTTGCGGAACAGTGGGGTGTAGTTCCCAAAATGCAAAATCGGAGTTTGGCTAAACTCAATAGCAAAAACACGCAGGCAACGCCAACATTTGAGCAGCAGCATAGTTGTGACATGATTGTAACAAAATTTTAACCTGACGCTGGATGTGGCGAGACAGCAAAATGGTGTGTAAGCACCGATTTAATTCTTTCGAAGCATCCCCTTCATGGCGATGTATCATCACGGCACTGAGCAATTACATGGATGAAAGCGGATCCCAGTGGCTAATGAAAAGTTCATGAATATTATCATGATATGCCTCTACAGAGATCCAGGAATTTTTTTTTCGCTTCGAATCCAAAAGACGCCAACCGCTATGCTTTTGAATTTGCTCAGCCCGACTGACGCCGAATGTTACGCTGTGTATGCGAGCCGAGTAGAGACGAAGTGGCGAAATATGGAAGTAGAACAAATTTTCATACAACTGTTCTTGCGTATAAGTTAACAACTGAAAAGAACACTCGATAGTTGATTCGGCAACTAAGTAGTTTTAAATAAATAATACCCTAGCAACTAAGTAGATTGACACAAACAATGCTGACGCGCCCAAGTTGAGTACAGCACCCCGCGATATCCGGAGTGCCGTATTGCAATACATGAAATGCTCAGTCGGCGTGCCGACCACGATTTTATGGCGTGATGCATTGGAGCTAGGGTAGACTTATGTTTCAATATTTTTTTTACTTCAGTTCTTTCTAAGATACGAAAGCTTACGCTTCATCAATAAAACAGAGCTCCGGCATTGCCGTAAAACCTTGTCTTATTATTGATATAATTGCCGAGCCACAAGGCCGGTGATTAGAGAGGAAGTAAACTCTCCAACGTAATCTTCATAAGAAGACTGGCCCCCACAACTGCAGTACTATTGCAGAATTCCAGGATAGCAGCTAACGCCACTGAACTACACTTCAACCTGTCACGCCTCCTACATCGACGCGGAACAGCATTACATATTTGGCGCCCAACTCCGTCAGACCTACAGCACTAATTTAACATAACAGGATAGTTAAGTTAGGAAAACATGTAAGTTTGCTGAGTGAACTCAGCGACACCCCCTGGAGAGTTTATAATTCGAAATATATTGCATATCTCTTGTTTTTCTGTTGGGTAAATTCGAAAAAAGTAAATAAATAAAAGTAACAATACAAAGTAATAACAAAAAAATAAGTTATTAAAAATTTATTAAAAAAAAAAAAAAAGAGAAACTTTTTATTATATTAAAAATAAATTGCATACCCCAAGTTACCCTATGTTTTTTGCGGCATAACATTAAAAAAAAAATAGAAAAAAGCAGCGGCAATTATATTTTAGTGAAAACCTTTTTTAAGATAAAAGTTGTCTACCTCCATTCTATTTTTTCGCGCCACGTAATTTTGGTCTTTCACGGAAGCCGACTATTTGTGTTCGGCAAGAATATATTTGTGTAGTGCCAACCATTAGTCAATGAGTTGGGCAGGTGAATTTAGAGATATTAAAGTCGAAGGGTGGGATTTAGAAACACAAGGCTTTCGCCCTACAACAAATAACATTACAGACATGGACGCTGCCCAACTACAGACAATACAATGGACAATGGAGCCAGGCCCTAGTTCAACAGGAGGCTAGGCTGACCAGGATGATTATGTGTCGTGGCGACAGTCAGCCGTAGACGCATATGAAATCTTCAAACCATATCATGGCAGCGAGGCTAATTACCAAGCCGTCTCTATCATCAGAAATAAAATCAGGAGATCGGCAAGAGGGCTACTAGTTGCCCATAACACAGTCTTAAATTTCGATGCCATAATTGCTTGATTGGACTTCACCTACGCGGACAAAACGTCACTGCGTGTTCTTCGGCAGGGACTTGAGACGGTCAGGCAAGGGGAACTTAGCCTGATGCAGCATTACGACGACGTAGAGAAACGGTTGACATTGATAACAAATAAGATCGTTATGACACACGAACCGGACAGTGCTATTTTATTCAATACTGAGGTTAGAGAAGAGGCCCTCCATACATTCATTGCAGGTCTCAGGAAACCCTTGAGAGCCATAGTCCTACCGGCTCAACCCAAGGATTTGCCCTCAGCTTTACCTTTAGCTAGGGGATCCGAAGCAACCATAGGCTTTGGTATGCAAGGGCTTTGGAAGATAAGGCACTCACCTATGAGCAGCGAAAAAATCAAAGCCGCTCACGAGAGCCACAAGGAAAAAATAGCAAGGCCGAAGATGGCCAGGGGAAAACCCTTACTTTTATAAACAACTAAATAGGCCCCAACAGGATAATTCCCCCCAAGGCACAAGCAAATACCATAATCAGTCACCTGAGCCTATGGAATTAGGCTCCACTATGACACAGTATAGTATGCATACATATTGAGTATCTACTGTACCAAGAATACATAGTAAATACAACGTAACACTTTGTTGCAGTGTTTACATAAACAGAGCTTCGGTCTTTAACCCAAGTGGCCGAAATATGATTCGATCGGCACGTTCACAGATAGTGCAAGTGCCAGCATTCTGCTACACTCTAGGACCACTTGACCGAACTCAAGTGTATGCATAAGCTTAAGAGAGCATAATTACATATAACACATAGGATATACAAAACCGACTCTCTCTGCTTACCAACTGTGGGCAGCTCAGAGATCAGACTTAGGCTTACTTAGAACTTAAGGAATAATGTAAAAGCAGATACATTTAGACCCTGGAAGCGGCACCTTCGCTGCTTCCAAAATCAAATAAAGAATTCAAATCAAAACGCAAGAGAAACTTCTACATTACATGGCGACCGTGAGGCAGGAGCCTGCGACTACTGACGAATACTGAGGACTATTGAGGAAATGCTGCTAATATTGACGGTTTGAGTTAAATCTCTGCGGAGCCGCCAGACAAAAAATTTGACTACAAGTACGAGTGCAAACCATCACTTGTACCAACGATGGAATAGGGCTGCAGCGTCGATAACAACAACAACAGGTGTGAAAGGCAGGCCGCCCCTTACACAAGCGCGGGAGACCTGGAGACGGGACACGGATGGAAATAAAAAAAAAACCCAAAAATACTGAGTGAGTAGAGTGTGGTAATGGGCAAACGCGGAGGTCAGAAAAACAAAATAAATAAAAGAATAGCACTCATTAAGTGGCTATTATATATAAATAAACCACCGCCCCCATGGGCAACGGCACAGAAAGTAACTGCCGAATTAGACTTTCTGAAAGAAACCCTCCAGCAAAGAAAGCCGAACACCACAACTCACTCAGAAAAAATAAAAATAATCAATGAAGAAATAATTAAAAATCCACTTTCTCCCAAGCCACTGCCAAAAAGGCCCGACGTCTGTCCGAACGACTGCCCTGGACCACTGTACACCGCAGCATGTAAATTCACATGCGGGAAATTGAAGACCAGCACCGTACCCGCCTGAGCCAATAGGCTCCGGACACCAGCAGCAGTAAAGACAACAGCGATAGGGGAACTCCGCCACTTTCGCCTACGAAGGAGCGTCAGCGTAGCCAAACCGGCGACGACCAGCTGACGCAGAAATCATCAAAACGCAAGAGAAGCTTCTAAATTACATGGCGACAAAACTTCTAACCAGTATACACTAGAGGTTGAGCAGATGACAAAAATGTTAGAAGGTGCATACATAACAGATGGTTTACCCCTAGAGTTAGCCAGAAGCTATTCCACTAAGCATGCAGTCAAAGCAATGACTAAAAATTGCACAATCGATAAGGTAAAACTTATCATGCAAGCTGGTACCTTCAGTACTATGAATGAGGCCATATCTAAATTTGTAAATTTTTGCACAGAGGCAACCGACAGCCAAACACTGTCCTATACTACAAAAATAATTTACAGCGCGGCGGAAACAGCGGACGAGGCCAATATAGAGGAAACTCAAGAGGCCGTGGCAACTCGAATCGAGGCCACAACTATAATAATACAAGTAATGTCCGAGTAACCAACAATACACTGGAAAACTCCTCAATCCCTTTAAATACTCAACAGTAGAAAATGCAAGGATTCACACCATTAATCTTAGTCAAAATATATTTGTATCATTCAACCATGTGTCTACATTAAAAGAACTTATCTTTTTAGTAGACACAGGTGCCGACATTTCAATAGTTAAAGAAAATTCTGATGTCTTTCATGACATACAACATAATTATATTATAATTATATTATAGATATAAAAGGAATAAGTCAAGAGGTAACCAAATCCAAAGGATTAACTTCTATTGAGATACAGACCACTAAGTACATAATCCAACACGATTTTCATATCGTGGATTTACAATTCGCTATTCCTTGTGATGGCTTATTAGGAATCGATTTTATTAAAAAATACATATTACATATTAAATACATACATATTAAAAAATATTTTATAAAAAAATAGTCAGAACCAATAATTTAGCGTATGAATCACTTTCGAACTACGAAGAAGTCCAAACTAATCAAGAAAATAGAAAAAAATCTGTATTATCTCAACTAACAAAAAACTTTCCTCCACAATTCAAATCACAGCTTTCAAGCTTATGCACCCAATATAATGATATATTCGGATTGGAATCTAAACCAATAAGCACCAATAATTTTTATAAACAAAAACTGTGATTATATAGAAGCCCACACAGTCACGTGAACGAAATACAGAAACAAGTTGGAAAATTGATCACCGACGGGATTGTGGCACCTGAATATAACAGCCCATTATTACTTGTCCCTAGGTCACCAACTATCTCTCTTCGAGTGCGAACGTCTGTGACTTTCTAATTGTGAGTGCTTTTTTCTTCTTATTTTTTCCTGTTTTTTTTCTTTTTTTTAACGCGCACGTTCAACTCCAAAAACACATTTTCTATATCAATAAATTTGTTAACCATGGCTCCCGGGCCACTAAATTTAGGGGATAATCGCTTTGCCAGCCTCAGCGTTAGCTCCAAAGCTAAGATAAAAGAACCTTTCAGAAATTACAGTTGATTTCCCAGACCTCCCTGAAACACAGTGCAAGAATCCGAGATTTTTAGTTGTCTCATCAAAAAACTCTCCGAAGACCATATCCGACTATAACTGCTTTGCCGTCCATAGAGCCCTTAAGTATATCAGCAAAGACATCATATCCATCTCTAATCTTCGCGATGGTTAACTCTTATGCGAAATCGAGTGCAAGCTCCACAACACTCTTAACTTTGTCAAAGGCACCATTTACGCACCCTGTCTTATTAACATTCCAGAAAACGAAATTGTTGAGGAACTAAAATCTCAAAATGTACACAGCGTCTTCAAGTTCACCAAAATGATCGACGGAACTCCCAAACCATTTGGAAAAATTTCCCCCACCTTCCCGTGCCCTGCACTCGCATTTTCTGTGCAAACTGGACCGGCGAACACCCAGCTTCCTCACCCGAATGCCCACAATATCAAATACAAAAACAACTTCTTCACATCAAAACAAGCAAAAAATTCAGTTTCCGTGAAGCTCGCACAATCCTAAAGCAACAACAAAACACAACAACTAACTCCGCGCTTACCTACTCGACCGTCGTAAAACAAAACCCAGCATCCGCTGTTATTATAAAAAAAACCCGAAATCCAGACACGATTACAAACACCGATTTGCCCACCAGCTCGACAAAAGCACCAACTCCTCTCTCACCAACGTATCCCACTTCTCGTGCCAACTCTTTAAATCTTGAAAAGAATCTTACTTCCTCATCAAGCTCCTCTGCCAAAACTGATTTCTCTCACTTAAGCCCAACAAGGGAACTGAATACATGTATGAAACAATCTCGCTCCCTTAGGTCGGAAGCAAATGCTCTAATCGGACAAACCTACCTACAAACCTACGGCAACAATACATTAATGACCTCAAGATTCAACTCAAACGAATCAATTGCTTCACACACCTCAAACCTACAAACAATAATCAACACAACAGACTCAGATGACACTATGAATGATCCCGACTCTTAGTCCTGATCCTCTCACCCTAACTTTCATATGGACAAACTCATACACACCACAAATTAATAATAATCCAATAAAATTTAATCATGACAATTACTATATTACAATGGAACATCCACGGTATTTTTAATAATTACAACGAACTGACACTACTTATGAAAGACCGCGCACCCGACATTGTATTTTTGCAGGAAACCAACCTTCCATGTAATTCTACAAATTTTATTTGCCCAAAAGATAGTGGTTATTTCCACAATTTTTCTTATAACACCTCAGCCAAACAAGGCATTGGTGTTCTTATTAAAAGGAATGTCCCACATACATACCGTAACATTAACTCCAGCATACTCTGCTCCTCATTGCAGCTTAATTTTGAAAAGATTAATATTGTAAATGCGTACATACAATCAAGTCAAACCTTTTTATCCTCTGACATATCAGAAATTCTACAAAATCTTAATGGATCCACAATACTCCTGGGCGACCTAAACTCATGGAGTCCTTTATGGGGTTTGCAGCGCACAAACACAATGGGTAAAAACATTGAAAGCGTAATTCTTGAAAACAGCCTAACAGTTCTTAACGACGGTTCCCCGACTCACCTGTCAACTCACAACACTTTCACTCACATCGATATCTCACTGATATCTCCACAAATAGCCCATATGTGCAGCTGGTCTATATCAGATAATCTCCATGGAAGTGACCACTTTCCCATAACCATCCACATAAACACACATAAATACCCCTGCCTAAATACAAGACAGACCTAGCAAACTGGAAACGCTTTAATGAAAATTGCCTAAATCAGCAAGTCGCACAAATGACGAAAGTCATACGAGCAGCTGCAAACTGAAGCATTCCCCAAACAAAAAGATTGATTCACAAAGCCGAAGTGCCATGGTGGAACGCTAACCTTCAACAGCTTAGGGACCAAAAGCAATGCTTGTTCTCGTCCTACAAAAATAATATGAATGATACAAACCTTATCAGATACAAAAAAGCAAACGCCCTTTTCAAAAAAGCAGTACTTTCGGCCAAGCGTAAATTCCTTGAAGAATTTACGTCCAAAATCTCCCCAGTATCCTCCACAAAAAAGTCTCGTCCGATATAAAACGCCTAGCCGGCATCCCTCCCACACCGTTAAAAAATATCAAATCCAACTCAGGTACTCTAACTGGATCATTTAATATCGCCGAAGAGTTTGCCTTATCTTGGTCTGAATACTCTTCTGACCAAAATTTTTCAACAGAATATATACGAGATATATACTCTGGGGCCGACAGAGTATAATACCCTATGCTCAAAAACCTATCTCCACACCTAAAAACAAAACTTTTGGATATCTTTAATCAAATACTGAACACTGGAAACCAAACCTATCTCAAAACCAAACAAACCTCCTTCCGATATTAACAGCTACCGCCCAGTTTCCCTGTTATCCTGTCTAGGAAAAACACTAGAAAAAATAATAACACAAAGACTTATCTGGTTCATTAAATGCCACAACCTAATTTCCCATAATCAAGTTACTTTCAAAAGAAATCATAGCACGATGGACGCGTTATTGCGTATCCAACACTTCGCGTCGAACGCTCGTTCGACCAAAAATCATGTCTCTATCTTGGCGACGGATTTTGAAAGAGCGTGGGGATTCATGCCGTACTTTGCAGACTCAAGCGCTGGGGCATTGGTCCAAGGTTTTTTAACCTAATTAAAGCCTTCATGACCAATCGGTCCTTCAGGGTTCGAATAAACAATGTCACATCGAACTCCCACATTTTACACAATGGAATTCCGCAGGGTTCGCCACTTTCTGTAGTTTTATTTATGATAGCAATTGAAGATATAAATGACATTGTAACTCGGCATAAAGATATTTACATCTCACTATACGCAGACGACGCCATCATGTTTACAAAAAATAAAAAATATTAACACAGTCAGAGCAAAATTTTTAGAAATATTGCAAGAAATTAACTTGTGGGGAGCAACCTCTGGGGCCTCTCTTGCCATTGAAAAATGCCAACTATAACATATTTGTCGGAAACAACGTTGCAACCTATCCGACATTGACTTTAATAGCCGCACAATAAAAGATGTAAACATTTTAAAAAATCTTGGGGATAACCTTCGACTCCAAACTACTACTACTCCAACAGCACTGTCAGACTCTAAGAAAACAACTAGAAACTCGATTAAACATTATTAAATTTCTATCATCTAAATATTGTTACATACATATTAAGACTCTCATAGATATTACGCGCGCATTAATGCTATCTAAAATTGACTACGGTCTGCCAATCTTCGGTTGGTGTGCTAAATCGAAAAATCACCTTACTCTGGGTTCCCAGTCATCATGGTATCCATGGAAATGAACTCGCTGACAAAGCCGCCCAAGAGATGAGACTTAGACCATCAATCCTTTTCACTCCGTTTAACTGCAAGGATTTTCAAAGTCTAATTGAGCTATACCTTAAAGAAAAGAAACTCCGAATGGGCACTCTTAATACACAGGTACCAGTTTATTAACCCGAATTGCATCGTGTTCAAGCAACCAACGAACGTACATAAAGGGGAATGCGCGACCTTCATCCGCCTACGCATCGGGCACATCCAATCCACAAATCAACACTTACTGAAAAGAACGTCGCGACCAACACGACAACTATGCGGGGACGAGCTCACCGTTGACCATATTCTCGACGCCTACAGTCGATTGCACTCAATTAGATCTCAATTATTTGGTACACATAGTCTTTCGAATTTTTTAAGTAACCAATCTTGTGAAAATATCTCAAAAATTTACAAAATTTGTCCAAAAAGCTCAGTTTATTATATAAAGTAATAACCCATAAGTCTCGAGTCGAAGGCCACCGTAGCTAGTACTCGTTAAATTATTAGGTTTAGTATTGCATACTATTATTAATTTTGTTAAATAAATAAATAAAAATATTTGTCCCTAAAAAACCATCTCCAGGTTCAGAATAAAAGAAATGGCGATTAGTAATTGACTATCGTCAAATTAATAAAAAATTACTGTCCGATAAATTTCCACTCCCAAGAATTGATGATATTTTGAATCAACTTGGACGAGCAAAATATTTTTCATGCCTTGACTTAATGTCAGGATTTCATCAAATTGAACTCGAAAGAAGTTCAAGCGATATAACGTCATTTTCAACGAGCAATGGCTCGTATCGCTTCACGCAACTACCTTTCGGTATAAAAATAGCGCCTAACTCATTTCAGAGAATGATGACTATAGCATTATCTGGATTAGAACCTTCACAAGCATTCCTTTATATGGATGACTTAATAGTTATAGGTTGTTCCGAAAAGCATATGCTTAAAAACTTAACAGACGTTTTTGAGAAATGTAGGAAATAAAATCTAAAGTTGCATCCAGAAAAATGTTCATTTTTTATGCATGAGGTGACTTTTCTCGGTCATAAATGCACAGATAAAGGAATACTTTCGGATGAAAAAAAAATATGATGTCATTATGAATTACCCTACGCCGCACAATGCAGACAGCGCTAGACGTTTCATAGCATTTTGCAATTATTATAGACGTTTCATAAAAAATTTCGCCGAATATTCACGGCACATTATGTAAAAAGAATGTTCCTTTCGAATGGACAGATAAATGCAAAAACGCATTCCAATATTTAAAAACAAAACTCATGGAACTTACTTTGCTAAAATATCCTAATTTCAGCAAAGAATTCTGTATAAGCGGTATAAGCGGAGCGGTTTTAACCCAAAACCATAACGGACTCCAACTTCCCATTGCATCCGCATCAAGAGCATTCAATTTTTCCAAACGCTTGAAATGTAAGCCGGTATAAAAAAAATCAGCCAACTCAAAATGGCACCGTGGGAAAATATCTTTGAACATGTTTCAATAGATAATTTCAAACAAATGGGTAATAAGATATTGAATACATTAAAAGTAGCGCTACTCAACCCGGTGACCAATATAGAAAAAAAAGAAAAAGAAGCTAAACTGTCTAAATTCCATGACGATCCAATACAAGGAGGTCATACAGGCATTACAAAAACCTTGGCCAAGGTCAAAAGACATTATTTTTGGAAAAGTATGACTCGAGATATTACTGAGTACTATATATACGAAAATGTCAAAATTGCCAAAAAGCTGAAATAACAAAGCACAATAAGACCCCATTGATAATAACTACCAAAATCAGAAAATAGCAATGAATATACAGTCACTCTAATATGTGACCTAACTAAATATTTAGTTGCCATACCAGTTCCAAACAAAACGCGAACACTAGCTATTTTTGAATCATTTATTCTGAAGCACAGTCCAATTAAGACGTTCATTACGGACATGGGAACAGAATATAAGAATTCAATTATAAATGATTTGTGCAAATACCTAAAAATCAAAATATAACATCCACGGCACACCACCACCAGACAGTTGGAACAATAGAACGTAGTCATAGAACCTTCAATGAATACATACGCTCATATACATCATATTGGTTGATAAAACTGATTGGGATGTATGGGTTTAATACTTATGATCAGAAAACAAACGACATAGATATATCAATAGGTGATAAAGTCTTATTAAGAAATGAAACAGGTCATAAGTTAGAATATAAATATACTGGTCCGTATAAAGTAACGGAAATAGGAAATAAAAATAACATTATAATATCAAATAATAAAAACAAAAAACAAAGGATAGGTTAAAAATGTTTATTTCATAATTGTAATTGGTATGGCCATACTAAAACAAAAATACTTTTATACATTTGAATATTATTTGTAATTTAATACAATCAAAAAAAAAAAAAAAAACGAAAATATTTTTCGTCCTTTGTCAATAAAAAATTAATCTTTTAAGTAAAATCTTATAAAATAACTTCATTATATTACGTTATTTTTCAAAGGAGGGAGATGTAGTATGCATACATATTGAGTGTCTACTGTACAAAGAATACATAGTAAATACAACGTAACACTTTGTTGCAGTGTTTACATAAACAGAGCTTCGGTCTTTAACCCAAGTGGCCGAAATATGATTCGATCGGCACGTTCACAGATAGTGCAAGTGCCAGCATTCTGCTACACTCTAGGACCACTTGACCGAACTTAAGTGTATGCATATACCCTCGCGCTCCAGCTTAAGAGAGCATAATTACATATAACACATAGGATATACATAACCGACTCTCGCTGCTTACCAACTGTGGGCAGCTCAGAGATCAGACTTAGGCTTACTTAGAACTTAAGGAATAATGTAAAAGCAGATACAATTAGACCCTGGAAGCGGCACCTTCGCTGCTTCCAAAATCAAATAAAGAATTCAAATCAAAACGCAAGAGAAACTTCTACATTACAACAGATTAGACAGCCGACCGCCTTCGGAAGGGGTCAACCCGCAAATACCACAAGCGAGAGTTTCCGAGCCCATAAAAGGCCATGTTCCACACGTATAAAAGGTCAAATACGTCAGAGAGTGCAAAATACCATGCAACAGGCTGACGAAAAGAATGACAGCGAATATGAAAGCGCCGCCGCAGCGGCCGTTACCGAAATAGATGAGGAGTCTGATGATAATGATCAGATAAATTTTTTAGGGAGCGCTCCCTGCTGCCGTTCATTGAACGCCAGTTACAGGGGAGACAACTAAAAATTCTAATCGACACAGGGGCAGGGAAAAACTACATCAAGCCCGTAAAGGAGCTAAAAAATGTGGTGCCGGTCGATTTCCCTTTCACAGTTTTAACAGGGTTCACCAGAAATGTTTGATGAACGTTTTTGGGAAAACAGCTACGTTCTTTCTCTTAGACGCGCTGACACCTTTCGATGGAATGATAGGATTTGACTTTCTGGCACAAGTAGGGGTGAAATTGGACACGGAGAAAGATACAATAAATTATGGTTCTGTTTCCGAAAAGCTGCAGCATTACAATTGCAACAATGTAAATTTCACTAACGTGAATGACATTGCCGTACCAGAATCCGTAAAAATTGAATTTCAAAATATGATCACGAACAGATCTAAGGGGTTTTCGGCCTCTAACGAGGCACTACCATTTAACACTTCTGTCGTTGCCACAATTCGGACAAGCGATGATAAGCCGGTTTATTCCAAACTATACCCGCTTCCCATGGGCTTATTTGAGTTCGTGAAACGAGAAATAGCAGACTTATTGCAAAAAGGCATTATTAGAACTTCAAGGTCGCCTTGCAACAACCATTGGGTTGTGGGTAAAAAAGGCCATGACGATCTGGGGAATAAGAATAAGCGTTTGGTTATAGACTTTAGGAAACTTAACGAAAAAACCATCGCTGACAAGTACCCAATGCCGAATATTCCCATGATACTGGCGAATTTATGTAAAGCAAAGTACTTTACAACGCTAGACTTAAAGTCCGGCTATCACCAGATTTACTTGGCCGAGCATGACTGCGAGAAGACCTCCTTCTCAATAAATAGCGGGAAGTATGAATTTTGTCGATTACCATTCGGATTGAAGAATGCGGGAAGCATCTTCCAAAGAGCGATCGACGACGTCCTACGAGAACAAATTGGAAAATCATGCTACGTTTACGTAGATGACGTCATTATTTTTTCCGAAAATGAGGAATACCATGTTAGGCACATAGATTGGGTTCATTATTTTTTCCGAAAATGAGGAAGTCCATGTTAGGCACATAGATTGGGTTAGAAAAAGCCTATGTGATGCCAACATGAAGGTGTCCAACGTAGACGGAGATGTACTTGTGTTTGAACAACGTGACTACATGAGGCACGTGAGTAACCTTTCCGAATTCACTAGTAAGGTAGATGAGACAGAAAAATTGTCTGAGTCCTTTCCGCAGTCGCATATGCGCAAGTTACTAGATGTCGATACAGATCATTTAAGAACCTTGTTGTCTGTCCTTAAAATACACCACAGAATTGCAAGAAGCTTAGATTTCTTGGGGACAGCCCTTAAAGTGGTTGCGGGAACCCCTGACGGCTCGGATTTTTTGAAAATCAGAAGGACAGAAGCTCAGATAGTGGACTCAAATTGCAGGCAGATTACCATAAATTCAGAAACCCAAAAACAGATAAACAAATTACCCGACACCATTAATAGAATTATTAAAGCCCGAAAGAACGACTTTGTTGACACCCCACATTTGTACGAGGCACTTCTATCGAGAAATATGATGCTGACAACAGAAATACAAAATTTAATTCTCACTGTAACATTGGCGAAAGCTAACATAGTAAATCCAACAATCCTTGATCATGCCGATCTGAAGTCACTCATTGAACAAGATATTCCAATAGTTAGTTTATTAGAAGCTGCTAGAATTGTATCTGACTCGGCCACTAAGTAGTTTTACGTAAATAATACCCTAGCAACTAAGTAGATTCACACAAATAATGCTGATGCGCCCAAAATGAGTTCAGCATCCCGGTTATCCGGAGTGCCGAATTGCAATACATGGATTGCAGAGTCGGCGTGCCGACCACGATTTTATGGCGTGATGCATTGGAGCTAGACTTATGTTTCAATATATTTTGTACTTCAGTTCTGTCTAAGATACGAGAGCTTACGCTTCATCAATTAAACATAGCTCCGGCATTACCGTAAAACCTTGTCTTATTATTGATATTTTGATCTTTGATCTTCAACCCCGACGGACGTGTTTTTAACAAAGCTCCAGTTAATATTGAAGTCTAAGTGCAAAATTCAAGCCCAAGTGAAACCATTATATAAAAGCGAAAAGACGCTAATACATATTTATATGTGTTTTAAAAAACCCTATATACTCCTGTGAATAAAATAAACAAAAACAAGTGAAAACAATAAACTAAACAAAATATGAGCGCACCCGGCGCTCAAAATCAGAAGCGAGAGCTTCAAACAAAACAAAACAAAAACAACTCCTACATCTCACTCACCCACATATCAAATCACACAAACAATTATCAAAACTTGCACCCGCAGAGTGATGAAAGAGCGCGATCTTGCTCTCCAGCATTGGAGAGACCCAACAATTACTCTCAGCAACGAAGACCAGAATGCGCGCCAAATTTACCCGCGCGTATACCAACAACAACCTCCGCGATACAAATGAACACACACTCAACTCTCCCGCTCACAGCAGTTAAGCTCTCAGCTCTCCCACTCTCAACTCTTCCGTTCTCAACAACCTCAGACACAAATACCACAACTACAGCAACTATAGCAACAACAACTACAGTTTGCTATGCTTCAATGCCGATACGCTCTTCCTCAGCGAATATTAAAACACCCACAACCTCAATACCCGCTCCAACAACAATAAACAAAACCCAATCCTCTCTCCCAAACAAACAAAACTTAAAACGTCACCGAGAAAATCAGTCTCCAAACGGTTCCAAAGATCTTTTAAATGGCAACAAGAAACAGATGAATAAAGCTCAAACCGCTACTCAATAAACACTCAAAGAGTACTGGCTAGCCGAGCCAAACTCAAGCAACCGCTTTGAGTTACTAGCACAAGATGATGAAGACGAAAACCAACTGGCAATGGGACAAATGCAACGATAAATACGCAAATGCAAATTGAGCACAAAAAAGCAAACCCCCCCCCCCCATATATGTTCAAAATGTTGAAAACATATACGCACTAACTACTGCTTTAAATTCATTAAAAGAAACACGATATGAACTTAAAGCACTGTCAACTAATGAAATAAAAATACAGCCACTAGAAACTACTCACTATCACAACATATTAGGACTATTAAAAGATAAATCGACCAAATACTACACCTTCAGACCAAAAGACCTTAATCCTTCGTAACGTCCATCATGCTACAGACAAAGACGATATTATAAATAAACTAGCTCAGCAAGGGCATGAAGTTATAAATTTACACAACATCCAGCGCTACGACTCCAAACAACCATTGCCTCTATTCTCTATTGAACTTAAAATGAAAGAAAATAATAAAGACATCTATAAAATTGAGCACCTTCTTCACTGCAAAGTAATTTTCGAGCCACCGCGACCAAAGCGAACACTTCCCCAATGTACAAACTGCCAAAAATATGGACATACCAAAAACTACTGCACCAAAGACCCAACTTGTGTAAAGTGCGCTGGAAAACACAGCTCCTCATCATGTACTATAAATACAAGATCGGACCGAACAAGTATTAAATGTGCATTATGCAGTGAAAACCACACTGCAAACTACAAAGGTTGTATGGTGTACAAAGCACTGCAAATCCAAAAATACCCACCTCTCCGGAAGAAAGAAATACCGGTAACAGAAACAAATCATCAAACGACACAATACAGTACAACAAATAACGTAGCAATCTTAAAGACGCCAGCTATATCCTATGCCGAAGTCTTAAATAGAAACCAATTAACTAGCCATCAAACCAACTCAGCAATCCAAACTGCTAGTGTACCTGATATACAGCCTGCTCCAACTCAATTAAGCCAAACCGTACAAAATGATTTTGACGAACTAAAACAATTGATGAAACAATTAATAGCCCAAATGACAAATATGATGAACATTGTCACGCTCCTAGTATCTAAACTTGACAAATAAACACCTAACAATCGCCATCTGGAATGCTAACGGACTGTCACGCCATTTACTTGAACTAAAAACATTCTTAAATGAAAAGCTAATTGACGTCATGCTCATTTCTGAAACTCACTCAACTGAGAAAACCTATATAAACATACCTGACTATAATATATTCTCTACTAATCACCCGGACGGTAAGGCCCATGGTGGTACTGCAGTAATAATTAAAAAAAGCATAAAGTGCATAGAGCTCGATGGATTCAAAAAGGACTACATACAGGCTACTACTATATCGACCTCAGACACAACGGGTCCAATAAATATATCTGCAGTTTATTACCCACCTAAATTTAACAATACAAAAGACCAATACCTCGATTTTCTAAAATCACTGGGAAATCGGTATTTGGCAGGAGGTGACTATAATGCCAAACACATAACATGGGGGTCCAGACTTACCACTGCAAAGGGAAGACAACTGTATGAAGCAATAAGAAGCAATAATAGCCGTGCCCTAAGCACAGGCGAGCCGACTTACTGGCCAACTGACACAAACAAACTACCGGATTTAATTGACTTCTGCATAACAAGAAATATAACTTGCGATAACCTAACAATAAAATCATGCCTAGACCTCTCCTCCGACCATTCCCCAATATTAATTACGTTACATGGTGGGGTAGAAGAAAACAACAATGATCCCCCTTTATTTAACCACAAAACAAACTGGAATATGTTTCGCGAGATTTTGGAACAGAACATGGAAATAAATATCTCTCTAAAGACAAACAACGAACTGGACTCCGCAATAGCATATTTAAATGACAACATCATATATGCAGCAACGCAAGCGACACCATCTATAAACTCCCGCCTTTATTAAAGACAAAATCAGAAAAAAGCGTAACCTTAGGAAGATATGGCAAACGACTAGGCATCCAGAAGATAAAAACAAACTTAATAGAGCAACAGACGAGCTCAAGAGAATTCTCAGGGCAGACAAAGATAACCGGCTACAATACTACCTTAGCAACCTCGGAACCTCCTTATCTACTAATTATTCCCTGTGGAAAGCGACCAAAAAATTGACGAACTCAACTATACACAAGCCGCCTATAAAAAGAAACACCAACACATGGGCGAGATCAAACAAAGAAAAAGCAGACACTCTTGCTGAACACTTTAAAACATCATTTACCAATGACATGGACAACGGCAACGCTGAGCTTCCAACACAAATCACCAACCCAAATTGTGCAATTAAACCTATAACAAAGGCAGAAATTAAATCTCACATAAAACAAATTAAAAACAAGAAAGCCCCCGGATATGACTTAATCGGAGGAAAAATCCTGAAAGAACTACCAGACGCTATAATCACCTATATTAGAAACCTGTTTAACGGAATCATTCGACTGCAATACTTTCCCATAACTTGGAAGGTAGGCCAAATTAAAGCAATTCCAAAACCAAATAAAAACGCCAATACTGTAAGTTCGTACAGACCAATCACTTTATTACCTGTCCTCTCAAAAGTATTTGAAAAAGTCCTATTAAATACCCTGACACAAAAAAATAGAATACCTCCTCACCAATTCGGCTTTCGGAAGCAGCACTCGACCGTCCAACAGGTCCATCGAGTAATTAATAAAATAACAGAAGATTTTGACAAAAAGAAGTTTTGCTATGCTGTGTACCTGGACATTGCTAAAGCATTTGACAAAGTATGGCACAAAGGACTGCTGCATAAGCTAAGAAATATACTACCAGACAACTTATATACCATCCTACAAAGCTATATAACGGACAGATATTTCTATATCAAATATGACAATGAATGCTCAGATGTTATGCCAGTGACAGCGGGTGTTCCCCAAGGTAGTGTGCTTGGACCCATCTTATACCTGATTTACACCTCCGATATTCCAGCGCCAACTATCCCTGGATCGATGATTGCTACGTTCGCAGATGATACTGTGTTAATGTCGTCAAGCGCGTGTGAAAAACAGCTGCAAGTACATTACAACAAATCATGACACAAACAGTATCCTGGTTCGAGAGATGGGGCATCGAGATAAATAAAGACAAAACTCAACAAGTAATATACACAAAACGACAACCCAAAAACTTCGCAATTAAAATCAACGACAATCAAATATTACTACGCCCATATGCCAAGTACCTTGTACTAACCATTGACGCAAAACTGATATGGAAGCAACACATCCTAAACAAACGAAATGAAATAAAAAACAAATTTCGACAACTTAACTGGCTAATAGGAAAACACTCAAAACTAAAATTACATTACAAAATTGCAATATACAAGGCGATAATAAAACCAATATGGACGTATGGAATAGAAATCTGGGGAACTGCCAGCAAATCTCAATTACAGCTAATTCAACGAACGCAATCGAAAATGCTCAGAACAATGACAAATGCCGAATGGTATATTAGAAATGAAGATATCCATAAAGACTTAAACATAGAGACAGTCAACGAAACTATTAAAAAAAGCAGCAAAAAACACACAAATCAACTACTAAGCCACCAAAACCCAAACCTGAGACAAATACCGATGAGAGAGCTGGAACCGAGAAGATTAAAACGAAAAACTCCAACAGAATTAAATTATTAGTAATTATTAGTAAACTATTAAAGTATTAGCGTATCCTTGCAATGGGAAGGGCCGCTACCTTTTTTTCCATTCTTCAACCATTACTCATTGTTATTCTTTAAAAAAAAACAGAATGTAATTTAAAGGAAATTAATAAAAAAAAAAAAAAAAAAAAATTATTGATATAATTGCCGAGCCACAAGGCCGGTAATTAAAGAGGAAGTAAACTCTCCAAGGTAATCTTCATAAGAAGAAAATATGGAAATATTATGGAAAATATTGACAGTCGCTTGCAGTGTATTATTTTCCATCCCTTTTTCACACCACAAGTAAGTTACAGGCGAAATTAAAACCGTTAACATTTGACAAGAAACGATATTCTCGTGACTATAATTTTGAACCTGAGCAAAAGCACCATAGAACATCACCTTTTATTTGTAATTTTTGTGAAATCCCGGAACAGCGAATTGCTGAATATCGAAACAAAATAAAATGCCAGATAGAGAGGCGAACCCACGGCGTGAGAAATCAAATATTACTTGATATCGGTACGACCAACTGTGGCATTTTTCCATTCAATGCCCAAAAAACGGAAATGCAGCCATACAAGACATGAAGACCGTTAACCAGTTGTGGACGAGCCATTGTGAAATTTATTGCAACGAGGTGTCTTTACATTCCTTATATTTATTTGGTGTACCGAATTGCATCACCGCCGATCAGGGCAGATGCTTCACCAGAGTTCCGTGGTTCAACTTCACGCGATTGCTATGGGTGCGAGCTGTGCACATGGTCAAGAAGAACATGTAATGAATACACTGAAAAGTTTATTGTCAGTAGTAGAATCATGTCAACAATCATAGCAGGACATACTTGGAAAAGTTCAACTTGCATTAAAATATACAATTAGTCTTGCCACGGAGCAAGTCCGTTGGAGATGTTCATTGGCAAGCAGGATCGACCCCTTGGGTTAGTTTCTCCATGTAAAACCGAATGTAACAAAAAAAAATGACTTCCATGGCGACCTACGACAAATCCAGATTTGACAGCAGTAAGGCTGCTGTTATTAGGCAACACGTAGAAGACTATGTGTTATTGAAAAACGAAGAAAGACTCCAAACCAAGTCGGATCCAAAATTTTGAGATCCGTTTTTGGTAACAGAAGTATTAGAGGGTAACAGGTATCCTAAAGTCGTTGACAAGTAACCGAACGTACCAGATGCTGAAATTCCAAATGAGTTGAATAACGAGAATGTCGAGAAAAGCCCGTTAGTGCAAACGAGAGTTATCCGTTCCAAAGTTACGATGAATTGAGATTATCAGTCGGGGTGCTATGACGATTGTGTGATAAGTATAGATGAGACGATAAGTTTTGAGATTATACGTCGGGGTGAGACGATGATTGTGTGACAAAGAGTTATCCGTCTAGGAGAGATGACATACGTATCTTTAGTACATCCAATACTGGAGTACAGGTCATGCGTCTGGAGTCCTCAATATGGGGTTCATCAAGATCGCATTGAATCCGTTCAAAAGAATTTCTTGTTGTTTGCTCTTAACGGACTCAACTGGAATGCAAATCTTCACGTTCCTTCTTATTTCAACAGACTTCTTCTAATCAATTTGCCATCCCTAACCAATCGTAGAAAGATGCTGGGTTTTTTTTTCCTTCCATAGCCTTATTAATGGTAATGTAGACAGCGAGTATCTACTAACATGACTAACATTTAATATTCCAAATAGACGGACTAGAAATTTTAGTCCACTGTTCCTAAGTTATTGCAGATCTACTTGTACATATGAGATCCCAGCTTAAGCCTTTTAGGGTTTTGAGTTCTGGCTACAACGACCTATATTCTATTACTTCACTTTGCACTTCCTCGTCTATAAAATTAGTAAATTCTCACCTACTTTTTAGAGCGACAAAAGCACTCCACTTCTATCTCGTAATCTTTTCTTCACTTTATTCTTTCGGGTCTATCCCCGCGATACCCCGCGCCGTACGTTAAACGGCAGCTCCCCTCGGTCGGTTGGGCGGGAGGTAGCCTGTACGTTATGCAGTGGGAGCCGCGCGAATAAAAAAAATATTACGAATCCTTGTGAAATGCCATTGTGAAGTTAAATCTCGTTTGACAGGGTGTTTTTTTAGTTTTACACGATATTTCAAGTAGGTAAGTATAAAATTGTTTATTTTTGAGTCGAATTTCAATTTTTGCAGATGCTGCAGGATGCATTGGGTTCCCATGTGATTTTTTATTGCGAGGTTGTTGCAGATGTTGTTATCTAATAATAATAGTGGGTCTATTGTGCATCTGTTTGTTTTGTATACATATTGATTAAAATAGAGGACGTTTTCTTGGTTAAGGGACCACATTATTCTTTTTGATATTATTTTTTCTAAAGTTTTTGTTATGCAGCATAGAAGTACTATTGGGCGGTAGCTATTTAAATTTTTTATTGGTTCGTTTGGTCTGTTAATCGGGATTATTGTTGCAGTTTTCCATTGATGCGGAATGATGCTATTGTCTAGTATTCTATTGTATAAGTCAAAAAGTTTATTTGTTTTTGTATTTGGAAGTTTTTTTTTAATATTTCATAACTGATATTGTAATATCCGGGGCCTGATCCTTTAATGTTGTCGATGCAAGATTGGACTTCTTTTAGTGTGATAGTTGTTTCAATGAGTTTTCCCATTTATATCAATGTATTTATTTAACACTTTAAAAATGAGCTTCTTAATACATATATAGTACGTAACTTTTCCAAGGGAAATTCCAAAATTTTCGGTTTGTGAACATTAAGGGGGAGTTCAGGCGATAAAATATGGGATAAGAGGTTATACTTTTGTCAAATAGTGCGAAAGGGATTGTGTTCAGCGTAATTGGATCTGCGAATAGGTAACCATATGTGTCAGAAGGACCTAGTTATTCTATTAGGGATGGAAAAAGATAGTTAGTCTAAAAGGTGTTTGGAATTAACCATACCATACATAGCTTATCCATGCATATGTAGAAACATGACCCCAGCACAGGTTCCTAGCTCCTTTTTGGAAGATAGCTTCAACAATTTAAGCCTGCAACGGTGCGGCGAAAAACGATTGTCAGGATCCCAGTTTAAATTATTCAGTACAAATAACAGGAACTGCTTTTGTACAGACTCAATGCTATTTTAGTGAGAAGAGTATAGTGGACTCCAAACGCACGAGCGTCCTTGAATACTAGATTGGACGATCTAGAGTGATATATAAGGATCTTGTGATGAAATGATCATTAAATTCTTTTGACCATCGCTTAATAAAGGCTAACATTCCTCTGGCTGTATTCAGTGTCACAGAAATGTTATCATTAAACTTAAGTTTATGATCAAAAAGAACTCCAGAATCATTGATTGTGGAAACACGATCAAAGACGTTATTTTCGAGAGATCAAGGGACAATAAGCGGTACACTGCGATAAAATATCATAAGTTTGCATTTTGAGCAGTTTAAGAAGAGAAGATAGCTTGATCACCAAGAATAAAGCTCATCTAGGTCTAGTTGCAGATTCCTGTGCAGAAAAGGTTCCGAGAAGGAATAGCATAATTTGACATCATCAGCATACATAAGCGTCGAGGCATACTATTTACATTAGGAAGATCGTTTACACAGAGCATAAACAACAGTGGTCCTAGATGATTACCCCAGGGGACACCCTATGAGACATGGATGACCTTCGACTTAGTAGTTTTAAATAGAACACGCTGAGTTCGATTTCTGAGGTAGGAAGCCATTCAGCGAAAGTTTCCGTAGCAAGAGCTGAACTGAACAAAATGTTTACTATAGTCAGTATAAATTACGTCTGCAAGCGATACTGAAACCCTCAGTGGATGATTATTATTATTATATGAGAGGGAAGGAGAAAAAAGATTGGATTTACGTTTAGTGTTCACAAAAGAATGGAAATAGCTTGGATCCTTTCGAAAATTTTTCTTACATTTGGAGATATAATTTTTACATAGTTGATTCTTAAGGTTAACCAACTGGTTACGGATAAGTAGGTAATACGAAAGATGTAACATGGTCCGAGACATAAGAGAATTTTTGTAAGCTTTAGATTTCCTGTGTACAAAGAGAGATTCTTATTAAACACAAGCGGTTTTTTCGTTGATGGAGTCAATGTTTCAGGGTAGATGTGTTTATGGCGTTATGAATTACTTCTTGAAAAGAGTCCGTAGAAACATCGATATTGCAGAAATTTCAACGATAACTCCAGTCAATATTGGCCAAGTGGTTTTATAGGTCACAAAATTCAGTTCTTTTAAAAAACTTCTGACGGGACTGCGCGCTGTTACTGGTGGGGACTTCTGAAGATTCGATAATCAGCGAAACCAATAGTGTTGAATGGTGTGAGTCCTCAGGAATAGATAAGGGTGGAGACATAATTATTGTTTAAGATGAGGTTACATTTGAGCAGATGAGGTCAAGCGACCTGCCTAGGGAGTTTTTAATAGGGTTCAGCTGGAAGACGACAGAGTCGGCTGAGCTATTAAGGAAGTCGTTTTGTGCATCATACAGAGGAAGTGCATCACACAGAGTAGTAATTTAGGAATAAGCAACAAAAATGTTAGACAGCTCGGAATGAATTTTAACGACTATAAATTCAATTCGGGAAAGATTCGTGATAGGGATACGTTCCGCTGGGTAATCGTTGTAAACGGCGATCTTCACAAAAGACATTATCATTATCGGGGATAGAGAAGCTAAGCCAGGTTTCAGTTAGCACAATAGCATAAAAATCAAAAGAAACAATACTGTGAACGTTTTTTAAGCAACAAGACAAAATCTTGTTTTTCAGTTTTATGGAAGAGCCACAAAACTGGCACCTAGAGAATTGAGGTTCTCAATAAATGTAGTTTTCTCAAAACAACGGTTCAGTATTTGTGTTATGAAGTACGAGCGGGAGAGATTCGACCAAATGTGCAATAGAAAGCTACAAGAAGCCCATTGCCTCCTCCGCAAACCTTCACTGGCGTAATACAATTCATTGCCTTCACGTCGTATTTTCGCAAAACCGTGCCCAGCTTCTCCAAAATTATGAAACCTTTGTATTCGCCTTCCTCTGCTACCAAATACGCCGCTTTGAGTACTGAGCTTGAGGAACTCAGACTTAAAGGTTTAACGATTCTCACGACTTCGCTTTTTCGGGTAATTTTCGACCCGCAATATTCTATTGAGTTGGACACGGATGCAAGTGCCCGAGAATATGGAGCAAACCTCATGTAATGAATATTTCAGTTTTTTATTACCCAAGTTCTCGGATCGATAACACATTTCGAGTGGCAAAAGCTACTTGATAAAGCTTATCAGCACTATTGGTTCGCCAATATTAACATGTATGTTCGTAAATTCGTCTCAAACCTAGTATCTTATAGATCCGCGAAATCACAAAGGAAAGTCGCTCCGTAATTTTGAACGTTTCCCGAACGAACTAGCTACCTATTATCAGCTCTGAATTGATTTAATCAACCTGCTGTGTCGCGAAGTAGTCCACAAACTGAAGAACATCTCGAAAGTTTAATTTTAAACGTCTATTCTTCGTTTTATTTTAAAAGCGATAAAACTGTGATTCGCGAACAACAACAACAAAGTAACCAATAATCGTTGCTTTGTTTTGTTACAAAAAGCTGCTCACTGCTATCTATCGCACTCCCTCTTTGTGGAGCTTCTTCATCTCCCTCTGGATTGCCGCTGCTCCTGCTGTTCGCGGAAATCGGGCCTGTCGACAGATGGAAGGAGAGATGCGCACGTTTATGCGGCAAACTCGAAATGGTTTCCGGGAGGTTCGAAAACAATTTGCCTCATTAAATAAGCAGTTTCTAAACCTCGAATTTCTATTTTTGGGCCTTAAACTACTACCCAATAGCCAGCCACACATTTGCCAGTAAGTAATGTTATGGTTGATGCCCCTGGCGAACAGCCACCCATCCTAGCTCTTCAGAAACCTGGTCTTCCCACTGCAAAAATTAATCCGCCGGAACCTGCCAATGGGAATCTCCCACCTGGTTCCATGCATGAAAAATCTTCAACCGTCATATCACCAAGCCAGCCTGCTGCTCCAGCACTACGCCTGCCTCCCGCCGCACCTTCCCGCCAACCCGTGATAAAATTTCCAAAGACATTGATGGGTGTTCAAACGAAAACGCGATCTTCTGGACTTACGCTGAGATCTGCGGCTCCCCGCAAATCCATCTTTGTATCGCAGCTTATGCCTGACGCCTCTGCGGATGACGTTAGGTTTCACCTTGCAAATAATCTAAATCTAGCTCCCTCAGAACTTTATGTGACCAAATTTAATTTTAAGCATAAACGTAGCATATCCTCATTCAAAATAACTTTACCAGAAGCTTCCCTTGCTAAATATTTAGATCCTGCTACCTGGCCCGAGCACAGTATTTTCCATAAATTCTTGACCAGAGATTCTCAAGGTTCCAGTCCAGTTAATGTTTCAAAAAACTAAGCAACAAGATTTTTTCTTGTTCCTAGCAAAACGTTCGCAGTATTCTTAGTAAGCTGAAATTATTCTTTACTAACAGTGCTTCCTTTGACTTTGATGCTATTGTGCTAAAAGACACCTGGCTAAACTCCTCTGTCATAGACAATGAAATTTTTGTACCCAAGTACACTGTCTATCGGGAAGATCGCCCAACCTTTGGAGGTGGCGTTCTCACTGCCGTAAACAACATTTACTCAGTGAAACGCATCACTATCACTAATCCTTTCGGAATTGTATTTTTAGCCGTTAAAATTCATTCTGAGTCCTTTAACCTTTTCATTACTTGATGCTATCATTTATATGCACCACTTAACTTAAATCAGTTTTTTCTCTGCTAAATAATTCTGATCAAATACTAGTTATGGGTGATTTCAATTTGCCCCTCATTTCATGGATCAACTCGGACGATGATAACTCGCTGTTACCCACCAACCAAAATGACTTACTTAATGGCTTAGCCGACTCTGCCGTTTTCCAATTTAACCGTATAAGGAACTCCCGTGGCAGGTCGCCTGACCTAATTTTTTCTAATACTACCTCCTCTGCCACAATAGCAAGGTCTCCTCCCTTATCTACTCCTGAGGACTCTCAGCATCCAACACTCTTAGTTTCGCTAATTATTGACTCTCCTGAAGTCCCCTCCAGTAATAGCGAGCAGCCTCGTCAAAAATGCTTTAAAAAAACCAACTATTGTGACCTAAGAAATCAGCTGACTAATATTGACTGGAGTTATCTTTCTAATTTCAGCAATATCGATGAAGCTACAGACTCTTTTTATGAAGTAATTCATATCGCCATAAATAAATCTGTCCCTGAAACAATGACTCCATCAACGTCTAAACCTCCATGTGTAATAAACTCCTCTCTCTCCCTAAAAATAGGAAATCTAGTGCTTAAAAAAAGTCATTAAAGTCTCCAAACTTGTTACATCTATCTAATTACCTTCTAATCCGCAATCAGTTTGTTGGCCTTAACAATCAACTATATAAAAATTATATTTCAAAATGCAAACTCAGTTTTCGCAATAATCCAAGCTATTTTTACGCTTTTGTAAACTCTAAACGCAAATCCAATCTTTTCCCCCTTCCCTATCATATAATAATACCGACTCTTCGCATTTTGGCATTGCTAATCTATTTGCGTCATTTTTCAACCTACTCATCTAATTCATTTGATCCCTCCTCTAACTATCCATATTATTTACCCTAAATAAATAACATTTCCCTTTCTAAATTCCACTGTCATGATGTGTTTACGGCTCTTTCATCAATTAAAATCTCATTTTCACCAGGCCCAGACAACGTACCTAGCTGCATCCTCACAAGGTGCTCCGATCTTCTCACCTTACCTCTTACTATTCTATTTAACCTTTCTTGGAGCAAGCTTCCCTACCTAAATTATGGAATGAATCATACCAATTCATAAAAAAGGCTCTAAGGCTTCCATTGAGAGCTCCCGCGGCACTGCTAAGCTTTCTGCGATTCCCAAAGTTCTTGAGAAACTCATCACATCGCAGCTGCAACATGCATGCAAAAGCATAATCTCACCAGCACAGCATGGTTTTGTCAAGCTTCGCTAAACAACAACTAATCTATTAGAATCGTCTTCAATCATCCACCGATGTTTTCAGTATCGCTTGCAAACTGATATAATACTGACTTTAGCAAAGCATTTGATTCAGTTACTTATCAGCTCCTGCTACACAAACTCTCGCTTATTGGTTTTCCACCAAATATCTTTATGTGTATTGCTTCCTACCTTTCAGATCGAACTCAGCGTGTCCTATTTAAATCTACCAATTCGAAGGTCATCCATGTCTCAACGGGTTTCCCGCAGGGTAGTCATCTAGGACCACTGTTGTTTATACTCCTTGTGAACGATCTTCCCAATGTGATTAGTTAAGCCTCTACGCTTATGTATGCTGATGATGTCAAGTTATGCTATTCCTTCTCGGAACATATCTTGCATAGGTTCCTGGGTTCCATTTCCTATTTGTGGTGCTCAAGTAATCTTCTGTTCCTAAACTGCTCTAAATGCAAACTTATGACATTCCATCGCAGTGTGCCGCTTATTGTATCTTACTCTCTCGGAAATCACGTCCTGGATCGTGTTTCCACAATCAATGATCTTGGAGTTCTTTGATCACATTTCTGTGACAGTGAATATAGCCAGAGGAATGTTCGGCTTTACTAAGCGATGGTCTAAAGAATTTAACGATCCTTTCACCACCAAATCCCTGTATATCACCCTAGTTCGTCCTATCCTTGAATATTGCTCGTGCGTTTGGAGTCCTCAATACTCCTCTCACCAAAATAGTATTGAGTCGGTGCAAAAGCAGTTTCTGTTATTTGCACTAATAAACTTAAACTGGGATCCTGATAATCGTCTCCCGCCGTACCGTTGCAGGCTTAAATTGTTAAAGTTACCTCCTCTGAAGGAGCGCCGAACCTGTTCTGTAGCCATGTTTCTACATATGCTTATCCAAGGCATGGTTGATTCTAAACACCTTCTAAACGAACTATATTTTTGCATCCCTAATATGAAAACTAGGTCCTTCCGACCCCTATGGATTTGCAGATCCAACTACGCTGAAAACGATCACTTTCGCACTATTTTTCAAAACTATCACATACTCTATCCCCTGAACTCTCTCTTAATGTTAATAAATTAAAAATCATAGAATACCTCCTATAATAGTTATATTGTAGTTGTATTTATATTTTTTTTTATATTTAGCAGATCTCTATTAAATTGTTGTTAATTAAATAAATAAAAGATCACCATGGCATAAGATTCACATATACATGTACATGTACCTGTATATAAGGGAAAAATTGAGTGGCAAGAGTGATATAAAAGAGTATGTCATTGTGGAGATGCTTATACGAAGTTCGCTTATTTATATCACACTTTAAAGATAGACGCTGAAAGTTGTGTATCTCGAAACGATCGTGGCAGGACTCCCTTGGCGAAGTGAAAGATTAAAATATGGCTTTTGAAAAATGACAATGTTAAGTTATTTCTTGTCAATAAAACTAAATATGAAAATGTAATGATTTATCTTAGCAAAAAGAAAATATATATTGTTTTTGTTTCTTTGTGAAATCAAATTTATGAGAGCCCAGTGAGTGGTTCGTTTATGAATCTTCTCCGCGCTAGGCATATTCCATTCGTATGCTGACGCGTACAGAAGTATTTTCATCGAGCTCCGTATAACATCAATCGACTTTAGTGAAGTAAATGGTTATTAATATAAAACAAGTAAATAAAACGAAAGCGAAAGAGCGAAAGACCGTGTGTCGCACCAACGCTCAAATACATATTCTGTGATTGAAATAGTATAAACAATAGTTTCAAACAAATAAATTAAAAAAGCACTATGAGCCAGAACGACACTCGCGCTCAGTGACAACAAGAGCAGGACGATAGCCGGCTCTCATTGCAACGAAAGAACGCGTACTTCTCCTACGTCTCCGCGACACCTGAAGACAGAGAGCGGTCAATCACCAATAACTCCAAAAATTTAACTTTCCCCACAACTCAAGAAAGAGCGCGTTCTTGCTCTTCCTCACTAATAGTTTTGTCACAAAACCCGCAATTTGCAAAACACTTCCGAAATCTCTCTACGCTTACCTACGGTGACTAGTACTGTGACAACAACAACCACTGCAACTGCAATCACAACTACAATTGGAACGGCACCGTCAGCTCGCTCAATTTCGTCGACGCAAGCTTTCTCTCTCACTGAACCGATCAAAACAAAAACACAACGTAGCGGTTCTGCTGCATCATCAAAAAATCAAAAATTAAACAAGAATTCCGGGACGACCATACAGACTGGAATGGATTGCTACATAACAATAAAAAGAAAACTCACCCCTCAAAAGTAAAAACATCAACAAACAGAAAACAAATCAAAAATTGCACGAAACAATACTAATATGCTCACTAATAAAGCGCCATCAAACACCAACAGATTTGAGCTGCTGGAAAATTCTACTGGTGAAAATATACAACCGGGAAAGTCATCTAAAGAGGAACCTAAGAAGGTTAAGCCTCCTCCAAAAAACATTTGCGAAAAAAACTCCAGTGCGATCATGAAAAAAATAGCCCCACTAATAGGAGAAAACTCTTTCTACGTAATCTTCCTAAGAAAAGGGAACATAAATGAAACAAATTTTCAAGCTAAAGCCGAGGATAGCCATCACAAAAGAAATTCGTACCGCTCTTGAGCACCAGGAATATTGCTCAGCGATATTCTTAGATGTTGTACAAGCATTTGACAGAGCCTGGCTGGAAGGACTATTGCACAAGATAATGAAGCTGCTTCCCCAGAATACACACAAAATGCTCGAATCATATCTCTTCAAAAGAGTGTTCTCAACCAGGTGCAACAGTTCGACGTCACATGACCGCGGTATAAATGCTGGAGTCCCCAGTGTACAGTGTATACCCTATACACAACAGACATGCCTACAAACCATCAGCTCACAACCTCTACTTCTGCTGGGGATCTGTGATTCTACCATTCTCTTCTTAGTCTTCGTTTTTCAAGTACTAGCTGCTCGATTTCGCGATTTGTCTTGCTATGATTTGTCATTTTGAGAGTGTCTGTAGGGGTAGGGGCCTTGGCTGCAGCAACAAGTGTTTCCTCGATCGATTTGACCAGGATATCAACATTCTCATCGGTGAATACCGTATGAGTTGGTTCCATATTCGTACAAAAATATTGCGCGTACCTTGCCAGTTGGTCCTGTTGTCTGTCAGCCAGTAGAGCCGCTCAGTTATATGTGGTCGATACCTGAGAGTAAGTAGAACTGGAGAGTAAACTGATGATAGTTGTTTTCCCTTTGGGTTAAAAGGGCGTGATTCCCATTGCGTATGCTTGGCATTTTAGACACCGGCCGCTATAAATCGGTCACCGAGTGAGTTGCCGGATGGTTTGTGGCGTAGAAAAGGTATCCTGGAATATGGAAGTTGTGCTTGTCTGTTAGATGTGTCTCGGAGAGGAGCATGACGTCAATATTTATTTCGGCTAAGAACTGGGCAAGTTCGAGTTTGTGCCGTGAAACGCCATTTCCTTTCCATATAGATAATATATAGATATACATATAGATATATAGATACTAGCTGACCGGTGGACTTCGTCCCACCTATCCGTGATTCAATTCATGCTGTATAAACAAAAACCATTTTTATCTCTGTATAGGATGAAAACAACTATTATTGCAAGTATGTAAGGATGTGGTATATGAGTGAGAGGCGTGGAGCGCTGTTCACGAAAATGAAATGTGCAAATAACATAACACTGAACAATAATTTGTTAAATTCATTTAAATTTATTCTCTCAATGCTATGGCGTGCACAATATTCTTGGTTAGCCCATTTTTCGCTAGGACAAACAATCTGGAGGGCTTACCCACTCGCGGTAAAAAATAGGGGTTGTTGATGTCAGGGTGAAAATTTAGGGTTAAACGTATTTTCTAATGCCACATTGAAAACAAAAATGAAAACAAAAAAATTTTAACAAAAAAACTTGACAAAATAAAAAAATTTTAGGGGTGGACAACCCTTATCGGTTAGGGGTACGAAAAATAAATGTTAGCCGATTCTCAGGCCTACAGAATATCCCCTCAAAATTTCATCCAAATCGGTCAAGTAGTTTCGGAGGAGTTTGGATACAAACACCGTGACAGCAGAATTTTATATATAAAAAGATATAGATATAACTTATGTGCCGACGACCTGGGGAAATGACCCCAGATCGGCACAAGGTCAGATATTACCAAATTATGTGTTGTTCCACGTGAAATAATACGGCGAAGTATTAGCTTATGGTTTTCCATCGTTCAACTAATAAGTTGAAGTTAAGTCAGATCTGCTCTGCTCCGGTTCTCCTCTGCAAGTGCCACCCGGCTCCCGTGCCACGAGCGTCGAGCCCTCGGTCGGCCAGCATCAGTGCCGAACACGAGCAACGGGACTGCTGCTCTGAGTGCAATCCTGAGTGCAATCCCAGCAACTCCGCATAAAGGTCCGAGGGGCAGCCGGGGCGGTGAGGCAAGAAAGGCCCCGCGCGGCGAGGCAAGAAAGGCCCCGCGCGGCGAGGTAAGTAAGGCCCCGCGCGGTGAGGTAAGAAAGGCCCCGCGCGGCGAGGTAAGAAAGGCCCCGCGCGGCGAGGTAAGGAAGGCCCCGCTTGCAGATTGTTGACCAGTTCAGCCGTGGCACGTGTATGGTGTGAGGGGCCAGGGGAAGCGTTTAGCTGGTGTTAACTGGCGCTATGAGCGTCGAGCCCTCGGTCGGCCCGCATCAGGGCCGAACACGAGCAACGGGACTGTTGCTCTCGCGCTCGAGTGTTACAATCCTGAGTGCTAGCCCAGCAACTCCGCATAAAGGTCCGGGGGGCAGCTGGGGCGGTGAGGTAAGAAAGGCCCCGCTTGCAGATTGTTGACCAGTTCAGCCGTGGCACGTGTATGGTGTGAGGGGCCAGGGGAAGCGTTTAGGTGGTGTTAACTGGCGCTATGAGCGTCGAGCCCTCGGTCGGCCCGCATCAGTGCCGAACACGAGCAACGGGACTGTTGCTCTCGCGCTCGAGTGTTACAATCCTGAGTGCTAGCCCAGCAACTTCGCATAAAGGTCCGGGGGGCAGCTGGGGCGGTGAGGTAAGAAAGGCCCCGCTTGCAGATCGTTGACCAGTTCAGCCGTGGCACGTGTATGGTGTGAGGGGCCAGGGGAAGCGTTTAGCTGGTGTTAACTCCTCCCCGCCCCAAGATCTGCGGCCCGCTGATCAATGAGCCTGGCTTGGCTCGGTTTGGCCCAATGCTTCTAAGTTTGCGGCTAGCTTATGATGTTCCAGTCAGCAGCATCTGGAGATCTAGCTATCGATTTCCAAGCCGACCCCAGCCAGTCCAGTGTGCGAGATTGGCATCGCGCTCGTCCGGAAAGCCTGTTGATTCCTTCCATGGCTGTGTTGAGGTAGTAGTCGACCAGAGCTTCAGCTTTCCTATCCGCCAAGGCAACCGTTTCTCGTCCGATTTCCATAGCCAGTCTGTTCATCTTTGCAAGATCGACGAGGTGCGCTAGTTTGAAGACGCCATTGATTCTCCATACCTCGCCATACTGCAAGGGGATCACCGGCCCCTCGTACTTATATACGTGGGCGGGGTATGAAAATTCCATGGAGATAAGAAAAAAAAGGTGAAAAAGTGTGTTGTACAAGAAAATTTGTATTTAATTTATTTTATCTTGGGAAATTGAGGAATTTTTGTATTTATTTATTTTATTTTTTAACATTGTGGTGCTGCGTATGCACTATGAATATTTCGCAATAATTTTTTCTTTGTGTGCGGGCTGTCATATACTTTTATTGATGTCCTCAGATTATTTCGGCACTGGGCGCGGTGGTTCCGTAGTATCCCTTTTGGCTGTTTTGCCTACTAAGGTACGGTCGCCACACAACTTGTTGGGCGGTTTTTTTTGGGTGCATTCCACACCACTTAACGTATCCAACAAGCTGCCACACACCACCTTATCGCGCTGGGCGCTCGTATTACAAGTATTATTTTTTGTTTTAGCCATCCGCAGGTAAACTGCGACAATGGTTTCTTAATTATCAGTTTATCACACACAATCTTTAGCACTCGCGAATTGGCAATTTAGAAAAAATTTCACAAGCCGTACCGCCGCAGTGGGTTGATTGTGTTTTTTTTAGTTATAGGCATCGTACGACTTTTGCGCTCGGCATGGACGACGTGGCGTCCTCCGGTGGCGGGTCGTCGTTTTATTATTTAAATTATGTTTTAGTGTTTGCAACACAAGTCTTACATTTTTATGTTTTTATTTTTTTGTTTTCCAAGCTATTGCAATTGAATTCAACATTTATTCATTTGACATAGCCATACATGATTTGTAAAAGTTTGGTCCGGATCGGACCACTATATCATATAGCTGCCATACAAACGACCGATATGAAAACAAGTCTTTGTATGGAAAACTTTTTTGTTTTCCAAGTTATTGCAACCGAATTCTACATTTATTCATTTGACATAGCCATACAAATTTATTGAAAGTTTGAGCCGGATCAGATTACTATATCATATAGCTGCCATACAAACGACCGATATGAAAACAAGTCTTTGTATGGAAAATTTTTTTGTTTTCAAGGGTATACCATCTTCGGCAAGCCGAAGATAACTTTTCTCACTTGTTTTTATTTAATTATGCAATATTTTTGCGCTCCGGGATGGGCGTAATTCCCCCCGGCAGCGGGTAATTGCTCTTTTCTTGTTTGTTTTATTTTATTTTATTCACAATTTACCCAAAATTAAACAAATTACAATTACAAAAAAAAAAAAATCTCTTTTCGGCCTTAGCCACTCAACCGGACATTTCCGGTTCCCAGATCGGCACAAGGTCAGATATTACCAAATTATGTGTTGTTCCACGTGAAATAATACGGCGAAGTATTAGCTTATGGTTTTCCTTTATTAGTTGAAGTTAAGTCAGATCTGCTCTGCTCCGGTTCTCCTCTGCAAGTGCCACCCGGCTCCCGCGCCACGAGCGTCGAGCCCTCGGTCGGCCCGCATCAGTGCCGAACATGAGCAACGGGACTGCTGCTCTGAGTGCAATCCTGAGTGCAATCCCAGCAACTCCGCATAAAGGTCCGAGGGGCAGCCGGGGCGGTGAGGCAAGAAAGGCCCCGCGCGGCGAGGCAAGAAAGGCCCCGCGCGGCGAGGTAAGAAAGGCCCCGCGCGGTGAGGTAAGAAATGCCCCGCGCGGCGAGGTAAGGAAGGCCCCGCGCGGTGAGGTAAGAAAGGCCCCGCGCGGCGAGGTAAGGAAGGCCCCGCTTGCAGCTGGTGTTAACTTATATATAGATAAAATAGATAGTAAGACGGGCCCGGTTGTGGCGGAGTGTGCCTGATGTGGGTGGCCTGAGCACGTATTGATTCTCCGTGTTGGTTAAAGCGGCTCTTTAGTTCCTTGTAAACACACCCACGCCAGTTGTCTTTGTCATACAAAGACAACTGGATGCTCTCGATCCATGGCTGCAACGATAGAACATCGTGGTCAACGCGGAGAAATTCTCCCATACAACCAGTCGCACACAACGGGGAAACCATCCCTATGAATAACACTCCCAAATATCTAGGGCTGACCCTGGACCCCACCTGATCAACAAGCGCAACCAGGCCAACCTACGGCTTAAGCAATTGCACTGGCTCCTGGGGAGAAGGTCCAAGCTCAAAGAAAAACTCGAACTGTTTATTTACAAAGTAGTGCTGAAACCAATCTGGACCTATGGGATACAGTTGTGGGGCACGGCAAGGTGTTCGAACCGCATCAGAATCCAGCGGTTTCAGAATAAATGCCTGAGATCAGTTTCTAACGCCCATCCGTAGTACGAAAACTCAATAATCCATAAAGAGCTTGAAATTCCATGTGTAGCAGAGGAGATCACCCGTCTCAGCGAAAGATACATAAAAAGACTGGACAACCACCCCAACCACCTGGCAATCAACCTCCTAGATAATAGCCAATCCCTAAGACGCCTGAAAAGAAAACACCCGCTTGACCTCCCCCACCAATAGACACCTAAGTCAACCTCATTAGATATACATTCCATGTACCTCCCTTAAGTCAAGGTCACCCCCAAACCATTTAATGATTTTCCACTCGGATAGATTTTAAATACAAAATAAGAATGTTAAAAAAAAAAAATAAAAAAAAAACAGCTTCATATATTGGCCATAAAAACATCAATACAGTTACGAATAAAAATTTTTTTTTTCATCTTTTTGCGTTCATTATTGGACCTTCGCTTATTGTGAGACTAACATTAATTATTTGCAGAGATGTCTTCCTTGTTCTTGTGGCAGTTCGCTCTGCTATGAGCTTCACTACAAACTACACAAATTGATTTAAGCCTACAGTAAGCCTTGGTATGGCCACATTCTTGGTAATTAGTGCACTGCGATTGCCCTTGGGTGGCTCATCCACTGTGATACGCCGATGCAGTAGCTGTAGCTTGTACCATAGATTAGGTGAAATTCAATTTTTTTCAGTGCCCGGCTCTCTGGCTCCAACTTGATTTTGAATATTGTTTATGGTACCTTATTTCTGTTTAATATGTTCATGACCATTTTTGCATTAAAGTTTTTTTCCTTAAGCGCTTCTACGAAACAGTTGCCTCAATACCTTTGAAAACAGCCTGTAGGCCCCTTGCACTTTTTAGTGGATATGTATAAAAGTTTTTCCTGCTTCATCCAAGAATTTGGTTAGTACGCGATGGCTATCCTCGGTTTTAGTTTGAACCTTTGTTTCATTTATGTTCCCGTTTCTTAAGGAGATTACGTAGAATCAGTTTTCTCCTATTAGTGCAGCTATTTTGTTAACTAATGCACTTGAGTTTTTTTCGCGAATGTATATTGGAGGAGGCTAAACCTTCTTTGGTTCCTCTTTTTGACCTGCTTTCTGTTTGTTGGTTTTTTTACTTTTCAGGGCTAAGTTTTCTTTTTATGGTTTTGTAACGATCCATTCCAGTCTGTAGGTCGACCCGGAATTCTTGTTTACTTTTTGATTTGTTGATGATGCAGCAGAACCGCTACGTTGTGTTTTTGTTGCTGGTTCAGTAAGAGGAAAAGCTTGCGTCGACGAAATTGAGCGAGCTGACGATGCCGTTCCAATTGTAGTTGTGATTGCAGTTGCAGTGGTTGTTGTTGTCACAGTACTAGTCACCGTAGGTAAGCGTAGAGAGATTTCGGAAGTGTTTTGCAGATTGCGGGTTTTGTGACACAACTATTAGTGAGTGAGAGCAAGAACGCGCTCTTTCTTGATTTGTTAGCAAGGTCAAATTTATCGGGTTTGGGGGTGATTGACCGCTCACTGTCTTCAAGTGTCGCGGAGACATAAGAGAAGTATTATTAGTTTTTAGCCAAAACGTTTTAAAGCCGTTTATATACATACTGTAATCAAAACTATTTACACTATGGATTTTCATTAGATGTTAACCTAAATCGTGCGGCAGGGCCTATGGTCATCTCAATGCAGCAGACCATTGCTGGTCTTCAAAAAACCATCGCTGAGCTATTTGAGGAGATCAAAGAACTCAGAGGCTCTAAGTCGTTGATCCAGCGCAATTAATGGCTTGTTAACTGCGCCTCGGAGCCTGGATCGCTCGTAGCATTATTCCAAATGCTAATGAGCTTAAGGAGTTTCTCAGCAAGCACGAAATTGATGTTATGCTTATTTCAGAGACACTCCTACACGACGGATCCTACCTCAATATGATAGGTTACAGCTGCTATCGAGCAGATCACCCAGGAGGTCACCCCAGAGGAGGAGCTTGTATCCCCATTCGATCACAACGAATCACCTACAAATGGCGACGGTAAAAAGTTCCACTAATTTGGGCGAAATTACGGTGTCAGCTGTGTACCTTCCTCCAGGCCTGCCTTGGAATTCCTCTGAGTTTGATAATCTCCTTGGTCAACATGGTCAAAAGTTTATCATTGGAGGTGATTTTAACGCTAAGCATCGCCTCTGGGGTAGTATAAGAGCGAATGCTCGAAGCTCAACACTTCACGATGTTATTTCCGGCAGCTCAACTCAAGTTCTGGCTACAGGCAGACCCACTCACTACCCGTATAACACGAGGAATGTACCTTCATGTATCGACTTCTTCTTGTACAAAGCTATAGGTAACAGTCTACTAACAGTACGCGAAGAGTATGACCTATCTTCTGATCACTTGCCGCTGATCGCTTCACTAACAACGTCACCTCATAGTACCGCCCCTATTAGGATGCTCGTTCCACCTGGTGCGGATATAAGGCTGTTTCAGTACGAACTTAACAATGCCTTTAACCTCAATACAGAGATAAATACAGCAGACGATATCGAGAAAGCGGTTGAAACTTTTATGAAGAAGATCAAAGATGCAGCTCAAATTGCAGCTCCTGGCGGCGCAGTTCACTTACGCAACGTGCGTAGCAGCATCGCTCTCTCTCCGGAAGCAGTAGGACTCTTAACTCTCAAGAAACGTCTCCGGCGTGAGTTCATCAGGACCAATGATCCAATAATTGACAGACTGTACCGAAGAATATCAAATCGGGTGAGAAAAGTACTGGCCAACCTGAAAAGAGAAGCAACTGACGCGTTCCTCCGGAAAGCTACTGCCAATGAAAACTCAAAATTGGCACTCTGGAAGCTCACGAAGAGATTCAAAAGACAATTTTCTCCAAAGTTTCCAGTTCGTAACCCAGATGGCACTTGGGCAAAATCACCTCAGGACAGAGCTGAAGCGTTTGCCAAAAACCTGGTGGAAAGATTCCAGCCGTTCGAGATAGCATCGCCAAGACGAGTACAGTTGGTTGCTGAATACCTAGAAGCCCCATTGCAGATGACTCTTCCTGTAAAGCCTATTAAACTCAAGGAATTGGAAGATGATATCAAATCCTTTGCAACATCAAGGCTCCTGGTGAGGATCACATCGACAACCGCTCCATTAAGCTGATGCCCCACAGAGCTTTGTTATTCCCTGTACTGATTTTCAACTCTGCTCTTCGACTGGGACACTTCCCAAGCGCCTGGAAGAAGGCGAATATCATTATGCTCCATTAAAGTATGAAGCCAGCAGAGGAAGTAGAATCCTATCGCCCAATAAGCCTGCTTCCAGCATTTGGCAAATTACTTGAGAGGTGCATCCTGAGAAGATTGCTCGAGTCCCGAATGGTCCAGAAAGCTATTTCGAAGTTTCAGTTTGGTTTTAGACTCAGGCATGGCACACCTGAACAGCTACACCGCGTAGTAAACTTTATACTGGAAGGTTTCCATGGAAAGGAGTACGTCGTTGGAGCTTTTCTGGACATCCAGCAGGCTTTCGACAGAGTGTGGCATGAAGGACTTATGCACAAGCTTAAAAGGCTACTAAATCCTCAGCTCTTTTTGATAATAAAAAGCTTCCTCCACGAGCGATCCTTTAAAGTAGTACAGGACGGACTGTCCTCCCAAACAAAAAGAGTAAGAGCAGGTGTACCCCAGGGAAGTGTGCTAGGTCTAAAAAAATTTGAGAACTGGGCCCTACGCTGGAACATTGCAGTCAATCCGGAAAAGTGTGTTTCCGTGACGTACACCATGAGAAAAGACACATCACCTGGTGTGTTTCTGCATGGAGAGCTCCTCACACAATCGAACGCCCACAAATATCTCGGTGTCACTCTGGATAAGCGACTTACATTTCAACGCCATGTAACGGATGTAACTCGGCGGCTCAAAACAAAGGCGAACAGCATGGCTTGGCTCCTTAGGCCTGGAAACAAACTTTCAGTTTCCAACAAGGCCAAAATTTATAAGGTTGTCTTGGCTGCTATTTGGAAATATGGCATCCAAGTGTATGGCATCGCCGCAAAGTCGCACCTCAACAAAATTCGTGAGGCTCAGTCGCAAATCTTGCGTAAACTATCTGGAGCGGCTTGGTACATCCGCAACAAAGACATTGAACAAGAGCTGAAGGTACCAAGGATTGGCGATGTCATAAACAAACATGCAACCGCGTACGTAAATAAATTGGGAATCCACCCAAACCAGTTGGCTCGAAAACTCTTGATGAGGAGACGTGTATTGGGACTGAGGGCGAGAAGGAGGCTCCTGCGGATTCACCCAACAGATCTGCCGAGAAGATATATAAGTTAATTGATTAAATTAATTCATGCCTCTAGACTCCCTAATTAGGTTTAAGTATGTAAATATGTAAATACTCGATAGAAATTATGATACTCTGCAGATACAAGATTACTACAAATAGTAACAGTGGACTGCAATGTAAATAAATACAATTTATATTTAAAAAAAAAAAAATTAGATGTTAAGTTGGAGACCCTTGACGACTTCAGCAAGATGTACTTACTTTATATGCTAGTTGCGAGAGTAGCTCACAAATGTATGAACATAAGAATACATTGCTTGTGCTATTCTAGTTGTATGCGTTCAAAACCTAAAACAAACATACACGCTCTTACGATCGTAATAACCATGTAATTGTGATACAAAAGGTGAGAAACTCAAAAAAATCTATGTTTGTACAGACAAAGGGTTATACCCACAGAAACCATGACGTATTGTAATCAACTGAAACTAAGGGACCTTCTACTTCCTTCTTCAAACTTTTGTGTTTTTTTAAAAGAAAAGTTAATATTATAGAATTTTAAAAATTTTTATGTAAATGTGTTATCTTGTCCCTGGTATCTCCGTATCGGAAGCTTACACGAGGACGTGTAAATGTCAAAATGGCAGTTTCGTGGTGAAATTAACGGGTATGTTCGTGGTAACTTTTTATTTCTTTATATTGTCCTCTTTGATATTTTTCTCGTGCCTATTTTTTGTCCATGTGTAAGTGAAAGAAACAATAATCTATACAATGAAAATTTGACGAGATTTAATGTGACCAAGACTGTTGCTGAACGTAGTCACTTGTGCTGATTGGTTAAAGTGAGATAACCATACTGTTGTATGAGGAATAATGAAACTGAAACATTTGACCGAATCTGAAAAGACAGTAGTGTTTTTTGAGGAACCCAAACAGACACGAGGGAATTCGTTAATCACGCGTAGCCTAAAAAATTCATCATCAATGACCATAATATGGCAAACAACGTACTCCCCTTTTTTTAAATTGTTTTCTCTTGAATTTGAAAGTGAATTCCTTTAATTGTGAGAGTTAATTGTTAATCGTTTTATTGTGTGTCTTAAAATTATTAATTTTGTACAGGTATCCCTCGTATAACGCGGTTTCGATATAACGCCATTTGGAAAAAAATTAGGTTTCATTACAACGAGAAATTTTGGCTTATATAACGCGAAGGGGAAAATACATAATTATAAAATCTGGAATAATAACAATAAAGTTTTTAATAAACCTTTAATTTGTTTCAGTCTGTTTTTAAATTTTTGAATGTCCATATAATTATTTAAATTTTGTTTTTTGAATTTTGAAATATGTACATACATGTATGTATATGTATTATTATTCATATCTTGTGTTTTTAATTGTATAAGAAAGTCTGAATTTTTGTATTGAGTTGAAAAATATGTGCATCTGTCATTTATTATATATTTTATTTAAAAAAAAAACTATTGGAACAAAACCCCTCAATTTATATGAAAACTAATGTTTACATAACGCGGATTTACATAACGCGCAATTCGTCTGGAACGCAATTCTTTGATACTTTTGAAAGCGAAACTTGTTTTAACTTTTAAGTTGGACAGGCGTACTTACTAAATCCTTTTGTTCTATCATAACGTAAATCATCGGTGACCCGGCTCGGGCGCCAGTGAAAGATTTCATTTTAATTAAAACAAGTAAGGTAGCAGCAGTCGAGTTTCCCGATTGCAAAATACCCTGTACCCTTAGACATGCTTACAATTTATTTATTTAGTATCAATAAATAAATGAAACAATATTCTATTAGAAAAGAGGACAATAACAATATAAATTTGGTATGATTTTGGTTATGAAAATAAGTTTCGTGTGTCATAAAGCCATACACATTTCGCTGTCAACGTCGCAGTCGGCGTCGCGCAATGCGTGTTTTGCTGCGCTTCTGCTTCCCTTGCCATAGATTTTGCATGGGGCATAACTTCCGTGTTTCTTATCCGATTTGGTTCAAATTTAAAAATTAGATAGCTTTTATAAGCACCAACGCATATGCCGAATTGCATAGCATTAGGTTAATAAATGTGGGCGTGGCAGTTTTTTGCGGTTTGCGGGGGAACGGGGGGTGATATCAAAAAACAAACTTGTACTGCGTATGGTAATTACCTATCCAACGATATAGCACATGTCTGTAGCTCTTGTAGTTTCTGAGATCTAGGCGGTGATACGGACAGACGGACGGACGGACGGACGGACAGACGGACATGGCTATATCGACTCGGCTGTTGATGCTGATCAAGAATATATATACTTTATGGGGTCGGAGATGCTTCCTTCTGCCTGTTACATACATTTGCACCATATTATGATACCATTTTCACCCATTTTTTATGGGTACAGGGTATAACAAGAAAAAAATCTTTCATTGTAATGGTTTTTTAAACTGACACTTATAAAATGTTTTCCTTATCTACGCTGACCGCTGGTATTTTCTTATTTTAGCGGCAATAACTTATATATTCCCATACGGTAGATAATATAATTAATCAATACATATTCATCAATTTGGTCTGCGGAATTTATAATTTTTATGATATTATTATTGCTCAATCATTGAACATGTAGATATATTCAAATAAAAAACGAATTTAAATGGGATCGGACCAACAAACACCAATCTAATAAATAAAACAGCTTATGACCGATCCCTTCAAAACAACGGCACTGAAAAGGGTCACACAGCTATGTAAAATACCAACGCACAATTCCGCACATACTAATGCATTGAAGTCGGTGTGGTACACAAAGAATAGCACTATCCTGCAGTGGATTGGACGAGGCCACGGTAGCAGATGATCTCCACAGCTGCCTGGTCTCCCAATTTCAAGGCATTCTGCTGAAACCAGAGGACATCAAAGGACTACGTAAGATACGGGATGGGACTCAGATAGCCTGGGTCCTGATGAACGCGAATGATGCGATTGCGGTCTTAGAGAAGGGCACGGTAACCGTGGGGTGGTCAAGGTGTCGCATCATCCAGGACGTCCGGCCCACGAGATGCTACAAGTGCCTGGGCTACGGTCATCGAGCAACGACCTGCAAGGCGATCGATCGGTCAGACTGCTGCCTGTGATGCGGCGAACGAGGACACAACGCAAGGGAATGTGTTGCACCACCAAAGTGCCAATTATTGCAGCGACGAAATGGATAAAAACCACCCGACGGGCTGTTTCACGTGCCTGGTATACAGCCTTAAAGAAGCGAAGTCCCAGAAGCAAATTAAGCTGGAGCAAATTAAGATTGTTCAGCTCAATGTTAACCATTGCGCAGCTGCTCAGAGCCTCCTGGCTCAAACTGCGGCGGAGCGCAAGGTAGACATCATGCTTTTGAGCGAACCCTATTAACCTGTCCGTGGCAACTCCACAATGATATTAGACGAGACCCAAGTGTTGCAGCAACCTGCACATACAGGAATTGGCGGCCTCGCCGATGCGCGGAATAGCATATGCAAGAATAAAAGGAGTGCATTTTTACAGCTACTACGCCCCTCTAGCGACACCTCAGACCAGTTCGAGTAGATGCTGGAGGTGCTGGGCAGCCATGCGAGAGGGCGCGGCCCGAAGATCATAGCGGGCGACTTCAATGCATGGGCAGTAGAATGGGCCAGCAGGGTATCGAATCCCAGAGGCCGAGCAGTAATAAACACTATGCTTATGTTGGACCTGGTACTGCTGAACGACGGCTGCAAGCCAACGTTCAACAACGATAGGGGCTCGTCTTATATCGACATCACCTACATAAGCAGAGGGTTAGTGGCTAACGCGAGCTGGACGGCCCACGACGTTGTAACGCTGAGTGACCACGCACTGATTTCCTTCTGCATCCTACCGAAGGGCACGACTTGGAGGCGGCAGAGAAGATCAGTCGGGCAAGCCTGGGACTCGAGGCATACCACATCGACTCGTTTCGAATCTCAAATGGACACGCAGATTCAATGGCGGCCGACCTCATGAAGGTGCTTGAGGCAACGTGTGACGCAACCATGCCAAGAAGGAAAAGAGTGCAGCGCAAGCGCCCAGTGTACTGGTGGAGCGCCAACTTAAGCAAGCTACGCTCGGAATGCCTAAGGGCAAGGAGAAGGGCGCAACGAGCCAGAGGCAGCACTCAGCACGCAAAACTCATGGAGGCTTTTAGATGCAAACGCTCTGAGTTTAAGCACGGCATATTAGCTGCCAAGGCGCGGGCCTATAAGGAACTACTTGATACCGTGGATAGAGATCCCTGGGGACTTGCCTACAAACTCGTAGCTAACAAGCTAAGGAAGACAGAGGCAACTCCAACTGACCCTGATGTCCTGGCTAGCATTGTAGCAGAACTATTCCCAAGGCAGACCACTCCATGGCGGCCAACAGCAGTAGCTCAACCCCAGAGAGCAGCAACGGCCTAGGTACGCAGCAGCACGGCTTCCGGAAGGGCAAGAGCACCCTGGATGCACTTATGGCAGTGAGAAACATCGCCGAGAACGCTCTCGATGGTGATAGATGGCTGGTTTGCAGGAAGGAGTACAGCGCAAGTATCTCAGGATCGTCGTTGGAAGCTAATTCACGGATCGTGTCCTCTGGTTCGATACGGACGCTGGCCCGAGATGCTACCGTGTTTCTGCAGGGGTTTCACAAGAATCTGTGCTTAGACCGATCCTGTGAAACATTATGTATGATGGAATCCCGGGCATCAGGAGCTTAGGAGCTGAGCTACATTGCTTTTCGGACGATGTGGCAATAACTGCAGTGGCCAAAACAATAGCAGTCCTAGAAGAGAAGTGCAACACGACAATTACTATGGCCATCGACTGGCTAGAGAAAGCCGGCTTAACAATTGCGGCGCACAAGACCGAGGCTGTCCTATTAAGCAGCAGGAAGAAGGTGGAACGCCAATATGAAGCAACGCCACCAAGAAAGGCACTTACATGAAAGGAGCACGCGCGGTGGTACGGTCTATGGCCCTTAAGCTCATTAGAGGCTTCAGGACTATATCCTTAGACGCAGCACTAGCACTGGCAGGCTTGCCGAAAATCGACCTGGAGATAAAGGCTATTTGTCAGGTCCGAGAAGGTGCTACCCGGCTGGAAGCTCACGAGCGACTGATGGGAGAGTGGCAGAGTGGCAGAACTCATCCCCGATTTAACGGCGTGGGCCAATTGCTGCCACAAAAAACTGGACTACCACCTTACCCAGTTCCTCACGGATCATGGTTGCTTTCGGGCATACCTACTCCGGTTCCACCACGTAGAGGCAGCTCAATGCCTCTACTGCCCCGATGCTGAGGAAACATGCACTGCTCCAGGTTCACGGAGGAGAGGGTGCAGCTAAGGGCGCTGATCGGTGCCCCGCTCATTCCTAGTGGCTTAATGGCGGCCATGATGGAGAACAGCGACTCTTGGGAGCGGGGACATAACATCATCAGTGATATGATGAAGCGGGTCCGAGAGGCGAGATTGCCAACAGAGCTGAAGGCTAATACAGTCGACGTACACCTATATGGTGGCAGGAGAAAAAATACCCAGCGAAACCAGGGATGAAGGACGTGCGCCTCTTGGCCAATTAACAAGGAAGGGAGTACAACCAGGCTCCACATCCTGCTCACCGACGAAAAAACTTGACTTGCAGTCCCGGTGAGCTTGTAAAGGACGGAAGAGCATACGCAGAGCATGCCACCTATGGACGGTAGGTGGTATCTTTGGAAGATTTTAATTTTCGTACCGTAAGGCATAATAAAAAAAAAAAAGTCGGTGTGGTCATATATAGATAAATGGTTAATAACAACTCTGGTTAGTATATAGTGTATAACCGTAAGATTTTTGTATGTTTCTTCGGATGTAAAATCATATGAATAAACTCAGTTTTTAAACGAAAATCTTTATAATAACATACTTGTGTTGGCTGCTTCTAACAATGATGTTATATTTTTATTTCATACCGTTTTTATTAAGTATGGTTTTGAGAATATTCCATGTAATAATATTTTATGTTCAAAATAATTCATTTAAAAATTCATATGCAATTTGACATGTTTGCATTCTGCCGCTGCTTGTTGATTGTTGTGTGGCCAGGGCTCTCATGCCTTTTTTAGCTATTCAGGTCCTTTCGTGATGGTGTTGCCACACCAAGGTCGACAGGATTAAGCTCGCAACTGACATGCTGCCAAATCCATTCGACTGGGCCTTGGGAGATCTTGGCAACTCGCGTAACCCATGGTACTGGATGGACGTCTTTGACAGAATTTTAACCACAAGGGGATAAGAACTAGGAGATCGCGATCCTTTTGGAAGTCCCACCATTTGTTTTCAAAACAACTTGAATAGAGTTGATCCCAGCTGAGCTCTTGCAACCAGATTTATTGCATGAAAATCCGAACCTGCTGCAGAGGCAGTGCCATCCAAAACAGCAGAGTAATGACATAACTTCTCAGGCTTTGCAGCACTTGCTTGATTAAGACCAGCGACTTCAGCTTGACCGTTCGCATACGGAGGTTTGATCATATTCAACATTCGGCCTGAAACAAAGGTGGGTTCTGATCTGGAATCGATCAAAGCACGCGCCTTATAGCTTGCTCCACGATGATAGAGGTTTATAACTGCGTTTAATAATAAAACATTTTGAGTGCTGTATGCAAAGTAGTTCTGCAGATTTAGAGAAGTAGTAGACTGTAATGTTTTACAGGAAACGTTTGAAGTGGAGGAAACCCCAGAAACGTGAGTGTCACCACGGTAGAGCTGCGTGTCGTGACGTCGTCTGCATGTAAAGAAATTGTGGACACTCCTACTGTTCGAGACTTGGTGTTGCCTTGCGAAACAGTTGAAGCACAATTTTTGTTTTTTGATGTACGTACAGCGATCTTGAACGGAAATCTGGAAGAATTTAGTTCGAATCCAGATAGGATGGTTGGCTTTCAAACATAGCTGTGTTTAAACGGATATCATTGGATTAATATGTTGGCTCCTCTAAATTTCTTTGTTTATACAGTTTTTATTAATTAGTGTTCTTTCATGTAATATGCACTCATTTTATCTTTAAAAAAATTCATTTAAAAATTCGTATGCATTTTCACATATTTTTAATCTGTCGTTTATTGTTGATTGTACATACAGTACAATTATCGAATACTAATTGTCCTGTATTCTTATTAAATACCTCATCTTCAAAAATGTAGATTATATCAAAAGTGTTTTCTGTTACACGGGTATTTTAACTATTTTATGTAGAATTAAAGAAATAATCAGAATTTCGTTGGTATCAGTTAATATTTTTATGTTTAATAAATTTTGAGTTGAAAATACATTATCTCGTTAACTAAATTCATGCCTAATTCAATGTCTTCAATGTTTTCTGTAAATTATTGTAGATTAAAGTTTACAAAATTGAAGGGAATCAAAACTCTAGCACAGCTTCGATATTCTTCAGTATATCACAATAACTCACTAATGCAGTTTTCTTTGCGATTTTCTCCAGATTCGATGTCATAGCCCAAAAAAAGTATTTGCTGCTGCAAGAAACCACGTTGTTCGAGGTAATTTTAGGTTATTATTATCGGCTAACTACAAGACTTTCTTTGTTTTCTGTATATTCTTCAACATCATCTATGTTAGCAGCCTTTTATCCTCATTGATTAACTGATTGCAAAATCTTATAAATGCGGCTGGAGAGTTATAAAAACCAAACGGCGCTCTATTGAAAGTGTTCCGAGAAGGAATAGCATAACTTGACATCATCAGCATATTAATTTTTTTATTTATTTATTTTTTTCATTGTGAAAATTTTTATAATTTAAGTGAACATGTTTGCTGTTACCTATGTGGCAGCTTTACAGGTTGTACATAAAAATTTATTACTGAAAGGTATGTCAATACATACTAGACATCTAGTACATTACCAAATTACAATTACATTATTATACTGCAGGGTCTATTCAATAAGTATCGGGACTGCTTCGCTGTAGCCTCAACGAAGCGGGGGGTGGGGGATCTCCCGCCAATAAAGCGCGCCTTTTTTTAATCGATTACCTACATTCGTTTAGACAGGAGGTGAGATTTTGTGGAGCGAGATTTTGGGCGGCGTTCTGAGCCCTAAAATGGACAGTACTATTGAACAACGTTGCGCTGTGAAGTTTTGCTTTAAACTCGGAAAATCAGCGTCGGAGAGCCTTGAACTCATTTAACGGGCTTATGGAGATAATGGCATAAGCCGTACCAGAGTTTTCGAGTGGCACAAAATGTTCAAGGAAGGCCGGGAGCTCGTTGAAGACGAGCACCGCGTCGGACGCCCAACGACAGATCAAACAAATTTTCAGGTGCCCAAAGTGAGAAGAGTTTTAAACTCTGACAGGCGTTTAACCATTGCCCTTATCAGTGAGGAGAAGGGCATTTCTGTCGGAACTGTCTACACTATTGTAACTGAGGATCTTGCGATGAGGACAGGGTGCGCGAAGCTGGTCCGAAAAATCTTATCCGAGAGGCAACGTTGCCTCACCTCCCCTACAGACCAGACCTGGCTCCACCTGAATTTTTTTCTATTTCCGCGAATGAAAAGAGAGCTCAATGACATCGATTTGATTTCATAGAGACAGTTCAAGCGGCTGTGACACATAAGCATTCCGGAAAACGATTTCCAGAGAGCTTTTGACGAGTGGCAGACGCGCCAAATTAAGTGTATCAATGCAGGAGGTATTATATTGTTTTACGTTACAATTATTTTAGAAAAATCTGGAAGGAAGATCTTGTGGGCAATATTTGTTCAGTCTTCTTTTTCGTGGGGGTGGGTAAGACTTCTCGCCAGTGTATTAGGGTGGAGGCCAAGACGTCTTAAGTATCCTTCCGCGTGTGTCCTGCATACATCGCCTATCTTGGCAATGTTTAGATCCCTTTCAATGTCCTTTGTTCTCATGTACCAGGGCGCGATACAAATGGATCTGATTACCTTGCTTTGCGTAACTATTATTTTGTTCAGGTTTGATTTGCTTGTAATTCCTTATACTTTTATACCATACTTCCAAATTGGGCTCTAAATGGATTTATGGAGGCGAACTTTATTTGTCAACGAAATTTTGTTTCTCGGCGAAAGGAGCCATGACATTTTTGTATCCTTTGAAAGCACATCCTGTTTAATCTTTATTGTGTGCCTTTGGAAAGTTAATCCACTGTCAAAAATCACACCAAGGTATTTGTAGTGGGTCTTGTGTTGAAGTGTGGAGCCAAGCATTGTAATTTTAAGGCAATTTAAAGGCCCTTTGGCGAATGTTAAGCAAACACATTTGCTGCAATTAATTCCTATATTCCATTCCACAGCCCACTTTTCGAAAGCCGTTACGTAATTTTGTAGGCCCCTGGTTGCAGTACTCATTTCTTTACTCCTGACCATTACTATTATACTGTCTTCGTCTTCAACTTCCGTACAGCACCAGGACTCCGGCATGTCGGAAGTGTACAGCGAATACAGGGTCGGGCCTAGCACACTACCTTGGGGTACACCTGCCAAGATGGATCGCTGTGATGATTTTTCGCCATCAACAACCACACTAAATTTCCTTTCTGCAGAAAACTTTTAATAAGTATAAATAATTGCGGCGTCAAGATCGGTTTTAGCTTTGATAGAAGACCGTCATGCCAAACTCTGTCGAAAGCTTGTTGTATGTCCATAAATACTGCTGCTGTGTACATCTTGTTCTCCATTGCCTCTAAGGCAAAGTTGGTCACCCGGTGAAGCTGTTCTGGTGTGCCATGATTTTTTTGGAAACCGAACAGCTATTGAATAGCTTTGCTCACGCTACTAAGCTGAGGATGCGATCCAGTAATACCCTTTCCATCATTTTCCCCAGCACAGGTAAAAGACTAATGGGCCTATATTCCTCTACTTCAGTAGAATGCTTGCCAGGGTTTGGAATCATAGTTATGATTGCAGATTTCCACTTCCTTGGAAAGTATAGGTCCTACCCTGCAGATTTTTTAGCTTTGAGATTTTTTATCTGCGTTATTACTTCTCCCAACGTGACAGCATTTGTGGGGGGCCATTTGGAAAGGGATTATTTGCACCCTGCCTCTCGTTTCTGCCGAAGTGAGGTTGAAAGGCTTAAATCTATCCTCTAAGCTGTTTGCAAAGACGCCTGCTTCTCCTGGCTTGACACGCACCAACCACCAGTAGGATTCCTGATGGGAGCCTTTGAAATAACCTGTCTTTTAAAGCTGTTCGTCAGTTTCCACAACGAATAGTTGGTCAGGGTGCATTAGCCCGATGCATCAGGGCTTGCATTTTCCAGCATTTCATCAAACTGGTCCTGCTTGTTTTTCGCCAGAACTTTTCTTAGACGGTTAGACACCCTTTTGTAATTGTTGTGGGCACTGTTGTCTCCTGTTCTTGAAAATTCTCGTCTTGCTCTTTGTTTAAGTCATATGAGGTGTAAAGCATTTTGTGGACGCATATTGTGTCTATTCAGTATGGGTAAATTTCTACTTCTTGGGGCAGCAAGTGTCGCGGCCAACTGTATTTTGTCCATAAAGATTTCTACCGCATCTTCGATGTCTTCTGGATGGTTAATCTCAATTTTTAGATTAATGCTTCTGTCCAAGGTGTCTTTGAATTTTTTTACTGAAGATCCGGGTAATAGAATAGTTCTCTTTATGGTTTTGTATTGGGGAGTGTGGCTAAGTGTTGCTAGTACTGGCAAGTGGTCCGAAGACAGATCGTAGTTTGTTGCGATTGAAAATTTGTTTATTGCCACCCCCTTCATTATAAAGAAGCCCAAGGCTGTCGGGGTCAGTCTAATGTTAACATTAGACATTTTAGATGTTAGATGGTAGGCTCACCTGTAGCTAAAACTTGGCTAGAGCAATTAACGATGGCCTCATGTAGCCGTTTTCCTCGACTGCATTTCCTAAGGTTGCCCCACCATTGGTTCTTTGCATTGTAATCGCCTCCTCCTATACATTTAGGGCCAAATGCGATTAGTAGTTGGTCGAAGTCGTTTTTGGTGCAGGGCTCGTTATGAGGAAGAGGCAAAGAGGCTATTTTGAAAATACCACCATTCAATGGTACATCGAGGCTGGTTATATGGGAATCAGTACGCATTATTGGCTCATTTTGTCTGTGGCTGATTAGAGTTTTAATAAAGATTGCTGAGCCTCCCCTAGCGTTGTTACTTAGTATTGTTCATAGCCTTGAAGGTATACGTTTAGTCCCGGACGCATATAAGTCTCTGTAAGTTCTTCATTTTTCTGTACAACTGCTCTTGCGTTCCATAATCTGAGTTTTAACGTAGAGGCTATTTTTATTTAGCTATCAGTACTTGAACTATTTCTGGAAAAGCCTTTTTTGCTTCGATTGTTTCAGTGATTAGTCTAAATAAATAATCTAATCTATCGTTAATATCCTCGATACACTCTCTGCAGAGGGATATTTCTTGTTAGAGCTGTATTTCTCGCCACTTACAGTCGAATTTTGTTCAGGTGGAACACTGGAGATGTTTCGAGTACTGGTCCTTACCATATCTGCATACGAACATCCGTTTCTGACAGTCGGGGTGTTCGTTACTTCTGCGCGGCGGCTTTCAAACACTCCATTATTGTTGAGGTTGGGAGATCTAATTCCTGGCTTTAATTTTTTGTTTAGCTGCATTCTGACTTTGCAGCCTTTGAAACAGGCAGAATGATTCTCCATGCAGTTTGCGCATGTGTACTGTTTGTTAAGCTGGGCGTGAAATTTTTTTGAGTTGGTAGAATGCCGCCCCGATCAATTCTCACAAGTTGGCATTTTGAAGTAACAATTGCGCGTGTGACCAAAATTTTGGCAGTTGTAACATTGAGCTATGTTTTTGCTTCGAGTAGCCTTCAATCCCGTTATCCTGTGCCCTCCAATTCGATTCATTTTAAGTGAATCGGCCACATTGGAAGTTGACTTAAGGTTTACAAAAAAAAAATTTTGTCTTGTTTTTAAATTGATGGCTTCTTCGTCTTTGTTTTCATCAATTGGTATTTCTTGCCATCTAGGCTTCCTTGGCGAGTAGATATTTAAAACCACGAAGCCTTTATCTGTGAAACAGCGCTCAATTTCTTCCTTAGGAACTGTTGAGTGTAGGTTCTTCAGTAAGGTTTATCCTCACGGAGATGATGGTGACAGAACTCACATTCCAAGACAGTCAAACTACGGACCACATTTCTAAAGGCTGCATCTGACGTGTAGATTCGCGAAATTCCTGCTCTATCCGGAATCTCTCCGAAATCTCTCTGGATGGAGTGCTGATTTGGAGCTGGGCCTCGGTCTTCAGCCCCACCTCCAGCTTTGTTGTCTCCGATGGAGACTGGATAACAATGGTGCATGCCCATTCAGGGCCCACGGGAGTGACCGGTAGGCCAAATGCCATTGCCATCGAGGCGTTTATGCGGCTGAAAGGCGACCAGTGATCCAGGAGGGCTAATGTGGTGAACGTCTTGTCTCCCGTTTCTACCCGAACTGACGCCGTCGGGAGCATGCTCACGCTTCTCAATTGGGGGAGCGATGATAGTGAGACCCCAGAACGGGCAGGATTAGCGCCCATTGCCTATTTAGGCGTCGGCCGTTGACGTGAGGCCCTCTCTTTTTTTGCAGTTATTCACTCACAGGGTCCGTCTGCAGCAAGAGGTGGAGCAGGGGCTGTCCAAGGCCCCTGCACGGCAAGTGTCCGTGGACCAGCAACTTCCTCCAGAGTGTTGGTGGGCCAAGCAGTTCGGGCAATAATGGACCGCTAACATCACGCGGGATCTTTTCTCTGCGCTCAGTTGGTGGAAGCGATTGCATTAAGCCATTATTAAAAACTGTTTGTGAATGATAAAAACGAATGTTGGATATAATTATGAAGGATGATAAAATAACAGGACATGATGAACACATAGGCAGAGGATTTAGAACAAGCTAGAATTTAAGAGGAAGGAGCACCAGTTTGGCCACTGGTCCCCTAATTACACCTCTGCTAATGGGAAGGTCGACCACACGAACTAGGTCATATTTGCGTTAAAGAAGGATGATTGTCTTTGATGACAACCATATTGTTCGGCTGCCATTGATTCCGTTTATGCAGCTCCTTTAGGGGCTATACTGCTAAAAACTTACAAATACATATACATACCCTTTTGTAATAAGACACACTCCGCCGGTGTAATTTTGAATCTCGTCCAGCAAAGTCGACACCTGTTCGGAAAGAAGCGCGCCCTGAAATTGGAGCTTCTTTTTATAATGTGCGTAGACGCGACATGATAGCTTTTAGAAAGTTTTTTAACTTCGGCACGCAGAACTTGGATCGGATGAGCCGGATCATAAATTGATTCCCTCCATGCATCGAGATTTCATGAGTGAAGAGGAAGGAGGCGTGTGAAGTTGGCACCATATGGAAGAATAATCGAATGCCTTTCGTCGTGATTCTAGGACTCCGGCGCCTTCACACGAGCACATGCTCCGAGAATTAACTTTGAGTCAATGAACGGAGTAAGGTTAGCAAAGCTCTATTACTTAGAATCGAAGATCTTGTCTGATCGCAAAGCGAGTAATGAAGGCGGATACGGATCTTGTCTTTGGTGCGTTTTTCAGTGGGTCTGACTTTCAGGTAGGGTGAATACTTATCCACCCTAAAATGGTTTCTTGACCCAAAAAGGAACCACAAATATTAGGAAGGGAGCCGTTTAGGATAATGGAAGGAAGGATATCTGCGCCAATCAGCACATCAATCTGCGAACTCCTATAAAAGAGTGGATCAACCAGAAGGAGATCAAGAAGCCTGCTTAGGAAATTCGAAAAAATCGTATACGAAGGCAAGTTTCCTGCGAGTTGCTGCAGAACGAACGCTGAGGCTTCGATCTTGGTGCTAAGTTTGGAGGGAGAGGCAATATCGAAGTTACATAACTTTTCAGGTTTTGCAGCAATTGCCTGATAAAGGCCTGCGACTTGACCATAAAATTCTGGTGTGAAGGTTTGATCAGGATTCTGATCCGGAATCAATCAAAGCACGCTCGATATAGTTTCCTCCATGATGGCAGAGATTGATAGCTTCGGTTCCTAAGAAAAAACTTTGAGTGCTGGATGCAAAGTAGTTGATTTAGTAGTTGATTTAAAGGCTTGACTTCACTTAAAGGCTTTTTTTTTAAAAAGGAATTGAGTTTAGCCCAGGAAACAATATCTGTATTACCATGTTACTGTTCCCAAAGTGATAGGGTAAGTTTTGGCAACTTGGAAGAGCAGATGTAAACTAGAAGGCAATCCCAATTCTCAGTTTTCACTTTAGAAATTTCGAGCGCATTCAAGACGGAATAACATTCTTCAAACTTGAACAGCACGACTGCAATCGTGCTCACACGAAGCTAGCTGTGGGGACAGACAGAATTAATTTATATTTTCACTCTATTTATGTACGTATGTACTGTGAATTTATGTAATATAGCCCTCTGCAGACATCCCAAACTTTAAGAATTAGTTACAAGCGGCGCTCAAATAGCTGGCTTCGGTACGCACGGGTGCGCAAAGAGCTGCGCTAACCTGCAGCGGTCTGGACGAGGCTACGACGGCAGAGGATCTTTACAGTTCCCTGGTCTCCAAATTTCAGGAAATTCTCCTGAAGCCAGAGGATGTGAGAGTCCCTCGCAGGATGCGGAACATAACCCTCTGTGCTGATAAGCGCGAACGATGCGATTGCGGTCATCAAACGGGGTGTAGTAACCGTGGGATGGTCACGTTGCCCCATCGGCCAGGACATACGTCCAATAAAATGCTTCAGGTGCTTGGAATACGGCCACCGGGCTTCGAACTGCAAGTCAGTCGATCGCTTGGACTGCTGCCTACGATGCGGCAAGCATGGGCATAAGGCAAAGGGCTGCGTAGCGCCGCCAAAATGCTTGATCTGCAGCAGCGACGTGGACAAGCGACTTGGGACATCAGGAAACTGTATGAAGATATGTTGGCATACCAGATCGAACTCATAGAGACCATAAATGGACACGCGGAGACCATGGTGGCAGCGCTCATGGATATGCTCAAAGCAACGTGCAATGCAGTGATGCCGAGAAAAACGAATGCGAAACGGAAGCCCCCGATCTACTGGTAGAGTATATATATGTATGTCAGCAAAAAAGCGGCAATGACAGCTGCAGCCCTGGCAAGAATCATGCCCAACGTGGGAGGACCCAGATTGCCGGCTAAGAGGTTACAAAGGCAACGCTGCTTTACGCTGCCCCTATCTGGTGCTGTGCTACCAACAAAGTATCCTACTTGGAAAGCGCGCGTGCAGTATCACGGACAATGGCTCTCAGACTCATCAGAGGTTTTAGAACCATATCGGATGTCGCGGCGCACGCCCTTTCAGGCATTACACACATTGACCTGGAGATAAAGGGCCAATACCAAGCGCGAGAAGGGGCTACCCAGACAGAGATTCGGCAGTAGATTCGAGCAGTCTGGCAGAACAGGTGGCAAGAGTCGCAGCGAGGACGGTGGACTACCACATGACCCAGTTTCCCACGGGCTATGCGATTTAGACGCACAGACGCAGTGGAAACAGCAGAACACATTCTTCTGCACTCGGAGGGGCACCTCTCAGCCCGAGAGGCTTGATTTCCGCTATGGGAGGGGAGGGGACACACGAGATCATCGTCAATATGATGAAGCGTGTCCGCACGGACGAGATGGCCAACAGGAATGATGGATGAGGAGCACTCCCGTGTGGTGGCGGGGCAAGATTTCCACCACACCGCGCTAGGCGTGCCGTAAAACGCGGCTAAAGGGTCAAGGAAGGAGCGTAACGCTGCAGTACAACGCATATGGAGAGGGAGTGCGATTAGGTATCACATCCTGCTCGCCGATAAAATACCTTGACTGTCGGACCCGGTAAGCACAACAAGTACTGGAGAGAGAATGGAGGTTTTTGTTCAGTACGTAGGGATAACTCTACTTGGAGGGTTATGAATCGTGCATGCCATCTACGGCGGTAGGTGGTCCGTTTACCCTTGGTAAGCCAGTAGTCGTTTTCATTAGCTTTACTCCCTCGTCGTCGCAATATTTTACAAAGTCTTCCGATGTAAATGCCGAGCCTCTATCCGAAATAATGAATGCTGGGTTGCCAAAGATAACACTTTGGTTGCTGAGCTTCACAATCACCTCCTTTGCTGTGGTTGACTTCGTTGGAGAGAGACAGCAAAATTTCGTAAAAGAATCGATTACTGAAAAAATGTGACTCAAGCGGAGCCAAAATGTCTTTTTTTCGGGAGCGGGTATAGTAGTCCTCCTTGTATGCCTCGTTTGCGATCCGGTAGAATGCATGGAATACAGCACTCGATATATTTTTTAATCTTGTCTTCAACATGTTGTATAAAAAATTCTCAGCAAATTACTACAACTTACTTGTCTTCTTAGCAGCAAAATTACCTCTGCTATTGGCACTGCTTATGATTCGCTTTTGCATTTCGTTTGGCACTACTACTAGCTCATCGTCAGCTACCTCATCGTATGCATTATTTTTATCGCTTTAAACTTTGTGATGGCTCTTATCTTTTCGTCGCGTACTGCTTTTTAAAGCAGTACTTATGGAATCTTCTCTTATAAGCATCACTGGATACCGGCTGAGAGCATCTACATACTTAAATCTCACGCCAGATTGATGTTCAACTAGATAGGTTTATTCCTGTAGACGAGCCACCCTAGTGAATAAACTTTGTTTTTCTAAAGTTTTAATAAAAGCGTTACAAATATACTCTGAAGTTAGTCAAAGCTTGGTTGGCTGCCAATGTTTCTAACTCATAGCTGTTGTATTTACGCTGTGCATCTGTGCTCTTTTTTGACATAAAATACACAGGATGCAGTTGACCGTCGTCGACGTTCATCTGTAATAAAACTGCTCCGGATTCATCAGTAGACGCATCTGTCTGCACTTCCGTCTAGTAATTCAGATTATAAATACTTAAAACAGGATTTTCAGTTAGTAACTTCTACAAAATGTTAACTACATTCTCTTCGTCTAAATCAAATCTAAATTTAGCATTTTTTTTGTCAACTCAGTTAAAGGTCTAGCTATGCCTGCGTAAATTGGTATAAACTTTAATAATAGCTTGTGACATCTTGAACTTGGATACAGCTTCGATTTTTTCAGGTGAGGGGTAAATTTTGCTATTTTCTACAACATGGCTCAGAAATTGAATGCGCGTCTTTAGAAAATTAAATTTTTTTAAATTGAGCCGCAGACCATATTCTTTTCTATTCGTCCCAATATCTTCCTTTAAGTGTTGTACAGCGTATTGATCGGTCTTAGTGGGGATAATTATATCATCTACATAGGGCAATGCAAATATCGCATTGACGTGGAGCTGAAAGAGATTGGCGAATTTGAAAATCCAAAGGGTACTTTCAAATACTGATATTGGCCTCGATGTATCACAATATTTTTTGCTCGATTCAGCAACTGGTACATAGAAAAATTCGTTTTTCAAATCGATTGTACTATTGTACGATTGTCATTGATCTTTGATCTTCAACCCCGACGGACGTGTTTTTAACAAAGCTCCAGTTAATATTGAAGTCTAAGTGCAAAATTCAAGCCCAAGTGAAACCATTAAATAAAAGCGAAAAGACGCTAATACATATTTATATGTGTTTTAAAAACCCTTTATACTCCTGTGAATAAAATAAACAAAAACAAGTGAAAACAATAAACTAAACAAAATATGAGCGCACCCGGCGCTCAAAATCAGAAGCGAGAGCTTCAAGCAAAACAAAACAAAAACAACTCCTACATCTCACTCACCCACATATCAAATCACACAAACAATTATCAAAACTTGCACCCGCAGAGTGATGAAAGAGCGCGATCTTGCTCTCCAGCATTGGAGAGACCCAACAATTACTCTCAGCTACGAAGACCAGAATGCGCGCCAAATTTACCCGCGCGTATACCAACAACAACTTCCGCGATACAAATGAACACATACTCAACTCCCCCGCTCACAGCAGGTACGCTCTCAACTCTCCCACTCTCAACTCTTCCGCTCTCAACAACCTCAGACACAAATACCACAACTACAGCAACTATAGCAACAACAACCACAGTTTGCTATGCTTCAATGCCGATACGCTCTTCCTCAGCGAATACTAAAACACCCACAACCTCAATACCCACTCCAACAACAATAAACAAAACTCAATCCTCTCTCCCAAACAAACAAAACTTAAAACGTCACCGAGAAAACCAGTCTCCAAACGGTTCCAAAGATCTTTTAAATGGCAACAAGAAACAGAAGAATAAAACTCAAACCGCTACTCAATAAACACTCAAAGAGTACTGGCTAGCCGAGCCAAACTCAAGCAACCGCTTTGAGTTACTAGCACAAGATGATGAAGACGAAAACCAAACTGACAATGGGACAAATGCAACGATAAATACGCAAATGCAAATTGAGCACAAAAAAGCAAAACCCCCCCCCCATATATGTTCAAAATGTTGAAAACATTTACGCACTAACTACTGCTTTAAATTCATTAAAAGAAACACGATATGAACTTAAAGCACTGTCAACTAATGAAATAAAAATACAGCCACTAGAAACTACTCACTACCACAACATATTAGGACTATTAAAAGATAAATCGACCAAATACTACACCTTCAGACCAAAAGACCAGAGAGGATTTAAGGTAATCCTTCGTAATGTCCATCACGCTACAGACAAAGACGATATTATAAATAAACTAGCTCAGCAAGGGCATGAAGTTATAAATTTACACAATATCCAGCGCTACGACTCCAAACAACCATTGCCTCTATTCTCTATTGAACTTAAAATGAAAGAAAATAATAAAGACATCTATAAAATTGAGCACCTTCTTCACTGCAAAGTAATTTTCGAGCCACCGCGACCAAAGCGAACACTTCCCCAATGTACAAACTGCCAAAAATATGGACATACCAAAAACTACTGCACCAAAGACCCAACTTGTGTAAAGTGCGCTGGAAAACACAGCTCCTCATCGTGTACTATAAATACAAGATCGGACCGAACAAGTATTAAATGTGCATTATGCAGTGAAAACCACACTGCAAACTATAAAGGTTGTATGGTTTACAAAGCACTGCAAATCCAAAAATACCCACCTCTCCGGAAGAAAGAAATACCGGTAACAGAAACAAATCATCAAACGACACAATACAGTACAACAAATAACGTAGCAATCTTAAAGACGCCAGCTATATCCTATGCCGAAGTCTTAAATAGAAACCAAGTAACTAGCCATCAAACCAACTCAGCAATCCAAACTGCTAGTGTACCTGATATACAGCCTGCTCCAACTCAATTAAGCCAAACCGTACAAAATGATTTTGACGAACTAAAACAATTGATGAAACAATTAATAGCCCAAAAGACAAATATGATGAACATTGTCACGCTTCTAGTATCTAAACTTGACAAATAAACACCTAACAATCGCCATCTGGAATGCTAACGGACTTTCACGCCATTTACTTGAACTAAAAACATTCTTAAATGAAAAGCTAATTGACGTCATGCTCATTTCTGAAACTCACTCAACTGAGAAAACCTATATAAACATACCTGACTATAATATATTCTCTACTAATCACCCGGACGGTAAGGCCCATGGTGGTACTGCAGTAATAATTAAAAAAAGCATAAAGTGCATAGAGCTCGATGGATTCAAAAAGGACTACATACAGGCTACTACTATATCGACCTCAGACACAACGGGTCCAATAAATATATCTGCAGTTTATTACCCACCTAAATTTAACAATACAAAAGACCAATACCTCGATTTTCTAAAATCACTGGGAAATCGGTATTTGGCAGGAGGTGACTATAATGCCAAACACATAACATGGGGGTCCAGACTTACCACTGCAAAGGGAAGACAACTGTATGAAGCAGTAAGAAGCAATAATAGCCGTGCCCTAAGCACAGGCGAGCCGACTTACTGGCCAACTGACACAAACAAACTACCGGATTTAATTGACTTCTGCATAACAAGAAATATAACTTGCGATAACCTAACAATAAAATCATGCCTAGACCTCTCCTCCGACCATTCCCCAATATTAATTACGTTACATGGTGGGGTAGAAGAAAACAACAATGATCCCCCTTTATTTAACCACAAAACAAACTGGAATATGTTTCGCGAGATTTTGGAGCAGAACATGGAAATAAATATCTCTCTAAAGACAAACAACGAACTGGACTCCGCAATAGCATATTTAAATGACAACATCATATATGCAGCAACGCAAGCGACACCATCTATAAACTCCCGCCTTTATTAAAGACAAAATCAGAAAAAAGCGTAACCTTAGGAAGATATGGCAAACGACTAGGCATCCAGAAGATAAAAACAAACTTAATAGAGCAACAGACGAGCTCAAGAGAATTCTCAGGGCAGACAAAGATAACCGGCTACAATACTACCTTAGCAACCTCGGAACCTCCTTATCTACTAATTATTCCCTGTGGAAAGCGACCAAAAAATTGACGAACTCAACTATACACAAGCCGCCTATAAAAAGAAACACCAACACATGGGCGAGATCTAACAAAGAAAAAGCAGACACTCTTGCTGAACACTTTAAAACATCATTTACCAATGACATGGACAACGGCAACGCTGAGCTTCCAACACAAATCACCAACCCAAATTGTGCAATTAAAACTATAACAAAGGCAGAAATTAAATCTCACATAAAACAAATTGAAAACAAGAAAGCCCCCGGATATGACTTAATCGGAGGAAAAATTCTGAAAGAACTACCAGACGCTATAATCACCTATATTAGAAACCTGTTTAACGGAATCATTCGACTACAATACTTTCCCAAATTAAAGCAATTCCAAAACCAAATAAAAACGCCAATACTGTAAGTTCGTACAGACCAATCACTTTATTACCTGTCCTCTCAAAAGTATTTGAAAAAGTCCTATTAAATAGAATTGAGCCAACCCTGACACAAAAAAATATAATACCTCCGCACCAATTCGGCTTTCGGAAGCAGCACTCGACCGTCCAACAGGTCCATCGAGTAATTAATAAAATAACAGAGGATTTTGACAAAAAGAAGTTTTGCTATGCTGTGTACCTGGACATTGCTAAAGCATTTGACAAAGTATGGCACAAAGGACTGCTGCATAAGCTAAGAAATATACTACCAGACAACTTATATACCATCCTACAAAGCTATATAACGGACAGATATTTCTATATCAAATATGACAATGAATGCTCAGACGTTATGCCAGTGACAGCGGGTGTTCCCCAAGGTAGTGTGCTTGGACCCATCTTATACCTGATTTACACCTCCGATATTCCAGCGCCAACTATCCCTGGATCAATGATTGCTACGTTCGCAGATGATACTGTATTAATGTCGTCAAGCGCGTGTGAAAAAACAGCTGCAAGTACCTTACAACAAATCATGACACAAACAGTATCCTGGTTCGAGAGATGGGGCATCGAGATAAATAAAGACAAAACTCAACAAGTAATATATACAAAACGACAACCCAAAAACCTCGCTATTAAAATCAACGACAATCAAATATTGCTACGCCCATATGCCAAGTACCTTGGACTAACCATTGACGCAAAACTGACATGGAAGCAGCACATCCTAAACAAACGAAATGAAATAAAAAACAAATTTCGACAACTTAACTGGCTAATAGGAAAACACTCAAAACTAAAATTACATTACAAAATCGCAATATACAAGGCGATAATAAAACCAATATGGACGTATGGAATAGAAATCTGGGGAACTGCCAGTAAATCTCACTTACAGCAAATTCAACGAACACAATCGAAAATGCTCAGAACAATGACAAATACCGAATGGTATATTAGAAATGAAGATATCCATAAAGACTTAAACATAGAGACAGTCAACGAAACTATTAAAAAAAGCAGCAAAAAACACACAAATTAACTACTAAACCACCAAAACCCAAACCTGAGACAAATACCGATGAGAGAGCTGGAACCGAGAAGATTAAAACGAAAAACTCCAACAGAATTAAATTATTAGTAATTATTAGTAAACTATTAAAGTATTAGCGTATCCTTGCAATGGGAAGGGCCGCTACCTTTTTTTTTCCATTCTTCAACCATTACTCATTGTTATTCTTTAAAAAAACAGAATGTAATTTAAAGGAAATTAATAAAAAAAAAAAAAAAAAAAAAAAAAATCGATTGTACTGAATATTTTTGCCTCTTGCAGACAATCCAACTGATCCTCAATGAGCGGTAATGGGAAATGGTCTTTTACAGTTACTTTATTTATTCTGTGATAATCTACACACAGCCTTGCAGAACCGCCGTGCTTTTTTACGAGTACTATGGGACTTGTTAACTCGGATGTTGACCCTTCAATTATGTCATTCTCAAGCCACTCTTTAATCTGTTCATCAACAATACGCGCTTTCGTAAAAGCCAGTCTGCGTGGACGTGAACAAATGTTTAGAATATTTTGTTCGTTATTAATTTTATTTTCTCGCACTTGTAAGCCATTACAATTAAAAATTATCTCTGCGTGTAAACATATCTGTTCTCCGTTAATTATATGCATATCAAGAAAATTGATTGAAACTAAAATTGAAATAAAAATCTAACATATAATCCTCGTCATCAATCAGAATTATTTGTTTAAATCGCTCGCAAATAACAGTTGACCGTTTCTTGCAGTCACCAAATAACAGTTTTTTGCGCACCACTTGCGCAAAAAGTCAGACAAGAGCCGTTCACCAGTGTCTCTTGAACGAACGGTCTGTGCTCAACCAAAAACCAATGTCGTGTTTCCCCTTTGTTTTACTCATTCACTGACCGTTTTGCAACGAGCGAAGAAAATAGAAGTCTTTTGCATTTGTATAAGTGTATGTATATATGCGAATGATCAGTCTACTTGTATATAAATCAGAGCTCGCAAATAACAGTTGACCGTTTCTAGTTTTGCGGTCTGCTCTCTATCACAGCCGAAAAACACGATGCACGTGTGCTCTTGCTCTGAACAGAACTTTTCGTTTCTCTTTGTTTTGGTTTTCGGTTAACTGCTCTCAGTTGCATGGTTCTTGATATGCTCACTCAACAACAACTCAGAGAGAGCGATCCAACTAAACGCTCGCTCACTGAGGGTCAGCAGATGAGCGAAAAAACAAAAGGCTCATCGTAAACGGTCTTTTGATTTCAGTGCCTTTTAAACAAAGTTTAACAACAATTTTAACATATTTATTAGATGTAAACATTAGATTTATTACTTATTCAGCATTAAGCTTTACAACTAGTAGCGAATTAATATTTTCTGCACTTAAAGAGCTTCGTCGCTCGCCTAAAATGTAATAAAGCGCTGAAAAGGCCCTCTCAACAGACACCTGAGTCGCCGGTGTAGCCAGTACAACATGTGCGAGCGCATTCAGGTTTGGCGACTGCAGCTTAATGTCAGTAAAATATTGCAAAATGTTCGCATTTAGTGGCAAACGTCCATGTATAAGGTCGGAATTTTCTATGCCAGCATAGATTTGGACCAGTTTTTTAGATGCAGGCTCTTCTTTAGTTTCGGAGATTGTCTGTACGCCATCCAAATAGGCGGAAAACAGAGACTCTTCTTTGTCAGCACATTCATCACCGTCGGATGTAAGCTCCTTCTTCTGGTCTCGGATATAAACCTCGCCTGATGGCGCACCTTGTGTTGAGGAATGCATCTAAATAAAAACTAAATTAGAACATGTTTTTTGCAATGTTAGTTTAGTTTAGTACTTTGTTAAAACATTTAATAGCAATTAACAACAATAAAACAGGACATTAACTTCAAACACACGTAGCCTTACTTGTTTTAGCTCAAATAAACGATATGCTATTTTTTTTAGATTTAGCTTTGCTAAGCATTTTTGCTGGTCATTTAAGATGCAATTGACGCGTGGATCAATGTAGATTGTAGCTAACATCGCATCATTTTCAAGTAACTTACATTCTCGAATTTTGATCTGTCCTAGTAATATTTTTTAATATAATTTTTGCTGTTCTCGCACTTTAGCTTAGGCTCCATCCATATTATAAAGAATTCGCTGTATACTAATTTTTTAGTCTGCAACTTTAAAGTCGCTTCGTATGTGTCCTTGAACGTCTGCTCAGGTTGAATATTTTAAAAAAATTTTTAAAATATTAAAAAATTTAAGTTTTCACTTACCTATTCGTTTCTGTACGCAATAATTTAAAAATTGTGCGACATGATGAAACTTTTTCGCTGAACTCATCAAGCGCAAGCGAAGTGAGTGCGCAGCACTCCTAACAAGGTGAATATTCGCCAGCTGTATGGTATCAAGTTTTTCCATCACATTTTCACCGTTAATGTCATCGTGTGTGTCATCGTCAAAATGAGACTCCGAATCATCATTTAATATTTGAATGGATTTTGTCATGTTTTTTCCATTATCTGATGTAATGCTGCGGTTATAGTTTAAGGTTTTCAATAACAGTCATTTAAAACATATTTTGAAATTAAGATTTTACCTGAAGACTTGATCGAGGGTTATTCCGTAGTCATTTATGATCTCCATAACTTTTTCTTTAATGTACATTCCAGTTTGCGAATGACGAAGCTGTATCATGCCTAAAGTTTTGATGACGATCTCAGCTTTAGACATAGTAGATTGTATCATTTGTAAATTCACGCCCAAAATAGCCTTATCCATTCTTGTAGCAACATATATTTTCAGTGATACAAGCTTTTCCTTTACAAGCGCTTTTATATTTTTTTTAATGGTCTGCACTTTGACAGTCACATATTCCATAACATTTCGAGAAGTTATGGGATTCATCGAAAGCGCGTTATAAATTGGGTTTAATATCTGTCGAAACCCTTCGCTATCCAGAAATAAAAAAAGGCTTTCCATAGGTGGTCATAATCTTTATAATCAAAGAGATGATTGATTCTTCACTGGTTTCATATGCAATTTTTCTTTTTTCATATTCTGTTGAATTACGTCGTCGTCAATCTCGAATTCTTTAAATAGATCCGTATGTTTTGCAATTAAATGCAAATTTAAATTTGTTACGTCAGAGCCTGCTAACTTCACACCGCAAACATTGCACTTAGATTTATTGTCTTCTGATGTAAATTGAAAAAAAGTGCACTTTTTTGTTGTGATCGCGACCGATTTTTTGCACAAAAAATTAAAACACTCTAAACGCACCGAATCCACAAAAGCAAATGTGATTTATAATATAAAAATAAATATAAGAATATAATATATTATTCACCACATGCCCTTCTTCACCACAGTTAAAGCATTGCATCACTTTTTCCGCGTCTTTGCGCGGAATTTTTTCTGTTTTTTTCTTTCCCACTGTTCTCCTCTCGCTTCTACATTTGTCTTTCTACTTGTCTTTCTCACTCTGATTTTCCTTTCCAATCATTATTTGAAAACACTTTAGTTTTTCTTTAAATTGACTCATATTTTTCCTCCCATATAATATTGTTTTGCTAACACTTTTTTCGTCGATTCCGTCAAATAATTGAAAACACACTCGTTGTTGCCACGTTTCGATTGCGTTTGAGTTGCTCGTGAACTAGCTTGCTGCTTACACTCGATTTACGAGTTTAAGCCTCGCTCGCTCAACACAAACAATTTTGTAATTCCCTTTAGTGCCGGCATATGTAAAATAATATGTAATGCATATGTAATAAAATATGTATATGCATATTTACATGTAACGAACAAAACCAGCCGCCGCTACGGGCGGAGCAAAAAAATAAATGGAGATCGATAGAAAAAAATCAACAACCAATATTGTTGCATTTACCGCTGTTATGTAATATTCCTCTGTAGGGGCGTCTCTTTCGATTTACCTTTATTATTGGCGTTTTGTGTGTCTGTAATAAGACAAGTGCTTAGAGTTGATCACAGAGGCACCCTAAGGAAAGAGGATGGGGTTATTGGTCTAATTATGTTTAGAGGTTGTTTGTGGTGGCTTCATTTTTTTTTAAATAAAACAAGTTAGCGCTTTCAGCCACGATTGCGGTAATTGCCCAAGAAGTAGGAACCTTTTCAAAATTTCTTATAGCTTGTTCATGACTGTAATACCTACGTGCTGGATTTGTGTGTGAATTATACCAGCTTGATCAGTTTATTTTAATGATTTGAAACTAAGGATAGCCAAGTGAAAATATTTTGGAAATATATATAGTTCGGTGCTTTCTAACTTGGAATGTGTAAACATTTAGACTGTTAACTGGAAAGTGGGTATCTAGTAGTATACCTAGAGACTTCCCACTTATGTTGGTCCAGGTGCCGGCTGCCTTTTTAAGGTAGAGTAAGGTGTTGGCTGATTGTGAGAGGATTTTTCTGAGCCTTGCTGACCTTACTGTGCTTTCAATTTATACTTTTTTTAATTTACTTGTTTAGATAGCTACAGTTCTTTTATAGAAAATCCAGAGAGCCTCTTCGAAGTCTTATTGACCCAGGTACGGCATATTCTAAATCTAAACTGTTGGGGCAACTGTATGGGGCAACTGTATGGGGCACCCGACGCGTCGACCTTTTCCTGTTTCCTCCTTGTTGGAGTCCGAACTTTAAACCTTTATGGCCAGTGAACTAAGTCTGAAATTTACCTACCCGTTAGCAATCTTTATTGGGTTCCTAAAAGAGTTTCCTAAAAGTATGAAGACCGCCATCATAGGTAACGGTCGCCTTGTTTTGACCTCCGTGGACTTCAGAGGTTGCTTGGCGACTTCTTTGTTAACTTTGGGGAGAATAGACTGAGCTCCTTCTAGGTTCAATTCTAGGTGGTCGAAACCGCTACTTCGCGGAAGCCACTTAGCTGTCAAAAGATGTTTATTTTTAAGGACAAACTATCGAGGAGAGACCTGCAATTGGACCCATCCTTTTATTCACTGCTGCCCAAAGATTTTTCTTTTTTTTCATACTACCAAACGCATCTCTAACAAAATCCTCAAATTTTTCAACTACCCTTCGCCACTGTTCGCTTATTCTCTTGTTGTCTCTTCTTCACTTCTCTGCACTGCTCTTTCTGTACATGCATGCTTTAGATTTCAATACCAACAATTTGTGCCTAGGTTAAGTGCATGCATGTGCATGATCCTTGGATAAATTTATAAAAACAATATAGTTCTTCTAAATAAGGTCTTTATTAATTAAAATCCAATTAGCTTGTCCTAACATGCTGTGAATGCTTCGCAGAATATATGGTGGAACGCAACGCTTCCAGCGCTTGCTTTTCCGGAACTAGCATTATAATACCATTTGTGCTAATGATGTTAACAATTTCGATCTTATGACCATGCATATATTTTTTTATATTCTATTGTTTTACAATTTTACGGAATTCCGTATGTGAACTTAGGACTACAGTGGACTACAATTTCTAGCTCATCTATTTGGAATGTTAAATGTTAGCCGTGTTAGTAGATGCTGCCTGTCTACATTACCATTAATAAGGTTATGGAAAAATACGACCCCCAGCATCTTTCTACGATTGGTAAGGGAAGTTAAATTAATTAGAAGGAGTCTTTTAAAATAAGATGGGAGGTGAAGATTTGCATATAAGTTGAGTCCCCTAAAAGCAAACATCAAGAAATTCTTTTGAACGGATTCAATGCGATCTTGTCGAACCCCATGACCCGTACTCCAGAATTGGACGTACTAAAGGTACGTATAAGGTTTTAGTAATATAAATGTCATTGAATGTCTTACACCGCCTTTTAATAAAGCCAAGCACGCCCTTGGCTTTATTAACCATCGTAGAAATATGGTCAGAAAATTTATGTTTGAAGTCTAATAGGACACCAAGATCGTTAATCTTTCTAAGGATATCCCATAGAGAACAATTTGGAAAACAATTCCTTTTATTTAAACCGGAAAATATTAAATTCGACGCAAAAAACTCAGGTTTAGCCCACAATTGTGGCACAAACTGTGAACAGCAAGCCCTAAATCCACCATTAGTAACAAAAACACTCAAGCTGAACAGCGGCCGCGATGGATACAAATGCAAAAACCAGGATGCCCGCTTCTACCGAGCGCTCACTCAGCCTCGGTGAGCTTTTCAACATAGCACTGAACCAAGACTCTGTGCCGATGCCGGAATCCATAGACGCCGACACTATCAAGCCAGCGCCTCAGCGGATGCAAGTCATTAAGCGGAAGGCATGTGGGCCTCCACTGAATGCCAAGAAGAAGGCAATTCTTGATACCAAGATTCCTGTTCCCACCTACAGCGGCAGCTCAAACCGCTTTGGGTTGCTTGCGCAAACTGAGGATCTGATTGAGCAGCCCAGTACCAGCCATCAAGCAGCTATTGCTGCTGCCAAACGTAATGAAGCCACATCTGGCATTATCAGGGCAACTTCCAAGGCGCAACCTAAACCCCCTCCAATAGTTTTGGAAGGCGTTGAAAGCGCACCCTCACTGATCTGAACAAGGTCTCTGCCAAGTCATCGATGGGCGGAGTTCTGAGGCTCTACGCGGCAGACACTCGAGACCGAAAAGCTTGAGTTTCACTGTTACCAGCTCAAGGAGGACAGGACATACCGAGTCTGCGTTAAAGGACTCCACCAAATTACGCTCCATCATCAAATCATTGATGAACTGAAAAGTCTCGGTCACAAGGTGTTAGACGTTCATACACCAAAAAGGCGAAACGAGCCAGGTGCTCCTGCTGCCAATCCCATAAACATGTTCTTTTTGAATATCGCTGCTGCGACGAACAACAAGGATATCCTGGCTCTTAAGGGCTTATGCCACATGAGAGTTGTCATCGAGCCCCTTCGCAAGCGAAATACGACAACCCAATGCCATCGATGCCAGCAATTTGGTCACACGGCCAAATACTGCCGTAAGGCGCACATCTGCCTCAAATGCGCCGGCGAACATCCTGCCAAAGACTGTACGCGACCACGAAGCGAGCCATGCACTTGCTATAGCTGTGGTGAACAGCACCCAGCGAATTATTCCGGATGCTCCAAACTCCAGGCATTCCATCAGCGCTCTAGGCCAAAAAGAGGTGTGGGCGGAAGAAGCGAAGTCAACAATCGACCTATGTCCCATGTTCCTACTGGATGTATGCCGATTGCACCTCTCCGAAGCGGAGTCTCCTACGCAGATGTAGCTAAAGCCTGGATGGGCCCCAAGCAGGATCAGCAACAGGTGCCAAAGCCCTTCCAACAGCAACCTGAGACCAGAAAGCACAGCCGGCAAAGGAGTCGGTCAAGAGGCGGACATCAGCCCCCTTTGGACAATAACACTTTTAGCATCCTGCAGACGCTAAACGAAAGCATGAACGCTCTGCGCTCCCTTCAGGAACAGCAGATTGAACAAACGAGGATGATGCTACTACAGCAAGGGCAGATGATCCATCTGCTCACTGCTATACACGCGCAGAAAGCGACAAAATGAAGCCGCTGCGCAGTATTAGTAGTACGGCGTCTCCGCGAAACTGCCCGAAGTTGAATGCTTTGAACGGCGCTACGAGATTGATGTTTTGCTTATCAGTGAAACACATTGCAAAGATGTAGTCAAGCCCAAGCTGTATGGTTACGAGGCCTATACTGCAAACGACCTGGGTGAGGGTAACGCTAAAGGTGGATCAGCGATTATGATCAAATCAAGTTTGGTTCATTTTCCTCTTCCTTCAGTAGCCACTGATAGGGTGCAACTTGCGTCTGCAACTATAGAGGCTGGGGACGGCATAATAAACTTCGGCGCGGTCTACTGCCCACCGAGGTTCGTTTGGACCACAGACAACTTCAAATCCATATTGGAGCAATAACAGCATAAATTCATTGTAGCAGGCGACTGGAATGCGTCCCACTTGCTTTGGGGAGCAGGGATGCGTAACCAAAGTGGTCATGCCCTGGCAAATCTAATCTTCAACTTAGATGTAAACTCGCTAGCAACAGATGGCCCCACAAGGTTCCCTTATGGCAGTAGAGGGTCTCCAGGGTACATCGATTTTGAGCTGACAAGAGGTATCCTGGGTTTACACTCAGATATCCGGTCGGTTGCCGAGCTCAGCTCTGACCACTTACCTCTCATCATCACTCTGGACACAACAGCTACAGCCTATCCCAAAGTCGAGCGGCTTATCAGCAGGCGCACTAACATGGAACGTTTTCAAGAGCACCTCGAGTCGTCACTGAACCTTGACATGGCACTGAACTCCGAGCGGGACATTGAAGTTGCAATCGACTCTCTCACCCACAACATCCAAGTAGCAGGTAGATTGGCCACTCACACCCCAGGACTGAGACCCGCAACAGCCAGAATACCGGTCCCCAGAGAGATTGTGATGCTCATTGCAGAGAAGAGGCGTTTACGCTCCAGATGGATGAGATCGCGCCACCCGCTGGACAAAGCTGATTTTTCAGGGCGAAGTCTATCCTCCATCGTGCACTGGTGGAACACAAAGCAGCATGGTTCGATGACAGGTTAACAAATACGGGTACCGAAGCCGACGCGACGCACTCGCTCTGGAAGGCCACACGTGCTATTAAAAGGCGTTGCCTAAGAAAAGCACCATTGGTGAACAGCAACGGGGTATGGAACCGAACTGATTTGGAGCAAGCAGAAGCGTTTGCCGCGCACCTGGCCGAACGGTTCCAACCTTTTAACCTCGCTAGTCCGCAGCAGGTTGAAGAGACTCACGATCAGCTGTCTTAAGCTTTCCAAATGGACATGCCGATTCAACCGTTCCATCCTGTTGAAATAGCTGATGTTATCGCCCAGCAAAACTTTAAAAAAGCACCAGGCTCAGTGGAAACTGGGAATCATCTCTATGATACATAGAGCTGGCAAGCCGGCGAAGGACCCTGGATCCTACCGGCCGATTAGTCTCCTCCCATCGATCTCAAAGGTGTTTGAGAGGCTGATTGCCGCCCGGATGGTCAGGTTTATAGATGCCCAGGGAATAATGCCAGATTCCGTGCTGGTCACTGCACGGTGGACCAATTGCATCTAGTGGTCGAGCAAATTTGCGACTCCGACGAATACTGCAACGCTCTTTTCCTCGATGTCCGGGAGGCGTTTGACCGTGTGTGGCATCCTGGTCTGCTACTGAAAATCAAGAATACCCTGCCTGCGCCTTACTACTGTCTCCTGGCGTCGTACCTTAGGAATAGGAGATTTGCCGTCCGGTTCCACTCTGCGCTCTCAACCGAGTATAATGCGGCAGCTGGAGTACCCCAGGGAAGCGTCCTAGGCCCGCTACTATACTGCCTTTATAGCCATGACATGCCGCGCCCGGCTGACAGTCTCTACGGGACGTCAATGCTGGCCACATTTGCCGACGACGTGTGCATAACGTACAGGTCCAGGTGCGAGCAGGAGGCCGCCAACGGTATCCAGAACTACGCAACAAGATTTTTCGACTGGGCTAGGAGATGGAATATTGGCATAAATGGCAACAAGTCCACGAATGTTTTCTACACCCTCAAACGGAGAACGCCACCAGCAGTGTTCATTGGCGACACCCCTGTGGAGCAGGTTGACTTAGCCAAATACCTGGGAGTCATACTCGACCGACGGCTCACTTTCTCGAAGCAAGTGAGTGAATTGAGAATACGCATACGGGCCGCGGCGTCAAAGCACTACTGGCTCATGGGACCGCGTAGCAAACTGTCGCTGAGAAATAAGTTGACTATCTATAATCAAATCATAGCTCCTATTTGGAGGTATGCATGGCAAATTTGGGGCCTGGCGTGTGACAGCCAGATCCGCAGAATCCAGAGCATCCAAAATAAGATGGAGGATTGTGGTGACGCTTTATGAAACCATGCTGGCATGGAGAAATAATGCTTACGCTTAGTGTTCACAAAATTATAAAACTGTTTCGGATCCTGTGTAAACTGGATCCGGCAGCGGTGTATGTAATTCTTATAACACTCAGCGTTATGCACGGTGAAGTTTGACCGAGCTACTAAGTATCCTGAGAAAGTTACATTGCAGCCAGTTTTCTTATATATCTCAAGGAGTCTGTTTTTTTAATGTATTTTAAGTTTTTAAGGCTCCTTGTAACCCAAGGAGGGTCATTCGAGGCGGATGGATACTTCCATGGCACGGAAGAGTCGAAGAAAGCGTTAAGCGTTTTGTAGAATGTTTCTAAAGCGATATTAATATCGGTGCATTCCAAGAGATCGGACCAATCAAATGTATAAATTAAATTGCTTAGTCTGTGAAAATCAGCGTTACGAAAGCAGTGATTTTTATGAACTCCATGGAGAGACTGAAGGTTGCTAGCAGTAATGGTTTCAATCGACACCTCAAGCGTTGGGTGGTAAGGATCTTCTGAAAGTGGCATGGCTCTGGAAACGGTTATTCCATCTGGGTCAGAAACGAAACATAGATCTAGAAACCGACCTAAAGAATTCCTTACGTGGTTTATTTGACCAAGGGATATGTCGAACATACCCTCAGTAAAATCATGGTGTGTTGAGAGTGATAAAGATGGTGGATTCTCGATGTTTGACCAGATAAGTTCAGGTAAATTAAAGTCTCCTCGAGTCCCTAGAAGGTCACTGTCGCACATGCGATTAGAAACCAGCTAAATGGCAGATAAATGGTTCCAGTATTTAGGCGGTTCTGAAGAAGGTGGTAAGTATGAGCATGTGATGAACAGTGATTGAAGCGACAAAGTGATTTTCACACATAGGAATTCTGGATCACCAAGATTTGGTAACTAAACCTCTTCAGAAACAAAGTCAGAGTCTATAGAGATTAGGACTCCTCCTCCCCTTCGTAGTGGTCGGTCCCGTCTATAAGTGGTGTACCTGGAAAAATTTCGAAGCTAAAAATCTCCGGCTTTAACCAGGTTTCTGTAAAGACTATAATCTGGGATGCAAATGATTAACTATCAGTTTAGGAAGCTTACTCCGAAGCCCCTATTGTTTTGATAGGTAAGAGTGATAGATATTGTTAGTTTTTTGAGGAAGATGGTTTGGGGACAAATTCAGGGTTTTTAGGCTTTGGGAACTCCCACAGGCTTATTAACTTTTTTTTAACTGTACTCGGCTGATGTTCTTGTACGAATATGTTCTCCGGCCAAAGGCTGGGCGAACAGATCGTGTCGAACATCGGAAAGGTACACGTATCTTAAAAGATGACGTAAGCCTCGAGTACGTATATTTAAACTTCCAAATGTCCTACACTCTAACAACGGCCTTAGATTTGGCTTGGATGTAAGCCGAGATATCAATCTCTGAGGTATCAGGAACAAGCCGTAAAATAAATATGTGTTTAGAAGGGAGAATCACCTGTAAGGGTTTTGGTGTTACGGTTGGTAAGACCGCGACATCAGTCCGTACCGGGGGTCCCAACGGTGTTTTACCCTTAGCAGTGGATTTTAGGGGGGTCGACTCTACTCGTGCCGGAGGAATCACCTGAAGTGATGCCCTTGAAGGTAATTCAGACGAATTATGCTCGATTATGGAGTCAAATTCAGAAACCGAATTTTTGTTTCGAACTCCTGCTCTTGGGGTAGTAAGAGATATGAGCGGCTGCATAACTTAGTATGAGCAGAGGATCAGACTGAAAAGTGATATCAGTGCATACGGAGTCCCTAATAGGGGTTTTTTACGCTTTTGAGATTTATTTAGCAGCTGGAGGCTGCTAAATTGGGAATCAAGGGCAGAGAGTTGGTCGTTGATTTTACGGAAACCACCGAGCAACTCTTTGAAACCGTTTTTAGTTTGCCGCATGAACGTTCGCATCTCTTTTTGAACCGCGCGACATCCACTGCAACAAATGTGGAAGCCAGCCTTTCTTGAAATTACATGCGAAACCGAGGCGGTGAAACCGGCACATTTAGCATGTAAAACGTCACGTAAGGGGTTCTAATATCTTCTGTGGCTTTTCGCTAATTTAAAAACTTTATCTATTGCAGTACCGTTCGGTAGAGTAAATGTCAATATGCAACACATTATCGGGGTATTCTGGAATTGGAAATTCTCTAAGCTTCGGATTTGGAGGGTGTATTGAGATATTGCTAACTTTTCATTGCTTGACCAAATTCACAATTTTTTGCTTCATTCTTGAGACTAAGTATATTTCTAAAATTGATTTTGGCTTTCTAGAGCATTTTGATATGATTTCCTATGTCTTTTCAAAATTCTTTCTTCCTGTTCAGTTTCGTTCGTCAATTCTTTTACAATGGACTGTGTGAATCATTTTTTAATATCCTTAAAATGGCAGACTGTTACGGTAGACTGTTTGAATTTTGTACTTTGCTTTTTATCACTGAGGGGTTACAATTTTTTTTTTAGGTTCTCTACTATGTCGTCTTTTGGCGTATCCTGGAAATCGCTGTTCGCATCTAAAATGCGGTCTACTCCCTTCTTCCATGAACTAAATTCGGACGGATCTTCAGAGAACTCGCGGATGATTTTGATTATATCTGGTGCTCTGTCTAAGTCGCCTTAGTTTCCTCAATGTTCGGAGGCAATTACACGATCAGTCACATTGGCAAATACTTCTGACGAATTATGTCCTCTAAAAATTTCCTGAGCTAAGTTTCTAATGGTAGCTGCAAGTACAACTATGTTCAAGATTTTTTTTTTTTTTTTTTTTATTGTTATTATTTAAGTAATGAAACCGTGCTACAATTTTGCACCTTAACAATACAAGCAAAAAATTATTTTCAATAAGCCCATCGCCGAGCGCTTAGCACGGGGATTTATGATAATGGTGGATGAAACGGGGACTTATGTTCGTGGAGGGGGAAGCGTCTTCACGAAGCCTTGTCTTTTTAGCCTTCTAAGCGGCCTGGCGGGAAGTAAATTCCTGGCTAGTTCGCTGCGATGGGTGGTGAGTCTGTCTCTGTACCTGCTGGTGTGTCTATTGATCTGCTCCTCCACAGTATGCAGATTGAGGTCTCGGTGTAAAGTTGAATTCCGTACATACCAAGGACAGTTGGTTATCTGCCTTAGGGTACGATTCTGCAGTACCTGGATGCGATTGCAATTAGATTTTGCTGCAATCCCCCAAATTTGCAGCCCGTAGAGCCAGATTGGGGCGACACACTGAGTGTACACTTCTCTCTTCACCCTAAGTGACATACTGCTCTTTCTGCTCAGCAGCCAACGTAATTGCTGAAGTCTTAGGACGCACCTCTTGCGAGTGGCTTTCAGATGCGGCACGAAAGTGAGTCGCTTATCAAGAGTAATGCCAAGATACTTCACCGTTGCTTGTTGCTCCAGGATCTGTCCTTCCATTTGGATTGGTGGGATTGTTCTCATCCTAAGTGTGAAGGTAGGGTTGGACGTTTTTCGAGGGTTTATCTTAAGGTTCCACCTCTTGCACCACGCTGATAGGACTGCAACGTATCCCTGCAGACCGTCTGCTGCCTCAAAGCGACATTTGGAGCTATACAGAACGGCAATGTCGTCTGCATATGTGGCAATTAGAGCCTTCGAGGGGTCCTCCATGTAGTCATCATCTGGTACGGGCAAGTCTGCAGTATAAAATGAGTAAAGGAGCGGGCCAAGAACACTACCTTGCGGGACTCCAGCTCTCATCTGGGCAGGCGCAGAGTAAGTGTCCCGAATCTTGACTTTAAATATCCGCCCTTCCAGGTAGGACTTTAGGAGCAAGTAATATGGTGCTGGTAGTAAATCTTTCACCTTGCAAAGGAGACCGTCGTGCCACACCCGATCAAAGGCTTGTTGAATATCAATAAAAACTGAGTTGCAGTATTCAAGGTTATCAAATGCCTGTAGAATGTGCTGCGTAACCCTGTGAACCTGCTCGACAGTGCCGTGTCCCTCTCGAAATCCAAATTGATGGTCCGGCACAATTCCGCACTGAGTTATAATCCCACTAAGTCGTTTAGCAATGAGTCTTTCCCATACCTTTGATAAAGAGGGGAGAAGACTTATTGGCCGATAGGATTCCGGGTCGTCTTCCGGCTTGCCTGGCTTATAGATCATGTGGATTGCCGCTATTTTCCATTGGGAAGGGAAGAACTGAATCCTTAGCATAGCATTAAAAATAAGTGCCATGTAGAGGATCGCACGATTTGGCAGGGACATCTGGAGCGGGGATTGCAAGCTCTCCTGGGTCTCTTCGATATCAGCCAGCGTAGCAACATTGTGTGGGGTGAATCTGGCCTCCAGGTGTTGAGCAAATATGTTTGCCTGTTCCTCTTCATTCTGTGCAAGGTCGCCGCCATGATGCCTAACTGGGACCTGTCTAAACGGCTGGTTTTTCGTAGCCTTTGTGCATTTCCACAGTGAGTAATTGGCGTCAACAGTGTAGTCCATCGAGGACAGCTTGTGCTCAAAGAAGTTATTTCTGAGCTCCCTTAAAAGGATCCGTAGTCGCTTGGCTGCTCGGTTCCACAGGATTCGATCCCAAGGGTCTTTGGTTCGAATTCTTCGAATCTTGGGGTCGAATTGCTTTTCTTCGTAGGCACCTTTTTGCAGCCAATAGCTCTTTTGCCTCCCTGGTGAGTGTGACGCCATATTTTGTTGGCATTAGTGGGCTCACAGGTGGAGTGGATGCAGCAGCAGCCCTGTGGATATTATTGGTGAAGATTTCCACTGCCATTTCTATATCCTCCCCAGAATTCAGCTCCGTTTCAAGATGGATGGAGCTCTCCAGATTCTTGTGAAATAGAGTTAGGTCAGTTCGATGATGCTGATCAGCCTTGCATTAGAGCGAGCATTAATCCCATTGTTATCTATGGTGACTACAAGGGCTAGATGGTCAGACTCTAAATCCCAATGTTGGGTAATACTCGCGCAATAGTCCGGTACTCCATGGTGGACGGCAAAATCAATACATGTGGGCGTATGTGTGGTGACGTATGGGTATCTGGTAGAGGCTCCTATGGCAAGAATCTTTGCCCCGGTGGCGGAGATGGCTTCAGCTAGTTCTTGTCCCCTAGGGGAGTTGCAGGTGTCGCCCCATAGCCAATGTCGTGCCTTCCAATCGCCAACAACCAGATACCTTTGTCCACATTTTCGAAGTATACTGGTGAAGAGACTTTCCCGTATTTTGTTTCCTGGAGGGCAGTAGATGGAACTGAACTCCATATCACCAAGACCCGTAGCAACTTTTACCGATGACATTTGTATACTGCGCGTCTCTATTACCCTTTGGCGAAAATGTCGGAGAGTAGTCCTGACTAGCACCGCCACTCCACCACCACTGTGCCTATTGGAAGATGGCTTGTAGGCAGGATAGAATGTGTATCCAAAGACTCGAACAGTTCCACCGCGGTTTAGTCTGGTTTCAGTCAAGAGAAGGATATCAATGTTGTTGTTGTGTGCAAAAAGTTCGACTTCTCCGACTTATCCTGAAATGCCGTTGACATTCCAGATGAGAACTTTAAGTGAGTTCAAGGCGAGGCTGTAGCGTTGATCTGATTTCCAGCCCATTGCTTCATGGTGCTGGCCATCTCAGTCACTATTATTTCTAGCCGTGCAAGGCGTTCATTAGCTAGCTTATTTTGCTGTTGTTGTTCTTGTTGTTGCTGTTTGAGCCACATGAGAAACTGCTGTTGCTGCTGCTGCTGGAGGTGCTGTTGCCATTCCTGAAACTGCTGTTGCTGCTGTTGCTGCAGCGACTGGATATCGATCGGCTGTTGTTGTTGTGGACTTAGCTGCGTTTGAGAATAGTTCAAACTACGTTGAGCATTTCCAGAATTGCTTGGCGCTGAAGCTGCGACTGCTGCATAGGAGACACTTGTGCGGGCACTGTAGCTTCGTGGTGTCATCTGCTGTGTTGCTGGTTGGAATGCAATTTGGGGCACTTGTTTCCTTACTATTCTAGCGGGGCCAGGCATAGGAAATTCCTGCACGTACCTTGTAGGAGAATATTGATTGGCCACATTGCCATTAAGTGATCTAGTTTCGGTTGCCGATTTTTTTGAAGACTCCGATGACCGACGAAGATACTCTTGGTACGACTTGCAGCCTTTGTAGCTAGCTTTATGAGCTCCTGAACAATGGAAGCAGGTAGGTGTTGCGTCAAGGGGGCGTATACACTCACTTGTTTGATGACCCTCGCCACATCTGGCGCAATTGGGGTGTCGTCGGCAATATCTGGCAGTGTGGCCGTACCGCTGGCACCGTTTGCACTGTGCGACGTCTGTGGCTTTTCTCATTCTCTCCACCCTCACCTTTTGTCTGCAGAGGATTGTGATTTTGAAGACGTCATTTATCGTAGCGCACGGTTTGATGTTTATAAAGAAGAGATTTAGCTTCTCTTCCCTGTTAGCCCTGGATGCAGGATTATGAATGTGGAGTACCTCAAAGCCGTACTTTTGCAGACTATCTTTGATATCTTTGTTTAGAGTGCTGTGGTGTAGGCCCTTGACAACAATCCGATGTGGTTTTTCTGTCTGCATTTGGTATGTGTGGAACTCCACACAATGTCTGTCCAGATGGTCAACAATAGCCCTGTAGGTGTCACTATCCTTGGGGAAAATTCTGGTGGTTCCTAGATTGCTCTTGGTGACCACATTGTTCACATTAGTGACCTCCCCTATGAACTCAAAGAGGTCATTTATGCTACAGTCCGGGACAACAATTTGAGGTGGCTTTTCCATTTTCCTTACTTGTTCGGGCTGGGCAGGGTCGTTGCTTTCAACAGGTATTTCGTCCTGTTGATTCTCTGCTGTGTCTTCTGCTTCTACTTCCATGTCAAGTAGCGCGAACCTGTTGCTAGAGCTTGGAAGGTCAGCTTCTCTAGTCGCTCTCTTAACACTTGCGATGGGTGAAGAAGGCTTTGCGTTTTTCCTTTTCATGCTTTTTTGCACTTGGGCCTGCAACATTTTTGGTGCGGCCCCACTGATCACTGTAGCTAAGTTAGTAGTGACACGCGGGGCAGCAGACGAGCACTGAAGCGACGATTGATCATATTTTACCGGGTTCAATCCAGGGCAAAGTTTGCTTGTTGTAGCAGTTGCCATGGTGTCAGTGCTTGTGCTGTTTACACTGGTGAAGGTCCTGGTGCTGGTCGTGGGAGTGATGATGTTGGTACTTGTATTGCCAATATCAGTTTGGTTAGCTCTGCAAGCAGCCCGAAGCTCGGATGGGGTTTTGCCAGCAACGCGGTACATTTTTTCGTGCAAAGTCTGCTTATTATTAAGCAGCAAGTCAGAAGCAGATTTCCTTTCAGCCATTTGGAAATGTTATATTTTTCGTTCTCGCCTCAAACGAGATCAATAACAAGCCCCTCTTGTGCGGCTGAGCGCCGGTGGAGGGGCTATGCCCAGTGGGCAGCGTGCACTTATTTTGCAAGCTGTTTTGGTTCTTTATTTTACCGCTTATTGCCGACTCCGCTAGCTGCGGCGTCCAAAAACGGAGCTTTGTGCAGACACAACTGATCGCTCTTAATGCAGTTTCACGACTCTAGTTGTGTTAACTAGTTAGTGTTTTATTTTCCGGAAAAATTTATTTATTTTATTTTATTTATTTTTTTTTTTTTTTCAGGAAATTTATAAATAAGCAAAAACGTGTTGACACTTCGGGCTCTGATCACTTTCTCTTGTTCACGATTTCGACTACATTTCTGCTATGTTCTAATTTTTTCGGACGCGTGTGTCTGCAGCTTCTGCAATTTCTGTCATCTGTCTATCTTTCTATCTATTGCGAGCCTAATAAGATTGTCCGGGTTGGCCATAAATATAACTCAAATTGAATTTAAATTCAAAATGGGCGTGCCTTTTTTTGTTTTTTAGAAAAAAACAAGGGAAAAATTAATGTTGTTTTTTATGATATTGGCAATTATTTAAATTTAAAATAATGGTGTTAGTCATTCTTGATTGAATATGTGTAAATATGTGTTTTTCTTTTCTTCATTGTTTTTAACCAGTGTACGGTTTTTTTCTTTTTACTTTAGAGATTTTAGAGAGTAAAGTTAGAATTATTTATATCACCTTTGCGACATTTCCGTTGGTTTTATCGTTTTAAAATTTTTGTATATACAATTTCTTTTGTGTTAGGTTATTGTCAGTCAATTTAAATTGGTTGTTGAAAAAAATTGGAAGTTTAACTTTAAACGTCTATTCTTTGTTTATTTTTAACGAAGTGAAACTGTGATTCGCGAACGACAACAAAGTAACCAAAAAATCGTTGCTTCGTTTTGTTACAACAAGCTGCTCGCCGCTCTTTTTCGCACTCCCCCTTTTGTGGAGCTTGTTCATCTCCCTCTGGATTGCTGCTGCTTCTGCTCTTCGCCGAAACCGCTCCCACGTTACTGCCGTTGGATTACTCTCTTCATCGTACATTCGCTGAACCATCTCTTTTTAAGCGCATTCTTTCTTTTATTACCCAAAATATCTTTAGTTTGTACCTCAAAGAGATGTGAATTTGGAGACGTTATTACCGGCGACTCCTATCTAACTTGATGTCTATGCGATATTTGCTCGCACATGTCGGTCATTATGGCCGACTTGGTGATCTCTTGGGCAAAGGCATCGGTTTGACATGGTCCTGTATGGTCTATGGAGAGATAGAAGGAGAGATGCGCACATTTATGCGCAAACTCGAAACAGTTTCCGGGAGGTTCGGAAACAATTTGCCTCATTAAATGAGCAGTTACTCTATTTTCTCTATTTTTGACCCTTAAACTCCTAAGTTAATCACCACGCCGGAAAATTCCTAACAATAACCAGCAAATGAATATATGTACCACTCCAGCCTCACAGTTGCCAGTTAGTAATGTTATGGTTGATGCCCCTGGCAAACAGCCAGCCATCCTAGCTCTTCAGAAACCGGTATTCCCACTTTAAAAAATGATCCACCGGAACCTCCCAGTAGGAATCTCCCACCTGGTCCCATGCTTGACAAATCTTTAACCACCACCCTATCACCAAGCCACCCTGCTGCTCCATCACTACGCCTGCCCGCCGCAGCACCAACCCGCCAACCCGTGGTAAAATCACCAAAGCCATTGACCGGTGTACCATCTGAATCTTCTTCTTCTGGACTTACGGTGAGAGCTGTGGCTCCCCGCAAATCCATCTTTGTATCGCGACTTATGCCTGACGCCATCGCAGATGACGTTAGGGTTCACCTTGCAAATAATCTTAGTATAGCTCCCTCTGAATTTGTTGTGACCAAATTGAATTTTTTTTTTTTTTTTTTTTATAATAAAAATTGTATTTATTTACATAGCAGTTTACTGTTACTATTTGTAGTAACTTATACTGCAGAGTATCATAATTTCAATAGAGTATTTACATATTTACATACTTCAACCTAATTAGGGAGTCTAGAGGCATGAATTAATTTTATCAATTAACTTATGTATCTTCTTGGCAGATCTGTTGGGTGAATGCGCAGGAGCCTCCTTCTCCTCAGTCCCAGTACACGTCTCCTCATCAAAGTTTTCGAGCCAACTTGTTTGGGTGGATTCCCAATTTATTTACGTACGCGGTTGCATGTTTGTTTATGACATCGCCAATCCTTGGTACCTTCAGCTCTTGATCAATGTCTTTGTTGCGGATGTACCAAGCCGCTCCAGATAGTTTACGCAAGATTTGCGACTGAGCCTCACGAATTTTGTTGAGGTGCGACTTTTCGGCGATGCCATACACTTGGATGCCATATTTCCAAATAGGAGCCAAGACAACCTTATAAATTTTGACCTTGTTGGAAAATGAAAGTTTGTTTCCAGGCCTAAGGAGTTTTGAGCCGCCCAGTTACATCCGTTACATGGCGTTGAAATGTAAGTCGCTTATCCAGAGTGACACCGAGATATTTGTGGGCGTTCGATTGTGTGAGGAGCTCTCCATGCAGAAACACACCAGGTGATGTGTCTTTTCTCATGGTGTACGTCACGGAAACACACTTTTCCGGATTGACTGCAATGTTCCAGAGTAGGGCCCAGTTCTCAAATTTTTTTAGACCTAGCACACTTCCCTGGGGTACACCTGCTCTTACTCTTTTTGTTTGGGAGGACAGTCCGTCCTGTACTACTTTAAAGGATCGCTCGTGGAGGAAGCTTTTTATTATCCAAAAGAGCTGAGGATTTAGTAGCCTTTTAAGCTTGTGCATAAGTCCTTCATGCCACACTCTGTCGAAAGCCTGCTGGATGTCCAGAAAAGCTCCAACGACGTACTCCTTTCCATGGAAACCTTCCAGTATAAAGTTTACTACGCGGTGTAGCTGTTCAGGTGTGCCAGGCCTTTGTCTAAAACCAAACTGAAACTTCGAAATAGCTTTCTGGACCATTCGGGACTCGAGCAATCTTCTCAGGATGCACCTCTCAAGTAATTTGCCAAATGCTGGAAGCAGGCTTATTGGGCGATAGGATTCTACTTCCTCTGCTGGCTTCCCACTTTTATGGAGCATAATGATATTCGCCTTCTTCCAGGCGCTTGGGAAGTGTCCCAGTCGAAGAGCAGAGTTGAAAATTAGTACAAGGAATAACAAAGCTCTGTGGGGCATCAGCTTAATGGAGCGGTTGTCGATGTGATCCGCACCAGGAGCCTTGTTATTGCGAAGGGATTTTATATCATCTTCCAATTCCGTGAGTTTAATAGGCTTTACAGGAAGAGCCATCTGCAATGGGGCTTCTAGGGATTCAGCAACCAGTTGTACTCGTCTTGGCGATGCTGTCTCGAACGGCTGGAATCTTTCCTCCAGGTTTCTGGCAAACGCCTCAGCTCTGTCCTGAGGTGATTTTGCCCAAGTGCCATCTGGGCTACGAACTGGAAACTTTGGAACTTGTCTCTTGAATCTCTTCGTGAGCTTCCAGAGCGCGAATTTTGAGTTTTCATCGGCAGAAACTTTCCCCAGGAACGCGTCAGTTGCTTCTCTTTTCAGTATGGCTAGTACTTTTCTCACCCGATTTGATATCCTTCGGTACAGTCTGTCAATTATTGGATCATTGGTCCTGATGAACTCACGCCGGAGACGTTTCTTGAGTGTTAAAAGTCCTACTGCTTCCGGAGAGAGAGCGATGGTGCTACGCACGTTGCGTAGGTGAACTGCGCCGCCAGGAGCTGCAATTTGAGCTGCATCTTTGATCTTCTTCATAAAAGTTTCAACCGCTTTCTCGATATCGTCTGCTGTATTTATCTCTATATTGAGGTTAAAGGCATTGTTAAGTTCGTGCTGAAACAGCCTTATATTCGCACCAGGTGGAACGAGCATCATAATAGGGGCGGTACTATGAGGTGACGTTGTTAGTGAAGCGATCAGCGGCAAGTGATCAGAAGATAGGTCATACTCTTCGCGTACTGATAGTAGACTGTTAGCTATACCTTTGTACAACAGAAGTCGATACATGAAGGTACATTCCTCGTGTTATACGGGTAGTGAGTGGGTCTGCCTGTAGCCAAAACTTGAGTTGAGCTGCCGGAAATAACATCGTGAAGTGTTGAGCCTCGAGCATTCGCTCTTATACTACCCCAGAGGCGATGTTTAGCGTTAAAATCACCTCCAATGATAAACTTTTGACCATGTTGACCAAGGAGATTATCAAACTCAGAGGAAATCCAAGGCAGGCCTGGAGGAAGGTACACAGCTGACACCGTAATTTCGCCCAAATTAGTGGAACTTTTTACCGTCGCCATTTGTAGGTGATTCGTTGTGATCGAATGCAGGTGATAGTGCACTAATCCCTGCCGGATTAGGATACAAGCTCCTCCTCTGGGGCGACCCCCTGGGTGATCTGCTCGATAGCAGCTGTAACCTATCATATTGAGGTAGGATCCGACGTGTAGGAGTGTCTCTGAAATAAGCATAACATCAATTTCGTGCTTGCTGAGAAACACCTTAAGCTCATTAGCATTTGGGATAATGCTACGAGCGTTCCAGGCTCCGAGGCGCAGTTCACAAGCCATTAATTGCGCTGCGTCAACGACTTAGAACCTCTGAGTTCTTTGATCTCCTCAAATAGCTCAGCGATGGTTTTTTGAAGACCAGCAATGGTCTGCTGCATTGATATGATGACTTGTGCGAGGGAGCCATCAATTCCCGTTTGGCTAAGATGTTGAGGTTCACCTGCGTTTGTTGCAGGAGCAAACGCAGCATTCGGAAAAGTCTGGAGCCTTGCGTTTGAGAAAGCATTTCGCTGTTGGGAGTATTTTCCGTCAGGTCGCGTGCTTTGCTGTCCAGTTCTAGTCGCATCTGCATACGATAGGCCCTGCCGCACGATTGAGGTTGGAATAGCTTTTTGCTTGATGTTGCGCATGGACTGTGGGTATTCTACGCGGGTCATGGGAGTAATGTTGATCCCAGTTTTTCGGCTTTTGAGCCTCTGGACGTAAATTCTGCAGCCGTAAATTCTGCAGTCGCCTCATGTTTTCCTTGGCAATTAACGCACTCCAGCTCATCATAGGTCTTTGCCTGGCATTGACTGGAACCAGTCCAATGAGGCAAACTGCATCTACCACATCTGGGCTCTTTGGTGCAATAGTTTTTGGTGTGATCAAAGCCAAAACACCGGTAACACTGACGCACATTTACATTTTTTCTCGGCAGTTCCACTCTGACTCTTTGACGGCCAACTTTGTTTATTTTTAGAACTTCTCTGTTATAAATAGCTCTTTTAATATCAATAAACCAAACGTTCTGGCCAGAAGCCTTGCCTGGATCCGGCTCAGAGGAGTCAAAATTCTGTGACTTCACCTTTGGATTATAGGTGTTAACTACAGCGTGACCTTGGGAGGTGAACGCATTTAAAATTTGATCGACTGGGGTAGAAGCAGCCAAGTTGCACACCACAACCCTGTAGGCTCTGTCTTCCGGAGGCAGAAGTGAGTGTATTGGAGATTTACTGATGGTAGCTTTTTAGTGATAGCTCTGTGGGCATCAGAGTCACGGGGGTATATGCGATAGTTGCCATTACGCGCAATCTTGAGTTCATATGATTCAGATGATACCGCTGAGTCGACAAGCCTTTCCAAGGCAGGTACGTCACTGACAGCAAGTACTGTTGTTTGACTAGGTTTTGTCACTGGAGTTTGAGCTTGTCGAGATTCTTCCTCTGCAACGGTTTCGACCTGGAGAATGTCCATGCTATTTTCGCCTTCTTGACAGTCATCATGGTTTGCAAGAGCAGCAAATCTATTTAAAGCGAGATGGTTTCGGTTATGTTCGATTACATGCGCTCTTTTTTTTTAACTTTTCGGTGAGGTTGGTAGGCTTCTCTTCTTGGAAGGAACTTTTTGCCAAGAGACTGAAGCCCGCTGGAATGTGAGCGTATTACTATTTTTTTCAATTTGCGGCAATAGGCGACTATTTCCAACTGTTGTCTGGTTAAGATTGATTAATTGGCTTGGGCTGCTAACCATAAGAAGCTCCCTGCCAGTTGTGCTAGGCGGGGGCATGCTCTGAAAGGAGCGTCCTGTACGTGGTACTTCTTGGAAGCTATCAGCACCTAAAACGACTTCCGACATCTCGGATTCGAATCGACCATACTTCTCTTGACGCACCTCTTTTTTTTTAAATTCCTCGATGAAATATAATTTGATTATTTTGCCAAAAACTTATTTTTTTTCTTTTTTTGTCGGAAAATATTTAATGAAAATAAAATTAAACTGATCCCTTTCTCAGTGATGATTCGACTGTGAAATTTAATTTCAAACATAAAGGTAGCTTATCTTCATTTAAAATAGCTTTACCAGATGCTTCCCTTGCTAAAGCTTTAGACCCGGCAACCTGGCCCGAGCACAGTATTGTTCATGAATTCTTGATCAGAGATTCTCAAGGGTCCAGCCCAGTTACTATTTCAAAAAACTAGGCAACAAAATTTTTTCTTGTTGTTACCAAAACGTTCGCAGTATTCTTGGAAAACTGAACTTATTCTTTACTAACAGTGCTTCCTTTGACTTCGATGCTATTGTGCTAACAGAAACCTGGCTAAACTCCTCTGCCATAGAAAATGATATTTTGGTATCGAAATACACTGTCTTTCGGAAAGATCGCCCAATCGGTCCCTACTCGGGTGCCAATTGATTTACCCTTTATAGGGCTTATTAAAAAAATAAAAGATCGAAATTTTAAATGTGGTCTTTATTGCTTAAAATCCAATTAGCAACTGAACTACCTAGGCTGGCCGTAACATGCCGTGCATGCTTAGCAGAACGTAAAGTTCAGGTCTCTGATCGTGAAAACCAGATTCTGCCAATGTGCACGCTACTAGAGATGTGGGAAATGCGTGAATGGCGCGACGGACCGCTCCGTGATATGGGGCTTGTAGCTTTTTTAAGTGCGATTTATCACACCAACCGAAGATTGGCACATCGTAGTCAATTAGCATTAAGTCAAGATAGCATTAATGCGCGCGTAATATCTATGAGAGTCTTAATATGTATGCAAGAATATTTAGATGATAGAAATTTAATAATGTTAAATCTTGTTTCCAGTTGTTTTCTTAGAGTCTGACAGTGCTGTTGGAAAAGTAGTTTGGAGTCAAAGGTTATCACCAAGATTTTTAAAAAATTTACATCTTTTATTGTGCGGCTGTTAAAGTCAATGTCGGAAAGGTTGCAACGTTGTTTCCGACAAATATGTAATTGTTGGCATTTTTCAATGGCAAGAGAGGCCTCAGAGGTTGCTCCCCACAAAGTTAATTTCTTGCAATATTTCTAAAAATTTTGATCTGTGTTAATATTTTTTATTTTTTGTAAAGATTATGGCGTCGTCTGCGTATAGTGAGATGTAAATATCTTTATGCCGAGTTACAATGTCATTTATATCTTCAATTGCTATCATAAATAAAACTACAGAAAGTGGCGAACCCTGCGGAATTCCATTGTGTAAAATGTGGGAGTTCGATGTGACATTGTTTATTCGAACCCTGAAGGACCGATTGGTCATGAAGGGTTTAATTAGGTTAAAGAGCTTTGGACCAATGCCCCAGCGCTCGAGTCTGCAAAGTACGGCATGAATCCTCACGCGATCGTAGGCTCTTTCGAAATCCGTCGCTAAGATAGAGACATGATTTTTGGTCGAAAGAGCGTTCGACGCGAAGTGTTGGATACGCAATAACGCGTCCATCGTGCTATGATTTCTTTTGAAAGCAACTTTATTATTGGAAATTAGGTTGTGGCGTTTAATGAACCAGATAAGTCTTTGTGCTATTATTTTTGCATTATTAGTGTTTTTCCTAGACAGGATAACAGGAACATTGGACGGTAGCTGTTAATATCGGTAGGAGGTTTGTTTAATTTTGAAAGCTTAGAAGAAATAAAATTCTTATATTCTTCTATAATTCTTATAGTGTGTAACTTGTATTTTCGCTATCCCATGTGCATTAGTGCTTCGTGAATGTGATAGATAGCTGAACACCTTAACTCAATTGGTATTACTGCGATAATTCTTTGTATGTTTCTGTATATCAAACTTTCCATAGCTTTTCAAGCATCCTGGTTACTGGGCTAAGCAATAGGCAATAGGAACACGCGAGTGAAAAAATACGTGCGCCATGCTATTTCCCTTTCCACATCTAGCTATGGTTTCTAGCTAAAATGAGTGGTATATTGTTTCTGCTCCGGTCGTATACCTGCTAAGTTCCATTAATCTAGGCTAGCCGTTTACCTTATGCATTTAAAAATCGATAAAGCGCTCCGCACTGGTGTTTATGTGGAGTTCAATCGGATAATGCGGGTCATAAATAACCTAAAAAAATAGCTCACTAGTGCAGCTACAATTATTTGACTGCTCATGTTTATCTCTAATTCTATGGTTCTGAATTCTCTAATTTCCACCAAAGATATTCGACATTCGACTTTAAAAACATGCAATTATATATGTTAAATTTATTAATTTTATACAAAAATTTGAATTTATACGCCAAAACCTTGACGCACACTCTCACGATCAATCATAACATCTTGCTTAAAATATTTACCTAATTACAGAAAATCTTTATGAGAAACGCACAAATTTTTAAAGGGCCACTTATGAGAACATTGCCCATGAATCTTTTAGACAATTTTTTGCTTAATAAGGAGCATTCAGCTTCTCATCCAAAAAAAATTTTGAATGAATTTCTTCTTCTGCTCAATGCCACTGGTGTATGGCTGCATTCTCTTTGTGTTTCAATATACTATATCAACAACCGTTAAAGCCTGTAATCTATTTGTGCAGCATGTACAACCACGACCGAGATTTACTATATATTAGGCCCATTTAATTGATATAAAATAATAACTTTTTTTTAGGTTATCTACCTATGCTGTTGCTAATATTCTTATATGCCTACCTCATGCTTTGTATAGCTTTAAGGGATATACTCTCATTGGGCAAATGAGATCTGCGCGATCTTTTGTTACTTAATATTATTTTATGGTGACTTATCTTTCTGCTTCCTATGCCCTTTGTGTCGGTCGATTCCATTGGTCAGCTTGTAGTGCCAGCGCTGGACCTTGCGTAGGCATTCGGGCTTCGTTTGGCTCGTGTTGGTGATAGTGCTGGTGCTGCTTCTGAAACGGAGGGACTCGGATAATCAAATTCCGATCAGGGCAAGAAGTCTTCCAGAAGAATTTGTCCTGGGCAGTGTTATACATTCAATGTTGGGCAAAAAGTTTGTGAAGTACAGAATTCAGAAGCGTATTGGTGAACACATATATAAGGTGGATAATCTGGACAAAAAGCCAGCAAGAGTGTTTTATTTGAAGGATTTGAAGCAGTGACGTAGTGAAGAGGAGGCGATGAGAATAACAGGGAAAAAAGGGGGAGTTAGCGACCAGCAAAGGGGTACCTCGAAAAAAAGAGTATTAAACTTGCTCCCGGCGAATGTTAAAATTATTTTCGGAACAAGAAGACGCCGGCAAATGCAAAGCATTAAGCTGTTACAGTAACCATGAGCGATGAAAGTGAACTGTTGTAGTTGGTGCGTAAGGGGTCGTCTTTCATGTTGGGCGTTCCAACATGGTTCCGGTCCTTAAGGAAGAAGGTATCGTCAAATTTTCCATTGTCATTTGAACTTTCGCGCATTCATAATCGAACAGTGCGGATGTGTTTTTTTCTGTGCTCCAAAAAATTATAAAATTATCCAAGTAAAAAGTGAATAACTGCCACAATTTACCACAAAAACTTAGCGAAATGACGCTCATTGCGATGTTTATTCGCTCATTAAAATAGTTGTGCACACTCCCGGCTTTTAAACTATCATATTTCAAAGAAAATTAACAAATAAAAACTAAGCCACAAACTCTCACAATGAGTCAAAACGACATTCGCGCTCAACGTCAACATGAGCAAGACAAGACAAGACAAACATCGTCTCTCATCGATACGAAACAACGCGTATTTCTCATATTCGTCCTCGCAACCCGCGGAAATGCACGAAATAATTGCAAACGTCGATCGGACACGGTCAATCACCCCCAACCCGACACATGAACTTAAGCCAACAACGACTTAAGCAATCCCAACGACGTGTCAAAAAGAACTGACCTCTCCCACGGCAACCAAAACTTCGACCTCATTAACCACTGCACTCGCAACAACAACAAATACTGCAACGGTATCAACCGTAAGCACGGTGGCTACTGCAACGCTTGTTCTGCTGTATCAGCAACAATTCGAAAAACAATGCAAACTGGGTTGGATCGCTACATCCAAATTAAAAGAAAATTGAGCCCACAAAAAAAATATGCGACAGGAAATAAAATAAAAATCAATCGGCACACTCTTAGTCGGCGAACTGAGACCCAGGAGTCAAGAGATTTGGAATACTCGCAGATATTGATATGGATCTACCCTGCAGCACTGACAAAGAGGACAAAAAGAAACCAAAGCCTACACTTATAAACATCCGAGAGAAAAGCTCGAATAATCTGGTTAACAATATAATTGAACTTGATGGAAAAGACAATTTCCACATAATACCCCAAAAAAAGGGCAGCATCCACGAAACCAAGATCCAGGTAAAAACCGAAGAGAGCTTTAGGACTCTTACACACTACCCGTACCAACTAAAAGATAGTAAGGGTCTTCATGTCGTTCTCAAGGGTATAGAGCCTGACGTAACACCCTCAGAGATCAAGCAGGCATTAAACGATAAGGGTTTCAAGGCGAAAACTGTCTTTAACATCCTGAACAAAAACAGGTAAACGCAACCACTCTTTAAAGTCGAGCTGAAACCTGACACTAAAGCTATCAGAAAAAATTAAGTGAATCCTATTTACAAGCTACAGTTTCTTCTGCATCGTACAAATACTGTAGAAGAGCCACACAAGCGCAAAGGTCCCGTCCAATGCACTAACTGCCAAGAATATGGCCTACAAGAGCATACTGCACATTGCGTTCAGATTGTGTCGTTTGTGGAGAGCTTCATGACTGGGCTCATTGTACGACAAACAAAAGCGGCCCCAGCTCCAAAAAGTGGGGAAATTGTGGGTGTAACCACACAGTAAACTATAGCGGCTGTCCAATATACAAAGACCTCTAAAGCCGGATTCAACAGAGTAACGTCTGCACGCCTCCATAACGCACAGAAACCACTATACAATCAAAAACATCACTAGAAGTCTTTTTTGCAACAGCAAAGAGGTCCTCATTTGGTCCTGCGACCACCTTCCAAAAATGTGAACTTCGCAAACGTCCTAAAATCGAGACTAACAGCACCAAGCTCTACGATAACAACTCTGCATGCTGCCCAAACTGATCCGACAGCGAATCCCCCATCATCGACGCAACAACAAAATAGCTTTGAAACTTTGATGCATACTCTGCAGCAGCAGATGATCTGTCATTCATGAGGACTACCATGCCAGACCTTTACGGAACCAAAATATCCTCATGGAGATGATTGTATCCCGAAACTCCAAATAATCAATGGTTGCTCTACAAATATCATTGTGGAACGACAATGGCGTTTCACGGCATAAACTTAAGATAACTCAATTCCTGCATGAAAATCATATTGACGTCTTGCTACTGTCAGAACATCTCACTGTTCAAATACCAAATCATCCAGATGGAAAAGCAAATGGCGAAACCGGTTCCTGATTAGAAATCGCATCAAACCCCGCTACCATAGCGAGATTGGAAAAAACTACTTGCAGCCCACATGTATAAATGTACAACTAGGAAGAGGCAATCTTACCCTCACAGCGGTATATTGTCTAACTTGTTTCAATGTTTCCGAACAACAATTTCTGGACCCGAACCCTGCTACAAGCTCGTTTGTATTGCCCACGGTAACAGGCGACGACCAAGCACCACATGAGCCAATCGAATTTCAAGCGAATGAAATATCTAAAATCATCAAGGATAAACTAAATCCAAAAAAGTCCCCAGGATGTGATCTAATAACTCCAATGATGATTATTGAGCATACTGTGTTGTTTGCACTATTTCCTTGCTGTTTAACGCTATCACAAAACTCTGGTACTATCCAGAGGCAGGCAAGGACCACTCAAATACCTCATCGTACAGGCCTATAAGCCTGTTGTCTCTCAAAACTATTTGAAAAATGTCTGATGACCCGAATAACGCCCTACTTGAGGAAACGCAATCTTATTCCAGCGCATCATTTCGGTTTTCGAGAGAAACATGGAACCATTGAACAAGTCAATCGAATAACATCAGAAATACGATCTGCTTTTGAATAACGGGAATATTGCACTGAAATATTTCTGGATGTCTCTCAGGCTTTTGACAAGGTGTGGCTAGATGGATTAATATTCAAAATTAAAACAATGCTTCCTCAAACATGTGCAATTTAACGTTAAACCCTAACCACCTTGCGAGAAGTTAAACACGGGTTTGCGACCGACCCCGACTTCGCCGAAACGACCTTCCGAGCCAGCGCTGATCATTAGGTCCTTTTTTTCCAGCCCACAGTTAAAAAGACTTAAAATTAAGATTTGAAAACTTATTCTCATAATTCCTGAAAAGATCCAAAGAATACAGCAAAGTTAAAAAAAATTTTAAATTTTAATTATATATTGTATGCCGGATTGGCAATAGCAACTACAATTGTTGAGTTCTTTCTTCTTAAAATTTTATATTACATAAATCAAATATTAGGCCAAAAAAGTTTATTGAATAACGGTCCTGCCGTCAATCAGCTGTGTTTGCTTGAGTTTAGCACTTACATTGACAAAATGTGTTTTTAAAAAATCGTACAAACTAAATTCCAGAAAATTTAAAGGAATAAACAGATCGCTTTTAAATAAATGATTACCAACCTCAGTATTACGATTTGAATAAATGCTTTTGTCAGAATCCATGTTGAACAAAAAACATGGATGTTGAAAATGAATCGATGTTGAGTATTTTTTTGAACATCGAAACATCGGCAGTGATTGTATCGTCAAACCTCTGGATAATATTTTGATTTAAATATATTCTGGTCCCTCTGTCATGTTTACTAACAATATAAGCCAATTTAAAGTTATATCAATCTTAAAAAATGGAAAATATGGAACCCTTTACAAAGGAACAGAACTTCATACAAATAAATCAATAGTCATTAAAAAAGTACCTCTAGATCAACAAATTAACAAAATAGATATATTGTGTAAAGAAATATTTAACTGTCGGCAATTTAGGCATCGGAACATAAAGTCTATTCTTCATAGCTTTACTAATAATGAAAATGTTTACCTTATTTATCCATTTATGTGCTTTGGAGACTGCCAATCGTTGCTACAACGTGAATTCAAAACTGGTAAATAAATTCCTAATTCAAAACTTTTTGAGCTCTTATTTACATACATATGTATGTATGTATTTATACCTTTTCATATACATTAGGGTGAGTCAATGTGTATGGAGCAAGAATAATTTTTCATCGACCAAACCATTCCTTGCTTCGCCTTATCACTGCGGACGGGTGTTTCAAGAATCTGACGAAACACAAGCCGCAGAGTAAAAAATTTTCTGTGCCAGTCTGTTTGAAACAAGTGAGAGTAAAATTCATTTAAGTGTGAAGTATATAAAAAGATCTATCTTATACTTGCAAATTATAATTTATTAAGAAATTTAATTTAAAAAAACTACATTTTACCTATAAGTGTAGTTTTTTTTCAACATCCTTAAACTAATAATTTTTCCGTTTGTTAACTGACTTCATCTTTTGGAAACCTTGGATCATGTTTAACAACAGCCCTTTATTCACAATCTGTAATTTTTTAATGGTCAACATTTTGTCAACGAGACCAGCTTATTGTTGTTATATCATGAGCTGTACTAGAAAAATTGTATTATTTTTTGTAATTTTTTTCAGTAAAATTTCATGATTGATGCTATCAAATGATTTACTGTAATCGACCAAAATCTAATACGTGACAAAACTGTCATTTACAAAAGTGGCCCCCTCTTTTAGGCTCTATTGCACTACGGCAAAGGAAATATTTTGTCCATCTATGATGTTAATGTTATGATGGCAGTGTTAACAATATGAGCGATGCTTAAATGTGTTAATTCGGATTGCAGTCATTCTGTTATTAGAGGAATTTTAATGTGCGTATTACAAGTTGATTATTTTTGTTAGTATTTACGAAAAAAATAGAATTGAAAACCCCGTTCAAAATGAAAATTAAAAGAAAAGATTAAATTCGAAATCCGCTAGCTTGAAGTCGGTTTGTATGTAAATTAACCAGTTTCCTGGTATGTTGAGTTTATAATATTTTAAGCCGATTTCCGCAAGCCGGTGGCTTTACAATAAAACACGACGGAGTAACTTTTAGAACTCTTTATTGAGCAGAGCAGGTGCTGCTGCTTATGAGGGTAGAAAAGAACTGAATACACAAATGTAAAAATTCAATTTAAGAGCTAGAATGTTGCGGTTTCATTTTCGTAGCGGCCACGCAAATATGCTGTGTCTGCCGGCTACGTAACGACATCCGGTCTACTGCTTGCGTTGAAGAATGCCGTTGTTGCCGTATTTCCCACGCTCGCCGTAGCGACGTTAACTTAAGTTAACTTATAAGCGTTTGTCTCGTTCCGGGCGCTCATCAAACACTCTCGTTGGATTTGGATTTGTTTTGCAAATTAAAAAATTTTTTTTAAAAGGTTCTGTAAAATTTCGATCTAAAACAATACAAGAGATTTCAATTAAAAAGTTACTTGTGTGTACCTTTTTATATGAATAAAAAATCCTCTTAACCAAAGATAAAATAACATAACATTAGATAAATAAATATACAAAAATTCGAAGTGAAATAAAAAAAAAAAATGGGATTTATTTATTAAAAGATATCAATAAAACAAGATCCTCACGCCGTTCTCGATCCCACCCACCTACGGTTTGAATCCAGAAATTTACCATTTTGGTCCACAAATGCTCATCGGAAAAAATCAAATACACCGCCATAATGCACAATAACTCATTCAAAATTTTCTTATTAAATTAAATTATTTAATATTAGTTTTATAACAGAACTGCAACATATATGCAAGAATCCGTTGATATTGGTACTTCTCCTTTCATCCATGTATAAATAGGTGTCCAAAAAACCACATGATTGGATATTTGATATTGGATAATTTGATAGTTCTTCCTCTAGACAAGACGTCAGCTGCATTATTGGCGGATTAGACTTGACGTGATTATTTCGCCAGGATGAGTCGGTCCTAACATACGCTTCGACTGTAATGCGCTTATAAGCTGATGAAAATGATCATTTGTGTTCATCCACACCTGACGGTACATCTTTGCTATGTCAGCATCTTCTGCCTTGAGTAATTGTGTAGTAATATGGGAATAGCTCGCATTGAATGGTGGGACCTGCATGGAATATATCGGTCAAGGACTTGCCGCTTGATGTTTTGAAGGATGTTGAAAAGAAAAAAGACGGTCAATTTTCATGCATGCAATACATCGTTCAACGACTTGCCGTTTGACGTTTTGCATAAGATGGTATGGATCTTCGGAGCCGAAATCGACGTAGCGACTAGTCGAGCATACCCGCATTGAAATCATGGTTTTCAAATTTTCAATATTTGACCAAGTGAGTTATAGTTTATTGAAGTTACCCAGAATCACTAGAGGTCGCTATCGGACATTATATTAAAAACTGAATGAATAGCAGACAAGTAATTCCATTAAGTAGACGGTGCGTAATACATACGAAAAGGTAATAAACAGCGAGTGATTTTAGTACAGAGGAATCCAAAATCGAAAGCGGATTCCACAGAGTTTACGGCTCCTCCTCCTCTTTGCAGAGGTTGATCTCGTCTAAAAGTAGTCTACCTATCTAAAAGACTTCGAAGATCAATTTGGCTCCGGCTTAAACCCGGTTTCTGTCAAGACAATAATACGGAATGCAACTATAGAACTATCAGAAGTTAAGGGAGCTTACTACGTAGCCCATTAATATTCCGATAGGTAAAAATAATAGATGTTGGTTTTTTGATGAAGACTGAAAAGACAGTGGTTTTGGCTTTTGGAAGTTCCAATTGGTGATTGGTTAATTTTTTTAATTATACTCGGATGATGTTTTATACGAATATGTTCCTCGGCCAGAAGCTGAGCAAAGAAATCGTTTGGAACATCGGAAAAAGTACACGTATCGTTCAGGATGACTCGAAGAAGAATATTTATTACTAGAATATACACTTTCTAATATGGATTAGCCTTGACTACGGCCTTCGACTTGGCTTTGATGTGAGTCGAAATATAAATTTCAGAGGTGTCAGATGCTAGCCGTGAGATAAAAATGTGTTTTAAGGGTGAAATCACGTATGACGTACGGTGCATTGAGTGCTCTTGAGTTGGTTTTAGGGGTCAATTATACCTAGGTCCGAGGTATCACTTGAAATGTTGCCATGGATAATAAATTGATCTCAAGTATTGTGTTAAATTCCGGTGCCGCATTTTTATTAACAAATTCTGCTCTTGGGGTAGCAATATGAGATATGAGCGGTTACATAGTTGTCGGATAATCAGGCTGACGAGCGGATTTTTTACGCTTGCGAGATTAGAGCTGAAACTATAAAGTGATTTTATGGAAACCACCGAGCAACTCTCTTAACCGTTCCATAGCCGGTCGCATAAAAGTTCTGAAAATGGAGGCCAGCACTACGGGAAATGGCGGACCAAACTAAGTCCGTGAAACCGACGCTATTAGTATATACTACGTTTTTACAGAGCCATCATAAAATAGAAAATAAGAAAACCACTTAAGCCACTGTTATTGATAATAAGGTTAGTTGATAAGAGTTTGAGAGTTAAACGTATGCAAGAGGAGCACAATCTTTTTATGTTATCTTAATGTCAAAAACGTATAGGTTTTATCTAAGAGCGTTAAAAATTCGTTGGCATGCCTTTTTTAGTTTACAGCTGAGACCGAACTTCCGGTTCGCACGTGTTCAAAATCGGCGCTGTTCACTATTTTCATTTTCATTTAATCATGTTTTCAATAATTTTTTTAACTTAGATAGTACAGTGTTCTATAAGGCTATAGTTGTTGTTATTTAATTTGTACTATAAGTATATATGTAAGATTGATTATTATATTAATGTTTATATATATTAAATGTAGATTCTATTTTTATTGATATGATGTGAAAATACTAATACAATAAAGCTAATTTAACGACCGCGACTGGGCTACTCTCGACTTCTAACTTCTGACAACTGATCAACGACTATCGTGTACGACGACTCCAATATGACTCCAATACAACTCCCTCACTCTTTCTTACCGACTTCTTGTTATATTTCTGTTATACTGCTGACGTCTGGGCCTCTGCCAGGTTTTGTGTTTTTACAATATTAAGGTTTAGTTTTTTATATAAAATAATTGTTTTGTGAACTGAGTATTTGTATTGTATTATTACAAGGTGCAATTCAAAAGTTTTAGGACTTTTATTAAAAAACGAATATTTGTTTTTTTTTTTGAAAAATTTATTGGTCGCCTTCAAAATAGTCTGAACGTCTGCCTGAATACAACGTTTTGCACGTTCAAGTAGCGTATCGAATGACTTTTTTAGGTCGTTTTCGGTATAGCGTTAATGATGGCGGTCGTCGCCTGTTGAATGGCATCAACATCAGCATAGCGGTTTCCTTTCATGGCCAAATGTAGATTCTCGAACAAATAAAAATTAAAGGTGCCATATCAGGCGAATACAAAAAGTTTGGGTCCTTTTTATCCTCTTGAATAATGTCTAATGATTCGTCCACTGTTTAAAATGTCAAAAATTAGGTGCCCTAGGTACTACTAATTTTAATTTTTTTAGCGATCATGTCTGTTTGCAAGCAAGAAATGTTTTCTGCTTGGTATGGGGAAAAAGCTTTATTGAAAAATCCAATTGTAGCAAGGATACTTTAAATACAATAGCTGAACAACTAAAAATATTCTGCAAAAGATTGTCCGAATGGTGTTAAAAATCGAACAGTGATAAGAACCGTTGAGAAAAACGACCAAACTTGGTTAAAGTAACATATTGTTTTCTTATCCTTAGAGAAGATCACAAATGTCGGCAGAAAACATAAAACCTACACAGATTGCCACCTTAAACGCCAATGTTGCGAATCTCGTCGAAAAACATACCAGCAGTGAGTTAAGACAACATGTATTATAAGTTTGCACAAATCTGGAAAGCGTAGTACATCCGCAATTCTTTCAATAGTTGCCACAAAACCTGAAACAACCAAAATAATTAAAAGAAGTTTTAACCAAGAGCGTCTTTTAAAATATACTGCTTAGAGTGCTTTAGCCTTTTATATTGATGGCGATTATACCAAAAGAACATATCAACTTTTGCAACCTGGAATAAAAGCACATAATTGCAATATCTTCCCGATGATGTTTCCCAAGGATGTTTTCCGTCAAGAGGATGTGCTATCCAGATTTGGTGAAAGTGGAAGAGGATTTTGCAGACGTTCCTTTAAAAGAAATGCTGGACCACACAATAAACAGAATTTTTAAAGCCTATCCTGACAATATTAGTCAATTTCAAGACGGTGAATATAAAAATTTGTGGCTGTTCTCCAAATGGGGTTGCGACGGAAGTGCGGGGCAATCCACACACCGCCAAAGTTTTTAAAACACAGAACTAAAAATGGCTGATGAGCATTTATTTTTTATATGTATTGTGTCACTTCAACTAGTTAATGGATCTTCCGTAGTTTGGCAAAATCCTCGGCCATCGTCAACGCGATATTCTAGATCACTTTAAATAGTTTTTGCGAAAGAGTCTGTAGATTTGGTTAGAGCCGAAATTGAGAATATGAAATCTCAGATTCTGCGAGTTGAGCCCACACGATTAAGCAGATTTTTAGTTCATCACAAATTGCAGCAAAAATACAATGGAGATTCTAACGAATTCATTTTTAATATTTTTGGATCCATTCATAACAATTTATTCCCAAAGTGGATCACATAAGTCCAACAAAAGCTTTTTATTTGAAAGGGAAGCACGAAATCTGTTAGACATTTATGAAGAGTCTGAAAATTCCGATTCGGATATAGAAAATTAAATCAATATTATTGTTATTTTCTCCTATTAAATCATAATAAACAAGTGAGAAAGTTATCTTCGGCTTGCCGAAGATGGTATACCCTTGAAAACAAAAAAGTTTTCCATACAAAGACTTGTTTTCATTTCGGTCGTTTGTATGGCAGCTATATGATATAGTAATCCGATCCGGATCAAACTTTAAAAAATCATGTATGGCTATATCAAATGAATAAATGTTGAATTCGGTTGGAATAGGTTGGAAAACAAAAAAGTTTCCCATACAAAGACGTGTTTTCATATCGGTCGTTTGTATGGCAGCTATATGATATAGTGGTCCGATCCGACCGATTCTTAAACTTGATCTGCGTGCAACAAAAATAATGATCTGGTAAAAATTTCAAAACGCTAGCTTTAAAACTACTGTCTATTTTTTGTATAGAAACAGATGGACAGACGGACATGGCTATATCGACTCGGCTGTTGATGCTGATCAAGAATATATATACTTTGTGGGGTCGGATATGCTTCCTTTAATGCGTTACACATTTCTGGACAAAATTATAATACCCTTTTTTAAGGGTATAATAAATTTTAAAAAATTCATCATTTTGTACCTTTATGTACCTTGTTTACCATAAAAAATATAAAAATCGTTGATGTCCTGTTGTGCTTTAAGTAATTAATTTCGTTACGCTAAATCCATCAAATCGCTCACTTGGCGGTTGGTACAAACTTATACCACTTAGCTGGCTCTTCGGGCGACAATTTTGCAACGATGGAAAGTTCGGCACGATTAACTCGTTCAATTTGACCGTTCCCCTTGGGAACTCCTGTTGTACTCTATATATGCTCAATGTTATTCTCTTTGACGTACTGCTCAAACATGTTCGACGTGAATGCAGCTCCTGGGTCTGTTATGATTCGGGCTAGATTTCCAAACGTGTTGCACCTAATTTCGAATTTTTTCAGAGTCTCTTCAGCAGCTGGTTGTCTTTGTGGGAAAAATGCATATAAACTTGGAGAATGCATCAAAAATAGTAAAAATATATTTGTACTGCTTACAAGTAGCGTCCATAGGACCCAAGTGATCTGCGTGAAGCGTTTGAAGCGGCTTATCTCCTTTGTCTATGCAACTCAGAAATACCTCCTTCTTGCCAAGCTTTTTGTTGTAAATGATACACTTTATGCAATTGTTAACAACTTAATTTACTTTTTGTTCCACGTGTGGTATCCACTAGCTTTGTTGGACAGCGTACATTGTTTTTTTTTAACCCAAAATGGCCGACATTATGAGCGTCGACAATCACTTCACGCTCCATTACCTTGGGGGCAACTATCAAATCGTTTCCAAACACGGCCTTATAAATCAGACAACCTTTGTCCTTAAAATCTTTATCATAATCATTGTATCATTTGCTTGAGCATTCTTGATTCTTTCAGTTATTTCCAATGACGAGATCATAACTCCCTGCGAATATCGACATAAACAGTCCACATGCTTCAAAATCTAAGTCCTGAAGGTAAATTACCTACTGTACGACATCGCAGCTTATCGTCGAGCCACTGCATGAGAACAGCACCAAATCCTTTGATGCATCAGTGTGAACTTCCGCAAAGCAAATTTACTAACAGCATTCGTCTTCTTTTCTCCTGGCCACACGTATCAGTCTTGAACGAAATGTCCAAGGAAATTCACCTAAGTTTTCAGAAAATAACATTTTTGCCACTTTATTTTAAGACCGTAGGTTGCAGCTGTTGAAAAGACCAACTTAATTTTTGACAACATTCGTCGACGATTGGTTGCACCATGTATTATAATGTCATCCATATACTCATAAAGCTCTAGCACATCTTGATTCAGCAGGTTTTGAAATACGAACTAAACATATCGCCTAAACGCAGCTCCGGACGACGTGAAGTTAAATTGGCTGATAAAGTCATACCCCAGCAGTTCATCATATTGGAATTTTCTATCAGAAACCACGACAAGTTTGTGGGATATTTATTCTTCATCGACAGCAACTCTTGCTACAAACAAACATATGGGTGAGTGATGTTGTTGCCTAGACCACGTAAATTCAACATGTAACTGTGCAGCTGGACGTTATGAATTTGGTCGTAAACACTTTTCTTGAGAAGTGTCACATCTGCTCCTGTGTCCACCAGACAATTCGCATTTACGTTGTTCACTCTTACTGTTTTGAGTCGCTTCTCATTGTGTGTAACATTTATTCCTGCTGTAGCTGCTGTTGTTGAACAATTTTTAGATAAGTGACCGCTATGGCTGCAACGGGAACATTTTGTGGCTGCTTGGCAATCATTCCTTATATGGTCACTCATCCAACTGCATGTTTAGGTCAGCATAGCCGTAAACTTCTGTTGAATCTACAAACAACTTATGGGTTATTTTTGCGCGTGCCATACTTCTGCTTATCGGTGAGCCCATACGCCTCCGCATTCAACTCAAATTTTCGGAACCATTGTTTAACCGGAATGCTTTGCCCGTCAAGCTCAGGAATAATTTTTGTAAAGCTCTCTGCGACAATTGTACAATCATTTTTCCTTTTTTCGTCAATTTGAATTGAACTAGTTCTTGTAGCGTTATATTGGTGTCTGATACGCAACTTTTCTCGGCTTCACTGTTCACAGTTTTTCTCGGTCATCATCTCTAATTTGTTGATTTCTTTCTCTCGGTTGTCCTACTGGGTTTGGGTTGCTGCTTTTGCTAGCGTGAGCTGTGTATTCTTTTCGTTCTCGGTAATTCTGACTTTTTGGAACGATCGCAGAGCATATGGCTGTCTCACTCTCAATTGCGACGTTGCCGACAGCTTCTTCTTTTCTTATTCTCCACTCATAAAATTAACAGTTATTTTTCTCTAACTGCGCAAAATGATTTCAGCCTTTCAATGAACCTTCGATTTTTATTTTTCAACTGTTTCTGCTGTTTCAACTGTTTTCTTTTACTGCTTATTGAACTCGTATTATTATTACTGCTCACGAACACCACGGCATTAATAATTTTATTCACAATACAATTGCTGCTTTGAATATTACGACACTAACACCTTTATTTGCTTATTGGCTACGGTTGAGCCCCCAAATGTATACAGTATGTCAAGAAACTGTTTACACACCGAAAATAAATGGTATTTTCTGACTTTGCATGCAAAATTAAAGGCTTTTTATCAAAATTCAAGATTTTTTTTTATTTATATCTGTTTATTAATATATTTTTTATCAATATGTAAAAAAATAATATCAAAACTTTGAACAGTTAACGAGAAAAACAACAAAATCCAAGTTTACACACTTTTGACACTGTCAAGATTGTTTAAAAAAATGACTCTAGCTCTATTACAGTTAAATTTTAAAGAAAAGATAATAAAAAACCAATAGTTTTAATACATTGTATACTCTCCATTAGCATTAGGAACATATTGGATGCGATTTTTCATCGATCCAATCAGTTTTGGTAGGTCATATTCCTTGAAATCTCTTGCCACTCTTCTAGTTAGTGCTTCTCGGTTTTTTGGTGCCCTTTTTCACACTTCTTTCTTAAGGTGCACCCAAATTTTTCTATGGGGTTCAGATCTGGGCTTTGGGGTGGTGTGTTGATGACTTGCCACAGTTCTAAAGGACCCAGTTCCACACAGTAAGCGCATAATACTTAGGGACACTGTCTTGATAAAATTCGAAATTTGGCTTATTATTGGTATACATTCGAATTTTTGGGCTCTGTATATCTAAATATTATGAAAAATGTAAAACAATAAACTTAAAACTTATTAAATGCAAACTAAAAGCACTTCACCTTTTTTATATGCTTGAAGAGGATATTACAATTTCTGTCACAAGTGTGCAAGTGTAACATCTCCGACCCTATAAAGTATATAATTTCTAGATCAGGATCATCTCCTGAGTCGATCCTGAGTCTCTCCGACTGCTTGTCGGTCTGTTTTTATTCAAATTAGTCACTCTGTATTAAAGTAATCAACTTCAAACTTCGCACGCACTATAAAAATATATATCTGTCATATAACTAAACGCTCGCAAATGCTTCAAGTTCACTATTTTTTCATTTAGAAAGTTGAACTTTAATAAGGGTTTTTTTACATTTACATTTAATACATTTTATACATTTCAAGTGTATAAGCCAAGATAATGGAATATGCGGCACGAGAGTCTGTCGCAATGTCCTTCTCTTGTATTGTCCTTGAATGAGGTGTCAGGGAAAAGTTCGGAAAAATGTTTAATTTTTATTGGCTATATACATATATTGTTTAAATTTAGAATGTCATGTCTTTGTGGTGTTAGTGAACTTTTATTTTTGCCCAATTTAAACATACATTGTGTACTAAGGGTATTAAAATTTTTATCAAAACCCATTGAAGAGCACATCTGCGACCATATACAGATTAAAAGCTAAGATAATGGAATATAAGGCACGAGAATCAATCGCAATATTCTGCTCTGTACTGTCTTTGAGAAGGTAGTTTTTTGTCACGGTCTTAAGCTGAAAAACTGAGTGAGCTTGGCTGGGAACTTTTGATGCATCCACCATATAGCCCTGACCTTGCACCATCAGACTACCATTTATTTCGATCTTTCTTATTTCGATGTCTTCAAAATAGGCATTTGTTTGTGAGATGACTTCGTCATTGGAGGCAAATCTCTTTCCGCCGAGCCATTTCTTCAAGTTTGGGAACAAGAAATAGTCACACGGGGCTAGATCGGGTGAATAGGCCGGATGAGGGAGCAATTCGTAGCCCATTTCATGGAATTTGGCCATGGAAACTGCACATGTGTGCAGCCGTGCATTGTCCTGGTGGAAAAGAAATTTTTTCTTGGCCAAGTGCGGTCGCTTTTTTTTAAATGCCTCATCGAATCGACCCAATAAGTTGCAGTAATATTCACCATTGATTGTTTTTCCTTTTTGAAGGTAGTCAATGTGGATAATACCGCGTGCATCCCAAAAAACAGTCGCCATGACTTTATTGGCTGACAAACCCACCTTTGCCTTCTTTGGCGCCGATTCCCCCCGAGAAACCCATTGTTTTGACTGCTGTTTGGTCTCCGGTGTGTTGTGGTGGATCCACGTTTCGTCCACGGTTACGAAACGGCGCAAAAACTCGTTCGTATTACGATTGAACAACGCTAAACATTCCTGCGAAATTGTCACACGGTTGCATTTGTGGTCGATTGTGAGCCAACGCGGCACCCATCTTGCGGAAAGCTTTCTCATACCCACATGATCATTCAAAATTGAAACCACTGAGCCATGTGAAAATCCTACGGCTTCCACAATCTCTCTCACTTTTAATCGCCGATCGGCTAAAACCATTTCGTGGATTTTTTCAATTGTTTCGGATGTGGAAACCTCAACTGGGCGTCCAGAACGTTCGGCATCTTCCGTGCTTGTACGGCCACATCGGAATTCAGTAAACCACTTTTTTACCATGGAAATGGATGGTGCAGAGTCTCCATAATATTTATCAAGCTTGGCCTTGGTTTGCGTAATGGATTTTTTCCTCAAAAAATAATGCTTAATGAGCACACGAAATTCACTTTTTTCCATTTTCTTCTCAGTCAACGCGGTAGTCTGATATTAACGGCTGTCAAAAACAAACTAAATGTCGCAGCTTGTTCAATTTTTGACAAGAGTCAACTGACAGATGACTGTTGACGGGAGCAGTGTTACCATTTCAATTAAGAGGCGGGAAATTCAAAAAGTCACGGACTTATTGACCCGCCCTCGTATAATGAAATAGCTATTTTATGTCTCATACTCAACAACTAAAATTACATTTACGTTATATATTTATTCTGGTCTCTACTGTTACGGGTCTCACCAATTTGACACATAATATAATTAACTCTGAAGCACACATGATGAATTTAATTTAAGGATTAGAAAAAATACTAAATAAAAACATAATACTTAAAACCCGAATATGTACTTATAATAAAAATATTTTTATTAATATCTTAGATATCTGAGGCCTTTTCATTGTCAAAAACACAAATGAATGATTAATTAACATTTAATTTAAATATTTTTCAGGATTTCCAGAAGCCTTAATTGCACTAATCCTAAAAGACATAATATCAGCTGTTATTTACATGCACTCACACCACTTCGTTCATGGATCAATAAAAGCTCAGCATATATTATTAAACTCTAAAAAAGCTATTATTTCAAATTTTTGCGGATGTCGGACTTTCATCAACAATGGAAAAATTGACAAATTTATGTATGGTTCTACTATCGAAAATGAAAAACATCTGAATTGGACAGCACCAGAGGTTTTACATCAAAATCTTCATGGATATACAGAAAAAATTGATATATATTCTATTGGAATTACTTGCTGTGAAATGGCGAACGGTTTTCAACCTTTCAAAGATACAGAACTCACCCTAATGTACACTGAAAAAATTCGTGGAGATATACTTTCAATACTGGATGGTTTTTGTGAAACAGATAACAAAGGTAATGATACTATTAAGGAACATTTTTAAAATTTTCAATAGGAAAGAGAACAATAAAAAAACAAAAAAGAAGAGCCGAAGGTTATATACCAAATATCGGATGTAGTTGTCCGATCTTTCAAAGAACATCGGAAACAGACCAGTTCCTTATAAATGGAAGCTATAGCATATGAGAAGAAACTCCTCCGCGCGTCAACCTTTAGTTCAAATTCTTAAAACGACATAAACGCAAACAGCATAAGCCACATTGCTGACATTGCAGAATCCATGAACCTCAACTTTGGGCTGTTGCAAGAGTGCTTGTCGAGCAGTCGCGAAATATAAAAGAAACAAAAAGGCACGCACAATTTCCGAAATATCCCGTTCGCATTTTAAAATGCGAACAAAGATAAATATTCTGTCATAGGATATGAAATTCGATCCATGCCACATCTTTGACTCCTGCCAGTAGAAAATGACGAGTCGAATTCTATTTGTGAAATGTTGTTTTCAATATCAATACGCACGCGAATATCAATACACAGCATTTTCTTCTAGAACAGCACTGTGTATTGATATTCGCGTGGCTCCGGCTACATAAAGTAAAGCCCCCAGTAACAGAGTAAGGGATTACGAAGATGAAGCGAACGGTTGTTCTTGAGAAAGGTCTGCAACGATAAGGAAGCTGGAGATTAACGTCCCCTCTATAGCTCTGCCAAGTATGACAGCGTCGGAATTTTTCCCTTTTAAATGAAGAGAAATTATAAAAGATTCTTTCATTTATAGGATATGATAGAAGTTTCAAGAGATATTGCAAAAAGCTTCAGAAGCTCCGGGAAATTCATTAGTGCGACGCCTTGTACTTTAGCGGCGAACTGTTGAATTCGAAGATGCGAAGATGGCCTGAAAATAATCTGTGATTTATAAAAGAGATATCTCAAAACTCTTTCAATGATTCAAGGGTCTTATGCTCTTTAATATACAGCAGAAATAATACAATAGAACAATAGTAGAACTACAATGAGTTCCTTTTACAAACTGTTTTAAGCATATGATGTCACAATTATTTTTCGAGTGTACAACAAGGTTTATTAATGTATTATCATACATCATTGGAAAGGTCGATTCTTTGTCTATTTTTCAACATAATCACCTTCTCAATACCTTGTCAATACATTTTTTGAGCCTCCTAATCCAGTTTTGGCAGCCCGCCGCGAAGAACTCCTCCGCGAACCCAGCGTGCGCACACCTTCGTGTATCCTAATTTTTCTGTCATAATGTTACAGACAGATTTCGGGCATACATCTGGAACAAGTAAAGTGATATCCTTGATCCTCATCCGGCGATCTTCGCCAACAACTTGATCAATTTTTGCAACAATGTCGTCCGAGATCGACGGCCGTCCGCTTCGCTCTGCGTCGTGAACGTCTGTTCGGCCATACACTGTAGTCAATTCTCGATGAATGTTCACAGATTTCATCGATTTCGCATGGAAAAAACGTATAACAGAGCGGATTTCACACATGGCGGCGAGAGCGATCGGACGATCCATCTCGAATGGCTGTCAAGCCAGCACTGAGCGTCGCTGATACTTGCTCAGGGCACGTATAGAGAGTGGGGGACTAACTACACGGCGGTGTTGCCAAATGTTGCATAGCAACGCTCTTCGCGAAGCTATCGCAGTGGGAAAGTTTTTACATACCCCTCGTATTTTTATATATCCACATATCCACATGTTCAGATGGATGAAAGTTCTCTTCCTTCAATAAAACAATGCGATATTTCTTGAAATTTGGAGAATCCCATTTATATCTTTGTTCTGGGAAATTTTAAATAATTCTTTGTTGATTTTTTTCTCCATTGCCAGTTTACAAAGGTGGTTGAACCAATAAAATGTTGTCTGTGGTCATTGTTCGTCCAGACACAATCCATCCGAAGATCGTTTATTTTCCCGAGTAGTGAACCTTTTTATCGTGTTGGTTAACGAAAATTCTTTCCATTCCTGTTTTATTATATTTACTTTATTTTCGTAAAGATGTGTTAATTTCGGTAAAATAATTGCATTAACGTTTAATATTGGAGCATAATACCTCATTACTACATTCTTGCGAATAATGCCGCTTAAAACATTTAAAACATAAACTAAACTTTTTAACTGCGTTCGTCCACTTTCTCCTGGGAACTCAATTCTTTAAATTTATAACAATATATAATTTTATGTGTGGGCCTTTTCCTCATCGGGCAATTTACTTCGTTGGTGTCAGAGATTTCTTTCTCTACTGAGGGCAACGAACTAAGCCGTTGATCTAAAAATTCCATGACATCTCTCAGTGTACGGATTTCACTTGATTTTTTAACATTGCTCTCATATTGTTGTAAAGCCTCTAATGGAATTTTTTGATAACTACATGCGCAAAAATACAATCTGGCTCTTCGGTCAGACTTGCTTTGAGTCGCATCATTGCGACTTGGATCCTTTCGAAAATTGAGTTTCCATTTTGTGATATAATATAATTTGTATATAGTTGATTGTTAAGGTCAACAAACTGGTTACGAATGAGCAAGATTCGAAAAATGTAACATGGTTCGAGACCTTAGAGACTTTTTGTAAGCTCTAGATTTTCTATTTTTAAGGAGAGAGATTTGCTTATTAAACCATTGTGGTTTTGACGTTGATGGAGTTAATATTTCAGGGACAGATTTATTTAAAGCGTTATGAATTACTTCGTAAAAAGAGTTCCTAGCAGCATTGCTATTGCTGAAATTTGAAAGAAACCTGTCAATATTGGCCAAGTGATTTGTTAGGTCACAATAGTCGGTTTTTTTTTTAAAACACTTTTGACGGGGGATTTCAGGAGAATCGATAATCAGGAGTAGATAAGGTCCTCAGGAAGAGGAGGTTATGTTTGAGAAAATGAGGTCAAGCGACCTGCCACGGGAGTTCCTTATAGGGTTAAGCTGGAAAACTGCAGAGTTGGCTAAGCCATCAAGGAAGTCATTTTGGCTAGAGGGTAACAGCGAGTTATCCGATCCATGAAATGACAGGCAAATTGAACTCACCCATAACAAGTATAAAATCAGAATTATATTTATATATTTGGCATAACTATTCCTCTACTTGATCGATGTAATACTAAAGCTTGGCATCTAGCTCTGTTTTGGCAATATTTCTAAAAAGCCTTTACATTTATTAAGCATGATCTTTAGAAAAATATTCATGGTCTATCGGTCCTAGCTTTACTAATTTATTTTGACTTTTACAACCTGGGGAATCTAATGAAGAAGCTTCTTATCGGTTTCTTCTATACTATCTTTTATTAGAATCCCGTCAACAAGCCTTGTTATTTTAACCTGATCCTCAATCAGGATTGCCTTTTCTTTGCATGACGTGGTATTTTTTTAATCTATCCCTTTTTTTTAAACTATGGTATATCTACCAACAACCAAATTGACTTGCCTCCCATGTGGCCGCTGATCTTTCCGCCAATGCTTCTTTCTTCTTTGTTGCATCTTGCTTCCGGTGATGCTTACTCGCCGGTGTTGCTTTCTTTAAGCACTTTATTTTCTGTCCGTTGTATGGCCCACAAACTGTTTCGAATTTTTTGTTGCGATTTTTCACAATATTTTATTTTATGCTCATTAGCATTTATTTTATTCTCTGTGTCCCTTACCACATGGACGGCTTTCAATGCACCCTTATAAGGTGCTAGTTTACCCCCCTTGTGGTAAGAGACTCAAGTTAAACTAGCACCTTATAAAGGTGTCTCGATGGACCAATATTTAAGATGAGGACCATAAAAAGGTCATACTCTATATACATAGTTCCGTTTGGAAACTGTTCTATTCATATGATTTCACATTTGCCGAAACATAAAAAAATCTTACAATTAAGTACTTATGTACTAACAGGAGCTCTTGTCAACTATTTTGTATATTTATGCCCCAGTAGCCCCAGTATGCCCCAGTATATGTGCTTGCTGGTGTCACCTTACGCATGCGTTTACAAGTGCCTTCAAAAGATCAGTCATAAAATGCATTACCTATTGTCTAGCTTTTAGTCCGATCCCTGCATCCCTGCTTTCAGCTACTGGGCTCTGAAGAAGTAACCAATTATGCACCGTGCATGTAAATGGTTGTCATCTTTCAGCTCAAGCTAGTGGACTAATTTTTCCGCGTTTCTTGGTTTGATTTAAGATACCACATATTTTAACTGCAGGAAAATTAGTTTCATCGACCCTGGAGGAAAATAGAACATGGAACCTTTTTCAATTTCATTACAGCCCCATCGAATTTTTAGATGTTTATTCGAGGCATTTGCACATCAATGTTGCTCACAAATGATGGCGTTGGCCTTATCTTGGCCATAAGTGCGTTTTGCACTTTCGCATACAGCCTTAACTACCAGGGGTGTTATTTGAAGTTTGCCGGTTTTACTAGTGGATGTCGCTAGCAATGTGTATAAATTTCTATGATTTGGCATGTAAATTAAAAATGTTATTAGTGTTAATTATTTAAAAAAAATAATTTTTATTTTAATATACATAATTTACTATTTTTTTATGTTAAACTTTTTCACTTACAATATTACAAGACACTGGTTTTTTCTTATCCCTAATTGGAAACCGTTCTCGATCTTTTCTCGAATCAGACTGATCTTATAGTTGTTAGTCCTAATCCAATCAACCTCGGCCAGAAGCTTTTCTTTAGAAACTTCTTGAACTTTCAATTATGTTTAGAATAGGCCAAAAGCTTTTCTTTTAGAAACTTCTTGAACTTTCAATTATGTTTTAAATAAAAGCTTTATGCTGAAATTATTTCACTGCATTGTGGAATTGAAATTTGCTGACTGATGCAGTTTGATTGAAGCGCAATAAGTTGATCATGGCTTGGTCTCTAAGCGGAAGCTGTCTTTACTTTAAGTTTGGTTATTTATCTTATCGGGTAGCTAAGTGCTGGCAAAGGCAATGAAAACAAGTGAGAAAAGTTATCTTCGGCTTGCCGAAGATGCTATACCCTTGAAAACAAAAAAGTTTTCCATACAAAGCCTTGTTTCCATATCGGTCGTTTGTATGGTAGCTATTTGATATAGTGGTCCGATCCGGACCAAACTTTCACAAATCGTGTATGGCTATATCAAATGAATAAATGTTGAATTAGGTTACAATAGGTTGGAGAACAAAAAAATTTTCCATACAAAGACTTGATTTCATATCGGTCGTTTGTATGGCAGCTATATGATATAGTGATCCGATCCAGATCAAACTTTCAAAATCATGTATGGCTATGTCAAATGAATAAATGTTGAATTCGGTTGCAAAAGCTAGGAAAACAAAAAAGTTTTCCATACAAAGACTTGTTTTCATATCGGTCGTTTGTATGACAGCTATATGATATAGTGGTCCGATCCAGATCAAACTTTTACAAATCATGTATAGCTATGTCAAATTAATAAATGTTGAATTCAGTTGCAATAGCTTGGAAAACAAAAAAGTTTCCCATACAAAGACTTGTTTTCATATCGGTCGTTTGTATGGCAGCTATATGATATAGTGGTCCGATCCGACCGATTCTTAAACTTGATCTGCGTGCAACAAAAATAATGATCTGGTAAAAATTTCAAAATGCTAGCTTTAAAACTGTCTATTTTTTGCATAGAAACAGACGGACAGACGGACATGGCTATATCGACACGGCTGTTGATGCTGATCAAGAATATATATACTTTGTGGGGTCGGAGATGCTTTCTGTAATGCGTTACACATTTCTTGAAAAAATTATAATACCCTTTTTCAAGGGTATAAAAACAAAGACAAAATAAATGGCGCCGAGATTGGAATTTGAAATTTGTTTATAAATTGGAATTTGAAATTTGTTTATAAACTAGGGTAGAGTGCTATGTTTACGGGTTGGATAACTCTCCCCCTTTTAAAACGACGCGCCCCGTTTCATTATGAATTTCGTTTAAACGCTCTCTTAATTCTATTCAAAACTCTTCCTCAGTATTTGGTTTTTCTGTCCTCTGGGCTGTTCTGGCCGTTTTTGTTTGGTTATAAATATAATACATATATCTGAATTTTATTATTAATGTGTAATCAAATACAAAATGATATAAATATAATATACTATAAATGATATAAATGAAATTGATATTTTCCAATTGTAAATTTCAATAAATGGGTTTAAAATATTAATGTTGTCAAGAGTAAGTTCTGAATTGTTGGATTTTATATTATCTGATATTTTCAAATTCTTAAAGTGGTTGTGGTTATGTACTCAAGTAGTTTGTTTTCTAAATTGGGGTATGATATATTATTAATTGTAGTTGTGCCGTTGAATGTTATTAAATGACCCGTCTAAATGAGAATTGTTAACTTGTATGTATTTTTTATACCCTTTCAGAGGGTATTATAATTTTTTCCGGAAATGTGTAACCTGGGAATCAAACAACGTAGTGAGTAAAACGTTGACATTTGGCCGAACTTGGCGTGTTTTTTTTAGTCTTGGCTCACCTGGGTTCTTCCATTAGAACGATTGGGCTGTGGTTTCGATATGGGAGGTTGCTGAAATCATTCAACAGCTTTTGAGCGATGCTCATGTGAATGTTCTTTTGGTCAAAATTTAGCAATTTCAGACTTCAAACTTCGCTGACAAACGTCGTATACCCAAATCGTTAGAAAAAAATTTCATTGCATTCTCCACGCGATGTACCGACGATAGTGATTCGACGATTTTCCAAAACAATTTTCTCCACCTGGTTCATGACAAATTATGATAACCACAACGACCTCAATCTACCATTTGGGAGACAAGAGACAAAATCGGTAGCAGAAAAATATCTTAATAGGTTACACGGCTAAGAAAATATCTAAGTGCTAGGGCTATTAACCAACACCAACAACCAAATGCGACTCAAAAGTTCCTGGACCTGTCATATAGATCCACAAATAAGTAAATTTAATAAATTAGTATTATAATATAATATAGTATTATATAGTATATAGTATATACGTAAATAGATGGCCTGAAATCACTGGGATTCTATCCTATCCGGTTATTTAATTATTTGTTTTTAAAAAATAAAGACACAATAGTTTGGTTTTACCTAAAATAACACATCTAATTGCAACATAAGATGGAAAATTTACACCCGAAAACAAAATTTAATTACAAAATATGGATTTTTAAAACCTGAGCATGTAAAATAAATATATCGGTATTCCGTTAGAAAATATAAATTTTTTGAAGGCCAGAGTATATAGAATAAATAAAGTATTATTTTGTTTCAGCGTGTAAAATTTCCAAGTGCACAAAGTTAACAAAACTTTCCTGCAAAATTTTGTCACCAAACTAAGTCATCTTAGTTAGCTTAATAAGAAAATCAATTAAATTAAAGGCCTTAATTTTAGCGAAAATATACTTAGTTAGCGAACATAATGCTCACTAAAAGCTCACTGTTTTTATACCCTGTACCCATTAAAAATGGGTGAAAGGGGTATCATAAGTATACCCCATGAAGTATATATATTCTTGATCAGCATCAACCGCCGAGTCGATATAGCCATGTCCGTCTGTCCGTCCGTCTGTCTGTCCGTATCAACTTGATCTCAGAAACTACAAGAGCTACAGACATGTGCCATATATCGTTGGATAGGTAATTACCATACGCACTACAAGTTTGTTGTTTTATTTTGATATCACCTCCCGCTCCCCCGCAAACCGCAAAAAACTGCCACGCACACAATCATTAACCTAATTATAACCACAATTATTAACCTAATGCTATGCAATTCGGCATATTCGTTGGTGCTTATAAAAGCTATCTAATTTTTAAATTTGACCAAATCGGATAAGAAACACGGAAGTTATGCCACATGCAAAATCTATGGCAAGGGAAACAGAAGCGCAGCAAAACACGCATTGCGCGACGCCGACTGCGACGTTGACAGCGAAATATGTATGGCTTTATAACACACGAAACTTATTTTCATAACCAAAATTATACCAAATTTATATTGTTATGGTACTGTTTTCTAATAGGATATTGTTTTATTTATTTATTGATATTAAATAAATAAATTGTAAGCATGTCTAAGGGTACAGGGTATTTTTCAATCGGGAAACTCGACTGCTGCTACCTTACTTGTTAGAATTCAGGTCAGTTTGGACAGAAAGAAATGTATGCGGCACCCTGAAAGATATCAAACTCTCGGTGTTAGATGGAACCTTAAGGTTAAATGTTCAAATACCTAATTTTAGATCAATAAATAGAGCGTCTGAACGACACATATTATTTTTATTATTCGGAAAAAAAAATTCTAAGACATTGGGCTGCAACGTCTAGATTGGGATGAAGGATTTCCTCACGCCGCTGCCATTGTTGTAGATCAGAACGGAATAGACGTATTACAAGTTTCAAGGCATATATCCCATAAGTCAAACTTATGGATTTGTTGACTAAATGTGTGCATCACAAAGTTTAAAAAAAAAGACTCAACAATTTTCAAATGAAAAAAGTTGTTTGGTTTGTCCATCTGTTTGTTTATGGAATTAAATCTCGATCCTAAAAGACTTTGGGATGTTTGTTTTAAAATATATGCAACTTCTGGTCTAATATTTTTAAAAATACTTTAAACTTAAATTTAGCAATAAAAAAAACTTTTTAAAAAATTATTATTTTATTATTATAATTCATTATTATTATTCAAAAATTTACAACTCCACAACCAATGAAGCTATCTAAAAATTTTGTACGTCAGAATGGTTTTTTGTTTGAAAGTTTATTTGACTTTCTTTGTGACCAAAAGTGAAACAGTAACATACACTAAAAAAGAAATTCATTAATATTTTTTTTAATTTTATTAATTTATTTTTATTCAATTAACTTACCTGAGATGGACTTGAAGGTAAGCAATTTGGTACGTTGCTTATATCTGTTAAATCCATTTTGTTTAGCGTGATGTACACTCGATTGCTAATTAAATTTTTTTTAAGTTTCTGCTACTAAAAACGAGAAAAAATAGAATATACCTCTTCAGCTTTTATTTTATTGAAACAAGTTATTGGAAAAAGGAAGAATTGGCCCAATCTAGGAGCGACCAGGAATTAAAATCGGGATACACAATATAGACAAACGCGTTCTCAGAATTTACCGCGTTGGCAAATAGTCTTTTTAGGTCAATTCTTATACTTATATTAAATACTGTTATTTTAGTTTTTGTTTCTTTTAATTAAAGAAACGAATAACTTAAAAAACTTTGTTTAAAAACTAAACACTTTCCGGCAGTTTTTGCACAACTAAAGATTTCACACTCGGTCACACAAAATCAACCACAAATCGATTCTCGCTGAAAATAAAATGTTTGTTTTGGTTTATAAGTTTACATTTATGAATTCAAGAAGTGCTGTGTAAGTCCAATACGAATAAATTATTCCTTGGATTAAAAATGTTCACTTTTTTTAAGATTATGTGATTATTAATACAAGAATAACTATTGTATTATAATAAAATAATATAAATAATATAATAGAAGAATAAATAATAAAAATAAAAAAATATTTATTAAGTTTACGGGTACTAAACTAAAATGGAAAATTGTAATAGATTTATGCACATAAAAAATCCACAACAGGGAAAACAAGTGAGAAAAGTTACAGTTTGTCAAGAAACTGTTTACACACCGAAAATAAATGGTGTTTTCTGACTTTGAATGCAAAATTAAAGGCTTTTTATCAAAATTCAGGATTTTTTTTTATTTATATCTATTTATTAATATATTTTTTATCAATATGTAAAAAAATAATAACATAATTATATACAGTTAACGAGAAAAATAACAATAACTAAGTTTACACACTTTTGACACTGTCAAGAAAGTGTTTACACAAATTACTCTAGCTCTATTACAGTTAAATTTTAAAGAAAAGATAATAAAAAACTAATAGTTTTAATATATTGTATACTCTCCATTAGCATTAGGAACATATTGGAGGCGATTTTTCATCGATCCAATCAGTTTTGGTAGGTCATATTCCTTGGAATCTCTTGCCACTCTTCTAGTTAGTGCTTCTCGGTTTTTTGGTGCCCTTTTTCCCACTTCTTTCTTAAGGTGGACCCAAATTTTTCTATGGGGTTCAGATCTGGGCTATGGGGTGGTGTGTTGATGACTTGCCACAGTTCTAAAGGACCCAGTTCCACACAGTAAACGCATAATACTTAGGGACACTGTCTTGATAAAATTCGAAATTTGGCTTATTATTGGTATACATTCGAATTTTTGGGCTCTGTATATCTAAATATTATGAAAAATGTAAAACAATAAACTTAAAACTTATTAAATGCAAACTAAAAGCACTTCACCTTTTTTATATGCTTGAAGAGGATATTACAATTTCTGTCACAAGTGTGCAAGTGTAACACACTTATAATTTTATAATTTATATATTATATTTATATATAATTTCTAGATCAGGATCATCTCCTGAGTCGATCCTGAGTCTCTCCGACTGCTTGTCGGTCTGTTTTTATTCAAATTAGTCACTCTGTATTAAAGTAATCAACTTCAAACTTCGCACGCACTATAAAAATATATATCTGTCATATAACTAAACGCTCGCAAATGCTTCAAGTTCACTATTTTTTCATTTAGAAAGTTGAACTTTAATAAGGGTTTTTTTACATTTACATTTAATACATTTTATACATTTCAAGTGTATAAGCCGAGATAATGGAATATGCGGCACGAGAGTCTGTCGCAATGTCCTTCTCTTGTATTGTCCTTGAATGAGGTGTCAGGGAAAAGTTCGGAAAAATGTTTAATTTTTATTGGCTATATACATATATTGTTTAAATTTAGAATGTCATGTCTTTGTGGTGTTAGTGAACTTTTATTTTTGCCCAATTTAAACATACATTGTGTACTGAGGGTATTAAAATTTTTATCAAAACCCATTGAAGAGGACATCTGCGACCATATATAGATTAAAAGCTAAGATAATGGAATATGCGGCACGAGAATCAATCGCAATATTCTGCTCTGTACTGTCTTTGAGAAGGTAGTTTTTTGTCACGGTCTTAAGCTGAAAAACTGAGTGAGCTTTTCTATAAAAGTCATTGCAGCATTGAATAAGTATTCTTTCGCTGATCAGCAATAATAATTTATTTTATTTCGTTCGCTCATCTGCAAAGGAAATCATCATACAACCGAAATTAATTTATATATATAAAATATTAGGTCAAGTAAAAAGTTCAAATATGCGCCTTTTTATACCCTTGAAAAAGGGTATTATAATTTTGTCCAGAAATGTGTAACGCATTAAAGGAAGCTTCTCCGACCCCACAAAGTATATATATTCTTGATCAGCATCAACAGCCGAGTCGATATAGCCATGTCCGTCTGACCGTCTATCCGTCTGTCCGTCTGTTTCTATGCAAAAAATAGACAGTAGTTTTAAAGCTAGCATTTTGAAATTTTTACCAGATCATTATTTTTGTTGCACGCAGATCAAGTTTAAGAATCGGTCGGATCGGACCACTATATCATATAGCTGCCATACAAACGACCGATTTAAAACAAGTCTTTGTATGGGAAACTTTTTTGTTTTCCAAGGTATTGCAACTCGATTCAACATTTATTCATTTGATATAGCCATACACGATTTGTGAAAGTTTGGTCCGGATCGGACCACTATATCATATAGCTGCCATACAAACGACCGATATGAAAACAAGTCTTTGTATGGGAACCTTTTTTGTTTTCCAACCTATTGCAACCGAATTAAACATTTATTCATTTGACATAGCCATATACGATTTGTGAAAGTTTAGTCCGGATCGGATTCTTATATTAATAGCTGCCATTGTAAAGATCTGCAAGGGTATACCATCTTCGGCAACCCGAAGAAAACTTTTCTCACTTGTTTCGATTACTTTTATCCACCAATCAATAGTTAATTTTCTCCTTTTACTAGATGAAGGGCTAATAATGCTCTAATGCATTTATGGCGCATTCATCTTGTTATTTTACTATGTGTACGAATATCGGCTGTGTAGACGTCATATAATGCTGGACCCCAAACTTGGCCTTGAGGAACTTCATCAACAATTGATCTTCGAATACACCAGATATTGCTGATGTTATGCGATTGATATGCTCGATAGATCCTTGGTTTTTTCGAAATTCAAAGTGATGGAATGGGATCTTGTTCTTGATTATTAGAAAAGAATTTTTAATGTCAAAGGCATTTTTCAAAAAGTTTTAATAACCGCGGTAATTAACTACCCGGACAACGAAGAAACTGCTTGGTCTTTTCCCGGCTTCCAGGTGTCATTATTATGATTGACTTCTTTCATACTTTTGAAAAATGGCCAATTTCTTAGCATTCCGGGCTAAGTTCCAGGCTGATATTAGTTTTTGGCTTCGTCGATTTTTTAGTTCTTGATACGCGGGCAGCTTATGTAGTTGGCTTTTAGTTTAGGCTTTATTGGTAGGTTTTAGTAAGCGACGCGTATTTATTTTATGTATTTATTGGCCGTATGGCCGTATTCTTCACAGTTTGCGCATTACGCGGGTCAGTTCCGTTTGTGTTCGTATATTGTGCCGGACGTATTTAAATTTTTAGATTGGGTTAATTTGATTTTTGTTTCAATTCATGCTTTTAGGGACCACTTCCAACTTCAACATGATTTCGAGTATTTTATTCCTATTGCCATTGTGACAAAGTCCATCAATTTTTTCATAACCTTCGGTAGTACCTTGCTTCTATTTAGTCGATAGGTGTAATAAATCTTTTCGTTGCCTACGAGCTTGGTTACTAAGCTGTATTTTTGTTCGTCATACGCTTCGGTTTTTTTTTTATATGGCCCCGTTTTATTGACTTGGCGTAGAATTGATTCATCCAATTTTGTGGGTCTATCAGGCATTTTAGTGAAATGCCTTAGTAAATGGGTGGCGGCCGTATGTTCTTAGTCTTTAGGGATTGAAATTTATCATTTTGGTCATTTTGGTCGTTAAGTACCTATGACGAATCTCTGTTGTTTGCCAGATCCTTTTTTGAAACAGTCTTTTAGAAGCTTTGATTTGGTTGGTTTACGTTATTGATTTTAGAAATTTAAGGCCATACGATCCAACCATTGAGCTACACAAGCACGTGAGAACCGCGCTTGCAAATTCGTTTAAGTAAAAAAACTGCAAGAAGCTGTTCGAAAATATATTTCCTATTGCTCTATATATGAGGTCTGTTCAAAAAATATCGCGTTTTGATCACACTTTTATTGCAGTGGTGGATCATAAGTTCTTTCCACAGGGTAGTACGGGCAATATGAAATATTACCTGAAAGTTTTTTAAGAACAAAAACTGGCTTTTGTATCATGATAACGATCTGATGATCTGTATGATCACATCCTTGCTTGTACGCGATATGTTGGCGAAATTAAAAATCGTTGGCAGTAGTGTATTTTATCAGAGGGAAATTAAAGGGTTTTCCATTAAGGGCGCTTGATCTTTGAAATGAAAAAAAATACATGTAGGAGAGATATTTGCGAAATTTTTTTTGTATTTAAAAGCTTCATCGACCCCATTGTGTATGGAACATGACATTGTTCGAATGACCGCCACGGCTTCGGTTGGTGGCGCGCACACGAAAGGTCCAATTTTCGATGACTCTGGCGCACAAATCGGGCTGTATTTGATCGATGGCATGGCGTATGTTGACTTTGAGGGCATCGGTGGCTTGCGGCTTGTTGGCCTAGACCTGCGACTTAAGAAAACCCCACAAGAAAAAGTCCAGCGGGGTTAAATCGCACGATCTCGGTGGCCAGTTCACGTCGCCTCCGCGCGATATGACCATGTCCGGAAATCTGCTCTTGCAGAACATCCATCGTAGCGTGTGCTGTGTGGAACGTAGGGCCGTTCTGTTAAAACCACATGTTGTCCAGATCCATATTCTCGATTTCAGCCCAAAAGAAGTTGGTTATCATCGACCGGTATTGCACACCATTGACGGTGACGAGCACACCATTATCGTTTTCGAAAAAATACGGACCAATCACGCCTCCGGCCCAAAATCCGCACCAAACATTCACTTTCTGCGGATGCATTGCCACTTGGTGAACCTCGCGTGGATTGGTCTTATCCCAAATATGGCAATTTTGCTTCTTGACATAGCCATTTTATCCAAAAATGCGCCTTGTCGCTAAAGATGATTTTTTTGCCAAAATCGGCGTCAACTTCCAACTGCTCTAATGTCCAGTCAGCGAACACACGGCGTTGTCTATGGTCATTAACTTTAAGCTCCTGGGTCAGCTGGATCTTGTACGGGTGCAGGCCCAAGTCCCGACGCGAAATTCGCCAAGTTGTCGTCTGCGAAAGGCCGAGTTCCTGTGCGCGACGCGGAATTGACTACCGCGCGTTTTCGAAGACACTGTCGCGCACAGCGGCGATATTCTCGGCAGATCTCGCGTTACGTTGACGCACGGGAACTGGCTCGTTGTTTACTGACCCGGTTGACTCGAATTTGTCCCCCAATCAACGGATAGTCGACTCGGCAGGACGATCATCGCGACCGTAAAACGGGCGAAGTCCGCGGAACGTTTTTAGACTGAAGACCCATTTTCATAAAACAATTTTATGATTTGCACGTGTTGCTCGACACAGTAACCTGCCATGGTGGTTTGGAGGACTGAATGAATATAACACACTGCATTTGACATCTGTCACTCAAACAACATGGCCTCAATGAGCTGTCAAAGTTCCAGCGTCACTATTGGAAAACTCTTTACTTTGAAGGGGCAAAATATATAACCATGAATATTAAAATCATTTTTTCAAAAATACATTTTCGTTACTTTTTGTACAGACCTTGTATGTATAAATAATTACAAATAATTTCAATAAAGAATTAATATTTATTTATTTAAAAAAATTAAATCTAGTATACAATACTAAACCTAATAAACTTAATGAGTACTAGCTACGGGGGTCTTCGACTCGAGACTTAAGGGTTATTTCGTTATATAATAAACTGGGTTTTTTGGACAAATTTGTAAATTTTTGAGATATTTTGACAAGATGGGTTACTTAAACAATTCGAAAGACTATGTGTACCAAATAATTGAGATCTAATTGAGTGCAATCGACTACCGGCGTCGAGAATATGGTCAACGGTGAGCTCGTCCCCGCATAGTTGGCATGTTGGTCGCGCCGTTCTCTTCAGTAAGTGTTGATGTGTGGATTGGGTGTGCCCGATGCGTAGGCGTATGAAGGTCGCGCATTCCCGTTTATGTACGTTCGTTGCTGGCTTAAACATGATGCATTCTGGTTGATAAACTGGTACCTGTGTATGAAGAGTGCCCATTCGGAGAGTTTCTTTTCTTTGAGATATAACTGAATTCGACTTTGAATGTCCTTGCAGTTAAACGGAGTGAAAAGGATTGATGGTGTAAGTCTCATCTCTTGGGCGGCTTTGTCAGCGAGTTCATTTCCATAGATTCCTTGATGACTGAGAACCCAGAGTAAGGTGATTTTTGATTGATGAGAACTTAGAATGTGCCTAACTTTTTGTGTTGTGGGGTCATTATGATTCCAGTTGCGTATAGCGGAAAGAGAGGAGAGGCTGTCTGTGCAGATAACAGATTTACCAGCGTTTTTGGAGGCGAATTGGCATCCTTTGAGAATGGCGAAAGCTTCGGCTGTGAATATGGAGTTGTATGACGGGAGCCTACCTCCTGCAATTATTTTACGGTTGCAGTCAACAACCGCAAACGTGGTTGCGTCGGTGACTTTAGAACCATCGGTGTAAATCCAGTTTTTCTCACCAAGATCTTCTTGTGCGCTCAAAAAACGCTTTTGGTATTCTAAGCGGCATGTATTATTTTTGGCAGCATTGTAGATTTGTAGGTTTATGTTAGGCTGTTTGGAACCCCAATGTGCTGGCGATTTGAAGGATCTCCTGGGCTTAGGGAGGGTAAGGTCAAGTAGCTTGATGTAGTTGGCGCAACGTCTTAGAGTGGATATGCACTTAAAATTCCGCTTTTGTTTAAAAATGGCTCCGAAGTCTTTGGTTAGCAGGCAGTTGGACGTGGTGTACAGCTTCGGGATAAGCATCAATGTGGTTTCTTCTACGCGTGATTGGATTGGAAGACCAGATTCTGCCAATGTGCTCGCTACTGGAGATGTGGGAAATGCGTGAATGCCGCGACGGACCGCTCCGTGATATGGGGCTTGTAGCTTTTGTAAGTGAGTTTTATCACACCAACCGAAGATTGGCAGACCGTCAATTTTAGATAGCATTAATGCGCGCGTAATATCTATGAGAGTCTTAATATGTATGTAAGAATATTTAGATGATAGGAATTTAATAATGTTAAATCTAGTTTCTAGTTGTTTTCTTAGAATCTGACAGTGCTGTTGGAAAAGTAGTTTGGAGTCGAAGGTTATCCCCAAGATTTTTTAAAATGTTTACATCTTTTATTGTGCGGCTATTAAAGTCAATGTCGGAAAGGTTGCAACGTTGTTTCCGACAAATATGTTATAGTTGGCATTTTTCAATGGCAAGAGAGGCCCCAGAGGTTGCTCCCCACAAGTTAATTTCTTGCAATATTTCTAAAAATTTTGCTCTGACTGTGTTAATATTTTTTATTTTTGTAAAGATTATGGCGTCGTCTGCGTATAGTGAGATGTAAATATCTTTATGCCGAGTTACAATGTCATTTATATCTTCAATTGCTATCATAAATAAACCTACAGAAAGTGGCGAACCCTGCGGAATTCCATTGTGTAAAATGTGGGAGTTCGATGTGACATTGTTTATTCGAACCCTGAAGGACCGATTGGTCATGAAGGCTTTAATTAGGTTAAAAAACCTTGGAACAATGCCCCAGCGCTTGAGTCTGCAAAGTACGGCATGAATCCCCACGCTCTTTCAAAATCCGTCGCCAAGATAGAGACATGATTTTTGGTCGAACGAGCGTTCGACGCGAAGTGTTGGATACGCAATAACGCGTCCATCGTGCTATGATTTCTTTTGAAAGCAACTTGATTATGGGAAATTAGGTTGTGGCATTTAATGAACCAGATAAGTCTTTGTGTTATTATTTTTTCTAGTGTTTTTCCTAGACAGGATAACAGGGAAACTGGGCGGTAGCTGTTAATATCGGAAGGAGGTTTGTTTGGTTTTGAGATAGGTTTGGTTTCCAGTGTTCAGTATTTGATTAAAGATATCCAAAAGTTTTGTTTTTAGGTGTGGAGATAGGTTTTTGAGCATAGGGTATTATACTCTGTCGGCCCCAGAGTATATATCTCGTATATATTCTGTTGAAAAATTTTGGTCAGAAGAGTATTCAGACCAAGATAAGGCAAACTCTTCGGCGATATTAAATGATCCAGTTAGAGTACCTGAGTTGGATTTGATATTTTTTAACGGTGTGGGAGGGATGCCGGCTAGGCGTTTTATATCGGACGAGACTTTTTTTGTGGAGGATACTGGGGAGATTTTGGACGTAAATTCTTCAAGGAATTTACGCTTGGCCGAAAGTACTGCTTTTTTGAAAAGGGCGTTTGCTTTTTTGTATCTGATAAGGTTTGTATCATTCATATTATCTTTGTAGGACGAGAACAAGCATTGCTTTTGGTCCCTAAGCTGTTGAAGGTTAGCGTTCCACCATGGCACTTCGGCTTTGTGAATCAATCTTTTTGTTTGGGGAATGCTGCAGTTTGCAGCTGCTCGTATGACTTTCGTCATTTGTGCGACTTGCTGATTTAGGCAATTTTCATTAAAGCGTTTCCAGTTTGCTAGGTCTGTCTTGTATTTAGGCAGGGGTATTTATGTGTGTTTATGTGGATGGTTATGGGAAAGTGGTCACTTCCATGGAGATTATCTGATATAGACCAGCTGCACATATGGGCTATTTGTGGAGATATCAGTGAGATATCGATGTGAGTGAAAGTGTTGTGAGTTGACAGGTGAGTCGGGGAACCGTCGTTAAGAACTGTTAGGCTGTTTTCAAGAATTACGCTTTCAATGTTTTTACCCATTGTGTTTGTGCGCTGCGAACCCCATAAAGGACTCCATGAGTTTAGGTCGCCCAGGAGTATTGTGGATCCATTAAGATTTTGTAGAATTTCTGATATGTCAGAGGATAAAAAGGTTTGACTTGATTGTATGTACGCATTTACAATATTAATCTTTTCAAAATTAAGCTGCAATGAGGAGCAGAGTATGCTGGAGTTAATGTTACGGTATGTATGTGGGACATTCCTTTTAATAAGAACACCAATGCCTTGTTTGGCTGAGGTGTTATAAGAAAAATTGTGGAAATAACCACTATATTCTTTTGGGCAAATAAAATTTGTAGAATTACATGGAAGGTTGGTTTCCTGCAAAAATACAATGTCGGGTCTTTCATAAGTAGTGTCAGTTCGTTGTAATTATTAAAAATACCGTGGATGTTCCATTGTAATATAGTAATTGTCATGATTAAATTTTATTGGATTATTATTAATTTGTGGTGTGTATGAGTTTGTCCATATGAAAGTTAGGGTGAGAGGATCAGGACTAAGAGTCGGGATCATTCATAGTGTCATCTGAGTCTGTTGTGTTGATTATTGTTTGTAGGTTTGAGGTGTGTGAAGCAATTGATTCGTTTGAGTTGAACATAAACATTAATGACCTCACATTAATGTATTGTTGCCGTCGTTGTAGGTTTGTCCGATTAGAGCATTTGCTTCCGACCTAAGGGAGCGAGATTGTTCCATACATGTATTCAGTTCCCTTGTTGGGCTTAAGTGAGAGAAATCAGTTTTGGCAGAGGAGCTTGATGAGGAAGTAAGATTCTTTTCAAGATTTAAAGAGTTGGCACGAGAAGTGGGATACGTTGGTGAGAGAGGAGTTGGTACTTTTGTCGAGCTGGTGGGCAAGTCGGTGTTTGTAATCGTGTCTGGATTTCGGGTTTTTTTTATAATAACAGCGGATGCTGGGTTTTGTTTTACGACGGTCGAGTAGGTAAGCGTGGAGTTAGTTGTTGTGTTTTGTTGTTGCTTTAGGATTGTGCGAGCTTCACGGAAACTGCATTTTTTGCTTGTTTTGATGTGAAGAAGTTGTTTTTGGATTTGATATTGTGGGCATTCCTTCTGATTGGAAGATACGCGAGTGCAGACGTCTCACAATTGTGCTCCGTGAATTTAACAATCTCAACAGTGTAAAACTCTACATAAAAAATATAAAGTGTGCAACTGCTGTGCAACTACTGTGTGCAATGTGCAAGCACACAAAACCTTGTGTTACTTCTATTAAGTAATCTAAGAAAACATAAAATCAACAATGCCAATGTATAATAATGCAAAAGCAATCGGTAAAAGTGCCAACAACAAAAATATTCAAGACGAAATCAGAATGCAACGGAAAAGAGAGCAAGACGAGCGTCGTCTCTCAGTGGCTCGCAATAATGCCTACCTATCAATAATTTCCCCGCCAACAACAACAAACAATGCAAGCGATCGATCTATCTCTCCCGCTCCCCTGGGCTCAAAAGAAAGTTGGAGTGCAGAATGCGCGGCATTCTCTTTGCCAACGACATCAACAACAACTACGCAACCTTCGTTCTACCTGTCTCAGTCCACAGTGACTGCAACAACAACATCAACGGCAACGTCAATGACCACTGCTGCTATGCCCGACCGGCCAAGACTGCAAAGTCAGCAGTTACCGAGTCAATCACCCAAACAACCTACCTCAACTTTAAACTCACGTCCAACTATACAGACCGGAATGGATCGTTACATACAAGTTACCAAGCGCAAATTAAGCCCGCACAATAAAAAGTTGGGCAATAATCCAAAGCTAAATAAAACCTCCGAATCAAAATCATTTAATAAAGAAAACATTTCAAACGATAATAGATTCAAAATTTTAGGCGAACACCTTGAGGATGAACCCGAAGAAGTGGCCACAGAACCTGCAAAGCCAAAACCCCCTCCCATCTACATAAGAGACTCAAATTGTCCTTCGATCGTCGAACGACTTAAGTATATAATAGGCACCAACAACTTTTATGTGACCCATATAAATAAGGGCAATATACGCGAAGTCAAGCTTCAAGTTAACAATGAAAATAACTACCGCACCGTTGAGAAAGACCTAAGAGCTACAAAGAAAAATTACTATACCTACCAATTAAAGAGCAGTAAGGGTCTTCAAGTGGTAATCAAAGGCATCGAACCAACTGTGTCAGCTGCAGAAATCATCTCTGCTCTACAAGAGAAAAGATTTGAGGTGAAATCGGCTATCAATATTATAAATAGAGCTAAGATACCACAGCCTCTTTTCAAAGTGGAATTAAGCCCCGAAAACAAACCCAAAAACAAAAATTCCGTCCATCCAATCTATAAACTCCAGTATCTACTCCACCGCAGAATAACAGTGGAGGAGCCACATAAGCGTAATGCTCCTGTACAATGCACGAATTGCCAGGAGTATGGACACACTAGAACCTACTGTACACTACGCCCAGTGTGCGTAGGTTGCGGAGACTTGCACGACTCTGGCATCTGTCCAAATAATAAAAACGACCCTAATCTAAGGAAATGCGGCAACTGTGGTGGAAACCACACAGCAAACTTTAGAAGGTGTCCAGTCTACAAAGACCTCAAAAGTCTCGTTTCTAAGCAACCATTCACCAAACAGAACTCTGTAACTCCATCTCAATCAACACCGGGAGTCTTTTTCACCAAAGCAACTAAGTCCTCCTTTGAACCTGTATGCACAATTCCAGGAGTATCATTTGCAAATGCCTTGACAGGCATAGTATAGCCAGCTTCTAAGTCGGCAATCTCCCTAACACCAGCTGCCCAATCAACATCAGAGAAACACCACATCTTAGAACAGTTATCAACTGAAATTGAATCACTAATTAGTTCACTTCATAAGAGCATGATGGAATTTATGCAGTTTATGCAATCTACAATACAAGACCTCATGCGAAATCAAAACATACTTATGGAAATGCTTGCATCCCAACACTCCAAACCATAAATGGCTATTTTAAAGATATGTTTCTGGAATGCTAACGGCATTTCACGGCACAAAAACGAACTTATTCAATTTCTAAAGGAACACGACATTGATATAATGTTAATCTCCGAAACCCATCTCACAAATAAAAATAACTTCTTTCTTAGTGAGTACACTTTTTACTCAACGAATCATCCAGACGACAAAGCTCATGGGGGAACAGGCATCCTTATCAAGAGACGCATCAAGCACCATCAATTGCAACCATTCGCAACCAATTACTTGCAAGCTACGTCAATAAGTATTAAAGTGTCTTTCGGCAGTCTTAGTATTGCCTCAATATACTGCCCACCACGGTTTTCTATTTCGGAAGAAAACTTCATGGAATATTTCAACCAACTAGGTGCCCATTTCATATCAGCAGGCGATTATAATGCCAAACACACGCACTGGGGCTCCCGTTTTACAAATCCAAAAGGAAGGCAATTATACAAAGCTTTAATCACAAGATCGAATAAACTTGACTTCATATCTCCGGGTAGGCCTACATATTGGCCAGCTGATCCAAACAAAAAACCGGATCTTATAGACTTTGCTATAACCCGAAACATACCAAAACAACTAATGCGGATAGAAGCAATAGCCGACTTGTCCTCGGACCACTCTCCTATCCTTCTTCAACTGTTCGAACAACCACCAACGTTGAAACGGCCTGATATTATTACATCCAACCAAACAAACTGGCTCCGCTACAAAAAATATATAAGCTCACACATTGAGCTAAGCCCAACACTGCACCACGAAGCTGACATTGATAAATCTGTAAATGCCTTTGAATTTATTCTCACCACTGCTGCACGCGTATCTACACCTCAAATAAAACCAAAAGTAGTACATTAGTACCGCACAAATAGGCAAATTCAACAGCTTCTTTTAGAAAAAAGACATTTACGACGAGAGTGGCAAAAAAACAGATCACCAGCAAGCAAAGAGAAACTAAAAGCTGCAACTCGAAAACTCTCTACAGTACTGAAACAAGAAGAAAATCTTGCACAACATCAATACATCGAACAACTCTCTCCAACATGTGCCAAAAACCCACTCTGGAAAGCGCGCAGTCTCAGTGCCCCTATTGAAACAGACAGCCCTATCTGAAGTCTTACAGGAAGATGGGCTAGAAGTGACTCCGAAAAGGCGAACGTGTTTGCAACACACCTCCAAGAAGTCTTCCAACCAAATCCTGCTACCAATTTATTTGAGCTTCCGGAATTCTCAAGCCCTGACATAATACACACTACGCCCCTGAAATTCCGATCAAGCGAAATTACTCAAATAATCAAAGAGCAATTAAAGCCGATCAAAGCACCGGGCCACGATAGAATTACTCCAAAAATGATTATAGAACTACCGAGCTGTGCTGTAAATCATTTATGCACGCTTTTCAACGCAATGACTAAATATGGTTATTTTCCTCAAAGATGGAAAAAGTCAACTATAGTTATGATTCCAAAAAGCTGGTAAAGACAAAACACAAGCATCTTCATATAGAGCAATAAGTCTTCTGTCCTGCTTATCAAAACTATATCAAAACTAAAACTCATTTTATCGCACATCAGTCCCCATCTTAGTATAAATAACATAATCCCAATGCATCAATTTGGGTTCCGAGAAAAACATGGTACAATAGGTAAACCGTATCACCACGGAAATACGCTCTGCGTTTGAACAACGAGAATACTACTCTGCTTTATTTCTTGATATTGCCCAAGCGTTTGACAGGGTGTGGCTCGATGGACTCATGTACAAAATCAAAACATTACTCCCCAATAGTATGCACAAACTCCTCGAATCCTATCTGCATAAAAGACTATTCTCCGTAAGATGCAGCGCCTCAACATCTGCTGAACGTGAAATCAAAGCTGGAGTCCCTCAAGGAAGCGTTCTCGGTCCCATTCTATATACACTATACACATCGGACCTTCCGACAAACATTCAATTTACCACTTCAACTTTTGCAGATGACACTGCCATTCTTAGCCGGAGTAAATGTCCCCTTAGAGCAACTGTTATTCTACAAAATCATTTGGAATCTCTTGAAAAATGGTTAGCTAACTGGAGAATTAAAGTAAATGAAAGTAAATGTAAACACGTAACATTCACACTGAACAGACAACCCTGTCCCCAGCTTACTCTAAACGGAGCACGAGTCCCCCAGTCAAACACAGTCACATACTTGCGTATCCATCTTGACAGGAGACTCACCTGGCGCTCACACATAGCAGCCAAAAAAACTCAACTAAAGTTGAAGACCAACAAGCTCCATTGGCTAATCAACTCTCAATCCCCTCTTTGCCTTGAATACAAAATACTTATGTATAACACCGTGATCAAGCCAATATGGAAATACGGCTCTGAACTCTGGGGAAATGCCAGTCGTAGTAACATCGAAGTAATTCAAAGAGTTCAATCTAAGACACTTAGACTCATCACTGGTGCTCCTTGGTATATAAGGAACTATAGCTAAATTAACATCTCATCCAAATCCTCTTGCACGCTCGCTAACCAGAACTTCCAGTTGGAGTAGACTTCAACGTGCCGATCATCCACTCGCTCAGTTCCGATATAATTAGAGCCGTGCTTAAAACTAAACCCATCGCTAAAAAATGGATTTTAGTTATAATATTAGTCTAAGATTTTAAAACTTGTTAGTCTCTATTAAGAAGAGAAGATCCAGCAAATAAAATAAAAAAAAAATAAAATTGGAAGGAATAGAGAATAACTTTTTCTACTCCGTCTTTTAGGAATGTTATATTTTACCGGCACCTAGCATCTTTTTACGGTTTGTTTGAGAGGGTAAGTTTATTAGTAAGAGCCTGCTTAGATAAGAAGAAAGGCTCAGATATGCATCAAAGTTGAGTGCTTCAAGAGCTATTATGAAGAAGTTCTTTTGAGAGATTCAATGCGGTGTTGATCAACCCCTTTTGAGCGCCCCAGACGCATGACCCATTAACGGACGGGTTAGAGATATATATAAGCTTAAAGTTAAATAGGTGTCATTATATTCATTTGACCATCTGGGCAGGAAGGTTTTTATTTTAAAGATAAAGCTTAGCGTCGTCTGCATAAATAAGAACCTGAGAGTTTGTCAGAGCAGGGAGTAAGTCATTAATAAAAAAAGTAAACAGTAACTGCCCAAGATAACATCCTTGGGGGACTCTCGATGTAGCTCTGAGGGAAATCCCAAGAGTTTGAGTTTACTCATAAGAAGTGAGTTATAAAAAGAGTCAAATGCTTTGGTGAAATCAGTGTGGTCAACATGAATATTATGAACAAGGCTGATCCGTAATTGTTGGAGGTGAATACGTTGTTTGGCAAGATTTATTCTTGGTCTGAATTCTGAATGTTCTCCGGCCAGATGCTGGTAGTAAACACGCCTCGAACATTGACAAAGGCCGTTAGCCTTGAGTAAGATTAAACTTTTTTTCGTAGTTTATAAAGTCTTGAAAATTAACAATAAGCAGTTTGAAATTCTTTAACTCGGACTCTTACTAAAACCCGTCACGAATAATTATTACGGCTAACGGTGAGTATTTAATCTTTTACGTTGGTATGAAAAGATCCAAGTGGTTTCCAGGTTGTCCTGGTTGTTCCTGAATGTCCCAGAGAACTGCCACAAGTATGATTGTGTATGATTCAATCAGCCTCGACAAAAAATTGAATAAGATCAAATCATCAGCCGTAAAAATTCAAATCAATTCGAGGTACTGTCCAAATTTGACTTAGCTCATGTGCGCGGAATGGCATAGGCTGTTTCGGTTTCAATCAAATCGATCCGAAACAATTCAATCAACTGAACCAAGATTTTGGTCGAGGGTATGCTACGATCCGTATCCACGAGGCACATGATTTAATTCATTTACGTATGTTATATAGTACGTACGTATGGTGCTTAGAATTATGAACAATCTGAGTTTGAAGCATAGATACATAAAATATAATATATTTTTGGCCCGAGTGCTAAAAAGTGGTATCAGAGTAAAGGATTTAAAAATAAACAGAGCTAGATGACCGAAATAAGTACACATTTTGTTGTTGTTTATTTTGGCATGAAATCGAAGGCTTTAATTATCATAGTTAGAATTATTTGATATATGGTAGGCCAAATATGCGCCGTTTTGTTGCCACTTTTAAAGTCATTTTTTGCCGTTATCGAACAAAAGAATAAGCATATTTTCCATAATTGACGCGCGCTCAAACATAACTAAATCAAACAAATATGAAAGTGTCAAAAACTTTTTTAGTACGAAATGTCATCTTTCATAGGCCAGATCGGACAACACCAGATAAATAACGACATCTATTGGAAAATAATGGATTTCTTATATATTATATCTTATATATGGATACCAATATATGAATACCAATATACAACATATTCTTTAAAATGAAAACAAACAAATTATATTGGTTTGTTTTATTAAAAGGAACTGTCCATTATTCTACTTTTTTTGCGAAAAAAAAGCAAAAGCCAAATTTATTGACATATCGATATTTTAATGTGGTACATTGAATATGCGGTATATATATTTCCAGGTGCCGGAAACCTCTATACAAGGTGCTATACCTGCTTAACACCATTGTTTAAATTCATTTTTCTTTTAGGTACACAATTCCATCCAACCGTTCAAAAAAATTCAAGATTAAATTCAGTATCAGATGAATTTCATCAGTTCGTTGAAATTTGCCTAAATAAAAATCCAGTCCGGCGTTGGAATGCAACAAAGCTAATGACGCACTCATTTTTAAAGCAATGCCGTAATACGACGATAGCAGAACAACTAAAAGATGTATGCCATGATTTATCCACATTGATGACTCATGAATCCAGTAAGTACACAAACTTTTTTTAATATTTTGAAATTTTTAAAATGTACCGATTTCGATTAATATTTTTTAGTCCATAATATGGCTAAAAACTTTTCATTGAACAAATCAGCTGAGTGACAGCTAGAGACCTCAGTATTGTTCCTAAACCTACTCACCCCAACTCTTATGTAATGGAGTTCGCATTGTTAAACCACCCCAATGGAGAAAGTCGAAGGAAGTCATGGAATTCGGTAACCGGCTAACGAAAATTCATACAGTCATCGGACATAACAAATAAACGATTTTGGCTTAATGGTTTTTGCATAAAATTCTAATAATACTGCCAGAAAAGCTTTAGCTTAAAGACAGCTTTAGTCTAACCTCTTTCCAATAAAATGTAATAAAACAACGTCGGACTAGAAAAACATCGAAGTGTCTCAAGCCAGCGCACCGGATCCTGCTCTTTTGTTCCTTTTTACAACATATATCCATAAAATCGATATGCTTATTGCATCTACATTTACTGTCGCTGTCGCAAAAAGCAAGAAGTCCACTAGCATCTGATGGTGGTTGAGAAGTGGGTATCAGTCTAGCGACTAAAAGTATACATAGAAAATAATAAGCGAATAAATTTTTCTCATAAAAGAAAGATCCTTATCCTGAATAGTACGTAGACCCCGCTAGTCAATGATGTTACATGGCGCCTTTTCAAAGCTGTGTTCGAAACTCTCGATGACCCCTGTGTCTGGGCTTAAAGGTTCTGCGTAAAAAAGCTGTTTACTCTAATACTGCACTGAAAACATTATCTGTCTACAAAAAAGAACCTACTAGATCAGAAACAATTATTATTACTTTTAAACTAAAGTCATCAATCATGGCTGCTAGTTAAGTTATAATTTATGATTAATGCCACTTTTGTGTCAATATTAAAAAAGTGTTAAAATACCCTCTTTTACCCGAAAAAGACAATTACATATGTTTTGTGATACAGAGCATACGATTTATATTACATTTATTATTTTATTAAGTGAAATCAACGTAATTCTGGCTCAATTGCCAAATAAAATTTTGTTGTTTTAAAATTTTAATTTCTTTGCCAATTGAGCTATTTCTGCCCATGATTAATAATTAAAGGCTTTAAGAGGTTCCTAAAAATTTTGATTTTTCCCTACTTTGCAAGTTTACAAAGGTGGTTGTACTAATAAAATTTTTCAATGTGGACTTTGTTCGTCCTGATCATAACATCCAAAGATAGTTTTTTGCCCGAGAAGTGACCCTTTTTTAACTATTCCGGGCACTATTCCTAGCTTCCCCTTTCTGTGGACTTTGTTCGTCCTGATCATAACATCCAAAGATAGTTTTTTGCCCGAGAAGTGACCCTTTTTTAACTATTCCGGGCACTATTCCTAGCTTCCCCTTTCTGTCTGTTTTTCTTTTTTTTCTTATGGACTTTTAAGGTAGCTTAACTTTAATGATGAGCTTAAGTCTGCCCTTGAGTGAACTAGCTCTTTAAAGAGCTCGAAAAAATGGTCCCAATCTTTGGACGCACCAGAGAATGTGGGTACCTCTATTTTTGGTTGATATAATGGGTCTTACTCCAATGATTTCGGTTTAGAAACTGTTTTATTCATATGTTTCAACATCCGAAGAAACACAAAAATCTTACAATTAGGTTATTATGTACTAACAAGAATTTCTATCATGGCCGATTAGATATTTTGTAATTGTCTTTAACTCGGTTTTTACCGATGGGATTTTACCCAGGACTGTGAGGTAATGACCGTCGCTTCTGATTCCAAAACGCCCATAATCTAGTTACGGAAAAATGATTTATCTCAAAAGCTCTAAGACTAAATATAAAAATAATGCATAGATGGCATGATAACTGTGCAGAGTCGGTATCGTTTGCGGATGTATAAATTCCAGACTACGAACGTCAATTCCTCATCGTAAAAGGTAAATCTTTAGGAATAACTCCCTGCTCCCGTTCACAGAAATAAATATCGCAGTGTATTAGACACGGGGGCACCAAAAATGATATTACAATTTTACAAGAATTAAAAAGTATTATTTCCGTGGTTAAATCATTCCATGTGTAATCGATCTACGGTTATATCACTTTGAAGAAAAAATGTTAGCTATGCATTTCACCAGATACTTCTCTAAGTTCTAAGTTCTTCTAAGAAAGTGCCGAGTATTTAGGTTTCATGGTTTCACAGCAAGGCATACACACAAGCCATAATAAAGTGGATTCAATTCGTAGCTACGAACAACCGACTACTTTATTTAACGTCTTTCCTGGGATTGACAAGCAATTATAGGTGCTTTATTAAAGACTTTGCATCTACAAGACCTATAAGTCTTCCTAAAAGAAGAGAATGGAAAGGTGAGCCCAGGACAATCAAAGAAAATACCAGTAATTTTTGATGAAGATGAGCGTCATGCATTCGAGTAGATTAAAAATGTAAAAATGCCTATTATCTAGGAGGTTGATGGCCAGGTGGTGGGGGTGGTTGTCCAGTCTTTTTATGTATCTTCCGCTGAGACGGGTGATCTCCTCTGCTACACATCTAATTCCAAGCTCTTTATGGATTATTGAGTTTTCGTTGTACGGATAGGCGTTCGAAACTGTTCTCAGGCATTTATTCTGAAACCGCTGGATTTTGATGCGGTTCGAACAGCTTGCCGTGCCGCACAACTGTATCCCATATGTCCAGATTGGCTTTAGCACTACCTTGTAAATAAGCAGCTTTAATTTTACTTTGAGCTTGAACCTTCTTCCCAGGAGCCAATGCAGTTGCTTAAGCCGTAGGTTGGCCTGGTTGCGCTTGTTGATTAGGTGCGGACGCCATGTGAGCCTGCGGTCCAGGGTCAGCCCTAGATATTTGGGAGTGTTATTCGTTGGGATGGTTTCCCCGTTGAGTGTGACGGGGGGGCATTCTCCCCTGCGTAGTGCGAAGGTTGTTTGTGAAGATTTCTCAGCGTTGACCACGATGTTCCATCGTTTCAGCCATGGACCGAGGGCATTCAGTTGCCTCTGGATGATGGCTGAAGCTTCCTGAGGATCTTTGGCGGAGGTTAGGAAGGCGGTGTCATCGGCATAAGTGGCTACTGTGAGGTTCCGGGAGGGGGTGATGGGGAGGTCCGCTGTGTAGAGTGTGTATAATATGGGTCCAAGAACACTGCCTTGTGGTACTCCTGCCCTTATGGGCCTAGGGGTGCTGATTGATGATCCGCATCTCACTCCGAATTCTCTTCCCTCTGTGTATGACTTGAGGAAGGCGAAATGGGAACTTGGGAGGTGGGATTTAATTTTGAAAAGTAGTCCAGGGTGCCAGACTCTGTCAAACGCCTGTTTGACATCAATCATAACGGCGCAGCAGTATTTCTTCTTTTCGAAAGCCTCAAGTATAGTCTCAACAATCCGGTGGCATTGCTCAGGTGTTCCATGAAGGCTCTGAAGCCAAACTGGTGGTCAGGGATCAGACCGGCCTCTTCCAATACTGGCAGTACTCTACGTAAAAATCTCTTTCAAGTATTTTGGAAAGGATTGCCAGCAAACTAATCGGACGATACGATGCTAGGTTGTCTTCAGGTTTCCCAGGCTTGAGGAGGACAATAACTTTCGCTCGCTTCCACTCTTTAGGGAAGTACCCTAGACGGAGGCAGCTGTTGAATATGTTGGCCAGCCTTTGGGAACAGATTAGGGCTTTTATTAATGAGCATAACATTTTTTTCAAACCAGGAAAGGAGAATTACGTCGCTGATGAGCTCTCCTGACAGCACATCCACACGTTATTAGAGGTTGCACAGTCCGATATTGCCACAATTCACAGCAAGTTATCACTCACCTACACTGTCGAAAAGATAGATAAACCGCTCAACTGCTGTCGGAACCAGATAATAATAACAAAAAGCGGAACTGCCTCAGTTAGAACGGTCAGTTAGAACTCGACTTCGAAAAATAGGTGATGTAGTCAACGCAATTTTATACGGACTACCCATAGTGGCATTCATACACCACCAGTTATTGGAAACATTCCTGAAAACCGAATTCCACTACACGGACCGCATGGTAACTTACATCCTAGATAAAAACGAGCGAAAGGAAATTACGGTCAAAAACACATTAGGGCGCATGGAGCTCAACAAGAAAACGTGAAAAAAATTGTACAGGTCATTTTTTTTTTAAATGACCCTGTTGGCAAAAGAGGTCGTTGAAAATTGTAAAATTTTTAGAAAAGAAAAATATACAGAACCTTGGAAAACGCCCATAGCTCGTTGACATATCCTCAACTGACAGGAAATATTTTTTAATTGCAGGGCTAAGTGTGCTTAGCGATACCAATGAATTTCTATCGGCGAACTCGAAACAATATACTGCTACAACCGCCTACCAAGTCCGAGACAGTCAGATCACTTTTGAAAAACCAATTTAATGTGCAAATTGTTAGCGCACCACCATTTCACATTACTTCGAACGGACGGGTATAGAGATTTCAAAGTACCCTGGAAGAGATCGCCCGGTGTCTGCAGGCCAAAAGAAAGCTTGAAGACGCAGTGGAATTAATACTCCACACAGCCATAGAATACAATAGAACCATTCACTTAATCACTTATAATCGACCTATTGACATAATCCACCGATCGAGAACAGAGATTAACGCCGAAATTGAGGAAAAAATCATAAATGCACAGAACACCCTGCTAGAAAGGTTGAGCAAGACAAGACAAAACAGAAATTTCCAAGTACGTCTTCGTAAACCAAATAGGAGAATAGGAGAATAGGAAAGCCTTGTACACGGAGGAAATAATTGAGGCAGACTTGGGGACCACAGTCTTAATGAAAGTGTTTGGTGCTTACCCAACAACCAGCCATAGAATACAATAGAACCATTCACTTAATCACTTATAATCGACCTATTGACATAATCCACCGATCGAGAACAGAGATTAACGCCGAAATTGAGGAAAAAATCATAAATGCACAGAACACCCTGCTAGAAAGGTTGAGCAAGACAAGACAAAACAGAAATTTCCAAGTACGTCTTCGTAAACCAAATAGGAGAATAGGAGAATAGGAAAGCCTTGTACACGGAGGAAATAATTGAGGCAGACTTGGGGACCACAGTCTTAATAAAAGTGTTTGGTGCTTACCCAACAACAACAATAACAAATTTGCTTAGATGGCATTATAACTGTGCAGAGTCGGTGTCGAATGCGTATGCTGTGCAATTCCAAAACTGTGGTCGACAATTGCGGCCAATACCCCGCGGCTGCGGTTAATGCTCCTCGACCTATTCAAGTGCAGGTGTACTATAATCGGCCGAAACGGACGAGACGTCAAGTTGTTACTTATCGGTAAGGAGCTAGTTTCAAGAAGTCATCCCAACGGCAACTAATCTAACACACTCGCATTTCTATAAAAGTCATTGCAGCATTGAATAAGTATTCTTTCGCTGATCAGCAATAATAATTTATTTTATTTCGTTCGCTCATCTGCAAAGGAAATCATCATACAACCGAAATTAATTTATATATATAAAATATTAGGTCAAGTAAAAAGTTCAAATATGCGCCTTTTTATACCCTTGAAAAAGGGTATTATAATTTTGTCCAAAAATATGTAACGCATTAAAGGAAGCTTCTCCGACCCCACAAAGTATATATATTCTTGATCAGCATCAACAGCCGAGTCGATATAGCCATGTCCGTCTGACCGTCTATCCGTCTGTCCGTCTGTTTCTATGCAAAAAATAGACAGTAGTTTTAAAGATAGCATTTTGAAATTTTTACCAGATCATTATTTTTGTTGCACGCAGATCAAGTTTAAGAATCGGTCGGATCGGACCACTATATCATATAGCTGCCATACAAACGACCGATATGAAAACAAGTCTTTGTATGGGAAACTTTTTTGTTTTGCAAGCTATTGCAACTGAATTCAACAATTATTCATTTGACATAGGCATACATGATTTGTAAAAGTTTGGTCCGGATCGGACCACTATATCATATAGCTGCCATACAAACGACCGATATGAAAACAAGTCTTTGTATGGGAAACTTTTTTGTTTTCCAAGGTATTGCAACTCGATTCAACATTTATTCATTTGATATAGCCATACACGATTTGTGAAAGTTTGGTCCGGATCGGACTACTATATCATATAGCTGCCATACAAACGACCGATATGAAAACAAGTCTTTGTATGGAAAACTTTTTTGTTTTCAAGGGTATACCATCTTCGGCAAGCCGAAGATAACTTTTCTCACTTGTTGTTTATAAACTTGTTGCCAACGAAATGCCAACTTCATTATTCCCCTCTCATAGAAGGCTGTGTCCGTATTGGCAAAAAAAACTCTGCAATTAAATAAGTGCTCACGTGACGGTCTGTTTCCACTGTCTGTAAAATGTAGCGAATTTTCTCTTTGCTGGTGTCCATCTTTGACGAGGGCTCACAACATACTAAGTCAATCAATCGAAAAACAAACTTTTAGCGAGAATAAACACTTTTTCAGCGCTGTATAGTATAACATGATGCGACACTTAACACTAGTACTGTGGACAATAACGTTATCTCTTATATACAAACCGACCGAACTTTTTACTTGACAATTTTTTTTTTTTTTTTAATAAAATTTGATGTAATTATTAGATTTTCTCAGGAATTATGAGACTAACAATAAGTTCTCAAATCTTAATTTTCAACGATTTTTAACAGTCTTTTTAACTGTGGTATGGAAAAAAGGACCTAATGATCAGCGCTTGGTGGGAAGGTCGTTGCAGCGAAGTCGGGATCGGTCGCAAACCCGTGTTAAACTTCTCGCAAGGTGGTTAGGGTGTGATTGTGTGTGGATAGGTTCTTAATTTGCTCATGTACTTTTGTTTTTGATGGGTTATTTCATCTTTGACGGATCTGATATTAAGGTCTTTTAGTACATTTTCGTTGCGGATATACCAGGGTGCACCAGTGATTGTTCTCAGTATCTTTGCTTGGGCCCTTTGCATGATCTCAATGTTACTACTGCTGGCATTTCTCCAAAGTTGGGAGCCGTACACCCAAATTGGTTTTAGTACGGAGTTGTAGAGTAGGATCCTGTAGTCCAAACAGCGGGGTGACTGAGAGTTGATAAGCCAGTGGAGCTTACTAGCCTTAAACTTAAGGTGTGTTATTGTGGCTTCGATGTGCCTGCGTCAGGTGAGCCGTCGGTCGAAGTGCATTCCGAGATACGTCACTTCATTTGCTTTCGGTAGTACGGTATTGTTTAAGGTGATTGAAGTACAGTCTTGCCGATTGAGTGTAAATGTTACATGCTTACATATTTGTTCGTTTATTTTGATTCGCCAGTCAGATAGCCACTTCTCCACGGCCACTAGGTGTGAAGCGAGTTAATATGTGGCTTGTACCGGGCATTTGGATCGACTAAAAATTGCTGTGTTATCAGCAAACGTAGAAGTTTTTAGTAGTCTGCTTGTGGGTATGTCTGCTGTATAAAGAACGTACAGCGTTGGTCCAAGTACGGTACCTTGGGGAACTCCATCGTTTATAGCGTGGTCGTCGGACATGTCAGAGTTGCATCTCACAGCATAGGTTCTGTTTTAATGATACGACTTTATCGCTGCGGGCTCAACCACCAGTGATATTCCTTAATGGTGATATCGTTTCTGCTGCTTGCTGCTTGAAATTAAAAGTTGCTCTATATAGCGAAGTTGGTAGTTGTTAGCTTCTTCTTTCAGGGCATTGGAGAGATTTCGTGAGGAATTTTTGCATCTTTGTTTTGCGATTGGCGATCTATGAGCTTGCCATTCCCGTCGCATACGTCGTTTTTCGAGAAACATCCTGGGTTTGCTAGGTGCGCTCTCTATTTGAGGTGTTGAGATTCTGGCGGCTGTAACTAAGACACTCTCCAGGGCATTTGCTGCTGATTCTATCTTGGCATCAAAGTTTAGCCTTGGGTTCAGCTAAATTTTTTTTTTTTTTTTGAACAACAATTTAATAATGATCTGCTAAATATGAATATAACTACAATATAACTATTCTAAGAAGTAGTCTACGATTTTTAATTTATTAACATTAAGAGAGAGTTCAGGGGATAAAGTATGAGATAAGAGGTTATAGTTTTTACAAATAGTACGAAATGGATCGTGTTCAGCGTAGTTGGATCTGCAAATAGGTAACAATAGGGGTCGGAAGGACCTAGTTTTCCTATTAGGGATGCAAAAATATAGTTGGTTTAGAAGAAACATGACCCCAGCTCAGCTTCGTAGCTCCTTTTTGGGAGATAGCTTCAACAATTTAAGCCTGCAACGCCTGCGGCGGAAGACGATTGTCAGGATGCCAGTTAAAAATTTTCAGTAAAAATAACAGGAACTGCTTTTGTACAGACTCAATGCTATTTTGGTGAGAAGATTATTGTGTTCTCCAAACGCACAAGCGTCCTTGAATACTGGATTGGACGATCTAGGGTGATAAATAAGGATTTAGTGATGAAAGGATCATTAAATTCTTTTGACCAACGCTGGCTTTATTCACTGTCACAGAAATGTAATCATAAGCTTACGTTTATGATCAAAAAGAACTCCAGGATCATTGATTGTGGAAACACGATCAAGGACGTGAGTTTCGAGAGATCAAGGGACAATAAGCGGTACACTGCGATGAAACGTCATAAGTTTGCATTTTAAGCAGTTCAGAAAGATAAGATTGCCTGAGCACCACGAATAGAGCTCATCTAGGTCTAAATACAAACGATACTGAAAACCTTGGTGGATGATTAAAGAAAATTGCAGTAGATTAGTTGTTGTCGAGCGAAGCTTGTTGTGATGGTGAGATTATTCTCTTGCATGCATGTTGCAGCTGAGATGCAATGAGTTTTTTTAAGAAGCTTGGGAACCGCAAATAGCTTAGCACTTCCGCGGTAGTTCTCTCTGGAAGCCTTAGAGCCCTTTCAATAATTAGGTGTAATGTATGATTCATTCCATAACTTAGTGAGGGATGTTAGCTCTAAGGATAGGTTAAATAATATAGTGAGAGGTAAGCTTAGAAGGTCGGAACGCCTTCTGAGGATGCAGCTAGGTACATTGTCTGGGCCTGGTGAAAATGAGATTAATGAAAGAGCCGTAAACACATCGTGACAGTGGAATTTAAAAAAAAATATAAAGAGCTTGGATCCTTTTGAAAATTGAGTTTTCATTTTGTGATATAATATAATTTTTATATAGTTGATTTTTAAGGTCAACAAACTGGTTACGAATGAGTAAGATTCGAAAGATGTAACATGGTTCGAGACCTTAGAGACTTTTTGTAAGCTCTAGATTTTCTATTTTTAAGGAGAGAGATTTGCTTATTAAACCATTGCGGTTTTGACGTTGATGGAGTCAATATTTCAGAGACAGATTTATTTAAAGCGTTATGAATTACTTCGTAAAAGGAGTTCCTAGCAGCATTGCTATTGCTGAAATTTGAAAGAAACCTGTCAATATTGGCTAAGTGATTTGTTAGGTCACAATAGTCGGTTTTTTTAAAACACGTTTGACGGGGGACTTCACGAGGATCGTATCGGTTAACGAAAATTCTTTCCAATCCTGTTTTTTATATTTACTTTATTTTCGTAAAGATTTTGTGTTAATTTCGGTAAAATAATTGCATTAATGTTTAATATAGGAGCATAATAACTCATTACTACATTCTTGCGAATAATGCCGCTTAAAACATTTAAAACATAAACTAAACTTTTTAGCTGCGTTTATAACAATATATAATTTTATGTGTGGGCCTTTGGCTCATCGGGCAATTTACTTCGTTGGTGTCAGAGATTTCTTTCTCTACTGAGGACAACGAACTAAGCCGTTGATCTAAAAATTCCATATCTCTCAGTGTACGGATTTCACTTGATTTTTTAACATTGCTCTCATATTGTTGTAAAGCCTCTAATGGAATTTTTTGATGATTACATGCGCAAAAATACAATCTGGCTCTTCGGTCAGACTTGCTTTGAGTCGCATCATTAATGGAGTCAGAGTTTTTTTAATTTTCTATATGAGTATCGTATTTTTTGTAAGCTCCATAAGGCGATTTAATTACCCGAAAATATATAAACTACATAAACTAAATATATAACTATTCTAGGAGGAATTCCAAAATTTTCGACTTGTTAACATTAAATGTTGAGGATGAGAGGTGTTCGGAAAGGGATCGTGTTCAGCGTAATTGAATCTGCGAATAGGTACCCATAGGGGTCGGAAGGATCTAGTTATTCGATTAGGGATGGCAAAAGATAGTTGGTCTAAAAGGTGTTTGGAACCAACCATACCATGGATAAGCATAGGTAGAAATAGGATCCCAGCACAGGTTCGGCGTTTCTTCAGAGGAGGTAACTTTAACAATTTAAGCCTGCAACGGTACGGCGGGAGACGATTATCAGGATCCCAGTTTAGGTTTTTTAGTGCAATTAACAGAAACTGCTTTTGCACTGACCTAATACTATTTAGGAGAGAGGAGTATTGAGGACTTCAAACGCACGAGCAATACTCAAGGATAGGACGAACTAGGGTGATATACAGGGATTTGGTGGTGAAAGGATCGTTAAATTCTTTAGACCATCGCTTAATAAAGGCATACATTCGTCTGGCTGTATTCACTGTCACAGAAATGTGATCATTAAACTTTAGTTTAAGTTTAAGATCAAAAAGAACTCCAAGATCATTGATTGTGGAAACACGACCAAGGACGTGATTTCCGAGGGAGTAAGATACAATAAGCGGTACTCAGCGATGGAATGTCATAAGTTTGCATTTTGAGCAGCTTAGGAACAGAAGATTGCTTGAGCACAACAAATAGAGTTCCTCTAGGTCTAGATCTTGCAGATGCCTGTGCAGGAAATATTCCGAGAAGGAATAGCATAACTTGACATCATCAGCATACATAAGCGTAAAGGGCATAACTAATTACATTGGGAAGAGCGTTTACAAAGAGTATAAACAACAGTGGCCCTAGATGACTACACTGCGGGACACCCGATGAGACATGGATGACCTTCGACTTGGTAGTTTTTAATAGAACACACTGAGTTCGATCTGAAAGATAGGAAGCAACCCACACAAGGATATTTGAAGGAAAACCAATGAGCGAGAATTTCCGTAGTAGAAGATGATGATTAACTGAATCAAATGCTTCGCTAAAGTCAGTATAAATTACGTCAGTTTGCAGGCAATACTGAAACCTTCGGTCGATGATTGAAGAAAATTCTAGTAGATTAGTTGTTGTCGAGCGAAGCTTTTCAAAACCATGTTGTGATTATGCTCTTGCATGCGTGTTGCAGCTGCGATGTAATGAGTTTCTCAAGAAACTTGGGAATCGCAGATAGCTTAGCAATTCCGCGTTAGTTCTCAATGGAAGCCTTAGAGCCTTTTTTATGAATAGGTATCAGGTATGATTCATTCCATAATTTAGGTAGAGAAGTTTGATCCAAGGATAGGCTAAATAGTATAGTGAGAAGTAAGGTAAGAAGATCGGAGCACCTTCTGAGGATGCAGCTAGGTACATTGTCTGGGCCTGGTGAAAATGAGAAAGAGCCGTATACACATCGTGACAGTGGAATTTAAAAAGGGAAATGTTATTTATGTAGCGTAAATGATATGGATAGTTAGAGTTGGGGACAAATAAATCAGATGAGTAGGTTGATTGAAAAAATGACGCAAAAAGATTAGCAATACCGCGATGTTAAGAGTCGGAAGTATTATTATATGAGTGGGAAGGGGGGAAAATATTGGATTTATTGGAAAGAGATTGGATAAAGTTTACAAAAGACTAAAACGAGCTTGGATCATTTCGAAAATTGAGTTTGTATTTTGAATTATAATTTTTAATTTAAGGTCAACAAACTGGTTGCGGATTAGAAGGTAATTAAAAAAGATGTAACAAGGTTGGAGACCATAACCATCAACCATAACATTACTAACTGGCAACTGTGTGGCTGGAGTGGTACATATATTCATTTGCTGGTTATTGTTAGGAATTTTCCGGCGTGATGATTCGCTTAGTAGTTTAAGGCCCAGAAATAGACATTCAAGGATGAGAAACTGCTCATTTAATGAGGCAAATTGTTTCCGAACCTCCCGGAAACCATTTCGAGTTTACCGCATAAACGTGTGTATCTCTCCTTCTATCTCTCGACAGGCCAAACAGGACCAGGTCAAACCGATGCCTTTGTCCAAGAGATCACCAAGTCGGCCCTAATGACCGACCCCAGCGCATTTCATGTGGAGCAATTATCGCATAGCCAGCAAGTTAAATAGGAGTCGCCGGTAATAGCGTCTCCAAATTCGCATCTCTTTGAGGTACAAACCAAAGACATTTTGCTTAATAAAAGAAAAAATGCGCTCACAAACAGATGCTCCAGCGAATGTACGATGAAGAGAGTGATCCAACAACGGTAACGTGGGAGCGATTTCGGCGAATAGCAGCAGCAGCAGCAATCCAGAGGGAGATGAAAAAGCTCCACAAAAGGAGAAGTGCGATAAAGAGCGGTGAGCAGCTTGTTGTAAAAAAACAAAGCAACGATTTTTTGGTTACTTTGTTGTTGTTTCACAGTTTTATCGCTTTTAAAATAAAACGAAGAATATGCGTTTAAATTTAAACTTTCGAGGTGTTCTTCAGTTTGTGGACCACTTCGCGATACAGCATGTTGATTAAATCAATTCAGAGCTGATAATGGAAAGCTAGTTCGTGCGGGAAACGTTCAAATTACGGAGCGATGATAGGCCTACGTGCTTAAAGTTAAAACGATTTGAATATGTTTTTTTGTGTGAATGTGTGAAGTTATTTATTTTCTGTATTTGACCCAGTTTGTTCTCTTTGATGTTTATCTGTAAGCCTACATTGTAGTCTCAGGGCGTTGGAGGAGGTTGAGATTTAGGAGGATTGGCGAGTGGTCAGATTATAGATCCGGTAGAGATTCGGCACTAACGAGGTTTTGAGGGATATTTTTAGTTATAGCGAAGTCGATCAAGTCAGGAATTTTGTTTGGGTCGGTATGCCACTATGATGGTCTGTCTGAAGAAACGTAGTCAATCTTTCTGTTTTCCTTTATGATGGCGTTATACAACTGTTTCCCTTTAGGGGTGACGAGGCGTCCCCAGTGGGTGTGTTTGGCGTTGTGTGTTGAAGAATTCCAGATATTGTTGTTCGGAAAAATTGAAACGAGGGGGACAATATACCGCTGCGAGGGTAAGATTCCCCGCCGTTGACGTTCCCCAAAGATATTCGCAGAGCAGCCATTGATTATTTGGATTTCTGGGATACAAGCATCTCCATGAGGATATTTTGGTTCTGCATAAGGTCTTGCATGGTAGCCCTCATGAAGGACATGAGTTCGATCATTTGTTGCTGCAGAGTATGCATAATAGCATGGAGACCCTTACTACTTTTAAGTTGGTACTTGTAGTAATTTTTGTTTTTTTTGCTTATCTAGTGTGTAAGTGTCCAAAAGATCACTTCGGTTTTTACCTGGACCTTGGTTTCGCGGATGCTGCCCTTTTTTTAGGGTATTATGTGGAAATTGTCTTCTCCAACAAGTTCAATTATATTGTTAACCAGATTATTCGAGCTTTTCTCTCGGATGTATATAGGTGGAGGCTTTGGTTTCTTTTTGTCCCCTTTGTCAGTGCTGCGGGGTAGATCCATATTAATATCTGCCAGTATTTCAAATCTGTTGGACTTCTGGGTCTCAGTTCGCTGACTTAGAGTGTGCCGATTGATTTTTATTTTATTTCCTGCCGCATATTTTTTTTGTGGGTTCAATTTTCTTTTAATTTGGATGTAGCGATCCAACCCAGTTTGCATTGTTTTTGGCATTGTTGCTCATTCAGCAACAGTGCAGTGCGTACGGTTGATACCGTTGCAGTATTTGTTGTTGTTGCGAGTGCAGTGGTTAATGAGGTCGAAGTTACGGTTGCCGTGGGAGAGGCCAGTTCTCATTGGCACGTCGTTGGGATTGCCGGCGAGCAAGAACGGGCTCTCTCGTTCGTTGTTGGCTTAAGTTCATGTGTCTGGTTGGGGGTGAGTGACCGTGTCCGATCGACGTTTGCATTTATTTCGTGAACTTCCGCGGGTTGCGAAGACACATATGAGAAATACGCGTTGTTTCGTATCGATGAGAGACGACGTTTGTCTTGCTCTTGTTGACGTTGAGCGCGAATGTCGTTTTGACTTATTGTGAGAGTTCGTGGCTTAGTTTTTGTTCGTTAATTTTCTTTGAAATATGATAGTTCAAAAGCCGTGAGTTTGCACAACTATTTTAATGAGCGATTATACATCGCAATAAGCGTCTATTATATAAATGAAGAATATATATAGTATATAAATAGAAGAATATATATATTATATTTATATATATATTCTTTTTATTTAATTTATGATATTCAAATTTTAAAAACTAATAATTTTTTCGACTTCAATTATTCACTAGACTAACTTTTACTTTTCAACTATTTTATTTCTTTCAGATGATATTACCTTTCAAACTGGTGCATATATAAAGGAATGCAATGATATAACAAAATGGTATTTTTAATTAATTTAAATAGAAAGGAATGTTTAGTAAAAATAAAAGCTATGAAAAATACTGTTTGAGTGGATGTTTTTTTTTTGGGAAAACAAGCTAGCACTACAAATTAACAAAGCCATACTATTGTAGTGAAATGTGAAATGCTTTTTGAATATTGTTGTATCGTAATGAGGTATTATTATTTTTGGTTTTATTATTTTTATTAGTATTATTTATTATTGTTATTATTATTATTATTAATTTTATAGTTATTATTATGGTTATTATTATTATTAATAATTTTATTATTGTTATTATTATTATTAATATTATTATAATTATTATTTTTATTATTATTATTATTGTTATTGTAATATGCATCCCTGAAACGGTCAAAGTTACAAAGTAGCGATCCGGCAACTATGCCATTTGGAATATATGGTATATGACATGACATAGTTAAATATAACATGTATATACTATATGAATATACTATGTTGAATTCCATTAAGTATAGTTGTCTTTACAATAAATACCATTGCGCAAACTGGTTATGGGCCCAGGCGCAGGTAGAAGAAAAATGTAGAGAACATTTACAAAAGAGAGTACAGTGAAAGAGATCAGTGAAATATGGTTGGAATACATATTAAAATCGAGCCGCTAAATGCGAACAATTGCGATACGTGGAAGTTGCAAATGCATGCAGTTCTTGTGAAGAACGAATTGTGGAAATAAGTCAACGGGATCGAAAAGGTGTACAAATTGCAAAAAATTTTTCAATCGAATTGGCCTGTGCGAAAAGCAAGCTTCCTGAAAAGAGTAGCGTTGTCGCACATGAATGAAGGAACTTTGTGTTATGTTTGGCGATTATTTATTAGCGATCTTGTTGTTATCTTGTAGAGTTTGCCTGATTCGTAAATTTCGGTGCGCAATGGAGACACGGACGGATTTACCGCATCCCGATGTATTACGCATTAATTCTCTAGATGTGTCGGAGGCACGTAAAGTGAAGGAAGATCGTGGAGAGCACCAAACCATGTACGTTAATCGTCGAAAAGATAAAGAAAGAAGCGAGAGAAACGACAAATATCTAGAGGAATACAGCAAATGTTTTGTGTGTGCAAAGCAGGCCACATAGCGAAAGACAGCCGAAATAGGAACAAAAAACTTAACAAAAAAATATGAAAATGCAAAATAGCGAAAATAGGGTGCCTAGATAGTGGATGCTCGGCACACATGAGTTCTAACATCTTGGTACGAACCAAGATAGAACCAGTGAACTACTTGAAATTATACACACCGACGTGTGCGGCCCGATGAGAACTGACTCTGAGAACGGGTCAAAATACGTTTTAACTTTTATTGATTATATTTCGAGATTTCTTCTTCTTTCTTAAACTGAAGTCGAGAGTATTTAAAGCGTTCAGTACTTACAAAGCAAAAGCGGAGAACTTCTCCAACAGGAACACAGCGAGTTACATTCGAAATCGATGGGTCACCAAAGGGCGAAGAAAATTCCATCAGTGGCACACCAGCGCATATTTGGTACAAAGGCATACGCGATCATCAGGGGTGGCAATCGTGATAAGTTTGAGACAAAATCTAAAGAATGTATTCTGGTCGGCTATTCAACGGAATCCTCAGCGTATCGATTGTGGTCACTGAAAAGCCAAAAAAATGATTGTTAATGATGTTAAGTTCTTGAATGTTTCAGGGTTCAAGACCGAATACCAGGATTTATAAAACACTCAGATGAGGGCATTCCAATCAGCAAGTCGAATGAGCGAGAACAAAAAAGCGACAGTTCATCCAGAGAAGCAGATTCCGATAATGGGTAGCGGCAACATGGAAGAGGACGTCCAAAACTTTTAAGGACAGGCCAAAGAGGAAGACCAAAAAAAATATATTAGCCAGCAACCGAGAAGCTGTCGTCGAGAAGATTCAAGAAACGCATTCTAACTCATCATTAGAAGAAGATTTTGAGGAATGCAAGATGGCATTTCCAACGATGACAGGCAACCCTATCACAATTGAAGAGACCATTGCTACCGAAGACGAATACATAGCGCATGTGCAGAACGGCCCATGGAAAATTGTAGCACGTCCAGCTGAGAAAGATGTTATTGGCAGCAAAATGGTGTTCCGCACGAAAGAAGTTGGCACTGTATCCGGCAAGAAGAAGGCGAGTCTAGTCGCAAAAGGATACTCACAAAGACCTGGCGAAGATTTTCATAAGACGTATTCACCTGTAGTGCGATATATATCGCTCATACTGTTAGCAGCGTTGGCGCCAGATCCTGACATGGAGGTCCATCAAATGGACGTGGTGACAGCATATCTAAACGGAGAGCTAGAAAGAAGGTCTACTTGGAAGTACGTCAGAAGTATTGTCATAGACAAATTGAAATCAGATGCAGAAATTGGTTCACAGCAGAACACAATTACCAAAGATCATATGAGAGCAGCAAAGGCATGGCGCTGATCCAGATGAAAAATCCCGTTTATCTACTCCAGAAGGCAAGAAGGTGCGGTCTATGACAATCTGGTTTACAATAGTACCGTCAACTAACTGAGGATCTGTAAGAGATGGGTCTGAAGGCTACAAAGCAAGATCTATGTGTATTTGTGAAACGGCAGAAGATAAAAATTAGTTTTAGTCATAATTTATGTTGATGTCTTATTATTAGCGTCAAATCAGGAGAAAAGTTCGATATGAAAGACATCGGTCCAGCGGCTGGACATAGAGTTCCAACAAAACTTGAAAAAGCATCAAGTCTTCATGTCTCAAAAACTATACACTGATACCATTTTGAAGATATTTGATATGCCAGAATGCAAGCACACATCAACACCAATAGAAGCAAAGTGTATATAAAAGCGATCTGATTCCCGCGATGAAGAAGAAATGAGAAGGTATTCTTATCAAAACCTAAATGGTGCCTTTATATTCCTTTTAGTTACAACAAGACCCAGATATTGCGTATGCTGTGAATTTCTTGAGCCAATTCAATTCATAGCATGAATTGAATTGGCCCATGAAATTTACAGCTCATAAGCTAAACATGGGAAAGCAGCAAAACGCGTACTGCGATACCTAAGTGGTATGAAGCACCATGGCCTGTTATATAGGAGAACAGATGAAAGTCTATACGTTGTACAATAGTAGATGCAAACTGGGGCGCACACTTAACCGACAGGCGCTTCTACTCTTATCTGAGGCGCGAAAACAATGCGCAGAGGCTTTGTCAAGCACAAAGGAAGAATATTTGTCAATGTCCGATGCTGTAAAAGAAGCGTTTGACTGTGTAAATCACCCACTCTTTGCGAATAAACTCACAATACAATTTGTGGATTTTCCACAAATCGGAAGTCCCCCAAGGAAGCAATCTTGTGCCGTTACTTTTCAATATTAATAATAATTTAACACCTGCTCTTATGAACTCTCTGGTACCTATTTACGCTAACCAAGCTAAGCTTTGTCTTCAATATAAATCTTCTTTTGCCCAATGTAAGCTTGAGTCCGATTTGAACAATTCACAAAAATTATGTTTGTTGGGGTACTCCCAGATCCCATAGTTTTTTCACTGTTAGAGCCTATGGTTTCTGATATAGAAGATAGGCTGACATCTTTATTAAAACTACAAAATGATAAATTCAATACGTTTCTGCGTTTTGACCTGCGGCTTGCCATTCCTTAATTTCACAATAAAGCTTAGTAACTTTTAACTCAACAATAATTCACTGATTTCCGTGTTAGGAAACTTTTTTTCGGAAAATAAAACAAAAACTAATTAGTTAACACAATTAGAGTCGCGAAACTGCATTAATAGCGATCGGTTGTGTCTGCACAAAGCTCCGTTTTTGGACTCCGCACCTAATGGAGTCGGCAATAAGCTGTAAAATAAAGCAACAAAACAGCTTGAAAAATAATTGCACGCTGCTCATCGGGCATTGCATAGCCCCTCCACCGGAAAACAAAAAATATAACATTTCTCGCTGACTCGCTGCTTAATAATAAGTAGACTTTGCACGAAAAAATGTACCGCGTTGCTGGCAAAACCCCATCCGAGCTTCGGGCTGCTTGCAGAACTAACCAAACTGATATTGGCAATACAAGTACCAACATCATCACTCCCACGACCAGCACCAGGACCTTCACCAGTGTAAGCAGCACAAGCACTGACACCATGGCAACTGCTACAACAAGCAAACTTTGCTCTGGTTTGAACTCGGAAAAATACGATCAATCGTCGCTTCAGTGCTCTTCTGCTGCCCCGCGTGTCACTACTGACTTAGCTACAGTGATCAGTGGGGCCGCACCAAATATGTTGCAGGCCCAAGTGCAAAAAAGCATGAAAAGAAAAAACGCAAAGCCTTCTTCACCCATCGCAAGTGTTAAGAGAGCGACTAGAGAAGCTGATCTTCTAAGCTCTAGCAAAAGGTTCGCGCTACTTGACATGGAAGTAGAAGCTGAAGACACTGCAGAGAATCAACAGGACGAAATAACTGTTGAAAGCAACGACCCTCCCCAGCCCGAACAAGTAAGAAAAATGGAAAAGCCACCTCAAATTGTTGTCCCAGACTGCAGTATAAATGACCTCTTTGAGTTCATAGGGGAGGTCACTAATGTGAACAATGTGGTCACCAAGAGCAACCTAGGAACCACCAGAATTTTCCCCAAGGATAGTGACACCTATAGCCCTGCTATTGTTGACCATCTGGACAGACATTGTGTGGAGTTCCACACATACCAAATGCAGACAGAAAAGCCGCATCGAATTGTTGTCAAGGGCCTACACCACAGCACTCTAAACAAGGATATCAAAGATAGTCTGCAAAAGTACGGCTTTGAGGTACTCCACATTCATAATCCCGTATCCAGGGCTAACAGGGAAGAGAAGCTAAATCTCTTCTTTATCAACATCAAACCGTACGCTACGATAAATGACGTCTTCAAAATCACAATCCTCTGCAGACAAAAGGTGAGGGTGGAGCGAATGAGAAAAGCCACAGACGTCGCACAGTGCAAACGGTGCCAGCGGTACGGCCACACTGCCAGATATTGCTGACGACACCCCAATTGCGCCAGATGTGGCGAGGGTCATCAAACAAGTGAGTGTATACGCCCCCTTGACGCAACACCTACCTGCTTCCATTGTTCAGGAGCTCATAAAGCTAGCTACAAAGGCTGCATGTCGAACCAGGAGTATCTTCGTCGGTCATCGGAGTCTCCAAAAAAATCGGCAACCGAAACTAGATCACTTAATGGCACTAATGGCAATGTGGCCAATCAATATTCGGCTACAAGGTACGTGCAGGAATTTCCTGTGCCTGGCCCCGCTAGAATAGCAAGAAATCAAGTGCCCCAAATTGCAAAGTACCCCAACCAGCAACACAGCAGATGACACCACGAAGCTACAGTGCCCGCAAAAGTCTCTCCTATGCAGCAGTCGCAGCTTCAGTGCCAAGCAATTCTGGCAATGCTCAACGTAGTTTGAACTATGCTCAAACGCAGCCAAGTCCACAACAACAACAACCGATCGATATCCAGTCGCTGCATTTGGCTATGGGGCGACACCCTGCCTTCACACTTAGGATGAAAACAATCTCACCAATCCAAATGGAAGGACAGATCCTGGAGCAACCAGCAACAGTGAAGTATCTTGGTATTACTCTTGACAAGCGACTCACCTTCTTGTCGCATCTTAAAGCCACTCGGAAGAGGTGCGTCCTAAGACTTCAGCAATTACGTTGGCTGCTGAGCAGAAAGAGCACTATGTCACTTAGGGTGAAAAGAAAAGTGTACGCTCAGTGTGTCGCCCCAATCTGGCTCTACGGGCTACAAATTTGGGGGATTGCAGCAAAATCTAACTGCAATCGCATCCAGGTACTGCAGAATCGTACCCTAAGGAAGATAACTGTCCTTGGTATGTACGGAATTCAACTTTACACCGAGACCTCAATCTGCATACTGTGGAGGAACAGATCAATAGACACACCAGCAGGTACAGAGACAGACTCACCACTTATCGCAGCGAACTAGCCAGGAATTTACTTCCCGCCAGACCGCTTAGAAGGCTAAAAAGACAAGGCTTCGTGAAGATGCTTCCCCCTCCACGAACATAAATCCCCGTTTCCCCTTCCATTAACATAAATCCCCGCTAGGCGATGGGCTTATAAAGACTATTTTTTGCTTGTGTTGTTAAGGTGCAAAATTGTAGCACGGTTTCAATACTTAAATAATAAAAAAAAAAAAAAAACTTTATGAACCCTTATATAATTAAAAGTTTATGTATATCTTTGGTCTGTTTGATTGGAGTACAGCTGGAGGCCTCAATACGGGGTTCTTCAAGACCGCATTGTATCTGTACAATAAACTTCTTGATGTTCGCTCTTAGGGGACTAAACTGGGATGTAAATTATCACTTCACTTCCTATTTTAGCAGACTCTTACTAATTAATTTACTATCTCTAATAAAACGAAGAAATAACCTCCTAAATAACCTTATTAAAAGCAATGTAAACAGCCAGTATCAACCATTGCTAATGTACATTCCTAATATACGGAAATTTTAGTGCTTTATTCCTAAAACTATCTGTCAAGAAGACCAATTTTGTTTTTTTTTAATTAATTATTCTTTTTGATTAAATTAAAAAGATGAACAATTAACATTAATCTAGCTCTTTGGTTAATAAATGAGGACTTCTTGAATAGGTCTTTATTCAAATTCAAATCCAATTGGCAACTACAACTACAACAATTAGCATCCTGCAGTGTTTGTTTTTTTTTTTTTATGCCTTACGGTAGGAAAATTAAAATCTTCCAAAGATACCACCGTCCATAGGTGGCATGCGCGATTCATAACCCCCCACGTAGAGTTATGCCTACGTACTAAAAACAAAAACCTCCGTATGCTCTTCCGTCCTTTACAAGCTCACCGGGACTGCCAGTCAAGTTATTTCGTCGGTGAGCAGGATGTGGAGCCTGGTCGTGCTCCCTTCCTTGTTAATTGGCCAAGAGGCGCATGTCCTTCATCCCTGGTTTCGCTGGGTATTTTTTCTCCTGCCACCGTATAGGTGTCCGTCGCCTGTATTAGCCTTCAGCTCTGTTGGCTATCTCGTCGGCTCGGACCCGCTTCATCATATCTCTGATGATGTTGAGTTCCCGCTCCCAAGAGTCGCTGTTCTCCATGGCCGCGATCAAGCCGCCAGGGCTGAGCAGGGCACCGATCAGCGCCCTTAGCTGCACCCTCTCCTCCGTGAACCTGGAGCAGTGCATGAGTACATGCTCTTCTGTTTCCGCAGCATCGGTGCAGTAGAGGCATTGAGCTGACTCTACGTGGTGGAACCGGAGTAGGTATGCCCGAAAGCAACCATGATCCGTGAGGAACTGGGTAAGGTGGTAGTCCAGTTTTTTGTGGCGGCAATCGGCCCACGCCGTTAAATCGGATATGTGTTGGTAGGACCACCTCCCCCGATGCGATGTTATCCATCTGCTCTGCCACACTCCCATCAGTCGCTCGTGTGGTCTGTCATTACTCCCAGGTATTTTAAGGAGTCTTGTGATGCCACCTGTGTCCCGTTGACCGTGATCACCTGTGATCACGGGATCAGCATTCTTTCCACCTTCTTCCTGCTGCTTTATAGAACAGCCTCGGTCTTGTGCGCCGCAATTGTTAAGCCGGCTTTCTCTAGCCACTTCTCTTCGAGGACTGCAATGGTCTTGGCCACTGCAGTTATTGCCACATCGTCCGCAAAGCAATGTAGCTCAGATCCTAAGGGCCTGTTGATGCCCAGGATTCCATCATACATAATTTTCCACAGGATCGGTCCAAGCTCAGATCCTTGTGGAACCCCTGCAGAAACACGGTAGCATCTCGGGCCAGCGTCCGTGTCGAACCAGAGGACATGATCCGTAAAGTGGCTTCCACCGACGATCCTGAGATACTCCGGGATACCCATCCAATGCATGGCGCTGAGAATTACTGGCCATCTAGCGGTCTTGAAGGCGTTCTTCACATCCAACGTGACGATTGCGCAGTACTCCTGCCTTCCATCTAGCCATCTATCACCATCGAGAGCGTTCTCGGCGATGTTTCTCACCGCCATAAGTGCGTCCAGGGTGCTCTTGCCCTTCCGGAAGCCGTGCTGCTGCGTACCTAGGCCGTTGCTGCTCTCTGTGATTGCCTCTATTCGAGCATACAGGATGCGCTCGAATAGCTTGCCCACGATGTCCAGTAGGCATAGCGGGCGGTAGCAGGTTGCGGCGTGTTCTGATCCCTTGCCTTTCGGCGCCAGAACTAGTTTCTGACTTTTCCACCTCGTCGGAAAGACCCCGTCCAAGAGACACTGCTGGAAGGTTTCCCTGAATATATCAGGTCTAGCAAACGCCGCTGCCTTGACGACTGCTCCAGGAATTCCATCCAGGCCAGGAGCTTTGTTGGGCTTGATTCGCTTGGCTGCCTCCACAACTTCGAGGTCTGTACTGCTCGGGAAGTCATAGGGGAAGCTACTGATGTTGGCCGCCATAGAGTGGTCTGCCTTGGGAATAGTTCTGCTCCTATGCTAGCCAGGACATCAGGGTCAGTTGGAGTTGCCTCTCTCTTCCTTAGCTTGTTAGCTACGAGTTTGTAGGCAAGTCCCCAGGGATCTCTATCCACGGTATCAAGTAGTTCCTTATAGGCCCGCGCCTTGGCAGCTAATATGCCGTGCTTAAACTCAGAGCGTTTGCATCTAAAAGCCTCCATGAGTTTTGCGTGCTGAGTGCTGCCTCTGGCTCGTTGCGCCCTTCTCCTTGCCCTTAGGCATTCCGAGCGTAGCTTGCTTAAGTTGGCGCTCCACCAGTACACTGGGCGCTTGCGCTGCACTCTTTTCCTTCTTGGCATGGTTGCGTCACACGTTGCCTCAAGCACCTTCATGAGGTCGGCCGCCATTGAATCTGCGTGTCCATTTGAGATTCGAAACGAGTCGATGTGGTATGCCAGCATATCTTCATCGATCTTCCTCGAGTCCCAGGCTTGCCCGACTGATCTTCTCTGCCGCCTCCAAGTCGTGTCCTTCGGTAGGATGCAGAAGAAAATCAGTGCGTGGTCACCCAGAGTTACAACGTCGTGAGTCGTTCAGCTCGCGTTAGCTACTAACCATCTGCTGATGTAGTTGATGTCGTTCAGCAGTACCAGGTCCAACATAAGCATTGTGTTTATTACTGCTCGGCCTCTGGGATTCGATACCCTGCTGCCCCATTCTACTGCCCATGCATTGAAGTCGCCCGCGATGATCTTCGGGCCGCGCCCTCTCGCATGGCTGCCCAGCACCTCCAGCATCTCCTCGAATTGGTCTGCGGTGTCACTAGGGGCGTAGCAGCTGTAAAAATGCACTCCTTTTATTCTCGCATATGCTATTCCGCGCATCGGCGAGGCCGCCAATTCCTGTATGTGCAGGTTGCTGCAACACTTGATAGCTGCTTTACGGGTCTCGTCAAATATCATTGTGGAGTTGCCACGGACAGGGAATAGGGTTCGCTCAAAAGCATGATGTCTACCTTGCGCTCCACCGCAGTTTGAGCCAGGAGGCTCTGAGCAGATGCGCAATGGTTAACATTGAGCTGAATAATCTTAATTTGCTCTTGCATTATGCTGGGACTTCGCTTCTTTAGGGCTGGCTCTGTATGTCGAGCACGCGAAACAGCCCGTCGGGCGGTTTTTATCCACTTCGTCGCTGCATAATAGGCACTTTGGTGGTGCAACACATCCCCTTGCCTTGTGCCCTCGTTCGCCGCATCGCAGGCAGCAGTCTGACCGATCGATCGCCTTGCAGGTCGTTGCTCGATGGCCGTGCCCTTCTCTAAGACCGCAATCGCATCATTCGCGTTCATCAGGACTTCAATTATTCACTAGACTAACTTTTACTTTTCAACTATTTTATTTCTTTCAGATGATATTACCTTTCAAACTGGTGCATATATAAAGGAATGCAATGATATAACAAAGTGGTATTTTTAATTAATTTAAATAGAAAGGAATGTTTAGTAAAAATAAAAGCTATGAAAAATACTGTTTGAGTGGATGTTTTTTTTTTGGGAAAACAAGCTAGCACTACAAATTAACAAAGCCATACTATTGTAGTGAAATGTGAAATGCTTTTTGAATATTATTGTATCGTAATGAGGTATTATTATTTTTGGTTTTATTATTTTTATTAGTATTATTTATTATTGTTATTATTATTATTATTAATTTTATAGTTATTATTATGGTTATTATTATTAATATTTTTATTATTGTTATTATTATTATTATTATTATTATTAATATTATTATAATTATTATTTTTATTATTATTATTATTGTTGTTGTAATATGCATCCCTGAAACGGTCAAAGTTACAAAGTAGCGATCCGGCAACTATGCCATTTGGAATATATGGTATATGACATGACATAGTTAAATATAACATGTATATACTATATGAATATACTATGTTGAATTCCATTAAGTATAGTTGTCTTTACAATAAATACCATTGCGCAAACTGGTTATGGGCCCAGGCGCAGGTAGAAGAAAAATGTAGAGAACATTTACAAAAGAGAGTACAGTGAAAGAGATCAGTGAAATATGGTTGGAATACATATTAAAATCGAGCCGCTAAGTGCGAACAATTGCGATACGTGGAAGTTGCAAATGCATGCAGTTCTTGTGAAGAACGAATTGTGGAAATAAGTCAACGGGATCGAAAAGGTGTAAAAATTGCAAGAAATTTTTCAATCGAATTGGACTGTGCGAAAAGCAAGCTTCCTGAAAAGAGTAGCGTTGTCGCGCATGAATGTAGGTGACGACGTCCGCCATCATTTAAATGCGTTTTACGATGCAGTGAAAAAATTTAGGAACTTTGTGTTATGTTTGGCGATTATTTATTAGCGATCTTGTTGTTATCTTGTAGAGTTTGCCTGATTCGTAAATTTCGGTGCGCAATGGAGACACGGACGGATTTACCGCATCCCGATGTATTACGCATTAATTCTCTAGATGTGTCGGAGGCACGTAAAGTGAAGGAAGATCGTGGAGAGCACCAAACCATGTACGTTAATCGTCGAAAAGATAAAGAAAGAAGCGAGAGAAACGACAAATATCTAGAGGAATACAGCAAATGTTTTGTGTGTGCAAAGCAGGCCACATAGCGAAAGACAGCCGAAATAGGAACAAAAAACTTAACAAAAAAATATGAAAATGCAAAATAGCGAAAAAAGGGTGCCTAGATAGTGGATGCTCGGCACACATGAGTTCTAACATCTTGGTACGAACCAAGATAGAACCAGTGAACTACTTGAAATTATACACACCGACGTGTGCGGCCCGATGAGAACTGACTCTGAGAACGGGTCAAAATACGTTTTAACTTTTATTGATTATATTTCGAGATTTCTTCTTCTTGCTTAAACTGAAGTCGAGAGTATTTAAAGCGTTCAGAACTTACAAAGCAAAAGCGGAGAACTTCTCCAACAGGAACACAGCGGAGGCACGTAAAGGCGCGAGTTACATTCGAAATCGATGGGTCACCAAAGGGCGAAGAAAATTCCATCAGTGGCACACCAGCGCATTATTTGGTACAAAGGCAAATAATATATATATATGGTACGATATATTTGGTACGATCATCAGGGGTGATAAGTTTGAGACAAAATCTAAAGAATGTATTCTGGTCGGCTATTCAACGGAATCCTCAGCGTATCGATTGTGGTCACTGAAAAGCCAAAAAAATGATTGTTAATGATGTTAAGTTCTTGAATGTTTCAGGGTTCAAGACCGAATACCAGGATTTATAAAACACTCAGATGAGGGCATTCCAATCAGCAAGTCGAATGAGCGAGAACAAAAAACCTGGCGAAGATTTTCATAAGACGTATTCACCTGTAGTGCGATATATATCGCTCATACTGTTAGCAGCGTTGGCGCCAGATCCTGACATGGAGGTCCATCAAATGGACGTGGTGACAGCATATCTAAACGGAGAGCTAGAAAGAAGGTCTACTTGGAAGTACGTCAGAAGTATTGTCATAGACAAATTGAAATCAGATGCAGAAATTGGTTCACAGCAGAACACAATTACCAAAGATCATATGAGAGCAGCAAAGGCATGGCGCTGATCCAGATGAAAAATCCCGTTTATCTACTCCAGAAGGCAAGAAGGTGCGGTCTATGACAATCTGGTTTACAATAGTACCGTCAACTAACTGAGGATCTGTAAGAGATGGGTCTGAAGGCTACAAAGCAAGATCTATGTGTATTTGTGAAACGGCAGAAGATAAAAATTAGTTTTAGTCATAATTTATGTTGATGTCTTATTATTAGCGTCAAATCAGGAGAAAAGTTCGATATGAAAGACATCGGTCCAGCGGCTGGACATAGAGTTCCAACAAAACTTGAAAAAGCATCAAGTCTTTATGTCTCAAAAACTATACACTGATACCATTTTGAAGATATTTGATATGCCAGAATGCAAGCACACATCAACACCAATAGAAGCAAAGTGTATATAAAAGCGATCTGATTCCCGCGATGAAGAAGAAATGAGAAGGTCTTCTTATTAAAACCTAAATGGTGCTTTTATATTCCTTTTAGTTACAACAAGACCCAGATATTGCGTATGCTGTGAATTTCTTGAGCCAATTCAATTCATAGCATGAATTGAATTGGCTCATGAAATTTACAGCTAATAAGCTAAACATGGGAAAGCAGCAAAACGCGTACTGCGATACCTAAGTGGTATAAAGCACCATGGCCTGTTATATAGGAGAACAGATGAAAGTCTATACGTTGTACAATAGTAGATGCAGACTGGGGCGCACACTTAACCGACAGGCGCTTCTACTCTTATCTGAGGCGCGAAAACAATGCGCAGAGGCTTTGTCAAGCACAAAGGAAGAATATTTGTCAATGTCCGATGCTGTAAAAGAAGCGTTCGGAATCGGAAGTCCCCCAAGGAAGCAATCTTGTGCCGTTACTTTTCAATATTAATAATAATTTAGCACCTGCTCTTATGAACTCTCTGGTACCTATTTACGCTAACCAAGCTAAGCTTTGTCTTCAATATAAATCTTCTTTTGCCCAATGTAAGCTTGAGTCCGATTGTAACAATTCACAAAAATTATGTTTGTTGGGGTACTCCCAGGTCCCATAGTTTTTTCACTGTTAGAGCCTATGGTTTCTGATATAGAAGATAGGCTGACATCTTTATTAAAACTACAAAATGATAAATTCAATACGTTTCTGCGTTTTGACCTGCGGCTTGCCATTCCTTAATTTCACAATAAAGCTTACTAACTTTCAACTCAACAATAATTCACTGATTTCCGTGTTAGGAAACTTTTTTTCGGAAAATAAAACAAAAACTAATTAGTTAACACAATTAGAGTCGCAACACTGCATTAATAGCGATCGGTTGTGTCTGCACAAAGCTCCGTTTTTGGACTCCGCAGCTAACGGAGTCGGCAATAAGCTGTAAAATAAAGCAACAAAACAGCTTGCAAAATAATTGCACGCTGCCCATCGGGCATTGCATAGCCCCTCCACCGGAAAACGAAAAATATAACATTTCTCGCTGACTCGCTGCTTAATAATAAGCAGACTTTGCACGAAAAAATGTACCGCGTTGCTGGCAAAACCCCATCCGAGCTTCGGGCTGCTTGCAGAACTAACCAAACTGATATTGGCAATACAAGTACCAACATCATCACTCCCACGACCAGCACCAGGACCTTCACCAGTGTAAGCAGCACAAGCACTGACACCATGGCAACTGCTACAACAAGCAAACTTTGCTCTGGTTTGAACTCGGAAAAATACGATCAATCGTCGCTTCAGTGCTCTTCTGCTGCCCCGCGTGTCACTACTGACTTAGCTACAGTGATCAGTGGGGCCGCACCAAATATGTTGCAGGCCCAAGTGCAAAAAAGCATGAAAAGAAAAAACGCAAAGCCTTCTTCACCCATCGCAAGTGTTAAGAGAGCGACTAGAGAAGCTGACCTTCTAAGCTCTAGCAAAAGGTTCGCGCTACTTGACATGGAAGTAGAAGCTGAAGACACTGCAGAGAATCAACAGGACGAAATAACTGTTGAAAGCAACGACCCTCCCCACCCCGAACAAGTAAGAAAAATGGAAAAGCCACCTCAAATTGTTGTCCCAGACTGCAGTATAAATGACCTCTTTGAGTTCATAGGGGAGGTCACTAATGTGAACAATGTGGTCACCAAGAGCAACCTAGGAACCACCAGAATTTTCCCCAAGGATAGTGACACCTATAGCCCTGCTATTGTTGACCATCTGGACAGACATTGTGTGGAGTTCCACACATACCAAATGCAGACAGAAAAGCCGCATCGAATTGTTGTCAAGGGCCTACACCACAGCACTCTAAACAAGGATATCAAAGATAGTCTGCAAAAGTACGGCTTTGAGGTACTCCACATTCATAATCCCGTATCCAGGGCTAACAGGGAAGAGAAGCTAAATCTCTTCTTTATCAACATCAAACCGTACGCTACGATAAATGACGTCTTCAAAATCACAATCCTCTGCAGACAAAAGGTGAGGGTGGAGCGAATGAGAAAAGCCACAGACGTGGCACAGTGCAAACGGTGCCAGCGGTACGGCCACACTGCCAGATATTGCTGACGATACCCCAATTGCGCCAGATGTGGCGAGGGTCATCAAACAAGTGAGTGTATACGCCCCCTTGACGCAACACCTTCCTGCTTCCATTGTTCAGGAGCTCATAAAGCTAGCTACAAAGGCTGCAAGTCGTACCAGGAGTATCTTCGTCGGTCATCGGAGTCTCCAAAAAAATCGGCTACCGAAACTAGATCACTTAATGGCAATGTGGCCAATCAATATTCTGCTACAAGGTACGTGCAGGAATATCCTGCGCCTGGCCCCGCTAGAATAGCAAGAAATCAAGTGCCCCAAATTGCAAAGTACCCCAACCAGCAACACAGCAGATGACTCCACGAAGCAACAGTGCCCGCAAAAGTCTCTCCTATGCAGCAGTCGCAGCTTCAGTGCCAAGCAATTCTGGCAATGCTCAACGTAGTTTGAACTATGCTCAAACGCAGCCAAGTCCACAACAACAACAACCGATCGATATCCAGTCGCTGCAGCAACAGCAGCAACAGCAGTTTCAATAATGGCAACAGCACCTCCAGCAGCAGCAGAAACAGCAGTTTCTCAATTGGCTCCAACAGCAACAACAAGAACAACAACAGCAAAATAAGCTAGCTAATGAACGCCTTGCACGGCTAGAAATAATAGTGTCTGAGATGGCCAGCAGCATGAAGCAATGGGTTGGAAATAATTCTCAGGTCAACGCTACAGCCTCGCTTTGAACTCACTTAAAGTTCTCATCTGGAATGACAACGGCATTTCAGGATAAGTCGGAGAAGTCGAACTTTTTGCACACAACAACGATATTGATATCCTTCTCTTGACTGAAACCAGACTAAACCGCGGTGGAACTGTTCGAGTCTTTGGATACACATTCTATCCTGCCTACAAGCCATCTTCCAATAGGCACAGTGGTGGTGGAGTGGCGGTGCTAGTCAGGACTACTCTCCGACATTTTCGCCAAAGGGTAATAGAGACGCGCAGTATACAAATGTCATCGGTAAAAGTTGCTACGGGTCTTGGTGATATGGAGTTCAGTTCCATCTACTGCCCTCCAGGAAACAAAATACGGGAAAGTCTCTTCACCAGTATACTTCGAAAATGTGGACAAAGGTATCTGGTTGTTGGCGATTGGAAGGCACGACATTGGCTATGGGGCGACACCTGCAACTCCCCTAGGGGACAAGAACTAGCTGAAGCCATCTCCGCCACCGGGGCAAAGATTCTTGCCATAGGAGCCTCTACCAGATACCCATACGTCACCACACATACGCCCACATGTATTGATTTTGCCGTCCACCATGGAGTACCGGACTATTGCGCGAGTATTACCCAACATTGGGATTTAGAGTCTGACCATCTAGCCCTTGTAGTCACCATAGATAACAATGGGATTAATGCTCGCTCTAATGCAAGGCTGATCAGCATCATCGAACTGACCTAACTCTATTTCACCAGAATCTGGAGAGCTCCATCCATCTTGAAACGGAGCTGAATTCTGGGGAGGATATAGAAATGGCAGTGGAAATCTTCACCAATAATATCCACAGGGCTGCTGCTGCATCCACTCCACCTGTGAGCCCACTAATGCCAACAAAATATGGCGTCACACTCACCAGGGAGGCAAAAGAGCTACTGGCTGCAAAAAGGTGCCTACGAAGAAAAGCAATTCGACCCCAAGATTCGAAGAATTCGAACCAAAGACCCTTGGGATCGAATCCTGTGGAACCGAGCAGCCAAGCGACTACGGATCCTTTTAAGGGAGCTCAGAAATAACTTCTTTGAGCACAAGCTGTCCTCGATGGACTACACTGTTGACGCCAATTACTCACTGTGGAAATGCACAAAGGCTACGAAAAACCAGCCGTTTAGACAGGTCCCAGTTAGGCATCATGGCGGCGACCTTGCACAGAATGAAGAGGAACAGGCAAACATATTTGCTCAACACCTGGAGGCCAGATTCACCCCACACAATGTTGCTACGCTGGCTGATATCGAAGAGACCCAGGAGAGCTTGCAAACCCCGATCCAGATGTCCCTCCCCATCACGCCAATCAGAGTTCAGGAGATTACCGAAGCCATCAAAGCTCTTCCGAAAAAAAAAGGCTCCTGGCATGGACAGAATATGCCACGTCACACTGAAGGCCCTGCCAAATCGTGCGATCCTTTACATGACACTTATTTTTAATGCTATGCTAAGGATTCAGTTCTTCCCTTCCCAATGGAAAATAGCGGCAATCCACATGATCTATAAGCCAGGCAAGCCGGAAGACGAGCCTATCGGCCAATAAGTCTTCTCCCCTCTATATCAAAGGTATGGAAAAGACTCATTGCGAATCGACTTACTGGGATTATGCCTCAGTGCGGAATTGTGCCGGACCATCAATTTGGATTTCGTTAGGGACAAGGCACTGTCGAGCAGGTTCACAGGGTTACGCAGCACATTCTTCAGGCATTTGATAATCTTGAATACTGCAACTCAGTTTTTATTGAGATCCAACAAGCCTTTGATCGGGTGTGGCACGACGGTCTCCTTTGCAAGGTGAAAGATTTACTACCAGCACCATATTACTCGCTCCTAAAGTCCTACCTGAAAGGGCGGGTATTTAAAGTCAAGATCCGGGACACTTAATCTGCGCCTGCCCAGATGAGAGCTGGAGTCCCGCAAGGCAGTGTTCTTGGCCCGCTCATGTAATCATTTTATACTGCAGACTTGCCCGTACCCGATGATGACTACATGGAAGACCCTTCGAAGGCTCTAATTGCCACATATGCAGACGACATTGCCGTTCTGTATAGATCCAAATGTCGCTTTGAGGCAGCAGACGGTCTGCAGGGATACGTTGCAGCCCTATCAGCGTGGTTCAAGAGGTGGAACCTAAAGATAAACCCTCGAAAAACGTCCAACCCTGCCTTCACACTTAGGATGAAAACAATCTCACCAATCCAAATGGAAGGACAGATCCTGGAGCAACCAGCAACAGTGAAGTATCTTGGTATTACTCTTGACAAGCGACTCACCTTCTTGTCGCATCTTAAAGCCACTCGGAAGAGGTGCGTCCTAAGACTTCAGCAATTACGTTGGCTGCTGAGCAGAAAGAGCACTATGTCACTTAGGGTGAAAAGAAAAGTGTACGCTCAGTGTGTCGCCCCAATCTGGCTCTACGGGCTACAAATTTGGGGGATTGCAGCAAAATCTAACTGCAATCGCATCCAGGTACTGCAGAATCGTACCCTAAGGAAGATAACTGTCCTTGGTATGTACGGAATTCAACTTTACACCGAGACCTCAATCTGCATACTGTGGAGGAGCAGATCAATAGACACACCAGCAGGTACAGAGACAGACTCACCACCCATCGCAGCGAACTAGCCAGGAATTTACTTCCCGCCAGACCGCTTAGAAGGCTAAAAAGACAAGGCTTCGTGAAGATGCTTCCCCCTCCACGAACATAAATCCCCGTTTCGCCTTCCATTAACATAAATCCCCGCTAGGCGATGGGCTTTTTTTTTTTTTTTTTTTTTTACTCTGCTTTTATTTATTGGATCCTCTTAAATAAGAGCTAACAATAAGTTTAAAAATCTTAACTAATACAATTTTCCTAGACAGTCGTTTTAATTAATCCAACTGTTCCGTGATTAAGCGTCCCTAAAGATTTCTTCGCTGGGTTGGTAGGTCCCTTCGTCGGAGACGGGAACGACTGCTGATCTGGGTTAGATTTCGCGCTAGGTGGTTGGGGTGCGAGGAAAGCTTGCCATGATATTTTTTCGTAAGCTCTTTGATTTCATTGGTGACTGTTGGAATATTTAAATCTCGATGGATGTTTTCGTTTCGAACATACCACGGTGCCCCAGTGATAGTTCTCAGGATCTTTGTCTGTGCCCGCTGTATGATGTCAATATTGCTGTTGCTGGCGTTGCCCCATAGCTGTGAACCATAGGTCCAGATTGGTTTCAGTACTGCGTTGTAAAGTAAGACCTTGTGGTCCAAGCTGAGCGGAGAGCCAGCGTTGATGAGCCAGTGTAAGTTGTTCGCTTTGAGCTTAAGATGAATTTTTTTCGCTTCAATGTGTCTGCGCCATGTAAGTCTTCTATCGAGGTGTACTCCTAGGTACGTTACCTCATCTGCTTTCGGGAGTGGTATGTTGTTCATCAAAAGTGGTGGGCAATCTTGTCTGTTCAGCGTAAATGTCACGTGCTTGCATTTTTCCTCGTTGACTTTTATTCGCCAGTCAGAGAGCCACTTCTCAGTGGCTATGAGGTGCAATGCCAGCTGTGCTGTAGCTTGGATTGGGGACCTTGAACGGCTAAGGATAGCTGTATCGTCGGCAAACGTGGACACTGTTAGCCGACTATTTGTAGGAATGTCAGCGGTATAGATGAGGTATAAAGTTGGCCCAAGAACGCTGCCTTGGGGGACTCCAGCCTTAATTTCGTGGTCAGTGGAAGTAGCAGTGTTGCACCGCACTGCAAACTTTCTGTTATATAGGTATGAGCTTAGAAGTTTGTGTGTGCTTTCGGGTAGAGCTGTTTTAACTTTAAACATTAGGCCGTCTAGCCAGACTCTGTCGAATGCTTGGGATACGTCTAGAAATACGGCTGTACAGTATTCTCGATTTTCAAATGCAGTTCTTATCTCCGCTGTTATTCGATTCACCTGTTCAATGGTTCCGTGGCTTTTGCGAAAGCCAAATTGGTGGGCTGGGATTATATTGTGGGCTCTCAGGTGTGGATTCAGTCGGATTAGCAGGCATTTTTCGAATAGTTTCGATATACATGAGAGTAGGCTTATTGGTCTGTAGGATGAGGGAACTGTGTGGTCCTTACCAGGCTTCGGAATCATTATGATTATCGATCTCTTCCATCGTTGTGGAAAGTAGCCAAGTTTTGTGATGTCATTGAAGAGCTGCGTTAGGTAGCCAACTGCAGAATGTGGCAGCTCGATGATCATTTCCGGGGTAATCAGGTCGTTGCTCGATTTGTGCGTTAGTCTTATTCGGATTAATCGTAACGTTTGTGGTTTTAGGTGTTGCATTTCGTGCTGCTTCCGTAAGAATGGATTCCAGTGTTTCTGTGCAGCTCTCTATATCAGGTTCTGTATTGAGTTTTGGGTTTAGCTCAATGTGTGAGCTTATATATTTTTTATACCTTAGCCAGTTCGTTTTGTGCGAAGTCAGTTTGTAGGGTGGTTTTACGTTTTCTGCATACCGGCTGAGATGAATTAGCACAGGCGAGTGATCAGATGACAGATCTGGTAGACATTCAGCTCTAACGAAACTGCGAGGAATATTTTTCGTGACTGCGAAGTCAATCAAGTCAGGCAGCTTATTGAGGTCTGATGGCCAGTATGTGGGACTCCTAGGGGAAACATGATCTAGTTTATTAGTGGCTTTAATTAAAGCCTTATAAAGCTGTTTTCCTTTTGGATTCACAAGGCGCGATCCCCAGTGAGTATGTTTAGCATTGTAGTCGCCTGCTGCAATGAAGTGTGGTCCTAGTGCATGGAAGAAATCCAGGAATTGGTCTTCCAATATTGTGAAACGAGGGGGGCAGTATACGGCCGCTAGTGTGAGGTGAGTGTTGTTCTCCAGCTGTATGTTGATAGATGTGGCCTGTAGATAAGTTTCAGCAAACTCTTTGTAAAAGTGGTGCTTCATACGGTTCCTAATTAGAATGCCGGTCCCACCGTGTGCTTTACCATCGGGGTGATTTGTACCATAGAAGTTGTAATCTCTTATTTGAAAGATGTATTTGCTCGTAAGATGAGTCTCCGAAAGAAGCATTACGTCGATATGCTTCTCATGTAGGAATTGAGCTAGCTCAAGTTTGCGCTGTGAGACGCCATTGGCGTTCCACTTAGCTATGCGTAAGGTAGCCATTATTTATTTTGATTGTTGGGAGACAAGCATTTGTATCAATAGGTTTTGATTACGCATCATGTCTTGAATGGTGGTTCGCATAAATGTCATGAATTCCATCATGCTCTGTTGTAAGGCTTGGATCATAGCTTCAGTTTTCGTTTCTTGCTGCTCGGATGGCCTATAGTTTTGTTGTGTGTCCAATTTTGTGTGTTCTTCATGTGAGGTTTGGGAGTTTTGTGTTGGAGGTGTCATACCTGATTTTAAAACGTTTGCAAAACTTATATTGTTAGTGCTTGGTTTAGGCCAGGGAGCAAAACTTGTTGGTTTCGAAAAAAGTACTTCTGGATTTGTTTCCGATGGTATCAGCGTAGCTGTTCCTTGGTGTACCCTTGCCGTGTTCATTCTTTGGTGGAGACGGGTTTTCAGCTCTTTGTAGATTGGACAGCCTCTGTAGTTTGCTGTGTGATTACCCCCACAGTTACCGCATTTTTTCGCGCTTGCATTTTCTTTATTAGCTTGGCAATGTGTGGAGACGTGGAGATCTCCACAGACTACACACACTGGGCGAAGTGTGCAATACGATCTCGTGTGGCCGTATTCTTGGCAGTTCATACATTGAACAGGAGCGTTACGTTTATGCGGCTCTTCTACTGTAATCCTACGGTGCAGAAGGAGCTGGAGTTTATAAATTGGATGAACCTCGTTTTTTTTAGATGCTTGTTTTCTGGTTCAAGCTCAATCTTAAAGAGTGGTTGCGGCTGCCTGTTTCTGTGTTTGATATTGTGTACGCTTTTGACGCAAAATCCCTTATCCTTTAGGGCCTCAGCTATCTCTTCGGGCTTTACATCAGGCTCAATGCCCTTCAGTACTACTTGCAAACCCTTGCTACTTTTAAGCTGGTAGGTGTAAAAGCATGTTTTGTTTGCAGTAAGATGGTTTGTGACTTTCCTGTAGTTTTCCTCCGTTTTCGTTTGAAGTTTTATTTCATTAATAGTACCTCTTATGAGGGGTATTATATAAAAGCTATCTTTTCCAATAAGGCCAATTAAAGAATTTACCAAACCGTTTGTGCTCTTCTCGCGGATGTAAATTGGGTGAGGCTTTATTTTCTTTGGTTCCTTATCGATGGATTTCAGTGGCACGTCCTCGTTGGTATCTGCCAGCAAAGCGAATCTGTTGCTATTTGCAGGCGCTTCATTGTTGATCGAGGTAGTATTGTCGCGTATATTTTTCGGCTTGTTTTCTGTATCGGAAGTTTTTGGGCTAAGCTTCCGCTTTATTGTTATGTAGCGGTCCAGTCCAGTCTGTGAGGCCGACCCAGCTTTTTTGTTTGCGTTTTGTTTTGCTAGTTGTGCAGCAGTGCCGTTTGGCTCTTGGGCTTTTGTTTTGGTATTCGTTGACACAGCAAAAGCGTGAGCGGGTGCAGCCAATGGGGAAGTAGTGCGGGTTATCGATATTGCTCCAGTTGTTGTTGTTGCAGATAGCGGAGCTTGTGTCGGAGCTAGAAGTGAGGGAGAGCAAGAGCGCGCTCTTTCTTGATTTGTTGGTACAAGAAGGTTCGTTGGGTTATGGGTTATTGGCCGCTCGTTGTCTTCGTTTGAAGGTGTCGAGGAGACATAGAAAAAGTACGCGTTGTTACGTTGTAATGAGAGCCGGCGATCGTCTTGCTCTCGTTGCCGCTGAGCGCGAGTGTCGTTCTGGCTCATATTTTTTTTTGTTTTGTTTTATTTAATTTGTTTGAAACTATTATTTAACTATTTCAAACGCAGAATATGTATTCGAGCGATGGTGCATCGCCCGGAGCGTCTTTTTCGCTTTCAATATATTTATTTGTTGTTTATTAATAATCATTCACTTCACTAGAATCAATTGTTTTTATCGGAGCTCGATGAAAACACGTCTTCACGCGAAAGAAAGAAAGTTCTGTTTAACTGGGATGTAAATTATCACTTCACTTCCTATTTTAGCAGACTCTTACTAATTAATTTACTATCTCTAATAAAACGAAGAAATAACCTCCTAAATAACCTTATTAAAAGCAATGTAAACAGCCAGTATCAACCATTGCTAATGTAACATTCCTAATATACGGAAATTTTAGTGCTTTATTCCTAAAACTATCGGTTTAAGAAGACCAATTTTGTTTTTTTTTAATTAATTATTCTTTTTGATTAAATTAAAAAGATGAACAATTAACATTAATCTAGCTCTTTGGTTAATAAATGAGGACTTCTTGAATATGTCTTTATTCAAATTCAAATCCAATTAGCAACTACAACTACAACAATTAGCATCCTGCAGTGTTTTTTTTTTTTATGCCTTACCGAAGGAAAATTAAAATCTTCCAAAGATACCACCGTCCATAGGTGGCATGCGCGATTCATAACCCCACACGTAGAGTTATGCCTACGTACTAAAAACAAAAACCTCCGTATGCTCTTCCGTCCTTTACAAGCTCACCGGGACTGCCAGTCAAGTTATTTCGTCGGTGAGCAGGATGTGGAGCCTGGTCGTGCTCCCTTCCTTGTTAATTGGCCAAGAGGCGCATGTCCTTCATCCCTGGTTTCGCTGGGTATTTTTTCTCCTGCCACCGTATAGGTGTCCGTCGCCTGTATTAGCCTTCAGCTCTGTTGGCTATCTCGTCGGCTCGGACCCGCTTCATCATATCTCTGATGATGTTGAGTTCCCGCTCCCAAGAGTCGCTGTTCTCCATGGCCGCGATCAAGCCGCCAGGGCTGAGCAGGGCACCGATCAGCGCTCTTAGCTGCACCCTCTCCTCCGTGAACCTGGAGCAGTGCATGAGTACATGCTCTGCTGTTTCCGCAGCATCGGTGCAGTAGAGGCATTGAGCTGACTCTACGTGGTGGAACCGGAGTAGGTATGCCCGAAAGCAACCATGATCCGTGAGGAACTGGGTAAGGTGGTAGTCCAGTTTTTTGTGGCGGCAATCGGCCCACGCCGTTAAATCAGGGATGTGTTGGTAGGACCACCTCCCCCGTTGCGATGTTATCCATCTGCTCTGCCACTCTCCCATCAGTCGCTCGTGTGGTCTGTCATTACTCCCAGGTATTTTAAGGAGTCTTGTGATGCCACCTGTGTCCCGTTGACCGTGATCACCTGTGATCACGGGATCAGCATTCTTTCCACCTTCTTCCTGCTGCTTTATAGAACAGCCTCGGTCTTGTGCGCCGCAATTGTTAAGCCGGCTTTCTCTAGCCACTTCTCTTCGAGGACTGCAATGGTCTTGGCCACTGCAGTTATTGCCACATCGTCCGCAAAGCAATGTAGCTCAGATCCTAAGGGCCTGTTGATGCCCAGGATTCCATCATACATAATTTTCCACAGGATCGGTCCAAGCTCAGATCCTTGTGGAACCCCTGCAGAAACACGGTAGCATCTCGGGCCAGCGTCCGTGTCGAACCAGAGGACATGATCCGTAAAGTGGCTTCCACCGACGATCCTGAGATACTCCGGGATACCCATCCAATGCATGGCGCTGAGAATTACTGGCCATCTAGCGGTCTTGAAGGCGTTCTTCACATTCAACGTGACGATTGCGCAGTACTCCTGCCTTCCACCCAGCCATCTATCACCATCGAGAGCGTTCTCGGCGATGTTTCTTACCGCCATAAGTGCGTCCAGGGTGCTCTTGCCCTTCCGGAAGCCGTGCTGCTGCGCAGGCACTTGTAACATCTCGTGGGCCGGACGTCCTGGATGATGCGGCACCTTGACCACCCCACGGTTACCGTGCCCTTCTCCAAGACCGCAATCGCATCATTCGCGTTCATCAGGACAGAGGCTATCTGAGTCCCATCCCGCATCCTACATAGTCCTTTGATGTCCTCTGGTTTCAGCAGAATGCCTTGAAATTATTAGACCAGGCAGCTGTGGAGATCATCTGCTGTCGTGGCTTCGTCCAATCCACTGCATGATAGTGCTATTCTTTGTGTACCCGTACGTACCGAAGCCATGTCTTTTAGAGTTGCTTCCAGCTTGGTCTTAATGGGGACGCTGTCGGAGACTTTCCCCCTACTTCCAGCAGTAGTTCCCCTTGCTGAGTTCTGCGGACTTTGCGAACACGTTTGCCCACTTCGCTGAGGTTCGGGTCCGCTTTCAGTTTCCGGAGCATTTCCGCATACGAGGCCTCTCCCGTCTTCTTTAATATAAGTTCCTCCGGCTTCTTCCTCAGGCGTTTAGGCTTAACTTTTTTCCACTCACCTCCAGTGCTAGCCTCCTTGGCGACGGATGCATAGCTGCGCGGCTTAGACGTATTTTCTTTGGGTTTAGGTATACCCTCTGAGCTCAACGCGGTATAGTTGCCGCGCTTGGGTGCCTGTGCTTTAGGCTCCTGAACTTTGGGCATCTGTCCCTTTGGCAGTTCCTTTGTTGGTGTAGCCTTTTTTCTATGCTTTTGGGGCTTTGGGTAGAAGCGGTCGTAGAAGGATTCTCCTTAGCGACGGCTTTATGAAGCTCGATAGCCCTGAGTGCCGAGAGTTCCAGTAGTACGCTCTTGTCATCTATGACGACATGGCGCCGAATTTCGAACGCGGATAGTATCGCGTTAATTTAATTTTCCATCCTGGCGAGGATGCGCCGTAGGTCTTCATTTTGGAATCCCGCGGCGTAGGCTAAGGGCCTTATAGGCGATCCCGTTGGTGATTTCCTTCCTTTCCTGTGCGCCGGCACGCTGATGACGTCCTTTGCCTTCGGGTTGCTCGTATAGCTAGCGCTGCTGGCTACAGGGGCCGAGTTGTCCAGCTCTGCAGCACTGCGGGGGCTAGTCGGTATATCCTCCAACACAACCGCCGGCGCAGGGGTTCCCGCGGCTAAGTCTAAGGGCCCTATAGGCGATCCGATTGGTGATTTCCTTCCGTTCCAGTGCGACGGCACGCTGATAACGTCCTTTGCCTTCGGGTTGCTCGTATTGCTCGCGCTGCTGGCTACAGGGGCCGAGTTGTCGAGCTCTGAAGCACTGCGGCGGCTAGTCCTCCAACACAACCGCCGGCGCAGGGGTTCCCGCGGCTAAGTCTAAGGGCCCTATAGGCGATCCGATTGGTGATTTCCTTCCGTTCCAGTGCGACGGCACGCTGATAACGTCCTTTGCCTTCGGGTTGCTCGTATTGCTAGCGCTGCTGGCTACAGGGGCCGAGTTGTCCAGCGCTGCAGCACTGCGATCCCGTTGGTGATTTCATTCCTTTCCTGTGCGACGGCTAGCTGATAACGTCCTTTGCCTTCGGGTTGCTCGTATTGCTAGCGCTCCTGACTACAGAGGCCGAGTTGTCCAACGCTGCATCACTGTGGCGGCAAGTCGGTATATCCTCCAACACAAACGCCGGCGCAGGGGTTCCGGCATCCTGCCACGCAATTCCTCCTCCTGTTGTTGGGGACCTTGACATTCTGAAGCTCCTCCTGAATGGGTCATCATCGGTGGGGGCGGGGCCCCCCGCTGCTCTGTCCATTTAGTTCCCGATCTTCAGATCTGGCAGCACTGTTGATCTGCGATGAGTTGTCAGCTCCACCGGTTGATTTAACAGATGGGCCTCCCACCGCAAATAGTGCAATCAAGAAAGAACAAAATGAGAAATTGTATTTTGGACCTTATTTACACACATGCTTTGGTTTGGTTCGCTCAGCCGAACAATTACACGTTACCACGATGTGGCTCTGTGCAAAATAAAATTGTTCTAGCTGGGCTGTCTCCGTCTTTATGAGTTTTTCGCGCTGCGTATGTTAAAACACATCCGGATTGGTCAAAATATCAAGAGAGAATGCATCCTGCAAAGTGTGAAAAAAAAAAAATTATGTTTTATTTACACAGATGTTAATTAATAAAGGTTACGATTGCCACATGGAAGACTCGGATAACACTTTTCCTGCAAAGAAATTTATATTCTCATCGAGGTAGGCCTTTTCTATAATCTGCTATGCGCCGTTAGATTCCCGCTCTATTTATTATAGCTATCGTAATCCCTCGGTGACTAAAATCAAACATATCGACGAACTTTAAAAAACACGATTAAAATTTTTAATTTCGTTCACACAAAATTAGCCAATGTCAAATGAATTATTTTTATAAGCTAATATAAACGGATAGTCCAAACACGAAATGTTTATTATTTAAGCACTAATTGAGCAACAATATTCTGTCAACTTAAGCCATGGTAGGGTTAGGTGTCGGTTCCTACCGTTATTTATTTATTTATGTTTTTTGTTCATACTTGATGCGGTATTTATTGGATGTTCTCTTATTGTGGGACTAACAATAATTATTCAAATCTAAATATATGTTTATCTATATTTACATACGTTGGAAAGATCACGGGCTCCGTGAGATTTATAGCATAGGAAATTCAGCGAAAATTTTTTTCACATACATCGCCATCTCTGATACACAGCATGTACAATATTTTAATTAGATGGCTCCGGTGCGTGATACATTGTTTGAGAGCTACTCATTATTCTCTGCTCAGTTAATTTCATTTGACAAACCGATATTGTGTTCACTGTGAAATTGTGGAAAACAAGTAAAAAAAATAAGTTGTTTGATTCCTAACGTTCCAATTGGAAACTATCAAATCAATTATTGTGCAAATTTGTATTAAATTTCAACAGCAGGCATTTGTCTTTAAAAGGTGGTAAGTTGAACTGTGGGGAAGGTATAATTGAGGTTAAATTCACCACTCTGTCCATAGGGCAAAATGCCTAGAGGACGAGGTGCGACCATCGGCTACCGCACAAGACATGCAAGCCAGCAACAAGTGTATTTACAGAACTCAGCGAAGAAATACAAAATATAATAAGAGAAAATGCCCGATTGAGACAACGCGTGAGCACACGAAGATCATTGGCATCATACAATCGCTTGGCATTCTAATATGATCCCACTGCAAAGTATCGTGATGATGAAAATTTAGATATTGGACCAATGACGACTATATGCCGATATTGCAAAGCGTTAAAGTTCAAAAGAGAAACGGAAATGGAAAAGTCAAACTGGATCCATTACTTACTCCACCACATCCACTGAAACCATTGTTCGATGGAAGTTATTCCCATTCCACCCATTTTCTTCAACACATCCTTGAATACAATAACTGCTTTCGCATGACCTCCTTTGGAACTAATATCATTCGAGAAGGCGGCTTCATGCCGACTTCCAAGGGAAAAGATACTACACACATAACCAATCACTCACAACAACACAATGAATTCCAACACATAAGAACTACATAAACCACCTTTTTGGAACCTAGTCTAGTAAGTCTGCCAATTTAAAAAATGGGGGCCTATCGGTATATGCAGGAACGGTATAGAAAAAAGCAAAGCGATGTAATGCGATACCTACAAAGGATTCGTGTTTGGCAGTATCGTCAATTGACTAAACTACATCGCTCACCTTGACCAACTCGCCCGTATAAAGCAAGACGTTTGGGATATAAAGCAAAACAGGGATTTGTTATTTATAGAGTTCGTGTTCGCCGTGGTGGCCGCAAACGTCCAGTGCCAAAAGGTTGCACTTAAGGAAAGCCAAAAAGTCATGGTGTAAAGACCCTATCGTGGATTGCAGTCCATTACTGAGGAACGTGTTGACGACCAAGACTAGGTGGCCTGCGAGTTTTTAACTCGTATTGGATTGCTCAGGATGCTTCGTATAAGTATTTTAAGGTAATCTTGATAGATACTCATCATAGTTCTATTCGCAGTGATCCGAAAATCAATTGGATACGCAAGCACATGCACAAGCATCGGGAGTTGAAAGGCGTTACATCGGCGGGTAAAGGTTCCCGTTAAACGTTAGAAAACGTTAAAATGTACTATCACTCTGTGAAAGCTGTTACAACATAATAGCTTAATAAATGTATTCATGAATGAGATACATACATATTACAGATACAAGGACAAATATATCATTTGCATTGTTCAATGGTGCCAACACCAGATGAACCGCATCAATTTCTGCAAATATATATCATTTCGTCGATGGTGGATCTTCTATTCTATCAATTCGCCGTCGACATGTATGTCAAAGTCGAAACCGATCGACCGATGACCAGCTCCGGCCAAATTGCTGACTCTGCATGTTGACAGAGGCCGCTATGAAGCAATTTTTATGTTAGCTTTTAAGTCAGTTCGTTCTGAAGCCTTATTGATTAAAGAGCACCATAGAAAAAGACAACTGGTCCTATCCTGGAAGTGACTGCAGCGAGGGATCCCCTGCAGCACCTATAAACAAATTAATTTATACACTTGCGTGATGCTATTCATTCAGATGGAGATGTTCGGAATATCTTATTGGTCTTATGGTGCATTGACCATGCCGTGCATTAAGTCCATTATCGCGTTGCTGATGGAAAGTGCACAAAACGATATATTAGTTCCTAAAATGGTCACAGGGAACGATGGATATCCATTTTATCGTTGGCGTTCAAAAAAAGATAATGGTCGAACTATCAAAGTTAAAGTGCAAAATCAAGAAATTTGGGATCCGAAATTAATTCATTGTACCATATTGCCCGCTTATATCACGAATTTGGGAAACACATGCAAACGTTGAGAGTTGTCATTCGGTCAAATCAATCAAATCAAATCAATGTCACAAAAGGCGACATGGCTGTGTTTGGAATTGCGTCGGAAAATGCGAATGACGAAATCAGCAACTTTCAAATGGGCAGATACGTCAGTACTAATAAAGCACTGTTGCGGTTATTGTTATTTCAAATTCATTAAAGATATTCCACGGTTGTACATTTAGCAGTGCATTTGGAAAATGGCCAAAGACTTTACTTCACTGAGGCACAACGAGCTGAGAGACCACCATCGACAACATTGACTAGCTTGTTTGCAATGTGTGAAGCAGATCCATTCTCAGGGACGCTGATGTACGTTAAAATGCCCAAGTATTACATTTGGAATCAATCAACAAAGAAATTCCAACGTCGCAAACAGGAAACCCCAGCTCCAGATTGGCCACAGGTATTTTTCACTGATGCACTAGGTCGCATGTATACTGTTCATCCTAGAAATGATGAATGTTCTTATTTGCGACTGCTGTTGGTAAATGTACGTGAACCAAAATCATTCGCGCATTGGAAAACTGTCAATGGCAACCAATGCCAAACATATCGAGAAGCATGTTAACTATTGGGTTTGCTGTAGAACGATTCCCATTGGCATTTAACACTTGCGGATTGAGTTGCTTCTCAAATGCGTATCAAATACGAACGCTGTTCGCAATTATCATCCCCACATATTTTCTTTTACAACCAATTCAGTTATGGAACAAATACAAAGACGACATATGTGAAGATATCTTGCATCGCTTGCATATTCAAACGAATAATTGTGACATCCAAACAACCAATAATATCTACAATGATGGATTGATTCTGATTTAGGATAAATGCTTGATTATTGCAAACAAGCTATTGATTGATTCAGATCGTTCTCTCTTGAGATTTTGATCGATGCGGACGTGTTTCCACATACGCAGCGCGAAAAACTCATAAAGACGGAGGCAGCCCAGCTAGAAAAAGTTTATATTGCACAGAGTGTAATTGTTCGGCTAAGCGAACCAAACCAAAGCAAGTGTGTAAATAAGATCCAAAATACAATTTCTCATTTTGTTCTTTTTCGATTGCACTATTTGCGGTGGGAGGCCCATCTGTTAAATCAGCCGGTGGAGCTGACAACTCATCGCAGACCAACAGTGCTGCCATATCTGGTGATCGTGAACTAAATGGACAGAGCAGCGGGGGCCCCGCCCCCACCGATGATGACCCATTCAGGAGGAGCTCCAGAATGTCAAGGTCCCCAACAACAGGAAGAGGAATTGCGGTGCAGGATGCCGGAACCCCTGCGCCTGATGCAGCGTTGGACAATTCGTCCCTGTAGCCAGCAGCGCTAGCTATACGAGCAACCCGAAGGCAAAGGACGTCATCAGCGTGCCGTCGCACAGGAAAGGAAGGAAATCACCAATGGGATCGCCTATAAGGCCCTTAGCCTTCGCCGCGAGATTCCAAAATGAAGACCTACGGCGCATCCTCGCCAGGATGGAAAATTAAATTAACGCGATACTATCCGCGTTCGAAATTCGGCGCCATGTCGTCATAGATGACAAGAGCGTACTACTGGAACTCTCGGCACTCAGGGCTATCGAGCTTCATAAAGCCGTAGCTAAGGAGAATCCTTCTACGACCGCTTCTACCCAAAGCCCCAAAAGCATAGAAAAAAGGCTACACCAACAAAGGAACTGCCAAAGGGACAGATGCCCAAAGTTCAGGAGCCTAAAGCACAGGCACCCAAGCGCGGCAACTATACCGCGTTGAGCTCAGAGGGTATACCTAAACCCAAAGAAAATACGTCTAAGCCGTGCAGCTATGCATCCGTCGCCAAGGAGGCTAGCACTGGAGGTGAGTGGAAAAAAGTTAAGCCTAAACGCCTGAGGAAGAAGCCGGAGGAACTTATATTAAAGAAGACGGGAGAGGCCTCGTATGCGGAAATGCTCCGGAAACTGAAAGCGGACCCAAATTTAAGACCAAGCTGGAAGCAACTCTAAAAGACATGGCTTCGGTACGTACGGGTACACAAAGAATAGCACTATCATGCAGTGGATTGGACGAGGCTACGACAGCAGATGATCTCCACAGCTGCCTGGACTCCCAATTTCAAGGCATTCTGCTGAAACCAGAGGACATCAAAGGACTACGTAGGATGCGGGATGGGACTCAGATAGCCTCTGTCCTGATGAACGCGAATGATGCGATTGCGATCTTAGAGAAGGGCACGGTAACCGTGGGGTGGTCAAGGTGCCGCATCATCCAGGACGTCCGGCCCACGAGATGTTACAAGTGCCTGGGCTACGGTCATCGAGCACCGACTTGCAAGGCGATCGATCGGTCAGACTGCATCGAACGAGGACACAAGGCAAGGTGATGTGTTGCACCACCAAAGTGCCTTTTATGCAGCGACGAAGTGGATACAAACCACCTGACGGGCTGTTTCGCGTGCCCGACATACAGAGCCAGCCCTAAAGAAGCGAAGTCCCAGCATAATGCAAGAGCAAATTAAGATTATTTAGCTCAATGTTAACCATTGCGCAGATGCTCAGAGCCTCCTGGCTCAAACTGCGGCGGAGCGCAAGGTTGACATCATGCTTTTGAGCGAACCCTATTCCCTGTCCGTGGCAACTCCACAATGATATTTGACGAGAACCGTAAAGCAGCTATCAAGTGTTGCAGCAACCTGCACATACAGGAATTGGCGGCCTCGCCGATGCGCGGAATAGCATATGCGAGAATAAAAGGAGTGCATTTTTACAGCTGCTACGCCCCTAGTGACACCGCAGACCAATTCGAGGAGATGCTGGAGGTGCTGGGCAGCCATGCGAGAGGGCGCGGCCCGAAGATCATCGCGGGCGACTTCAATGCATGGGCAGTAGAATGGGGCAGCAGGGTATCGAATCCCAGAGGCCGAGCAGTAATAAACACAATGCTTATGTTGGACCTGGTACTGCTGAACGACGGCTGCAAACCAACGTTCAACAACGATAGAGACTCGTCCTATATCGACATCACCTACATCAGCAGATGGTTAGTGGCTAACGCGAGCTGAACGGCTCACGACGTTGTAACTCTGGGTGACCACGCACTGATTTCCTTCTGCATCCTACCGAAGGACACGACTTGGAGGCGGCAGAGAAGATCAGTCGGGCAAGCCTGGGACTCGAGGAAGATCGATGAAGATATGCTGGCATACCAAATCGACTCGTTTCGAATCTCAAATGTACACGCAGATTCAATGGCGGCCGACCTTATAAAGCTGCTTGAGGCAACGTGTGACGCAACCATGCCAAGGAGGAAAAGAGAGCAGCGCAAGCGCCCAGTGTACTGGTGGAGCGCCAACTTAAGCAAGCTACGCTCGGAATGCCTAAGGGCAAGGAGAAGGGCACGCCAAACTCATGGAGGCTTTTAGATGCAAACGCTCTGAGTTTAAGCACGGCATATTAGCTGCCAAGGCGCGGGCCTATAAGGAACTACTTGATACCGTGGATAGAGATCCCTGGGGACTTGCCTACAAACTCGTAGCTAACAAGCTAAGGAAGAGAGAGGCAACTCCAACTGACCCTGATGTCCTGGCTAGCATAGTGGCAGAACTATTCCCAAGGCAGACCACTCTATGGCGGACAACAGCAGTAGCTTCCACCCCTATGACTTCCCGAGCAGTACAGACCTCGAAGTTGTAGAGGCAGCCAAGCGAATCAAGCCCAACAAAGCTCCTGGCCTGGATGGAATTCCTGGAGCAGTCGTCAAGGCAGCGGCTTTAGCTAGACCTGATATATTCAGGGAAACCTTCCAGCAGTGTCTCTTGGACGGGGTCTTTCCGACGAGGTGGAAAAGTCAGAAACTAGTTCTGCTGCCGAAAGGCAAGGGATCAGCACACGCCGCAACCTGCTACCGCCCGCTATGCCTACTGGACATCGTGGGCAAGCTATTCGAGCGCATCCTGTATGCTCGAATAGAGGCAATCAAAGTCGAAACCGATCGACCGATGACCAGCTCCGGCCAAATTGCTGACTCTGCATGTTGACAGAGGCCGCTATGAAGCAATTTTTATGTTAGCTTTTAAGTCAGTTCGTTCTGAAGCCTTATTGATTAAAGAGCACCATAGAAAAAGACAACTGGTCCTATCCTGGAAGTGACTGCAGCGAGGGATCCCCTGCAGCACCTATAAACAAATTAATTTATACACTTGCGTGATGCTATTCATTCAGATGGAGATGTTCGGAATATCTTATTGGTCTTATGGTGCATTGACCATGCCGTGCATTAAGTCCATTATCGCGTTGCTGATGGAAAGTGCACAAAACGATATATTAGTTCCTAAAATGGTCACAGGGAACGATGGATATCCATTTTATCGTTGGCGTTCAAAAAAAGATAATGGTCGAACTATCAAAGTTAAAGTGCAAAATCAAGAAATTTGGGATCCGAAATTAATTCATTGTACCATATTGCCCGCTTATATCACGAATTTGGGAAACACATGCAAACGTTGAGAGTTGTCATTCGGTCAAATCAATCAAATCAAATCAATGTCACAAAAGGCGACATGGCTGTGTTTGGAATTGCGTCGGAAAATGCGAATGACGAAATCAGCAACTTTCAAATGGGCAGATACGTCAGTACTAATAAAGCACTGTTGCGGTTATTGTTATTTCAAATTCATTAAAGATATTCCACGGTTGTACATTTAGCAGTGCATTTGGAAAATGGCCAAAGACTTTACTTCACTGAGGCACAACGAGCTGAGAGACCACCATCGACAACATTGACTAGCTTGTTTGCAATGTGTGAAGCAGATCCATTCTCAGGGACGCTGATGTACGTTAAAATGCCCAAGTATTACATTTGGAATCAATCAACAAAGAAATTCCAACGTCGCAAACAGGAAACCCCAGCTCCAGATTGGCCACAGGTATTTTTCACTGATGCACTAGGTCGCATGTATACTGTTCATCCTAGAAATGATGAATGTTCTTATTTGCGACTGCTGTTGGTAAATGTACGTGAACCAAAATCATTCGCGCATTGGAAAACTGTCAATGGCAACCAATGCCAAACATATCGAGAAGCATGTTAACTATTGGGTTTGCTGTAGAACGATTCCCATTGGCATTTAACACTTGCGGATTGAGTTGCTTCTCAAATGCGTATCAAATACGAACGCTGTTCGCAATTATCATCCCCACATATTTTCTTTTACAACCAATTCAGTTATGGAACAAATACAAAGACGACATATGTGAAGATATCTTGCATCGCTTGCATATTCAAACGAATAATTGTGACATCCAAACAACCAATAATATCTACAATGATGGATTGATTCTGATTTAGGATAAATGCTTGATTATTGCAAACAAGCTATTGATTGATTCAGATCGTTCTCTCTTGAGATTTTGATCGATGCGGACGTGTTTCCACATACGCAGCGCGAAAAACTCATAAAGACGGAGGCAGCCCAGCTAGAAAAAGTTTATATTGCACAGAGTGTAATTGTTCGGCTAAGCGAACCAAACCAAAGCAAGTGTGTAAATAAGATCCAAAATACAATTTCTCATTTTGTTCTTTTTCGATTGCACTATTTGCGGTGGGAGGCCCATCTGTTAAATCAGCCGGTGGAGCTGACAACTCATCGCAGACCAACAGTGCTGCCATATCTGGTGATCGTGAACTAAATGGACAGAGCAGCGGGGGCCCCGCCCCCACCGATGATGACCCATTCAGGAGGAGCTCCAGAATGTCAAGGTCCCCAACAACAGGAAGAGGAATTGCGGTGCAGGATGCCGGAACCCCTGCGCCTGATGCAGCGTTGGACAATTCGTCCCTGTAGCCAGCAGCGCTAGCTATACGAGCAACCCGAAGGCAAAGGACGTCATCAGCGTGCCGTCGCACAGGAAAGGAAGGAAATCACCAATGGGATCGCCTATAAGGCCCTTAGCCTTCGCCGCGAGATTCCAAAATGAAGACCTACGGCGCATCCTCGCCAGGATGGAAAATTAAATTAACGCGATACTATCCGCGTTCGAAATTCGGCGCCATGTCGTCATAGATGACAAGAGCGTACTACTGGAACTCTCGGCACTCAGGGCTATCGAGCTTCATAAAGCCGTAGCTAAGGAGAATCCTTCTACGACCGCTTCTACCCAAAGCCCCAAAAGCATAGAAAAAAGGCTACACCAACAAAGGAACTGCCAAAGGGACAGATGCCCAAAGTTCAGGAGCCTAAAGCACAGGCACCCAAGCGCGGCAACTATACCGCGTTGAGCTCAGAGGGTATACCTAAACCCAAAGAAAATACGTCTAAGCCGTGCAGCTATGCATCCGTCGCCAAGGAGGCTAGCACTGGAGGTGAGTGGAAAAAGTTAAGCCTAAACGCCTGAGGAAGAAGCCGGAGGAACTTATATTAAAGAAGACGGGAGAGGCCTCGTATGCGGAAATGCTCCGGAAACTGAAAGCGGACCCGAACCTCAGCGAAGTGGGCAAACGTGTTCGCAAAGTCCGCAGAACTCAGCAAGGGGAACTACTGCTGGAAGTAGGGGAAAGTCTCCGACAGCGTCCCCAAATTTAAGACCAAGCTGGAAGCAACTCTAAAAGACATGGCTTCGGTACGTACGGGTACACAAAGAATAGCACTATCATGCAGTGGATTGGACGAGGCTACGACAGCAGATGATCTCCACAGCTGCCTGGACTCCCAATTTCAAGGCATTCTGCTGAAACCAGAGGACATCAAAGGACTACGTAGGATGCGGGATGGGACTCAGATAGCCTCTGTCCTGATGAACGCGAATGATGCGATTGCGATCTTAGAGAAGGGCACGGTAACCGTGGGGTGGTCAAGGTGCCGCATCATCCAGGACGTCCGGCCCACGAGATGTTACAAGTGCCTGGGCTACGGTCATCGAGCACCGACTTGCAAGGCGATCGATCGGTCAGACTGCATCGAACGAGGACACAAGGCAAGGTGATGTGTTGCACCACCAAAGTGCCTTTTATGCAGCGACGAAGTGGATACAAACCACCTGACGGGCTGTTTCGCGTGCCCGACATACAGAGCCAGCCCTAAAGAAGCGAAGTCCCAGCATAATGCAAGAGCAAATTAAGATTATTTAGCTCAATGTTAACCATTGCGCAGATGCTCAGAGCCTCCTGGCTCAAACTGCGGCGGAGCGCAAGGTTGACATCATGCTTTTGAGCGAACCCTATTCCCTGTCCGTGGCAACTCCACAATGATATTTGACGAGAACCGTAAAGCAGCTATCAAGTGTTGCAGCAACCTGCACATACAGGAATTGGCGGCCTCGCCGATGCGCGGAATAGCATATGCGAGAATAAAAGGAGTGCATTTTTACAGCTGCTACGCCCCTAGTGACACCGCAGACCAATTCGAGGAGATGCTGGAGGTGCTGGGCAGCCATGCGAGAGGGCGCGGCCCGAAGATCATCGCGGGCGACTTCAATGCATGGGCAGTAGAATGGGGCAGCAGGGTATCGAATCCCAGAGGCCGAGCAGTAATAAACACAATGCTTATGTTGGACCTGGTACTGCTGAACGACGGCTGCAAACCAACGTTCAACAACGATAGAGACTCGTCCTATATCGACATCACCTACATCAGCAGATGGTTAGTGGCTAACGCGAGCTGAACGGCTCACGACGTTGTAACTCTGGGTGACCACGCACTGATTTCCTTCTGCATCCTACCGAAGGACACGACTTGGAGGCGGCAGAGAAGATCAGTCGGGCAAGCCTGGGACTCGAGGAAGATCGATGAAGATATGCTGGCATACCAAATCGACTCGTTTCGAATCTCAAATGTACACGCAGATTCAATGGCGGCCGACCTTATAAAGCTGCTTGAGGCAACGTGTGACGCAACCATGCCAAGGAGGAAAAGAGAGCAGCGCAAGCGCCCAGTGTACTGGTGGAGCGCCAACTTAAGCAAGCTACGCTCGGAATGCCTAAGGGCAAGGAGAAGGGCACGCCAAACTCATGGAGGCTTTTAGATGCAAACGCTCTGAGTTTAAGCACGGCATATTAGCTGCCAAGGCGCGGGCCTATAAGGAACTACTTGATACCGTGGATAGAGATCCCTGGGGACTTGCCTACAAACTCGTAGCTAACAAGCTAAGGAAGAGAGAGGCAACTCCAACTGACCCTGATGTCCTGGCTAGCATAGTGGCAGAACTATTCCCAAGGCAGACCACTCTATGGCGGACAACAGCAGTAGCTTCCACCCCTATGACTTCCCGAGCAGTACAGACCTCGAAGTTGTAGAGGCAGCCAAGCGAATCAAGCCCAACAAAGCTCCTGGCCTGGATGGAATTCCTGGAGCAGTCGTCAAGGCAGCGGCTTTAGCTAGACCTGATATATTCAGGGAAACCTTCCAGCAGTGTCTCTTGGACGGGGTCTTTCCGACGAGGTGGAAAAGTCAGAAACTAGTTCTGCTGCCGAAAGGCAAGGGATCAGCACACGCCGCAACCTGCTACCGCCCGCTATGCCTACTGGACATCGTGGGCAAGCTATTCGAGCGCATCCTGTATGCTCGAATAGAGGCAATCACAGAGAGCAGCAACGGCCTAGGTACGCAGCAGCACGGTTTCCGGAAGGGCAAGAGCACCCTGGACGCACTTATGGCGGTGAGAAACATCGCCGAGAACGCTCTCGATGGTGATAGATGGCTGGGTGGAAGGCCGGAGTACTGCGCAATCGTCACGTTGGATGTGAAGAACGCCTTCAAGACCGCTAGATGGCCAGTAATCCTCAGCGCCATGCATTGGATGGGTATCCCGGAGTATCTCAGGATCGTCGGTGGAAACCACTTCACGGATCGTGTCCTCTGGTTCGACACGGACGCTGGCCCGAGACCGATCCTGTGGAACATTATGTATGATGGAATCCTGGACATCAACAGGCCCTTAGGAGCTGAGCTACATTGCTTTGCGGACGATGTGGTAATAACTGCAGTGGCCAAGACAATAGCAGTCCTCGAAGGGAAGTGCAACACAACAATTACTATGGCCATCGACTGGCTAGAGAAAGCCGGCTTAACAATTGCGGCGCACAAGACCGAGGCTGTTCTATTAAACAGCAGGAAGAAGGTGGAAAGAATGCTGATCACGGTCAACGGGACAGAGTAGGCATCACAAGACTCCTTAAAATACCTGGGAGTCTTTATAAACCACAGGCTATCTTTTAAGGATCAAGCTAGCTACGTAAGCAGAAAAGCAGCAATAACAACTGCGTCCTTGTCCAGGATCATGCCCAATATAGGAGGTCGAAATTACCCGGCAAGGATGTATTCAACCAAGAATTAAATCGAGAGCTGCAATACACTGTTGATACATTACAGGAATTCGTTCGTAATAATGTGCCGTTGCTGAATGAACAGCAAAAACAAGTACACGAAACATTAATGCAAGCGGTGGACAATAGTACTGGTGGCGTGTTCTCCAGGTATCCTGGAAGCACCTGGAGGAACAGGGAAAACATTTGTCATTTCATTGATTTTGGCCACTGTTCGATCAAGATGTGACATAGCTTTGACGTTAGCATCATCTGGAATTGCGGCGACTCTTTTAGATGGAGGTCGTACTGCACATTCTGTTCTTAAGTTGACACTCAATTTAAACACAGTTGATACACCAACATGCAATATTTCCCAATCCAGTGCAATGGGAAAATTGTTGATGCAATGCAAGCTCATTGTTTGGAATGAGTGCACAATGGCACATAATAATTCACTTGAAGCACTTAACTTCACACTGAAGGATTTTCGGCGAAATAACAACATCTTTGGCGGCTTGATGAGATTGTTGGTAGGCGATTTCAGGCAGATATTGCCAGTAATTCCCCGTGGAACGCCTGCAGATGAATTGAATGCTTGCCTGAAGGCATCATCTTTATGGAATAACGTAAAAAGATTATCGCTAGCCACTAATATGAGACTTCAACTTTAAAATGATCATAGTGCTGCTTAATTTTCCAAACAATTTTTAGCTGTTGGAAATGGAAACGTCTTGCCGCAAAGAATAATGATGTACACGCGCTGAAAATACTTATGCCGAATTTAATTGAGGCAACCATTATTAACGGAACGTACGCAGGTGAAAATCTATGTATTCCTCGAATACCAATAATTCCCACTGATCTTCAGTTTGACTTCAAACGATTGCAATTTCCAGTTCGCCTTGCGTTCGCAATGACAATTAACAAGTCGCAAGGCCAATCGCGTAGTGTTTGCGGGATAAATTTTGAAAATCATTGTTTTTCACATGGGCAGTTATACGTTGTGTATTCACGTGTTGGGTAACTAACCGCTTCGTTTGTGTTAAAGTCAGGATTTCTATGTTGGGCTGGAGAATCTTTGCCCTGTATAATTTCAATGTTGGTTCTTGAAGCGTTTCCCCATAGTTCACAGCCGTATGTCCAGATGGGTTTCAGCACGGTATTGTAGAGGAGTACTTTGTATTCCAAACTACGTGAAGATTGGCTGATATAAGCTTTAAACGACCAGGTGAGACGTCTATCTAGGTGAACGCCGAGATACGTTACTACGTCGGCTTGTGGGATGAATGTATTGTTTAGCGTACAGGGCAGGTTGTCTGTTGAATGTGATGGTCTCGCTTATCTTGATGCGCCAGTCCGCTAACCATCTTTTCAATATTTTTAGATGGCAGGCAAGTTGTTCGGTTGCCTTTGCTGGGCATCTAGATCGACTAAGTATTGGGGTATCGTCAGCAGATGTAGAGGTTGTGAGCTGATAGTTTGTAGGCATGTCTGCTGTGTATAGGTCTGCTCTGTATGTATAGAACGGCGCGCAGCATACCACCTTGGGGAACTCTAGCATTGATAACGCGGTCATTTGAAATGGAACTGTTACACCTGATTGAAAACTCTCTTTTTGAAGAGATAAGATTCGAGCACTTTGGGTGTGTTCTGGTAAAGCAGTTTCGTTATCTTGTGCATTAGTCCTTCAGGCAGACTCGGTCAAATGCTTGTGCAATATCTAAGAATATCGCTGCGCAATATTCCTGGTGCTCGAAAGCGGTACGAATTTCTTTTGTTGACCAGTTTGATCGTTTCATGATTTTTACGAAAACCAAATTTATGCGATGGTATTGTATTCCGCCTTTTTAGTTATGGAGTTAGTTGTTTTAAATATGCCTTTTCAAACAGTTTCTAGAGACATGTTAGAAGACTGATTGGTCTGTAGGATGAGGGTTGGGTTTTGTTTTTGCCTGGCTTGGGAATCATTACTATGTAGGCCTGTAGGGCCGCTCAGTTTTATAGGGTTGATGACTGAGAATAAGTAGAACTGTAAAGTGATCTGATGATAGTTCTGCAAGTGATTCGGCCGTAATATTATTTCTTGGGATCCTTCTTATTATTGCGAAGTCAATGAGGTCCGATAGTTTATTTGGATCTGCTAGCCAGTATGTAGGCCTACCCGGAGGTGAAGAGTTGTTTGCCCTTTGGGTTCAAAAGGCGTGATCCCCAGTGCGTATGCTTGGTAATCGCTCACCGATTGTTGAAAAATTTCAAGAATTGGTCCTCAGGAACTAAAAAACGAGATGGGTAGTAGACTGAGGGCAGGGTGACGGGGCCGCTGCCGGATTGCATGCTTATGGAAGTGAATTGCAGGTAGTCCATTACTGTTCTGGTTAATAGGTGGTGTTTGATGCTACTTCTATCAGTATACCAGTGCCGCCATGGGCTTTGCCGTCCGGATAGTTTGTGGCGTAGAATAGGTATCCTGGTATATGGAAGTTGCGCTTGTCTGTTAGACGTGTCTCGAAGAGGAGCATGACGTCAATATTTTTTTCGGATAAGAACTGGGCAAGTTCGTGTTTGTGTCGTGAAACGCCATTTGCGTTCCACATTAATATTTGAAGTGGAGACATTATTTTGATTAGAGTGTCGCGAGAAGCTGTGTCAGCATATTTTAGTTTCACATAAGCCCTTGCATTGTGGTTTGCATAACAGTCATAAACTCTTTTAGGGTTTGCTGGAGTGAGATCATCGTCGTTTGAATGTCAGTTGATATGTGCTGGTTTGTGCTTTTTTTTTCGCGCGGCTCCCACTGCATAACGTACAGCCCACCTCCCGCCCAACCGACCGAGGGGCGCTGCCGTTTTTCGTACGGCTCGCGGGATAGACCCGAGAGAATAAAGTTTAGAAAAGATTACGAGGAAAAAGTGGAGTTCGTTTGTTGCTCTGAAAGGTAGGTGAGAATTTAGGATTTGATAAAAGTGGACGTGCAGAGTGTAGTGTGTCATATAAGAGTATAAGTCATTGTAGTCAGAACATAAAACCCTGAAAGGCTCATGCTGGGCATATGTAGATCTACAACAACTTAGGAATAGGGGACTAAAATTTCTAGTCCGTATTTTTGGAATGTTAAATATTAGTCGTGTTAGTAGATGCTGGCTGTCTACATTACCATTAATAAGGTTATAAAGAAAAACGATCCCCAGCATCTTTCTACGATTGGTTAGGGAAGGTAAATTAATTAGAAGGAGTCTTTTTTGAATAAGATGGGAGGTGAAGATTTGCATCCCAGTTTTGTCAAGAAATTCTTTTGAACGGATTCAATGCGATCTTGATGAACCCCATACTGAGGGCTCCAGACGCATGACCCGTACTCCAGAATAGGACGTACTAAAGATACGTATAATTTTAGTAATATAAGGGTCATTGAATTCCTTAGACCATCTTTTAATGAAGCCAAGCACGCCCTTGGCATTATTAACCATCGTAGAAATATGGTCGGAAAATTTAAGTTTAGTATAACGATCCTTTCACCACCAAATCCCTGTATATCACCCTAGTTCGTCCCATCCTCGAATATTGCTCGTGTGTTTGGAGTCCTCAATACTCCTCTCACCAAAATAGTATTGAGTCGGTGCAAAAGCAGTTTCTGCTATTTGCACTAAAAAACCTAAACTGGGATCCTGATAATCGTCTCCCGCCGTACCGTTGCAGGCTTAAATTGTTAAAGTTACCTCCATTGAAGGAGCGCCGAACCTGTGCTGGGGTCATGTTTCTACACATGCTGATCCATGGCATGGTTGACTCTAAACACCTGCTAAGCCAACTATATTTTTCCATCCCTAATAGGAAAACTGGGTCCTTCCGACCATTATGGTTACCTATCTGCAAATCTAACTTCGCTGAACACGACCCCTTTCGCACTATTTGTAAGAACTATAACCTTTTATCCCATACTCTATCCCCTGAACTCTCTCTTAATGTAAATAAACTTAAAATCATAGAATACCTCCTAGAATAGTTATAGCGTAGTTATATTTATAATTTTTATTCATATTTAGCAGATCTTTGTAAAATTGTTGTTTAAATAAATAATCTAATAGGACACCAAGATCGTTAACCTGGGTTAATCTATCGAAAGACATAAATTTACATTTTGACCCATTAAGTTTTAAGAGATTGGTTGAACATCTGACTGAAGTTTATATTGGGCAGTTTATATTGTATTGAAGACATGAAGACATCGTTAATAAAGATAGTGAAAAGTAGTGGCCCAAGATGGCTTCCTTGTGGGACATGACGAGAGTGTACATCCTTAAAAAGAACACGTTGGGTTATCCCAGCTAAGTAGCTAGAAATCCACGTGAGAAGGTCTGAGGGAAATCCTAGGATACTAAGTTTACTCAAAAGGAGTGAGTGGTTGACAGAGTCAAATGCTTTACTAAAGTCAGTGTAGATGACATCTGTTTGAAGACCTTTACGGAAGCCATCTATAATAAAGGAGGTCAGCTCCAATTGGTTTGTGGTGGTGGAGCGATGCTTTATGAAACCATGTTGGCATGGAGAAATAATTGAACTGCAGAGATGTTGGAGATGTGGTGTTACCAATTTTTCGAAAAGCTTTGGTAGTGCTGACAATTTAGTGATTCCTCTATAGTTTGTAGCATCCGATTCTTTTCCTTTTTTGTGTATGGGAATTATGAACGATTCCTTCCACATGCGGGGAAAAATCGAAGTTTCCAGAGACAAAAAGAAAGGTTTTAGAAGAGGTCTGCCAATGGCTTAGCGCAGTTTTTCAGTACAGAGCCAGGAACACCATGAGGACCTTGCAAATAGACTTTCACTTTCAGAAGATCCGATAACACAGTGCTTTCGGAGAAAGTTGGTCTGAAAACAAGATTGGCTGATTAAATGTTATATGAATAAGGCTGAGCCATAATTGTAGGAAATGAGTACGTTGTTTGAAAGAAAGTTGTGAATAGATCGGCAATACCCTGATCAGTAGTCGCAGATACATTTTCAAACGAAATTAGGGGGGGAGAAGATACCTGCTTACGCTTAGTGTTAACAAAATTATAAAACTGTTTCGGATCCTGAGTAAACTGGATCCGACAGCGGTATATATAATTCTTATAACACTCAGCGTTATGCACGGTGAAATTTGACCGTGCTACTAAGTATCTTGAGAAAGTTACATTACAGCCAGTTTTCTTATGTCTCTTAAGGAGTCTATTTTTTATGTATTTTAAGTTTTTAAGGCTCCTTGTAAACCAAGGAGGGTTAGTCGAGGCGGATGGATACTTCCATGGCACGCAAAAGTCGAAGAAAGCGTTAAGCATTTTGTAGTGTAGCATTTTGTTAATGTTTCTAAAGCGTTCAGGGTAGTAATTTTCTGTTCCTCCTTAGTAGCAGTCGATTTTCATATTATCGAAATCACAGATTCAATTCGCGATTTTAAAGCTCTAGCGAAGGAAACGCTAGGACTGGTACAATGTGGTATGATGCCGTGTAAGACGGGCCCGATTGTGGCGGAGTGTTCCTGATGTTGGTGGTGCGAGCGCGTATGGGATCTCTGCGTTTGTTAGGGCGGCTCCTTAGTTCCTTGTAAACTACACAGCAACGCCAGTTCGTTGTGTGACTTTCACCACAGTTGCTGCACAATTCTGCGGAGATGTGTTCGTTGATCTTGTGGCAGTTCGCTGTGCTATGAGCTTCACTACAATCTACACAAATAGATTTCAGCGTACAGTAAGCCTTATAGCCATATTCTTCGCAGTTAGTGCACTGCAGTGGCCGATTTTTTTCAGTTTTTGGTTATTTTCAGTTTTCATTTTTTTTCAGTGTCTGGCTCTCTGGCTCCAGGTCGATTTTAAACATTGGCTGTGGTACCTTATTTTTGTTACCAACTAATACCAACTAAAAAGCACAAAGGAAACCGTTTCGACCACTGAAATCGTAGAAGCGCTTAAGGAAAAGAACTTTAATGCAAAAAAGGTCATGAACATATTAAACAAAAATAAGTTACCACAACCAAAGTTCAAAATCGGGTTGGAGCCAGGGAGCCCGACACTGGAAAAAATGAAGTTCACCCAATCTACAAACTACAGCTCCTACTACATCGGTGTATCACAGTGGAAGAGTCACACAACCGCAATCGATCAAAGTGAAAAAGTTCTCTGATACGGACGTGTTTAAGTTACGATTCTGAGCTTCTGAGTGAACCATACCTTCCTGGTGTGGGAAACTCAGGGGTGCAACTTGATGAATTAGGCAAGGTCACACTAGCCATTAAGTGTCACACTAGCCTATCTATGGAAGAGTGGGAAACCGTACCAATGCGCGGCATCGCAAACGCGAAAATAAAAGGAGTACACTTTTACAGCTGCTATGCTCCACCTAGCGACAGTCCAGAGCAATTTGAGGACATGCTTGGAAAGCTTGTTAACATGCTAGTGAGCGCAGACCAGCAGTCATAGGAGGTGACCTCAATGCCTGGGCTACAGAATAGGGCAGGCCAACCCAAGAGGCCAAGCAGTGATCGGTGCCATGAACTTGCTAGACCTCGTATTGCTAAACGACGGTCTCAACCCGACGTTTGTTACCGACAGAGGTACGTCTTTCATCGATGTCACCTTTGTTAGCAGAGTCCTAGTGACTAACGCAAATGGGATGGTGCAAGAGGACACAACGCTGAGCGATCATAACCTAATCTCGTTCAGTGTCCGAACGATGAGGCTGAAGAAGGTTTAGGGCCAGTTTGGGGCATCAGGAAACTGGAAAAAAAGGAACTTTGTTTTCGGTGTTAAATTGAATTATTTTTCGGAATTTTTTTTTTTGTTATTCCAATTTTTTTTTTTGTGCGTTCTGCCCGCACTTGGGACTTGGTGGTTGGTGGACTGCTTATTTTACGGGCCGGGTCGGGCTGCCAAGAGCGGAGTCCCACTGTGTCCGTTGCCCCTTGCTGCCGTTGCTGCTGTGACTAATTATTTGCATAAACGTTAATGAAAGCCAACCTAGAGTATGGACTGGCAGGCCCCGCGTTCCAGCAAGCTCAGCAAAACAATGCCCTGCAAGAAGGCCCTCAAAGCAAGGAAGTGCAGCTCGAGCAGAGACTCAAGCTCGAGTTCTTCTTAAATGGAGCCCAGCGAGATCAAGCGCATCCCGCGAGTAATATGCAAGGAAAGGAGCCTGACGTCACGCAAACAACCCCTTTGCCCTCCTCTCAAGCAAAGAAGACGACGACGAACATGACGAACCCGAAACTGCCTCAGAGGCAGTGGCATCTAAAACAGCAGAGAAACCGAACCCGATACCGAAGACCCTCAAACCTCCCCCGATCTACATCCAAGACATGACCGACATTATCGCGGTTGTCAAGATGATAACGACTTTCGTGGGTACCAAAAAGGATTTCTCGTACAAAACGGAGACAACAACGTACGCGTAATGATGCCAGACAAGGAGTCCTACATAGCCCTACGCCAGCACCTCGTGGCACATAACAAAAGGCACTGCACCTTCCAACCAAAAGACGAGAGAGCGTACAGGGCGGTCATCAATGGACTTCACCACTTAACTGACCAGACTGAAATTAAGGAAGAACTGCACAAATACGGCCATACTGTGAGGGATCTGCGCAATCCCATTGGCAGGAAATCCAAACAACCACTGGGGATATTTTTTGTTAATCTAGAACCAGCGAGCAACAACACAGAGGTTTTCAAAATAAAGAGGTTTTGGTCAGGTCAGTCGTCACCGTAGAGCCCCCACTGAATTCAACGATGTTCCACAATGTTTCACCCTGCGTTGTTCAGAGGATGCCCTGCCTAGAAAACGGCAAAGGAACAGCAATCTCCTAAAGCCAGACCCGTTGAGAGTAGCAATAAACCACATCCCATTCAGATACCAACTATCATCAATGGTACGAGTTACAGGGACGTACTTCTAGGAAACCAAGCGACACAGCCAACGAATCCCCAACAAACCCCTCAAACCACTCCCGAAGCCCCACAACCCAACCACCTTAAAACGATGCTTGCCCGCGTGGAAGGAACAATTGAGAGAATGATGGAAAAGTTGATTTCGCAGATGTTCTCGCAGATGATGCAGTTTATAGCTCTCATCCTCAACAGAAAGTAATGCAAATAAGTCTTAATATAGTTTTTTGGAACGCAAACGGCCTGCAGAGGAGCAAAGCCGAAGTAGAGCATCTCATTAAAACAGACAATATCGATGTTCTTCTAGTTTCGGAATCCCATTTTTGTCCCAGATCCTACTTTAACATCAGCGGGTACGAACTGCTACATGCCAACCATCCATCTGACCGAGCACTCGGAGCTATGCTCATCAGGAGTGGCATTCAGTACACGGAACTTCCCGCGTTTCAGGAGGAATGGGCACAGTGCGCCGTGACCAGGATTTCCAACCCACAGGGAGATATCACCATTGGTGCGGTTTACTTCCCACCCAGACACTCGATAATCGAGACCCACCTTCAGGACTTCTTCAAATCCCTTGGACCTCGCTTTTTAGCAGCCGGAGACTTTAACGCCAAATTTTCCCTCACAATCAACCCCAAACACATAAAGCTCTATAAGTACCTGCAGCGGAAAAGTGTGGACTGACATTCCACTGGAGAGTCTACACACTGCCCTACCGACCCTTTAAAGCAGCCGGATCTGCTGGACTTCGCCGTCTCCAAGGGCATAGGACACTCTAAGATAACATGCTCAAGCTATGATAAACTGCTATCCGACCACAGCGCAGTAAACTTGCTCCTAAACACCCCCATCCTCCGTAAAACCCCGCCCAGAAGACTCACCGGGAAACACACAGATGCCCCAAAGTTTACGTTCTGGATGCTTTCCTCCCTGAACCCAGATCCCCCTCTTTCCACACCAAGCAACATAGATGCGGCCATAGAAAAACTAACCAAAGATATGCACAATGCCGCTGAGTTTGCGAATCCACCTCCTCCGACTACCCCGTCTTTGCTGACCATTTACATAGTGCATTCTCACCTTTCGACAGATGCACCGGCGAAGAGAGACCTGCCACCCTAAGGTTCGTAGACAGCCCAAGTGCTCCTGGAACGCAAATACAGCCCATCATACCAGAGGAGATTGCGCAGGAGATCGCCTCCCTAAAAAATGGCAAGTCACCAGGTCCTGACCGAATCGATGCAACAGCACTGAAAATGTTACCCCTAATCTTTTCCCAAAAGCTGGCTAACATCTTTAACAGCTGCCTCCGTCTAGGGTAATTGCCAAAAGTGTGGAAGCGTGCTGAAGTAATTGTCCTCCTCAAACCTGGAAAACCTGAAGCCAATCTAGCCTCGTATCGTCCGATTAGTTTGCTGGCAATCCTTTCTAAAATACTTGAAAGAGCATTTTTTCGTAGAGTACTGCCAGTATTGGACGAGGTTGGACTGATCCCTGAGTTCCGAGTGAGATGTGGATCATCAATCAGCACGCCTAGGTCTATAAGCGCAGGTGTACCGCAAGGCAGCGTTCTTGGACCCACCTTGTGCGGACTCTACACAGCGGACCTTCCCATCACCCCCTTCCGAAACCTCACAGTAGCCACATATGCCGATGACACCGCCTTCCTAGCCTCCGCCACAGATCCCCAGGAAGCATCAGCTATAATCCAGAGACAATTGGATGCTCTCGATCCATGGCTGAAACGATGGAAAATCGTGGTCAACGCGGAGAATTCCTCCCACCCAACCTTCGCACTACGCAGGGTGGAATGCCCCGCTCACATTCAACGGGGAAAACATCCCTATGAATAACACTCCCAAATATCTAGGGCTGACCCTGGACCGCAGGTTCACATGGCGCCCTCACCTGATCAAAAAACGCAACCAGGCCAACGACTCAAGCAACTGCACTGCCTCATTGGGAGAAAGTCCAAGCTCAAAGAAAAACACAAACTGCTTATATACAAAGTAGTCCTGAAGCCAATCTGCCCCTATGGGATACAGATGTGGGTCACGGCAAGCAATTCAAACCGCATCAGAAGCGTGTTGATGGCACCATAGTCCTTACTGCCGCCTAATCATCGGGCACCGTCAAGTGCGTTCTTGGCTACCTCTGTTTCGGCTGTGAGAGCGTCGAGCGTACTTTTCCCCTTTTGGAAGCCATACTGTTTCCTTTGAAGGCCTGTGGGACTCTTGGTGATTACCTCTATGCACGCGTACAGTATGCGCTCAAAGAGTTTGCCCACGATGTTCAACAGACATAAGGGGCGATAGCTGCCTGCTACGTCCGAAACAAACGTAGCCAAGAACGCACTCGATGGTGACCGATGGTTAGGCGGCAGTAAGGACTACTGTGCCATCATCACGCTTGATGTCAAGAACGCATTCAACTCAGCGAAATGGCTCAACATCCTCGGCGCAATGCGCAACTTGGGTATACCCGGATACCCAGGTCTCTGCAAGTGTTCTCAAGGGTCGGTACTTGGACCGATCTTATGAAACATTATGTATGATGAGATATTGAGCATCAGCAAGCCCAGAGGCGTGGCGTTGCACTGATTCGCCGGCGTGGCGGTAACAGCTGTTGCCAAGACTATACCGGAGCTCCAGGAAAACAGCAATGTGGCGATCAGGGCGATCATCGAGTGTCGAGAAAGTTGGCCTAGGAATTTCTGCGCATAAGACCGAAGTAATCCTGTTGAGCAGCAGAAAGACCCTTGAGCGCATGTAGTTCGAAGTCAAGGGAGTAAAAATCGTTTCATCAGGAACGCTGAAGTACCTGGGAGTCCTAATAGACCGTAGGCCCACTTTCAAGGACTACACAATGTATGCCAGTAAAAAAGCGGCAATGACAGCTGCAGCCCTGGCAAGAATCATGCCCAACGTGGGAGGACCCAGACTGTCAGCTAGAAGAGTGCTTGTGGCGGTTACAAAGGCAACGCTACTTTACGCTGCCCCTATCTGGTGCTGTGTTATCAATACAGTATCCTACTTGGATAGTGCGCGTGCAGCATCACGGTAAATGGCTCTCAGACTCATCAGAGGCTCTAGAACCATATAGGATGATGCAGCGCACGCTTCTTAAGGAACTACACCCATTGACCTGGAGAAAAAGGGCCAATACCTAGCGCTAGAAGGGGTTACCCAAACAGAGATTCGAGAGTGGATTCGAGGAGTCTGGCAGAACAGGAGGCAAGAGTCGCAAGGAGGATGATGGACGTAACAGCTTCTTCTTAACCTAACGGAATCGGCAGAGTGTGAGCACAAAGTGTTGGACTGCCACATGACCCAGTTCCTTATGGACCATGGATCTTTCCGAGGGTACCTATTTAGGTTCTACCACGTGGATACATACAGCCCAGTGCCTCAGTACAGTGGAAACAGCATAACACATTCTTCCGCACTGCTCCAGGTTCGTCGTGGAGAAGGGTCAGCTAGAGTCGCCCGATGGGGCACTTCTCAGCCTGAGAGGCTTGATTTCCGCTATGATGGCGGACAATGTAGTCTGGGAGGGGCACACGAGATCATCGTCATCATGATGAAGCGTGTCCGCACGGACGAGATGGCCAACAGAAATGATGGATGAGGAGTACTCCCGTGTGATGGCGGGGCAAGAATTCTACCACAGCGCGCTCGGCGTGCAGTAAAACGCGTCAAAGAAGGAGCGTCACGCTCCGGTACAACGCATATGGAGAGGGAGTGCGATTTGTCATCACATCCTGCTCACCGATGAAATACCTTGACTGGCAGTCCCGGTGAGCTCGATAAAGACTGGAGAGAGAGCTGAGGTTTTTGTTTAGTACGTAGGCATAACTCTACTTAGAGGGTTATGAATCGTGAATGCCATCTACGGACAGTAGGTGGTATAGAAGATTTCGTTTTCCTGCCGTATATATATAAAATAAAATAAATAAATAAAACAAACAAAAAAAAATAAAACAAACAAGCGCAATCGCTTAGTGCAGTGCACTAACTGCCAAGAATATGGCCATACTGTACTGTACGCTGAAATCTATTTGTGTAAATTGTAGTGAAGCTCATAGCACAGCGAACTGCCACAAGAACAAGGAAGTCATCTCGGCAAAAATGTGCAGCAACTGTGGTGAAAGTCACACAACGATCTGGCGTTGCTGTGTCGTTTACAAGGAACTAAAGAGCCGCCCTAACAAACGCAGAGATCCCATACGCGCTCGCACCACCAACATCAGGAACACTCCGCCACAATCGGGCCCGTCTTGCACGGCACCCCCTACACATCGTACCAGTCCTAGCGTTTCCATCGCTAGTGCCTTAAAATCGCGAATTGAATCTGTAAATCCGATAATACAAAAGTCGACTGCTATTAAGGAAGAACAGAAAATGACTACCCTGAACGCACAAATGCAGCACATATCAACTGAAATTGAAACGATGATGATCTCACTCCAGCAAACACTAAAAGAGTTTATGACTGTTATACAAACCACAATGCAAGGGCTTATGTGAAACTAAAATATGCTGACACAGCTTCTCGCGACACTCTAATCAAAATAATGTCTCCACTTCAAATATTAATGTGGAACGCAAATGGCGTTTCACGACACAAACACGAACTTGCCCAGTTCTTATCCGAAAAAAATATTGACGTCATGCTCCTCTTCGAGACACGTCTAACAGACAAGCGCAACTTCCATATACCAGGATACCTATTCTACGCCACAAACTATCCGGACGGCAAAGCCCATGGCGGCACTGGTATACTGATAGAAGTAGCATCAAACACCACCTATTAACCAGAACAGTAATGGACTACCTGCAATTCACTTCCATAAGCATGCAATCCGGCAGCGGCCCCGTCACCCTGCCCTCAGTCTACTACCCACCTCGTTTTTTAGTTCCCGAGGACCAATTCTTGAAATTTTTCAACTCACTCGGTGAGCGATTACCAAGCATACGCACTGGGGATCACGCCTTTTGAACCCAAAGGGCAAACAACTCTTCACCTCCGGGTAGGCCTACATACTGGCTAGCAGATCTAAATAAACTATCGGACCTCATTGACTTCGCAATAATAAGAAAGATCCCAAGAAATAATATTACGGCCGAGTCACTTGAAGAACTATCATCAGATCACTTTGCAGTTCTACTTATTCTCAGGCATCGACCCTATAAAACTGAGCGGCCCTACAGGCTGACAGACAATTGGACCAACTGGGCAAGGTTCGCGCAATATTTTTGTACGCATATGGAACCAACTCATACAGTATTGACCGAGGAGGATGTTGATAGCTTGGTCAAATCGATAGAGGAAGCACTTGTTGCTGCAGTCAAGGCCTCTACCCCTCCAGACATAGCAAGACAAATCGCGAAATCGAACAGCTAGTACTTAAAAAACGAAGACTAAAAAGAGAATGGCAGCATCACAGATCGCTAAAGAAAAATTAAAAATAGCTACACGTAGACCAACTAGGGCACTTAGGCTTGAGGAAGCATCTATATATCAAACAACTATCGTTCACCAGTAAAAAGAACCCTATGTGGATAGCACACAAAAATATTCAGCCACTGGCAGAAACAGTCGTTCCACTGCGAGGCCCCACTGGAAGCTGGATACGGAGCGACGAAGATAGAGCTAATGTGTTTGCCGATCACCTGCAGAAAGTATTCCAACCAAATCCTGCTAGCAACTCATTTGTCCTATCTGCAGTCACTAAAAACTTGAGACCTATAAATCCAATTACACTCAGCCAAAGTGCAATAGCATCGACCATAAAAGATCTTAAGCCCAAAAAATCACCTGAACTTGGTAACACCAAAAATGATTATAGAACTTCCACCGTGTGCGGTTCTGACCTGATGCCATCTCTTCAACGCTATTACGAATCTTGCATACTATCCCCAAAAGCTGGAAAAAGGCGGTCATAGTAATGATTCCCAAGCCAGGCAAAGACAAAACCCAACCCTCATCCTACAGACCAATCAGTCTTCTATCATGTCTCTCGAAACTGTTTGAAAAGGCATTTTTAAAACCACTAACTGCATAACTAAAAAGGCGGAATACAATACCATCGCATAAATTTGGCTTTCGTAAAAACCATGAAACGATCGAACAGGTCAACAAAAGAAATTCGTACCGCTTTCGAGCACCAGGAATATTGCTCAGCGATATGCTTAGATATTGCACAAGCATTTGACCGAGTCTGCCTGAAGGACTAATGCACAAGATAACGAAACTGCTTTACCAGCTCGAATCTTATCTCTTCAAAAAGAGAGTTCTCAATCAGTTGTAACAGTTCCACTTCAAATGACCGCGTTATCAATGCTAGAGTTCCCCAAGGTGATGTGCTGGGCGCCGTTCTTTACATACAGAGCAGACCTATACACAGCAGACATGCCTACAAACTATCAGCTCACAACCTCTACATCTGCTGACGATACCGCAATACTAAGTCGATCTAGATGCCCAGCAAAGGCAACCGAACAACTTGCCTGCCATCTAAAAATAGAAGATGAGCGAGACCTTCACATTCAACAGACAACCTGCCCTGTACGCTAAACAATACATTCATCCCACAAGCAGACGTAGTAACGTATCTCGGCGTTCACCTAGATAGACGTCTCACCTGGTAGTTTAAAGCTTATATCAGCCAATCTTCACGTAGTCTGGAATACAAAGTACTCCTCTACAATACTGTGCTGAAACCCATCTGGACATACGGCTGTGAACTATGGGGAAACGCTTCAAGAACCAACATTGAAATTATACAGGGCAAAGATTCTCCAGCCCAACATAGAAATCCTGACTTTAACACAAACGAAGCGGTTAGTTACCCAACACGTGAATACACAACGTATAACTGCCCATGTGAAAAACAATGATTTTCAAAATTTATCCCGCAAACACTACGCGATTGGCCTTGCGACTTGTTAATTGTCATTGCGAAAGCAAGGCGAACTGGAAATTGCAATCGTTTGAAGTCAAACTGAAGATCAGTGGGAATTATTGGTATTCGAGGAATACATAGATTTTCACCTGCGTACGTTCCGTTAATAATGGTTGCCTCAATTAAATTCGGCATAAGTATTTTCAGCGCGTGTACATCATTATTCTTTGCGGCAAGACGTTTCCATTTCCAACAGCTAAAAATTGTTTGGAAAATTAAGCAGCACTTTGATCATTTTAAAGTTGAAGTCTCATATTAGTGGCTAGCGATAATCTTTTTACGTTATTCCATAAAGATGATGCCTTCAGGCAAGCATTCAATTCATCTGCAGGCGTTCCACGGGGAATTACTGGCAATATCTGCCTGAAATCGCCTACCAACAATCTCATCAAGCCGCCAAAGATGTTGTTATTTCGCCGAAAATCCTTCAGTGTGAAGTTAAGTGCTTCAAGTGAATTATTATGTGCCATTGTGCACTCATTCCAAACAATGAGCTTGCATTGCATCAACAATTTTCCCATTGCACTGGATTGGGAAATATTGCATGTTGGTGTATCAACTGTGTTTAAATTGAGTGTCAACTAAAACACAGAATGTGCAGTACGACCGCCATCTAAAAGAGTCGCCGCAATTCCAGATGATGCTAACGTCAAAGCAATGTCACATCTTGATCGAACAGTGGCCAAAATCAATGAAATGACAAATGTTTTCCCTGTTCCTCCAGGTGCGTCCAGGAAGAATATGCCACCAGTATTATTGTCCACCGCTTGCATTAATGTTTCGTATACTTGTTTTTGCTGTTCATTCAGCCACGGCACATTATTACGAACGAATTCCTGTAATGTATCAACTGGGTGGCTACTTAAGATCTTCCGGTCAAACGCTGTGTCAGCAATTTGGCCGGAGCTGGTCATCGGTCGATCGGTCTTAGCCGGCGTCCGGTTAACTTAGTTAACTTATATAGTCTTCAGATCGTAGCTTTGCCTGATTGAATCGGAAAAAAGGTTAAACGCTCGGTTTCGACTTTGACATACATGTCGACGGCGAATTGATAGAATAGCCGACAACTTATTTTTTTTTACTTGTTTTCCACAATTTCACAGTGAACACAATATCGGTTTGTCAAATGAAATTAACTGAGCAGAGAACAATGAGTAGCTCTCAAACAATGTATCACGCACCGGAGCCATCTAATTAAAATATTGTACATGCTGTGTATCAGAGATGGCGCTGTATGTGAAAAAAGATTTTTCGCTTTTTTGTTGAAATTTTTCCTGAATTTTCTATGCTATAAATCTCACGGAGCCCGTGATCTTTCCAACGAATGTAAATATAGATAAACATATATTTAGATTTGAATAATTATTGTTAGTCCCACAATAAGAGAACATCCAATAAATACCGCATCAAGTATGAACAAACATACTTGACATAAACACAAACATAAACAAAACATAAATAAATAAATAACGGTAGGAACCGACACCTAACCCTACCATGGCTTAAGTTGACAGAATATTGTTGCTCAATTAGTGCTTAAATAATAAACATTTCATGTTTGGACTATCCGTTTATATTAGCTTATAAAAATAATTCACATGACATTGGCTAATTTTGTGTGAACGAAATTAAAAATTTTAATCGTGTTTTTTAAAGTTTGTCGATATATTTGATTTCAGTCACCGAGGGATTACGGTAGCTATAATAAATAGAGCGGGAATCTAACGGCGCATAGCAGATTATAGAAAAGGCCTACCTCGATGAGAATATAAATTTCTTGAGAACGATGGAAGGTCGAATGTTCATGAACCAAGTTTTAAGGGGATTTGGGTTGAGATTCTAGCCACATGTTTATTGATTCACCTGCCGTTGCACTTTAGATCTCCGAAGCTTTAGCTGATCAGCGCTTTGGGCCAGAGTGTGATTTTTTATAGCAGTGCGCAGCTTCACAAGGTTAGAGCCCGCCCCTGATCTTTTAAAAGTTTGATACAAGAATATGACTAGCAGCAGCCTCATCTGGTACAGGGATGGCATTTAGCAGAGTACGACTCCTTGGATTGGTGCAGACTGCAATACTGACGTTCTGATTTTCTGCACAATCAGTGATTATCTCGGATACAATTTGGGCGAGTTCGGTGACGGTAAGACTTGGCGCAAATAACTGTTTTATAGCCATATACTTCCTTGACTCGGCGGATCGAATCCGCTCCTACTCAATTGTGGAAACAACTTTTCTGATACTTTGTTCCGACGACCAAAATAGTTTACTTTTGGCTTCGCGATTTAATTTTGCCTCACCAATTATTTGCTTTGTGTTTACAATCTGCTCACTACTATTTTGGCTTTCGAACATTTTTAGAGCTTCCTCGGGGTCGATGCACCTGCCCTTCCATGGCTATCTACATACTTCACTTCAGCCGCGTCAAGCCTGTTGTTAGATTGCCCTCTGAATTCAACTTTTTTGTTTTTTCCCACGACTCTGATGTTATCCTTATCGCGGGAGACTTCATTTTTCTTTTTATTTACATGGATGCACAGTGAGGATGATAATTCTCTGTTATCCACTAGCCAAAATGACTTTTTCAATGGCTTAACCGATTCTGCTTTATCCAGCTTAACACCATTAAGAACATATGTAGCACGTCCCTTGACCTAATTTTTTCAATTAACCTCCTCTGCTACAAATGTCCTCTTCCTTATCTCTTCTTGAGAACACCACCGTACACGGTTGTTTTTGTTCAATTTACGATTTTTATAGTAACAGAGCACAGTCTCGGCAGAAGATTTACAAAAAACTGACAATAGTCCCCTAATAAATCACTTGTCTAATATGGACTGGAATTTCGCTTTAAACAAATTTGTCTCTAAAAATTTTCTCAATATCACCGTCAAAAATGCCCCGGCTTAATAAGCATATTTTTCTATAGCCTTGTTCTTTGTTTTATCATTAAAAATATTTATCGCTTATTAAATCTTGTTTCCACCATCAATAATTCAAGTAACCTTTTTTGATCATAAACTTACGTATAATTATCACATTTCTGTGACAGTGAATAAAGTCAGAGGAGTGTTTACCTTTATTAAACGTTGGTCAAGAGAAGTTGAGAATCCCTTCACCACCAGGACTTTATATATCACCCAAGATCATCCCATTTTCGAAAACTGCTCTTGCCTTTGGAGCCCAATATATTCTATACATCAAAATAGTATTGAATATGTGCAAAATCAGTTCCTTTAATTTGAACTGCATAATTTAAATTGGGGTCATGGCAATCGTCTTCCGCCCTATCGTCTCAGGCATAAATTGTTAAACCTATGTACTACTTGTTTTTTTTTTTTAATTTTTATTGTTTGATATTATTATATTGTCTCTTCTTCTATTTTTTCTACCGTATAGGGTCCCGTATATTTAAAATCTAGTTAATGTCCTACATTTTTAAAAAAAACCTTATCTCCTACTGATGTTTCTGTATTTTTCGTGTTTTAATGAAAAAATCTATAGTATAAATTGGTTCTATGCTAGTTATATTATTTAAATGTTTGGGTAAGTTATTTGTTCTACCGCATACTAACGTAATACTCGCAACTTTCTTTCAAAAAACGTATTCATTTCCTACAATTATGGATCAGTCTTATTCATACAACATTTAATCAGCCAATCTTGTTTTCAGACCAACTTTCTCCGAAAGCGCTGTATTATCGGATCTTCTGAGAGTGAAACCAGTCTATTCGCAAGGTCCTCATGGTGTTCCTGCCTGTGTACTGAAAAACCGCGCTAAGCCATTGTGCATACCTCTTCTAAAACTTTTCTTTTTTTCTCTGGAAACTTCGATTTTTCCCCACATATGGAAGGAATCCTTCAAAAATCCACTACACAAAAAAGGAAAAGAATCGGATTCTACAAACTATATAGGAATCACTAAATTGTCAGCACTTCCAAAGCTTTTCGAAAAATTGGTAACACCACATCTGCAACATCTCTGCAGTTCAATTATATCTCCATGCCAACATGGTTTCATAAAGCTTCGCTCCACCACCACAAACCTCTTGGAGCTGACCTCCTTTATTATAGATGACATCCGTAAAGGCCTTCAAACCGATGTCATCTACAATGACTTTAGTAAAGCATTTGACTCTGTCAACCACTCACTCCTTTTGAGTAAACTTAGTATCCTAGGATTTCCCTCAGACCTTCTCACGTGGATTTCTAGCTACTTAGCTGGGATAACCCAAACTGTTCTTTTTAAGGATGTACACTCTCGTCTTGTTAGTGCTACATCGGGAGTCCCCCAAGGAAGCCATCTTGGGCCACTACTTTTCACTATCTTTATTAACGACCTACCCCCTGCTCTAACGAACTCTCTGGTTCTTATGTATGCAGACGACGTTAAGCTTTGTCTTCAATACAATATAAACTGCCCACTATAAACTTCAGTCAGATGTTCAACCAATCTCTTCAAACTTAATGGGTCAAAATGTCAGCTTATGTCTTTCTATCGTTTGTGCCCTAACAAGGCCACATACTTTCTCTATGGGATTTCCTTAGAAAGATGATCAAAGGCTAACGATCTTGGTGTCATATTAGACTTTAAACTTAAATTTTGTGACCCTATTTCTACGAATGGTTAATAAAACCAAGGGCGTGCTTGGCTTTATTAGAAGATGGTCTAAGGAATTCATTATCTTTGAAATGAAAAAAAAATACATGTAGAAGAGATATTTGGGAAATGTTTTTTGTATTTAAAAGCTTCATTGACCCCATTGTGTATGGAACATGACATTGTTGGAATGACCGCCACGGCTTCGGTTGGTGGCGCGCACACGAAAGGTCTAATTTTCGATAACTCTGGCGCACAAATCGGGCTGTATTTGATCGATGGCATGGCGTATGTTGATTTTGAGGGCATCGGTGGCTTGCGGTTTGTTGGCATAGACCTGCGACTTAAGAAAACCCCACAAGAAAAAGTCCAGCTGGGTCAAATCGCACGATCTTGGTGGCCAGTTCACGTCGCCTCCGCGCGATATGACAATGTCCGGAAATCTGCTCTTGCAGAACATCCTTTGTAGCGTGTGCTGTGTGGTACGTAGGGCCGCCCAACAGGACAGGTTTTAACAACCACATGTTGTCCAGATCCATATTCTCGATTTCAGCCCAAAAGAAGTTGGTTATTATCGACCGGTATTGCACACCATTGACGGTGACGGGCACACCATTATCGTTTTCGAAAAAATACGGACCAATCACGCCTCCGGCCCAAATTCGAATTTGTCCACCAATCAACGGATAGTCGACTCGGGAGGACGATCATCGCGACCGTAAAACGGGCGAAGTGCGCGGAAAGTTGCTCAAACTAAAGACCCATTTTCATAAAACAATTTTATGATTTGCACGTGTTGCTTGATACTGTAACCTGCAATGGCGGTTTTGAGGACGGAATGAATATAACACACTGCATTTCACATCTGTCACTCAAACTCAAAGTTAGAACATCCCTATTGGAAAACTTTTTAAAACCTTATACGTATCTTTAGTATGTCCAATTCTGGAGTACGTGTCACGCGTCTGGAGCCCTCAGTATGGTGTTAATCAATATCGCATTGAATCCGTTCAAAAGAATTTCTTGATATTTGCTCTTAGGGGACTCAACTGGGATGCAAGTCTTCACCTCCCATCTTATTTTAACAGACTCTTTCTAATCAATTTACCTTCCCTAACCAATCGTAGAAAGATGCTGGGTGTCGTTTTCCTACATAAAATTAGTATTGGTAATGTGGACAGCCAGTAGGTACTAACAGGCCTAAAATTTAACATTTCAAATAGATGGACTAGAAATTGTTGTCCACTGTTCCTAAGTTTTTGTAGATCTACATATGCCCACCATGAGCCTTCTATGGTTTCTTACTACAACTGCTTATATTCTACTACTTCACTCTGCACTTCCTATTTTATCGGAGAAAAGGAAAAGACGTTTTTCCACTATCGGAGAAAGCTTGAGCGGGGCAGCCACGCCTCGACAGGAAACGAGCAAAAGTTGAGAGGAATTTCTAGGTGGTCAAATCGGAGGCAGCTTCTAGATGAATAGCTCTCTTGCTGAAACATACAAATACACATACGTACCATTTTCTAATAAGATACGCTCTGCCAGTGATCTCGAAAGGTATGCGTAAAGGGCCGAGGGATTGTGGATCTTTTGGAAGGGAGGATGCCCATGAGCTGAGATTGGAGCCACTTCTTATAGATTGCGCAGACGCGACTTGAGTTCGTGATAGCTTTAAGCAAGTTTTGCAACTTCGGCACCCAGAATTTGGATCGAACAGGCGGCATAAAAAGTTTATACCCTCTATGCAAACGGATTTTACGACTGAAGAGAGCACGGAGGCTTGTGAAGTTGCTTCAAACCTCTTAGTCGCAGAGTTGCCCGTCATCAGTGCGTAAAAGGATTCGTTGAAAACGGGTCTGCCGTCGTTGGACGAGAATTTGCCGATACATTTTGGTTATGTTGGCATTGTAAAATCAAATCCAAGTACTATTTAATTTCCGAGTCACATTGGACCTTACCTTAGAGTTCTTGAACCTATTCATATTCCGGAGAAGTTGTGAGTGTGCTATGAATCTGGACTGACCCAAGTTTACACATTCACGATTTTTGAAAGGAAGTGTAAAGACGTATATTCTGTCTTTATCCCTGGAAGTTGTGCTGATAAAATTGGACTCGTATTCCGCATCTGATTGCTTGGATGGTGGATCCTCCGTCCCCCAAAACCTTGTTAAAAGCTTTGCAAGATTTTAATTTTGGCTGTTTAAAACGTGTTGAAAGCGGATATGGATCTTGTGTTTCGTAAATTTTTCAGAGGACCAAAAGTATTCAACCAAAAATGATCTATTGACCGAGAAGTGAGCCACAAATATAAGGAAGGGAGCCGCCTAGGATAACGGAAGGAAGCATATCTGCGCCAATCAAAACATCAATCTGTGAACTTCTATACAAGAGCGGATCAAACAAAGGAAGATCAGCAAGCCTGCTTAGAAAATCTTGAAAATCTGATCGCAAAGGGAGTGGTGAAGGCGGATACAGATCTTGTCTTTGGTGGGTTTTTCAGTGGGTCTAAAAGTATCCACCCGGAAATGGTCTCTTGACCCAAAAGTGATCCACAAATATTAGGAAGGGAGCCGCTTAGGATAATGCGAAGGATATCTGCGCCAATCACACCAAGCTGCGATGCTTCGATCTTAGTGCGAGGTTTGAAGGTAGAGCCAGTATCGAAGTGACATAACTTCTCAGGCTTTGAAGCAATTGCCTGATTAAGGCCAATGACTTGAGCTTGACCGTTCTTATACGGAAGTTTGATCAGATTGAACATTCGTTCAGAAATAAAGGTGGCTTCTGATCCGGAATCAATCACAGCACGCGCCTGATAGTTTGCTTTACGATGGCAGAGGTTGATAACTTCGATTTCTAAGAGAACACTTTGAGTTCTAGATGCAAAGTAGCTATGGAGCAAATTTGGAGAAGTAGTGGACTGTAATGTTTCACCGGAAACGTTTGAAGTTGAGGAAACCCCAGGAACTTTAGGAATGTCACCACGGTGGAGTAGCGTGTCGTGACGTCCTCTGCATGTGAAGCAATTGTGGATGCTCGTACACTTTGAGTTTTGGTATTGTCTTGCTTAACAATTCAAACACAATTTCTGTTCTTTATTGTAGGTACTGCGATCTCGAACGGACATGTGGAAGAATTTAGTGCACATCCGGATAGGATGGATCCAGATCATTCGAACATAGCTTGCCACAATCCTGGCTTGACGTTAACCTTATTTTATTATTACGTTTCTTCGGATGTGAATTCATATGTATTAACTCAGTTTTTAATCCGAAATCATTGGATTAACACCTTTATGTTAGTTCCTCTTAAAAAATGCATTATAATGTTATTTCTTTGTTCATAGTTTTTATTAAGTGTGGTTTAGGGAATATTCCATGTAATAATGTTTTAGCCTCAAAATACTTCATTTACAAATTGGTATGTATGGTATTGACATAACTGCATTCCGTCGGTTCTTGTTTTTTCGCGCGGCTCCAACTGCATAACGTGCAGCCCAACTCCCGCCCAACCGACCGAGGGGCGCTGCCGTTTATCGTACGGCTCGGATCACGGGGATAGACCCGAGAGAATAAAGCTTAGAAAAGATTACGAGGAAGAAGTGGAGTGCGTTTGTTGCTCTGAAAGGTAGGTGAGAATTGACGATTTGATGGAAGTGGACGTGCAGAGTGAAGTAATAGAGTATAAGTCATTGCAGTCAGAACATAAAACCCTAAAAGACTCATGCTGGGCATATGTAGATCTACAACAACTTAGGAACAGTGGATTAAAATTTCTAGTCCGTCTATTTGGAATGTTAAAAGTTAGTCGTGTTAGTAGATTCTGGCTGTCTACATTACCATTAATAAGGTTGAAGGAAAACGTCCCCCAGCTTCTTTCTATGATTGGTTAGGGAAGGTAAATGGATTAGTCTGTTAAAATGAGATGGGAGGTGAAGATATGCAAACCAGTTGAGTCCCCTAAGAGCAAACATCAAGAAATTCTTTTGAACGGATTCAATGCGATCTTGATAAACCCCATACTGTGAGCTCCAGACGCATGACTCGTACTGTAGAATTGGACGTACTAAAGATATGTCGGTGATGGATTTTCATTAGCGTCGTTCATGTTTTATAATTTGTTTCACTGTCGCGCACCGTGTCGCAATGGTCACTTCTGTTCTTTTCGGACGCCAATTCGAACTGTTTTTCATCTTCTTGATTCTTCTTCATCCTCACCTCCCATTGCGCCACGCTCAGCAGGGATTTTCGCTCTCCTTCCCCACAGCGCTCTCATACAGAAACTCTCATACACGCACTCTCTCAATAAAGCGCTCTCTCTTCTCATTCCTTTTCATCATCATTTATTTCTATAGCGAATACACAGAGAGACTTATAATTAACCTCAAATCTTATAAACCAAGTAAATTCCCGACACATATATGGTCGATTCCTGAGAATAAGTAGAACTGTAAAGTGATCTGATGATAGTTCTGCAAGTAATTCGGCCGTAATATTATTTCTTGGGATCTTTCTTATTATTGCGAAGTCAATGAGGTCCGATAGCTTATTTGGATCTGCTGGCCAGTATGTAGGCCTACCCGGAGTCACATAATCGAGCTTGTTTCGCGGCTTGATGAGCGCGCTGTAAAGTTGTTGGCCCTTTGGGTGCAAAAGACGTGATCCCCAGTGCGTATGCTTGGCATTGCAGTCACCGGCCGCTATCAATCGCTCACCGAGTGAGTTGAAAAAGTCCATAAATGGGTCCTTAGAAACTACAAAACGAGGTGGGCAGTAGACTGCGGCCAGGGTGACGGGGCCGCTGCCGGATTGCATGCTTATGGAAGTGGATTGCAGGTAGTCCATTTCTGTGCTGTTATATAGGTGGTGTTTGATGCGACTTCTGATTAGTATTCCAATGCAGCCATGTGTTTTGCCGTCCGTATGGTTTGTGGCGTAGAATAGGTTTATGAAAGTTGGGCTTGTCTGTTAGATGTGTCTCGGAGAGGAGCATGACGTCAATATTTATTTCGGCTAAGAACTAGGCAAGTTCGAGTTTGTGCCGTGAAATGCCATTATTTGGATTTGAGTGTCACGAGAAGCTGTGTCAGCATATTTTGGTTTCGCATAAACCCTGGCATTCTGGTTTGGAAAAAAGTCATAAACTCTTTTAGGGTTTGCTGGAGTAAGATCATAGTCGTTTGAATGTCAGTTAATATGTGCTACGTTTGTGCGTTTAGGGTAATCATTTTCTGTTCTTCCTTAGTTCCAGTCGACTTTTGTATTATCGGATTCACAGACTCAATTCCCGATTCAAAGGCACTAGCGAAGGAAACGCTAGGACTGGTACAATTTGTAGGGGGGGGGCGGCTGCCGTGTAAGACGGGCCCGTGTAAAGAGAGTGTGCGCGTATTGGTTCTCCGCGTTTGTTAAGGCGGCTCTTCCTTGTAAAGTTCCTTGTAAATTACACAGCCACGCCAGTTCGCTATGTGACTTTCGCCGTAGTTGCTGCACATTTTTGCAGAGATGTCTTCCTTGTTCTTGTGGCAGTTCGCTGTGCCATGCTTCACTAAAAACTACACAAATACCCAGACTTTAGCGTAAAGTAAGCCTTGGTATGGCCATATTCTTGGCAGTTAGTGCACTGGGCGATTGCGCTTGTGTGGCTCTTCCACTGTGATACGCCGATGCAGTAGGAGGTGTAGCTTGTAGATTGGATGAACTTCCTTTTTTTAAGTGTCTGGCTCTCTGGCTCCAACTCGACTTCGAACATTGGTTATGGTACCTTATTTTTGTTTTATATGTTCATGACCATTTTTGCATTAAAGTTCTTTTCCTTAAGCGCTTCTACGATTTCAGTGGTCGAAACGGTTTCCTCAATCCCTTTGAGAACAACCTGTAGGCCCTTTGCGCTTTTTAGTTGGTATGGATAAAAGTTTTTTCCTGCTTCATCCAAAAATTTGTTCAGTAGACTATGGCTATTCTGGGTTTTGGTTTGAACCTTTGTTTCATTTATGTTCCCTTTTCTTAAAGGGATTAAGTAAAATAAGTTTTCTCCTATAAGTGTGGCTATTTTTTTTACTAATGCATTTGAGTTTTTTTGTGGCGAATGGATATTGGAGGAGGCTTAACCTTCTTAGGTTCCTCTTTAGGTGACTTTCCCGGTTGTATACTATCACCAATAGAATTTGTTAGCAGCTCAAATCTGATGGTGTTTAATGGCGCTTTATAAGTGAGCATGTTATTATTGTACCGTTTAATTTTTAATTTGTTTTCTATTCGCTGATTTTTGTACTTTTGAGGGCAAAGTTTATTCCAGTCTGTATGGTCGACCCGGCGTTCTTGTTTACTTTAAGATTTGTTGATGCAGCAGAATTGCTAAGTTTTGTTTTTCTTTTTATTGGTTCAGTCAGAGAAAAAGCTTGCGTCGACAAAATTGAGCGACATGACGATGCCGTTCCTGGTGTAGTTGTGATTGCAGTTACAGTGCTTGTTGTTGTCACAGTACTAGTTACCGTAGGTAAGCGTAGAGAGATTTCGGAAGTGTTTGGAGATTGCGGGTTTTGTGACAAAACTATTAGTGAGGGAGAACGCCCTCTTTCTTGATTTGTTAGCTAGGTCAAATTTTTCGGTTTAGGGGTGATTGACCGCTCACTGTCTTCAAGTGTCGCGGAGACATAAGAGAAGTACGCGTTGTTTCGTTGCAATTGGAGATCGTCTTGCTCACGTTGTCGCTGAGCGCGTTTGTTGTTTTAGCTTGTAGTGCTTTTTTTTTTGTTTGAAGATGTAGAACTACTTATTTATACTATTTTTAACATAGATTATGTATTCGAGCGATGGTGCATCGCACGGATAATAACTATTCACTTCACTAAAATCAACCGATTTTATACGGAGCTCGATGAAAACACGTTATCACGCGTCAGCACACGAACGGTACTCATATTGACGTCTTGCTACTTTCGGAAACACATCTTACTGCTAAATACAACTTCAAAATAATTGGTTTGTTCTATGGAACAAATCATACAGATGGAAAAGCACATTGCGGAACCCGTGTCCTGATTAGAAATCGCATCAAACACCACTATCATATCGAGTTTGGAAACATTTTTTTGCAGGCCACATCTATAAACGTACAACTAGGAAGCGGCAATCTTACCCTCGCAGCGGTATATTGTTCCCCTCGTTTTAATGTTTTCGAACAACAATTTCCGGACTTCTTCTTTACTACAGGTGACTACAAAGCCAAACACATCCACTGGGGATCACGCCTAAAAGAAAAACAGGACGCCATCATAAATGCAAATAAAAAGTTTACTTAAGTCTTTTAAGGCAGACCATTATACCAGCCAATCGACGCTAGCAAAATTCCTGATTTTATCGACTGGCAATAAGTTCAGAATCTCTACCCGATCTAGCATCTGACCACTTGCCAGTCCATTTAAATCTGAACTTTTTCCAACGCCATAAGACTACAATGCATGCTAGCAGATTAACATTATAGAGAACTGACCCAGTTTGTGCAGACACTACAGAAAATACATAAGTTCAAACATTAAGCTGAATCGAAGGCTAAGGTTTGATGCCGATATTGAATCCGCAGCGAATCTCAACACCTCGAATAGGCAGCGCATCTAGCAGCCCCATAATGATAAACGCACACATCAAGCGGCTCGTTCTTAAAAAAACGACGTAAGCGACGGGAGTGATAAGTTCATAGATAGCCAATCGCAAAGCAAAGAAAAAATGCTTCACGTAAACTCTCCAATGCGCTGAAGCAAGAAGATAAAACCTTCCAACGTCGTTATATAGAGCAACTATCAATATCAAGCAGTAAAAACTCACTATGGAAAGTTCATGCCAGTTTAACCACAGAACCGGCAGAAAATACCTTACCTTTAAGAAATATCACTGGTGGATGGGCCCCCTCCGATAAAGACAGAGCTACTACATTTACAACGCCTCTTCAACGTGTTCAAGTATGTTTGTAGTACCGATGTTAACAGAAGACGACCAAGCACCACTTGAGCCAATCGAACTTCGATCGAATGAAATAGCAATAATCATAAAGAATCATTTAATTCCGAAAAGTCCCCAGGATGTAATCTAATAACTCCTTAGATTATTACTGAGCTTCCACCCTGTGCTGTATGCACAATTTCTCTGCTCTTGAACGCTATCGCAAAACTCGGGTACTTTTCAGAGAGATGGAAAAAGTCAAGAAAAATTTAGTTTCTTCATCGTAAAGGACTATAAGCCTATAGTCCTTTTACCTTTACCTTACCTTTGTACCTTGTACGTACGGCTACCAACTATGGGGAATTGACAGCAGTAGTAACATTGAGATCATGCAAGGGGCTCAATCAAAGATTGTGACAACAATTACTGGAGCACCCTGGTATATCCGAAATGAAAATATACAAAGATACCTTAAACCTTAAAACAAGCGAGAAGTTTAACTCGGGTTTGCGACCGATCCCGACTTCGCTGCAACGACCTTCTGACCCAGCGCTGATCAATAGGTCCCTTTTCCCAGCCCAATTAAAAATACTGTTAAATATTCTATAAAATTGAGATTTGAAAACATATTGTTAGTCTCATAATTCCTGAGAAGATCCAATAAATACAGCAAAGTTAAAATAAAACAAGTGAGAAAAGTTATCTTCGGCTTGCCGAAGATGGTATACCCTTGAAAACTAAAAAGTTTTCCATACAAATACTTGTTTTCATATCGGTCGTTTGTATGGCAGCTATATGATATAGTGGTCCGATCCGGACCAAACTTTCACAAATCGTGTATAGCTATATCAAATGAATAAATGTTGAATTCGATTGCAATAGGTTGGAAAACAAAAAAATTTTCCATACAAAGACTTGAAATTTAATTGATCGTTTGTATTGCAGCTATATGATATAGTGGTTCGATCCGACCGATTTTTTAACTTGATCTGCGTGTAACAAAAAAAAAAATGATCTGGTCAAAATTCCAAAACGCTAGCTTTAAAACTACTGTCTATTTTTTGCATAGAAATAGACGGACATGGGTATATAATGAAAAAAATGAAAAAAAAATACATGTAGAAGAGATATTTGGGAAATGTTTTTTGTATTTAAAAGCTTCATTGACCCCATTGTGTATGGAACATGACATTGTTGGAATGACCGCCACGGCTTCGGTTGGTGGCGCGCACACGAAAGGTCTAATTTTCGATAACTCTGGCGCACAAATCGGGCTGTATTTGATCGATGGCATGGCGTATGTTGACTTTGAGGGCATCGGTGGCTTGCGGTTTGTTGGCATAGACCTGCGACTTAAGAAAACCCCACAAGAAAAAGTCCAGCTGGGTCAAATCGCACGATCTTGGTGGCCAGTTCACGTCGCCTCCGCGCGATATGACAATGTCCGGAAATCTGCTCTTGCAGAACATCCTTTGTAGCGTGTGCTGTGTGGTACGTAGGGCCGTCCAACAGGACAGGTTTTAACAACCACATGTTGTCCAGATCCATATTCTCGATTTCAGCCCAAAAGAAGTTGGTTATTATCGACCGGTATTGCACACCATTGACGGTGACGGGCACACCATTATCGTTTTCGAAAAAATACGGACCAATCACGCCTCCGGCCCAAATTCGAATTTGTCCACCAATCAACGGATAGTCGACTCGGGAGGACGATCATCGCGACCGTAAAACGGGCGAAGTGCGCGGAAAGTTGCTCAAACTAAAGACCCATTTTCATAAAACAATTTTATGATTTGCACGTGTTGCTTGATACTGTAACCTGCAATGGCGGTTTTGAGGACGGAATGAATATAACACACTGCATTTCACATCTGTCACTCAAACTCAAAGTTAGAACATCCCTATTGGAAAACTTTTTAAAACCTTATACGTATCTTTAGTATGTCCAATTCTGGAGTACGTGTCACGCGTCTGGAGCCCTCAGTATGGTGTTAATCAATATCGCATTGAATCCGTTCAAAAGAATTTCTTGATATTTGCTCTTAGGGGACTCAACTGGGATGCAAGTCTTCACCTCCCATCTTATTTTAACAGACTCTTTCTAATCAATTTACCTTCCCTAACCAATCGTAGAAAGATGCTGGGTGTCGTTTTCCTACATAAAATTAGTATTGGTAATGTGGACTGCCAGTAGGTACTAACAGGCCTAAAATTTAACATTTCAAATAGATGGACTAGAAATTGTTGTCCACTGTTCCTAAGTTTTTGTAGATCTACATATGCCCACCATGAGCCTTCTATGGTTTCTTACTACAACTGCTTATATTCTACTACTTCACTCTGCACTTCCTCTTTTATCGGAGAAAAGGAAAAGACGTTTTTCCACTATCGGAGAAAGCTTGAGCGGGGCAGCCACGCCTCGACAGGTAACGAGCAAAAGTTGAGGGGAATTTCTAGGTGGTCAAATCGGAGGCAGCTTCTAGATGAATAGCTCTCTTGCTGAAACATACAAATACACATACGTACCATTTTCTAATAAGATACGCTCTGCCAGTGAACTCGAAAGGTATGCGTAAAGGGCCGAGGGATTGTGGATCTTTTGGAAGGGAGGATGCCCATGAGCTGAGATTGGAGCCACTTCTTATAGATTGCGCAGACGCGACTTGAGTTCGTGATAGCTTTAAGCAAGTTTTGCAACTTCGGCACCCAGAATTTGGATCGAACAGGCGGCATAAAAAGTTTATACCCTCTATGCAAACGGATTTTACGACTGAAGAGAGCACGGAGGCTTGTGAAGTTGCTTCAAACCTCTTAGTCGCAGAGTTGCCCGTCATCAGTGCGTAAAAGGATTCGTTGAAAACGGGTCTGCCGTCGTTGGACGAGAATTTGCCGATACATTTTGGTTATGTTGGCATTGTAAAATCAAATCCAAGTACTATTTAATTTCCGAGTCACATTGGACCTTACCTTAGAGTTCTTGAACCTATTCATATTCCGGAGAAGTTGTGAGTGTGCTATGAATCTGGATTGACCCAAGTTTACACATTCAGGATTTTTGAAAGGAAGTGTAAAGACGTATATTCTGTCTTTATCCCTGGAAGTTGTGCTGATAAAATTGGACTCGTATTCCGCATCTGATTGCTTGGATGGTGGATCCTCCGTCCCCCAAAACCTTGTTAAAAGCTTTGCAAGATTTTAATTTTGGCTGTTTAAAACGTGTTGAAAGCGGATATGGATCTTGTGTTTCGTAAATTTTTCAGAGGACCAAAAGTATTCAACCAAAAATGATCTATTGACCGAGAAGTGAGCCACAAATATAAGGAAGGGAGCCGCCTAGGATAACGGAAGGAAGCATATCTGCGCCAATCAAAACATCAATCTGTGAACTTCTATACAAGAGCGGATCAAACAAAGGAAGATCAGCAAGCCTGCTTAGAAAATCTTGAAAATCTGATCGCAAAGGGAGTGGTGAAGGCGGATACAGATCTTGTCTTTGGTGGGTTTTTCAGTGGGTCTAAAAGTATCCACCCGGAAATGGTCTCTTGACCCAAAAGTGATCCACAAATATTAGGAAGGGAGCCGCTTAGGATAATGCGAAGGATATCTGCGCCAATCACACCAAGCTGCGATGCTTCGATCTTAGTGCGAGGTTTGAAGGTAGAGCCAGTATCGAAGTGACATAACTTCTCAGGCTTTGAAGCAATTGCCTGATTAAGGCCAATGACTTGAGCTTGACCGTTCTTATACGGAAGTTTGATCAGATTGAACATTCGTTCAGAAATAAAGGTGGCTTCTGATCCGGAATCAATCACAGCACGCGCCTGATAGTTTGCTTTACGATGGCAGAGGTTGATAACTTCGATTTCTAAGAGAACACTTTGAGTTCTAGATGCAAAGTAGCTATGGAGCAAATTTGGAGAAGTAGTGGACTGTAATGTTTCACCGGAAACGTTTGAAGTTGAGGAAACCCCAGGAACTTTAGGAATGTCACCACGGTGGAGTAGCGTGTCGTGACGTCCTCTGCATGTGAAGCAATTGTGGATGCTCGTACACTTTGAGTTTTGGTATTGTCTTGCTTAACAATTCAAACACAATTTCTGTTCTTTATTGTAGGTACTGCGATCTCGAACGGACATGTGGAAGAATTTAGTGCACATCCGGATAGGATGGATCCAGATCATTCGAACATAGCTTGCCACAATCCTGGCTTGACGTTAACCTTATTTTATTATTACGTTTCTTCGGATGTGAATTCATATGTATTAACTCAGTTTTTAATCCGAAATCATTGGATTAACACCTTTATGTTAGTTCCTCTTAAAAAATGCATTATAATGTTATTTCTTTGTTCATAGTTTTTATTAAGTGTGGTTTAGGGAATATTCCATGTAATAATGTTTTAGCCTCAAAATACTTCATTTACAAATTGGTATGTATGGTATTGACATAACTGCATTCCGTCGGTTCTTGTTTTTTTCGCGCGGCTCCAACTGCATAACGTGCAGCCCAACTCCCGCCCAACCGACCGAGGGGCGCTGCCGTTTATCGTACGGCTCGGATCACGGGGATAGACCCGAGAGAATAAAGCTTAGAAAAGATTACGAGGAAGAAGTGGAGTGCGTTTGTTGCTCTGAAAGGTAGGTGAGAATTGACGATTTGATGGAAGTGGACGTGCAGAGTGAAGTAATAGAGTATAAGTCATTGCAGTCAGAACATAAAACCCTAAAAGGCTCATGCTGGGCATATGTAGATCTACAACAACTTAGGAACAGTGGATTAAAATTTCTAGTCCGTCTATTTGGAATGTTAAAAGTTAGTCGTGTTAGTAGATGCTGGCTGTCTACATTACCATTAATAAGGTTGAAGGAAAACGACCCCCAGCTTCTTTCTATGATTGGTTAGGGAAGGTAAATGGATTAGTCTGTTAAAGTCTGTTAAAATGAGATGGGAGGTGAAGATATGCAAACCAGTTGAGTCCCCTAAGAGCAAACATCAAGAAATTCTTTTGAACGGATTCAATGCGATCTTGATAAACCCCATACTGTGAGCTCCAGACGCATGACTCGTACTGTAGAATTGGACGTACTAAAGATATGTCGGTGATGGATTTTCATTAGCGTCGTTCATGTTTTATAATTTGTTTCACTGTCGCGCACCGTGTCGCAATGGTCACTTCTGTTCTTTTCGGACGCCAATTCGAACTGTCCTTCATCTTCCTGATTCTTCTTCATCCTCACCTCCCATTGCGCCACGCTCAGCAGGGATTTTCGCTCTCCTTCCCCACAGCGCTCTCATACAGAAACTCTCATACACGCACTCTCTCAATAAAGCGCTCTCTCTTCTCATTCCTTTTCATCATCATTTATTTCCATAGCGAATACACAGAGAGACTTATAATTAACCTCAAATCTTATAAACCAAGTAAATTCCCGACACATATATGGTCGATTCCTGAGAATAAGTAGAACTGTAAAGTGATCTGATGATAGTTCTGCAAGTGATTCGGCCGTAATATTATTTCTTGGGATTATTCTTATTATTGCGAAGTCAATGAGGTCCGATAGCTTATTTGGATCTGCTGGCCAGTATGTAGGCCTACCAGGAGTCACATAATCGAGCTTGTTTCGCGGCTTGATGAGCGCGCTGTAAAGTTGTTGGCCCTTTGGGTGCAAAAGACGTGATCCCCAGTGCGTATGCTTGGCATTGCAGTCACCGGCCGCTATCAATCGCTCACCGAGTGAGTTGAAAAAGTCCATAAATGGGTCCTTAGAAACTACAAAACGAGGTGGGCAGTAGATTGCGGCCAGGGTGACGGGGCCGCTGCCGGATTGCATGCTTATGGAAGTGGATTGCAGGTAGTCCATTTCTGTGCTGTTATATAGGTGGTGTTTACTGCGACTTCTGATTAGTATTCCAATGCAGCCATGTGTTTTGCCGTCCGTATGGTTTGTGGCGTAGAATAGGTTTATGAAAGTTGGGCTTGTCTGTTAGATGTGTCTCGGAGAGGAGCATGAGGCAAGTTCGAGTTTGTGCCGTGAAACGCCATTATTTGGATTTGAGTGTCACGAGAAGCTGTTTCAGCATATTTTGGTTTCGCATAAACCCTGGCATTCTGGTTTGGAAAAAAGTCATAAACTCTTTTAGGGTTTGCTGGAGTAAGATCATAGTCGTTTGAATGTCAGTTGATATGTGCTACGTTTGTGCGTTTAGGGTAATCATTTTCTGTTCTTCCTTAGTTCCAGTCGACTTTTGTATTATCGGATTCACAGACTCAATTCCCGATTCAAAGGCACTAGCGAAGGAAACGCTAGGACTGGTACAATTTGTAGGGGGGGCGGCTGCCGTGTAAGACGGGCCCGTGTAAAGAGATTGTGCGCGTATTGGTTCTCCGCGTTTGTTAAGGCGGCTCTTAAGTTCCTTGTAAATTACACAGCCACGCCAGTTCGCTATGTGACTTTCGCCGTAGTTGCTGCACATTTTTGCAGAGATGTCTTCCTTGTTCTTGTGGCAGTTCGCTGTGCCATGCTTCACTAAAAACTACACAAATACCCAGACTTTAGCGTAAAGTAAGCCTTGGTATGGCCATATTCTTGGCAGTTAGTGCACTGGGCGATTGCGCTTGTGTGGCTCTTCCACTGTGATACGCCGATGCAGTAGGAGGTGTAGCTTGTAGATTGGATGAACTTCCTTTTTTTAAGTGTCTGGCTCTCTGGCTCCAACTCGACTTCGAACATTGGTTATGGTACCTTATTTTTGTTTTATATGTTCATGACCATTTTTGCATTAAAGTTCTTTTCCTTAAGCGCTTCTACGATTTCAGTGGTCGAAACGGTTTCCTCAATCCCTTTGAGAACAACCTGTAGGCCCTTTGCGCTTTTTAGTTGGTATGGATAAAAGTTTTTTCCTGCTTCATCCAAAAATTTGTTCAGTAGACTATGGCTATTCTGGGTTTTGGTTTGAACCTTTGTTTCATTTATGTTCCCTTTTCTTAAAGGGATTAAGTAAAATAAGTTTTCTCCTATAAGTGTGGCTATTTTTTTTTACTAATGCATTTGAGTTTTTTTGTGGCGAATGGATATTGGAGGAGGCTTAACCTTCTTAGGTTCCTCTTTAGGTGACTTTCCCGGTTGTATACTATCACCAATAGAATTTGTTAGCAGCTCAAATCTGATGGTGTTTAATGGCGCTTTATAAGTGAGCATGTTATTATTGTACCGTTTAATTTTTAATTTGTTTTCTATTCGCTGATTTTTGTACTTTTGAGGGCAAAGTTTATTCCAGTCTGTATGGTCGACCCGGCGTTCTTGTTTACTTTAAGATTTGTTGATGCAGCAGAATTGCTAAGTTTTGTTTTTCTTTTTATTGGTTCAGTCAGAGAAAAAGCTTGCGTCGACGAAATTGAGCGACATGACGTTCCTGGTGTAGTTGTGATTGCAGTTACAGTGGTTGTTGTTGTCACAGTACTAGTTACCGTAGGTAAGCGTAGAGAGATTTCGGAAGTGTTTGGAGATTGCGGGTTTTGTGACAAAACTATTAGTGAGGGAGAACGCCCTCTTTCTTGATTTGTTAGCTAGGTCAAATTTTTCGGTTTAGGGGTGATTGACCGCTCACTGTCTTCAAGTGTCGCGGAGACATAAAAGAAGTACGCGTTGTTTCGTTGCAATTGGAGATCGTCTTGCTCACGTTGTCGCTGAGCGCGTTTGTTGTTTTAGCTTGTAGTGCTTTTTTTTTGTTTGAAGATGTAGAACTACTTATTTATACTATTTTTAACATAGATTATGTATTCGAGCGATGGTGCATCGCACGGATAATAACTATTCACTTCACTAAAATCAACCGATTTTATACGGAGCTCGATGAAAACACGTTATCACGCGTCAGCACACGAACGGTACTCATATTGACGTCTTGCTACTTTCGGAAACACATCTTACTGCTAAATACAACTTCAAAATAATTGGTTTGTTCTATGGAACAAATCATACAGATGGAAAAGCACATTGCGGAACCCGTGTCCTGATTAGAAATCGCATCAAACACCACTATCATATCGAGTTTGGAAACAACTTTTTGCAGGCCACATCTATAAACGTACAACTAGGAAGCGGCAATCTTACCCTCGCAGCGGTATATTGTTCCCCTCGTTTTAATGTTTTCGAACAACAATTTCCGGACTTCTTCTTTACTACAGGTGACTACAAAGCCAAACACATCCACTGGGGATCACGCCTAAAAGAAAAACAGGACGCCATCATAAATGCAAATAAAAAGTTTACTTAAGTCTTTTAAGGCAGACCATTATACCAGCCAATCGACGCTAGCAAAATTCCTGATTTTATCGACTGGCAATAAGTTCAGAATCTCTACCCGATCTAGCATCTGACCACTTGCCAGTCCTTTTAAATCTGAACTTTTTCCAACGCCATAAGACTACAATGCATGCTAGCAGATTAACATTATAGAGAACTGACCCAGTTTGTGCAGACACTACAGAAAATACATAAGTTCAAACATTAAGCTGAATCGAAGGCTAAGGTTTGATGCCGATATTGAATCCGCAGCGAATACCCTGAAGAGTGTCTTAGCTACAGCCGCCCGAATCTCAACACCTCGAATAGGCAGCGCATCTAGCAGCCCCATAATGATAAACGCACACATCGAGCGGCTCGTTCTTAAAAAAACGACGTAAGCGACGGGAGTGATAAGTTCATAGATAGCCAATCGCAAAGCAAAGAAAAAAATGCTTCACGTAAACTCTCCAATGCGCTGAAGCAAGAAGATAAAACCTTCCAACGTCGTTATATAGAGCAACTATCAATATCAAGCAGTAAAAACTCACTATGGAAAGTTCATGCCAGTTTAACCACAGAACCGGCAGAAAATACCTTACCTTTAAGAAATATCACTGGTGGATGGGCCCCTTCCGATAAAGACAGAGCTACTACATTTACAACGCCTCTTCAACGTGTTCAAGTATGTTTGTAGTACCGATGTTAACAGAAGACGACCAAGCACCACTTGAGCCAATCGAACTTCGATCGAATGAAATAGCAATAATCATAAAGAATCATTTAATTCCGAAAAGTCCCCAGGATGTAATCTAATAACTCCTTAGATTATTACTGAGCTTCCACCCTGTGCTGTATGCACAATTTCTCTGCTCTTGAACGCTATCGCAAAATTCGGGTACTTTTCAGAGAGATGGAAAAAGTCAAGAAAAATTTAGTTTCTTCATCGTAAAGGACTATAAGCCTATAGTCCTTTTACCTTTACCTTACCTTTGTACCTTGTACGTACGGCTACCAACTATGGGGAATTGACAGCAGTAGTAACATTGAGATCATGCAAGGGGCTCAATCAAAGATACTGACAACAATTACTGGAGCACCCTGGTATATCCGAAATGAAAATATACAAAGATACCTTAAACCTTAAAACTAGCGAGAAGTTTAACTCGGGTTTGCGACCGATCCCGACTTCGCTGCAACGACCTTCTGACCCAGCGCTGATCAATAGGTCCCTTTTTCCAGCCCAATTAAAAATACTGTTAAATATTCTATAAAATTGAGATTTGAAAACATATTGTTAGTCTCATAATTCCTGAGAAGATCCAATAAATACAGCAAAGTTAAAATAAAACAAGTGAGAAAAGTTATCTTCGGCTTGCCGAAGATGGTATACCCTTGAAAACAAAAAAGTTTTCCATACAAATACTTGTTTTCATATCGGTCGTTTGTATGGCAGCTATATAATATAGTGGTCCGATCCGGACCAAACTTTCACAAATCGTGTATAGCTATATCAAATGAATAAATGTTGAATTCGATTGCAATAGGTTGGAAAACAAAAAAATTTTCCATACAAAGACTTGAAATTTAATTGATCGTTTGTATGGCAGCTATATGATATAGTGGTTCGATCCGACCGATTTTTTAACTTGATCTGCGTGTAACAAAAAAAAAATGATCTGGTCAAAATTCCAAAACGCTAGCTTTAAAACTACTGTCTATTTTTTGCATAGAAATAGACGGACATGGGTATATCGACTCGGCTGTTGATGGTGATCAAGAATATATATACTTTGTGGGGTCGGAGATGCTTCCTTTAATGCGTTACACATTTCTGGACAAAATTATAATACCCTTTTCAAGGGTATAAAAAAAATTTGATAAATTTGATAAAATTTTGATAAGTTTGGCACTAATTAATGTGTGACGTTCGTTTATCATGTTAGTGCCAGCTTCTTATAGTAAATTATTTGTGGGAGTTTTAGGGAAGGCGCCAAGTGCAATTTTAATAGAGGAATGGAAAATGGTTTCAATATGTTAAAGAGTGTATATGGGGGCGTTTCAGTAGAGAACGAGTCCATAGACTATTTTGGATAGAATGGTTGCTTTTAGGATATTTATTAATGTGTGGATATTACAGTTAAATTTTGTGCTAGAGAGGCATTTAAGGATGTTAAGTTTTATGCTAAGTGAGGTTGCAAGATTAATACGATCAATCCATTTCTATTTATTGTTAAATATTTTTTTATTAGGATCTATTCCGATCTAATTCTTTCAGAGCCGCCTTTTCATGGTGAAACTGAGCAACTGCGTGGAGGAAAGCGCTTTCCAGTGGCTAACGCACACTTCGTATGATGGTATTTAATTTAATTTATTTAACAATTTAACAATGATGTGTTAAATATTAATATAAATACAATATAACTACTCTAAAAGGGATTCTAATATTTTTAATTTATTAACTTTAAGGGAGAGTTGGTCTAAAAGGTGTTTGGAATCAACCATACCATGGATAAGTTATGTAGAAACATGACCCCAGCACAGGTGCGGTGCTCCTTTAGGGGAGGTAGCTTCAACAATTTAAGCTTGCAACGGTACGGCGGAAGTTAAGTTTTTTTAGTGCAAATAACAGGGACTGCTTTTGCACAGTCTCAATGCTTTTTTGATGAGTATTGTGGAGTATTGTGAGCTCCAAACGAACGAGCAGTATTCAAGGATAGGACGAACTAGGGTGATATATAGGGATCTGGTGGTGAAATGATAGTCAAATTCTTTGACTAACACTTAATAAAGGCTAACATTCCTCTGGCTTTATTGACTGTCACAAAAATGTTATCATTAAACTTAAGTTTATGATCAAAAAGAATTCCAAGATAGAACACGCTTAGTTCATTATGAAAGATTGGAAACAATCCACATAAGGATACTTGGGGCAAAACCAATAAGCGAGAGTTTCTATAGCAGGAGCTGAAGAGCTCAAATGCCTTGCTAAAGTATAAATTACATCATTTGCAAGCGATACAGAAAACCTCGCTGGAAGATTGAAGAAAATTCTAGTAGATTAGTTGTTGTTGACAAAACCATTTTGGTATGGTGAGATTATGCTGTTGCATGCATGTTGCAGATGCGATGTGATGAGTTTCTCAAGAAGCTAGGAAATAGAAGATAATTTAGCAATGCCGCGGTGGTGAGCCTTAGAACCTTTTTTATGAATAGGTATAAGGAAAGATTCATTCCATAATTTATGTAGGTAGGGATGTTTGCTCCAAAGATGGCTTAAATACTATAATGAAAGGTAAGAGAAGTAGATCGGAGCACCTTCTGAGGATGCAGCTAGGTACATTGCCTGGGCCTGGTGAAAATGAGATTCTGATTGATGAAAGAGCCGTAAACACATCGTGACAGTGGCATTTCCAAAGATATATGTTATCTATGTAGGGTAAGCGATATGGATAATAAAAGGACGGATCGAATGAATTAGATGAATAGCTCGATTGAAAAAATGAAAAAAATGATTAGCAATACCGAGATGCGAAGAGGCGGAATTTATTTTTCATATAGTTGATTGTTAAGTCGAATTTGCTTAACAGCCGCCCGACTGACGCCGAATGTTACGCTGTGTATGCGATCCGATTAGAGACGAAGTGGCGAAATATGGAAGTAGAAAAAGCTTTCATACAACTGTTCTTGCGTATATGAAAAATATTGACAGTCGTTTGCAGTGTATTTTCTCCATCACTTTTTCACACCACAAGTAAGTTACAGGCGAAATTAAAAGCGTTAAAATTTTTTTTTTTTTTTTTTTTTTCAATGTTTTGCTTATTTATTGAATCTTCCCTTTTACTTAAGAGACTAACAATAAGTTTTTAAATCTTATTCTAACTGACTACATATCATTTTATGAAATGATTCGTGCTGCGTGGCCTAACAAATTTAACGCTGGTTGGTCGTTCCGGTGCAGTCGGCTTTGGCCGACTCTCCTGTGTATATTCTCGTTCCGAAGATACCATGGAGCTCCAGTAATGATTCTCAGAATCCTAGACTGTGCTCGCTGTACTATGTCGATGTTGCTTCTCGATGCGTTGCCCCATAGCTCGGAGCCATAGGTCCATATGGGTTTTAAAACGGAGTTATATAGGAGGACTTTGTACTCCAAGCTTAGGGGAGAGCGAACGTTTATAAGCCAGTGTCGATCCTTTGCTTTTAGTCTGAGGTGCGTCGTCTTGGCCTCTATGTGTTTCCGCCAGGTGAGCCGCTTGTCCAGATGAATACCTAAGTATGTTACGTTATCGGCTTGTGGGATGCGCGTGTGGTTCATTACCAAGGGCGGGCAGCTTTGTTTGTTTAGAGTAAATGTTACCTGTTTGCAATTTTCTTCGTTTACTCGTATGCGCCAGTCTGCAAGCCAATGTTCTACAGTTCTACAGTATAGTATAATCGTTTGAAGTGCTTGAACTGCATCTAACCGCGAACACTCTTTTATATAGGTAAGACTTTAGAAGCTTATGTATATTTTGAGGCAGCAGTTTGATTATTTTAAACATAAGTCCATCCAGCCATACTCTATCGAATGCTTGTGCAACGTCTAAGAATAGAGCTGTTCAATATTCACGATGTTCAAAGGCAGTGCGAATTTCTGTTGTGATGCGGTTAACCTGTTCGATGGCTCCTTGTTTTGCCCGAAAACCAAATTGGTGCGATGGGAGTGTGTTGTGTGTTTTGAGGTGGGGGCTGATGCGTAGTAGCAGAACTTTTTCAAATAACTTGGAGAGACAAGTAAGTAAGCTTATTGGCCTGTATGATGATGGCTGTGTTTTGTCTTTCCCGGGCTTAGGGATCATAATTATAACTGATTTCTTCCACTTTTGAGGGAAGTATCCAATTTTAGTAATTGCATTGAAGAGCAAGCAGATTCTTAGAACTGCACACATTGGGAGCTCGATGATCATTTTCGGGGTTATTAAGTCGTAGCCAGGCGATTTTCCAGTCTTCAGTTGCTCTTTAATGACTTTCGTTATCTCGCTTGGCCGAAATTCTACCGGATCTTGTGGTGCTAAGTCAGATGCAGTTAAAGGCGGGAGAGTAAATGAGTTAGTGGCTGGATTTGGTTGAAATACTTTTTTAAGATGATCAGCGACGTCTCTTGCTCTGTCCGTGTCACTGCGAGACCAGTTTCCGGTAGAATTACGGAGAGGTACAACCGTTTCTGTTGGTGCCTGTAGGTTCCTGTGGTTTTTCCACAACGAGTTCTTTGTGCCTGTGGGCGTGAGATTCTCGATGTACCTTAGTTGTGCGCCCGCTTCTTCTTTCTTAAGCGCGTTTGTAAGTCTGCGAGAAGCTGCTTTTAATCTACTCTTTGCGCCAGGTGATCTGTGCTCCTGCCACTCCCTTCGAAGTCGTCGTTTTTCAAGCACAAGCAGTTCAGTATCTCTACTTGTCTTGTTAAACTTTATACTGCATACATGATTGTCTTGTGGAGTTGACGCTTTTGCTGCTGCAACAAGTATTGATTCTATATCATCAGCAAACTGATCAATGTCTTGCTCGGTTTCCAGGGGGCTAGAAAGGCCGGTATGGGAACAAACATATTTTTTGTACCTCGCTCAGTTGGTCCTGTTGCTTGTGAGCCTATGCGGTCGCTCGATGTGTTGTAGCTGGTACAAAAGATGAAATAGCCCGGACAGTGATCAGATGAGAGTTCTGGAAGTGCCTCAGCTGTAATCATTGATTGGGATATCCTTTTTGTGATGGCAAAGTCGATCAAATTTGGAAGCTTCATGGGATCTGCTGGCCAGTATGTAGGCGCTCCCGGGGAAACATTGTTTAGTTTGCGTTGCGGTTTGATGATTGCTTGTACAGCTGTTTTCCTTTAGGGTTCTCTATCCGAGATCCCCAGTACATGTGCTTGGCATTCCAATCGCCAGCTGCAACAATCCTTTCACCAAACGAGTCAAAAAGTGTTGTGAATTTTTCCTCAGAGATTGTGAAGCGAGGTGGGCAATAGACAGCAGCCAGAGTGAGAGCACCGTTATGGCATTGGAGGTTTATAGAGGTACATTGTAAGCAGTCTTCTTGCCAATTGCCAAGGAAGTGGTGCTTAATTCGCAATCGTATTAGTATGCCAGTGCCTCCATGGGCCTTGTCATCCGGGTGATTCGTAAAGTTAAATTTATATCCTGGTATTTGGAAGTTGTACCATTCGGTAAGGTTAGTCTCTGAGAGTAGCATAACGTCAATGTTTCTGTCGGCTAAGAACTGAGCAAGTTCTAGTTTGTGCCGCGAAACGCCATTAGCGTTCCAGGTAGCGATTATTAAGGGAGTCATTATCCTGTTTTAGAAGAAACGAGCATTTGCATAAGGATGTTTTGGTTCCTCGTAAGCTCTTGCATAGTTTCTTGCATGAAGGTCATGAAGTCATTCATGCTTTGCTGCATGGAAAGCATAATGGCTTCAAAGCCAATTGGCTGCTGTTCCATGTTCTGTGTGTTTATTTGTTTATTTGTGTTTATTTGGTTAATTTTATGCTGGACGCTGGAGGTGACTGCTGTTGGTACTTGGATCCCTGATTTTAGTACACTTGCAAAGGAAGAATTTCGCATTGTTCGGTGGCTGGCAGACGAAGGGATGTTAGTTGTAGTCGGTTCCATTACTTTGTGAATTGTTGGTGTGATACGATCACGAGCTGAATCCACTCGTTTGTTTAGGCGACTCTTGAGTTCCTTGTAAACAATGCATCCTCGCCAGTTGGATGTGTGTTTTTCGCCTCAGTTGCTGCATAACTTAATTGAGCTGTCGTTTTTATTCTTAGGACAGTTTACAGTCCTGTGGGCATCGCTGCAAACGACGTAGATGGATTTTAGGGTGCAGTACGCTTTGGTGTGGCCATATTCTTGGCAGTTGGTGCACTGCACAGGTTGCCTGCGCTTGTGTGGCCTCTTCTACGGTTATTCTTCGGTGCAGTAGATACTGTAGCTTATATATAGGATGTACTTCATTTTTGTTGTTTTTCTGACTCGATGGCTCCAGTTCGACTTTAAAGAGTGGCTGCGGCTCTTTGTTCCTGTTGAGAATGTTGATCACCGTTTTGGCGTTGAAGTTCTTCTCCTTTAGTGCCGCGATAATTTCGGATGAGGTCACGGATGACTCTATTCCTTTGATGACAACCTGCAATCCTTTGGCACTTTTCAGCTGGTAGGTATAGTAACTCTCCCAGCTTCGTCCAGGTACTTGGTCACTGATCGGTGGCTAGACTCATCCTGAGTCTGCACTTTCGTTTCTTGTATGTTGCCCTTAGTAAGAGGTATAACATGGAACTTGTTCTCTCCAATAATTGCAACTAGTTTGTTTAACCAGCGCATTTGAGGTTTTCTCACGTATATATATTGGTGGCGGCTTTATCTTCTTCTGTTCCTGTTCCTGCACTTCACAGTCATCCAGTAGTGCAAACCTATTTGAACTTGAGTCATTGGCAGCGTTGGCGCGATTTATTTTCGGCTGATTACCAGCCTGCTTGTGTTGTGGGCTTAGCTTTCGCTTTATTTGGATGTAGCGATCCAGCCCTGTTTGACAAAGTTTTTTGTTTTGGTTTGGTTCTTGTCCGCTTTCGCTTTCAAGAGTCGGTGTGAGTGCTTTTGCATTCGTTGTTGTTGATGCAGCGGAATTGTACACCGCTGTCGGTATTAAGCATAGAGTTGATGTTGATGTTGTTGCAGTTGTTGTTGCTAAAGGTGCAGTTTTAGTAGATATCGTGATTACTGGACTGGTAGTTAAGGAACTTGACACCGTTTGGAATGGGGAGAGCGTGAGAGAGACGCTCTCAGTGCGTTCGGGTTCACTTCGAGCTCGTCTTGTTGTTTTTGCCGCTGAGCGCGCAATTCGCGTTGGCTCATTTTAGAACGATCGATTTGTTCGTTGTCTATTTGTTTTTTAGTTTTACTTTATTATTCCACACACAGAAAGTTTTGTAAGATAGCAATTTAACATTGCCAATAGCGTCTCTTTCGCTTTCGATTTATGTATTTATTTTATGTTATAAATACTGAAATCAAGTGATTTTATACGGAGCTCGATGAAAACACGTCTGACTTCGTACAAGTGCAAAGCCTCTCTTGGGCTAGCGTTAACATTTGACAAGAAACTATTTGACTATAATTTTGAACCTGAGCAAAAGCACCTTAGAACATCACCTTATATTTTTAATTTTTGTGAAATGGCGGGAAACCGAATTGCTGAATATCGAAACAAAATAAAATGCGACATATAGAGAGGCAAACCCACGGCGTGAAATATCAAATATTACTTGATATCGGTACGACCAACTGGGGATTTTTCCAATCAATGCCCAAAAAACGGAAATGCAGCCAAACAAGACATGATTAAACAGAAGACCATTAACCAGTTTTATGTGGACGACCCATTGTGAAATTTGTTGCAACGAGTTATTTGATGTACCGAATCGTATCAACGCCGATCAGGGCAGATGCTTCACCGGAGTTCCGTTGTTCGGAAAAATTCAAATTCATGTGATTGCTATGGGAGCAAGCCGTGCATCTGGTCAAAAAGAACATGTAATGAATACACTGAAAAGTGTTATTGTCAGTACTAGAATCATGTCAACAATCGTAGCAGGACAAACTTGAAAAAGTACAACTTGCATTAAAATATACAATTAGTCTTGCCACGGAGCAAGTACGTGGGAGATGTTCTTTGGCAAGCAGGATTAACCCTTGGGTTAGTTTCTCCAAGTAAGACCGAATGTAAAATAGATTTGGAAAACATTAGACCTCATGCAACAACAAATATGGCTTCCTTGGCGACCTATGACAAATCCAGATTTGACAGCAGTAAGGCTGCTGTTATTAGACACCACGTAGGAGACTATGAAAGACACCAAACCTAGTCCCCAAAACGGTTCTCTAAATTTTGGATCCAAATTTTGGATCCAAATTTAGAGAACCGTTTTGGGGACAGAAGTATTAGAGGGTAACAGGTATATCCTAAAGTCGTTGACAAGTAACCAACGCCATTGTGAGGTTGAATCTCGTTTGACAGGGTGTTTTTTTAGTTTTAGACGATTTCTCAGGTAGGTGTGTATAAAGTTGTTTATTTTTGAGTCGAATTTCCATTTTTGCAGATGTTGCAGGATGCAGTGGGTTCCTATGTGATTTTTTATTGCGAAATTGTTGCAGATGATGTTATCTAATAATAATAGTGGATCTCTGTTTGTTCATCTGTTTGTTTTGTATACATATTGATTAAAATAGAGGACGTTTTCTTGGTTAAGGGTCCACATTATTCTTTTTGATATTATTTTTTCAAAAGTTTTTGTTATGCAGGATAGAAGTACTATTGGGCGGTAGCTATTTAAATTTGTTTTGTTTTGTTTGGTCTGTCAATTGGGATTATTGTTGCAGTTTTCCATTGATGCAGAATGATGCTATTGTCTAGTATTCTATTGTATAAGTCAAAAAGTTTATTCGGTACGATATTTGATAAGTGATAGGTGATATTTGGAAGTTTTTTTTATTATTTCATAACTGATGTTGTAATATCCTGGGCTAGATCCTTTAAGGGTGTCGAGGCAAGATTGGACTTCTTTTAGTGTGATAGTTGTCTCAATGAGTTTTCCCATTTATACCAATTTATTTATTTAACACTTTAAAAATGAGCTTCTTAATACATATATAGTACGTAACTTTTCCAAGGAAATTCCGAAATTTTCGGTTTGTTAACATTAAGGGGGAGTTCAGGGGATAAAATATGGGATAAGAGGTTATTGGTAACCATAGTAACCATAGGTGGTAACCATAGGTGTCAGAAGGACCTAGTTATTCTATTAGGGATGGAAAAAGATAGTTAGTCTAAAAGGTGCTTGAAATAAACCATACCATATATATGCTTATCCATGCATATGTGGAAACATGACCCCAGCACAGGTTCGTAGCTCCTTTTTGGGAGATAGCTTTAACAATTTAAGCCTGCAACGATACGGCGGAAGACGATTGTCAGGATGCCAGTTTAAATTTTTCAGTACAAATAACAGAAACTGCTTTTGTACAGACTCAAAGCTCTTTTGGTGAGAAGAGCATAGTGGACCCCAAACGCACGAGCGTCCTTTAATACTGGATTGGACGATCTAGGGTGATATTGAAGGATCTTGTGATAAAATGATTATTAAATTCTTTTGATTCATCGCTTAATAAAGGCTAACATTCCTCTGGCTGTATTCAGTGTCACAGAAATGTTATCATTAAACTTAAGTTTATGATCAAAAAGAACTCCAGAATCATTGATTGTGGAAACACGATCAAAGACGTTATTTTCGAGAGATCAAGGGACAATAAGCGGTACACTGCGATAAAATATCATAAGTTTGCATTTTGAGCAATTTAAGAAGAGAAGATAGCTTGATCACCAAGAATAAAGCTCATCTAGGTCTAGTTGCAGATTCCTGTGCAGAAAAGGTTCCGAGAAGGAATAGCATAATTTGACATCATCAGCATACATAAGCGTCGAGGCATACTATTTACATTAGGAAGATCGTTTACACAGAGCATAAACAACAGTGGTCCTAGATGATTACCCCAGGGGACACCCTATGAGACATGGATGACCTTCGACTAAGTAGTTTTAAATATAACACGCTGAGTTCGATTTCTGAGGTAGGAAGCCATTCAGCGAAAGTTTCCGTAGCAAGAGCTGAACTGAACAAAATGTTTGCTAAAGTCAGTATAAATTACGTCTGCAAGCGATACTGAAACCCTCAGTGGATGATTATTATTAGTATATGAGAGGGAAGGAGAAAAAAGATTGGATTTACGTTTAGTGTTTACAAAAGAATGGAAATAGCTTGGATCCTATCAAAATTTTTCTTACATTTGGAGATATAATTTTTACATAGTTGATTGTTAAGGTTGACCAACTGGTTATGGATAAGTAAGTAATTCGAAAGATGTAACATGGTCCGAGACATAAGAGAATTTTTGTAAGCTTTAGATTTCCTATGTGTACAAAGAAAGATTCTTATTAAACACAAGCGGTTTTTTCGTTGATCGATTTCGTCATCGATATTGCAGAAATTTCAACGATAACTCCAGTCAATATCGGCCAAGTGGTTTTATAGGTCACAAAATTCAGTTCTTTTAAAAAACTTCTGACGGGACTGCGCGCTGTTACTGGTGGGGACTTCTGAAGATTCGATAATCAGCGAAACCAATAGTGTTGAATGGTGTGAGTCCTCAGGAATAGATAAGGGTGGAGACATAATTATTGTGGAAGATGAGGTTACATTTGAGCAGATGAGGTCAAGCGACCTGCCTAGGGAGTTTTTATTAGGGTTCAGCATTAAGGAAGTCGTTTTGTGCATCACACAGAGGAAGTGCATCACACAGAGTAGTAATTTAGGAATAAGTAACGAAAAGGTTAGACGGCTCAGAATGAATTTTAATGAATATAAATTCAATTCGGGAAAGATTCGTGATAGAGATACGTAATTGCTGGGTAATTGTTGAAAACGGCGTTCTTCACAAAAGACATTATCATTATCGGGAATAGAGAAGCTAAGCCAGGTTTCAGTTAGCACAATAGCATCAAAATCAAAAAAAAACAAAACTGTGAACGTTTTTTAAGCAACAAGACAAAATCTTGTTTTTCAGTTTTATGGAAGAGCCACAAAAGTGGCACCTAGAGAATTGAGGTTCTCAATAAATGTAGTTTTCTCAAAACAACGGTTCAGTATTTGGGTTATGAAGTACGGGCGGGAGAGATTCGACCAAATGTGCAATGGAAAGCTACATTAAGCTCATTGCTTCCTCCGCAAACTTTCACTGGCGCAAGACAATTCATTGCATTGACCTCGTATTTTCGTCTCTGACAGCTGACAGTTTTAGTCAAGGGAAATAAACTCTCCCGAAAAAGTTGAAAAATATAAGTTAGTTAGATTCGGAAACGGCATTCGACGGTGTCGCAACGCTCGTGGAATAATTAAACTTCACATAGTAGTGAGCAAGGAGAAGTCCACAATAGTGGCAAAAACTAGTGTGTCTAGTGTGTAGTGGCTAGTGTAACAACAAGTTACATGAAAGTGTTTCCAAAGTGCAAAAAGGCTAAAGTTATTGACTTAAAAATTAATTTCTCTTTTGCAATTGGAGCCGGCATTCACATGTCGGCTAGAGCAAACAAATCATCTGTTTGCCCATAAGCTCTAATTAAGCTTTATCTACGGTCAAGTCTAGGCTAGGATTAGTCTTCGATTACGCTCTACGCTCTATCCAAGACAAACAGATGGAAAAGACACAGCAGCTGGGGCAAATTATCAAGTGCTCGTCAAGTGCAGCAAGCCTCAAAATAATGCCGCTGCGCATTTTAGTGTGGAACGCCAATGGTGTGTCCACAAAGCTGCTCGAACTAGATTGTCTGGTGCGGCGAGAAGAAATCGACATACTATACCGCAAACGACCCAAGAGATGGCAAAGTAAAAGGAGGAGCAGCTATCCTGGTTAGATCCAGCCTAGTCGACTTCCCGCTAACCCCAATTACTGCCGACAAGCTGCAACTTGCGTCTGCAGCCATAAAAACAGTACTTGGCACCATTAACTTTGGAGCAGTCTACTGCCCACCGAGATTTTCATGGACTACGGAGGAGTTTACCGACATTCTAGACCATAACTGCGCGAGGTATATTGTGGCGGGTGACTGGAACGCATCCCACTGGCCTTTGGGGTGCAGGAAGGTGTAACCAACGAGGTCGTGCGCTAGCGAATCTTACCCTGAGCACTGAGGTGAACTGTCTTGCCACAGGTGGCCCAACACGGTACCCACCTGGCAGACTCTCCTGGCTTCATTGATTTTGCCCTGACAAGGGGCATCCTGGGTTGATATACGGTCTGTCGTTGAGCTCAGCTCTGTCCACCTACCGCTAATAATCACGCTGGACGCAGCCGCTATGGCATACCCGACGTCGGAGAGGCTGATAACCAAGCGAAGCAACCTTGAACTCTTTAAAGGTCAACTTGAGAGATCTCTGCACCTCGATATTGAGATCAACTCTGGGGATGACTTGGAATACGCAGTTGAATTGTTCACCAGCAAAGTCAAAACAGCAGCATAAATAGCACCACACACTCCACCCCGGAAGCCCGCAGCATCAGGTATCCCGATCACCAACGCGATCCAGCTTCTAATCCGTGAAAAGAGACACTTCCGCACAAGGTGGATGAGGTCTCGACACCCCCTGGACAAAACAGCGTGGAATTGAGCACAGAGCGAACTTCAACGGGCACTGGCAGATCACAAAGCTGAATAGTTCAACGCGAGACTGGTGAACACTGGAACTGATAATGACGCGACGCATTCACTTTGGAAGGCCACACGCGCCATCAAAAGGAGGTGCGCCATGAAGGCGCCGCTTCTAGACAGCAACGGGACATGGTGTCGGACAGACTTGCAGCAAGCCGAGGTTTTTGCTGGGTACCTGACTAAACGTTTTCAGCCATTTCAGCTAGCGAGCTCGGAGCAAGTAAGCGAAACGCATGTCAGGCTGTCTCAAGCGCTCCAAATGGACCTGCCTATCAGACCTTTTGCCCCCAGTGAGATATCCGAAGTTATTGGTCGCTTAAGTAACAGCAGAGCACCTGGCCACGATACTATATTTCAGGTGATTACTCCTGAGCACCAGTTTGGGTTCCGAGCTGGTCATTGTACGGTGGAGGAACTTCAACGACTTGTTGAGCAAGTACTGACGGCATTTGACCGGAAACAATTCTGCAATGCCCTCTTCTTGGAAATCAAGGAAGCGTTCGACCTAGTTTGGCACACAGGTTTACTGGTCAAAATAAAGGAGAGACGACCTGCCCCATATTTCCACCTACTGAGGTCATACCTTGAGGAAAGGCAGTTCGCGGTTCGCTTCCATTCGGCTGTCTCTGCATTCATACCTGCCTTCACAGTAGTGATATGCCGCAACCAGACAATCCGTCTACCATGCTGGCCACTTTGCTGACGACGTCTGTATCACCCATAGATCAAGCTGTGAAGCGTTCGAACATCGGCATAAATAGTGATAAATCCGCCAATGTTTGTTTTTCCTTATTAAGGAAAACCCCGCCTGCTATCGTTATAGAAGGAAGGCCTGTCCTACAGACCATTTCAACTAAATACCTTGGTCTTACATCGGATCGCAGACTCACCTTCGCCAAGCACTGTGGTAGAACCCGCATACGAAATGCAATGAACAAACATTTTTGGTTGTTAAGTTCAAGAAGCAAACTGTCATTGGCTAATAAGATGACCATCTACCAGAAAATTGTCGCGCCGATTTGGAGGTATGGGCGCCAAATATGAGGATTAGCTTGTGACAGCCAAATCAAAAGAGCACAGACGGCCCAAAACAAAACACCCAGATTGATCACCGAATGCGAGTGGTACATTCGTAACTCGTCACTGCACAAAGATCTCAAGCTGACCACAGTCTTTGACAAGATTAATTACCACTCCAGCTGCTACAATAACAGACTACAGGGGCACAAGAATAGACTGGCACAACGACTTGCCTCTAGGACGTTGCTAACGAGGCTGAAAAGGCGCCAGCCGAGGGACCTAATAACACGATACCCTAGGGGTTGATCCCGTAGATGACTTTAAATTAGTATTTAGTGAAATTATTGTATAATTAATTTTTAAGTTTTAAGCTAGGCAAGTATCTAGCCGGCACGCCCTTTGGGTTGAAATAACAGAAAGCAAGGTTATAATGAGGTCACTGGTGATCCCGGTTGCCTTAACAAATATTTTCTAAAAATTTCTAAAAATTCCTCACGAATTATGAAACCTTTGTATACGCTATCATCTGGTAACGGATACGTTGCATGAAGCGTTGAGCTTGAAGAACTCACACTTAAAATTGCAACGGTCCGCACGACTGAACCTGCTGTAGTCATTTTCAATCCGCAATATCCGATTGAGTAGCACACTGATGCAAGTGCCCGTGAATATGGAGCAATGCTTTTGCACCCAATTGAAAACAAAACCTCATATAATTAATATTTGAGTCTGTAATTACCCAAGTTCTCGGGTCGATAATACATTCAGAGTTTGAAACTTTATAACTTGTAAAGCGGTGAAATCATCTTATGGGAAAGTTCAACCTGAACTTCATTCCATTTCAAAGATAAGTATACCGTGTCATACGATTTACATAGATATTATGCAGATGTTTCACCAGCTCTAAGTTTTCAGAGCTCTGCGGTTCGCAAACTTTAAACTTTTAACTTCACGTGATTGCTAAGGAAATGGGCAACTGGAACAGGTATTGAATAGACTGAAAAATTAATAATCAGTAGTAGAATCAAGTCAACGATAGTGGCAGGTCGCACTTGGCAAAGTGCAACTTGCACTAAATTATACAATAAGTCTTGCCACTGAAGCAAGTCCATTGAAGATATTTAGTGGCAAACAGGATCAACCCTTTTCGGTTAATTTCTCCATTTAAGACCGAATGTGAAATAGATTTGGCAAGCATTAGACCTCATGCAACAAAAAATATGACTTCCTTGGCGACCTATGACAAATCCAGACTTAACAGCAGTAAGGGTGCTGTTTTAGACATCACGTAGGAGACTATGAAAGACACCAAACCTAGTTGGATCCAAAATTTTGAGAACCGTTTTTGGTAACAGAATTATTAGAGGCTAACAGGTATATCCGAAAGTCGTTTACAAGTAACCGAACGTACAAGTATTGCCATGAAGATAAAAGAATATGCAAGATGCTGAAATTCCAAATAAGTTGAATTACGAGAAGGGAAAGAAAAGCCCGGCAGTGCAATCGAGAGTTATCCGTTGTGTTTGTTTTGAGATTATCCGTCGAGATGCGACGATGATTGTGTGACAAAGAGTTATCCGTCTAGAGTTTTGACATTATGCGTCTAGGTGAGACGACGAGTTGTGATACAGACCTATCGGTCCAGATAGGACGATGGGTTGTTATTGATTGTCATATAAGAGTTATCAGTCTAGGTGAGATGAAGTACTATACATGTGTTATCCGTTCAGAAGAGACGCATTGATTGCACTGCATTTGAAATTTTTTCATGTAGACATATATAGATATATAGATATAGATATATATATATATATTTTTTTCATTTTCCCATTGCATAACGTACAGCCCACCTCCCGCTCAACCGACCGAGGGGCGCTGCCGTTTATCGTTCGGGTCGGATCCCGGGAATAGACCCGAGATTATAAAGTATAGAAAAGATTACGAGGAAGAAGTGGAGTGCGTTTGTTGCTCTGAAAGGTAGGTGAGAATTGAGGATTTGATAGAAGTGGAGTCAGAAAATAAAACCCTGAAAGACTCATGCTGGGCATATGTAGATCTACAACAACTTAGGAACAGTGGATTAAAATTTCTAGTCCGTCTATTTGGAATATTAAATGTTAGTCATGTTAGTAGATACTGGCTGTCTACATTACCATTAATAAGGCTATGGAAGGAAAACAAAACCCAGCATCTTTCTAGGATTGCTTAGGGATGGCAAATTGATTAGAAGAAGCCTGTTAAAATAAGATGGGTGGATTTGCATCCCAGTTGAGTCACCTAAGAGCAAACATCAAGAAGTTCTTTAGAACGGATTCAATGCGATCTTGATGAGACCATTACTGAGGGCTCCAGACGCATGACCCGTACTCCAGTATTGCACGTAGTGAAGATACGAATAAGCTTTTAGTTATATAAGGATCATTCAACTTAGACCATCTTTTAGTGAAGCCAAACACACACCATTGGCTTTATTAACCATCGTAGAAATATGGTCGGAAAATTTAAGTTTAAAGTCCAATAGGAGTCAAACAGAGTCAAATGCTTTACTAAAGTCCGTATAGATGACATCTGAAGGCCTTTGAAGGCCTTTACTAAAGCTATCTATAATAAAGGAAGTCAGCTCCAAGAGGTTTGTGGTGGTGGAGCGACGCTTTGTGAAACCATGTTGGCATGGAGAAACACCCTAAGGACCTTGCGAATAGACTGGTTTCACTCTCAGAAGATCCATTAACACAGTGCTTTCGGAGAATGTTGGTCTGAAAACGAGATTGGCTGATTAAATGTTGTATGAATAAGGCTGATTCATAATTGTAGGAAATGAGTACGGTATTTGCAAGAAAGTTGCGAGTAGCTTGGCAATGCACTGGTCAGCAGTCGCAGATACATTTTCAAACGAAATTAGGGGAGGGGGGTGGGCGGAAAGGTACATGCTTACGCTTAGTGTTCACACAATTATAAAACCTGCTGGATCCGACAGCGGTATATATAATTCTTATAACACTCAGCGTTATGCACGGTGAAATTTGACCGAGCTACTAAGCATTCCCAGAGATCGGAACAATCAAATGTATAAATTAAATTGCTTTGTCTCTGAAAATCAGCCTTGCTAAAGCAGCGACTTTTATTAACTCCATGGCGAGACTGAAGGTTGGTGGCATTAAGGGTTTCAATCGACACCTCAAGCGTTGGGTGGAAAGGATCTTCTCGGGTTCGAAAGTGGCATGGCTCTAGAAAGGGTTTTTCCATCTGGATCCGAAACGAAACATAGATCTAGAAGCCGACCTAAAGAACTCCTTACGTGGTTTATTTGATCGAGGGATATGTCGAACATACCCTCACTGAAATCATGGTGTGTTGAAAGTGATAAAGATGGTGAATTCTCGATGTTTGAGCAAATAAGTTCATGCAAATTGAAGTCTCCTAGAGTTACTAGAATGTCACTGTCGGACATGCGATTAGAAACCAGCTGAATGGAAGATAAGTGGTGCCAGTATGTAGGCGGATCTGAAGAAGGTGGTAAGTATGAGCATGTGATGAAAAGTGATTGAAGCGACATAGTGATTTTCACACATAGGAATTCAAGATCACCAAGATTCGGTAACTTAACCTCTTCAGAAGCAAAGTCGGAGTTCACAGGGATTAGGACTCTTCCTCTCCGTCGTAGTGGTCGGTCCCGTCTGTAAGTGGTGTACCTGTCTGGAAAAACTTCGGAGCTAAAAATCTCCGGCTTTAACCAGGTTTCTGTGAAGACTCTATTCTTGGATACAAATGAAGAACTATCAGAATATAGTTTAGGGAGCTTACTCCAAAGCCCCCTAGTATTTTGATAGGTAAGAGTAATAGATGTTATTAGTTTTTTGGGGAAGAAGGTTTAGGTACAGAAGACGGTCCAGTGTTTTTAGGCTTTGGGAGTTTAACTCCCACAGACTTATTAACTTTTTTTTAACTGTTCTCGGCTAATGTTCTTGTACTAATATGTTTTCCGGCCAAAAGCTGGGCAAGCAAATCGTGTCGAACATCGGCAAAGGTGTAACTAGAAACTTGTAAGTTTTTGATCAGTCTGAAAAGCGATATCAGTACATACGGACTCCCGAATAGCGGTTTTTTTTACGCTTTGCAGACTCATTTATCAGTTCGAGGCTGCTAAATTTGGAATCAAGCGCAGAGAGTTGGTCGTTGATTTTATGAAAACCACCGAGCAACTCTTTGAAACCGTTTTAGTTTGTCGCATGAACGTTTGCATCTCTTTTTGAACCACGCGACACGCACTGCTGCAAAAGTGGAAGCCAACATTTCTTGAAATTGCATCCGAAACTGATGCGGTGAAACCGGCACATTTAGTATGTACTACGTTTTCACACAGCCAACAGGGGATGCTGGGCCGGGACGCGGAAATCGGCTTATTGCACGATTTTATAGCGCAGATGCTAGAAATTCCATTATAAACAATTTATGATTAAAAACAAAAAATTTAAAATATGTAAGAATATATTAACACCAAATAATTATTTGAAAAGTCACCGACTATCTCTATTTGAGTGGGAACGTCTGTGACTTTCCAATTGTGAGTGCATTTTTCTTCTTCTTTTTTTCTTTTTTTTTCATTTTCAACGCGCACTTGCAAATCCAAAAACACATTTTCTATACCAATAAATTTGTTCACCATGGCCCCCGGGCCACAAAATTTAGGGGATAATCGCTTTGCCAGCCTCAGCGTTAGCCCCAAAGCTAAGAAAAAAATAACCTTGCAGAAATTACCAGTTGATTTCCCAGAGCTCCCTGAAACACAGTGCAAGAATCCGTTATTTTTAGTTGACTCATTAAAAAAGTCTCCGAAAACCAAATCCGACTATAGCTGCTTTGCCTTCTCCTGCTGGTCAACTCCAGGGAAGTAAGTGATAAATTTATCAATGTGACCTCCTTATCCGGCTTATGCGAAATCGAGTGCAAGCTCCACATCACTCTTAACTTTGTCAAAGGCACCATTTACGCACCCTGTCTTATTAACATTCCAGAAAACGAAATTGTTGAGGAACTAAAATCTCAAAATGTTCACAGCGTCTTCAAGTTCACCAATATGATCGACGGCACTCCCAAACCATTTGGAAATATTCTCGTAACGTTTGATCGTTTCACTCTTCACGGTAAACTAATCGTTTCCTGGCATACAGTTAAGGTTTCAGAATATATACCCAACCCGATGAGATGTAAGTCTTGTCAATTATTGAGCCACACATCAAAGCACTGCAAGACCCCAGCCGCTTGTGTATCATGCAATCTCACCCCCCACCTTCCCCTGCCTGGCACTCGCATTTTCTGTGCAAACTGCACCGGCGTACACCCAGCTTCCTCACCCGAATGCCCACAATATCAAATACAAAAACAACTTCTTCACATCAAAACAAGCAAAAAATGCAGTTTCCGTGAAGCTCGCACGATCATAAAGCAACAACAAAACACAACAACTAACTCCACGCTTACCTACTCGACCGTCGTAAAACAAAACCCAGCATCCGCTGTTATTATAAAAAAAACCCGAAATCCAGACACGATTACAAACACCGACTTGCCCACCAGCTCGACAAAAGTACCAACTCCTCTCTCACCAACGTATCCCACTTCTCGTGCCAACTCTTTAAATCTTGAGAAGAATCTTACTTCCTCATCAAGCTCCTCTGCCAAAACTGATTTCTCTCACTTAAGCCCAACAAGGGAACTGAATACATGTATGGAACAATCTCGCTCCCTTAGGTCGGAAGCAAATGCTCTAATTGGACAAACCTTCAACGACGACAACAATACATCAATGACCTCAAGATCCAACTTAAACGAATCAATTGCTTCACACACCTAAAACCTACAAACAATAATCAACACAACAGACTCAGATGACACTATGAATGATCCCGACTCTTAGTCCTGATCCTCTCACCCTTACTTTCATATGCACAAACTCATACACATCACAAATAAATAATAATCCAATAAAATTTAATCATGACAATTACTATATTACAATGGAACATCCCGGTATTTTTAATAATTACAACGAACTGACACTACTTATAAAAGACCACGCACCCGACATTGTATTTTTGCAGGAAACCAACCTTCCATGTAATTCTACAAATTTTATTTGCCCCAAAGAATATAGTGGTTATTTCCACAATTTTTCTTATAACAGCTCAGCCAAACAAGACGTTGCTATTCTTATTAAAAGGAATGTCCAACATACATACCGTTACATTAACTCCAGCATACCTGCTACGCATTGCAGTTTAATTTTGAACAGAATCCCACCATCCCACCAAGTCAAACCTTTTCATCCTCTGACATATCAGAAATTCTACAAAATCTTAATGGATCCACAATACTCCTTGGTGACCTAAAATCATGGAGTCCTTTATGGGTTCGCCGCGCACAATCACAAGGGGTAAAAAAATTGAAAGCGTAATTCTCGAAAACAGCCTAATTGTTCTTTACGACGGTTCCCCGACTCACCTGTCAACTCACAACACTTTCACTCACATCGATATCTCACTGATATCTCCACAGATAGCCCAAATGTGCAGCTGGTCTATATCAGTTTATCTCTATGGAAGTGACCACTTTCCCATAAACCATCCACATAAACACACCTACCCGCCCCGATAATACTTTACCCCTGCCTAAATACAAGGCAGACCTAGCAAACTGGAAACGCTTTAATGAAAATTGCCTAAATCAGCAGCATATTGGACTGACGGTTGCCTAAATCAGCAAGTCGCACAAATGACGAAAGTCATACGAGCAGCTGCAAACTGCAGCATTCCCCAAACAAAAAGAGCGATCCACAAAGCCAAAGTGCCCTGGTGGAACGCTAACCTTCAATAGCTTAAGGACCAAAAGCAATGCTTGTTCTCGTCCTACAAAGCCATGAGTGATACAAACCTCATCAGATATAAAAAAGCAAACGCTCTTTTCAAAAAGGACTTACTTTCGGCCAAGCGGAACTCCCCTGAAAAATTTACTTCCGAAATCTCCCCAGTAACCTCCACAAAAAAAGTCTGGTCCGATATAAAACGCCTAGCCGGTATCCCTCCCACACCGTTCAAATATATCAAATCCAACTCAGGTACTCTAACTAGATCATTTAATATCGCCGAAGAGTTTGCCTTATCTTGGTCTGAATACTCTTCTGACCAAAATTTTTCAACAGAATATATACGAGAAAAAAATCGGTATCTTTCAGAGCCCAATCTCATCGACATTCCCCATCGGCTACATGCTTAGATTCCAAATTCACATTGCTTGAAATAGAAAATACAGTATCAAAAGGAAAAGGAAACGGCCCTGGGGCCCACCTAAAAACAAATCTTTTGGATATCTTTACTCAAATGCTAAACACTGGAAAATACACACATACATGGAGATCGGCTACCATTATCCCTATCTCAAAACCAAACAAACCTCCTTCCGAAATTAACAGCTACCGTCCAATTTCCCTGTTATCCTGTCTAGGAAAAAACCTAGAAAAAATAAAAGCACAAAGACTTATCTGGTTTACTAAACGCCACAACCTAATTTCTCATAATCAAGTTGCTTTCAAAAGAAATCATAGCACGATGGACGCGTTATTGCGTATCCAACACTTCGCGTCGAACGCTCTTTCGATCAAAAATCACGTCTCTATCTTGGCGACGGATTTTGAAAGAGCCTACGATACAACTCCATATTCACAGCCGAAGCTTTCGCCATTCTCAAAGCATGCCAATTCGCCTCCAAAAACGCTGGTAAATCTGCTGAAATGAACTCGCTGACAAAGCCGCCCAAGAGAGGAGACTTTCACCATGCATCCTTTTCACTCCGTTTAACTGCAAGGATTTCCAAAGTCCAATCAAGCTATACCTCAAAGAAAAGAAACTCTCCGAATGGGAACTCTTCATGCACAGGTACCAGTTTATTAACCCAAATTGCATCATGTTTAAGCCACCAACGAACGTACATAAACGGGAATGCGCGAGCTTCATCCGCCTACGCATCGGGCACACCCAATCCACACATCAACCATTACTGAAGAGAACGGCGCGATCAACATGCTCACCGTTGACCATATTCTTGACGCCTGCAGTCGACTGCAGCACAAATAGATCTCAATTATTTGGTAGACATACAGGTACACCTGTATGTTCGCTATGCACGACCGTTCGCTATGAAAGTGAAGTTTTAAGTGATTGCATGTTGTTATATTGATCCATGTTTCATTTTTTACATTGTGTTTTTTCTCCGGGCAGTTGCAGCATAATTTGGGGCTTTAACAAAACTTGATGGTATTTTCGAATCTAAGGCGGCGACATTGCACTCGTCCTTTACAATAGTAACAGATTTTAAATCAGCCGAAAACCAGATCTGAGTCATCGCTAAACAACATTTTAGCGGAATTGAAGTGTTTTCAAAAAATTTTGGAGCAATATGAATAATTTTGATTTTATTTTAAATGAAGTTTTTTAAGATGCGATCTAACACTCAAAGAGTGCAGACGTACCTGCGGATCAACAGCAAGTTTCCTATCGTGCTTTCACTCCCACTATTCTGAAACTGTCACATAGTGTCTGATTGGTTCAACTTGCGAACCTAAAGGTCTGCTACAAACTCTAACGCACATTCCAGAGTGCGTGTCATCTGCTGCCTACCAAATTCTCTCTCTGTAGAAGCCCTCCCCCCGCTCAATCGTCCACAACCTAGAGCATGGATAGCACCAGCGCAGCTTTGCATAGCAAGCTGGCAAACAACTCCTTTGCCCTCCTCTCAAGCAAAGAAGATTGCGACGAACATGACGAACCCAAACCTGCTGCAGAGGCAGTGGCATCAAAAACAGCAGAGAAACCGAACCCGACGCCGAAGACCGTCAAGCCTCCCCCGATCTATATCCCAGACGTGTCCGACATTACCGCGCTTGTCAAGTCAATAACGACTCTAGTCGGTACCAAAAAGGATTTCTCGTACAAAACGGAGAGAAACAACAACGTACGCGTAATGATGCCAGACAAGGAGTCCTACACAGCCCTACGCCAACATCTCGTGGCACATAAAATAAGGCACCGAACCTTCCAACCAAAGGAATAGAGAGCGTACAGGGCGGTCATCAATGGACTTCACCACTCGGACCAGACCAGACTGAAATTAAGGAAGAACTCCACAAATACGGCCATACTGTGAGGGATCTGCACAATCCCATTGGCAGGAAATCCAAAAAACCACTGGGGATCATTTTGTTAATCTGGAACCAGCGAGCAACAACACAGAGGTTTTCAAAATAAATAGGATTTGCAGATCAGTCGTCACCGTAGAGCCCCCACTGAAGTTCGATGATGTTCCATAATGTTTCAGATGCCAAGGGTTCGGACACACCCAGCGCTACTGCTTCCTGGAACATCGCAGCGTGAAATATGGTGGTCCTCACGACCAACAAACCACCTCCCATCCAGATACCAACCATCACCAATGTTATGAGTTACAGGGACGCACTTTAAGGAAACCAAGTGACACAGCCAACGAATCCCCAACAAACCCCTCATACCACTCCCGAAGCCTAACAACCCAAACAGTTTGAAACGATGCTTGCCCGGTGGGAAGGAACGATAGAGAGGATGGAAAAGTTTGTCTCGCAGTTGCTGGAGTTAATAGCTCCCCTCCTCAACAGGAAATAATGCAAATAAATCTTAATATAGTTTTTTGGAACGCAAACGGCCTGCAGAGGAGCAAAGCCGAAGTAGAGCATCTCATCAAAACAGACAATATCGATGTTCTTCTAGTTTCGGAATCTCACTTTTGTCCCAGATCCTACTTCCACATCAGCGGGTACGAACTGTTACATGCCAACCATCCATCTGGCAGAGCACGCGGAAGAGCAGCTGCTCATCAGGAGTGGCATTCAGTACACGGAACTTCCCGCGTTTCAGGACGAATGGGCACAGTGCGCCGCGACCCGGATTACCAATCCACAGGGAGATATCACCATTGGTGCGGTTTACTTCCCACCCAGACACTCGATAACCGAGAACCAGAGGAGATTGCGCAGAAGATCGCCACCCTAAAAAATAGCAAGTCACCAGGTCCTGACCGTATCGATGCAACAGCACTGAAAATGTAGCCCCTAATCTTTTCCCAAAGGCTGGCCAACATATTCAACAGCTTCCTCCATCTAGGGTACTTCCCTAAAGAGTGGAAGAGAGCGGAAGTAATTGTCCTCGTCAAGTCTGGGAAACCTGAAGACAACCTAGCATCGTATCGTCCGATTAGTTTGCTGGCAATCCTTTCTAAAATACTTGAAAGAGTATTGGACGAGGCCGGTCTGATCCCTGATCACCAGTTTGGCTTCAGACGCCTCTATGGAACACCCGAGCAATGCCACCGGATTGTTGAGAGCATACATGAGGCCTTCGAAAAGAAGAAGTACTCCTGCGCCGTTATGCTGGATGTCAAACAGGCGTTTGACAGAGTCTGGCACCCTGGACTACTTTTCAAAATTAAATCCCACCTCCCAAGTTCCCATTTCGCCTTCCTCAAGTCATACACAGAGGGAAGAGAATTCAGAGTGAGATGCGGATCATCAATCAGCACCCCTAGGCCCATAAGAGCAGGAGTACCACAAGGCAGTGTTCTTGGACCCATCTTATACACACTCTACACAGCGGACCTCCCCATCAGCCCCTCCCGGAACCTCACAGTAGCCACTTATGCCGATGACACCGCCTTCCTAGCCTCCGCCACAGATCCTCAGGAAGCATCAGCCATCATCCAGAGGCAACTGAATGCCCTCGGTCCATGGCTGAAACGATGGAACATCGTGGTCAACGCTGAGAAATCTTCACAAACAACCTTCGCAATACGCAGAGGAGAATGCCCCCCCGTCTCACTCAACGGAGAAACCATCCCAACGAATAACACTCCCAAATATCTAGGGCTGACCCTGGACCGCAGGCTCACATGGCGTCCACACCTAATCAACAAGCGCAACCAGGCCAACCTACGGCTTAAGCAACTGCATTGGCTCCTGGGAAGAAGGTCCAAGCTCAAAGTAAAATTCAAGCTGCTTATTTACAAGGTAGTGCTGAAGCCAATCTGGACCTATGGGATACAGATGTGGGGCACGGCAAGCTGTTCGAACCGCATCAAAATCCAGCGGTTTCAGAATATAGTAAATGCCTGAGAACAGTTTCGAACGCCCATCCGTACCACGAAAACTCAATAATCCATAAAGAGCTTGGAATTAGATGTGTAGCAGAGGAGATCACCCGTCTCAGCGAAAGATACATAAAAAGACTGGACAACCACCCCAACCACCCCAACCACCTGGCCATCAACCTCCTAGATAATAGGCAATCCCCAAGACGCCTGAAAAGGAAACACCCGCTTGACCTCCCCCACCAATAGACACCTAAGTCAACCTCATTAAATATACATCCATGTACCTGCCTTAAGTCAATGTCACCCCCAAACCATTTAACGATTGTCCACTCGGATAGATTTTAAATATAAAGTAAGAACGTTAAAAAAAAAAAAAAAACTGAAATTTTAAATAGTTTATTTTTTTTATTTAAATGAAATTTTATAAAATTTATTTCAAAGTAAATATGCCATACATATGATTATTATATATAAGATAAATATATATGTGTGTATTTGTATGTGTATAAATATATATATATATAAATTTATTGTCATTCTTTGATTTCTGAGAGTTTAACTGTATTTTGTCTTATTTTTAATAGGTTTCAACTTCTCTTTGAAATATTGTCTTTGTGTTAATGTTTTATATTAACAAATATACAATGGAATTTATTATAAGTATTCTATATTAACGGTTAAATATAAAATTAAAATCACTTCATTTTTAAAAAAGAATTGTACATCATTTAAACCATTATCTTTAAACCGTTTATGTTTATAATTAACTTCATGCTCGCACTCAAACCTACCGCGCCCCTTTTAATAAAATATTTCTAAACTTGTTTTTTTTAATCTATTATGGCTTGTGTAACCGCAGACACAGCGCAAATCGCCTTATTTTTTTGAGTTGTTGATGCAGAAAAATGAATTTTTTTTATCAAATACGAGGAACACACCTCGTATAATATCTCTTCCTTTTATGCTGCCGTAAACACGTTCATACATGGGTAGATTTAGTCGACTGTTCATTCTGATCAGGATATAACTATTCTATTGGGTTTAAAACATTGTCATACTGTCAAAAAACTCGACTAAAGCCTCTTTCTCTTGTTTTTATTATCTTCATCTAGGCTACATGAAACTTTAATGAAAATGTACAACCCCTGTACCTCCTTTAGAAAACAAAAAATATTATTATATCTTTTTTTTGGTATTCCACAAACTACACTTGGAGTAGACTTACCATTTTTATCAGACCGCAACGTAACCACTAAAAAATGTATATTCGATAATATATCAACTATATAAGACTATTTATGAAAAAACATCAAACTGTTTACTAAAAGATTATGTTTTCGCATTGCGGTCTAACTAAAATAGTCTTAAATAATGCTTCAAAATTTTTTTTCTTTTAAACGAATTAAAATGTTTGTCCACGAAATCTTAAAAAAAAGACAAATTAAATATTGAAGGTTGTTGTCCATAAATGCCAATCTCTTGAAATCAAAAATTAAACAAAATATTTATATTTCTGTCCATCACTAAACAGTTCTGAAGTTGTATAAGGATCCGTTTTTTGCGGTTTGCCTTTAAAAATATACTACTCTCTGTATATTTTTGCAGGCAATCCGGAAAGAAGTAGATTCGAAGTAGGTTTTGCGAAATTAAAATGACGCATTTTCGCTAGGCCTATTCTGTATTAAAGAGCAAATTGCAAATTCCACACACTGAGTGAGTGGTCATAGTCGCTCTGAATTTCTATTAATAAATGATAAAATAAAGTTAAAGTATATATTTTATAATAGATACAAGCGGTTCTATTTTGGGAAAGGTATATACCAAAAATAATAATAGTACACATAAAAAAATATCTGTTTGCACCTGTGTCTTTGGCGCCTATTATTTCCAATTGTTACTTTACATATTTCTTCAAATTTTCGTGATTAATGCTATATCTTATCTGCCACTATTAATATCAATCAGCTTGGCATACTCAAAGGTACAATCAGCTACAAACAAAAAAAAAAAATTCGACCTCTACAAGGTGCAATTCAAAAGTTTCAGGGCTTTTATTAAAAAACGAATATTATTTTTTTTTTTTAAATTTATTGGTCGCCTTCAAAATAGTCACCTTCTGCCTGAATACAAAATTTTTATAACAGCTGACTTGTATAACAGGTGAGATATCGCGCTACATGTGACATTACATTTGTAGTGTCTGTCGGAAAATGAGCATCGAACAAAGAGCCCATATTAAGTTTTGTTTTAAAGTTGGTAAAACTTTTACCAAAACTCATCAAATGATGAAACAAGTTTATGGCGATGATTGTCTATCCCGTAGCAGTATTCACGAGTGGTATTAACGTTTTTGAGAGGCGGGAGGACTTGGAAGACGACGAACGTTTGGCCGGCCCCAAAAGATGTTGTAAACAAAAAAAACAGGGAAATTGTGCGTGAATTCATTAAAAAAGAGCCGAAATCATCGCTTAAATATATGGAATCGGAATTATCAATATCCGCAGCGTCGATTTATCATATTTTGATTTTGATGTGCTCGATTTGTCCCCACACTTTGAAATATCACGAAAAAGACCTCAGAATTCAACATTCAAGAGACATTATTAAAGAGGATAAAAGGACCCAAACTTTTTGTATTCGCCTGATATGGCACAATGCGATTTTTATTTGTTCGGAAAACTACATTTGACCATGAAAGGTCAAAGGTTAAATTTCACCTTGTATTTTTTGCTTATTGTGCATTTAGCTTGAAAGGTTCAGCGCTTGATTACCGTTTTCAGCTTGCCAAGGTACGAAAGTTCTACGGGTTTTCAGTTGAGAAAGTTCACTGCCCGATTCCGTACCACGACTTCATTCATTAAGCACTCGTTGGATTTGCGACCCTTAACCAATTTTGAATAGCAATCCATTTCCACAAACATTATAAACTATAACTAAAAACCCCAATTTTAACTTTTAAATCCATTTGATAAGTTAGAATCTTCGATAATAAGTAAACCAAAATTACAACGCAGATTAAAAAAAAGAAATTTTTTTAACTACAGGTTCTAGTAATTTAGCACTTAGTACCTATCTTTTTCAAAATGATCATTCAATATCTTTCATTACCAGAACAATAAACGAACATAAGTTAAATTACAGTATGGGTCACAAAAACGTTTTGACGTTATTTAGTTGGACAACCATTTTAAGTGAACATCATCCACTTGAAATGAACTTCATAGGTAAATATCTAAATTTAACAAATTCCAGTTTACTATTAATCATTTAAAGGGTAAACAAAATGTAGTTACTGACGCTTGTCACGAATAAAAATTGAATAAAAGGACTGCAGAGGAAGACAATATTCATTTTCAACCATTTTTGGTAATTCAATTACTTCAATTTTGTATCATTAAATGAAAAATGAAAGGGCAAAACAACAGCATATAAGGAAATCAAAAATATTCGTAGTCTTATCCTATTAAAAAACATGAACTCATGACACAAAGTTATAGGATAGAGTGTAGGAATGCAACAAATACGATTCAGATTTCATCAGCATTTGCACATCATTGTATAAAAATAATCATTGTATAAAACGTTAAGTACTTATTTTGGCACTAAAATACAAAACGACACTGACATACACTGCATAAAATATTTTTACATTAAATTAGTTGAACAATTAAACGGATTAACTACTTAAAAAAAATTGGCAATAGCGTCGATTATTTTGTTAAATATTTAGTTTCGTTTGTGTAATATTAGGTGCGAGTCCTTCTATGACTTTGTTTTAAAGAAATCCACAAATCTTTCAAAGCCTCTACAAATAAAAGAAACATATACATAATTCTTTTTTCATTGTCATCCTTATAATAACTAATAATTTTAGAAATTTGGTGAATTCACATAAATTCTTCACCTCAAAATGAAAAAATAATCAGTCTATAAATATCCCGCAAATCGAGCTCGTAATTTTCGATTAGATCAGAAACGTAGACCGAAACCAATGAAAATAGTTGATAGTTTTCAGACACAAGAAACACAAAAGCAATAAAAATAAAGGCGGATACCAGATCATTCGTCTGTCTTATTGACACAAGTTCTAGTACAAGTTTAATAAATGAATACTTCCTGAAATATTCAATTATAGAAATATATTATAAAAGTTCAGAGAGTAGGAAATTTAGATACTTTAAAAAATCTATCGAATAAATGATTCCGAAATTATTTTAATCTAAGAAAACACTTTTAAAAACATTACAAAGTTTAAAAAAAACACATAAAATTCATAGTTCATAGATAGTACGGTCCATATAACCTAATGCTTGAAGATTATTTCATGCAAATGTTGACCGTGAATGCGACTCAAATGGTCCAATTTTAGTCCAATTTTTGCATACACTTTCCAACATTTCCACCGCTAACTCACGAATAAATGCTTTAATGTTGTCCTCCAATGCGTCAATTAAAGCGGGCTTGTCTGTATATATATTAGATTTAATATAGTCGAGATGATCTTCATTAGTTAGAATAAAAATATTTTAACACTCAGTATAACGAAGGTGACTATTTGACTTTAACTAATGAATTCAAGCAATGAAAATCCCATTTATAGAAACACTATAGCCTAATCTTGTATTTATGATAAAGAATTAGAAAACACGAAACGTATTATCCGAAAATCTATATCTCTTTAATACAGCCCCAGAGATATAGTAGCCAAGAAATGGGATGTATAGGCTATTAATTTCGTATGGCTATCGAACAGAGGACTTAACGAAATAATATTCAGTTCGACCGACAGTTATAGTTGTCCGATACTTATAAATTTATAGATGGGGTCAGATACTCATTAAAAAGGCTTCCAGTGGATTTTTATCAGCAAAAAAACGTTATAGCATTTTCGATCGTTCATTTATTTGACAGCTGTAGGATATAGACGACCAATCCCAAATAGACACAAGTGATAAATTTTAATATTTTACGAATAATGGTATTCATTAATAAAACCAATTTCGCGTGTTCATCATTGCATACAAAAGTAAACAAAAAATTCAAAAGTAAATCCAATACTTTTTAAAAATATTTACCATCAGCAACCAAATTTTAATAATAATACTAATAATAAATACTAAAATGATTAATAATAATCAAAATATTTTTCTGATGGTTAAAAAAATTAAGTCATTGTTTATTCATACTATATAACATATTAATTCTCAATGCATTTGGGAACCCATTTCTCCCACTTTACAATATAAATTTTTATAAATTTTTTTTACAAATTAAACAATTAAACATTTTAACAAAAAAATTATATTAAAAAAAATTAAAAGTTTCAGGAGTTATTAAACGAATTTTAAGCTTTATTTATTTCTATTTACAGTAAAGTTTTATAGCAAAGTATTATACTCTTACCAAACAAAATCTATGTTTAAAGTAAAATATTACCCAATAATAAATATTATGTAGATATATATATAATATATATATATATATATATATACCTATATACCTATGAGTATATATATACTTACATACTCATATATATATATATACCTATATATATATATATAGCTATTTTATTTTAATACTATTGATAATTTAACCCTATAAATGAAAAAAATATCTGTCGAGCATTTAACTGGAATACATTTTTCTGCCAATCAGTAGAACATTTTCAATATCCCTATAATATATAATCATTCTGGTACGTACATTAAAACATCTAAATGTGTACACTACAAATTTAAAAAAAATAACAATAAAATTGTTGGCATTATAGCGTAGACAATAGGCCGAGAGGCGCTGTTTGAGGGCGTATGGGGCGACGGTACCAAATCAGTCCTATAAACATTTTCCAATACGTGATGTGTCGGGCGTTGCGTCTGAACTACAATAAATAAAAACAAAGATTGAATAAGTAATGTTTTTATATAATTATAAGAAAATTTTTCACGAATTCACGAAATTTTTTGTCTTTTTGAAAGTAGTTTTTAGGAACATTCATAGAAACAGTTATAAGCTGGTTTGTGCCTGGTACTAACTATTTTACACTAACTATACAGGTATTGCTTGCCCTTTGTATTATAATATATGTACATCCATTTCATTATTACATACTTTTTGTTTTATTTTTCGCGGCTTCTTGGCATCCTAAACGACAAGGGCACACGTGGAACTATAACGTTTTGGATAGAGGCCCAAAAAGCCTAGTCTATAATGTTACATTTTAAGCGCGTTACTAGATAATGGCCATTAATTAGATAATTTATGTAGGTAAACGATACCCAGCATCCTCCTACGGTTTGTTAAACAGGTGAAGTTAATTGGTAAGAGTGTATTAAATATAAATATATATATATATATATATATATACATAGCATATACATATATATATATACATATACCAGCTTATATAAAATAAGTAAATAATAAATAAAATAAAGTCAAAGTCATATGGTGGGCCCAGGCGCATGACCCTTTTATCAGTATTGGATGAACGACATAAAATTATTGACCATCTTTTTAAAAAGCCAAAAAACCCCTTGGCTTCAGTAAAAATTTTGCAAATATGTTCGAAAATTTAGGTTTTAAATCTAATAGGACACCAAAATTGTTAACCTGAGTTAATCTTTCTAAAGGCAATTTCATAGAGAAAGTACGTAGCGTGTTAAGTGCTCGAGCTGTATTTATTGGATCCATTCCGAAATTGAAATATGAGACTAAAAATAAGTTTTCAAAACTTAATTATATGCATACAATATTTAACAGTCTTTTGAAATTTATTCTGGGAGAAGCGTTGATCAGCGTTGGGTCGGAAAGTCGTTGCGGCGAAGTTGGGATCGGTCGCAAACCCGTGTTAAACTTTTTGCAAGGTGGTTAGGGTGTGACCTTAATTTGCTCATGTAATTTTGCTTTTGATAGGCTTTTTCATTTTTGACGGTTCTAATATTAAAATCTTTGTATCTTTTCGTTTCGGATATACCAAAATGCTCCAGTGATTGTTCTCAGTATCTTTGGTTAAGCGCCTTGCAAGATATCAATGTTACTACTGCTGTCAATTCCCCATAGTTGGGACCGTACGTCCACATTGGTTTTAGCACGGAGTTGTAGAGTAGGACCCTGTAGTCCAGACGGAGGGATAACCGAGAGTTGATAAGCCAGTGGAGACTACTAGCCTTAAGCTTAAAACGTGTTCTTTTGGCTTCGATGTGCCTGCGCCACGTAGGCCTTCGGTCGAGCTGCACTCCAAGTTAGTTTATTTTGATTCGCCAGCCAGATTGCCATTTCTCCACGGCCACCAGATGACAAGAGAGTTGAGTTGTTGCTTGTACATGGTATTAGGATCGACTTTCTGTCAACTCGCTATGTCGTCGGCAAACATAGAAGTCGATAGTAGTCTTCTTAGGGGTATGTCTGCTGTATAAAGGACGTACAGCTGCCTTGGAGAACTCCAGCGTTTAGAGCGTGTTCGTTTGACATATCAAAGTTGCATCTCACAGCAATGGGTCTGTTGTAGAGATAAGACTTCAGGATATTGTAGGTGTTTTGGGGAATTATTTTTTTAATTTTGAACATTAATCCATCTAGCCAGAACTTGTCAAAAGCCTGAGAGACCTCCAAAAATATTACAGTGCAATATTCCCGGATTTCGAAAGTAGTTCAGATTTCTGATGTTATTCGATTGACTTGTTCAATGGTTCCATGTTTCTCTCGAAAACCGAACTGATGCGGTGGAATAAGGTTGCGTTGGCTCAAGTAGGGGCCTACTATTTTAGGATCATCAGACATTTTTCATATAGAATCGAGAGACAAGGTAATAGGCTTATAGTCCTTTACGATGAAGAAACTAAATTTTCCTTGACTTTTTCCATCTCTCTGAAAAGTACCCGAGTTTTGCGATAGCGTTCAAGAGCAGAGAAATTGTGCATACAGCACAGGGTGGAAGCTCAGTAATAATCTAAGGAGTTATTAGATTACATCCTGGGGACTTTTTCGGAATTAGTTAATTCTTTATGATTATTGCTATTTCATTCGATCGAAGTTCGATTGGCTCAAGTGGTGCTTGGTCGTCTTCTGTTAACATCGGTACTACAAACGAACTTGAACACGTGGAAGAGGCGTTGTAAACGTAGTAGCTCTGTCTTTATCGGAGCGGGCCCATCCACCAGTGATATTTCTTAAAGGTGAGGTATTTTCTGCCGGTGTGGTTAAACTGGCATGAACTTCCCATAGTGAGTTTTTACTGCTTGATATTGATAGTTGCTCTATATAGCGACGTTGGGCGGTTTTATCTTCTTGCTTCAGCTCGTTTGAGAGTTTATGCGAAGCATTTTTTTTCAGATTTAAAAGGACTGGCAAGTGGTCGTTGTAGTCACCTGCAGCAAAGAAGTGGTCCCCTAGGGTGTTTAAGAAGTCCAAAAATTATTGCTCGGAAACATTAAAACGAGGGGAACAATATACCGCTGCGAGGATAAGATTGCCGCTTCCTAGTTGTGCGTTTATACAGGGTGCGTTATGAAAGTAATGCGCATGGTTTCATTGTCACGTAACTACCTGTCGTAGCACGCTCGGACCTGTCTGAAAATTTGTGGCGGAGTCTCTCCTTTCCAACGCGCTCGGTCTCAGTTCGCTCTGAGCAATAGAAGTGGTAGGACGTGTCGTAGAGCGAAGTCATTTTTTCTGTTGTGTCACGGTGCGATGGAGCGTTCGCTGGAACAGCGGTACGCCATAAAGTTTTGTGTGCGACTTGGCAAAAATGCATCGGAAACTTATCAAATGCTTCGAGAGGCCTTTAAGGAGGAGTGCATTTCGAGATCTCAGTGTGGAAGGTGGCACAAGGCCTTCAAGGAGGGTCGAGAGGAGGTCACCGACGATCCACGTTCCGGACGTCCAACAACAGCACGAATTGATGAAAACGTTCGCCGTGTGCGAGAAACTTTGAGTTCAGACCGTCGGTTAAGCATCCGGGCAATCGCTGACATCCTAAACTTGTCAACATTTGCGGTACATGGAATAGTGACGGAGGATTCGCAAATGCGAAAGGTCTGTGCGAAGCTTGTGCCGAAGGTGTTGACGGAGGAGCAGAAAAACGTTCGAGTTCTGCGCTGCGAAGAATTGTTGGAATCGATTAGAAATGATTCAGGTTTTTTAAATTTTACTGTAACTGGGGATGAATCCTGAAGGTTCGAGTACGATCCAGAATCCAAACGACAGAGCTCCGAGTGGCACACACAATTTTCTCCCAGACCCAAGAAGGCGCGCATGAGCAAATCTCGTATCAAAACAATGCTGATTGTCTTCTTTGACGTCCGAGGAATCGTCCATTTTGAGTTTGTACCGCAAGGACAAACTGTCAACGGAGCCTTTTACCAAGAGGTACTCAAGAGACTGAAACGCCGAGTCGTACGCGTCAGGCCAGACATCAAAGACGTTTTCATGCTCCACCACGATAACGCCCCCAGCCACAAGGCCTTCGTCGTCACCAACTTCTTGACCCAGAAGAAGATCTCAGTTGTGCCCCAGCCTCCTTACAGCCCTGACTTAGCTCCGTGCGACTTTTTTTTGTTCCCCCTACTGAAGAGAGAGCTAAAGGGAAAACACTGGGAGTCGGTGGAGAACATCCAAGCTCGCGTAACAAGGTTCCTGAAAGGCATTTCTGTCGAGGAGTTTCAGGGTGCTTTCCAGGCGTGGCATACACGTCTCCGCGAGTGTATTGACGCAGGAGGGGACTATTTTAAAGAATTTTAATAATTTGTACTGATTGGATCAACAAATATATTTTTCTTAGAAAATGCGCATTACTTTCATAACGCACCCTGTAGATGTGGCCTGCAAGAAGTTGTTTCCAAACTCGATATGGTAGTGGTGTTTGATGCGATTTCTAATTAGGATATGTGTTCCGCCATGTGCTTTTCCATCTGGATGATTTGTTCCATAAACAAAATCAGGTCCAATTCTTTGCACTCTTTGCGGTAGCGAAGAAAACGTCCGGGGTTGTTTTTGATGGTATAGGTGTATGTTGTGCGTTATAGAGGCGTGCACACGTTACTCGGGGATGAATCCATATTTGTGTATTGGACAGCCTTTATAGTTTGCTGTGTGGTTACCCCACGATTTCCGTACATTTTTGTGCTGGGATTGCTTTTGCTTGTCGTGCAATGAAGCTGTCCATAGGCAACACAAACTGATCGCAATGTGCAGTATACTCTTGTATGGCCATATTCTTGACAATTAGTGCATTGGGCTGTTCCTTTGCGCTTATGTGGTTCTTTTATGGTAATTCTACTATGAAAATGAAAGAGAAGCTTGTACATAACGTTTTTATTTATTTTTCCTAAAAGATTTAGAGTCAGATTCAAGCTCAACTTTAAGCAATGGTTATGGTATTCTATCTTTGTTTAGGACATTTCAGGAAGCTTTGGCCTTGGAACCCTTATCTCTGGTGTTACTTCAGGCTACCCTTGAGTACGACTTGAAGGCCCTTGCTTCTTCTTAGTAGGTAAGTTCAGTAGTTTTTGTTATTTTCTTTTAAATAACGTGTAATATTCCTTAAGCTCTCTTTAGTTTTACTTGGACCTTAGTTTCGTAGATTATAACTTTTTTTGTGGAAATATGTGGACGTTGTCGTTTCGAACAAGTTTAATTATTTTGTTTACCACAATATTCGAGCATTTGTCTAGAATACATATTTTGGGTTTATGGCTTCTTTTTGTCCCCTTCATCATTGCTGGGGGTAGATTTTCATCGTTATCTGCCAATATTCCAAATCTGTTGGTATACTAATGGGTCTTAGTTTGCTGACTTACAATGTTCCGATTGAACTATGTATTGTTTCCCAGCGTAAAATTGTGTGGCCTTAATTTTTTTTTTTATTTAGATGTAGCGATCCAACCCAGTTTGCTGTGTCTTTGGATTTATTGCTGATTCAGCAGAACGAACGTTGCAGTCGATACCGTTGCTGCATTTGTTGTTTTTGCGAGCGCAATGGGTAACTCAATAATAAAAATACTTAAAAATTAAAATCCCAAGATGGGTACCTTAGGGAACTCCCGATGTTGCTCTGACAAGGCGTAATGGTACATCTTAAAAAAGAACAAGTTGGGTTCTCCCAGCTAAGTAGCTGGAAATCCACTTGAGAAGGTGTCCCAAGATAAAGAGAAGCGAAGTCCTAAGAGATTGAGTTTACTCAAAGTGAGTTAACAGAGCCAAATGATTTGCTGAAGTCAGTGTAAATAACATCTCTTTGAAGGTCATTGCGGATGCCATGTTTAATACAAGAGGTAAGCTCCAAGAGGCTTGTGTTGGTGGAGCGACGCTTCATGAAACCATGTTGGCATGGAGAAATAGGTATACTGGAGTGGTGTTAGCAATTTTCTTAAAAGCTTTGGAATTGCTGACAATGAGATGCCTCTATAATTGGTAGCATCGGATTTTTTTCCTCCTTTACGTATGCGAATTATAAAATATGCTTTTTACATGTGGGGAAAGATCGAAGTTTCTAAAGATATGCAAAAAGTTTTAGGAGGGGTTTGCACAACGGCTTAGCGCAGTTCTTCAGCCTGGAACATTATCGTGACCTGGCGAATAGACTGGTATTACGTCCAGAAGATCCGAAGATCAGAAGAATCATTGTAGAGTGCTGGTAATTTTTTATAAGTTTTAGTTTAAAACTGGACTTTTCCGCTATTGCTACTGTAACTGGCATAGTTATCATAAATCGTAATGCTATGGTAATGTTAGGGCATTCAGCTGTCAAATTGTTTAAATATATAAATTCAAGAATTTTCACCACATCATTATATAATTTTTTGAAAAATGGCTATTATGACATAATTTCCTCACTCAAATCATCGGCGTTAATATCCAATGAATTATTTGTTAAAAGTTTATTCTGTAAACGATGACAGCTACTTAATAATCGTCTTTGATCTTGATCATTACTTAAATTAAATAAGTTTTTAAGTTGGATTTAGATTTTAGATTTTTAGATTTTAGATTTTAGTACTTTTTTCTATGGTTCAATAGACCTGCAGCCGTTTAACGTTGCGCTTGTAAGTAATGTTAACAAAAACCCTTAGCGTAAAATGAAACCATAAACGTGAATAATATTAATAAACATTAAATATTGAGAGACTTGTTCAATAAGCGTAATACATGTTTTTTTGCTACTATAGTATCTACGTTCTTATCGATACTCCACTACAAAAAAACACAATCATTTAGGTAACAAAAATAATTTAACGGTATCCAGATGTACGCAACCAGATTTGCCAACTGGGCTAGGAGGTGGAATATTGGAATAAATGGCAACAAGTCCACGAGTGTTTGCTACAGCCTCAAACGGATAACGTTACCAGCAGTGCTCATTGATGACAGCCCAGTGGAACTGGTTGACTCAGCCAAATACCTGGGAGTCATAATCGACCGTCGGCTCACTTTCTCTAAGCAAGTGAGTGCAATGAGCATACGCATACGGGCCGACAGCGTGATCTCTGAAGGTGTTACTTCAGGCTACCCCTGAGTACGACAAACAAGATCACAATATATAACCAAATCATAGCTCCTATTTGGAGGTATGGGTGCCAAATTTGGGGCCTGGCCTGCGATAGCCAAATCCGCAGAATCCAGAGAATCCAAAATAAGATGGAGAGGACGATCACTGGCTGCGAGTGGTATGTGAGGAACACCACCCTTCACAGTGACCTAAAGCTGCTCACGGTTTTCGAGACTATAAATTTCCACTTCAGTCGATACATCGACCGACTGGAGCGCCATCGCAACCGATTCGCTAAGGGTCTTACCAAATCTCGCCCACAAAAGAGGCTCCACAGGCGAATTCCCAGGGACCTAATCCACCGGTTGCCAACAAGACGCACAGCAAGAAGTAGATGAACCAAACGATGTACTCCCCATCGTCTTTCTTTTCCATTTCCTAGTTTTAAGTATTGTTAATTATTTTTAGTTTGTTAATTTAGTTTAAATTTAGTAATTATGGTTAACGCTAAGCACACTTAGCCGGCGAGCCCTTCGGGCAGTATTAATATATACAAAGGACACCATGAAGTTCCAAGATACCCTGTATGCTTTAATAAATAGTTTATATAAAAAAAAAAAAAAAATTGACAGTAATATAATATATGAGAGTACGTATAATAGATTTTTTGTTGTTGACAAGGCCTATTTTGCGCCTATTGTACCTACTTAATTATCGATATTCCACTACAAAAAACAGAATCATTAAGGTAACAATAATAAATATGGTGGCAGTAGCGCCGCGGCGCTGCTATGGTCTTGGCGCCTGTGTGCGCCGCACACTTCGCACACAGGCACGGCGCGGCTCTTTTTACAGGTGTATACAGGTCTAAATGCCAAAAGCGACAGATGCAAATACATTTTGACGTTGAATTTAGATATTAAAAATAAAGGCGAGGGTTGACGATGGACCAATTCTCTTTGATTTTGTTAGGAGCCTTGATAATCAACACAGCCAGAAGCTTGGGCGAAAAGGAGTATTTGCTGTGGATCTATCAGAAACATAGGATAATTATGTTTCAGACTGTCGTGCTGAGCAGAAGCATCAAAAGTGCTATACCTTTTTTTTCTCCTCTTAATCTTTATAGCTGTAATAGTTGTCATTGTATAGGGCACTTTAAGTTCATTATTCTGGCGTAAATGTCGAGTATCCAGTGTACCAGCGATCCTTTTATCGTCAAGGTGAAATTTTTTAAGCCAAACTTAAGAAGCTATGAGATTCTATGCAAGCAAAATTATTTGCGATACAACCATTTGTGTTGGCCCTATGTGTAAAGGGTTTATGTAAAACAATTGTGCCATCTTGTTTAGAGCTCCTTTTATCTTAAGGCAAAAGATATTTATGAGCATCCATGACTTATGTCACTTAGCTTAGAAAACGCTGCAGTTGTCGGAATCCTAAAAGAAGCGCTAATAATAGTGGTACGCAAAACTATTTAATTAAAGAAATATCAATTAATGTAATGGGAATTACGTAGCATATGTTGAATTTCTTCTTAAACCCACTTCAATTGAGGTTTCGTTCCTACGTAAATGGCCGTTCACATTGATATAGTTCCGACGTGTCAACGTTGGAGATTTTGTATGATATTTATTTATAACTTATTCAAATAAAAAAAATTTTTATAAAATGCGTTATTTATTTTAGCTCTTATCACTAAAAAGTATATTAATTTTTAAAAATGGGTATTCGTATTTTTAAAACATTGTAACTTAATAAATCGTAACTTACTTTCCACTTCGTTAATTATTTCGTTGTTGGCATTCGGTGAAACATTTATTCCACCGGTAAATATGCCGTTCTCTTTGTTCAGTAGATTTGAGAAATGATTTTCCTTAGAACGCACCACTTCGTTCAATCCCTTATTGTAACCTAGTTGTTGTTTTCGTCGGGGCTTGGCCGTTGTGCGTACATGAGGTGCTCCCGTGGTAGTCGTCTTTGGCTGTAATCGTAATTCTGCAAGCATCGATACCAATAAAATGACATCAAATGTGGAATTTAAAAATATAAGCGCAAATAACTACGACTTAAAAGGCATAATCGTTAATTCGGATATCCGAACACCCTTCCCAAAAATATTAAAATAAAAAGGTGCACTTAGCGGAGTAAGCAGCTTTCGAATTTTGTAATGAATTTGTACTTATTTATTTGATCCACACAATCGCTTCTGAAGTCAACCATGTCTACAATTAGGCGCATGGGGATAATGCCTGCAAATGTCAATGCAGAAGGTTAACATAATAGAACGTGTAATTTTGGTATCCATGACAGGGTGCCAATATAAAACATTTTATTGTTGCTTTCCCTCGATAAACGAGGTACAAAAATTTGATTTTTTTTAAGCTGAATGCTTAAAAAAGTATCTCGGAAAGCTCTGTTTCGTTTTTGTCCGAAGTACCCAGTTTATTTCAGTTGTAATTTTTTTTGCAATAAAACTTTTTAAAATCAATTTTGAAAGCATTTTAGCTGGTTTTAAATCATGATATGTCAGCAAGCATTTCAGGGCCCTCTATAAAAACGTATACGAGGTGTGTTCAAAAAATATCGCGATTTTTTTTTTTTCAAAAATAATTTATTTATTCATGAATATCTATTTTGTCCCCTTCAAAGTAAGCCCCATGAGATATTATGCATTTGTGCCAACGGTTTTTCCAATCTTCGAAGCACTTCAAAAAATCGTTATTTTTAATCTTGTTCAGCTCGTCCTTCGATGCCGTCTTTATCTCGTCAAACGTAGCGTAACGTCGTCGTTTCATAGGCCTCTTCAGTTTAGGGAACAAGAAAAGATCACAGGGGGCCAGATCTGGGGAATACGGTGGCTGCGGCATCATTAGTGTGTTGTTTTTGGCCAAAAAGTTGTAGTGCAAAAGCTAATTTTTGTTCTTCTACGAATCCGGGCGTTTCTGGTGGATTGCTTCGCGCAAATTGCGCATAACTTGCAGGTAATATTCCTTGTTGCCCGTTCTACCCTGTGGTAAGAACTCAAGATACACCATGCCCCTGCAATCGAAGAAAACTGTCACCAAAACTTTCACATTCGACCCAACTTGGCAGGCTTTTTTCGGTATTGGTTCGTGCGTCAGCATCCATTGAAATGATTGAGGTTTGGTTTCCACGTCATAACCATAAACCCACGATTCGTCACCAGTTACGACCCTCTGGAGCAAATTTGGGTCGACGCGTACAGAGTTTAACATCTCTTTAGCAATGTTCATACGTTGCTGTTTTTGGTCGCAATTGAGAAATTTTGGTACGTAAAATTGAAGACGATCCAAAACACGTGCAAGCAAAGCAGCTGTCAACAATTAAGTGAACATTCAAAATGGCCGAGCTTGTCGGCATAAGTGACAGACATGAGTACATAACGGCACCAAAGCTGTGCTTTTCATGTTCTTACTATTTAATAGCATTCTGAGGCTGCGACACTTTCCAAGGAAGTGGATCCGCAATCATAACTATGATTCCAAAGCCTGGCAAGCAACTTACTGAAGTAGAGTCATATAGGCCCATTAGTCTTTTACCTGCGCTGGGATTATGGAAAGGGTATTACTGGATCGCATCCTCAGCCTTAGTAGCGTGAGCAAAGCTATTCCTCAATGTCAGATCGGTTTCCGAAAAAGTCATGGCACACCAGAACAGCTTCACCGGGTGACCAACTTTGACTTAGAGGCAATGGAAAACAAGATGTACACAGGAGCAGTAACATCGCTCTTGACGCCGCAATTATTTATACTAATTAAAAGTTTTCTTGCAGAAAGAAAATTTAGGGTGGTTGTTGATGGCGAAAAATCATCACAGCGATCCATCTTGGCAGGTGTACCCCAAGGTAGTGTGCTAGGCCTGACCTTGTATTCGCTGTACACTTCCGCCATGCCGGAGTCCTGGTCTTGTACGGAAGTTGAAGACGAAGCCAGTATAAAAGCAACATACGCGGACGACACTGCGGTAATGGTCAAAAAAAAAAGAAATGAGTACTGTAACCATGGGCCTACAAAATTACGTAACGGCTTCCGAAAAGTGGGCAATGGAATGGAACATAGGAATTAATTGCAGCAAATGTGCTTGCGTAACATTCGCCAAAGGGCCTTTGAATTGCCCAGGAATTACAATGCTTGGCTCCACACTTCAACACAAGACCCACTACAAATACCTTGGTGTGATTTTAGACAGAGGATTAACGTTCCAAAGGCACACAACTATGATTAAACAGGCTGTGCTTTTAAAGGTCATGGCTCCTTTCGCCGAGAAACAAACTTTCGTTGAAAAACAAAGTTCGCCTCTATAAATCGATTTTGAGCCCAATTTGAAAGTATGGTATGGAAGTATACGGTACTATGGTATACAAGTAAATCAAACCTGAACGAAATAAGAGTTGCGCAAAGCAAGATAATCAGATCTATTTGTAACGCCCCTGGTACATGAGAACAAAAGACATAGAGAGGAACCTTAACATTGCCAAGATAGGCGATGTATGCAGGACACACGCGGAAGGATACTTAAGACGTCTTGGCCTCCACCCCATTACACTGGCGAGAAGGCTTACCCACCCCCACGAAAAAGAACACTGAAGAAATATTATAGGTCTTCCTTCCAGATCTTTGTAAAAAAAAAAATTTTAATGGAAAATAATAAATAGTATAATTATTTAATTGTAATTTAATGTAATTAATGTAATGTAAATGTTAATAGTAATATACTAGATGGTCAGTATGTATTGACATACATTTCAATAATCAATTTTTATGTACAACCTGTAAAGCTGCCACATAGGTAACAGTAAACATGTTAACTTAAATAATAAAAAAAAAAGAAAAAAGCTTATCAAATCAAATATAACCTTTCAGAGCTTACTTTGGGAATAATTTAAGTAAGTTAGACCCGCACCTTTTCCATAATGCATAATGCATAAGCATAGACATATTCATAAATTTAAATTCTTAATTTTAAGTTTTATTTTATTATATACATATAAAATCTAACAAAAGTACACAAGTTCGTAAATCACAAAGACTGAAATTAATATTATATAATAAGACACATTTTTAGTATATCCTTTTGTTGCAAATTTGCAGAATTGCTTTAATCCTCACCCTTTTTAGCGATGTCTGCACGAAAAGGATAAGCATACAGAATATATTTACTCTCCAGATTGTGTTGGTATTGCGTGTTGAGTTAGGAACTACTCATTCTTATGATTTTGCATAAAGACTTTTCGCTAACCGTTCAGACTAGACATACCTCGCTCACGCGCCAGAAAACGTTGCGCGGACGAATATGAAAGCTATAAAGAAGAACCGCATTTCTCATTTTCTGTCAGTTTGCTTTTTTGATAAAAAATGGACATAGTTCCGAGAATTGCTCTTGCTGCGGCAGCAGTTATGAATCTGCTAATTGGACGCCCTGCGGGAGGCGAGTATCTGTTGTTGTATGGAACCCGAATGTTTAGTGATCGTCAAGACCGTTCGCCGTCTTGAAAAAACTATATTATTAAAGATGTCAAAATCTGTACCATTTGTACCATCTGTACCAACAATTTAAGACCCTATTCATTTCCATTTGCGAGCCCAATGTTACTTTTCCGGAAAAAAAGAGATAAATCTTCGGTTTGCTTATTTTGGATGACATGGGTAGGGGAGTCTAGATGATGATTACGTCAATCGGTAATTGTTTACTGTTTCACACGAATGGCAACCTTAACATTGTCTTTGCTTGAAAACGAAACGAATTTTCAGGGTTCCCGCAAATAATGCATACGTTTATGCACTCGCTTTAGAACCGAGTAGAGGAATCATCGCGCGCTATTCACTTGTGTTAATTTCCTCAGTGTTTTGTTTCGTTTGGATACTATTGTAAGCATAGCAAAGAAAGTAACAAATGTTTTACCGTTGATTAGCCAACATTTAATGTTTAAATAGGATGTCGCTTCAAATAGACAAATCCAAGTTATTCCAAAAATTTTTTTAAAGTTTTAAAAAATCTCATACCAGTACAAAATGTACAAAAGTTAGTTAACGAAGTGTGGCGAAATTATAAACTTTAATAAACAAGGTAGTAGTAATCGACAAGGTAGTAGATGTTATTGTATCTAAGAGATTTAAAGAAGAATTGCAGGCGGTGACAGTATACATATATCCAATATACTACATTTTTTTCCAAAGTGAGTGACGAAATCATTTTAGGTACCTATGAGTACTAGAGATATTATAAATGGCCAAGAAAGTTTCAATTTACATTTTGTAACAATAATTTAGACGTTTTATTATAAGGAAATGTTATGGCCTATTTTAAAGTATAGAGATAATATTTATTATATAATATATTAAATAATTTTTATTTATTTCTTATGATTGACTCCGTCAATTGGTCACAAAATATAGGGTGTTAGTTTTCTGTATGTGATGGGTTAAACTCCCCGCTTTCATTAAGTTGCGCGAGGAAATAAAAACAGCAAAACTGTTTTTAAAGAGGATGGTTCAAAACGCAGTTTTTCCAGAAGAAAAACAGGGATGCTATGAAAATAAAGTTAGAATATATTTGCCATGAAAGAATATATATACTTTGTAGGGTCGGAGATGCTTCCTTTAATGCGTTACACATTTCTGGACAAAATTTTAATACCCTTTTTAAGGGTATAAAAATGATCTATAGAAATGATCTATCTCTATTCAGTGAGACATCCCAATCTTGAAAGCAATCAACCATCCCTATTGAAAACAATTGCGGATATACCCTTCTTTGAAGACAAACGGAATTAATTCGCATCGTGAAAACTCATGATGAACTCACACAAGAATTACGTAAAATAGGATTTGACATTAGTCGCAGTGGGACATATATTCGCAGTGGGACAGCTGGTTTAGTATTGCCTCATGACCATTTGGGTCTCATTTGGATGAACGTGGCGTTACAATTAATGAAAATTTAGAATGATCTAATTTCAAATTTGCAGGAAATATATTAGTTAAAGTATGGAGTTTAATGGAAATGGATGGCTATAATATTACTGCAAAAGAAGAATAAGTGGCCTTTTTAGATTACTTGGACAGGTAGAAGAATCTACCACCTGTAAAAGTAAAACAAACAGTTGGTGACTTGGTTTTGGATGAAGGAGGGCAATTTCTTAATCTTCCAGTCAATGTAGCTCTACGCTTAAGTGATTCCTGCACAAAGATTTCCTGCAAATGCCCTACGATTATTTCTGTCCGACGATAAAATTATCAAAAATTATCATTATATCAAGTCGAACATGCAAAACCTGTGGTCTTTATCATGCTTCCGTTAAGTTAATAATTCTTCATATCGAGAAGATCCATAAAAAAGTAAACACGCACACTTTTAGGAAAGTTAGACCTGTAAGAATCGCTGCTCGTCGTGCTAATGAAAAAGTGAGCAGACTCACAACACAGCAGTAATCCAATGTCATCAAAAACTTAGAATCATGGATTCGGATTTCATTTATAATACTGTTAACTTTATTAGTATTTAAGAACAATTATTTTAGAACACCGTCCTTATCGTTGTCGGTATCGCAGCTACACATATAAAACGCAACTTCCTTCTTCAACGAGCATATAACAACTCTGCTGCCGTCGTGCAGCACTTCGCTCTCGTTGCGTTGCGCTCTTGCTTCTCTTTGATCGTTGCCTTTGCGAATTTGCCACTTCGTTTTCGTTGTCTAAGGATCATCTGTTTCATACTAGTGGGATTCGGGTAACCAGCAAAAAACCAATCCCACATTCGGCCATTCTGACTAAGCATCGTTACCAATCGGATATGACTTCATGTATTCCGCGCAGGTATCAGACTTCTTTGATCCATCGCTATTGCCTACTTTTTGGACATTATATTCGTTGTTGTATTTCACCTAAACAATTTTATAAGGCCCAAAAAACTTAGGTTTCAGTCTTAGGCCACTACCAAACTTGGTACGTTTAATAGCTATTAGGTTGCCAACATCATATCGTCTTGCTTGCTTGCGTGGAAGATTATACGCCTTCTTGTTTTCGTTCTGTAGGTTCAGTATCGGAGTGTTCGCTTTCATTCGTAACTCGCTGAGTTCTTCGTTGAAAATTGCTCCGAATCCATGAATAGACGCATCTGTATGCACTTCCGTCTCGTAAGTCTGATTATAAATACTGCATTCCCTTCGTCTAAATCAAATCTAAATTAAGGTTTTTTTTTGTCACCTCAGTTAAAGATCTAGCTAGCCTAATTTGGTATAAACTTTCTGATATAGCGCGTCAGGCTCAAAAAACTTTCTATTTGCTTAATTTTGGACTTGTGGCTTAATCTTGAACTTTGATACAGCTTCGATATTTCGGGCGAGGGGAATTTTTTCTATTTTCCATAAAATGGCCCTGAAATGCGTGTCTGCACATCATATTCATGGCACGTCGCAATAAATTCCTTCAAGTGTTGTACAGCGTCTTGTTCGGTCTTAGCAGGGATAATTATATCATCCACATAGGGCAATGCAATGCCTCTACGTGACAGCGTCCCGCATTGACGTGGCGCTGAAAAACGCCTGGCGAATTTGAAAATCCAAAGGTTACTCTCAAAGACTGATATTGGCTTCGGTGTGTCACAAAAGACTTATATTTTGTGCTCGATTCAGCAACTGGCACGTGGAAGAGTAATTTTTCAAATCGATTGCACTGAATATTTTTACCTCTTTCAGACGATCCAACTGATCCTCAATGAGCGGTAATGGGAAATGGTCTTACCTTGTTAATTCTGCGATAATCTAATAATCTATCTTTTTACGAGTACTATGGGAGTTGTAAACTCGGATGTTGACTCTTTAATTATTTCATTCTCAAGCCACTCTTTAATCTGTTCATCAACATAGTGCGTGGACGATTCAGGACAATACGTATTTCTACATTTGTTATTTTTGTTTTGACTGGTTCATATCTCGAAATTAGATCGCGCTCCTCTCGCTTAGCATTTTCTCTTACTGCCTTGTCAATGTCAAACAGCTCCTTGTCCACTTCGACACAAATGTTTAGAATATTTTGTTCATTATTAATTTTATTTATTAAAAACAATCTCTACGTGTAAACATATCTGTTCTCCGTTAATTAATTGCATATTAAAGAATTTGATTGGACCGACATAAAAATCTAACATACTATATAACAATCAGAATTTTTTTTTTGTATTGTCCAATTGGTTTTATTTTATTAGAGTCGCGGTCAATACCGAATCCAATTAGAACAACATTGCAGCTTCGGCTTGCCAATATCACAATAAAAATCTTCCCGTATGATATTGAATTTACTGCCCGTATCGAAAATACCGCCCTAAACATTTTATCTACAATACAAACTTCTTTGCTTTGGCGTATTCGTATTTAAAACATTTTTGTCAATTTTTGAGCACTTATTAGTAATGTCCGTACTGATTAGATTTGTAACACTTTCTGTATTTTCTGTAACAATATTTTTTTTTTCCGCGAGAGTAAGTTTGCAGTTCTCTGATACGAACGTGTTTAAGATTAGCTACGCGAAAATCCTCATATGTATTTCGGAGAAAGCTTGGCCGGTTCAATTGGTAACCGCGCAGCGCCACATAGTGGTCCTGCCCAATTGTTCGGCTGCGCGAGACGTGTTAAAGGGCGCGAATTTCAAGAAGTTGGACATTGCGGGGAAACTCTTTGAGCGCATACTGTTCGCGCGCATAGAGCTAATCACAAAGAGTCCCACAGGCCTTCAAAGTCAACAGTATGGCTTCCGAAAGACGAAAAGTACGCTCGACGCTCTCACAGCCGTAACAGACATAGCCAAGAACGCACTCGACGGTGACCGATGGTTAGGCGGCAGTAAGGAGTACTGTGTCATCATCACGCTTGACGTCAATAATGCATTCAACTCAGCGAGATGGCCCAACATCCTCGGCGCAATGTGCAACTTGGGTATACCCGGATACATACAGAGTGTAATTAGCAATTACTTCAGGGACCGCGTGCTATGGTATGTAACAGAAGAAGAAGTCACCAAGTCTCTGCAAGTGTTCCTCAAGGGTCGGTACTTGGACCGATCCTATGCAACATTATGTACGATCGGATATTGAATATCAGCTTCGCCGACGACGTTGCGGTAACAGCTGCTGGCAAGACAATACCGGACCTCCAGGAAAACATCACTGTGGCGATCATGGGGAATCATCGAATGGCTCGAGAAAGTTGGCCTAGGAGTTTCTGCGCATAAGACCGAAGTAGTTCTGTTAAGCAGCGGAAAGACCATTGAGTGCATGCAGGTCGAGGGAGTAGAAATCGTCTCATCAGAAACGCTGAAGTACCTGGGAGTCATAATACACCGTAGACTCTCCTTCAAGGACTACGCAATGTATGCCAGAAAAAAAGCGGCAATGACAGCTGCAGCCCTGGCAAGAATCATGCCGAATGTGAGAGGACCCAGATTGTCGTCTAGGAGATTGCTTGTGGTGGTTACAAAGGCAACGCTTCTTTACGCTGCCCCTATCTGATGCTGTGTTACCAGCAAAGTATCTTACTTGGATAGTGCGCGAGCAGTACCGCGGTAAATGGCTCTCAGACTTATCAGAGGCTTTAGAACCATATCGGATGACGCAGCGCAGACTCTTTTAGGTATTACACCCATTGAACTTGTGATAAAGGGCCAATACCTAGCACTAGAAGGGGTTACCCAGACAGAGATTCGAGAGTGGATTCAAAAAGTCTTGCAGAACAGGTGGCAAGAGCCACAACGAGGGCGGTGGACGTACCAGCTTATTCCTAACCTTACGGAATGGGCAGAGTGTGAACGCAAACTGGTGGACTACCACATCACCCAGTTTTACCACGGACCATGGATGTTTCCGAGGTTACCTATTTAGGTTCCACCACGTGGATATAGTCCAGTGCCTCTATTGCACAGAAGCAGTGGAAACAGCAGAACACATTCTTCTCCACTGCTCCAGGTTTGTCGTAGAGAAGGCCCAGCTAGAGTCACTCGCTGGGGCACTTCTCAGCCTGAGAGGCTTGATTTCCGCTATGATGGCGGACAAAGTAGTCTGGGAGGGGCACACGAGATCAACGTCAATATGATGAAGCGTGTCCGCACGGACGAGATGCCCAACAGGAATGATGGATGAGGAGTACTCCCGTGTGGTGGCGAGGCAAGAATTCTACCACAGCGCCTTCGGCGTGCAGTAAAACGCGTCAAGGAAGGAACGTCACGCTGCAGTACAACGCATATGGAGACGGAGTGCAATTTGGTATCACATCGTGCTCACCGATGAAATACCTTGACTGTCAGTCCCGGTGAGCTCGACAAGGACTGGAGAGGGGCTGATGTTTTTTTTAGTATGTAGCCATAACTTTACTTGGAGGTGGTATCTTTAGAACATTTCATTTTCCTGCCGTATATAAGTAAGCACCAAAAGAATTCGCACCAACAAACTGCGAAGACGCATCCGGCCGTGCACCTGCAGTAGCCAATAAATTCAAGATCAGCCTACAGACGCTTCCGTGGGAGCGACGATGGCAGAGGCAGCAACGGAATTGGCACCGACGCTAGCAGAGGCAGCAACCTGTAAGTGCACCCCAGAGGCTGCCCTGATTACGATACGCGAAAACGCAAACCTGTAAGAGCACCCCATAGGCTGCCCCGGTTCGCGAACGGAAAAAAAAGAACAAATCTGTAAGAGCACCCAATTGGCTGCCAAGATCACCGTGGGACGGATCCTGCAAAGAAAGGACTCACTTACATCGGCCTGAGTGCTATCGCCGCAGACGACTGGACGGGAGTGTAAGAGCACCCCATAGGCTGCCCCGGTTCGCGAACGGAAAAAAAAGAACAAATCTGTAAGAGCACCCAATTGGCTGCCAAGATCACCGTGGGACGGATCCTGCAAAGAAAGGACTCACTTACATCGGCCTGAGTGCTATCGCCGCAGACGACTGGACGGGAGTGTTACGAAGGTACCCCAGTAGCCCCAGGAGCAAAAAGAAAGAATACCAAATAACCGGTCGAGGATATATTTTATACTGTAAGTTAATTAAGTTAAGAAATAAGAAAAAGGTATTTGAAAAAAATACAAAATTTATACGAGAAATACGTTGAAAATATTTGAAAAACATACAAAATCTATACGAGAAATACGTTGAAAATATTTGAAAAACATACAAAATTTATACGAGAAATACAGTGAACATATAACAAATTTTTTATTCTGAAAACATACAAATATCTATATCAGAAATACTTTGAAAATATAAAATATAAAATATTCTAACAAAAATTGAAGAAAAAGAATATTTGAAAAACATACAAAATCTATACGAGAAATACGTTGAAAATTTTTTTTCTTTCTGAAAACATACAAAACGTATACGAGAAACACTTACATACATTTTTGTTTGCCCTTAACAAAAAATATCAAGAAAAAGTATTTTATAGTATAAATAAATAATTGCCAAATCCTACAGAGACAAGACACTTGACACCTTCGTTAAAGGCCTGAACGGCGACTTGCCTAGACTGTTGGGAACCAAAGAGCCCGCAGGTATTCCGTCAGCACTTCAGCAATGCGAGAAGTTAGAAAACCAAAAATGTAGGACTAATTACGCAAATAATAGCCAAACCCATTCAAGAAAATTCGAAGGCCCTGGTAGAGGACCACCCCTACCGAGAAAATCGGTACAACAATTCTCAAACGCAGGTCGACAACCATTCATTCCACACTTGGCTCATGTTCCACAGACCCCTAGAGTAACTCATTATGTACCACAGCAACAATATGGAGGGCATTACCAACAATACTTTAGCAACCTACCAACAGAGCCACCAAAACCATTGGCCCCAAAGCCAAACCTAGGCCAGAGCCTATGGACATAGATAGAAGTATGCAGACAAAACAGGTAAACTACATGAACAGATCCAAATTTGGACAGCAGGAAAAGAGACCACCACCACATGGACTAAACGGACTGACAGACAAAAAGCAGAGAGCAGACAAAGCAGACAAAGCAGACAAAAATTTTCATTAGGCACCGCTAACGAACAAACTACAGACAACAACAACGAACCAACAGAAACTGACGAAGCAACACTCAATGAATACTATTCAGAAACCCCAGATTTTGAGCAGGAAACAGACGCAGAATATACTGAATTACATTTTTTAGAGTAGAACCCTCTTCGTTATCCTACTTCCAATATAAATATTCTGATAGACACCGGATCCAACAAGAATTACATCCAACCAAGATTAGCTAAGAAACCAATCAAAAACAGCTTACCCTTTTTCGTTAACTCAGTGGGCGGAAAAATTCTTATAACATACAATCCCCAATCCTTTCGAGCGAAAAGATTAATATGCAAATTAATATTAAAAAGGGGTATATTTCAATACAGAATAAAAAAAGAATTAAAATAAAACCCAAAATCTCACGTGAAGTCAACAAATTAGATACTCAAGTAGAACACGCTACAGAAACTCAAAAGAGACATTTAAGAAATATTTGCTCAAACTTTAAAAATCTTTTTGCAGACCCGGACGAAAAACTGACATACACAACAAGAATAGAAGCTACTATAAGAAGTACAAACGAGAGTCCAATATACTCAAGACACTACCCGTACCCAGAGGCTCTTAGACCAGAGATAGAAAAACAAATACTAGATAAGATACAAATACGATCTCCATACAACTCCCCAATATGGATTATCCCAAAAAAAAAATGGACGCATTAGGACAGAGAAAACACAGAATGGTAATTGACTATAGAAAATTGAACATGGTTACAATTTCAGACAGATACCTGACATTTACAACGTACTTGCACAACTAGGACAGAATAAGATTTTCTCAGTCATTGACCTCAAAAGCGGAATTCATCGAATTCCACTAAGGAAATCCGAAAAAGGGCATTCTCAGTTTTTTTTTCCAATGTTTTGCTTATTTATTGAATCTTCCCTTTTACTTAAGAGACTAACAATAAGTTTTCAAATCTTATTCTAAACTGACTACATATCATTTTATGAAATGATTCGTGCTGTGTGGCCTAACAGATTTAACGCTGGGCTGGTTGGTCGTTCCGGTGCAGTCGGCTTTGGCTGCATACTCGAATAAGTTTTCTTGCAAGAGGATTTGGATGTGAGGCTAGTTTTTCATTGTATTTAACTTTTTTCTCTGCTATTGTCTCAATGACAAGTTTTATTTGTAAGTCTCTGTGTATATTCTCGTTCCGAAGATACCATGGAGCTCCAGTAATGATTCTCAGAATCCTAGACTGTGCTCGCTGTACTATGTCGATGTTGCTTCTCGATGCGTTGCCCCATAGCTCGGAGCCATAGGTCCATATGGGTTTTAAAACGGAGTTATATAAGAGGACTTTGTACTCCAAGCTTAGGGGAGAGCGAACGTTTATAAGCCAGTGTAGATCCTTTGCTTTTAGTCTGAGGTGCGTCGTCTTGGCCTCTATGTGTTTCCGCCAGGTGAGCCGCTTGTCCAGATGAATACCTAAGTATGTTACGTTATCGGCTTGTGGGATGCGCGTGTGGTTCATTACCAAGGGCGGGCAGCTTTGTTTGTTTAGGGTAAATGTTACCTGTTTGCACTTTTCTTCGTTTACTCGTATGCGCCAATCTGCAAGCCAATGTTCTACACAAGTTAGATGGCGTGCTAGTTGCATCGTAGCTTTTACTGGGCATCTGGATCGACTTAGTATTGCAGTGTCATCAGCGAATGTGGATATCGTTAGCTGGTAGTTTGTTGGGATGTCCGCCGTGTATAGGGTGTATAGAATTGGGCCCAGAACACTTCCTTGAGGCACTCCGGCTTCTATAGTACAATCGTTTGAAGTGCTTGAACTGCATCTAACCGGGAACACTCTTTTATATAGTTAAGACTTTAGAAGCTTATGTATGTTTTGAGGCAGCAGTTTCATTATTTTAAACATAAGTCCATCCAGCCATACTCTATCGAATGCTTGCGCAACGTCTACGAATAGAGCTGTGCAATATTCACGATGTTCAAAGGCAGTGCGAATTTCTGTTGTGATGCGGTTAACCTGTTCGATGGCTCCGTGTTTTGCCTGAAAACCAAATTGGTGCGATGGGAGTGTGTTGTGTGTTTTGAGGTGGGGGCTGATGCGTAGTAGCAGGACTTTTTTCAAATAACTTAGAGAGACAAGTAAGTAAGCTTATTGGCCTGTATGATGATGGCTGTGTTTTGTCTTTCCCAGGCTTAGGGATCATAATTATAACTGATTTCTTCCACTTTTGAGGGAAGCATCCAATTTTAGTAATTGCGTTGAAGAGCAAGCAGATTCGTAGAACTGCACACATTGGGAGCTCGATGATCATTTTCGGGGTTATTAAGTCGTAGCCAGGCGATTTTCCAGTCTTCAGTTGTTCTTTAATGACTTTCGTTATCTCGCTTGGTCGAAATTTTACAGGATCTTGTGGTGCTAAGTCAGATGCAGTTAAAGGCGGGAGAGTAAATGAGTTAGTGGCTGGATTTGGTTGAAATACTTTTTTAAGATGATCAGCGAAGACTCTTGCTCTGTCCGTGTCAGTGCGAGACCAGTTTCCGGTAGAATTACGGAGAGGTACAACCGTTTCTGTTGGTGCCTGTAGGTTCCTGTGGTTTTTCCACAACGAGTTCTTTGTGCCTGTGGGCGTGAGATTCTCGATGTACCTTAGTTGTGCGTCCGCTTCTTCTTTCTTAAGCGCATTGGCAAGTCTGCGAGAAGCTGCTTTTAATCTACTCTTCGCGCCAGGTGATCTCTGCTCCTGCCACTCCCTTCGATGTCGTCGTTTTTCAAGCACAAACAGTTCAGTATCTCTACTTGTCTTGTTAAACTTTATACTGCATACATGATTGTCTTGTGGAGTTGACGCTATTGATGCTGCAATAAGTATTGATTCTATATCATCAGCAAACTGATCAATGCCTTGCTCGGTTTCCAGGGGGCTAGAAAAGCCGGTATGGAAACAAACATATTTTTTGTACCTCGCCCAGTTGGTCCTCTTGCTTGTAAGCCTATGCGGTCGCACGTTGTGTTGTAGCTGGTACAAAAGATGAAAGAGCACCGGACAGTGATCAGATGAGAGTTCTGGAAGTGCCTCAGCTGTAATCATTGATTGGGATATCCTTTTTGTGATGGCAAAGTCGATCAAATTTGGAAGCTTCATGGGATCTGCTGGCCAGTATGTAGGCGCTCCCGAGGAAACATAGTTTAGTTTGCGTTGCGGTTTGCTGATTGCGCTGTACAGCTGTTTTCCTTTAGGGTTCGCTATTCGAGATCCCCAGTGCATGTGCTTGGCGCACCAATCGCCAGCTGCAACAATCCTTTCATCAAACGAGTCAAAAAGTGTTGTGAATTTTTCCTCAGAGATTGTGAAGCGAGGTGGGCAATAGACAGCAGCCAGAGTGAGAGCACCGTTATGGCATTGGAGGTTTATAGAGGTACATTGTAAGCAGTCTTCTTGCCAATTACCAAGAAAGTGGTGCTTAATTCGCAATCGTATTAGTATGCCAGTGCCTCCATGGGCCTTGTCATCCGGGTGATTCGTAAAGTTAAATTTATATCCTGGTATTTGGAAGTTGTACCATTCGGTAAGGTTAGTCTCTGAGAGTAGCATAACGTCAATGTTTCTGTCGGCTAAGAACTGAGCAAGTTCTAGGTTGTGCCGCGAAACGCCATTAGCGTTCCAGGTAGCGATTATTAAGGGAGTCATTATCCTGTTTTAGAAGAAACGAGCATTTGAATAAGGATGTTTTGGTTCCTCATAAGCTCTTGCATAGTTTCTTGCATGAAGGTCATGAAGTCATTCATGCTTTGCTGCATGGAAAGCATAATGGCTTCAAAGCCAATTGGCTGCTGTTCCATGTTCTGTGTGTTTATTTGTTTATTTGTGTTTATTTGGTTAATTTTATGCTGGACGCTGGAGGTGACTGCTGTTGGTACTTGGATCCCTGATTTTAGTACACTTGCAAAGGAAGAATTTCGCATTGTTCGGTGGCTGGCAGACGAAGGGATGTTAGTTGTAGTCGGTTCCATTACTTTGTGAATTGTTGGTGTGATACGATCACGAGCTGAATCCACTCGTTTGTTTAGGCGACTCTTGAGTTCCTTGTAAACAATGCATCCTCGCCAGTTGGCTGTGTGTTTTTCGCCACAGTTGCTGCATAACTTAATTGAACTGTCGTTTTTATTCTTAGGACAGTTTACAGTACTATGGACATCGCTGCAAACGACGCAGATGGATTTTAGGGTACAGTACGCTTTGGTGTGGCCATATTCTTGGCAGTTGGTGCACTGCACAGGTTGCCTGCGCTTGTGTGGCTCTTCTACGGTTATTCTTCGGTGCAGTAAATACTGTAGCTTATATATAGGATGTACTTCATTTTTGTTGTTTTCTGACTCGATGGCTCCAGTTCGACTTTAAAGAGTGGCTGCGGCTCTTTGTTCCTATGAGAGAATGTTGATCACCGTTTTGGCGTTGAAGTTCTTCTCCTTTAGTGCCGCGATAATTTCGGATGAGGTCACGGATGACTCTATTCTTTGATGACAACCTGCAATCCTTTGGCACTTTTCAGCTGGTAGGTATAGTAACTCTCCCAGCTTCGTCCAGGTACTTGGTCACTGATCGGTGGCTAGACTCATCCTGAGTCTGCACTTTCGTTTCTTGTATGTTGCCCAATAATTGCAACTAGTTTGTTAACCAGCGCATTTGAGGTTTTCTCACGTATATATATTGGTGGCGGCTTTATCTTCTTCTGCTCCTGTTCCTGCACTTCACAGTCATCCAGTAGTGCAAACCTATTTTAACTTGAGTCATTGGCAGCGTTGGCGCGATTTATTTTCGGCTGATTACCAGCCTGCTTGTGTTGTGGGCTTAGCTTTCGCTTTATTTGGATGTAGCGATCCAGACCTGTTTGACAAAGTTTTTTTTTTTGTTTTGGTTCTTGTCCGCTTTCGCTTTCAAGAGTCGGTGTGAGTGCTTTTGCAATCGTTGTTGTTGGTTCAGCGGAATTGTACACCGCTGTCGGAATGGGGAGAGCGTGAGAGAGACGCTCTCAGTGCGTTCGGGTTCACTTCGAGCAGTCAGAAGCATTGGTGAGCAAGACCGCGATCGTGTGCATTCTGCAGGTGCTAGGTCATTGACCGGGTGGATGGTTTGGCACTCGCGGGCGTCAGACACGACGGTGAAGTATGCATTGTTCCGCTGCAAAGAGAGTCGTCTTGCTCTTTTTGCCGCTGAGCGCGAAATTCGCGTTTTGTTCGTTGTCTATTTGTTTTTTTTTTTTAGTTTTATTTTATTATTCCACACACAGAAAGTTTTGTAAGATAGAAATTTAACATTGCCAATAGCGTCTCTTTCGCTTTGGATTTATGTATTTATTTTATGTTATTAACTTTTCACTTCACTAAAATCTAGTGATTTTATACGGAGCTCGATGAAAACACGTCTGACTTCGTACACTTGTAAATCACTTCTATGACATTCTTTGGCATTCTCAGTTAACCAGGAAAAATACGAGTTTACCAGACTACCGTTTTGCCTCAAAAATGCTCCATCAATTTTTCAACGGACCCTGGACGATATTCCTGAGAACATATCCTCAAAGATCTTCGTTCCCCTTTAGGACTCTCAGGGTTTTACCGTCGCTTTATCAAAGATTATGCGAAACTCGCAAAGCCCCTTAAAGCCTTTTTAACACCGGAAGAGGGCCGAGGCCGTATTTCAAAAAATGCCTTAAGCAGAACGCTAATCTACCTCGACGCTAGGGAACCATTCAGTAAGCTAAAGCAAACTCTAGCTTCTGAATAAGTCATGCTGGCTTATCCAGATTATAGTAAAAAATTCCAATTGACCACCGATGCTTCAGATTATGCCATAGGAGCCGTATTAGCTCAGGAGGACAAACCAATAATGTTTATTTCTAGAACCTTAAATAAGGCAGAAGAAAGTTAACGATCAAATGAAAAGATGGAAAGCAATTTTAGAAGAATACACCCACGAACTTTTACAGAAACCTTGCAAGTCAAACGGGATTGCAGATGCATAGAATAGACCTCCCTTGCAAACGCATGGAGAACTACAATAAATGCAATGACAGAAACCGTGCACAGTAGTTTCAGCTCTCCCGAAAAACTAATACCTACGACAGAAGAACCAATACATTTTTTTAAAAATCAAATACTGATATCTTTGGGAAAAAAATCCTACAAATTTAAAATTGTTTTTCCAACATATCACAGACACTCTATTACAGAACCAATATTCAATTCAGACAATTTGCTGACAGACAATTCTAAAAGAAAGGCTAAATCAGTCCGTCATAACTGGAATCTATAGGGAAACTTCAAGAAATTTATCCACTTTTTAATAATTACAAAACCAGATTCTCTAATAAAATAGTTACAGACCTGACAGACGAAAATGACCAATAAAACGCAATTATATCGGAACACAGAAGAGCACACCGCAATAGCAGCGAAAACAAACAGCAGCTGTTAGAAAAGGTATATTTTCCACAAATGAGGGATAAAATCATAAAAATAACGAAGGAATGTCAGACCTGCAAAGAACAAAAATACGAAAGACACCCAAATAAGCCAGATCTAATTATTCACGTCGACTTTTATCTCACATGTAAACAAGTAGTCCACGCATTGCCTATTATCTAGGAGGTTGATGGCCAGGTGGTTGGGGTGGTTGTCCAGTCTTTTTATGTATCTTTCGCTGAGACGGGTGATCTCCTCTGCTACACATCTAATTCCAAGCTCTTTATGGATTATTGAGTTTTCGTGGTCCGGATGGGCGTTCGAAACTGTTCTAAGGCATTTACTATATTCTGAAACCGCTGGATTTTGATGCGGTTCGAACAGCTTGCCGTGCCCCAAAACTGTATCCCATATGTCCAGATTGGCTTCAGCACTACCTTGTAAATAAGCAGCTTGAATTTTACTTTGAGCTTGGACCTTCTTCCCAGGAGCCAATGCAGTTGCTTAAGCCGTAGGTTGGCCTGGTTGCGCTTGTTGATTAGGTGTGGACGCCATGTGAGCCTGCGGTCCAGGGTCAGCCCTAGATATTTTGGAGTGTTATTCGTTGGGATGGTTTCTCCGTTGAGTGAGACGGGGGGGCATTCTCCTCTGCGTATTGCGAAGGTTGTTTGTGAAGATTTCTCAGCGTTGACCACGATGTTCCATCGTTTCAGCCATGGACCGAGGGCATTCAGTTGCCTCTGGATGATGGCTGATGCTTCCTGAGGATCTGTGGCGGAGGCTAGGAAGGCGGTGTCATCGGCATAAGTGGCTACTGTGAGGTTCCGGGAGGGCGTGATGGGGAGGTCCGCTGTGTAGAGTGTGTATAAAATGGGTCCAAGAACACTGCCTTGTGGTACTCCTGCTCTTATGGGCCTAGGGGTGCTAATTGATGATACGCATCTCACTCTGAATTCTCTTCCCTCTGTGTATGACTTGAGGAAGGCGAAATGGAAACTTGGGAGGTGGGATTTAATTTTGAAAAGTAGTCCAGGGTGCCAGACTCTGTCAAACGCCTGTTTGACATCCAGCATATCGGCGCAGCAGTACTTCTTCTTTCGCAATTGTGCTCCGTGAATTTAACAATCTCAACAGTGTAAAACTCTACATAAAAACATATAAAGTGGTACCACCACCAAGCGAAAAGACGCTACTGTGTGCAATGTGCAAGCACACAAAACCTTGTGTTACTTCTATTAAGTAATCTAAGAAAAACATAAAATCAACAATGCCAATGTATAATAATGCAAAAGCAATCGGTAAAAGTGCCAACAACAAAAATATTCAAGACGAAATCAGAATGCAACGGAAAAGAGAGCAAGACGAGCGTCGTCTCTCAGTGGCTCGCAATAATGCCTACCTATCAATAATTTCCCCAACAGCAACAACAAACAATGCAAGCGATCGATCTATCTCTCCCGCTCCCCTGGGCTCAAAAGAAAGTTGGAGTGTAGAATGCGCGGCATTCTCTTTGCCAACAACATCAACAACAACTACGCAACCTTCGTTCTCCCTGTCTCAGTCCACAGTGACTGCAACAACAACATCAACGGCAACGTCAATGACCACTGCTGCTATGCCCGACCGGCCATGACTGCAAAGTCAGCAGTTTCCGAGTCAATCACCCAAACAACCTACCTCAACTTTAAACCCACGTCCAACTATACAGACGGGAATGGATCCATACGTACAAGTTACCGCACAATAAAAAGTTGGGCAATAATCCAAAGCTAAATAAAACCTCCGAATCAAAATCATCAAATAAAGAAAACATTTCAAACCCTTAATAATAATAATTTGATAATAGATTCAAAATTTTAGGCGAACACCTTGAAGACGAACCCGAAAAAGTGGCCACAGAACCTGCAAAGCCAAAACCACCTCCCATCTACATAAGAGACTCAAATTGTTCTTCGATCGTCGAACGACTTACGAAGGTAATAGGCACCAACAACTTTTATGTGACCCATATAAATAAGGGCAATATACGCGAAGTCAAGCTTCAAGTTAACAATGAAAATAACTACCGCACCGTTGAGAAAGACCTAAGAGCTACAAAGAAAAATTACTATACCTACCAATTAAAGAGCAGTAAGGGTCTTCAAGTGGTAATCAAAGGCATCGAACCAACTGTGTCAACTGCAGAAATCATCTCTGCTCTACAAGAGAAAGGATTTGAGGTGAAATCGGCTATCAAAATTATAAATAGAGCTAAGATACCACAGCCTCTTTTCAAGGTGGAATTAAGCCCCGAAAACAAACCCAAAAACAAAAATTCCGTCCATCCAATCTATAAACTCCAGTATCTACTCCACCGCAGAATAACAGTGGAGGAGCCACATAAGCGTAATGCTCCTGTACAATGCACGAATTGCCAGGAGTATGGACACACTAGAACCTACTGTACACTACGTCCAGTGTGCGTAGGTTGCGGAGACTTGCATGACTCTGGCATCTGTCCAAATAATAAAAACGACCCTAATCTAAGGAAATGCGGCAACTGTGGTGGAAACCACACAGCAAACTTTAGAAGGTGTCCAGTCTACAAAGACCTCAAAAGTCGCGTTTCTAAGCAACCATTCCCCAAACAGAACTCTGTAACTCCATCTCAATCAACACCGGGAAACTTTTTTACCAAAGCAACTAAGTCCTCCTTTGAACTTGTATGCACAATTCCAGGAGTATCATTTGCAAATGCCTTGACAGGCATAGTAAAGCCAGCTTCTAAGTCGGCAATCTCCCTAACACTAGCTGCCCAATCAACATCAGAGAAACACCACATCTTAGAACAGCCATCAACTGAAATTGAATCACTAATTAGTTCACTTCATAAGAGCATGATGGAATTTATGCAGTTTATGCAATCTACAATACAAGACCTCATGCGAAATCAAAACATACTTATGGAAATGCTTGCATCCCAACACTCCAAACCATAAATGGCTATTTTAAAGATATGTTTCTGGAATTCTAACGGCATTTCACAGCACAAAAACGAACTTATTCAATTTCTAAAGGAACACGACATTGATATAATGTTAATCTCCGAAACCCATCTCACAAATAAAAATAACTTCTTTCTTAGTGAGTACACTTTTTACTCAACGAATCATCCAGACGACAAAGCTCATGGGGGAACAGGCATCCTTATCAAGAGACGCATCAAGCACCATCAATTGCAGCCATTCGCAACCAATTACTTGCGTCAATTAGTATTAAAGTGTCTTTCGGCAGTCTTAGTATTGCCTTAATATACTGCCCACCACGGTTTTCTATTTCGGAAGAAGACTTCATGGAATATTTCAACCAACTAGGTGCCCATTTCATATCAGCAGGCGATTATAATGCCAAACACACGCACTGGGGCTCCCGTCTTACAAATCCAAAAGGAAGGCAATTATACAAAGCTTTAATCACAAGATCGAATAAACTTGACTTCATATCTCCGGGTAGGCCTACATATTGGCCAGCTGATCCAAACAAAAAACCGGATCTTATAGACTTTGCTATAACCCGAAACATACCAAAACAACTAATGCGGATAGAAGCAATAGCCGACTTGTCCTCGGACCACTCTCCTATCCTTCTTCAACTGTTCGAACAACCACCAACGTTAAAACGGCCTGATATTATTACATCCAACCAAACAAACTGGCTCCGCTACAAAAAATATATAAGCTCACACATTGAGCTAAGCCCAACACTGCACCACGAAGCTGACATTGATAAATCTGTAAATGCCTTTGAATTTATTCTCACCACTGCTGCACGCGTATCTACACCTCAAATGAAACCAAAAGTAGTACATCAGTACCGTACAAATAGGCAAATTCAACAGCTTCTTTTAGAAAAAAGACATTTACGACGAGAGTGGCAAAAAAACAGATCACCAGCAAGCAAAGAGAAATTAAAAGCTGCAACTCGAAAACTCTCTACAGTACTGAAACAAGAAGAAAATCTTGCACAACATCAATACATCGAACAACTCTCTCCAACATGTGCCAAAAACCCACTCTGGAAAGCGCGCAGTCTCAGTGCCCCTATTGAAACAGACAGCCCTATCCGTAGTCTTACAGGAAGATGGGCTAGAAGTGACTCCGAAAAGGCGAACGTGTTTGCAACACACCTCCAAGAAGTCTTCCAACCAAATCCTGCGACCAATTTATTTGAGCTTCCGGAATTCTCAAGCCCTGACATAATACACACTACGCCCCTGAAATTCCGATCAAGCGAAATTACTCAAATAATCAAAGAGCAATTAAAGCCGATCAAAGCACCGGGCCACGATAGAATTACTCCAAAAATGATTATAGAACTACCGAGCTGTGCTGTAAATCATTTATGCACGCTTTTCAACGCAATGACTAAATATGGTTATTTTCCTCAAAGATGGAAAAAGTCAACTATAGTTATGATTCCAAAACCTGGTAAAGACAAAACACAAGCATCTTCATATAGACCAATAAGTCTTCTGTCCTGCTTATCAAAACTATATCAAAACTAAAACTCATTTTATCGCACATCAGTCCCCATCTTAGTATAAATAACATAATCCCAATGCATCAATTTGGGTTCCGAGAAAAACATGGTACAATAGGTAAACCGTATCACCACGGAAATACGCTCTGCGTTTGAACAACGAGAATACTGCTCTGCTTTATTTCTTGATATTGCCCAAGCGTTTGACAGGGTGTGGCTCGATGGACTCATGTACAAAATCAAAACATTACTCCCCAATAGTATGCACAAACTCCTCGAATCCTATCTGCATAAAAGACTATTCTCCGTAAGTGCAGCGCCTCAACATCTGCTGAGCGTGAAATCAAAGCTGGAGTCTCTCAAGGAAGCGTTCTCGGTCCCATTCTATATATACTATACACATCGGACATTCCGACAAACATTCAACTTACCACATCAACTTTTGCAGATGACACTGCCATTCTTAGCCGGAGTAAATGTCCCCTTAGAGCAACTGTTATTCTACAAAATCATTTGGAATCTCTTGAAAAATGGTTAGCTAACTGGAGAATTAAAGTAAATGAAAGTAAATGTCAACACGTAACATTCACACTGAACAGACAAACGTGTCTCCAGCTTACTCTAATCGGAGCACGAATCTCCCAGTCAAACACCGTCACATACTTGGGTATCCATCTCGACAGGAGACTCACCTGGCGCTCACACATAGCAGCCAAAATATGTTGGCCACCCTTTGGGAAAAGATTAGGGGCTACATTTTCAGTGCTGTTGCATCGATACGGTCAGGACCCGGTGACTTGCCATTTTTTGGGGTGGCGATCTCCTGCGCAATCTCCTCTGGTTCGACGGGCTGTATTGGCGGGCCAGGAGCACTTGGGCTGTCTACGAACCTTATGGTTGCAGCTCTCTCTTCGCCAGTGCATCTGTCGAAAGGTGAGAATGCACTATGTAGATGGTCAGCAGAGGCTTCTACTCTTTCTATCTCAGACCGACACCAGGAACCGTCGACTTTGCGCACGGGTGATATCTTCTTCGCAGGTCTTTTTATGTGCCTCGTGACATTCCACAGATTGTGTTGCGGGTCTCCAGGTTCCAGCTCCATAAGGAATCTATGAAACGAGTCCTGCCGTAGGATGGATAGCTTGTCCTTCAAATCCTTGGTGGCACGACTAAGTGCTGTCTTGTCCCTGGGGTTGCGCGAGGAAAACCAGACTCTTCTGAGGCGCCTTTTTTCGGCCTCGAGGGCCGCGATTTCCGGAGACCACAAGTGCACGTCTCTTTTAGGTATTCTCGGGGTAGTCGGAGGAGGTGGATTCGCAAACTCAGCGGCATTGTGCATCTCTTTGGTTAGTTTTTCTATGGCCGCATCTATGTTGCTTGGTGTGGAAAGAGGGGTATCTGGGTACTGGGAGGAAAGCATCCAAAACGTAAACATGGGGGCATTTGTGTGTTTTCCGGTGAGTCTTCTAAGCGGGATTTTTCTGAGGACGGGGATGTTTAGGAGCAAGTTTACTGCGCTGTGGTCAGATAGCAGTTTATCATAGCTTGAGCATGTTATCTTAGAGTGTCCTATGCCCTTGGAGACGGCGAAGTCCAGCAGATCCGGCTGCTTTGAAGGGTCGGTAGGCCAGTGTGTGGGTTCTCCAGTGGAATGGCAGTCCAGACTCTTCTGCTGCAGGTACTTATAGAGCTTTATGTGTTTGGGGTTGTTTGTGCGGGACCCCCACCAGGAGTGTTTGGCGTTAAAGTCTCCGGCTGCTAAAAAGCGAGGGACTCGAAGAAGTCCTGAAGGTGGGTCTCGGTTATCGAGTGTCTGGGTGGGAAGTAAACCGCACCAATGGTGATATCTCCCTGTGGGCTAGAAATCCTGGTTACGGCGCACTGAGCCCATTCCTCCTGAAACGCGGGAAGTTCCGTGTACTGAATGCCACTCCTGATGAGCAGCTGCTCCTCCGCGTGCTCTACCAGATGGATGGTTGGCATGTATCAGTTCGTACCCGCTGATGTTAAAGTAGGATCTGGGACAAAAGTGGGATTCCGAAACTAGAAGAACATCGATATTGTCTGTTTTGATGAGATGCTTTACTTCGGCTTTGCTCCTCTGCAGGCCGTTTGCGTTCCAAAAAACTATGTTAAGGCTTATTTGTATTACTTTTTGTTGAGGATGAGAGCTATAAACTGCATCATCTGCGAGAACATCTGCGATAAAATCTGCGAGATCAACTTTTCCATCATCCTCTCAATCGATCCTTCCAACCGGGCAAGCATCGTTTCAAACTGGTTGGGTTGTGGGGCTTCGGGAGTGGTTTGAGGGGTTTGTTGGGGATTCTTTGGTTGTGTCGCTTGGTTTCCTTGGAGTGCGTCCCTGTAACTTATACCATTGGCGATAGTTGGTATCTGGATGGGAGGTTCGTTGCTACTCACAATGGGTCTGGCTTTGGGAGATTGCTGTGCCTTTTCCTTTTTGTAGGCAGGGCATCCTCGGAACGACGCAGGGTGATCAGCTTGGCAATGTAAACAGTATTAAACAACGCCTGAAAGAAACATTAATAAGCTTCGGTATTCCAGAAGTCGTGATAATAGATAACTAAAAGTCCCTTGATCAGGTCCCATAATGCGGATGCTGCAAGACCAGTTCAATATAAAGGTCTATAAAGCACCACCCTACAACAGCTCAGCCAACGGTCAGATCGATCACTTTCATTCAACTCTTTCAGAAATTATTAGATGCCAAAAGGCCGAGAAATTACACAGCTCATTAAACGACCTTATAGAAAGATCAGTTGTCAAATATAATTATTCAATATACTCAACCACAAACACGAAACCGGTCGATTTATTCTTTGCCAGAAAAGTATCACTTGACCCTAAACTACTCCAGACAGAAAGACAGAAAATTGCGGACAAAATCAATCTCACGCAGGTCGGTCAGATCCAGCCTTAGTTTACCATAATAAAAGTAAAAATCAGATAAAAAACTATTATTCTGGACAAGAGATAGTCGTACAAAACAATAAAAGATTAGGCACCAAGTTGTCAGCCAGAAACAAAAAGAAATTGTCAAGGAAAACAGAAACACTACATTACTAGCAAAAGCAGGAGAATCATTTATAAAAAACTAATTCGAAATTAAACACCCTCATTTACAGAGCCATTCTGACTGTTTGCGCTGCGAACGTACAAATAACGGACTACACTAAGTCGGACATTGTGACTCTGACTATAGGACTATAGGACTATAGGACTATAGGACTATAGGACTAGCCAAGGTTCAAACATGGATCTTTAGATTAATCCATATTATTGACATAGAGGAATATGAAAATACCATTGATAAAATTAACCACACGGCCTTACTGAGATTAAAAACTTACTACCCAATTCTACCCTTCATAACAAAGGAAATCAGGATTTCTTAAAACCTAATCAATAGCTTGAAAGTCAGGAGTATATGGAAAAGACATATAGATCTAATAGGTAGTGCTTGGAAATGGCTGGCTGGCCCAGATAGCAGAGATTTTGAAATATTTCAAGAAAAAATAAATTCAGCTTTAACTAACAACAATAACCAGGTTATTCTTAATAGGCTTATCATTGACAAAATAAATAAAATCACTCTGACCAATAGAAATTTAATAAACAGCCTAAAATATGAAGGAGACGCTCAAAGGGATACTAGCATTACATTAATGTCTCAAATCCAAATGCTTAAAGAAGAAATTCATCAGGCCATAATCAGGCCATAAAGTGGGCAAAAGAGGACATTAGCAACCCTCAAATACTAGGAGACCAGGAGATCAATGAAGTTAAAAGAATATTAGATCAGAATCAATTACCTTACACAAACTTTGAGGAAGCCATGCACATAGCAGAAGTAAACATAGCATGTAACGAACCAATGTTAATCTATATTGTAAAAATCCCTTTAACCGTTACCAAGCTATACGAAGAAATTCTAATTAAACCAATAAAAATTGATCAATATGTCAACAAAATAGAAACCGAAAATGTAATTAGATATACAGACAAAATGTTAGCAAAAACTACAAAATGTAATAACTATAATGAAATAACGATTTGTAAACATAGAAATATGATAGACATTAGTAATTCATCTTGCCTACCAAATCTTCTAAAAAGTCGCCCTGCCACCTGCATTAGAATCAACAACCAACACATCCCCACAATTGATGAAATCGCACCCGGAGTTATTCTACTCAACAAATTCAGCGGCTAGATCTCAGTCAACGAAACAACGTCAACGCTTAATGGGTCATTTGTCATTAACTTCAGCAATACCACCATACAAAATGATGAACAAGTCTTTACGAACAAGTACACCGTACACCATCAACCTATGCCGGCAATCCTCCAAACCGAGATGACAATTAAAAACCTAGAAGAGAAACTATCACTAGAATTTTGTCAAGGAACTTAATGCCAATAATACTAAAACCTTGGAGCTGTTAAAAACAACCCCCCACACAGCCGATATACTGATGGGCTGCGTCCTAATCACCGGAATCGTCGTAATAACGATCCGCATCTTGATTAGAAAGGTTACAAAATTCCATATCAACCGAACCACCGATGACAAACCGATCAACGACGGCAGCGAGTGGGGACACTCGATTTAAAAGGCGATGGAGTTAGCACCAAAATAATTTGCAACAACAAATTGCGAAGTCTTACACGCGCATCCGGCCGTGCACCTGCAGTAGCCAATAAATGCAAGATCAGCGTCTGGTGCGCTTCCGTGGGAGCGACAATGGCAGAGGCAGCGACGGTACTGGGGGGTATAAATACCACCAAATTTGTACATTAAATTTACATCCGATTTTTGTCAAAATAAAGACGGACCTCCGGTCCAAACTACCTACTTGTTAAAAATAAATAACAAATGTATTATTTAACGTATATATTAAAAAATATCCTTGTTTCAAAGCACTTTAGTTTTTCTTAAAATTTTTTTTTTGTTATAATGTTCTTTTTTTTTAATTTAAAATCATTAAATGGTTTGGGGGTGACATTGACATAGGGGAGGTACATGGTCAAGCGGGTGTTGCCTCTTCAGTCATCTTTGGGATTGGCTATTGTCTAGGAGGTTGATTGCCAGGTGGTTGGGGTGGTTGTTCAGTCTTTTTGTGTCTTTCGCAGAGACGAGTGATCGCCTCTGCTACCCATGGAATTTCAAGTTCTTTATGAATGATGGAGTTTTCGTGGTACGGATGGGCATTCGAAACTGTTCTCAGACATTTATTTTGAAACCGCTGGATTCTGATGCGGTTTGAACAGCTTGCCGTGCCCCACATCTGTATCCCATAGGTCCAGATTGGCTTTAGCACTACCTTGTAAATAAGCAGTTTAAATTTTATTTTGAGCTTGGACCTTCTTCCCAGGAGCCAGTGCAGTTGCTTAAGCCGTAGGTTGGCCTGGTTGCGCTTGTTGATTAGGTGTGGACGCCATGTGAGCCTGCGGTCCAGGGTCAGCCCTAGATATTTGGGAGTGTTATTCGTTGGGATGGTTTCTCCGTTGAGTGTGACGGGGGGGCATTCTCCCCTGCGTAGTGCGAAGGTTGTGTGGGAGGATTTCTCCGCGTTGACCACGATGTTCTATCGTTTTGCCATGGATCGAGAGCATCCAGTTGTCTCTGGATGATAGCTAATGCTTCCTGGGGATCTGTGGCTAGGAAGGCGGTGTCATCGGCATAAGTGGCTTCTGTGAGGTTCCGGGAGGGGGTGATGGGCAGGTCGGCTGTGTATTGTGTGTAAAAGATGGGTTCAAGAACACTGCCTTGAGGTACTCCTGCTCTTAAAAGCTTAGGTGTGCTGATTGATGATACGCATCTCTCTCGAAAATCTCTTCCCTCTGTGTACGACTTGAGGAAGGCAAAGTGGGAACTTGGAAGGTGGGATTTAATTTAGGGTGCCAGACTCTGTCAAATGCCTGTTTGATATCCAGCATAAAGCTCTTTCAAGTAGCAAGCAAACTTTCAAGCAAACTTATCGAACGATACGAGCCTAGATTGGCTTCAGGTTTTCCAGGCTTGTGGAGGACAATTGCTTCAGCGCTCTTCCACACTTTCAGGAAGTACCCTAGACGGAGGCAGCTGTTGAAGATGTTAGCCAGCCTTTGGGAACAGATTAGTGGCAACATTTTCAGTGCTGTTGCATTGACTGGGAGGAGGGGAGAACGGGATGTTTAGGAGCAAGTGGTTTTTGGGGATTCTTTGGTTGTGTCGCTTGGTTTCCTTGGAGTGCGTCCCTGTAACTCATACCATTGGTGATAGTTGGTATCTGGATGGGAGGTTCGTTGCTACTCCCAATGGGTCTGGCTTTGGGAGATTGCTGTGCCTTTTCCTTTTTGTAGGCAGGGCATCCTCGGAACAACGCAGGGTGATCAGCTTGGCATCAGCTTTATTTTGCAAACCTCTGTGTTGTTGCTCTCTGGTTCGAGATTAACCAAAAAGATCCCCAGTGGTTTTTTGGATTCCCTGCCAATGGGATTGTGCAGATCCCTCACAGTATGGCCGTGTTTGTGAAGTTCTTCTTTAATTTCTGTCTGTTTCGTTGTGTGGTGAAGTCTGTTGATGACCGCCCTGTAAGCTCTCTCGTCCTTTGGTTGGATGGTGCGGGGCCTTCTATTATGTGCCATGAGCTGCTGGCGTAGGGCTATGTAGGACTCCTTGTATGGCATCATTACGAGTTCGTTGTTGTTTCTCTCTGTTTTGTACGAGAAATCCTTCTTGGTACCCACGAGAGTCCTTGCACTTTCTTGCTTTGAGAGCCTTCCTGCTGGGCGTTGTTTTGCCAAGCTTGCTGGCACGCGCGGGAGCCTGCCAATTCATGCTGTAGGTTGTTGGCGATTGAGCGTGGGGAGGTGGAACTGGGCACTGTTGGCCGGTATGCCAACCGCACGTTGCTTCTGCTGAGTTGTACACAGCTTCTACAGAGAGAGAATTTGGTAGACAGCACTCTGGAATGTGCGTTAGAGTTGGTGGCAAACCGTTGGGGTCGCAGGTTTAACCAATCAGACACTGTGTGACGGTTTCAGAATAGCGGGACTGAAAGCACGATAAGAAACTTACTGTCGATCCACAGGCACGTCTGCACTCTTTGAGTGTTACATCGCTACTGTTTCTTTAAATTGACTCATATTTTTCGCACCATATAATATTTTTTTGTTTACACTTTGTGTCGATTTATGAACTGTAAATAATGTAATACTTAAATACTGTATGAAAGCGTCATTTCGAATTTTAGCATGAAAAGCTATATCTTTCATTTCATAAAAGTACTTGAAAACACACTCGTTGTTGCCACATTTCGATTGCGCGAGTTGCTCGTGAACTAGCTTGCTGCTTACACTCGACGTAAAATCGGCTGGAAATGATATTTTGAGAGAATTCCACGAGCTTAAACCTCTCTCGCTCAACACAAACAGTTTTAGAATTCCCTTTAGTGCTTTTTTTGCAAACAGAATCTTTTGGAAGTCATTCCAATTCATAAGCGTCGCCTATTGTTCGAATTCTTCTATCCATACTTCGACTGCAGTAGTTTTAGTGCCATCATAACTGCGTATGCTCTCTTCTACGTCTCGAAAACTAAACGTAATGCGTGGCCAAACATTCTATCGTTTTCTGTAAATACGTTGCGCCTGGTATTCATCTCGACTGCTTCTTGTACATTTTCATCGCTTCTTTAGGCTTTCGTTTCTCTGTTCGCCGTCTTGAACATAACGTTTTCTGGTTCAAATTATCTACTGCGTATTCCTTCTCTGCACCATATCTCTTGTCATTTTCGGAAATATCGAAACCAGTAAATTCCCGAAGTCTTTCACGATTACTTCTGTCTCCTTCATTCTAGGAAACAAACTGATGCAGTGCAGCAATGCTCTCTACCTTTTTTGAGCGTAGGCTAGCGCCTATGAAATTATTTAAACACGCAATTATAATAAAAAAAATGACTCTCTTAAGAGCAAACAACAACTCTGCTGCCTTGCTCCTCTTTGATCGTTGTCTTTGCATATTCGTCACCTCGCTTATTCACAACCTTCTTCATCTGTGGTCGTTGCTCTTCTCGTTCTTTTATTAAACTTAATGATTTTTTTTATTTACATTTACAAACCTATAAACAGTTAAAGGGAAAAACAACAAAATCCAAGTTTTCATATTTTTGACTGTCAAGAAATTCTTTGCACAAACCACTTTAGCTCTCTTACACTTAAATTTTATAACAAAAGAAAATAAAAAAGAAATAATTTTAATTCCTTGTTTGCCCTTCATTAGAATTAGTCACATATTGGAGTGGTTTTTTCATCGAACCAATCAGTTTTGGTAGTTCATATTCCTGTGGAATCTCTTGCCACTCTTTTAGCCAGTGCTGCTCGGTTGTTTGATGCCCTTTTTCCCACATTTTTCTTTAGATGTTGTGTCGATGACCTTACCGCAGTTCTAAAGGAGTCAGTTCCACACAGCGCCTAATGCTTGGGGTCACCGTGTTAATAAAAATTTCAAATAAGGCTTAATATTGGGCAGTGGCCGAGAATGCACAGGAGCTGCTTCCGGACGGAACGAAAAGACAATACAAACAGAGACCCTGCCCCTACCACATCCTCTTCCATCAACGCAACAGCAACTCGAACAGCTTCCCACTGACCCCTGATCTCTGTCCCCTGATCCCTGACCCAGCGATTGCTTTATCCCTTTCCATCGCACGGTATTGGTATAATATATATGACAATAACGTCATCTCTTAGATAAAAACCGAACGAACTTTTTACTTGACCTAATATGAAAGTTGTGTGGTATTATTTTTTAATCTCTGTGATTCTACATTGACAGTAGTCCTTTAGATTTTACTACTTCTTAGCCGACGCCTCGAATAGTAATTTGATTTGCAGTTTGTAGGGGGGTAAAATTATCAGTCTTCTTTTAAAAGGAGAGTATCAGCGCTTGTATTAATTCAAAATGTTACAAATTTTCCTGTTGCTACGTTAGCAAATTAAAAAATTAGGCAAATCAGACGTTTAAGTTAAGATTGATGGTGTAAATTTTTGCGTTACCTATTGTTGTGTATCTGAGGGTTGTTGGTAGTTTTCCGAATTTTCTTGGGTTAATAATTATTATTGTGGTTGTGATTACCGTTGTTGTTATTGATTCTGCTATAGTTATTTCTGTTATAGTTTTTGTAATTGTGACTACCTCCTCGACTTCCTCGGCTGTTAACTCTGTAACTGTTACTGAATCCGCGGTTGTAGTTATTATTGCGGTAGTACATTACTTTATTGATATCTCCGGTAACTGTTGTACTTTCCATAATCCAAAACAAAATCGGTTGTATGGGATTAGGAAGAGAAGTGGAAAAGGCAATGACAAAAATGAACAGAGACAAGGCTATGGATACTTTTGTACGAGGATGGCAAGGAGACTTATCTCGTCATCTCGTCTAAGGGAATTAAGGAACCAGTATTTAAAGCAAAGCATGCAACAAACATGGGACAAACAAGACACTTTAGAAACCAGACCTCTCAGCTTTCACCTGCTCCGCGCAACATCTTATTCATGAATAAACAACCACCAATCCCACCCCAAGACTTCAATACGGACAGCAACCGATCGCTTTAACAAGACAAAATTATGAGGACGATACGTGAAACAGATAGACAAAGTTGACGCTGATAACAACGATGCATACGACTATTATGACGACGCATCATTATTTTTTTGTAATAAGAAACTCCTCTCTTCCATATTTGATATACAAAATGATGAATGGAAAATTCATTAGTATACTAATAGATACAGGCTCAAATATAAATTAAATTGAACCAAAAATTGTAGACAAGCCAATTCGAAATGAACTTTAGTAACCCATCACAAAAAAGCAAACCTTTTCAATATTTCAGACGATTAAGTAAAATTTTTTCTGCTATCCACATTAAAATTACACCATTGGATTATTTTTTGTGGGGGTATTTAAAGTCGTTGGTATATGCGAAAAAGACCACCACATTTCCGGGCCTAGAAGCCAACATTGAACGGGCTATTGCCGAGATACGTCCCAAGATGCTTGAAAAAGTGATCGAGAATTGGACTTCCAAGATGCAGTTTCTGAAAAACACACGTGGTGTCTATTTGCCCGAATTTATATTCCATCATTAATGCCATCGAATTATCTTTTAAATAAAAAAAAAATAAAACAAGTAAGGTAGCAGCAGTCGAGTTTCCCGATTGCAAAATACTCTGTACCCTTAGACATGCTTACAATTTATTTATTTGGTATCAATAAATAAATGAAACAATATTCTATTAGAAAAGAGTACCATAACAATATAAATTTGGTATGATTTTGGTTATGAAAATAAGTTTCGTGTGTCATAAAGCCATACACATTTCGCTGTCAACGACGCAGTCGGCGTCGCGCAATGCGTGTTTTGCTGCGCTTCTGCTTCCCTTGCCATAAATTTTGCATGTGGCATAACTTCCGGGTTTCTTATCAGATTTGGTCCAAATTAGATAGAAGAAATAAAAATTAGACAGCTTTTATGAGCACCAAAGCATATGCCGAATTGCATAGCATTAGGTTAATAATTGTGGGCGCGGCATTTTTTGCGGTTTGCGGAGGAGCGTGGGCGTTGCAGTTTTTTACGGTTTGCGGGGGAGCGGGGTGTGATATCAAAATAAAACAACAAACTTGTACTGCGTATGGTAATTACCTATCCAACGATATATGGCACATGTTTGTAGCTTTGTAGTTTCTGAGATCTAGGCGTTGATACGGACAGACAGACGGACAAACGGACGGACAGACGGACAGACGGACAGACGGACGGACGGACGGACGGACAGACGGACATGGCTATATCGACTCGGCTGTTGATGCTGATCAAGAATATATATACTTTATGGGGTCGGAGATGCTTCCTTTTGCCTGTTACATACATTTGCACCATATTATGATACCCTTTTCACCCATTTTTAATGGGTACAGGGTATAAAAATTTAAAACCATAAACCTCCTAAAAAAACACCCGTCTATTTCGCATAGCTTTAAGGGCTATATCCAGCGTGATGCATGTCGGGCTTCAGATTCCCTCGCAGTCAAGCGGGCATGTCTTTTTACATTTGGTCGGGGTTCCCTCTCGACTTATTGTTGATCAGTGCCGTATTTTAACTAGTTCAGCATTTCGTGATTTCTGCTCAGCACAGAAAATAGAGTAACATTTAATTTATACAGGTGTTAGTCGTGCCAATGGCCGAGTGGAGCGAGTCATGAGTCTCTAAAATCTAACTGCTAATTGCGGTTAAAACTGGTTCAGGATCTTGGCAGGATTATTTATGTGACATTCAGCTGGCGCTTAATAGAACGCCCAATAGAGTTACTAAAGTCAGTCTATTAAAGATACTTATTGGCAAAAAAGCAAGGCCTATTGGTCTAACACCCGTTGTAAATTAAGAAAATATTGTAGATGTTGGCTTGCTCAGGGAAATAGCAAAACGTACGATAGAAAATAATTGCAAATTTGATAAAGCTAGATTCGATAATTAAAACACTATCGTAAGACACAAGATCGGTGACCATGTTCTGCTTAGAAATGAATAGCATCACCATCAAATTAACTTCTAAGTTTAATGGTCCATTTGTAGTGGCCGAAGTATTACTAGGAGATCGATATAAACTTAAAGCTTTAAATAATAACAGAACTTAGAGGTATTCTCATGCACCTTTGCAATGTATGCCTAAGAAGGGGATTACCACAACGTTTGGAGATGAAGCCACAGAAGATTAAGCGAGTGAAACCTGTAATCTTGAGAATGAATACGATTTTGTAAACCTCCGACATTTTTCGCTACATTGTGGGCGCGGGCGATATGTGGTTCGCCATTTTGTTGCAGTTAAATTTCAAAATTGGTAAAGTTTGGTTGTGTCAGCTCTTTTGGAACAAGCCGAACATTGACGCGTTTCATGCCCAAATTATCCGTCGAAACCAAACGAGCTGTTTAACGGCTGATGATTAATTTTCGAGAATCTTTTTCTTCACTTTTTTTATGTTATCGTCAGTGTTAGATGTCGACGAAGACCGGAACGAGGCATGTCTTCGACGGTTTCTTCACCATTCTTAAAAGCTTTGTACCAGTCGTAGACTTGTGTTTTCGATTTAATAGATTTACCATAAGCCTTTTCCAACATTCGCAACCACGCCGCACACGAGATTTGCTTCGAAACACAAAATTTGATGCAAATTCTTTATTCAATATTTTTTTTGCATTGTAAAAATCGAAGTACACTACTGTGGTCGACTAATTTCAACAGTTGCTGTAAGCAAACTGGTTGGCAGATAGCGATCATTTTAGGTGTCGCAATTAAGGAAAGCGCTACCAACTTAACAAAAATAAAAAGTCCTTGAAAATATTCAGCGCGTGCAGTTTTCAAGGACATTTTCCGGAAACTTAATTGTCTACCCCAAGACTTTCAATATACCAACAGTTTCTTCCACTTTTTAATATTTTCTTTTCATTGACTAATGATAACGTTTTCTCAAATTTGTTTGTAAACTTCACCAGATAATTATTGTGGCTTACTCAATTTTTGAAGAAATAGCGGCTCAATACTTGATGATTGCGGATTAACCGAGAGGGATATGAATCTGAAGGTGGCCGATTGCACTACAGGGTGCGTTATGAAAGTAATGCGCATTTTCTAAGAAAAATATATTTGTTGATCCAATCAGTACAAATTATTAAAATTCTTTAAAATAGTCCCCTCCTGCGTCAATACACTTGCGGAGACGTGTATGCCACGCCTGGAAAGCACCCTGAAACTCCTCGACAGAAATGCCTTTCAGGAACCTTGTTACGCGAGCTTGGATGTTCTCCACCGACTCCCAGTGTTTTCCCTTTAGCTCTCTCTTCAGTAGGGGGAACAAAAAAAAGTCGCACGGAGCTAAGTCAGGGCTGTAAGGAGGCTGGGGCACAACTGAGATCTTCTTCTGGGTCAAGAAGTTGGTGACGACGAAGGCCGTGTGGTTGGGGGCGTTATCGTGGTGGAGCATGAAAACGTCTTTGATGTCTGGCCTGACGCGTACGACTCGGCGTTTCAGTCTCTTGAGTACCTCTTGGTAAAAGGCTCCGTTGACAGTTTGTCCTTGCGGTACAAACTCAAAATGGACGATTCCTCGGACGTCAAAGAAGACAATCAGCATTGTTTTGATACGAGATTTGCTCATGCGCGCCTTCTTGGGTCTGGGAGAAAATTGTGTGTGCCACTCGGAGCTCTGTCGTTTGGATTCTGGATCGTACTCGAACATCCAGGATTCATCCCCAGTTACAGTAAAATTTAAAAAACCTGGATCATTTCTAATCGATTCCAACAATTCTTCGCAGCGCAAAACTCGAACGTTTTTCTGCTCCTCCGTCAACACCTTCGGCACAAGCTTCGCACAGACCTTTCGCATTTGCAAATCCTCCGTCACTATTCCATGTACCGCAAATGTTGACAAGTTTAGGATGTCAGCGATTGCCCGGATGCTTAACCGACGGTCTGAACTCAAAGTTTCTCGCACACGACGAACGTTTTCATCAATTCGTGCTGTTGTTGGACGTCCGGAACGTGGATCGTCGGTGACCTCCTCTCGAACCTCCTTGAAGGCCTTGTGCCACCTTCCACACTGAGATCTCGAAATGCACTCCTCCTTAAAGGCCTCTCGAAGCATTTGATAAGTTTCCGATGCATTTTTGCCAAGTCGCACACAAAACTTTATGACGTACCGCTGTTCCAGCGAACGCTCCATCGCACCGTGACGCAACAGAAAAAATGACTTCCCTCTACGACCCGTCCTACCACTTCTATTGCTCAGAGCGAACTGAGACCGAGCGCGTTGGAAAGGAGAGACTCCGACCCAAATTTTCAGACAGGTCCGAGCGTGCTACGACAGGTAGTTACGTGACAATGAAACCATGCGCATTACTTTCATAACGCACCCTGTATAACGGCGACGTGCTAAAGAACGAGAACGTTGGCACGCAGCAACGAAGTGCCTCAAGTAGGTGTAAGATGTGTATAAGTTGACACGAAAGTTTAATATCAGCTCTCGCGCGTATTTGTTAAGTAACCCACGCGCGAATAATGCTGAGACAGTGAATCTGCCGTTCAATGCTCCCAGCCAAGAACGACCAGCAGCGGTGACCTGACACTTGCCTGTGTCGCAGGTGCGGAGTTAGCGCTCATGGTATGCTGAGTCGGCTCGCCGGCTGTTATTTTGTTGCTTGACAATTTTTATCTTTGTATTAACCATTTATTATATATCGCTTTCCGCCGCTTTGTTTCAACTATTTTTTGATTTTAAAACCTCGTGCAGGGAAACGTGCAAAAAAATTGGGGGAGGGAGAGAGAAAAACGAAGGAAAACGAAGTCAAACGCCCCAAAGCCTCCCCCTGGTCAGGGGGGTTTTATAGCCCCCCACACACACACACACATACACTCGAGGATGAGACCCCAATGCCCTCCCACCCCCACCCACTCTCTCCAATGTCTTCTATAAAAAAAAGAATGTTTTTTTTGTGTTCGCTTGACATTCTGTGGATACGTCGGACGTCGTCGGCAGTCGTCGCGAACTTGGCTTCTTTTTGCTCTTTCTCTTTTCTTCACTCCATGTTTTTTTTTATACTTTTTTTTGCCATATCTCCTTGCGCGTTTTTTTAAGTCAGTCGTTTGTCGGAAGTCAATAAAAAAGCGTGTCTCGGAGAATTGTCCCAAAAGATCGTACTAACGCCACCCTCCTTCGCCGCCACCCCGAGCAAGGTTACAAAGGGCGTGAAGCTGTCGCAGTCGGAGTCGGAGTCGCGACTCTCGTTGCCATTTCCAATTTAAAAATAAAAGTGTGGCAAAATAAACAATTAAATTATAATTCGCTCGTGTGCTCGCTCGAGTGGCAGCCAAGCAAAAACAAGGAAAGAAAACTACAAAAGTAAAACCTGGCCAGGAGGTGCGCCATCATCCAAGTCAGTCCAAGTGAGTGTCTTTGTTTGTGTTCCTCCAGGAACTTGTCTTGTAACGCCCACACGGTCTTTGACGGAACGATCCAGGGATCAGATAGATCTAGCCATGAAATTGGCTTTCGGACTTGTTAATGAGGAGGTCTCGTCGGGGGAGTCCTTAATTGGTCATGTGCCTTTCCCAGACAACAAGTGTCCTGATTAAATCGTGTTGGATTTTTTTTCTTTAGACCTAAGGAAATGGTTCTGAGATTTTGGAAAAATTATATCCAAAAACTTTAATAAAATGTCTTACTTTTTTCCTATAAATATTTGTTAACAATGGAATAAGTTACTATTTTCAACTATTGTAAATCAGTTTTATATTCGATTTTGACTGAAGCGCAGCTTCTAAAATATATTGCTCGGGCTATAGCCGTTATTAAATACATAAATGATTGTTTTATTACTGAGTCACAAGGCCAGTGATTTCAGAAGAAATGTTCTTCCCAACCTAATCAACACACTTCAGCAACCAACCTCATCTTTCTGGAAGAAGAAGGATGTCCGAGATCGGCACACCGCATATTTAACCGACAGGAAGAGGAGGATCAACGATGGATCAACACCCTCAACACATACATGCTTAAAATTATACAAAACATGTAAGTTCAAGCAGAGATAAATTTGTGAAATTGAAAAAAAAACAACACACTTTAAACAAAAATTATAAAACACACGCACACTAAATAAACAAAACAAAATTGTTACACCCACAGACACAAAAGTAGACAAAAATAGTGCTCCATATAAGTGCCGAGTCGAAATATCCGATGCGTCTATTCGCTGATGAGTTGGCAAGGATTATAGATCAATTAAGGTAGAATATGACAGCGACAGTTGGGATTCGGACCGTGAACAAGGTTGGCCACTGGTTAGTCCGACAGGTTTCAAAATGGATGTCCATCGAATTTAAACTTTAGTAGAGAATGCTGTCAGACAAGCTTTGTCTCAGCAACAGGCACATTTTCAATCACAACTAAACGCGATGAGTGCACATCTAAATAGGCTGAGCGTAGACGCCCCACCAACAGTAACTTATCAAAGAATCACTGTCAACCCAGAGATTAGGACATTTCGTTAAAGATGACAGAATAAATTCCCGAATTTAGTGGTTCACAATAGAAATACGTGTCATGGAGGCAATCAACTACCGACGCATATGAACTCTTTAAGCCCTTTGATGGCAGCAGCGCACATTATCAAGCTGTGACCATAATTAGGAATAAAATTAGGGGTCCAGCAAGAGCGCTACTGGTCTCTCATAATACAATCTTAAATTTTGATGCTATTAAAGCACTGTACTTACGCCGATAAGACCTCTTTACGCCTTTTACGCCAGGGGCTAGATATGATCCGGCAAGGCGACTTAAGTCTTATGCAATATTACGACGAAGTCGAAAGAAAATTGACTCTAGTCACAAACAAAATTGTAATGACCCAAGAGAGGGAAGGCGCTGATTTACTCAACGCAGAGGTTAGAGCCGACGCACTTAATGCTTTTACCTTCGGGCTGAAAAAATCGCTCAGGTCAGTTGTATTTGCGGCACAGACTTGCCGACTGCCTTGGCTTTAGCCAGAGAGGCAGAAGCAAGTATGGATAGAAGCATGCTCGCCAACTCGTATGCCAAAGCCTTTGAGGAATATGCCCAGGCTACAGAGAGCAGCAAAAATCGATCATACAACAGGCAGAATAGACACAACAGAGAAGAGCGTGGTCAGGAGAAAAACCCTCATTTTGTAAACAAATCAAAAAATCAAAATCACGAACAAAATAATAGGGAAAGACTGGAGCAGAACCTGCAACCTATGGACGTACTACCGTACTAACGCTGCTAGGTCTCAAGAGATTGGGGCTCAAGGCCAAAAAAGAAGAAACTCGTCAAAACGCATGACGGGACCAAGACGCCAACGCGACAACAATGTAGTGCAAACATCTTCCAAAAAAAATAACGCTGATTACGAAACGGCAGCCGTTGCGTCTGCCGAAGAAATCGACAATGATGACGAGTCCACGCTAGGGAACGCTCCCAGCTACTGTTCATTGAACGCCAGTTGGCTGGCAGAAGACTAAAAGTTCTCATTGATACCGGGGCGGCCAAAAATTACGTAAAGCACGTAAAGGAGCTAAAAAACATAATTCCGGTCTCAAAACCGTTCACTGTGAGCTCAATACATGGCTCCAGTGACATCACAAATAAATTTCTTATAAACATATTTAAACAAACGAGCCAATTCTTTTTACTAGACTCACTTAGTACATTTGATGCCATTGTGGGGTTTGACCTGCTAACGCCGGCCAGAGTAACATTGAATTTTACCGTAAAGACTCTAGAAAATAAAGGCACGTTAGAGGGGATACTATTTTACAACTGTGATAGTGTGAACTTCACAGATGTAAATAGCATAGTTGTGTCCGACTCTGTAAAAAAAGAATTCAAAAATATGATTCTTAAATCGTTGCAGACTTCGTAAATAATAATAATAATAATAATAATAATAATAATAATAATAATAATAATAATAATAATAATAAATAATAGCATCAAGCGACTGGTAATTGATTTTAAGAAAACTAAATGAAAAAACCATCACAGACCGCTACACAATGTCAAGCATACCCATGATTCTAGCGAACTTGGGAAAGGCAAGTTTTTGCACTGTCGCTGTTCTATTATTTCTTATATATCCAACTAACTATATCAATAAACTGGCTTTAATGCCAGTTTATTACATTTGGGGGCTCGTCCCGCTCTAAAGACCTACATCTGAGGCTCAATCCGGTCAAATCAGTTGGATACATTAGCTATTACAATGAAAGCGTCAGTACGTCATCAGAAGAGAGCGAGTACATGAGCATGAGCGACGAAGAACTAAAGCAAGAGAAAACACGTGCTTTAACACAATCGCAAACGCGCTACGGAAAGGAATTTGGAAAAGGAGAAAATCAACAGAAGCAAGTGAACTGGAAATACAAACTGAAGAAGAAATGAGTGACGAGAGTCTTCAACAAATAATTCAGTTACTAACTCTGAAAATTCAAGCGGACGTAGCTTCTGATAGAAAGCGGAATAAAACAACAATTAACTGAAAATTTTGCGAATGTGGTTCCAGACCATGACGGAGAGACTTTTCCTGTGGAGAAGTGGATCAAGAATTTTGAACAAAATGCCGAGGCGTATGGCTTGAGCGAGCAACAGAAATACGTACAAGTATGCGGAAAGATAACAAAGCTGGCGAAGCTGTTCGTAGATTCGGAAGTTGTTAACTCGTTTGAGCAGTTGAAAAACGTATTAACTAGAGAATTTAGGCGTAAAATAAAAAGAGCTGATTTACATGCCAAACTGGGAGAGCGAAAGAAGAAGAAAGATGAGAGCTTTCATGAGTATATGTTGATTATGAAAAACATAGCAGCACAGGGAACGATCGACGGAGAGTCCCTTATTGGATACATTGTGGACGGGTTAGATATACCAAGTGAATTCAAATTTAACCTGTACAGCTGCAAAGAATTTCACGAGCTTAAAGAGAAATTCGAGATATACTAGCGCAAGTGCATGTCCAATCATGTCAAGTCGTACAGTGGTGGCAAAAAAAACACATACAATGCCAGCCACCGAAATGTCGTTGCCTTAATTCCGGGTCAGTTGAGCACCTGAGAAAGGATTGCAAGACAGATACAAAATGCTTTAAGTGTGAAGGCGTGGGACATATTGCAAGGGACTGTCTTCAAATCGACATAAAGCGATAATTGTGAAGGGACTTGAAATAAATTGTCTAGTGGACACTGGAGCGGATGTGTCAATCGTTTGCAACTTAGTTTTTAAGAAACAGACCGACGTGAAACTGGAAAAGTCTTTCACTGTACTGCGACGCCTAAGAAATTTAAAAACAATGCCGCTGGGTACATTTATGGGAGCTGTGGGCTGGTTAGAGCTGAGGTAGAACAAAAATTTGTTGTTGTTCCGGATAAAAATATTGAAGATGACGCCCTGCTCGGTTGACTTCGCATCCTAGTTTCGTGTCACATTGAACGAGGAGGGGTTCACTTTCAACAAGGTGTCAACGCGACCAATGAGCTAAGTATATACAATATTGTCGAGAACTAATATAACTTAGATGTTTCTGAACAGTTTAAGCCGATAATTCAGCCGTTGGTCGGCAATTACAAGCCAGCTGAACCTCCAATAGAGTGTCCAGTACAAATGAGAATCGTACCGGACGAGCAAATAAAACCACTTCGTCACCAACCAAGTCGGTATTCAACTATGGAAGCGGCTGCCGTAAAAGAGCAAGTGAACGATTGGCTTAAGAGTGAAATAATACGCAATTTCAAATTTCACAAGTCGAGGGGTCATAGTGAAGAAGAAAGATGGCACAAACAGAATTTGTATTGATTTCCGTCAGCTGAACAGGATGGTACTCAGAGACAGTTTCCCTGTACCCTTAATTGATGAAGTACTAGAAAAGCTGCAATCTGCAAAATTATTCACTGTCATGCAGATCTACGTCGACGATATAATCATATTCGCTCAAACAAATGACTAGGGAATAGTCAAGCTAAAGAAAGTCCTGGAGCAGGCAGATAAATATGGATTACGCATTAAGTGGAAAAAATGTTCTTTCTTGAAAAAGAGGATCAGCTTTTTGTGTCACACAGTAGAGGACGGCAAAATCTGGCCAGGAAAGGAAAAAACACAGGCTGTTCAGAAGTTTGCTTGACCCAAAAACATTAAAGATGTCCAATCTTTCTTAGGATTGACGGGATTTTTTCGGTAATTTGTACGAGGGTATGCAGTAATGGCCGACCGCTAACAAATTTGTTAAAGAAAGTCACCGAGTTTATATTCGAAGCCGAACAAATGAGCGCAATGAACCAGCTGAAGGATATACTGTCGAATGAACCTGTCCTGCACTTGTATAACAGGGAAGCACCAACCGAACTACATACTGATGCTTCTATGAATGGGTTTAGTGGCATATTAATGCAGAGATTCGAATGCGAACTTCATCCAGTTGCATATTGGAGCAAGAAAACCTCATCAGCAGATTTAAAGCGCCACAGTTATATTCTAGAAGCTGCGTATTTATCTGTCAAGCAGTTTCGCCATTACCTACTGGGAGTCAAGTTCAAGTTGCTCACCGATTGTGCAGCGTTTTCTCACACGGTGAAAAAGAAGGATGTACCCAGAGAAGTAGCTGAATGGATTGTGTATTTTGAAGATTTTACGTTCGAAGTTTAGCATCGTGCAGGAGATAAAATGAAACACGTCGACAGTATGAGTCGCTATCCGATGGATGTTTTCGTAGTAGCATCGGAGATCTGAGTTCAAAAAAAGGCAGCTCAGCAGAAAGATAACTATATCTCCGCAGTTCTCGAAGTTCTCAAGTCGCAACCCTACAAGGACTTTCAGTTAAATGGAGGATTAATTTTCAAAGTAGTGGATGGTAATGAGGTCATTGTCGTTCCAAAATTAATGGAGAACAAAATAATAAAGGAAGCACATAATATTGGCCATTTTGCGTTGCAGAAAACTATGCATTCTTTGCAGCAACATTTTTGGGTTCCGCATATGGAGAAAAAAGTAGGTCGAATCATCAACAACTGCGTGAAATGTATTCTGATGAACAAGAAGGTTGGAAAGAAAGAAGGTCAGCTGTATTGTATTGACAAGGGAGATAAGCCACTGCATACTCTTCATGTTGATCATCTCGGACCAATGGATGCAACTTCTAAACAGTATCGGTTTATCTTTGCAGCCGTAGATGCATTCATCAAGTTTGTGTGGTTATACCCAACTAAAAACACTGGAAGCGATGAGGTCGTGAGGAAGTTGCACAAATGTTCAGCTGTCTTTGGCCACCAAGTTCGTCTCATAAGAGATAGAGCAGTCGCGTTTACGTCAAATCAATTCCAAAAACATATAATGAGAAATGGAAATGAGCATTTGTGGACTACAACAGGAGTTGCAAATTGAACGTGTAAACAGATGCATAATTTCAATTTCAATGCACAATTTCAAGTGGTATAAGTTTGTAGCGCAAGTTCAAGGAGCTATAAATTCGCATGTCCACTGCTCCATAAAGAAGACTCTGTTCCAGTTACTATTTGGAGTACAAATGCGCAACAAAGTTAGCGATAATGTGTTGTCGTTGCTGGAGGAAGAAATAGGCAATGGTTTCGATCAAGAAAGACACCAGATGAGAATGGAGGCACGAAGACAAATTCAAAAACACGTTCAAGAAGAACCCCGACAAGAAGCGAGTCAGGGAAAGGCCCTACAAAGAAGGTGACCTGGTTGCCATTAACCGAACTCAATTTGTGGCTGGGAAAAAATTGGCCAGTTCGTTCATCGGTCCATACACAGTAACTAAGGTGAAGCGAAATTGGCGTTACGATGTGAAGAAGGAGGCATTCGGTGACGGACCAGCTCTTACTTCTACTAGCGTTGATAACATGAAACTTTGGAGATATGTAGTGGAAAACGAAGATGCTGCGTCGTCTGGGTCAGACTCAGAATATCAGGATGGCCGTACGATGTAAAGTAGAGTTGGGCATCGATACATATCAACGTGCCTACTAAGCGATAGTACACGATCGTTAGGCGGACGTTGAAAGAGCAGAAGTCATCGAGGAATCAAGTCCGAGCATAGAAGTTGGTGTGTCGGAGGGTCAATCGTCAAGCCGTTAAATAGTCAAGTGGTCAAGTTGCACCCATTGTCAGCAGATTCGGGACATTATTTCTAATATATCCAACCAACTATATTAAAAAAATGGGTTTAATGTCTTACATATATGTGATATTTTATTATTAATAGTTTGATTATATTTATAGGTTTTTAAATTGGGATAGGTGTATAGGTTAGACAGCGTACAATTATGAGTAACTTTAAGACTGCGGATAGGAACTGCTGAACTTCTGCGTACGTACACGACGGCTGACTCGCGATGCTGCCTTGCTAAAGTCAGTATACATTACATCAGTTTGCAAACGATAGTGTGTATGATTAAAAAAAATTCTGGTAGATTAGTTGTCGAGCGAAGCTTGACAAAACCATGTTGTGATGGGGAGATTATGCTCTTACATGCATGTTGCATCTACGATGTAATGAGTTTTTTAGAAGCTCGGGAATCGCAGATAGCTTCGCAATGACGCAGTAGTTCTCATTGGAAGCCTTAGAGCCTCTTTTATTAATATGTATAAGGTATGATTCATTCCATAACTTAGGTAGGGATGTTAGTTTCAAGGATAGGTTAAGTAGTATAGTGAGAGGTAAGCAAAGAAGATGGGACCACCGTCTGAGGATGCAGCTTGGTACATTGTCTGGGCCTGGTGAAAATGAGATTTTGATTGATGAAAGAGCCGTAAACACATCGTGACAGTGGAATTAAAAAATAATCATGTTATCTATGTAGTGTAAGCAATATGGATATTTAGAGGAGGGATCAAATGAATCAGATGATTCGTTCGTGTTGACGGAGCAGCAGGCTGGCTGATTTGTCCAGCATGGGTGCACGTGGGAAATTCCTACTGGCAGGTTCCGGCGGATCAACTTTTGAAGTGGGAAGATCCGGTTTTTGAAGCGCTAAGCTGGCTGGCTGTTCAACAGGGGCATCATCCATAACATAATTTACTGGAAAATGTGTGACTAGAGTGGTTCATATATTTATATGCTGGATCAGGATCATTGCAGGAGCAGCAATCCAGAGGGAGATGAAGAAGCTTCTCAAAGAGGGGAGAACCAAAACGAGCAGTGAGCAGATTGTGGTTACGAAGCAAAACCACGAAAAGTTTTGGTGGACTTGTTGTTGTTTGCGACTTACAATTATACCGTTAAAGTAAAACTTTAAGAATGTTGTTCAGTGTGTGAACAACTCCGCGGTACGGCAGATTAATTAGATCAGTTCAGCACTGAATTTAAATAGTTAATTTGCACGGGAAACGTTAAAATAACGGAGCAATGATAAATCGACGTGATGAATGCTCAACGAGTTAATTGGTAATGTAGACAGTCTACTAGCACGCCTAAAATTTAACATTTCTAATAGACGGATGAACATGTAGTTCAAGGTATGCCCAGCATGAGCCTTTTTGGGTACTTTATTCTTACTGAAACTCCTTCTGAGGCATTATTTCACTTTGCACTTCCTCTTCTATCGAAACCTCAATTTTCACCCACTTTTCAGAGTAAGAAACGTACTCCTCTTCTTCCTCGAAAGACTTTATCGACGGGTAGATAAGACTGTCTTATAGTAGCTTTGTCTGGTCAATATGAGCATATGATGAACAGGGATTGAAGCGACATAGTGATTTTCACACATCAGAATTCAATATCACCAGGATTCGGTAACTTAACCTCTTCAGAAGCGAAGTCGGAGTCCACAGAGATTAGGACTCCTCCTCCCCTTCGTAGTGGTCGGTCCCGTCTGTAAGTGGTGTACCTGTCTGGGAAAATTTCGGAGCTAAAAATCTTCGGCTTTAACCAGGTCTCAGTGAAGACTACAATCTGGGATGCAAAAGATGTATAAGAATACAGTTTAGGGAGCTTATTTGGAAGCCCCCTAGTAAGAGGTAAGGGTGATAGATGTTGTTAGTTTTTGAGGATGAAGGTTTAGGTATGGAAGAAGAAGACGGTACAGGGTTTAACTCCCACAGGCTTATTAACTTTTTTTTAACTGTACTCGGCTGATGTTCTTGTAAGAATATGTTGTCCGGCCAAAAGCTGGGCGAACAGATCGTATTGAACATCGGCAAAGGTACACGTATCTTAAAAGATGCCGTAAACCGCGAGTAATTATATTTAAATTTCCTAATGTCCTCCACTCTAACAACGGCCTTAGATTTGGCTTGGATATATGCCGAGATATCAATCTCTGAGGTGTCAGGGGCCAGAAATAAATATGTTTTTAGAGGGGAGAATCACATGTAAGGGTTTTGGTGTTACGGTTGGTAAGACCGCGACATCAGTCCGTACCGGGGGTCCGGACGGTGGTTTACCTTTAGCATGGGATTTTAAGGGGGTCGACTCCACTCGTGCCGGAGGTATCACTTGAAGTGATACCCTGGATGGTAATTCAGACGAGTTATGCTCGATTATGGAGTCAAATTCTGGCTGAATAGCGATATCAGTGCATACGGAGTCACTAATAGTGGTTTTTTTACGCTTTGTAGACTGCTAAATTGGGAATCCAGCGCAGAGAGTTAGTCGTTGATTTTATGGAAACCACCGATCAACTCTTCGAAACCGTTTTTAGTTTGCCGCATGAACGTTCGCATTTCTTTTGAACCGCGCGACATCCACTGCAGCAAAAGTGGAAACTGCGGCGGTGAAACCGGCACGTTTCGTATGTACTACGTTTCCACACAGCCAACAGGGGATGCTAGGCTGGGACGCGGAAATCGGCCTATTGCACGATTTTATAGCGCAGATGTTATAAAATTCCATTTTAAGGGATTTCATAAGAAATCAAATAAAATTTAAGAATATATAAAAATATATTACAACAAAAGATTTATTTACGCAAAAACTAGTAGCCTGTATCCACTGTTTTTGCTAATAAGTGGTGGATACAAGGGAGAGGAAATGGAAAAAAAGAGCGCAAACTAGGACAGAGTGAGTTATTGCTAAAGTAGAAATTGCAAAAGTAGAATATAAATAAATAGGGCACAGTACCTTATTGGGTAAATAATAAAATGATTTAAACACACCAAATACGGTACCGCGCAGACGCGAGTGCGAATGGAGTCGTTTTAAGTATTAGATTTAAGTAATTAATTTTTTAACAAACGCAGGTTTGTTTTTTGCAAGAAAATAATAACAAAATCGAATGATCGCAAGAAAAAAAAAACACGTCCGTTCGCTATGAAAGTGAAGTTGATTTTTTTTTGCTCGGTGGTTTCCGCAAAATCAATGACCAACTCTCTGCGCTTGACTCCCAATTCAGCAGCCTCCAGCTGCTAAATGAGTCTCCTAAGCGTAAAAAAAACCGCTGTACCGAAATCGCTTTTCAGGCTGGTTAGCCGTGTGAAATCCACTGTCCGGAACCCCGGTACGGACTGATGTCTCGGTCTTACCAACCGTAACATCAAAACGCCTAATGGTGATTCTCCCCTCTAAGCATATTTTTATATGACGGCTGGCTCCTGACACAACAGAAATTGATATTTCGGCTTATACCCAAGCCAAATCTAAGGCCGTTGTTAGAATGGAGGAAATTTGGAAGTTAGAATACACTTACTCGAGGCTTACGTCATCTTTCAAGATACGTGTACTTTTGCCGATGTTCGACACGATTTGTTCGCCCAGCTTTTTGCCGGAGAACATATTCGTACAAGAGCATCAGCCGAGTGCAGTCAAAAAAAGTTAATAAGCCTGTGGGAGTTAAACTCCCAAAGCCTAAAAACCCTGAACCCTCATCTTTTTATTCTTTAACATAATCTTCTTCTTAACAAAAGTAACAACATCTATTACTCCCAAATTTCAAAATACTAGGGGGCTACAGAGTAAGCTCCCTAAACTTTCTCCTGTTACTTCCCCATTTTCATCCCAGATATTAGTCTTCACAGAAACCTGGTTAAAATCGGAGATTTTTAGCTTCGAAGTTTTTTCAGACAGGTACACCACTTATAGATGGGACTCTGTATACTCCGACCTCGCTTCTGAAGAGGTTAAGTTACCGAATTTTGATGATCTAAAATTCCTATGTGTGAAAATCACTATGGCTCTTCAATCACTGTTCATCACATGGTCATATTTACCACTTTCTTCAGAACCGCCTACATACTGGCACCACTTATCTGGCATTCAGCTGGTTTCTAATCGCATGTCGGACAGTGACCTTCTAGTGACTCTAGGTGACTTTAATTTTTATTTTTTTTTTGAATGCTGTTTTTTTTATTTAAACAACAATTTAACAAACATCTGCTAAATATGAAAAAAATTTAAACATAACTACAATATTACTATTCTAGGAGGTATTCTATGATTTTTAGTTTAGTAACATTAAGAAAGGGTTCAGGGGATAGAGTATGTGATAAGAAGTTATAATTTTTACAAATAGTGCGAAAGGGGTCGTGTTCAGCGTAGTTGGATCTGCAGATAGGTAACCATAGGGGTCGGAATGACCTAGTTTTCCTATTGGGGATGAAAAAATATAGTTGGCTTAGAAGGTGTTTAGAATCAACCATGCCATGGATTAGCATGTGTAGAAACATGACCCCAGCACAGGTTCGGCGCTCCTTCAATGAAGGTAACTTTAACAATTTAAGCCTGCAATGGTACGGCGGGAGACGACTATCAGGATCCCAGTTTAAGTTTTTTAGTGCAAATAACAGAAACTGCTTTTGCACCGACTCAATACCATTTTGGTGAGACGAGTATTGAGGACTCCAAACGCACGAGCAATATTCAAGGATAGGACGAACTAGGGTGATATACAGGGATTTGGTGGTGAAAGGATCGTTATTCTTTAGACCATCGCTTAATAAAGGCTTAAATTCCTCTGTCACAGAAATGTGATCATTAAACTTAAGTTTATGATCAAAAAGAACTCCAGGATCATTGATTGTGGAAACACGATTAAGGACGTGATTTCTGAAAGAGTAAGATTTGATTAGCGGCACACTGCGATGGAATGTTATAAGTTTGCATTTAGAGTAGTTTAGGAACAGAAGATTACTTGAGCACCACAAATAGAGTTCGTCAAGGTCTAGTTGCAGATGCCTATGCAGGAAATGTTCCGAGAAGGAATAGCATAACTTGACATTATCAGCATACATAAGCGTAGAGGCATAACTTGGGAATCACATTGGGAAGATCGTTCACAAAGAGTATAAACAACAGTGGTCCCAGATGACTACTCTGCGGCACACCCGATGAGACATGGATGACCTTCGACTTGGTAGATTTAAATAGGACACGCTGAGTTCGATTCGCTGAAAGGCAGGAAGCAACCCACATCAGGATATTTGGTGGAAAACCCATAAGCGAGAGTTTCCGTAGCAAGAGCTGATGATTAACAGAATCAAATGCTTTGCTGAAGTCAGTATTAATTACATCGGTTTGCAAGCGATGTTGAAAACCTCGGTTGATTATCGACGAAAATTCAAGTAAATTAGTTGTTGTCGAGCGAAGCTTGACAAAGACATGCTGTGCAGGTGAGATTATGCTCTTGCATGCATGTTGCAGCTGCGATGTGATGAGTTTCTCAAGAAGTTTGGGAATCGCAGAAAGCTTAGAAATGCCGCGGTAGTTCTCAATGGAAGCCTTAGAGCCTTTTTTATAAATTGGTATAAGGTATGATTCATTCCATAATAGGTAGGGAAGTTTGCTCCAAGGATAGTTTAAATAGTATAGTAAGAGGTAAGAGGATAGTTAGAGGAGGGATCAAATGAATTAGATGAGTAGGTTGATTGAAAAAATGACGCAAAAAGAGAGTGGGAAGGGGGGGAAAGATTGGATTTGCGTTTAGAGTTTACAAAAGAGTAAAAAGCGCTTGGATCGTTGCGAAAATTAAGTTTGCGTTGATAAATATAATATTCATATAGTTGATTGTTAAGGTCAACAAACTGGTTGCGGATTAGAAGGTAATTAGAAAGATGTATCGAGGTTGGAGACTTTAATGATTTTTAAGCTCAAGATTTCCTATTTTTAAGGAGAGAGAGGTGCTTATTAAACCATGGAAGTTAAGACGTTGATATTGTTATTGTTTCAGGGACAGATTTATTTATGGCGATATGAATTACTTCAAAAAAAGAGTCTGTAGTTTCCTCGATATTGCTGAAACTAGAAAGATTACTCCAGTCAGTAATCTTTCTAGTCAGGTGATTTCTTAGGTCACAATAGAAGGTTTTTTAAAAGCATTTTTGACGAGGCTGCTCGCTATTACTGGGGGGGACTTCAGGAGAGTCAATAATTAGCGAGACTAAGAGTGTTGGGTGGTGAGAGTCCTCAGGAGTAGATCAGGGTGGAGACTTTGCTATAGTGGTAGAGGAGCTAGTATTAGAGAAAATTAAGTCAAGCGACCTGCCACGGGAGTTCCTTATAGGGTTAAGTTGGAAAACGTTGGAAAATCTTGTTGCTTAGTTTTTTTTAAATATTAACTGGACTGGATCCTTCAGAATGGGTCCATCTTTTGCAGTGGGAAGACCGGGTTTCTGAATAGCTAGGATGGGTGGCTGTTCGCCAGGAGCATCAACCATAACATTGCTTACTGGCAAATGTGTGGCTGGAGTGTTACATATATTCATATTTTGGTTATTATTAGGATATTATGCGGGTAGGGTGATCAGAGGGGTGGATCCTCTTCAGACGACGGAGGCAAAGAGCATTGGCGAAATCACTTGCCAGAGAGTTTGGGTGTGTTGCCAATTTCTCCGCGTATCGGCTACTGTTGAGGTTGATCTGATCACCAATCAGAGTAATCCGGAGATCCCTTAGGATAGCGTGGTTGGAGACGTACCAAGGGAGTCCGGATGCAAGCCGAGCAGCACGTGTCTGGACAGTTTTCAGCCTCAAGCTGGTGTTTGGAGGCCGTACCCCATACTCGTATGATATAGGTCCAAGTAGGGTTTAGTACTACCTTGATGAGTAGCACTTTAGTTAGAAGTTGTAGTTTGCTAGACCGTAGGAGCCAGTCCAGTTTTTTCATCTTTAAAAGGCACTTGGCCTTGACCGCTGTGATATGGGCCCGCCAGATGAGTTTCCGATCCAGGTGGACTCCCAGGTAACAGTGGAAATGACGTTGCCTAGCGCAGAGCGCGAAGGCCACACAAGCTGTATTGATGGCTGTATTCCACTTGGCTGCCCAGGCTTCAATGTCGTGCAGCCATTCTTGTACTGCATTCGAGGCCGTTTGCAGAGACATGTGAGACGCAAGCATAGCTGTGTCATCGGCGTATGTAGCCAGTAGTACCTCAGCCGAGGGAGCACTGGGTGACGGAACTGGCATATTTGTTGTGTGGGTCCGAGTACACTTCCTTGAGGAACTCCTGCGTCTCTTACTGCCACCTCGATTAAAAAAAAAACTTAAAATACATTAAGAACAGAATTCTTAGTACTTAGTTACTTAGGAGCTCGGTCAAACGTCACCGTACATTACGCTAGGGTTATAACAATTATATTTCCCGCTGCCGGATCGAGTTTAGATAGGATCCAAAGCAGTTCAATAATTTTGTGTACACTAAACGCAAACATTTATTCCCCCCACTCCCTCTCCCTACCCCACTCTAATTTCTGATAAAAATTTATCTGCGACTACTGATTAGGGTATTGTCGATCTATTCACAACATTCTTTTCAACAACTCCTAGAATTTTAGATCAGCCTTATTCATATAAAATTCAATCAGCCAATCTTATTTTTTGACTAATTATTCTTCTGATCTTCGGATCTTCTGGATGTAATTTCAGTCTATTCCCCAGGTCGCGATAATGTTCCAGGCTCTTTGCTGAAGAGCTGCGCTAAGACATTGTGTTAGCCTCTCCTAAAACTTTTCTTCCTTTCTTTAGAAACTTCGATCTTTCCCCACATGTGGAAGGGATCTTTCACAAGTCGCCTTCATAAAAGAGGAAAAAATCCGATGCTACCAATTATGGAGGCATCTCATGGTTTTAAAGGCCAACATAGTTTTCCACAGCGTCCACCACAAACCTCTTTGAGCTGACGTCTTTTATTACACATGGCATCCGTAATGACCTTCAAAAAGATGTTATCTACACTGACTTCAGCAAAGCAATTGACTCTGTTAACCATTCACTCCCTTTGAGTAATCTTAATCTCTAGGGACTCCCATCAGTCCTTCTCAGACTTCCAGCAACTTAGCTAGGAGAACCCAACGTGTCCTTTTTAAAGATGTACACACTCGCCTTGTTAGAGCTACATCGGGAGTCCCCCAAGGAAGCCATATTGGGCCGTTACTTATCACCATTTTTACTAATGACCTACCCCATGCTTTAACAACCTCTCTGGTTCTTATGTATGCAGACAACGTTAAGCTTTGTCTTCAATATAAATCCCCTTCTACCCAATATAAACTTCAGTCTGGTTTGGACAATTTTCAAAAATGTAAGCTAATGTCTTTCTATCGTTCGTGCCCTAACCAGGCCACATAATTATAGGATTTCCTTAGAAAGATTAACCCAGGTTTACGATCTTGGTGTCCTATTAGACTTTTTAGCTTTTTAGCGGACTCAACTGGTATTAATTTATGCACCCTTTTTAATACACCGTACTAAGATGCTGAGTGTTGTTTTCCTACATCACCTTATTAATGGTGGTGTAGATGTTCAGTATTTACTAACATAATAATACAAGTTAAGGATTCCTTTTAGACAGACTAAATTTTAGTCCTCTATTCTTTAGCCATTTTAGTTTAACGTATGCAATATATGTCAACATACGTATGTTGTATGAGCATTTTAGAGTACTGTGTTTGGACTATAACGTCCTTTTTGCCTCTTTTCTTCTATCAAATCAATAATTCTTACCTACCTTTCATAGCTACAAACGCGATCATTTTCTTCGTTATCATTTCTACACTATTTTCGGATCTATATCCGTGATTCGAGCCGTACAGTAAAATGCAGCATCCCTGGGTGGGTTGGCCAAGAGTTTAAGAGTTACAGCACTACACATTACAACGGAAAGGGAGGTTCAAACGATCAAGTTCTGGCTAATCAGCTTATGGTTACTCAGTTCCTCGCTGGAGTGCCACAGGTCAAAATCACAAAATGCTTCCTAAGAATGGCACTGGCCATAAACAGCAGCGCCTCGGATACACCCGGATTGAGTCCCGCCTTCTATGACGAAGTTACTCCCGGACGCGGGACTAGTCAAGAAGATCCGGAGTGCCATACCGAAACACTACGTACCAGTTTCAAGGTTTCGACGTCAAGTTGGGTTAGCGAATCGAAGGACCCTATTGGATTGTCAAGTTCCCTTTTCCAAAGATTGTTCAATTAAATTGACCTGGCGGTCGAAGACGCACAACTCTAGTCTAGATCAACTGAATCACGACTACAAAAACGATCCAACCTTCTAGTCTGACAAGCAAATGGAGACAGAAGATTAAAGCACTTGTCTGCCATCAAGCCATACATGAGTCGAAACGACACCAAAGTATATGGTCCTGGGCCATGTTCGAGCCCATCAGGCCCTTCGGGACATTGCCAAGCTGAAATGTGTGGAGGTGATGGTCATGAGTCAGAATCATAACCGACCATAAAAGTAAAGGAACCCCCACCGGTGCTAGACGTCTTGAACGCCATTTTAGAACAGGCTTTCACATCGTGGCGCGCGATGGCATTAACATACAGATCGCATAACAGATCGCAAAATCTTTCCCGTCAGTGGCACGTTGAACATAAGCTCCGATGAGTGAGACCAAGAGCAAACGAACGCGACGCGATAGGTGAACGTCCCCGAAAACTGGACTGTCAAAAGCATAGTTTAACAACGTAACGGCAAAGGAACAAAAACAGAGACATCAGGACTAGAAGAGAATAGAGAAGAGAAACTAATTTTGAATAAGTGAGTTAGAAGTTTGTTTTGGTGGAAAAATTAGAACTTCGAATCACGAAAAGTCCAGAAAGTGACAGTGCAAGTGATGAGGATAAAAGAACCCAACCCGGAGAACAGGCAGCACGGCTTGCATCAAACTCAACCAGAATCGGCAAGATTAACTTTTATCACTCGGAGTAAAGCCACAGCTTTTGGTAATATTTATAAAAGAAAGTGTATTTCCATTGTATCATTTGATATTTTATTTAAGCATTGATTAAAAAATTAAATCCGTAATGTCGGGAATTATTGTGTTACCGCGAGTATACAGTACGTAGCCGGACTGTTTACCACAGCCAGAACTCAACGATCATCTGCAAACTCTCTGCAAACTACGTGATTTTGGTTTCCCGCAACCTACGCACTCCGGGACTAATGTTTTGACCGTGAGTGTTCAGTTCCGGTCCACTTGGTTTCCCTCAACCCGTATTTACCGTTCATCGTAAGCTCCCTGCTAAAGAGCAAAGGCAAATGGTTTACTCATATACCTATCCTTTTCTTCTCGCCAGCCAAGTTTTGAGTTCGGTATAGTAAACGAGAGTTGACAGGCCATTTCCCCAATAATCTAGCTATATAGGGTGTCGCAAAATGAAAATCCATATTTTTCAAATAGATAGATAGGCGTTATTTATTTGTATCTCGCGTTGCAAAAGTTCGATCAGGTTTCGCTAAAAGGGGTAAGGAAGATTTTTCTGACTATTTTGTGTTTCCAGTTGATTCAGTTTTATTTAGAACGAAATTATGCTGGATACGAAATGAACCTCGATGTATGGGTGCCATATGAGTGATAAAAGCTTCAAGGACTGAATTTCCATCTGGGAATCGCTGCTGAAGCGTAATTAAATCGTCCCATTTCTGAAGCAGTCATTTCTGACTGGCGATTAAAAGTGGATCACTTACGACAACGTCAAGTGAAAGCAGTCGTGGTCACAACGCAGTGAGCCAACGAAAACGGTGACCAAGCGGTCAGGAAAGTGTTGCTGTGTGTTTGGAGAAACCACAAAAAAGCGAACGCCTAGAAGCGGCCAGCTTTGGCCAATAGGAGAGGAATTGTGTTCCATCAGAACGACGCCAGAAAATCAACATCGATAGTAACTCGCCAGAAGCTTCGGGAGCTTGGTTGGGAGGTTTTCATACATCCACCTTATAGTCCGGACCTGGCACCAAGTGATTACTATCAACTCCTGTCCATAGCGCCCGATTTTTCTGGTGAAAAATTATCTTCAAGAGAGGCTTGTAAAAATCGACTGTTTGCCATTAGGAACAAGGCGGACGAAGCTTTATTTTTGGTTTTTTTTTTTAAAAAGAGATGCTAAATGTAATCTTAAACAGTATAGGTGTTGGGACGAACTAAACTGAATTGACTGTCATAGAGATGGAGTCATAAAACGTAAGTTTATGATAAAAAAGGACACCAGGGTCAATGATTGTGGGAGTACGATTTAAGACGATCACGTATGGAAATCATTCCAAGAGAGTATAAGACTGCGATGAAACGTCAGAAGCTTGAATATTGTGTAGTGAAGGAAGTGTAAATTGATTGATGGACACCATAGATTTCCACAAGGACCAATTGAAGATGTCTGTAAAGAAAATGTTCCGAGAAAGAGAAGCACAACTTAACATCATCAGCGTACATAAATGTGAAGATTGTTGACAAAGAGAATAAACAGCAGTGGTCCTTGGTGACACCCGATGAGACATGGAGAACCTTTGTCTTTGTAGTTTAAATAAAAGACTTTCAGTTCGATTTAAAAGGTAAGAAATAATCCTCCAATTTCCAATTTAGGATATTCGAGGAAAAACCAAAGAACGAAACAAGAAACAAGATATGACGATCAACTGATTCAAATGTTTTGCTAAAATCTGTATTAATTACGTCTTTTTGCAAGCGGTACACAAACCCGAGTAAATTCTAGTAAGTTTGATGTTGTCAAAACTGGAATCTCTTACATAAATTTTAAAGTTACCATTTCTTTTTTTAAAAATTTAACATGAGCTGCATTATATAATATAATATATAACTTTTCTAAGAGGGATTCAATCATTTTCGATTTGTTTACTTTATTTGTTTACAAAATAGTTGGTCCAAAAGATATTTAGAGTCAACCTTACCATGAACAAGCGTATGTAGAAGCATAATCCCAGCCCAGGTTCGACGCTCCTTCGGCGTAGGTAGGCTTAACCATTTATGCCTGCAACGACATAGCGGTAGACGATTGCCAGGGTCCCAAATTGTATTATTCAGTGTAAATAATAGGAACTGTTTTGACGTAAAGAATATTGCGAACTTCAGTGGGGCAGAGCAGTGGAGATTATGCTCTTGCATGACTGTTGCTGCTGCGATGTAATGAGTTTCACAAGCAGCTTGTCAATCGTACACGGCTTAGCAATTATGAGGTAGTTCTCAATGGCAGCCTTAGAACCTTTTTTTATTGTTATAACCTATAATTTATTACATAACTTAGACAGTGTCTGAGGATGCAGCTTGGCAAATTATCAGGACCTGAAGAAAACGAGATTTTAAATGATAAAATGACCAACATAAGTTCCTTCAAATGTTCGTCATCGGTAATGATGCAGAGGAAGTGAGTGCCCACTGCGGAATATCTACAACCCCAAAAAGATCCATCGTTTAGCAGCTACAGCAGCGCCTTTACGCAAGAAACAATTTGGTACGGCTGGTAAAAATAGCGATTGATTTACTACGGGCGCGCCTAGGCGGTCTGACTTATTCATTACTTTTACATGCAATCCAGCTTGGCAGGAGCAGCAGCTCTTACTTTTTGCACAATCGTCAACGGACCGGCATGACATAACAGCGCGGATTTTCCTGACAAAAACTCAAGTCGCTAATGAATTTAATTGTGAAAGTTTGGCACCGCGCGCTGTTGGAAGTACTCAGTGGAGTGGCAAAAAAGAGGATTGCCACATGCACACATAATAATCTGGTACTGCGATAAAATAACTTCAGATGAAATCGATGACATGATATGTGCTGAGATACTAGATGCTAATATCGGTAAGGATTTGAATCGAATCATCATTGAGAAAGGGAAGTTTGATTTTATTTTCATTAAATATTTTCCGACAAAAAAAAAAGTTTTTGGCAAAATAATCAAATTTTATTATTTCATCGAGGAAAAAAGTGCTTTAAGAGAAGTATGGTCGATCGAATCCGAGATGTCGGAAGTCGTTTTAAATGCTGATAGCTTCCAAAAGGTTCCAAAAGGTGCGCAACTGGCAGGGAGCCTCTTATGGTTAGCAGTCCAAGCCAGTTAAACATGCCTAACCAGAAAACAGTTGGAAATAGTCGCCTATTACCGCAAATTGACAAAAATATTAATACGCTCACATTCCAGCCGGCTTCAGTCTCTTGTCAAAAAGTTCCATCCAAGAAAAGAAGCCTACCAACCTCACCGAAAAGTTCGAAAAAAGAGCCCATGTAATCGAACATAGAAACCATCTCGCTTTAAATAGATTTGCTGCTCTTGCAAACCATGATGACTGTCAAGAAGGCGAAAATAGCATGGACATTCTCCAGGTCGAAACCGTTGCAGAAGAAGAATCTCGACAAGTTGAAATTCCAGTGACAAAGAAGTCACCAAAACCTAGTCAAATAACAGTACTTGCTGTCAGCGACATACCTGCCTTGGAAAGGCTTGTCGACTCGGCGGTATCGTCTGACTCATGTGAACTCAAGATCGCGCGTAATGGCAACTTGCGCATATACCCCCGTGACTCTGATGCCCACAGAGCTATCACTAAAAAACTATCGGAAGTTAATCTCCAATACACTCACTTCTGCCTCCGGAAGACAGAGCCTACAGGGTTGTGGTCTGCAACTTGGCTGCTTCTACCCCAGTTGAGCAAATTTTAAATGCGTTCACCTCCCAAGGTTACGCTGTGGTTAATACCTATAATCCAAAGGTGAAGTCACAGAATGTTGACTCCTCTGAACCGGATCCAGGCAAGGCTTCTGGCCAGAGCGTTTGGTTTATAGACATTAAAAAGGCTATTAATAACCGAGAAGCTCTATAAATAAATAAAGTTGGCCGTCAAAGAGTCAGAGTGGAACTGCCGAGAAAAAATGTTGATATGCGTCAATGCTACCGATGTTTTGGCTTTGATCACACCAAAAACTATTGCACCAAGGAGCCAGGATGTAGTAGATGCAGTTTGCCTCATTGGACTGGTTCCAGTCAATGCCAGGCAAAGAGTTAATTGCCATGGAAAACATGAGGCAACTCACAAGGGCTGCAGAATTTAAGTTCAGAGGCTCAAAAGCCGAAAAACTGGAATCAACATAACTCCCATGACCCGCGTAGAACACCCACAGCCCATGCGCAACATCAAGCAACAAGCTATTCCAACCTCAATCGTGCGGCAGGCCCTATCGTATGTAGATGCGTCTAGACCTGGACAACAGAGCACACGACCTGACGGAGAATACTCCCAACAGCGAAATGCTATCTCAAATACAAGGTACCAAGGACTTTTCCGAATGCTGCGATTGCTCCTGTAACAAACGCAAGCGAACCTCAACATTCTAACCAAATGGTAATTAATGGCTCCCTCGCACAAATCATCATCTCAATGCAGCAGACCATTGCTGGTCTACAAAAAACTATCGCTGAGCTAGTTAAGGAGATCAAAGAACTCAGAGGTTCTAAGTCGTTGACGCTGCGCAAGTAATGGCTTGTGAACTTCGCCTCGAAGACTGGAACGCTCCTAGCATTATCCCAAATGCTAATGAGCTTAAAGTGTTTCTCAGCAAGCACGATATTGAGGTTATGCTTATTTCAGAGACACTCCTACACGACGGATCCTACCTCAATATTATAGGTTAAAGCTGCTATCGAGCAGATCATCCAGGTGGTCGCCCCAGAGGAGGTGAACGATGAAACGTCAGAAGCTTGAATATTGTGTAGTGAAGGAAGTGTAAATTGATTGATGGACACCATAGATTTCCACAAGGACCAATTGAAGATGTCTGTAAAGAAAATGTTCCGAGAAAGAGAAGCACAACTTAACATCATCAGCGTACATAAATGTGAAGATTGTTGACAAAGAGAATAAACAGCAGTGGTCCTTGGTGACACCCGATGAGACATGGAGAACCTTTGTCTTTGTAGTTTAAATAAAAGACTTTCAGTTCGATTTAAAAGGTAAGAAATAATCCTCCAATTTCCAATTTAGGATATTCGAGGAAAAACCAAAGAACGAAACAAGAAACAAGATATGACGATCAACTGATTCAAATGTTTTGCTAAAATCTGTATTAATTACGTCTTTTGCAAGCGGTACACAAACCCGAGTAAATTCTAGTAAGTTTGATGTTGTCAAAACTGGAATCTCTTACATAAATTTTAAAGTTACCATTTTTTTATTTAAAAATTTAACATGAGCTGCATTATATAATATAATATATAACTTTTCTAAGAGGGATTCAATCATTTTCGATTTGTTTACTTTATTTGTTTACAAAATAGTTGGTCCAAAAGATATTTAGAGTCAACCTTACCATGAACAAGCGTATGTAGAAGCATATTCCCAGCCCAGGTTCGACGCTCCTTCGGCGTAGGTAGGCTTAACCATTTATGCCTGCAACGACATAGCGGTAGACGATTGCCAGGGTCCCAAATTGTATTATTCAGTGTAAATAATAGGAACTGTTTTGACGTAAAGAATATTGCGAACTTCAGTGGGGCAGAGCAGTGGAGATTATGCTCTTGCATGACTGTTGCTGCTGCGATGTAATGAGTTTCACAAGCAGCTTGTCAATCGTACACGGCTTAGCAATTATGAGGTAGTTCTCAATGGCAGCCTTAGAACCTTTTTTTTATTGTTATAACCTATAATTTATTACATAACTTAGACAGTGTCTGAGGATGCAGCTTGGCAAATTATCAGGACCTGAAGAAAACGAGATTTTAAATGATAAAATGACCAACATAAGTTCCTTCAAATGTTCGTCATCGGTAATGATGCAGAGGAAGTGAGTGCCCACTGCGGAATATCTACAACCCCAAAAAGATCCATCGTTTAGCAGCTACAGCAGCTCCTTTACGCAAGAAACAATTTGGTACGGCTGGTAAAAATAGCGATTGATTTACTACGGGCGCGCCTAGGCGGTCTGACTTATTCATTACTTTTACATGCAATCCAGCTTGGCAGGAGCAGCAGCTCTTACTTTTTGCACAATCGTCAACGGACCGGCATGACATAACAGCGCGGATTTTCCTGACAAAAACTCAAGTCGCTAATGAATTTAATTGTGAAAGTTTGGCACCGCGCGCTGTTGGAAGTACTAAGTGGAGTGGCAAAAAAGAGGATTGCCACATGCACACATAATAATCTGGTACTGCGATAAAATAACTTCAGATGAAATCGATGACATGATATGTGCTGAGATACTAGATGCTAATATCGGTAAGGATTTGAATCGAATCATCATTGAGAAAGGGAAGTTTGATTTTATTTTCATTAAATATTTTCCGACGAAAAAAAAAGTTTTTGTCAAAATAATCAAATTTTATTATTTCATCGAGGAAAAAAGTGCTTTAAGAGAAGTATGGTCGATCGAATCCGAGATGTCGGAAGTCGTTTTAAATGCTGATAGCTTCCAAAAGGTTCCAAAAGGTGCGCAACTGGCAGGAAGCCTCTTATGGTTAGCAGTCCAAGCCAGTTAAACATGCCTAACCAGAAAACAGTTGGAAATAGTCGCCTATTACCGCAAATTGACAAAAATATTAATACGCTCACATTCCAGCCGGCTTCAGTCTCTTGTCAAAAAGTTCCATCCAAGAAAAGAAGCCTACCAACCTCACCGAAAAGTTCGAAAAAAGAGCCCATGTAATCGAACATAGAAACCATCTCGCTTTAAATAGATTTGCTGCTCTTGCAAACCATGATGACTGTCAAGAAGGCGAAAATAGCATGGACATTCTCCAGGTCGAAACCGTTGCAGAAGAAGAATCTCGACAAGTTGAAATTCCAGTGACAAAGAAGTCACCAAAACCTAGTCAAATAACAGTACTTGCTGTCAGCGACATACCTGCCTTGGAAAGGCTTGTCGACTCGGCGGTATCGTCTGACTCATGTGAACTCAAGATCGCGCGTAATGGCAACTTGCGCATATACCCCCGTGACTCTGATGCCCACAGAGCTATCACTAAAAAACTATCGGAAGTTAATCTCCAATACACTCACTTCTGCCTCCGGAAGACAGAGCCTACAGGGTTGTGGTCTGCAACTTGGCTGCTTCTACCCCAGTTGAGCAAATTTTAAATGCGTTCACCTCCCAAGGTTACGCTGTGGTTAATACCTATAATCCAAAGGTGAAGTCACAGAATGTTGACTCCTCTGAACCGGATCCAGGCAAGGCTTCTGGCCAGAGCGTTTGGTTTATAGACATTAAAAAGGCTATTAATAACCGAGAAGCTCTATAAATAAATAAAGTTGGCCGTCAAAGAGTCAGAGTGGAACTGCCGAGAAAAAATGTTGATATGCGTCAATGCTACCGATGTTTTGGCTTTGATCACACCAAAAACTATTGCACCAAGGAGCCAGGATGTAGTAGATGCAGTTTGCCTCATTGGACTGGTTCCAGTCAATGCCAGGCAAAGAGTTAATTGCCATGGAAAACATGAGGCAACTCACAAGGGCTGCAGAATTTACGTTCAGAGGCTCAAAAGCCGAAAAACTGGAATCAACATAACTCCCATGACCCGCGTAGAACACCCACAGCCCATGCGCAACATCAAGCAACAAGCTATTCCAACCTCAATCGTGCGGCAGGCCCTATCGTATGTAGATGCGTCTAGACCTGGACAACAGAGCACACGACCTGACGGAGAATACTCCCAACAGCGAAATGCTATCTCAAATACAAGGTACCAAGGACTTTTCCGAATGCTGCGATTGCTCCTGTAACAAACGCAAGCGAACCTCAACATTCTAACCAAATGGTAATTAATGGCTCCCTCGCACAAATCATCATCTCAATGCAGCAGACCATTGCTGGTCTACAAAAAACTATCGCTGAGCTAGTTAAGGAGATCAAAGAACTCAGAGGTTCTAAGTCGTTGACGCTGCGCAAGTAATGGCTTGTGAACTTCGCCTCGAAGACTGGAACGCTCCTAGCATTATCCCAAATGCTAATGAGCTTAAAGTGTTTCTCAGCAAGCACGATATTGAGGTTATGCTTATTTCAGAGACACTCCTACACGACGGATCCTACCTCAATATTATAGGTTAAAGCTGCTATCGAGCAGATCATCCAGGTGGTCGCCCCAGAGGAGGAGCTTGTATCTTAATCAGTCAGGGATTAGTGCACTATCACCTGCACTCAGGTCAAAATATTCGCAAACTACAACATCGACAATTCATTTCCATTTTTATTTTTTAAATTCCATAAATATTTCGATGGCCTTATAGGCATAGATATTTTCTGAACAGGATCCATAGCATCATTGATATTCCTCGCAAAATCCTGGCCACCATAAAATTCAATTTAAATTTATACCATACTAACGATACGAAATACTAACCATACTAATCGAAGGAGAATCTAAACAACTTATTAAATGTCCTGTCAGTATAGACGATGGCACGTTTTGGTGAGACGAATTAGAAATAGAAAAAAAACATATTTCTTACGGCAGGACTATATTCAGAATCTAACAATTACAGCTACATGGAAATAGTCAGTTACAATAAGAAGGAACACAATTTATACTGGGATATCCCATTAGAAGTTAACCATTTTAAAGCTGACGAATATTTGATGGTAAATAATATTAGAGATTACACTGAGACATCTCCTTCCAAAACTAAGAGTAGAACACTTAAATCAAGAAGAAGAAAAATAACTAAGAAAACTCTATGGCAAATTTTCCAAGACAGTTCATAATGGTCAAGACAAACTAACTTTCACACACACTATAAAATATGACATCCGAATAACAAGCGACTATGTTTGTAAGGCCATTAAGGTACAGCCAAACACAAAAATTAGAGATAAAAAAACAGATCGACCAACTTCTTGAACAGAACATAATCAAACACAGCCACTCTCCCTGGTGTGCTCCAATTTCCGGTGAAAGAAAATGGATACTAGTACTGGATTTAAGAAAACTGTACGATAAGACCATTAAAGATAGATGCCAAATATAAATGAAATCCTGGATAAACTGGGGAGAGCTAAATATTTCTCATCACTTGATCTCGTTTAGACCACTATTTAAGGCACTATTGTGTAATGACCCTATACTGCAATACACTGATTTCACTAAACACTTCATATTAACTACTGATGGCAGTAACATATTTTTCAGCGCTGTGTTATCACAGTCCAACCTAGGTAGCGACAGACCCCCGGCCTACGCCAGCAGATTGTTGTCAGAATCGGAGATTTATTATTCTACTATAAAAAAAGAACTTTTAGCTATAGTCTGGGCAGTCAAATATTTTCGACCCTACCTATTTGGTAAGAAATTCCTACTCGGCACAAAACCTAAAGGAGCCGAATTCCATGCTGGTCAGATGAAAATTACAACTCCTAGAGTATGACTGTGAGGTCATCTACAAAAAGGGTTCTTTGAACGTAATAGCGGATGCCCTGAGTAGAATAAAAGTAGATATCAATGTTTGTGAGACAGAACCGATCACTTCTGATACATAAATTCCCATTTCTAGTAAACCAATCAATGAATTCACAATACACTGTTAATAAGTAAACTTTAGGTAAATACCGAAATATTTTTGTATGCAGATTCAGCATAAGCGCCTTTAGGGGACGTGCCTCGTAAAGGGGGCACATAGCCCCTTAAGGGCAGATAATAACGGAGAATGTTCTCCGTTTTGTTTTTTATATCAAACAAAGCTTATAAAGCGATAAGATGCAAAGTTCTGTTAGAAGAATTAGATACAACGGCAAAACAAGTAGAACACTTTACTAAATACCACGTCAATAATAATACAGAGGAATTGATGAAACATACAATCATTTAAAACGAAAGTTTTATTGGCCTTCCATCAGGAAAAAGATAACAGAAGTATGTGAATTAATTAATGCGATATTTGTCAAACCCTAAAATACAATCGCAAACCATCCAAATTAGTATTCCAAAAAACCGAATCGCCATTAGACGTGATTCATAATATTAATATAAGATAATATTAACAATAATAGACAAGCTTTCCAAATTCGCAGATGGATTTTCTATTCCATCGCCATTAGACGTGATTCATAATATTAATATAAGATAATATTAACAATAATAGACAAGCTTTCCAAATTCGCAGATGGATTTTCTATTCCATCTACGGATTCCATTAATATAACAAAACACATGATGCTATTCTTTAAGAATCACGGACTACCTAAAAACATACTTTTGCGCCCAAGGCCCGGAGTTTTCAGGAACAATATTTGATGAATTATGTTCTCAATACAATATAGACTACACAGAACTTCGTTCCTACAATCTACTATTAACGCACCAGTAGAAAGACTCCACTCATCATTGACAGAAATATATAGAATAACAACAGACAAGAAAGGGTCAATAAAATTGACCATCGATCATGAGGTAATCTTGCCGGAAACATTCATAACATACAACAACGCAATTCACTCGACGACGAAACAAACCCCATACGAATTATTCACAGGCCGAACACATGTATTTGAAAGAGACTATACCGCAACTAATCAACAGGATTACCTTAGACAATTGAACACCTTTGGGAAGGATTTTATCCATAAGTAAAAAAAGAATTGGAAAGACAAAAGGTAAACAATATTGACAAGATAAACAGAAATAGAGAGGAACCAAGTGAATTTACACAAAGGAGATATAGTATTCAGGAAAGAAAACACGAAAAACAAACTAACACCTAGATTTACAAGACACAAAATTGACACAGACAATGGACAAACAAGAAAAAAAGACCAAAAATACACAAATCCAAATTAAAGAAGAAAATAGCTACTAAAGAGTAATTCTAAATTTATTTTTTTTTCTCCCCACAAACCCCTGTTTTGACAGCCCAACTACTAAATGTTTGACAGGTTAGAAATAATGTCCCATTCATAGAAATAAATTTGGAACAAGCCAGAATGGTAAAGTCCATTAAAACATTCCGGCATGTGGTAGACCTATATGAGTATTTAACAAATGTAGAAGAACTTGAGTGTATCTTGGATTTACTAAAAGAGATCCAATCCACAGAAGAGTGGGTAGAAGCACTACGAAGGAAGATCAAACTTATTAAAAATAGTATTATGACCTTGATACCAAACGCCAGAAGTAAAAAAAGTTTACTAAATGGGCTAGGAAGCGCCATTAAATTATTAACAGGAAATATGGACGCAAAAGATGCGTCAGAAATAAATAAAAAATACAAGGAAATACTAGACACAGAAAAGACCCTAAATGATAACTTTTATCAACAAATTACTAGAGATAACCAAATTGTCAGATTTAAGAATATTACCAAGCAGTACAATTATGAACAGAAACAAATTGAGGAGTTTGTCAATTTGTTTAAGAACGGTATTTTAAAGGAAATAGAAACAAAAAACACACAGATATACTTTTAAAATTCACAAACAATAACACTGAATTACTACAAATTCACATTAATAATATCGCAGAAAGTATGCTTTTAGCGAAACTAAATATAATACCCAAAATATACGAGTTGTATATTGCCTCGTATTTTGCCTATGACAGAGCTTAAATAAATCTGCGAAATTTAAAAAACACAAAATATTGAAATTAAGACAGAAGAACAATTATATAGAATGCTAACCATTGATATTGAGTATAAAGAAAAAAGCATAATATTCCATATAAAAATTCCTATTTTTGACATACATATGTACCTGTATATTTATATACATAACATTTCAAACATCATTCAATTACCCATAAACGATACAAATTATTTCACTTTACCAAAATATATTACATATTATATTACAATGAATTAAATTACCTTTTAAGCTTTACAAATAAGTGCCTAAAGATCGACACCATCTACGTTTGCGGCATAACTGAAGCACAAAAAGAATTCTCGAACAAGGAGTGTCACGCTTCGAGGATTAGAAGCAACGTGTGTATGATCAAGATAAACATGTTACCACATCAACTGCAACGTCAGCACCAACGGTAACTACTCCCCCACCACGAAGCCCACACGCCAAGACACAGCAAATGGCGCAGCGTCTGGAATGGAATGGCAAAATACAGATTCAGCATTTTGGCAGCTGCTGGTTAGAGAAATGTTAAGGCACTTTGTACTTTATAAGAGTCTGATGACAGAGAAGCTTGAAGAAACATCTAAACACTTCCAATAAATTGATTAACTCCAAAGATAAATACATTTTATTCAATATACAAAATACTACAAGAAATAGTCAGAAGAGACCACCCTTACATACGTTCCAAGGAAAGGATTAAAAAAAAGTACTCAGAAGAGACCACCCTGACTATAACTAAAGCGTGTGTAATTCAGATTTATTTGTTTCTCCTGCGCAGGATTTTTGTCTACTTTGAAATTGTGTAGTCACTATCATTATATTTCTAGTATTCTAGATATTATTCTGGATAACGCATCAAAAAAGTAATTTTCTCTACCTCTCAGATAGTCAACTGTAAAATTATATTCCTCTAAAGTAGGTTATTGACCAATGTATTGCTGCTAACTTCTGTTCTGACGTATTTTTATTACTCTCACCCTTATGGAACTGGAAGTTGGTGGCCATTATGGTTTTGAGATAAAACTGCGCCCCATGACATCTTGCTTGCATCTGTTGTAATATAAAATTTTTTACTAAAATCAGGGTATTGAGTTGGTACCATCAGTTTATTTTTTAAATTCAAAAATGCTTTTTGAAAATCTTCTGTCCATTGAAAGGGAACATTCTTTTTACATAATCTAGTTTTGTGCCGTGAATAGTCGGTGATGTTTTTAATAAATCTCCTATAATAGTTACAAAATTCAACAAAACTCCTTTCACTATCTGCATCATGGGGTACTAGATAATTTTGTATGACATCAAACTCCTTGTCATCAGGCAATATTCCTTTATCCGTGCATTTATTTCCCAAAAAGGTAACTTCACGCATAAAAAATGAACATTTCCGAGGGTGTAATTTAAGATTGCATTTCCTGCATTTGTCAAAAACATCTGATAAGTTCTTAATCATATGCTTTTCGGAACAACCTATAACTATCCATATAAAGGAATGCTTGCGTAGGCTCAAGCCCAGAAAATCTAATAGTCATCATTCTTTGAAAGGAATTAGGCGTTATTTGAAACCCAACGGTAATCGCGTCAAACCATATGAGCCGCTTGTTAATGAAAATTAAGTTAAATTTCTTGAACTCTTTTCTAGTTCAATTTAATTAAAACATGACATCAAGTCGAGGCATAAAAAATATTTACCTCGACCTAGTTCGACAGTGGTTCGTATTCTAAGTTATTTAAATCTTTGAATTGATCAGTAATTTGTGTGTTTAATATTCGGACAAAAACATTTTGTGATGTTGAAATGGTATTTGCTACATAAATAACTGTTTGTATTTCTTGATTTAGGATCAATATATTTGTATCTTCAATTGAAATTACATTGATTTTTCGGATAACTTGCGATCTTGCTGGTAATAATATTCAATTATTACCAGAGTTATATGTTATCGGAACATAAATCGGACAATATAAATTATTAGGTTTAATAAAAAACCAATCTTCTGTCGGTTTGAAATCTAATTGGCAATTCTATTTTTTAATAAAATCAGTGCCTACTATTCTATCACATGGTATTGGAAATTACTGATCTACTATATGAAAATTGTGTGGAATTATATATTTATTCGTCTGTATCAAATTGATTTTAAACCTTTGGATTCAATAATCACTTGCCTAATGCCTTGAATATTAATTTTTTATCATCTTGTATGTTATTGAAGTAATCCGCTTCTTCTTTTAAAAACTAAGAAAATTAATCTTTTTCCTGTTGTCACGTGATTAAATGATATAAATATATTTATACTGATATTGATTGCTTCAATTCCTGTGTATCTGAGGGCTGATGAGAGTTTCCCGAATTATTTATTTTCACATTTCCGTTGTTATTATTATTGTTTCTATTCTGGTTATTTCGGCTACCTCTATTCGAGTTGTCACGACCTTTATAATTATTACCATTAATAATTATTATTTGGTTTTTGTTATTGTAACGGCCATTGCCTCTGCCGCGACCGTTACCTCTTTTACCATGACCTCTACTAGAATTACCTATTTTGGAATACAATGTTGAATTCACAGTTCCGCTAACTCTTCCGCTAACCTTCATCAATATTCGAGGCTTTTAAAAGCTTACGTAAATGATTGACTTTGGTAGTAAGCTGTGTGGGGGTAGGGTTTTGAGGGTTCAAAAAAAGTGATTTTTTTTTATTGCATATTATGAAAGTATAGTAACTCAAGAATGTTGTCTGTAAATAGGAAGTCAATCGGAGCAAAACTCACAAAGATATAGCTTTGGAAGTAGGCGGGTCTCGACCCTGAGCTGTTTTAACAGGGTCTCTTCGCTACGAAAAACTTTAAACGCGTTTTTCTCAAATCGATTTTTTTTGAGTCGGTGCACTCTGTATCTCAAAATCTATTCAACCGGTCGTTCTCAAATTTTTTACAGTATTTCCTTACATAATTTATGAGGTAACCCTGTCGAGATTTTTTTGTTTTTAATTTTAATTTTTTTTATTATTAACAACAATAGTCATGAATTTTGGCCAAAAATCGGTATTTTCACTTTCAAGTCTTGTAAAAAGTTCAAAAATTTAAAAAAATGGAAAAACTCGACAGGGATACCTAGAGGGACATAAAAATTGATGGAAAAACGTTGGTTATTTCATTTTATATGATCCAGTGCTGAGGTATGACGTGCACCGCAAAATGTATTTTTTCTGAGGCGCCTGCGAATAATTTCTGCCAATTCGGTCAATTATCAATATTTTTCAACCAATATTTCACAGAATATAGTTCAATTACTACTCTTTAATGTACAATAATCAGAAATAAATTTACTTTCACCGTACGCCCAAAAAAAATTCTGTAAAAACCTGTTTTTTTCTGCCTTCATGGTGGCTGCTGCATTTTGCCATCCATATTTAATTAACAACATTTTTATACCCTTGAAAAAGGGTATTATAATTTTGTCCAGAAATGTGTAACGCATTAAAGGAAGCATCTCCGACCCCACAAAGAATATATATTCTTGATCAGCATCAACAGCCGAGTCGATATAGCCATGTCCGTCTGTCCGTCTGACCGTCTGTTTCTATGCAAAAAATAGACAGTAGTTTTAAAGCAAGCGTTTTGAAATTTATACCAGAACATTATTTTTGTTGCACGCAGATCAAGTTTAAGAATCGGTCGGATCATACAAACGACCGATATGAAAACAAGTCTTTGTATGGGAAACTTTTTTGTTTTCCAAGCTATTGCAACCGAATTCAACAATTATTTATTTGACATAGTCATACATGATTTTTAAAAGTTTGATCCGGATCGGATCACTATATCATATAGCTGCCATACAAACGACCGATTTGAAAACAAGTCTTTGTATGGGAAACTTTTTTGTTTTCCAAGCTATTGCAACCGAATTCAACAATTATTTATTTGACATAGCCATACATGATTTTTAAAAGTTTGATCCGGATCGGATCACTATATCATATAGCTGCCATACAAACGACCGATTTGAAAACAAGTCTTTGTATGGGAAACTTTTTTGTTTTCCAACCTATTGCAACCGAATTCAACATTTATTCATTTGACATAGCCATACATCATTTTTTAAAGTTTGATCCGGATCGGATCACTATATCATATAGCTGCCATACAAACGATGAAAACAAGTCTTTGTATGGAAATCTTGTTTGTTTTCAAGGGTATACCATCTTCGGCAAGCCGAAGATAACTTTTCTCACTTGTTAATATATATATTTAAGGCATTAAATCCAGTTTATTGATATAGTTAGTTGGATGTATTCGATATAATGGAACAGCGACTTCTCGACTCTGCTGACAATGGCTGCAACTTGACCACTTAACTATTTAGCTTGACGACGATTGACCCTCCGACACACCAATTTCTATACTCGGACTTGATTCCTCGACGACCTCTTTTACTAATTTACAACTTGACTTCACGATCCCAAAGTTCTGCTTTTTCAACGTCTTGCACTCGCTAGCTTTTCTTTCATACTCCCGTTGCTGTCATTCGATGATACTTCCTAACTATCGTGTACTATCGTTTAGCAGGCACGTTGATGCCCAACTCTATTTTAAATATTTAAAAATTTATTTATTAAAAACAAGTAAGGTAGCAGCAATCGAATTTCCCGATTGCAAAATACCCTGTACCCTTAGACATGCTTATAATTTATTTATTTGGTATCAATAAATAAATGAAACAATATTCTATTAGAAAAGAGGACCATAACAATATAAATTTGGTATGATTTTGGTTATGAAAATAAGTTTCGTGTGTCATAAAGCCATACACATTTCGCTGTCAACGTCGCAGTCGGCGTCGCGCAATGCGTGTTTTGCTGCGCTTCTGCTTCCCTTGCAATAGATTTTGTGTTTCTTATCCGATTTGGTTCAAATTTAAAAATTAGATAGCTTATATAAGCACCAACGCATATGCCGAATTGCATAGCATTAGGACAATAATTGTGGGCGTGGCAGTTTTTTGCGGTTTGCGGGGGAGCGTGGGCGTGACAGTTTTTTGCTGTTTGCGGGGGAACGGGGGGTGATATCAAAATAAAAAAACAAACTTGTACTGCGTATGGTAATTACCTATCCAACGATCACATGTCTGTAGCTCTTGCAGTTTCTGAGATCTAGGCGTTGATACGGACAGACGGACAGACGGACGGACGGACGGACGGACGGACGGACGGACGGACGGACGGACGGACGGACGGACGGACGGACGGACAGACGGACATGGCTATATCGACTCGGCTGTTGATTCTGATCAAGAATATATATACCTATGGGGTCGGAGATGCTTCCTTCTGCCTGTTACATACATTTGCACCATATTATGATACCCTTTTCACCCATTTTTAATGGGTACAGGGTATAAAAATTTTACCTTCATAAATTTTACATCATCAGTTAAACTGTTTTCAAGCCATCGGCTCTAATACTGTATCTTTTCTTAAGGCATGTATTATGTTAATATACTATTGTTTATATATTACAGTTTATATACTTTTATTAGTGTATTTTCATCCATTAATATGGAAATAGCTAGTAAAATATGTGTAGTGTAGCTTAAACTATTTGATCCTACTTCTACTTTATTTATAACGTTTGCAGTGGAATCCACTGTTTTAGTGTGGGCTATTTAGCCCATATTGGGGAAAATATATATATTATTTTTACTTTTACTTTTACTTATTTAAAGACTATCTGCGTCTTATTTTGAACCAACTTCACTTATCTTATTTGTCGAATATGACATTTTGATACACATATTTTTCATTCCTATAATTTTCTTATAGCTTTACAGGCTATACTGTTCATCGGGCAGACAAACCTGCCCACCCTGTGCCCTGAAGAATAAACATACATTCATCCCACAAGCAGACGTAGTAAGGTATCTCGGAGTTCACCTAGATAGACGCCTCATCTGGCGGCCACATATAGAATCTAAGAGGACTCAAATGAAGCTTAAAGCGGCCAATCTTCACTGGCTTATAAACTGCAACTCTCCCCTTAATCTGGAATACAAAGTACTCCTCTACAATACAGTGTTGAAACCCATCTAGACATACGGCTGTGAACTATGGGGAAGGGCTTCAAAAACCAACATTGAAATTATATAGCGTGCCCAGTAAACGATTCTGCGAACTATCACTGGCGCACAATGGTACCTACGCAGCGAAAGCATCCACAGAGACCTCCACAGAAATCTTGTCAACAAGGAAACGAACCTTCTTGTACCAACTAATCAAGAAAGAGCGCGCTTTTGCTCTCCCGCACTTCAAGCTACGACACAAGCTCCGCTATCTGCAACAACAACAACTGGAGCAATATCGACAACCCGCTCTACTTCGCCATTGGCTGCACACGCTCACGCTTTTACTGTGTCAGCGAATACCAAAACAAAAGCGCAACTTGACTTGGCTACTTTCCACAACGATGGAAGAGATCGATTATCATAATGATTCCGAAGCCTGGTAAGGACCACACAGTTCCCTCATCCTACAGACCAATAAGTCTACTCTCATGTATATCGAAACTATTCGAAAAATGCCTGCTGAATCCACACCTGAGAGCCCACAATATAATTCCAGCCCACCAATTTGGCTTTCGCGAAAGCCACGGAACCATTGAAAAGGTGAATCGTATAACAGCGGAGATAAGAACTGCATTTGAAAATCGAGAATACTGTACAGCCGTATTTCTAGACGTATCCCAAGCATTCGACAGAGTCTGGCTAGACGGCCTAATGTTTAAAGTTAAAACAGCTCTACCCGAAAGCACACACAAACTTCTAAAGTCATACCTATATGACAGAAAGTTTGCAGTGCGGTGCATCACTGCTACTTCCACTGACCACGAAATTAAGGCTGGAGTCCCCCAAGGCAGCGTTCTTGGGCCAACTTTATACCTCATCTATACCGCTGACATTCCTACAAATAGTCGGCTAACAGTGTCCACGTTTGCCGACGATACAGCTATCCTTAGCCGTTCAAGATCCCCAATCCAAGCTACAGCACAGCTGGCATTGCACCTCATAGCCACTGAGAAGTGGCTCTCTGACTGGCGAATAAAAGTAAACGAGGAAAAATGCAAGCACGTGACATTTACGCTGAACAGACAAGATTGCCCACCACTTTTGATGAACAACATACCACTCCCGAAAGAAGATGAGGTAACGTACCTAGGAGTACACCTCGATAGAAGACTTACATGGCGCAGACACATTGAAGCGAAAAAAATTCATCTTAAGCTCAAAGCGAACAACTTACACTGGCTCATCAACGCTGGCTCTCCGCTCAGCTTGGACCACAAGGTCTTACTTTACAATGCAGTACTGAAACCAATCTGGACCTATGGTGCACAACTATGGGGCAACGCCAGCAACAGCAATATTGACATCATACAGCGAGCACAGACAAAGATCCTGAGAACTCTCACTGGGGCACCGTGATATGTTCGAAACGAAAACATCCATCGAGGTTTAAATATTCCAACAGTCACCAATGAAATCAAAGAGCTTACGAAAAAATATCATGGCAAGCTTTCCTCGCACCCCAACCACCTAGCGAGAAATCTAACCCAGCTCAGCAGTCGTTCCCGTCTCCGACTAAGGGACCTACCAACCCAGCGAAGAAATCTTTAGGGACGCTTAATAACGGAAAAGTTGGATTAATTAAAACGACTGTTTAGGAAAAAAAAATTGTATTAGTTAAGATTTTTAAACTTATTGTTAGCTCTTATTTAAGAGGATCCAATAAATAACAGCAGAGTTAATAAAAAAAAAAAAACAAGGAAATCCAGATTAAAAAAAGTAAACACCAAGCAAAGCTTGCAGCACACGAAAATCATCTCGCGAAGTCGGTTACGCGAGTCTGCAGTCAGAGCCGACTAAAGCACAAAGATTCTCCAGCCCAGCAAAGAAATAGGGCCGTCTCTAACTAATGAAATTACTCTACCATGTAAATATTCTAAGTTATCTTATAGGATTTGAATAATTATTGTTAGTCTCTCAATAAGAGAAGATCCATTAAATAACGCATTAAATATGAAAAAACGAAATGTGTTTCCGCTCAATGTTATAAAGGTTACAAAGGTTTTCTTCATTATTTAATGTGTGTATATTTCGATATGTTTTTGTGTCTTTGTGTATTATTTGCTGCCAATGATGCTGCTACTACTGATGCTCTTGCACCTTGAGGCACAGGCCTGTTGTGAGATGCAAACCGTGCACGTGTACTCACAATGTGGACTCCTTGGTCCATCGCAATCCCTCCAATACTGCTTTTTCTATTTGGGTGGTGGAATGACTTTATTAATATTGGTATTTGTTAAGATTCTTGTGGCTGAGTGAGTTGGACACTGGGATTTACTTTGCGCTTTTTATAAATGATCCTGCAAAAAGTCGAGCTCTAATTGTAACATCTGAGCCGTCGACCATGCAGGTTGTGGCGTTTGAGTATATACTCAAACCACCTTAGGTGTGATATTCTTGATTTTATTTTCTTTTTCTTGCCACCGTGCCTTTTTACCCATGTCACACTTTACTCACTTACATTTTTCTTTAGTGTCTATAATTCAATCCGAGCCGTATGATGCCGTCCAAAATTTTGATTTTGTTTTGTAGTTCTTTTTCAATTGAGAATTCAGTCCCTCCTAGATTTGAGGGTCCTGTCACAGTCGCCACATGCTGAATTAATTCTTTACATTGGTTTTTTAGTTCAGTGTGGAGCATAGCTCCCTTTATTTAAAATATAAAATGATCTGTATCAACTGTACAAATCAGAGATAATCAAACTTATACTGAATCTTATATCTAATTCAAGAATATGTCTAAGCTAAGAATGCACCTTAACTGCCTGGTGAAGCTAGCAGAGAAGGGGCTGCATTATGTATTTTTATATTACGTATTACTGTTCTGCTAGGCAACAGCAAAGGGAATTCAAAGTGAATATTGAGAGAGTATGTTATGTGCGCGCATTATGTTTGTATTAGCATTTGGTTAGCATGAGAATGGCTTATGAGTGTGTGATCATGTTACGCTGAACTTATGTTAATTGGTTACATTATCACTGCCAATTTCTTTGTACTTATATCAGATTGATTTAAGACATTTTACTGAGAAAAGTAAACACTCAATATGTACGCATACCACACTAGAAGACCAAGCCGAGGTAGCAAAGATTTTAAAATTAGCGAAATACCCCGACTTTACTCAAAATTAAAAGGTTATATTTTTGGCAGAATATGTTGAAAACAATCAGCTGGAGCGTTGTAAATGATAACGCAGACGGGAGACGAGGTACAGCGATCCATAGAGAGATAAAGAAGAAAAAGGGGAGATTGTGATCACATAGCAATACAAATAATTGCAACAGCGGTTTTTTTTGTTGTTTCTCCGCGATTTTGAAAATCGAAATTAAACCGACAAACAAAAATGTAAAAAGTGGAAATCAGTTTTCACCTGCAAATTGTTGAAAAAATATTTTTTTTGTAATATGTTCGGAACGGAATTTCCATATAAGATGGTTGAGGTTGGTTGAACCGACCGTGGGGCGCTGCCGTTTATCGTACGGCTCTGATCGCGGGGAAAGATTAGAAGGAGTCTGTAAAAATAAGATGGGAGGTGAAGATTTGCAACCCAGTTGAGTCCCCTAAGGGCAAACATCAAGAAATTCTTTTGAACGGATTCAATGCGATCTTGATAAACCCCATACTGAGAGCTCCAGACGCATGACCCGTACTCTAGAATTGGACGTACTAAAGATACGTCGGTGATGGATTTTCATTAGCGTCGTTCATGTTTTATAATTTGTTTCACTGTCGCGAAGCGAGTCGCAATGGTCACTTCTGTTCTTTTCGGAGGCCAACTGGAACTGTCCTTCATCTTCCTGTTTCTTCTTCCTCCTCACCTCCCATTGCGCCACGCTCACAGGGATTTTCGCTCTCCTTCCCCACAGCGCTCTCATACTGAAACTCTCATACACGCGCTCTCTCAATAAAGAGCTCTCTCTCTCTTCTCATTCCTTTTCATCATCATTTATTTCCATAGCGAATACACAGAGAGACTTATAATTAACATTAAATCTTATAAACCAAGTAAATTCCCGACACGGCCTTCCTGACTATAACACGTCCTCGTGTTACTTAACTCATCATAAACTTCATTGTATTTCTTTGTTGTTAATTTTTCTAATGTATCGCTTGACTTCATTACTCATATCATTCAACTTAACTTTCCGTAGCAAATTTTCTTACACTTCTTGTGTCTTCAATCTCCTCTAGAGTACACGCTCTCTTCCGCACAAACCCAACAATTTGGCTATCAACCATACATTTCATCAGAGATTAGCTTAGTAGGATATTCTTCAACTTAACGCTTAGAGTACAGGCTCGCTCCTACTCAAGCTCAATCGTCTGGCTATCTTACACTAGTCGTCAAATGTCAGTTTTGCAGGCTATACATTTTCGAATTGGAGTACACGCTCCCTTCTGCACAAACTCGACCAACTCGATACCAATCCGCTCTCAACTTATTATCGGATTCTTTTTCTACGTTTTCTCCTCTGTTGCCGTCGTCAATCTCTTCTATTAACTCACGAGTTTCTCTTTAGCCTTCTCTCTATTTTTCTCCAGATCTACTGGCATTTCTTCGTTGATGGTCAACATTCCCATCGGCCATGCCTCTTTTCCTATCAACCATTCTAAGGAACTGTGCTGAGTCACCCGATTAGTGGTGCAATTTATGGCCAACTGTATCTCACCCAATGCCTCCTGCCACGAACGTTCGCTAGTCTCTATTGCTGTTAACATCCCTTTAAGTACACTCATCACTCGCTTTACCTGTCCATTCGCTCTGCTAGCACCAGTTGCTATCACGTGTAAATCCATTTTGTTTGTGTAACAGAACTTCGCTAAACTTCGCGAAATTCGCTACTTGTGAAGCATCGTCCCTGATCCGCTATAATTCTACTGGGGACGCCAAATATCGATATAGCGGACTTCACCGCCTGTATGCAACTAATCGAGTCTAAATTCCAGGTGTGGTACAAATAGACGTACTTAGTGAAAGCATCAATTTGTACAATGACATATTCCTTTTCGTCTTTCTTGCCACTCAATTTCCCACTAATGTCAATATGAATATACCACGGTATACCAATATGGTATACCACGGTATCTCTACTTTGGGTATTGGATGTAATTCTGTTTGCGTTTTGCCTGACGCTGATTTCGATAATTTACATGTGACGCAATTTTCTACTAATTTCCTAACATATTTTGCCATATTTTCAAACCAGTACTGCTCGTAGACCTTATCTAGTGTCTTCTGCCAACCCATGTGCATTATGGCCTCGTGTATATGATTAACAACGGACCATCTAAACGCCCTCGGAATAACAGGCAAGCATCACGTCTTGCCATTTTTTTGAATAATACGATGCAACAGACTCTGTTTTTTTTTTTTTTTTTTTATTATGCCTTACGGTAGGAAAATTAAAATCTTCCAAAGATACCACCTACCGTCCATAGGTGGCATGCACGATTCATAACCCTCCTAGTATAGATTATGCCTACGTACTAAAAACAAAAACCTCCGTATGCTCTTCTGTCCTTTACAAGCTCACCGGGACTGCCAGTCAAGTTATTTCGTCGGTGAGCAGGATGTAGAGCCTGGTTGTACTCCCTTCCTTGTTATATGGTCTAGAGGCGCACGTCCTTCATCCCTGGTTTCGCTGGGTAGTTTCCTCCTGCCTCCGTATACATCTATACGGATCTATACGTCGCCTGTATTAGCCTTCAGTTCTGTTGGTCGGCTCGGACCCGCTTGATCATATCCCTGATGATGTTATGTCCCCGCTCCCACGAGTCGCTGTTTTCCATCATGGCCGCGACCAAGTCGCCAGGGCTGAGCGGGGCACCGATCAGCGCCCTTAGCTGCACCCTCTCATCCGTGAACCTGGAGCAGTGCATGAGTACATGCTTTGCTGTTTCCTCAGCATCGGGGCAGTGGAGGCATTGAGCTGCCTCTACGTGGTGGAACCGGAGTAGGTACGCCCGGAAGCAACCATGGACCGTGAGGAACTAGGTGAGGTGGTAGTCCAGTTTTTTGTGGCGGTAGTTGGCCCACGCCGTCAAATCGGGGATGAGTTGGTAGGTCCACCTCCCCCGTTGCGATGTTATCCACCTGCTCTGCCACCCTCCCATCAGTCGCTCGTGAGCCTCTAACCGGGTAGTACCTTCTCGGACCTGAAAAATAGCCTTTATCTCCAGGTCGATTGGCGGCAAGCCTGCCAGTGCTAGTGGTGCGTCTCCAGATATGGTCCTGAAGCCTCTAATGAGCCTAAGGGCCATAGACCGTACCGCCGCTCGTGCTCCTTTCAAGTAAGTGCCTTTCTTGGTGGCGTTACTCCATATTGGTGCAGCATAGAGCAGCGTTGCCTTGGCTACCGCCAACAGTAGTTTCCTTGCCGAGTAATTTGGACCTCCTACATTGGGCATGAGCCTGGACAAGGACGCAGTTGTTATTGCTGCTTTCCTGCTTGCGTAGCTAGCATGGTCCTTAAAAGCTAGCCTGTGGTCAATCATTACTCCCAGGTATTTTAAGGAGTCTTGTGATGCCACCTGTGTCCCGTTGACCGTGATCAGCATTCTTTCCACCTTCTTCCTGCTGCTTAATAGGACAGCCTCGGTCTTGTGTGCCGCAATTGTTAGGCCGGCTTTCTCTAGCCAGTCGGTGGCCATAGTAATTGTCGCGTTGCACTTATCTTCGAGGGCTGCTATCGTCTTGGCCACTGCAGTTATTGCCACATCGTCTGCGAAGCAATGTAGCTCAGCTCCTAAGGGCTTGTTGATGCCCAGGATTCCATCATACATGATGTTCCACAGGATTGGTCCAAGCACAGATCCTTGTGGGACTCCTGCAGAAACACTGTAGCATCTCGGGCCGGCGTCCGTGTCGTACCAGAGGACACGATCCGTGAAGTAGCTTCCAACGACGATCCTGAGGTACTCCGGGATACCCATCCTATGCATGGCGCTGAGGATTACTGGCCATCTGGCGGTGTTGAAGGCGTTCTTCACGTCCAATGTGACGATTGCGCAGTACTCCTTCCTTCCACCCAGCCATCTATCGCCATCGAGAGCGTTCTCGGCGTTGTTTCTCACCGCCATAAGTGCGTCCAGAGTGCTCCTGCCCTTCCGAAATCCGTGCTGCTGCGTACCTAGGCCGTTGCTGCTCTCGGTGATTGCCTCTATTCGAGCATATAGGATGCGCTCGAATAGCTTGCCCACGATGTCCAGTAGGCACAGCGGGCGGTAGCTAGTTGCGGCGTGGGCTGATCCCTTGCCTTTCGGCAGCAGAACTAGTTTTTGGCTTTTCCACCTCGTCGGAAAGACCCCGTCCAAGAGACACTGCTGGAATGTTTCCCTGAATATATCGGGTCTAGTAACCGCCGCTGCCTTGACGACTGCTCCAGGAATTCCATCCAGGCCAGGAGCTTTGGTGGGCTTGATTCGCTTGGCTGCCTCCACAACTTCGAGGTCTGTAATGCTCGGGAAGTCATAGGGGGGGAGCTACTGCTGTTGGCTGCCATAGAGTGATCTGCCTTGGGAATAGTTCTGCTACTATGCTAGCCAGAACATCCGGGTCAGTTGGAGTTGCCTCTCTCTTCCTTAGCTTGTTAGCTACGAGTTTGTAGGCGAGTCCCCAGGGCTCTCTATCCACGGTCTCTAGCAGTTCCTTATAGGCCCGCGCTTTGGCTGCCAATATGCCGTGCTTAAACTCTGAGCGTTTGCTTCTGAAGGCCTCCATGAGTTCTGCGTGCTGGGTGCTGCCAATATGCCGTGCTTAAACTCTGAGCGTTTGCTTCTGAAGGCCTCCATGAGTTCTGCGTGCTGGGTGCTGCCTCTGGCTCGTTGCGCCCTTCTCCTTGCCCTTAGGCATTCCGAGCGTAGCTTGCTTAAGTTGGCGCTCCACCAGTACACTGGGGGCTTGCGCTGCTCTTTTTTCCTCCTTGGCATGGTTGCGTCACACGTTGCCTCAAGCATCTTCATGAGGTCGGCCGCCATTGAATCTGCGTGTCCATTTGTGATCCGAAGTGAGTCGATTTGGTATGCCAGCATATCCTCGTCCATCTTCCTCGAGTCCCAGGCATGCCCGACTGATCTTCTCTGCCGCCTCCCAGTCGTGCCCTTCGGTAGGATGCAGAAGGAAATCAGTGCGTGGTCACTCAGCGTTACAACGTCGTGGACCGTCCAGCTCGCGTTAGCCACTAACCCTCTGCTGGTGTAGGTGATGTCGATATAGGACGAACCCCTATCGTTGTTGAACGTTGGTTTACAGCCGTCGTTCAGCAGTACCAGGTCCAACATAAGCATTGTGTTTATAACTGCTCGGCCTCTGAGATTGGATAGCCTGATGCCCCATTCTTCTGCCCATGCATTGAAGTCGCCCGCGATGATCTTCGGGCCGCGGCCTCTCGCATGGCTGCCCAGCACCTCCATCATATCCTCGAACTGGTCTGGGGTGTCGCTAGGGGGGCGTAGCAGCTGTAAAAATGCACTCCTTTTATTTTTGCATATGCTATTCCGCGCATCGGCGAGGCCGCCAATTCCTGTATGTGCAGGTTGCTGCAACACTTGATGGCTGCTTTACCGGTCTCGTCCAATATCATTGTGGGGTTGCCTCGGACCGGGTAATAGGGTTCGCTCAGAAGCATGATGTCTACCTTGCGCTCCGCCGCAGTTTGGGCCAGGAGGCTCTGAGCAGCTGCGCAATGGTTAACATTGAGCTGGACAATCTTAATTTGCTCCTGCATTATGCTGGGACTTTGCTTCTTTGAGGCTGGCTCTGTATGTCGGGCAAGCGAAACAGCCCGTCGGGTGGTTTTTGTCCACTTCGTCGCTGCATATTAGGCACTTTGGTGGTGCAACACATCCCCTTGCCATGTGTCCTCGTTCGCCGCATCGCAGGCAGCAGTCTGATCGGTCGATCGCCTTGCAGGACGTTGCTCGATGCCCGTAGCCCAGGCACTTGTAACATCTCGTGGGCCGGACGTCCTGGATGATGCGGCACCTTGACCACCCCACGGTTACCGTGCCCTTCTTTAAGACCGCGATCGCATCATTCGCGGTCATCAGGACAGAGGCTATCTGAGTCCCATCCCGCATCCTACGTAGTCCTTTGATGTCCTCTGGTTTCAGCTGGATGCCTTGGTATTGGGAGACCAGGCAGCTGTGGAGATCATCTGCTGTCGTGGCCTCGTCCAATCCACTGCAGGATAGTGCTATTCGATGAGTTCCCGTGCGTACCGAAGCCATGTCCTTTAGCGTTGCTTCCAGCTCGGTCTTAAATTTGGGGACGCTGTCTGAGACTTTTCCCTCTACTTCCAGCAGTAGTTCCCCTTGCTGAGTTCTGCGGACTTTGCGAACATGTTTTCCCAGTTCGCTGAGGTTCGGGTCCGCTTTCAGTTTCCGGAGCATTTCCGCATACGAGGCCTCTCCCGTCTTCTTTAATATAAGTGCCTCCGGCTTCTTCCTCAGGCGTTTAGGCTGCACTTTTTTCCACTCGCCTCCGGTGCTAGCCTCCTTGGCGACGGATGCATAGCTGCGCGGCTTGGGCGCATTTTCTTTGGGTTTTGCTGTACCCTCTGAGCTCACCGCAGGGTGGTTGCCGCGTTTGGGTGCCTGTACTTTAGGCTCCTGAACTTTGGGCATCTGTCCCTTTGGCGGTTCCCTTGCTGGTGTAGCCTTTTTTCCAGGCTTTTGGGGCTCGGTTTGGGTTGAAGCGTTCGTAGAAAGATTCTCTGTAGCGCCGCCTTCGTGAAGCTCGATGGCCCTGTTGCTGAGAGCCGAGAGTTCCAGGAGTACGCTCTTGTCCTCTATAATAACATGACGCCGAATTTCGAACGCGGATAGTATCGCGTTAATTTTGTTTCCCATCCTAGCGAGGATACTCCACAGATCTTCATTTTTGAATCCCGCGGCGAAATCCAAAGGCCTTATAGGCGATCCCGTTGGAGATTTTCTTCCTTTTTTGTTCGATGGCACGCTGATGACGTCCTTTGCCTTCGGGTTGCTCGCATTAGTATCGCTGCTGGCTACAGGGGCCGAGTTGTCCAGCTCTGCCGCACTTCGGGGGCTAGTCGGTGTATCCTCCAACACAACCGCCACAACCGCCGGCGTAGGGGTTCCCGCGGCTAGGTCAGACTTTGCAACAGACTCTTTCGAATCTCATACGTGTTCGCTAATTCTCTCTGCATATCGTCACTTTTCAACTCGCTCATAATATTCGATATGTTTTCATCGCGCTGCTGCTCGGATACTAGCCAGTTGTGTGTGATAGTTGCCAAGTCAACTCGTCAGCTACAGGATTCCTTGATAAGCAATCAACATGAGCCATTTGGCTTCCTTTACGATATTCAACGTGGAACTCAAAGAGTTGCATGAATGACCACCATCGATGCACTCGCGGGGTCAATACCGCCTTGTCCTGACTCGCCTTAATAGAATTGCAGTCTGTATACACAGTAAACTGTCTACCGGTTAAATAATGATGGAAGTGCTTGATGGCATTAAAGACTGCCAATGTTTCGAGCTCATAAGAGTGGTATTTAGATTCTGCTAACGAAGTTAATTGGAACAATGGTTTCATCACTTCCGAAAATCTAGGGACGAACTGCCTGAAGTAGGATGCTAAACCAATAAACTGTCGTATCTGTCTGATTGAACCTGGTTCTGGGAGTTGAGATAATGCCTGAATTTTTCGTGGATTGGGCTTCAGTTTACCCTCCTTTACAACGAAACCCAAGTATTTTATTTCCTTTCGCAGAAATTGACATTTTTTTACATTGAAAGAAAACCCTGACATTGATAACACGCTTAGCACTTTATCCAATCTTTCGAACGCTTCCTCTTCAGAATCTGAGACAATCAACACATCATCAATGTAGACCACCGCATAGGTATTAACTAAATTCCCCAGGGCTCGGACTATGGCACGCTGAAAAACAGATGACGCATTCTTCAATCCGAACGGCATTACCAAAAACTCATATTGACCTTCAGGGGTCACAAAAGCTGTTCTCTCAACAGAATCAGGATGAATTCGCACCTGATAAAAACCACTGGCCATATTCAAACTGGAAAAATATTTCACGCCACGTAAGCGATCAATCTGGTCTGATATTAACGGCAAGGGATACTTATCTGACACTGTATTTGCGTTCAACTCACGAAAGTCAATACAAAGCCTATCACTGCCGTCTTTCTTTTTCACAAGTAACATAGGGCTAGCGAAGGGAGAGCTACTAGGTCTAATTACCTTTGCTTCTAACATTTGATCAATTTTATTCCTTGCTATCTGCCTTTCGTCTTCGCTGAGGCGATACGGTCGCCTTTGAACAGTTTTATTCATGTCTAGCAAACGGATTTCCAGTGAACCCGTGGTCACACGCCTACATGGGATACCATCAATGAAGAATTCCGAATATTTGGCCAATATAGCATTAAGTTTTGATTTATCACTAGCAATTGAGTCGACCTTATTTAACATGCTATCGTCATTTATCGATAATACCGTTTGTGTTTTGTAAATATCGAACCTGTTACTTTCTAACATTACTCCAAAGCCAAGCTGAGAAATATCTTGCCCAATCATCATATCCTATTTAAGGCATTTCTTATCAACTACGTGAAATAACAATTCAAGATTAAATTCAGAAACTACAAGATTATGGCATCTCTTGCCGGCAAGCTTCTCGCTAATTGTCTCTTTTATTAACGAGCATTCGGAACCAGAATCAAAGAAAAATTGAAAACGCTCACCAAACTGTATTGCTGTCCCGTTCTGCTGAATTACCGCACACGTGTCGACTCTCCTCTCTATGGTTATATTCGCTGTTGATGGTCTCTTCGCGCTCGCCGATGCAATATGTCCAACGTTGCCACATTTGAAACACGTAACTGTAGATCTGCCGCTGCTATAGCCTGGTCTCGTCTCGTTTCTCTCGTTCCTCTCTTCTGCTCTTCTCTTTCGGCACTCCATTGCCTTGTGTCCGAGTTTACCACAACTAGGACATCTAATCGGTGTTTGCATTTTGTGCCTCTTCTTTTCGGGGCCTCGCTCGATTCCAGCGAATTCGGCATTTCTGACGAGCGAGTGGGCTCTGCTTTGTTTTTGTAGCTCCGCTCGTGTCGTTACGTTCGTTGTGAAAACCAAATGCTGAACTCTGGGGTCGATTTGCGATGTATGTGCCAGGACCCTTCGTGCGTCATTTCCTTCCACTTGGTCAGTAAAGTTGTAACCAAACGGCTGGAGTACACCGAAAGGCATTCATGTTGATTTGGGCGTCGTTTCAGCATGTTCAGCAACACTGCAGCCGTTGTCTCGTTGTCTTCATAGCGTTCCAAGAACAATTCTTTGAACTGCAGCCAGCTCATTCCAGGAAAAAAAATTTGCGAAAGCCACTGCGATGCACTGCCGAGAAGTGATTTGCTGAGCATCATCACCAAAGATGCGCCTTCTTGAGGATGTTCACACAGAATCATATTAGCCGTTTTGCACCATGCAGCTGCGTCGGCGTCAGCAGCTTCGGGGTTGAATGTCGGTAGAGTCGCGGAAACAGCACGTGCGCCAGGCACCGACGCTTTTAATAATTCAGCTATCATTTTATTTTGCCTTTCGACTATCGCGCGTAAACTTTGTTCCGAATTGTTTTGTAGGTGTGGTGATCCCACTTCTGATGTCGGTGATGGATTTTCATTAGCGTCGTTCATGTTTTATAATTTGTTTCACTGTCGCGCAGCGAGTCGCAATGGTCACTTCTGTTCTTTTCGGAGGCCAATTCGAACTGTCCTTTATTTTCCTGTTTCTTCTTCCTCCTTACCTCCCATTGCGCCACGCTCAGCAGGGATTTTCGCTCTCCTTCCCCACAGCGCTGTCATACAAAAACTCTCATACACGCGCTCTCTCAAAAAAGCGCTCTCTCTCTCTTCTCATTCCTTTTCATCATAATTTATTTCCATAGCGAATACACAGAGAGACTTATAATTAACATTAAATCTTATAAACCAAGTAAATTCCCGACAGATACTTATAAGGTTTTAGTAATATAAGGGTCATTGAATTCCTTAGACCATCTTTTAATGAGGTACGCCTTTGGCTTTATTAACCATCGTAGAAATATGGTCGGAAAATTAAAGTTTAAAGTCTAATAGGACACCAAGATCGTTAATCTTTCTAAGCAAGTCCCATGAAAAAAGTATGTGGCCTGGTTAGGGCACGATCGATAACATTTGCTTACATTTTGACCCATTAAGTTTTAAAAGAATGGTTGAACACCATTCATGAAAATTGTTCAAATCCGACTGAAGTTTATATTGGGGAGAAGGGGGTTTGTATTGAAGACAAAGCTTAATTTGTATTGAAGACAAAGCTAAACGTCGTCTGCATACATAAGAACCAGAGAGTTCGTTACTGCAGAGGGTAAGTCGGTAATAAAAATAGTGAAAAGTAGCGGCCCAAGATGGCTTCCTTGGGGGACTCCCGATGTAGCACTAACAAGGCGAGAGTGTACATGCTTAAAAATAACACGTTGGGTTCTCCCAGCTAAGTAGCTAGAAATCCACATGAGAAGGTCTGAGGGAAATCCTAGGATACTAAGTTTACTCAAAAGGAGCGTTTGAAGGCATTTACGGAAGCCATCTATAATAAAGGAAGTCAGCTCCAAGAGGTTTGTGGTGGTGGACGCTTTATGAAACCATGCTGGCATGGAGAAAAATTTTAACTGAAGAGATGTTGAAGATGTGGTGTTACCAATTTTTCAAAAGGCTTTGGAATTGCTGACAATTTAGAGATTCCTCTATAGTTTGTAGCAACCGATTTTTTTCCTTTTTTGTGTAGGGGAATTATGAAGGATTCCTTCCACATTTGGGGGAAAATCGAAGTTTCCAGAGACAAAGAGAAAAGTTTTAGAAGAGGTCTGCACAATGGCTTAGCGCAGTTTTTTAGTACACAGCCAGGAACACCATCAGGACCTGGCGAATAGACTGGTTTCACCCTTAGAAGATTCGATAACACAGTGCTTTCAGAGAAAGTTGGTCTGAAAATAAGATTGGCTGATTGAATGTTGTATGAATAAGGCTGATTCATAATTGTAGGAAATGAGTACGTTGTTTGAAAAAAGTTGAGAATAGATCGACAATACCCTGATCAGTAGTCGCAGATACATTTTCGAACGAAATTAGGGGGGGAGACTGCTTCGGATCCTGTGTAAACTGGTTAATTTTGATAACAGTCAGCGTTATGCACGGTGAAATTTGACCGAGCTACTAGTATCTTGAGCAAGTTACATTACAGCCAGTTTTCTTATGTCTCTTAAGGAGCCTTATTTTAATGTATTTTAAGTTTTAAAGGCTCATTGTAAACCAATCAGTCGAGGCGGATGGATACTTCCATGGCACGCAAGAGTCGAAGAAAGCGTTAAGCGTTTTGTAGAATGTTTCTAAAGCGATATTAATATCGGTGCATTCCCAGAGATCGGACCAATCAAATGTATAAGTTTAATTGCTTAGTCTCTGAAAATCAGCCTTGCGAAAGCAGCGAGTTTTATGAACTCCATGGCGAGACTGAAGGTTGCGAAGTCGGAGTCCACAGAGATTATGACTCCTCCTCCCCTTCGTCGTGGTGGGTCCCATTTGTAAGTGGTGTACATGTCTGGAAAAATTTCGGAGCTAAAAATTTCCGGCTTTAACCAGTGAAGACTACAATCTGGGATGCAAAAGATGAACTATCAGAATGCAGTTTACAGTTTAAAGAAATTAAGGATATATGATTTGTCTAGTCGTTCTTACTGTTTACTTTCAACCACATTTCTCCAACACTAATCTACTTTTAGAACATGTTGCAGTAGAATTATGGTATTATTTATTTGAACAAGAACATAATTAATTGTTTGGCTATTTATCGTAACATCGTCGTGTATATAATTGTTTGTCGCCACTTTTTTTGAATACTGTCCACAGAGATCAAATGTCTTGTAACAAACAACCCCAATTCCGTATATGCATTTTAATAAATTATATGAAACATAGATACGAACTACGTGATACACAAAAATAAAAGTTTCCTTTACCAGAAATGGCAGAATTCCCTAAGTTTCCTATGTATGCCACTATCATCGGCAACCAGACATAATCCATTCGCTGCAATCGATAAAAGCGATAGTTGAATAGTTAGAAATAGCGCAAGTTAGCGCAGTCGTTAGGATACAATAATCCTCGTGCTTATTATAAGTGTTAACTTCAACTACATACATATCGCTAAACTATTGTATCCGCAAAACAATTTTAAAAGATGTTTAAAACATGAAAATCACGAATGAGGATTTCTAGTGTGGTCTAAAATTCTTTTACCATTGTTTTTTACTCAGTATTATTCGAACGAGGATGTCAAATGTCAATATGAAGTAAAACGAATACAAAAACAACAAAAACTATTGTTGGATCTGTGCAAAAGTGTCTTCTTAACGTGCCGCTTTTTTGTTCTAATAAAATTATTGTGATATTTAATTATTTTTATTTATTTTAACTAAAACTAATATTAAAAATTTTATGCGTTGCATGTGTGTTTGTCACCGGGTTTTAACCTTGTGAAGAGGCTTTTTCATAAAATGTGACCCATCGCTCCACTGCGCTGGCACGCACCGTTAGAAATGGACGTTCTTACCTTTCCCTTAAGGCAGGTCTAGGGCCTGGGCAGTTTTTAAACGGACGATTTTAACGAAGATTTTTAAACCGCCATACTGTTGTATCATTAATTATAATAACGTCAATAAAGAAACGAACGTTTCTAGTAAACATTGTCCTGTTATAAACATATATTAAAAGCCCCCTGGTAATGGTAGATTGGTAAATAGACATGAGTTTACATTTGGATTCAAATCCTATTAAGTGAATAAAATGAAATTCTAAAAGTAAATTCTAAAGTACCGGAGAGTTTATTAAAGCAAAGGAGTAAGTCATTATTTATATCCTTGAGAAATCCAAGATGTAGCTTGAGCAAGACCAGTTCGTTCAGCTAAATAAATTAAATCTTTTGCACAAAGGCTCGATGCAGTTCTTCAGGACGAAGCATGGTACTTAATCGGACTCATTCACATAACCAAATTTGACCTTCAGAAATTCCGACTAGAAACCGCATTTTGTAAATGATGGATTCAAAATTGGGTTTTCTGATTGAATACTAGGGGTAAAAGCCTGAGATGCCATTGTTGGCGATGACTATGTTGTAATTTGTATTTGTAATTTTTTTGACAAAAAAAACGACGGGGAATATTTTGAAAGAGACAAAATAGATGAGTAAATAGATACTTATAAAAACAAAATTTCCTTTTCCTTTAAATACAACACCTACAAAGTTTAGATTCTGGGAATACTAGAGTAAAAATGTTCTATGGCGTTATTTACGAGTATATCGGTGCGTTAAAAAAGATCGAACTAATCAAACGCAAAAACAAGATCATAAAGTTATTGACTGTGTTACAGCATAATCAAATTCTTTAAGCTATACTAGGATTGAAACCTCCAGCGTAAGATTCTAGATAATGCTATAGAGCGTGTAATTTTATTTAGATCTGAAACAAAAAAAAGTTTAGAATGCTGCTCAAAGTGTTTCTTGTATGCATAATATATATAACCTAAGGACATTATAAATATAATATTATAATATACTTTCTTTATAATTACCTTGTAATCGAATGCGAGTTTCACTTTTTCCTAGGGCATTAACACTCGAGCAGCTGTAACTTCCAAAGTCGGCTTTAATTAGGTATCTTATTGTAAGGTTTAGATGCCATGTATACAAATTTATCATTTCTTCCGAAATATTATATTTATTGCTACTATGAAGCTTAATATTGCCTATAATTATAGTATTTAAATGTTAAAAAAAAAAGATTATTGGTCAAAGTTACCTTCATTGCGGTACCATCCATTAAGGGGCTTTGGGTAAACCTCTACAAAGCAATTTAAAGTTACTTCCCTTTCTATAGGGGCACCTACTAGTTGGTTGACTGCCTTAATTGTTGGAGGAACTTAAATGAATAAAACAATATTATTGTCGACATGTCAAAATATACCTTTTACAACATTTAATGTCAATAATTAACGAAATATCCGGTAAGTTGTTCTTAAATTGTATCTTAGAAATTAAATTCAGGAGGTTCAATAATTTTTGCCAGAGTAGCTGAGGCCTTCGGGCAATTTTTTGTGTGTGTTGTGTTGTGTTGTTGTGGTGAAACAGAAGAAAAAGAAAACCTTTTTTGACGCGTACCTTGATAGCGTGGGTCGGTTGTGATTTTAAGAACAAAACGCCGTTACTCTTATCTATCTGTCTGTACTGTTTGTCTGTCTGTCTGTCTCTCTGTCTGTCTGTCTGTCTGTTTGTCTGTCTGTTTGCCTGTTTGTCTTTCTGGCTGTCTGCCTGTCTCTTCAATTAGTTAAATTAAATTAAAGTAAATGAAATTAGTTCATTTAGTCTGCTAATTAATTTTCTAGACATCTAAACTAACCATTGTTGCAAACATGTACTCATCTTTGCACGCTACTATAGATATTGTTTATAATGTTAAGCTGCTATACCCCTTTCTCTAGTAAGGCTGACTTTCGGATACTTTTTTTTTTTTCGCGCGGCTCCCACTGCATAACGTACAGCCCACCTCCCGCCCAACCGACCGAGGGGCGCTGCCGTTTATCGTACGGCTCGGATCGCGGGGATAGACCCGAGAGAATAAAGTTTAGAAAAGATTACGAGGAAAAAGTAGAGTTCGTTTGTTGCTCTGAAAGGTAGGTGAGAATTGAGGATTTGATAGAAGTGGACGTGCAGAGTGAAGTAATAGAGTATAAGTCATTGTAGTCAGAACATAAAACCCTGAAAGGCTCATGCTGGGCATATGTAGATCTACAACAACTTAGGAATAGGGGACTAAAATTTCTAGTGCGTCTATTTGGAATGTTAAATGTTAGTCGTGTTAGTAGATGCTGGCTGTCTACATTACCATTAATAAGGTTATAAAGGAAAACGACCCCCAGCATCTTTCTACGATTGGTTAGGGAAGGTAAATTAATTAGAAGGAGTCTGTTAGAGTAAGATGGGAGGTGAAGATTTGCATCCCAGTTGAGACCCCTAAGTGCAAACATCAAGAAATTCTTTTGGACGGATTCAATGCGATCTTGATGAACCCCATACTGAGGGCTCCAGACGCATGACCCGTACTCCAGAATTGGACGTACTAAAGATACGTATAAAGTTTTAGTAATATAAGGGTCATTGAATTCCTTGGACCATCTTTTAATGAAGCCAAACACGCCCTTGGCTTTATTAACCATCGTAGAAATGTGGTCGGAAAATTTAAGTTTAGTATCTAATAGGACACCGAGATCGTTAACCTGGGTTAATCTATCTAAGGGGATCCCATAGAGAAAGTATGTCCCCTGGTTAGGGCACGAGCGATAGAAAGACATAAGTTTACATTTTGACCCATTAAGTTTTAAAAGATTGGTGGAACACCACTTTTGAAAATTGTCCAAATCTGACTGAAGTTTATATTGGGCAGAAGGGGATTTGTACTGAAGACAAAGCTTAACGTCGTCTGCATACATAAGAACCAGAGAGTTCGTTATGGCAGGGGGTAGGTCGTTAATAAAGATAGTGAAAAGTAGTGGCCCAAGATGGCTTCCTTGGGGGACTCCCGATGTAGCACTAACAAGACGAGAGTGTACATCCTTAAAAAGAACACGTTGGGTTCTCCCAGCTAAGTAGCTGGAAATCCACGTGAGAAGGTCTGAGGGAAATCCTAGGATACTAAGTTTACTCAGAAGGAGTGAGTGGTTGACAGAGTCAAATGCTTTACTAAAGTCAGTGCAGATGACATCTGTTTGAAGGCCTTTACGGAAACCATCTATAATAAAGGAGGTCAGCTCCAAGAGGTTTGTGGTGGTAGAGCGACGCTTTATAAAACCATGCTGGCATGGAGAAATAATTGAAGTGCAGAGATGTTGAAGATGTGGTGTTACCAATTTTTCAAAAAGCTTTGGAATTGCTGACAATTTAGAAATTCCTCTATAGTTTGTAGCATCCGATTTTTTTCCTTTTTTGTGTAAGGGAATTATGAACGATTCCTTCCACATTTGGGGAAAAATCGAAGTTTCCAGAGACAAAGAGAAAAGTTTAAGAAGGGGTCTGCACAATGGCTTAGCGCAGTTTCTCAGTACACAGCCAGGGACACCATCAGGACCTGGCGAATAGACTGGTTTCACCCTCAGAAGATCCGATAACACAGTGCTTTCGGAGAAAGTTGGTCTGAAAATAAGATTAGCTGGTTGAATGTTATATGAATAAGGCTGATCCATAATTGTAGGAAATGAGTACGTTGTTTGAAAGAAAGTTGCGAATAGATCGGCAATACTTCGTTAAAAAAATGTTACATAAGATTGGTCCGATTTTTAAAAAGCTTCGAAGTAAATTCTGCTTTGAAAAAATTCTGTAAAACTGTAAACGTATTATTCGACTTATATTATAAGCCGACTTGGATTATAAAGCTACGAACTTCGAAAATATTAAAAAATATTCTTTTACAGGAAATATAAACAACTTACTGCAATATTACTTTAAATACAATAGTTAAATAACATAAATGTACCTCGGTCATTTTTGCTGCGCCCAAAGCTGACTGTTATCCGCTGCCGGTTTAAATTTTCGCAGGACCAGAAGTGTGAACACTTAGCGTAAATATGTATCTTCCGCTTCCTCATTACCGGAACATTTGAAACATACGGATATTTCCATGCAGCAGCGGTTTGGGGGTGGAAAACAGTGCAATCGCCCAGGGCCTCGCGCAACCTCCCATGCAATTATATTATTCAAAAAAATGTTTTAACATCGATCTAGTCTTAATTAAAACTTCATTCATTCATTTAAAACAAACAAATTTAATTATGTAGTACTTGAACATAGCGCCTCGAGACACTTCTAGCATCGCTGACGAATCGCTCATGAGAATCACTGGTGTAAATGAGCCCTAATGTTTTCCTGCTCTCCTCTATCGATTTTTGAAATCGTCGTGTTGCATTTCATTCGTCAATTCTTACTTTTTTTTTTGTGCGTGGCTCCCACTGCGTAACGTATCGACCGACCGATCGGCTCGGATCGCGGGGATAGACCCGAGAGAATAAAGTTTAGAAAAGATTACAAGGAAAAAGTATAGTTCGTTTGTTGCTCTGAAAGGTAGGTGAGAATTGAGGATTTGATAGAAGTGGACGTGCAGAGTGATGTCATAGAGTATAAGTCATTGTAGTCAGAACATAAAACCCTGAAAGGCTCATGCTGGGCATATGTAGATCTACAACAACTTAGGAACAGGGGACTAAAATTTCTAGTCCGTCTATTTGGAATGTTAAATGTTAGTCGTGTTAGTCGATGCTGGCTGTCTACATTACCATTAATAAGGTTATAAAGGAAAACGACCCTCAGCATGTTTCTACGATTGGTTAGGGAAGGTAAGTTAATTAGGAGTCTGTTAGAATAAGATGGGAGGTGAAGATTTGCATCACAGTTGAGTTCCCTAAGAGCAAAAATCAAGAAATTCTTTTGAACGGATTCAATGCGATCTTGATGAACCCCATACTGAGGGCTCCAGACGCATGACCCGTACTTCAGAATTGGACGTACTAAAGATAAGTATAATGTTTTAGTTATAGGGTCAATGAATTGCTTAGACCATCTTCTAATAATAACTATCGTAAAAATATGGTCGGAAAATTTAAGTTTAGCATCTAATAGGACACCAAGATCGTTAACCTTGGTTAATCTATCTAAGGAAATCACATAGTGAAAGTATGTGGCCTGGTTAGGGCACGAACGATAGAAAGACATAAGCTTACATTTTGACCCATTAAGTTTTAAGAAATTGGTGGAACACCAATTTTGAACATGGTCCAAATCCGACTGAAGTTAATATTGGGCAGAAGGGGATTTGTATTGAAGACAAAGCTTAACGTCGTCTGCATACATAAGAACCACAGAGTTCGTTATAGCAGAGGGTAAGTCGGTAATAAAAATAGTGAAAAGTAGCGGCCCAAGATGGCTTCCTTGGGGGACTCCCGATGTAGCACTAACAAGGCGAGAGTGTACATGCTTAAAAATAACACGTTGGGTTCTCCCAGCTAAGTAGCTAGAAATCCACATGAGAAGGTCTGAGGGAAATCCTAGGATACTAAGTTTACTCAAAAGGAGTGAGTGGTTGACAGAGTCAAATGCTTTACTAAAGTCCGTATAGATGACATCTGTTTGAAGGCCTTTACGGAAGCCATCTATAATAAAGAAAGTCAGCTCCAAGAGGTTTGTGGTGGTGGAGCGACGCTTTATGAAACCATGCTGGCATGGAGAAAAATTTGAACTGCAGAGATGTTGAAGATGTGGTGTTACCAATTTTTCAAAAGGCTTTGGAATTGCTGACAATTTAGAGATTCCTCTATAGTTTGTAGCATCCGATTTTTTTCCTTTTTTGTGTAGGGAAATTATGAAGGATTCCTTCCACATTTGGGGGAAAATCGAAGTTTCCAGAGACAAAGAGAAAGTTTTAGAAGAGGTCTGCACAATGGCTTAGCGCAGTTTTTCAGTACACAGCCAGGAACACCATCACCACCAAGATCCGATAACACAGTGCTTTCGGAGAAAGTTGGTCTGAAAATAAGATTGGCTGATTTAATGCTGTATAAATAAGGCTGATCCATAATTGTAAGAAATGAGTACGTTGTTTGAAAGAAAGTTGAGAATAGATCGGCAATACCCTGATCAGTAGTCGCAGATACATTTCAAACGAAATTAGGGGGGGAGAAGATACCTGCTTACGCTTAGTGTTAACAAAATTATTAAACTGCTTCGGATCCTGTGTAAACTGGATCCGACAGCGGTATATATAATTCTTATAACACTCAGCGTTATGCACGGTGAAATTTGACCGTGCTACTAAGTATCTTGAGAAAGTTACATTACAGCCAGTTTTCTTATGTCTCTTAAGGAGTCTATTTTTAATGTATTTTAAGTTTTTAAGGCTCCTTGTAAACCAAGGAGGGTCGGTCGAGGCGGATGGATACTTCCATGGCACGCAAGAGTCGAAGAAAGCGTTAAGCGTTTTGTAGAATGTTTCTAAAGCGATATTAATATCGGTGCGTTCCCAGATTTCGGACCAATCAAATATATAAATTAAATTGCTTAGTCTCTGAAAATCAGCCTTGCGAAAGCAGCGAATTTTATGAGCTCCATGGCGAGACTGAAGGTTGCTAGCAGTAAGGGTTTCAATCGACACCTCATGCGTTGGGTGGTACGGATCTTCTGGGAACGAAAGTGGCATCGCTCTGGAAACGGTTATTCCGTATGGGTCAGAAACGAAACATAGATCTAGAAGCCAAACTAAAGATTTCCTTACGTGGTTTATTTGATCAAGGGATATGTCGAACATACCCTCAGTAAAATCATGATGTGTTGAGAATGTTAAAGATTTTAAATTCTCGATGTTTGACCAGATAAGTTCACGTAAATTGAGGTCACTGTCCATGCGGTTAGAAACCAGCTGAATGGCAGATAAGTGGTGCCAGTATGTATATGGTTCAGAAGAAGGTGGTAAATATGAGCATGTGATGAACAGTGATTGAAGCGACACAGTGATTTTCACACATAAGAATTCAATATCACCAGGATTCGGTAACTTAACCTCTTCAGAAGCGAAGTCGGAGTCCACAGAGATTAGGACTCCTCCTCCCCTTCGTAGTGGTCGGTCCCGTCTGTAAGTGGTGTACCTGTCTGGGAAAATTTCGGAGCTAAAAATCTCCGGCCAAATCCAGGTCTTTGTAAAGACTACAATCTGGGATACAAAAGACGAACTATCAGAATACAGTTTAGGGAGCTGTTGTTAGTTTTTTGAGGATGAAGGTTTAGGTACAGAAAACGGTACAGGGTTTTTAGCCTTTGGGAGTTTAACTCCCACAGGCTTATGAACTTTTTTTTTAACTGTTCTCGGCTGATGTTCTTGTACGAATATGTTCTCCGGCCAAAAGCTGGGCGAACAGATCGTATCGAACATCGGCAAAGGTACACGTATCTTAAAAGATGACGTAAGCCTCGAGTAAGTATATTATATTAAATTTCCTAATGTGCTTCACTTTAACAACGGCCTTAGATTTGGCTTGGATGTAAGCCGAAATATCAATTTCGGAGGAAATAAGGGGTCAGCCTTATAGTGGATACCCTTAGCAGTGGATTTTAAAGGGGTCGACTCTACTCGTGCCGGAGGAATCACCTGAAGTGATACCCTGGATGGTAATTCAGACGAGGTATGCTCGATTATGGAGTCAACCTCAGAAACCACATTTGTGTTTCCAACTTCTGCTCTTGGGGTGGTAAGAGTTATGAGCGGCTGCATGGTCGTCGGCTGATCAGGCTGAATAGCGATATCAGTGCATACGGAGTCCCTAATAGCGGTTTTTTACGCTTTGGAGATTCAACTAGTAACTGCAGGCTGCTAAATTGGGAATACAGCGCAGAGAGTTGGTCGTTGATTTTACTGAAACCACCGATCAACTCTTTAAAACCGTTTTTAGTTTGCTGAATGAACGTTCGCATTTCTTTTTGAACCGCGCGACATCCACTGCAGCAAAAGTGAAAACCAGCGTTTCTAGAGATTGCATCCGAAACTGAGGCGGTGCAACCGGCACATTTCGTATGTACTACGTTTTCTCACAGCCAACATGGGATGCTAGGCTGGGACGCGGAAATCGGCTTATTGCACGATTTTATAGCGCAGATGCTATAAAATTCCATGTTAAGAGATTTTGTATGAAAAAAAAAGGCGCAAACTAGGAGAGAGTGAGTTTTTTCAATAATAGAAATTGCAGTAAATGTAAGAAAAGGGAATAGAAATAAGGCACAGTACCTTACTTGGATAAATAATAAAATAATTTAAACACACCAAATACGGTACCGCGCAGACACAAATGCGAAGGGAATCGTTTTAAGTATTAGATTTAAATAATTAATTTCCTAACAAACGTCGGTTTGTTTTTTGCAAGAAAATAATAAAAAAATCGAATGATCGCAAGAAAAAAAACACGTCCGTTCGCTATGAAAGTGAAGTGTTGATGTCAGCTTGTAATTATTTTGTTTGCAGTATTTATAAGTTAAAAAATCGTTACTGTGCCGTACATATCTTTTAATTTTATTGAATATTACGTTCTTATAGTATTCACAGTATTAAGTGAGCTGGAATAGTTTAAAAGACTGTGTGACGTTAAAAATTTATGTGTGAATAAGATTTATGAAATGAGTTCGCGTGATTGCGATACCGGTAGGAAATTTGGGTCATGTAGTTAAAAAAAAGAAAACGAGATATCATAAAAAAGCCAGGGAAACGAGAGATAAAGGCTAAAAAAGGACAAATTATTAACAAAGCAGGTAATCAAGTATAATTGCGAGGAAAAGAGAGACGTTTGTGAAGTGCAGACAGTCTGGTGTGTGGCCCAGTGATGATCAGAACTGACTGCTGAACACGAGGGTTGCGACGAGAAATCAATCTTTGACATATATGAAAAGTAATGTTTAAAAACATGTAGGAGAGATATTTGCGAAATTTTTTTTTTTATTTAAAAGGTTCATCGACCTCATTTTGTATGGAACATGATATCATTCAAATGACCTCCACGGTTTCGGTTGGTGGCGCACACACGAAAGGTCCAATTATTGATGACTGACGCACAAATCGGGCTGTATTTGATCGATGGCGTGGCGTATGTTGACTTTGGGCATCGATGGTTTGCGGCTTGTTGGCATAGACCTGCGACTTAAGAAAACCCTCAAGAAAAAGTCCAGCGGGGTCAAATCGCACGATCTCGGTGGCCAGTTCACGTCGCATCCGCGCGAGATGACCATGTCCGAAAATTGTTCGTGCAGAACATCTATCGTAGCGTGTGCTGTATGGCACGTAGCGCCGTCCTGTTGAAACCACATGTTGTCCAGATCCATATTCTCGATTTCAGGCCATAAGAAGTTGGTTATCATCGAAGTGTGAAGTGTGAACACTTAGCGTAAATATGTATCTTCCCCTTCCTCATTACCGGAACATTTGAAACATACGGATATTTCCATGCAGCAGCGGTTTGGGGGTGGAAAACAGTGCAATCGCCCAGGGCCTCGCGCAACCTCCCATGCAATTATATTATTCAAAAAAATGTTTTAACATCGATCTAGTCTTAATTAAAACTTCATTCATTCATTTAAAACAAACAAATTTAATTATGTAGTACTTGAACATAGCGCCTCGAGACACTTCTAGCATCGCTGACGAATCGCTCATGAGAATCACTGGTGTAAATGAGCCCTAATGTTTTCCTGCTCTCCTCTATCGATTTTTGAAATCGTCGTGTTGCATTTCATTCGTCAATTCTTACTTTTTTTTTTGTGCGTGGCTCCCACTGCGTAACGTATCGACCGACCGATCGGCTCGGATCGCGGGGATAGACCCGAGAGAATAAAGTTTAGAAAAGATTACAAGGAAAAAGTATAGTTCGTTTGTTGCTCTGAAAGGTAGGTGAGAATTGAGGATTTGATAGAAGTGGACGTGCAGAGTGATGTCATAGAGTATAAGTCATTGTAGTCAGAACATAAAACCCTGAAAGGCTCATGCTGGGCATATGTAGATCTACAACAACTTAGGAACAGGGGACTAAAATTTCTAGTCCGTCTATTTGGAATGTTAAATGTTAGTCGTGTTAGTCGATGCTGGCTGTCTACATTACTATTAATAAGGTTATAAAGAAAAACGACCCTCAGCATGTTTCTACGATTGGTTAGGGAAGGTAAGTTAATTAGGAGTCTGTTAGAATAAGATGGGAGGTGAAGATTTGCATCACAGTTGAGTTCCCTAAGAGCAAAAATCAAGAAATTCTTTTGAACGGATTCAATGCGATCTTGATGAACCCCATACTGAGGGCTCCAGACGCATGACCCGTACTTCAGAATTGGACGTACTAAAGATACGTATAATGTTTTAGTTATAGGGTCAATGAATTGCTTAGACCATCTTCTAATGAAGCCAAGCACGAACTAGCCTTTATTAACTATCGTAGAAATATGGTCGGAAAATTTAAGTTTAGCATCTAATAGGACACCAAGATCGTTAACCTTGGTTAATCTATCTAAGGAAATCACATAGTGAAAGTATGTGGCCTGGTTAGGGCACGAACGATAGAAAGACATAAGCTTACATTTTGACCCATTAAGTTTTAAGAAATTGGTGGAACACCAATTTTGAACATGGTCCAAATCCGACTGAAGTTAATATTGGGCAGAAGGGGATTTGTATTGAAGACAAAGCTTAACGTCGTCTGCATACATAAGAACCACAGAGTTCGTTATAGCAGAGGGTAAGTCGGTAATAAAAATAGTGAAAAGTAGCGGCCCAAGATGGCTTCCTTGGGGGACTCCCGATGTAGCACTAACAAGGCGAGAGTGTACATGCTTAAAAATAACACGTTGGGTTCTCCCAGCTAAGTAGCTAGAAATCCACATGAGAAGGTCTGAGGGAAATCCTAGGATACTAAGTTTACTCAAAAGGAGTGAGTGGTTGACAGAGTCAAATGCTTTACTAAAGTCCGTATAGATGACATCTGTTTGAAGGCCTTTACGGAAGCCATCTATAATAAAGGAAGTCAGCTCCAAGAGGTTTGTGGTGGTGGAGCGACGCTTTATGAAACCATGCTGGCATGGAGAAAAATTTGAACTGCAGAGATGTTGAAGATGTGGAGTTACCAATTTTTCAAAAGGCTTTGGAATTGCTGACAATTTAGAGATTCCTCTATAGTTTGTAGCATCCGATTTTTTTCCTTTTTTGTGTAGGGAAATTATGAAGGATTCCTTCCACATTTGGGGGAAAATCGAAGTTTCCAGAGACAAAGAGAAAAGTTTTAGAAGAGGTCTGCACAATGGCTTAGCGCAGTTTTTCAGTACACAGCCAGGAACACCATCACCACCAAGATCCGATAACACAGTGCTTTCGGAGAAAGTTGGTCTGAAAATAAGATTGGCTGATTTAATGCTGTATAAATAAGGCTGATCCATAATTGTAAGAAATGAGTACGTTGTTTGAAAGAAAGTTGAGAATAGATCGGCAATACCCTGATCAGTAGTCGCAGATACATTTCAAACGAAATTAGGGGGGGAGAAGATACCTGCTTACGCTTAGTGTTAACAAAATTATTAAACTGCTTCGGATCCTGTGTAAACTGGATCCGACAGCGGTATATATAATTCTTATAACACTCAGCGTTATGCACGGTGAAATTTGACCGTGCTACTAAGTATCTTGAGAAAGTTACATTACAGCCAGTTTTCTTATGTCTCTTAAGGAGTCTATTTTTAATGTATTTTAAGTTTTTAAGGCTCCTTGTCCAAGGAGGGTCGGTCGAGGCGGATGGATACTTCCATGGCACGCAAGAGTCGAAGAAAGCGTTAAGCGTTTTGTAGAATGTTTCTAAAGCGATATTAATATCGGTGCGTTCCCAGATTTCGGACCAATCAAATATATAAATTAAATTGCTTAGTCTCTGAAAATCAGCCTTGCGAAAGCAGCGAATTTTATGAGCTCCATGGCGAGACTGAAGGTTGCTAGCAGTAAGGGTTTCAACCGACACCTCATGCGTTGGGTGGTACGGATCTTCTGGGAACGAAAGTGGCATCGCTCTGGAAACGGTTATTCCATCTGGGTCAGAAACGAAACATAGATCTAGAAGCCAAACTAAAGATTTCCTTACGTGGTTTATTTGATCAAGGGATATGTCGAACATACCCTCAGTAAAATCATGATGTGTTGAGAATGTTAAAGATTTTAAATTCTCGATGTTTGACCAGATAAGTTCACGTAAATTGAGGTCACTGTCCATGCGGTTAGAAACCAGCTGAATGGCAGATAAGTGGTGCCAGTATGTATATGGTTCAGAAGAAGGTGGTAAATATGAGCATGTGATGAACAGTGATTGAAGCGACACAGTGATTTTCACACATAAGAATTCAATATCACCAGGATTCGGTAACTTAACCTCTTCAGAAGCGAAGTCGGAGTCCACAGAGATTAGGACTCCTCCTCCCCTTCGTAGTGGTCGGTCCCGTCTGTAAGTGGTGTACCTGTCTGGGAAAATTTCGGAGCTAAAAATCTCCGGCCAAATCCAGGTCTTTGTAAAGACTACAATCTGGGATACAAAAGACGAACTATCAGAATACAGTTTAGGGAGCTGTTGTTAGTTTTTTGAGGATGAAGGTTTAGGTACAGAAAACGGTACAGGGTTTTTAGCCTTTGGGAGTTTAACTCCCACAGGCTTATGAACTTTTTTTTTAACTGTTCTCGGCTGATCTTCTTGTACGAATATGTTCTCCGGCCAAAAGCTGGGCGAACAGATCGTATCGAACATCGGCAAAGGTACACGTATCTTAAAAGATGACGTAAGCCTCGAGTAAGTATATTATATTAAATTTCCTAATGTGCTTCACTTTAACAATGGCCTTAGATTTGGCTTGGATGTAAGCCGAAATATCAATTTCGGAGGAAATAAGGGGTCAGCCTTATAGTGGATACCCTTAGCAGTGGATTTTAAAGGGGTCGACTCTACTCGTGCCGGAGGAATCACCTGAAGTGATACCCTGGATGGTAATTCAGACGAGTTATGCTCGATTATGGAGAGAGTTATGAGCGGCTGCATGGTCGTCGGCTGATCAGGCTGAATAGCGATATCAGTGCATACGGAGTCCCTAATAGCGGTTTTTTACGCTTTGGAGATTCAACTAGTAACTGCAGGCTGCTAAATTGGGAATACAGCGCAGAGAGTTGGTCGTTGATTTTACTGAAACCACCGATCAACTCTTTAAAACCGTTTTTAGTTTGCTGAATGAACGTTCGCATTTCTTTTTGAACCGCGCGACATCCACTGCAGCAAAAGTGAAAACCAGCGTTTCTAGAGATTGCTTCCGAAACTGAGGCGGTGCAACCGGCACATTTCGTATGTACTACGTTTTCTCACAGCCAACATGGGATGCTAGGCTGGGACGCGGAAATCGGCTTATTGCACGATTTTATAGCGCAGATGCTATAAAATTCCATGTTAAGAGATTTTGTATGAAAAAAAAGGCGCAAACTAGGAGAGAGTGAGTTTTTTCAATAATAGAAATTGCAGTAAATGTAAGAAAAGGGAATAGAAATAAGGCACAGTACCTTACTTGGATAAATAATAAAATAATTTAAACACACCAAATACGGTACCGCGCAGACACAAATGCGAAGGGAATCGTTTTAAGTATTAGATTTAAATAATTAATTTCCTAACAAACGTCGGTTTGTTTTTTGCAAGAAAATAATAAAAAAATCGAATGATCGCAAGAAAAAAAACACGTCCGTTCGCTATGAAAGTGAAGTGTTGATGTCAGCTTGTAATTATTTTGTTTGCAGTATTTATAAGTTAAAAAATCGTTACTGTGCCGTACATATCTTTTAATTTTCAGTCACCGACTATCTCTCTTCGAGTGCGGACGTCTGTGTCTTTCCAATTGTGTGCGCTTTGCTTATCGCGAAATTACAATCGCCCAGCTTTTCGCCGTTACATTGATCTTCTTCATCTTCTTCATCCCATCTTATTTTCTTGATCTTCTTTTCAACGCGCACGTACAAATCCAAAAACACATTTGCAATATCAATAAATTTGTTAACCATGGCCCCTAGGCCACCCAATTTAGGGGATAATCGCTTTGCCAGCCTCAGCGTTAGCCCCAAAGCTAAGAAAAAAAGAACCTTTCAGAAATTACCAGTTGATTTCCCAGACCTCCCTGAAACACAGTGCAAGAATCCGAGATTTTTAGTTGTCTCATCAAAAAACTCTCCGAAAACCATATCCGACTATAACTGCTTTGCCGTCCATAGAGCCCTTAAGTATATCAGCAAAGACATCATATCCATCTCTAATCTTCGCGATGGTAACCTTCTCATGCTGGTCAACTCCAAGGAAGTAAGTGACAAATTTATCAAAGTAACCTCTTTACCCGGCCTATGCGAAATCGAGTGCAAGCTCCACAACACTCTTAACTTTGTCAAAGGCACCATTTACGCACCTTGTCTTATTAACATTCCAGAAAACGAAATTGTTGAGGAACTAAAATCTCAAAATGTACACAGCGTCTTCAAATTCACCAAAATGATCGACGGCACCCCCATACCATTTGGAAAAATTCTCGTAACGTTTGACCGTTTCACTCTTCCCAGTAAACTAACGGTTTCCTGGCACACAGTCAAGGTTACAGAATATATACCCAACCCGATGAGATGTAAGTCTTGTCAATTATTGGGCCACACATCAAAACACTGCAAGAACTCACCCGCCTGTGTATCATGCAATCTCACCCCCCACCTTCCCGTGCCGTGCACTCGCATTTTCTGTGCAAACTGTACCGGCGAACACCCAGCCTCCTCACCCGAATGCCCACAATATCAAATACAAAAACAACTTCTTCAAATCAAAACAAGCAAAAAATGCAGTTTCCGTGAAGCTCGCACGATCCTAAAACAACAACAAAACACAACAACTAACTCCACGCTTACCTACTCGACCGTCGTAAAACAAAACCCAGCATCCGCTGTTATTATCAAAAAACCCCGAAACCCAGACACGATTACAAACACCGACCTGCCCACCAGCTCGACAAAAGCACCAACTCCCCTTTCACCAACATATCCCACTTCTCGTGCCAACTCTTTGAATCTCGAAAAGAATCTTACTTCCTCACCAAGCACCTCTGCCAAAACTGATTTCTCTCACTTAAGCCCAACAAGTGAACTGAATACATGTATGGAACAATCTCGCTCCCTTAGGTCAGAAGCAAATGCTCTAATCAGACAAAACTACAACGACGACAATACAACAATGACTTCAAGATCCAACTCAAACGAATCCATTATTTCACACACCTCAAACCTACAAACAATAATCAACACAACAGACTCAGATAACACTATGGATGATTCCGACTCTTAGTCCTGATCCTCTCACCCTTACTTTCTTATGCACAAACTCATACACACACACACCACAAATTAATAATAATCCAATAAAATTCAATCATGACAATTACTATATTACAATGGAACATCCACGGTATTTTTAATAATTACAAGGAATGTCCCACATACATACAGTAACATTAACTCCAGCATACTCTGCTCCGCATTGCAGCTTAATTTTGAACAAGTTATTAATATTGTTAATGCGTACATCCCACCAAGTCAAACCTTTTCATCCTCTGACATATCAGAAATCCTACACAATCTTAGTGAATCCACAATACTCCTGGGTGACCTAAACTCATGGAGTCCTTTATGGGGTTCGCCGCGCACAAACACAAGGGGTAAAAAAATTGAAAGCGTAATTCTTGAAAACAGCCTAATTGTTCTAAACGACGGTTCCCCGACTCACCTTTCAACTCACAACACTTTCACTCACATCGATATCTCACTGATATCTCCACAGATAGCCCATATGTGCAGCTGGTCTATATCAGATAATCTCCATGGAAGTGACCACTTCCCCATAATCATCCACATAAACACACCTACCCGTCCCGATAATACTTTACCCCTGCCTAAATACAAGACAGACCTAGCAAACTGGAAACGCTTTAATGAATCTTGCGAAAAATCAGCAGCATATTGGACTGACGGTTGCCTAAATCAGCAAGTCGCACAAATGACGAAAGTCATACGAGCAGCTGCAAACTGCAGCATTCCCCAAACGAAAAGAGTGATCCACAAAGCCAAAGTGCCATGGTGGAACGCTAACCTTCAACAGCTTAGGGACCAAAAGCAAAGCTTGTTCTCGTCCTACAAAGCCAATATGAATGATACAAACCTCATCAGCTATAAAAAAGCAAACGCCATTTTCAAAAAAGCCGTACTTTCGGCCAAGCGTAACTCCCTTGAAAAATTTACTTCCAAAATCTCCCCAGTATCCTCCACAAAAAAAGTATGGTCCGATATAAAACGCCTAGCCGGCATCCCTCCCACACCGTTCAAATATATCAAATCCAACTCAGGCACTCTAACTGGATCATCTAATATCGCCGAAGAGTTTGCCTTATCTTGGTCTGAATACTCTTCTGACCAAAATTTTCCAACAGAATATATACGAAAAAAAATCGGTATCTTTCAGAGCCCTATCTCATCGACTCAATTTCCCCATCGGCTACATGCTTAGATTCCAAATTCACATTGCTTGAAATAGAAAATGCAGTAACAAGGGCAAAAGGAAAAAGCCCTGGGGCCGACAGAGTATCATACCCCATGCTCAAAAACCTATCTCCCCACCTAAAAACAAAACTTTTGGACATCTTTAATCAAATACTGAACACTGGAAAATACCCACATACATGGAGATCGGCTACCATTATCCCTATCCCAAAACCTAACAAACCGCCTTCCGATATTAACAGCTACCGTCCAATTTCCCTGTTATCCTGTCTAGGAAAAACACTAGAAAAAATAATAGCACAAAGACTTATCTGGTTCATTAAACGCCACAACCTAATTTCCCATAATCAAGTTGCTTTCAAAAGAAACCATAGCACGATGGACGCGTTATTGCGTATCCAACACTTCGCGTCGAACGCTCTTTCGACCAAAAATCATGTCTCTATCTTGGCGACGGATTTTGAAAAAGCCTACGATCGCGTGGGGATTCATGCCGTACTCTGCAGACTCGAGCGTTGGGGCATTGGTCCAAGGCTTTATAACTTAATTAAAGCCTTCATGACCAATCGGTCCTTCAGGGTTCGAATAAACAATGTCACATCGAACTCCCACATTTTATACAACGGAATTCCGCAGGGTTCGCCACTTTCTGTAGTTTTATTTATAATAGCAATTGAAGATATAAATGACATTGTAACCCGGCATAAAGAAATCTACATCTCACTATACGCAGACGACGCCATCATCTTTACAAAAATAAAAAATATTAACACAGTCCGAGCAAAATTTTTAGAAATATTGCAAGAAATTAACTTGTGGGGAGCAACCTCTGGGGCCTCTCTTGCCATTGAAAAATGCCAACTATTACATATTTGTCGGAAACAACGTTGCAATCTTTCCGACATTGACTTTAACAGCCGCACAATAAAATATGTAAACTTTTTAAAAATCTTGGGAATAACCTTCGACTCCAAACTACTTTTCCAACAGCACTGTCAGACTCTAAGAAAACAACTAGAAACTAGATTTAACATTATTAAATTCCTATCATCAAAATACTCCTACATACATATTAAGACTCTCATAGATATTACGCGCACATTAATCCTATCTAAAATTGACTACGGTCTGCCAATCTTCGGTTGGTGCGCTAAAACTCACTTAAAAAAGCTACAAGCCCCATACCACGGAGCGGTCCGTCGCGCCATTCACGCATTTCCCACATCTCCAGTAGCGTGCACATTGGCAGAATCCGGTCTTCCGAGTATTCAATCACGAGTAGAAGAAACCACATTAATGCTTATCCCGAAGCTGTACACCACGTCCAATTGCATGCTAACCAAAGACTTCGGAGCCATTTTTAAACAAAAGCGGAATTTTAAGTGCATATCCACTCTAAGACGTTGCGCCAACTACATCAAGCTACTTGACCTTCCCCTCCCTAAGCCCAGGAGATCCTTCAAATCGCCAGCACATTGGAGTTCCAAACAGCCCAACATAAACCTACAAATCTACAATGCTGCCAAAAACGATACATGCTGCTTAGAATACCAAAAACGTTTTTTGAGCGCACAAGAAGACCTTGGTGAGAAAAACTGGATTTACACTGATGGTTCCAAAGTCACCGACGCAACCACGTTTGCGGTTGTTGACTGCAACCGTAAAATAATTGCCGGAGGTAGGCTCCCGTCATACAACTCCATATTCACAGCCGAAGCTTTCGCCATTCTCAAAGGATGCCAATTCGCCTGCAAAAACGCTGGTAAATCTGTTATCTGCACAGACAGTCTCTCCTCACTTTCCGCTATACGCAACTGGAATCATAATGACCCCACAATACAAGAAGTTAGGCACATCCTAAGTTGTCATCCCACAAAAATCACCTTACTCTGGGTTCCCAGTCATAAAGGAATCTATGGAAATGAACTCGCTGACAAAGCCGCCCAAGAGATGAGACGTACACCATCAATCCTTTTCACTCCGTTTAACTGCAAGGATATCCAAAGTCGAATTCAGTTATATCTCAAAGAAAAGAGACTATCCGAATGGGCACTCTTCATGCACAGGTATCACATTATTAACCCAAATTGCATCAGTTTCAAGCCACCAACGAACGTACATAAACGGGAATGCGCGACCTTCATCCGCCTACGCATCGGGCACACCCAATCCACACACCAACACTTACTGAAGAGAACGGCGCGACCAACATGCCATCTATGCGGGGACGAGCTCACCGTGGACCATATTCTCGACGCCTGCAGTCGATTGCACTCAATCAGATCTCAATTATTTGGTACACATAGTCTTTCGAATTATTTAAGTAACCCATCTTGTGTAAATATCTCAAAAATCTACAAATTTGTCCAAAAAGCTCAGTTTATTATATAAGGAAATAACACTTAAGTCTCGAGTCGAAGGCCCCCGTCGCTAGTACTCATTAAGTTTATTAGGTTTAGTATTGTATACTAGATTTAATTTTGTTAAATAAATAAATAAATAATCTTTTAATTTTATTGAATATTACGTTCTTATAGTATTCACAGTATTAAGTGAGCTGGAATAGTTTAAAAGACTGTGTGACGTTAAAAATTTATGTGTGAATAAGATTTATGAAATGAGTTCGCGTGATTGCGATACCGGTAGGAAATTTGGGTCATGTAGTTAAAAAAAAGAAAACGAGATATCATAAAAAAGCCAGGGCAACGAGAGATAAAGGCTAAAAAAGGACAAATTATTAACAAAGCAGGTAATCAAGTATAATTGCGAGGAAAAGAGAGACGTTTGTGAAGTTCAGACAGTCTGGTGTGTGGCCCAGTGATGATCAGAACTGACTGCTGAACACGAGGGTTGCGACGAGAAATCAATCTTTGACATATATGAAAAGTAATGTTTAAAAACATGTAGGAGAGATATTTGCGAAATTTTTTTTTTTTTTAAAAAGGTTCATCGACCTCATTTTGTATGGAACATGATATCATTCAAATGACCTCCACGGTTTCGGTTGGTGGCGCACACACGAAAGGTCCAATTTTTGATGACTGACGCACAAATCGGGCTGTATTTGATCGATGGCGTGGCGTATGTTGACTTTGGGCATCGATGGTTTGCGGCTTGTTGGCATAGACCTGCGACTTAAGAAAACCCTCAAGAAAAAGTCCAGCGGGGTCAAATCGCACGATCTCGGTGGCCAGTTCACGTTGCATCCGCGCGAGATGACCATGTCCGAAAATTGTTCGTGCAGAACATCTATCGTAGCGTGTGCTGTATGGCACGTAGCGCCGTCCTGTTGAAACCACATGTTGTCCAGATCCATATTCTCGATTTCAGGCCATAAGAAGTTGGTTATCATCGACCGGTATCGCTCACCATTAACGGTGACGGTCACACCATTATCGTTTTCGAAAAAATACGAAACCGTACCAATCACGCCTTCTGCGGATGAATTGCCACTTAGTGAACCTTGTGTGGATTGGTCTCGTCCCAAATACGGTAATGCGCCTCGTCGCTGAAGATGATTTTATTGCCAAAATCGGCGTCAACTTCCAACTGCTCCAATGCCTAATGCGGAACTTTGCTCAAACTGAAGACCCATTTTCATAAAACACTTTTATGATTTGCACGTGCTGCTCGACACTGTAACCTTCCATGCACAGTGGTCTGGCTTGTATGGGAGAGCGGCCATAAATACTTCCCATACAGCTAGAAGGCTAGGATTTCATTTTAGGCATCTAATATAACTTTAAAAAACTTGGTGAAAAAATCTTTAAATTGGAACCTTTCTTCCCCAGCAAAATACAAAAACCCGTTTTTCGGGCACCTATAAGCATGCATCAATTTTTTAAAAGGATTTTAAAAGGATTCAGGATTTTTCCAAATAATCATATTTGAATTTGTAATGAGTTTAAGGGGCACGTAAGATGTAACAAACAAGATGCTATCCGCTAAGTCGTTATCTGAAACCATTTGTTTATATTCAGCATGAGCAGTGCTCCCATCGAACCCCCACTTTCCTATTAATATTAGGTTCTTTACCGAATCAGTATCAATGTTTTCTTTTGAAGCTGCACTACACGTGTCGCAGTGTGATCTAGTAAATTTTGGAGTTCAACTTCAGCTTGGGATTCGCTTATTGTAACACCATCTGGGTAGCATACAGACTTGTCGTAGCTAGGTAGTAGACTAAATGCGGCCTTGTCGTTTATAAAAGATCGAATTAACAAGTATTTATGTTTTGTTAAATTCGTATCAATAAAAAGGGCAAGATCGGGTTCGGGATCGGGTTCGGTTTCTCTGCTGTTTTAGATGCCACTGCCTCTGAGGCAGTTTCGGGTTCGTCATGTTCGTCGTCGTCTTCTTTGCTTGAGAGGAGGGCAAATGGGTTGTTTGCCAGCTTGCTGTGCAGAGCTGCGCTGGTGCTAGGCGTGACGTCAGGCTCCTCTCCTTGCCTATTACGTGCGGGCTTGCGCTTGATCTCGCTGGGCTCCGAGTAAGAAGAACTCCAGCTTGAGTCGCTGCTCGAGCTGCACTTCCTTGCTTTGAGGGCCTTCTTGTACGGCATTGTTTTGCTGAGCTTGCTGGAACGTGGGGGGCCTGCCAGTCCATACTCTAGGTTGGCTTTCATTAACGTTTATGCAAATATTAAGTCACAGCAGCAACGGCAGCGAGGGGCAACGGACACAGTGGGACTCCGCTCTTGGCAGCCCGACCCGGCCCGTAAAATGTGCAATCCACCAAGTCCCACGTGCGGGAATAACAAAACACGAAATTCCGAAAAATAATTCAATTTAACACCAAAAACAAAGTTCCTTTTTGATGAGCGATTTTTCAATGTTTGTGTTTTTGTGATGTTGCTTTTGTTATCGTCATTTGTGAATGTACATATTCAATTTTATTTTATTTTATTTTTTTTTGTTATTTCTGTTTGTATAAAGTTTTGCTGTTGTGTTAATTTTATTTTTTTAAGTTAGATTTTTATTTAGACGATGCTTCTAAATGTGTCTTTTCACGCATGCGCATTTTTGATCTTTGGGTCACAGAAAAGGGCACGAATGCGGAAAAAACTAATAAAGTGATTGATGCAATGAACTTAGTATAAGAAAAAAGGGATTCACAGTCGAGTTGAGTAGCCTAAAAAAATGTATTGGTTATATTTGCAAAAAAATTATTTCTTTTATGGTGAAATACTAAAATCAATACTAAATACTAATTAACCAATATCAATCCATTTTGCTGAATACTAAGGAAACTATTGCAGTTGTTACATGTTCTCGTCTACCTACGAGTGCTGATTGTGGTAGCCCAAAACTTATTTCGCGGACTGTCCAATAAGGACGAAGCGGCGACGAGTAGCTGAGCTCGCAAAAGTTGACAAGACTGCTGTTTCCGCTTTTCGCTCATCTGATGTCCACGCGCACTCCCCGGCAGATGTTGACCAAGTGGACGTGACTAACATTACCACGCTTGTCAAGATGAGAACGACTCTCGTGGGTACCAAAAAGGATTTCTCGTACAAAACGGAGAGAAATAATAACGTACGCGTAATGATGCCGGACCAGGAGTCCTACATAGCCCTACGCCAGCAGCTCGTGGCACATAATAGAAGGCCCCGCACCATCCAACCAAAGGACGAGAGAGCTTACAGGGCGGTCATCAACAGACTTTACCACACAACGAAACAGATAGAAATTAAAGAAGAACTTCACAAACACGGCCATACTGTGAGGGATCTGCACAATCCCATTGGCAGGAAATCCAAACAACCACTGGAGATATTTTTTGTTAATCTAGAACCAGCGAGCAACAACACAGAGGTCTACAAAATTAAGAGGATTTGCAGGTCAGTCGTCACCGTAGAGCCTCCACTGAAGTTCAACGACGTTCCACAATGTTTCAGATGACAAGGGTTCGGACATACCCAGCGCTATTGCTTCCTTGAATATCGCTGCGTAAAATGTGGTGGTCCTCACGACTCCAGGTCATGCACCAAAAATGATGACGAAAAAGAATGCTGCTTACATTTCCAAGCTGATCACCCTGCGTCGTTCAGAGGATGCCCTTTTTTTTTTTTTTTTTATAACGTTCTTAATTTGTATTTAAAATCTGTCCAAGTGGACAATCATTAAATGGTTTGGGGGGGACCTTGACTTAAGGGAGGTACATGGAATGTAAATCTTATGAGGTTGACTTAGGTGTCTATTGGTTGGGGAGATCAAGCGGGTGTTTCCTTTTCAGGCGTCTTGGGGATTGCCTATTATCTAGGAGGTTGATGGCCAGGTGGTTGGGGTGGTTATCCAGTCTTTTTATGTATCTTCCGCTGAGACGGGTGATCTCCTCTGCTACACATCTAATTCCAAGCTCTTTATGGATTATTGAGTTTTCGTGGTACGGATGGGCGTTCGAAACTATTCTCAGGCATTTATTCTGAAATCGCTGTATTTTGATGCGGTTCGAACAGCTTGCCGTGCCCCACAACTGTATCCCATATGTCCAGATTGGCTTAAGCACTACCTTATAAATAAGTAGCTTGAACTTTGTAGCTTTACTTTGAGTTTGGACCTCCTTTCCAGGAGCCAATGCAGTTGCTTAAGCCGTAGGTTGGCCTGGTTGCGCTTATTGATTAGGTGCGGACGCCATGTGAGCCTGCGGTCCAGTGTCAGCCCTAGATATTTGGGAGTGTTATTAGTTGGGATGGTTTCCCCGTTGAGTGTGACGGGGGGCATTCTCCCCTGCGTAGTGCGAAGGTTGTTTGTGTAGATTTCTCGGCGTTGACCACGATGTTCCATCGTTTCATCCATGGACCGAGGGCATTCAGTTGCCTCTGGATGATGGCTGAAGCTTCCTGAGGATCTGTGGCGGAGGCTAGGAAGGCGGTGTCATCGGCATAAGTGGCTACTGTGAGGTTCCGGGAGGGGGTGATGGGGAGGTCCGCTGTGTAGAGTGTGTATAAGATGGGTCCAAGAACACTGCCTTGTGGTACTCCTGCTCTTATGGGCCTAGGGGTGCTGATTGATGATCCGCATCTCACTCTGAATTCTCTTCCCTCTGTGTATGACTTGAGGAAGGCGAAATGGGAACTTGGGAGGTGGGTTTTAATTTTGAAAAGTAGTCCTGGGTGCCAGACTCTGTCAAACGCCTGTTTGACATCAAGCATAACGGCGCAGCAGTACTTCTTCTTTTCGAAGGCCTCAAGTATAGTCTCAACAATCCGGTGGCATTGCTCAGGTGTTCCGTGAAGGCGTCTGAAGCCAAACTGGTGGTCAGGGATCAGACCCGCCTCCTCCAATACTGGCAGTACTCTACGTAAAAATACTCTTTCAAGTATTTTGGAAAGGATTGCTAGCAAGCTAATCGGTCGATATGATGCTAGGTTGTCTTCAGGTTTCCCAGGTTTGAGGAGGACAATTACTTCCGCTCGCTTCCACTCTTTAGGAAAGTACCCTAGACGGAGGCAGCTGTTGAATATGTTGGCCAGCCTTTGGGAACAGATTAGGGGCAACATTTTCAGTGCTGTTGCATCGATACGGTCAGGACCCGGTGACTTGCCATTATTTAGGGAGGCGATCTCCTGCGCAATCTCCTCTGGTTCGACGGGCTGTATTGGCAGGCCAGGAGCACTTGGGCTGTCTACGAACCTTATGGTTGCAGCTCTCTCTTCGCCAGTGCATCTGTCGAACGGTGCGAATGCACTATGTAGATGATCAGCAAAGGCTTCTGCTCTTTCGACCTCAGTCCGACACCAGGAACCGTCCACTTTTCGCACGGGTGATATCTTCTTTACAGGTCTTTTTATGTGCCTCGTGACATTCCACAGATTGTGTTGCGGGTCTCCAGGTTCCAGCTCCATAAGGAATCTATGAAACGAGTCCTGCCGTAGGATGCATAGCTTGTCCTTCAAATCTTTGGTGGCACGATTAAGTGCTGTCTTGTCCCTGGGGTTGCGCGAGGAAAACCAGACTCTTCTGAGGCGCCTTTTTTCGGCCACGAGGGCCGCGATTTCCGGAGACCACAAGTGCACGTCTCTTTTAGGTATTCTCGGGGTAGTCGGTGGAGGTGGATTCGCAAACTCAGCGGCATTGTGCATCTCTTTGGTTAGTTTTTCTATGGCCGCATCTATGTTGCTTGGTGTGGAAAGAGGGGTATCTGGGTACTGGGAGGAAAGCATCCAAAACGTAAACTTGGGGGCATTTGTGTGTTTTCCGGTGAGTCTTCTAAGCGGGATTTTTCTGGGGACGGGGATGTTTAGGAGCAAGTTTACTGCGCTGTGGTCAGATAGCAGTTTATCATAGCTTGAGCATGTTATCTTAGAGTGTCCTATGCCCTTGGAGACGGCGAAGTCCAGCAGATCCGGCTGTTTTGAAGGGTCGGTAGGCCAGTGTGTGGGTTCTCCAGTGGAATGGCAGTCCAGACTCTTCCGCTGCAGGTACTTATAGAGCTTTATGCCTTTGGGGTTGTTTGTGCGGGACCCCCACCAGGAGTGTTTGGCGTTAAAGTCTCCGGCTGCTATAAACCGAGGACCGAGGGACTCGAAGAAGTCCTGAAGGTGGGTCTCGGTTATCGAGTGTCTGGGTGGGAAGTAAACCGCACCAATGGTGATATCTCCCTGTGGGCTAGAAATCCTGGTCACGGCGCACTGAGCCCATTCCTCCTGAAACGCGGGAAGTTCCGTGTACTGAATGCCACTCCTGATGAGCATAGCTGCTCCTCCGCGTGCTCTGCCAGATGGATGGTTGGCATGTAACAGTTCGTACCCGCTAATTTTAAAGTAGGATCTGGGACAAAAGTGGGATTCCGAAACTAGAAGAACATCGATATTGTCTGTTTTGATGAGATGCTCTACTTCGGCTTTGCTCCTCTGCAGGCCGTTTGCGTTCCAAAAAACTATGTTAAGGCTTATTTGCATTATTTTTTGTTGAGGATGGGAGCTATGAACTGCATCATCTGTGAGAACATCTGCGATAACATCTGCGATATCAACTTTTCCATCATCCTTTCAATTGATCCTTCCATGCGGGCAAGCATCGTATCAAACTGGTTGGGTTGTGGGGCTTCGGGAGTGGTATGAGGGGTTTGTTGGGGATTCGTTGGCTGTGTCACTTGGTTTCCTAGGAGTACGTCCCTATAACTTGTACCATTAATGATAGTTGGTATCTGGATGAGAGGTGGTTTGTTGCTACTCTCAACGGGTCTGGCTTTAGGAGATTGCTGCGCTTTTGCCTTTTTGTAGGCAGGGCATCCTCTGAACGACGCAGGGTGATCAGCTTGGCAATGTAAACAGCATGCTTTCTCGTCTTTTTTTTGGTGCATGACCTAGAGTCATGAGAATCACCACATTTCACGCAGCGATGTTCCAGGAAGCAGTAGCGCTGGGTGTGTCCAAACCCTTGGCATCTGAAACATTGTGGAACGTCGTTGAATTTCAGAGGGGGCTCTACGGTGACGACTGATTTGCAAATCCTCTTTATTTTAAAAACCTCTGTGTTGTTGCTTGCTGGTTCTAGATTGACAAAGAAGATCCCCAGTGGTTGTTTGGATTTCCTGCCAATGGGATTGTGCAGATCCCTCACAGTATGGCCGAATTTGTGGAGTTCTTCTTTAATTTCAGTCTGGTCCGTTGAGTGGTGAAGTCCCTTGATGACCGCCCTGTAAGCTCTCTCATCCTTTGGTTGGAAGGTGCGGTGTCTTTTGTTATGTGCCACGAGGTGCTGGCGTAGAGCTGTGTAGGACTCCTTGTCTGGCATCATTACGCGTACGTTATTATTTCTCTCTGTTTTATAGGAGAAATCCTTTTCGGATCCGACTAAATCCGATATCATCTTGACAACCGCTGTAATGTCGGTCACGTCTGGGATGTAGATCGGGGGAGGCTTGAGGGTCTTCGGGATCGGGATTGGTTTCTCTTCTGTTTTAGATGCGACTGCCTCTGAAGCAGTTTTGGGTTCGTCATGATCGTCGTCATCTTCTTTGCTTGAGAGGAGGGCAAAGGGGTTATTTGCCAGCTTGCTGCGCAGAACTGCGCTGGTGCTAGGTGTGACGTTTGGCTTCTCTCCTTGTCTATTACGCGCGGACTTGCGCTTGATTTCGCTGGGCTCCGAGAAGGAAGAGCTCCAGCTTGAGTCTCTGCTCGAGCTGCACTTCCTTGCTTTGAGGGCCTTCTTACTGGGCATTGTTTTGCCGAGCTTAATGGCACGCGGCGGGGCCTGCCAGTCCATACTCTAGGTTGGCGTTCTATAACGTTTATGCAGATAATAAGTCACAGCAGCAACGGCAGCGAAAGGGCAACGGACAAAGTGGGACTCCGCTCTTGGCAGCCCGACCCGGCCCGTAATATGTGCAATCCACCAAGTCCCACGTGCGGGAATAACAAAACACAAAATTCCGAAAAATAATTCAATTTAAAATCAAAAACAAAGTTCCTTTTTGATGAACGATTTTTCAATGTATCGAGGATGCCCTGCCTACAAAAAGGCAAAGTCACAGCAATCTCCTTAAACCAGACCCGTTGAGAGTAGCAACAAACCACCTCTCATCCAGATACCAACTATGATTAATGGTACGAGTTACAGGGACGTACTTCTAGGAAACCAAGCGACACAGCCAACGAATCCCCAACAAACCCCTCAAATCACTCCCAAAGCCCCACAACCCAACCAGCTTGAAACGATGCTGGCCCGCGTGGAAGGAACAATTGAGAGGATGATGGAAAAGTTGATTTCGCAGATGTTCTCGCAGATGATGCAGTTTATAGCTCCCATCCTCAACAGAAAATAATGCAAATAAGTCTTTATATAGTTTTGTTTGGAAGTTTGGAACGCAAACGGCCTGCAGAGGAGCAAAGCCGAAGTAGAGCATCTCATCAAAACAGACAATATCGATGTTCTTCTAGTTTCGGAATCCCACTTTTGTCCCAGAACCTACTTTAACATTAGCGGGTACGAACTGTTACATGACAACCATCCATCTGGCCGAGCACTCGGAGCTATGCTCATCAGGAGTGTATACGGAACTTCCCGCGTTTCAGGAGGAATGGGTACAGTGCGCCGTCACCAGGATTTCCAGCCCACAGGGAGATATCACCATTGGTACGGTTTATTTCCAACCCAGACACTCGATAACCGAGACCCACCTTTAGGACTTCTTCGAATCCCTTGAACCTCGCTTTTTAGCAGCCGGAGACTTTAACGCCAAACATTCCTGGTGGGGGTCCCGCACAAACAACCCCAAACACATAAAGCTCTATAAGTACCTGCAGCGGAAAAGTCTGGACTGCCATTCCACTGGAGAGCCCACACACTGGCCTACCGACCCTTCAAATAACCCGGATCTACTGGACTTCGCCGTCAAGGGCATAGGACACTCAAAGATAACATGCTCAAGCTATGATAAACTGCTATCCGACCACAGCGCAGTAAACTTGCTCCTAAACACCCCCGTCCTCCGAAAAACCCCGCACAAAAGACTCACCGGGAAACACACAAATGCCCCCAAGTTTACGGTCTGGATGCTTTCCTCCCTGTACTCAGATCCACCTGCTGCTGAGTTTGCGAATCCACCTCCTCCGACTACCCCGAGAACACCTGAAAGACGCGTGCACTTGTGTTCTCCTGAAATCGCGGCCCTCGTGGCCGAAAAAAGGCGCCTCAGAAGAGTCTGGTTTTCCTCGCGCAACCCCAGGGACACGACAGCACTTAATCGTGCCACCAAGGAACTGAAAGATAAGCTAACCATCCTACGGTAGGACTCCTTCCATAGATTCCTTGAGGAGCTGGAACCTGGAGACCCGCAGCACAATCTGTGGAATGGCACGAGGCACATAAAAAGACCTGCGAAGAAGATATCACCCGTGCGCAAAGTGGACGGTTCCTGGTGTCGGTCTGGGGTTGAAAGAGCAGAAGCCTTTGCTGACCATCTACACAATCCATTCTCACCTTTCGACAGATGCACAGGCGAAGAGAGAGCCGCTACCATAAGGTTCGTAGACAGCCCAAGTGCTCCTGGACCGCCAATACAGAACGTCGAACCAGAAAAGATTGCGCAGGATATCGCCTTCTTAAAAAATGGCAAGTCACGAGCCGAAGTCCTGACCGAATCGATGCAACAGCACTGAAAATGTTGCCCCTAATTTGTTCCCAAAGGCTGGCTAACATCTTCAACAGCTGCCTCCATCTAGGGTACCTCAAGGCAGTGTTCTTGGACCCACTCCCACTGAATAACACTCCCAAATACCTAGGGCTGACCCTGGACCGCAGGCTTACATGACGCCCTCACCTGATCAACAAGCACAACCAGGCCGACCTACGATTCAAGCCAGACCGACCTACGATTCAAGCAACCTATAGCCAATCCTGAAGCCAATCTGAACCCATAGGATACAGATGTGGGGCACGGTAAGCTGTTCAAACCGCATCAGAATCCAGCGGTTTCAAAACAAATGTCTGAAAACAGTTTTCAACGCCCATCCGTACCACGAAAACTCCATCATTCATAAAGAACTTGGAATTCCATGGGTAGCAGAGGAGATCACCCGTCTCAGCGAAAGATATCCAAAAAGAGTGAACTACCACCTCAACCACCTGGCAATCAACCTAATAGACAATAGCCAATCCCAAAGACGACTGAAGAGGAAACACCCGCTTGACCTCCCCCATCAATAGACACCTAAGTTAACTTCCTTAAAAATACATTCCATGTACCTCCCTTAAGTCAAAGTCACCCCCAAACCATTTAATGGTCCGAGTGGACGGATAGATTTTAAATACAAAATGCATATAATTAAAACTTTAAGTAAACATGAAAAAGACGCTCACAAAAAGACACAAAAAGGGTTGACGATAAGATTAATTTCACATGAGAGAATTTGACAAATTAGTTTATTGTTATTATACGCATTTAAAGTAAATACCTTCAACTTTAAAATCCATTTTAAATAATTAAAATCGGAGCACTTTTCTAGAAGTTTGATAACTTTGAAGTTGGATTGGGATTGGGATTGGATTTTAGAGCAGAATTGGTTACTTTTTGTGTAAATATATTTTAATAATTTTTTTGATTTATGGACTGAATGAATATAACACACGCCATTTGACATCTGTCACTCAAACAACATGGCCCCATTCGACCGTCCCTATTGGAAAACTCTTTATAATATTTGGTTCAACGTATTGAATCATTTTCTTCAAGAGAGTTGGTGTAAAATTACAAATTGGATTCATGCGCTTTATTATATTTTTAATACATTTATTATTCACTTTTTTTGTCTTGATTATACATTTTATTATCATCTTATCAATAACTGTGTCCATGCTATTACGAAAATCGTAGTTACTATGTATCTGCATTCCTTCATTTACAAAATTAATGACATCGTTGAATTCATGGAGTCGAAATGAATTTTCTGCAATTGAATCTAATTTTTTGTTTATTTCTACCCGATCATTTTCATCAAGTGTACGAAAAAGAAATTTAAAGGATGAACCTATTATGTTTAACAATCCTCGTTTCTGCTTTTTTTTCTGATGAATAGTTATTCCAGTTCATTTTTTCATTAATTTATTATACAAATATTTCATTCTGGGTGTGCCTGTATGTTTTTTATTTCGTTACTAAAGGAAGTAGTGATAATATTGATTTCCGTTTTATCGATTTTTAGACAATGGTGTTCATACGCTACCGCTATTTGGGTTGCTCGGGAATAGTAAGTAGCCATGATCAGAATCTGTGGTGGTTATTTGAATTTGTTGAGTGCGGCTCGTGGTGAATAAGAGAAACAACATCATGTTACATAGGGTTTCTATGGAATTTTGACGTTATAAATTTTCTTTAATTTCTTAAATTGTGTTTTGTATTAATGATTTTCCCTATTTCGATTAGTAATTTTATAATGGTCTGCGTCTATTTTTTCTACATTTTGGTTTGCTTTAAAAGGGTTTTCTAATTTACCTTTTTGAATTGGACCCTTTCGGTATTTAGTGTTAATATTAAATTCTTGTTTCTTCATTTATTTTGTCCATTGTTTGTTCTTTAATATTTTGAGTATCTAATATTGGGTGTCCAGCGTAATGGAATATTTGGGAAGATGTTTTTCCAGTGGTGTCATGTTTAGTTTTATTGTTCGATTTTCGATTCATCGCGGTCTGCCTTTAGTAATTTAAGATTACCTAACTGGTTGAAAATGCGCATTAATGCGTTTCTGAACTCCATTTAGTCCTTTGCCTTAATTTGTTCAAGGGTAGTGAATTTCGAACAAATTTCAAAGCAACTGATGTAATGTTTTCCTCAGATGAGTAAACGTCTACCACAAATTTGTCTCGACAATGCTCAGGGCTGGGTGTGATTTTAAAAGGCATTTTTGTGTTTCTATGTTCGGTTTTAGCTAGATTGCATATTTTGCACTAATTTATTATGTTTTGAATTAACAGTTGGCTATTTGGAAAGAAATGGTTTTCTTAATTCTAATTTCTAATTTAGTCATTTTCTTTATACCTGGGTGTAGAAGTTTTTCATATGACTGATATATTCTTTGTATTCAGCGTATGAAGAAACATTTTTTAAAGAATTACCGTAGTGTTAATGTGCTCTATGTGCTCTTTGAATCATTTCGGAATCTACGAGGACGGGTCGTACATCACTTTCAATATAAATGGTGATGTTTCTATGAATAAAGAATTCAAGTAAGATTTGTTTGGCCTTTTCGAATGATATTATATCATATTTTTAATTTATTTAAACAACAATTTAACAAAGATCTGCTAAATATGAAGAAAAATATAAATATAACTACAATATAACTATTCTAGGAGGTATTCTATGATTTTTAGTTTATTAACATTAAGAGAGGGTTCAGGGGATAGATTATGTGATAAGAGGTTATAGTTCTTACAAATAGTGCGAAAGGGGTCGTGTTCAGCGAAGTTGGATCTGCAGATAGGTAACCATAGGGGTCGCAAGGACCTAGTTTTCCTATTAGGGATGAAAAAAAATAGTTGGCTTAGAAGGTGTTTAGAATCAACCATGCTATGGATTAGCATGTGTAGAAACATGACCCCAGCACAGGTTCGGCGCTCCTTCAATGAAGGTAACTTTAACAATTTAAGCCTGCAACGGTACACCGGGAGACGATTATCAGGATTCCAGTTTAAGTTTTTTAGTGCAAATAATAGAAACTGGTTTTGCACCGACTCAATACTATTTTGGTGAGAGGAGTATTGAGGACTCCAAACGCACGAGCAATATTCAAGGATAGGACGAACTAGGGTGATATACAGGGATTTGGTGGTGAAAGGATCGTTAAATTCTTTAGATCATCGCTTAATAAAGGCTAACATTCCTCTGGCTTTATTCACTGTCACAGAAATGTGATCATTAAACTTAAGTTTATGATCAAAAAGAACTCCAAGATTATTGATTGTGGAAACACGATCAAGGAGGTGATTTCCGAAAGAGTAATTGATAAGCGGCACACTGCGATGGAATGTTATAAGTTTGCATTTAGAGTAGTTTAGGAACAGAAGATTACTTGAGCACCACAAATAGAGTTCGTCAAGGTCTAGTTGCAGATGCCTATGCAGGAAATGTTCCGAGAAGGAATAGCATAACTTGACATTATCAGCATACATAAGCGTAGAGGCATAACTAATCACATTGGGAAGATCGTTCACAAAGAGTATAAACAACAGTGGTCCTAGATGACTACTCTGCGGCACACCCGATGAGACATGGATGACCTTCAACTTGGTAGATTTAAATAGGACACGCTGAGTTCGATCTGAAATGTAGGAAGCAACCCACATCAGGGTATTTGGTGGAAAACCAATAAGCGAGAGTTTCCGTAGCAAGAGCTGATGATTAACTGAATCAAATACTTTGCTGAAGTCAGTATAAATTACATCAGTTTGCAAGCGATGTTGAAAACCTCGGTTGATTATCGACGAAAATTCAAGTAAATTAGTTGTTGTCGAGCGAAGCTTGACAAAGACATGCTGTGGAGGTGAGATTATGCTCTTGCATGCATGTTGCAGCTGCGATGTGATGAGTTTCTCAAGAAGTTTGGGAATCGCAGAAAGCTTAGCAATGCCGCGGTAGTTCTCAATGGAAGCCTTAAAGCCTTTTTTATGAATTGGTATAAGGTATGATTCATTCCATAATTTAGGTAGGGAAGTTTGCTCCAAGGAAGGTTAAATAGAATTGTAAGAGGTAAGGTGAGAAGATCGTAGCACCTTCTGAGGATGCAGCTAAGTACGTTGTCTGGGCCTGGTGAAAATGAGATTTTAATTGATGAAAGAGCCGTAAACACATCATGACAGTGGAATTTAGAAAGGGAAATGTTATTTATGTAGGGTAAATGATATGGATAGTTAGAGGAGGGATCAAATGAATTAGATGTGTAGGTTGATTAAAAAAATTGAGTTTGCATTTAGAAATATAATTTTTATATAGTTGATTTTTAAGGTCAACAAACTGGTTACGGATTAGAAGGTAATTAGAAAGATGAGGTTGGAGACTTTAATGACTTTTTGTAAGCTCTAGATATCCTATTTTTTAGGAGAGAAAGGTGCTTATTAAACCATGGAGGTTTAGACGTTGATGGAGTTAACGTTTTAGGGACAGATTTATTTATGGCGATATGAATTACTTCATAAAAAGAGTCTGTAGCTTCCTCGATATTGCTGAAACTAGAAAGATTACTCCAGTCAATATTAGTCAGGTGATTTCTTAGGTCACAATAGTTGGTTTTTTTTAAAGCATTTTTGACGAGGCTGCTCGCTATTACTGGGGGGGACTTCAGGAGAGTCAATAATTAGCGAGACTAAGAGTGTTGGGTGGTGAGAGTCCTCAGGAGTAGATAGGGAGGAGACCTTGCTATAGTGGCAGAGGAGGTAGTATTAGAGAAAATTAAGTCAAGCGACCTGCCACGGGAGTTCCTTATAGGGTTAAGTTGGAAAACGACAGAGTCGGCTAAGCCATCAAGGAAGTCATTTTGGTTAGTGGGTAAAAGCGAGTTATCCTCGTCCGAGTTGATCCATGAAATGAGGGGCAGATTGAAATCCCCCATAACTAGAATAAGATCAGCATCATTTATCAGAGACAAAACTGATTTTATGGCAGTTAAGTGGTGCATATAAATGATTGCATCACTCAGAGGAGGAATGTAGGAACAGGTGATGAAAAGGTTAAGGGACTCAGAATGAATTTTAACGGTTAAAAATTCAATTCCGAAAGGATTAGTAATAGTAATACCTTCAACTGAGTAGATGTTGTTAACGGCAATCAGAACGCCACCTCCAAAGGTTGGGCTATCTTCCCGAATGTGATAATGGAATTGCCAAAAATAGTTGACTGTTCTACTTTATTTTTATCGTTCTATTTATTCTACTTTTAGTTTATTTGTTCTACGTTTATTTTATTTTTTATTAATAAAAATTATTTGATTTTAAAAGCAATTTATTGGTTCCTCTGTTAAATGAATACGATTACGATATTAACTTCTGCGCTATGTTGAGTAGCTCTATTATAATGATTTTCCTCAATTCGAATTCTTGATAATGCATCAGTTATTGAATTTCCCTAAATATAGCCCATTTTAAATTGATATTTGTTAGTTGTCCATCCACATTTGCAACTTGGCATTTGGTTTTTTTAGAGTGTGCAACCATCTAAGAGGTTAATGGTAACTTGAAATATGAAAATGACGTCTTACGAAATAATAGCGAAGGGTTTTAGTAGACCAATCTATAGCGAGTAATTCTTTTTCGATAGCACTGTAATTTAATTCGTGTTCATTGAGCGTTCTACTAATAAAAGATATAGGATGACCGTTTTGAAAAAGAACAGCGCCGAGGGCTAAGTTTTTTTAAGCAACTGGTCATGGATTTTGGTATGTCTGCCTAATTTGAAATAAATTGGCGATAATAACCTGTTAATCCGAGAAAGGCTCCAATCTCTTTTAGTTTTGTCGGAATTGGTTATGAAACTATGGCTTTTACTTTAAGAGGATTTGGTTTAATACCATTAGGAGTTACTATGTGACCAAGAAAGTTAGCTTCCTTTTTTAAGAACTCACATTTGTCTAATTGCAATTTTGAATTGGCTTCTGATAGTTTGGAAAGAACTAGTTGTAATGAATTTAAGTGTTCTGTAAGGGATGTAGAGAAAATTATGATGTCCTCTAATTACACTAAGCAGTGTTTGTTCAGAAATGGTCTTAATATATTATTCATGCATCTTTAAAAAAAAGGGGGTGCATTTCTAAGACCTAATGGCATACGAATATATTCGTAATGATCGTTTTTGGTAGAGAATGTAGTTTTATGAATAGATTCTTCGTCCATTTCTATTTGGTGAAATCCTTTTGCCAAATCGATTGTTGTAAAGTATTGGCATTTACCCAATTTTCAAAGAATTTCGTCCATATTTGGAATTGAATATCTGTCAGGTATGGTTATTTCATTAAGCTTCTTGTAGTCAATTACTACCTTGTACTTAATTTTGCCAGAAGCATCCGGTTTTTTTTGGTACAACCCAGGTAGGACTATTAAATGGTGATTACGTTCTCTGATTAATCCCTGATTAAACATGTCTTGCCCTTGGTTTTTAACTTCAATTTCGTGCTATTGTTTTGAATAAATTTAGGAGTTATGTATTATATTTAAAACATGTTTGTAAATGTTAGTTTGTCTCTTTCTTGATATTCAAAGATTTTTCAATTTTTTTAGAAAAAATTTTCAGTTTCGAGGTTTCCTCCTGATTAAGATGATCTAGTCGAAACAATTCAAAGTTTATTTTATTTATCAATCTTATTTCTTAGTTGATGCTGTTGCCTTTTAAATACAAAACATTTGGTTTCTTTCTGCACTTGAATTAATCAAAGAAATACTGTTCTATTTTTATAATTTATAATTGATTTTATAATATCTAGCATGTTGTGTTTTAAAAATACTACTGTTGGGTCACATAATTAAACTGTTCAACGTTAAACAAATATTTGATGTAAAAAAATCACATTTTGTATTCTGAACTGGAAGACAAAATATATTTTTGTTCATCATATTTATTGTGGTTCCTGTGTGTATGAGGCATTTGTATGTGCTACCTTTGAATACAATATTTATGTATTGGTGTTGCCCTAAGCTGAATTGGAAATTTTCGTCTGATTCTGTGCTATTTCGGTTTGGTTCATTTTTATTTTCGTTGGGTGGTTTATTCATTAATCCCTGGTATTGACTATAGTCATAATATTTCTGTTCATAGTTCGCATGAACTTCATAGTATTCTTGCGCATCTTGCAACCTTACTTCGTTAACAGACATTTTGGTTTGCTCACTGTGCGATGGTCTTAGTCGTTTATTATTGGTCTTACTTTCGCTGAGACGGGTGATCTCCTCTGCTACCCATGGAATTCCAAGTTCTTTATGAATGATGGAGTTTTCGTGGTACGGATGGGCGTTGAAAACTGTTTTCAGACATTTGTTTTGAAACCGCTGGATTCTGATGCGGTTTGAACAGCTTACCGTGCCTCACATCTGTATCCTATAGGTTCAGATTGGCTTCAGGACTACTTTATATAAAAGCAGTTTGAGTTTTTCTCAGAGCTTGGACCCTTTCCCCAGCAGCCAGTGCAGTTGCTTGAGTCGTAGGTCGGTCTGGCTTGAATCGTAGGTCGGCCTGGATGCGCTTGTTGATCAGGTGAGGGCGCCATGTAAGCCTGCGGTCCAGGGTCAGCCCTAGGTATTTGGGAGTGTTATTCAGAGGAAGTGGGTCCAAGAACACTGCCTTGAGGTACTCCTGCTCCTATGGGCAGGATGCTCCTAGGCGTGCTGGTTGATGATCCGCATCTCACTCGGAATTCTCTTCCCTCTGTGTACGACTTGAGGAAGGCAAAGTGGGAACTTGGAAGGTGGAACTTAATTTTGAAAAGGAGTCCAGGGTGCCAGACTCTGTCAAATGCCTGTTTGACATCCAGCATAACGGCGCAGCAGTACTCCTTCTTTTCGAGGGCCTCAATTATTCTCTCAACAAGCCGGTGGCATTGCTCAGGTGTTCCATGGAAGCGTGAAGCATTTTCAGTGCTGTTGCATTGACTGGGAGGAGGGGAGGACGCGGATGTTTAGGAGCAAGTTTACTGCGCTGTGGTCGGATAGCAGTTTATCGTAGTTGGAGCATGTTATCTTTTAAAACGGCGAAGTCCAGTAGATCCGGCTGCTTTGAATGGGTTGGTAGGCCACACAATGGTGTGGGCTCTCCAGTGGAATGGCAGTCCAGACGTTTGCGCTGCAGGTACTTATGAAGCGTTTTGCCCCTGGGTTGTTTGTACGGGACACCCACCAGGAGTGTTTGACGTTAAAGTCTCGGGCTGCTATGAAGCAAGGTCCCAGGGACTCGAAGAAGTCCTGAAGGTGGGTCTCGGTTATCGAGTGTCTGGGTGGGATGATGAGCATGGCTTCTTCTCTGCGTGCTCTGCCAGATGGATGGTTGGCATGTAACAGTTCGTACCCGCTGATGTTAAAGTGGGATCTGAGACAAAAATGGAATTCCGATACTAGAAGTACATCGATGTTGTCTGTTTTAATGAGATGCTCTACTTCGGCTTTGCTCCTCTGCAGGCCGTTTGCGTTCCACAAAGTATATTAAGACATATTTGCATTACTTTCTGTTGAGGATGGGAGAACATCTGCGAGATCATCTTTTCCATCATCCTCTCCATCATTCCTTCCATGCGGGCAAACATCGTTTCAATCTGGTTGGGTTGTGGGGCTTTGGCTGTGGTTTGAGGGGTTTGTTGGGGATTCGTTGGCTATGTCGCTTGGTTTCCTTGGATGGGAGGTGGTTTGTTGCTACTCACAATGGGTCTGGCTTTGGGAGTTTGCTGTGACTTTGCCTTTTTGTAGGCAGGGCATCCTCTGAACGACGCAGGGTGATCAGCTTGGCAATGTAAGCAGCATTCTTTTTCGTCATCATTTTTGGTGCATGACCTGGAGTCGTGAGGACCACCACATTTGACGCAGCGATATTCAAGGAAGCAATAGCGCTTGGTGTGTCCGAACCCATGGCATCTGAAACACTTGGAACTTCGTTGAGCTTTAATGGGGGCTCTACGGTGACGACAGACCTGCAAATCCTCTTAATTTTGTAGACCTCGGTGTTGTTGCTCGCTGGTTCGAGATTAACAAAAAAGATCCCAAGTGGTTTTTTGGATTGCCTGCCAAAGGGATTGTGCAGATCCCTCACAGTATAGTCATGTTTGTGGAGTTCTTCTTTAATTTCTATCTGGTTCGTTGTGGTGAAGTCCGTTGATGACCGCCCCGTTCGCTCTCTCGTCCTTTGGTTGGAAGGTGCGGTGCATTTTATGATGTACCACGACTCCTTGTGTAGGACTCCTTGTCTGGCATCATTACGCGTTCGTTGTTGTTTCTCTCCGTTTTGTACGAAAAATCCTTCTAGGTACCCACGAGAGTCGTTCCCATCTTGACAAACGCGGATTGGGGGATTGGGGGAGGCTTGAGGGTCTTCGGGGTCGGGTTCGGTTTCTCTGCTGTTTTGGATGCCACTGCCTCTGCAGCAGGTTCGGGTTCGTCATCTGTGTTGTTATGTTTGTCGTCGTCTTCTGTGCTTGAGAGGAGAGCAAAGGAGTTGTTTGCCAGCTTACTATGCAGGGCTGCGCTGATGCTAGGCGTGACGTTAAGGTCCTCTCCTTGACTTCTACGCGGAGAGGAGAGAAGAACTTGAAATTGAGTCGCTGCTCGAGCTGCACGTCCTTGCCTTGAAAGCCTTCCTGCTGGGCGTTGTGTTGCCAAGCTTGATGGCACGCGCGGGAGCCTGCCAATCCATGCTCTAGGTTGTTGGTGATTGAGCGGGGGGAAGGGGGAGTAAGAGTGCGTTAGAGTTGGTAGCAAACCGTTAGGTTCGCAGTTTGAACCAATCAGACACTATGTGACAGTTTCAGAATAGTGGGACTAAAAGCATGATAAGAAACTTGCTGTCGATCCGCAGGCACGTCTGCATTCTTTGAGTGTTAGATCGCGTCTGTTTAAAAATAATGCTTAAAAATTGTATATTGTTGTAGTTTTATGTATTGTAAGTTTAACTTGTTTCACTTATAATAGTTTTTATTTCGAATATTAGTTCACTTATGTTTGTTTTGTTTATATTAACTTGTTTCACTTATTATAGTTCTTATTTCTTAAATGAATTCACTTATCTTTGTATTGTTTATATTTGTTTGGTTTTGCTACAAAAGTTGCCAACTCAAGACAGATGTGGGCTATTTTAAACGCTCATGTAAAATGGTAATCGCTGAAACCACTTTCTGAAACTAGATGAAAGTGCCAGCTATCCTCGGTGAAGGCCGTTAAATACCAACTAAGCAATATATGTGACGCTTTAATGGATTTAGCAGAAAATACAACAGATTGTCAGGTGGTCAGTGAATGCCATTCTATAGAAAAGGGAATAAATACCTACGAATTTGTAGTGTCACTTGTCACTCATACGGTCATATGGACATTCTGACGAAGATAAATGTAATAAGTAAAATGTAGCAAAGCAACCATGCACTTATATGTGGCTATACACCTAGATGTATTCACAAATTGTCTCAAAAATGATCGAGAAAATAGTTTTAAGTCATCCCTTCCAATAGCGAGAGAAATAGCCGAGGAAAATGATATTGACAGACAGGTCAAAAAGTCAGAAGACGACGTAAAATAAAAGCATTTTGATTATGATTATGATGAAGCATTTTAATTGAATGCGGAAGGGATTTTCAAATTAACTTTTTTAATGTCATTGTCGACACTGTGCGCCGAAGCTGTCGCCTTAGGTTTGAGGCACTTAAACATCATAAGAGTATATTTATATATAGATTGTAATATAAAAAGATTAAAGAATATTTGTGATAGTGAACTTTTGAAGCAATGCAGCGACTTGCAAATATCTGTGACAGTAGAAGAATAATGTGATATTTAGTATCCACTGTATACAATCGAATTTGCTAACACATTGTAGAACTTTTATACAATGTTAAAGTTAACGGTTGAGCCCAAGTGCAAGTGTACGAAGACCACTCACTTGAGCGGCCCGTTAATACAAAAGTTCATAATCAGCGTTCCCTATATAATCCTATACTGGCCATAACAACATGCGCGCATCAAACACTCCCCCTTCAGCACTGAGTAGCAGCGATATATGTATATAAGCTAAAATAATAAATATACATAAAAGCCGCTTCGCTGCTGGCGTCACCGGCATCGCAGCTCCTCGGTTTTAGGCTAAGCGAACTTTTTATATGAAGAGATAAGATCACTCAATAAATAGACTTCGGAGCGGGACCTTCCCTGCTCTCATTTAATAATTTGGATTTTTGGATTGGAACAACTCTTTACAATACGAAGATCTAACCCGCGTGTATGAAGGAAACGACGACACTATCTCGGAGCTAAAATACAAAATAGAAAATAAACTAACTGAATTATAGTCCTGAGATATACCATATTGGCACCACACCTGTGACGTCTGCTGAAAGGAGTTTTTTAAAGCTTAAAATTATTAAAACATATTTGAGAAATTCAATGACACAAGATCGGCAAAAGAATAGAAAGAACCGAATTTCTATTATTTTAATCGAAAATAACGTTTTTTATTCGTTAGATTGTTGTGCTTTAATTAAAAATTTTAGTATTAGTCATTTCTTTATTTTTTTAATTTTGTGGTTGTTTAAATATAAAATATGTACCTTATAATTTAAATTTTAATATATTTGTTTCATAAATATATATGCATTTCTCCTCAAACATGAACTTTTACTAAATCCAATTAACCAGACCTAGTTTCGCATACGAAGGACAAAGGCCCTCGCAAAAACCTGCCACCCGGAGCCTCACAATGGGTAAGGCCGCCGCTGTTTCCATGGCACACATGAGTCAGAAAGTACGTTTAAAGCTTTATAGAATATTTCAAAGGCTATATTTACCTAAAAATATCCAAAGATCGGACCAATCAAATATAAAAATGAAGTTGTTCATAAACAACATAGAAAGATTCAAGGTCGATGGAAGAAGGGTTTTGATTAAAACTCAATCGAGCTATTGAAACGGTGATTCCATTAGGATAACATACAAAAGCCAAGTACAGAAGACAATCTTAATAACTTTTCACGTTGGTAAATTGACATAGGTACATGTCGAACCTGCAGTAAAATCATGGCGTGTTGAAAGGTGAAAGATGGTGAATTTTCAATATTGGATTAGATTTGGTAGATTAAAGTCACCCAGAGTTACTAGCAGGCCGTCAGACATAAAACTAAAAACCGATTGTATAGGTGGTTTGGATGAAGGTGATATTTAGAAACAGGTAATAAGCACCGATTGAGCCGAAAAAATTTCCTTCCACATATGGGAAAAGATCGAAGTTTCCAGAGAAGAAGAAACCCGTTAAAGTAGGTTTGCACAACGGCATGGCTCAGTTCGTAAGCACACATCCATTAGGACCTTGCGAATGGACAGGTTTTACCTTCAAAAGATCCGATAACAAAAGCAGTCTCTAACAGGCACGATAATAAACATGTAGGACTGTACTGTTTAGTTATGCCGTGGAAGAGTTGGTGGTAGTAATAACGGCACTGTATGTGAGCTCTTGCATAAATGTTTCTGTTAACATATCGTGCAGTTTGTGACGTTACCTCAAATGCTTAAAAGGAAAAGCTGCAGGTACAGATTAACTTACAGATTAATTACCCGATTAATTGCAAAGGCGATTAAATCCTAATCATTGAATTTTTTTGGGACTTGGGCAACTGCCCAATTTAAAATGTAACGCACAGTATATATATTTTTTTTGTTTTACTTACAATTTATATGAACATCAAAACGTTTGCTGACTGATGGCGGTACTCCATTCGATGCAATGCAATTATAGGCGCCCATATCTGTTCGATGAACATTTGTCAAAATTAGTTTTTGTCCTTCAACTATTTTATAAGCTGAAATTTTGAAAGCAAAAAAATAAAAACAGTTTTTATTTATAAATGTGGCTGGGTTTTTTTATATTTCAACAAATATTAACATAAAAATTTTTTTTAGAAAAAAAATGAAATAAATTAATATGTTCAAAGAAACATTGAAATCATTGATCAAGAAAGTGCTCCCGCAAGATATCGTACATCGTTTTTTGAAAAAAGGTCCCTACATACTTAAATCAAAATGATGGTCATCAGACCTCTTATTTCACCTCAATTTCTGAAAGGTACGTTTTCTTACGGTCTCGTTCTTCGAGCTTTGGTGATGATCAGATTATAAGGTCAGCATTAAAATGGATTACCTTTGCCAAAATAACCCAATAAACCTTGAATATTTGACATGCAATACTTTTGTATTACTTTGATTTTGTCATTTAACTTGCGTAAATTTATTTTAAATCGCAGAATCTGATTTTCGTCCACGTCAGCGCCCTTTTTATCATCCTCCCGTATTGTGTTACTTTAGGGCATGGCAGACTTTTGAATTGTAGTTTACCAACCACCATATTTTGAACTTCATCGGTTGTTGTGATTCTGAAGAACATTCTGAAGAATGGTGGATCAACGACAATAGGCGCGTGGGTATTAATTAGTGGCCAGCCATTGCGCAGTTTAGAGTAGACTTTCACGCCTTCTATGTGTGTATCTAAGTATTGTCGAATTTTTTTCGCATTGATAGCCCTACGCCTTTGCTACTGGCTATTCGAAAATTTGGCGAAGTTTGCTGCAAAGACGCAGTTTTCGTGGCGTGACTCCACTTTTAATATTTTTTTTTAACTTCGGAGGCCCGCCGAGATCAAGCGCAAGCCCACGCGTAGAAGTCAAGGAGAGGACCTTAACGTCACGCCTAGCATCAGCGCAGCCCTGCATAGTAAGCTGGCAAACAACTCCTTTGCTCTCCTCTCAAGCACAGAAGACGACGACAAACATGACAACACAGATGACGAACCCGAACCTGCTGCAGAGGCAGTGGCATCCAAAACAGCAGAGAAACCGAACCCGACCCCGAAGACCCTCAAGCCTCCCCCAATCCCCCAATCAGCGTTTGTCAAGATGGGAACGACTCTCGTGGGTACCTAGAAGGATTTTTCGTACAAAACGGAGAGATACAACAACGAACGCGTAATGATGCCAGACAAGGAGTCCTACACAAGGAGTCGTGGTACATCATAAAATGCACCGCACCTTCCAACCAAAGGACGAGAGAGCGTACGGGGCGGTCATCAACGGACTTCACCACAACGAACCAGACAGAAATTAAAGAAGAACTCCACAAACATGACTATACTGTGAGGGATCTGCACAATCCCTTTGGCAGGCAATCCAAAAAACCCTCTGGATCTTTTTTGTTAATCTCGAACCAGCGAGCAACAACACCGAGGTCTACAAAATTAAGAGGATTTGCAGGTCTGTCGTCACCGTAGAGCCCCCATTAAAGTTCAACGAAGTTCCAAGTGTTTCAGATGCCATGGGTTCGGACACACCCAGCGCTATTGCTTCCTTGAATATCGCTGCGTAAAATGTGGTGGTCCTCACGACTCCAGGTCATGCACCAAAAATGATGACGAAAAAGAATGCTGCTTACATTGCCAAGCTGTTCACCCTGCGTCGTTCAGAGGATGCCCTGCCTACAAAAAGGCAAAGTCACAGCAATCTCCCAAAGCCTGACCCATTGTGAGTAGCAACAAACCACCTCCCATCCAAGGAAACCAAGCGACATAGCCAACGAATCCCCAACAAACCCCTCAAACCACAGCCAAAGCCCCACAACCCAACCAGATTGAAACTATGTTTGCCCGCATGGAAGGAATGATGGAGAGGATGATGGAAAAGATGATCTCGCAGATGTTCTCCCATTCTCAACAGAAAGTAATGCAAATATGTCTTAATATACTTTGTGGAACGCAAACGGCCTGCAGAGGAGCAAAGCCGAAGTAGAGCATCTCATTAAAACAGACAACATCGATGTACTTCTAGTATCGGAATTCCATTTTTGTCTTAGATCCCACTTTAACATCAGCGGGTACGAACTGTTACATGCCAACCATCCATCTGGCAGAGCACGCAGAGAAGAAGCCATGCTCATCATCCCACCCAGACACTCGATAACCGAGACCCACCTTCAGGACTTCTTCGAGTCCCTGGGACCTTGCTTCATAGCAGCCCGAGACTTTAACGTCAAACACTCCTGGTGGGTGTCCCGTACAAACAACCCAGGGGCAAAACGCTCCATAAGTACCTGCAGCGCAAACGTCTGGACTGCCATTCCACTGGAGAGCCCACACCATTGTGTGGCCTACCAACCCATTCAAAGCAGCCGGATCTACTGGACTTCGCCGTTTTAAGAGAATAGGACACTCAAAGATACATGCTCCAACTACGATAAACTGCTATCCGACCACAGCGCAGTATACTTGCTCCTAAACATCCCCGTCCTCCCCTCCTCCCAGTCAATGCAACAGCACTGAAAATGGTGCCCCTAATCTGTTCCCAAAGGCTGGCTAACATCTTCAACAGCTGCCTCCATCTAGGGTACTTCCCGAAAGAGTGGAAGAGCGCTGAAGCAATTGTCCTCCTCAAGCCTGGAAAACCTGAAGCCAATCTAGCCTCGTATCGTCCCATTAGTTTGCTGGCAATCCTCTCCAAAATACTTGAAAGAGTATTTTTGCGTAGAGTACTGCCAGTATTGGACGAGGCCGGACTGATCCCTGATCACCAGTTTGGCTTCAGACGCTTCCATGGAACACCTGAGCAATGCCACCGGCTTGTTGAGAGCATAATTGAGGCCCTCGAAAAGAAGGAGTACTGCTGCGCCGTTATGCTGGATGTCAAACAGGCATTTGACAGAGTCTGGCACCCTGGACTCCTTTTCAAAATTAAGTTCCACCTTCCAAGTTCCCACTTTGCCTTCCTCAAGTCGTACACAGAGGGAAGAGAATTCCGAGTGAGATGCGGATCATCAACCAGCACGCCTAGGCCCATAGGAGCAGGAGTACCTCAAGGTAGTGTTCTTGGACCTATCTTTTTTTTTTGTTTATATTAACTCTGCTTTTATTTATTGAATCCTCTTAAATAAGAATTAACAATAAGTTTAAAAATCTTAACTAATACAAATTTTTTCTAAACAGTTGTTTTATTTTTCCAACTGTTCCGAGATAAAGCGTCCCTAAAAATTTCTTCGCTGGGTTGGTAGGTACCTTCGTCGGAGACGGGAACGACTGCTGAGCTGGGTTAGATTTCTTGCTAGGTGGTTGGGGTGCCAGGAAAGCTCGCTCTGATATTTTTTCATGAGTTCTGTGCGTTGATGACTGGTAGAATATTTAAGTCTCTTTGGATGTTTTCGTTCCGAACGTAACACGGTGCCCCAGTGATGGTTCTCAGAATCTTTGATTGTGCTCGCTGTATGATGTCAATATTGCCGTTGCTGGCGTTGCCCCATAGCTGTGCGCCATAGGTCCAGATGGGTTTCAATACTGCATTGTAGAGTAAGACCTTGTGGTCCAGGCTGAGCGGAGAGCCAGCGTTGATGAGCCAGTGTAAGTTGTTGGCTTTGAGCTTAAGATGGGTTTTTTTCGCTTCAATGTGCCTGCGCCATGTGAGTCTTCTATCTAGGTGTACTCCTAGGTACGTTACCTCATCTGCTTTCGGGAGCGGTATGCTGTTCAACAAAAGTGGTGAGCAATCTTGTCTGTTCAGCGTAAATGTCACGTGCTTGCATTTTTCCTCGTTTACTTTTATTCGCCAGTCAGAGAGCTACTTCTCAGTGTCTATGAGGTGCAATGCCAGCTGTGCTGTAGCTTGGATTGGGGACCTTGAACGTGCTGTGCTGTCCTCCAACTGTATATTGATAGATGTGGCCTGTAGATGAATTTCAGCAAACTCTTTGTAAAAGTGGTGCTTCATACGGTTCCTAATTAGAATGGCGGTCCCACCGTGTGCTCTACCATAGAGGTTGTAATCTCTTATTTGAAAATTGTATTTTCTTGTAAGATGAGTTTCCGAAAGAAGCATTACGTCGATATGTTTCTCATGTAGGAATTGAGCTAGCTCAAGTTTGCGCTGTGAAACGCCATTGGCGTTCCACGTAGCTATGCGTAAGGTAGCCTTTATTTATTTTGATTTTTGGGAGACAAGCATTTGTATCAATAGGTTTTGATTACGCATCATGTCTTGAATGGTCGTTCGCATAAATGTCATGAATTCCATCATGCTCTGTTGTAAGGCTTGGATCATAGCTTCAGTTTTCGTTTCTTGCTGCTCAGATGGCCTATAGTTTTGTTGTGTGTCCAATTTTGTGTGTTTTTTCATGTGAGGTTTGGGAGTTTTGGGCTGGAGGCGTCATACCTGATTTTAAAACGTTTGCAAAAAAATACTCTGGATTTGTTTCCGATGGTATCAGCGTAGCTGTTCCTTGGTGTACCCGTGCCGTGTTCATTCTTTTGTGGAGACGGGTTTTCAGCTCTTTGTAGATTGGACAGCCTCTGTAGTTTGCTGTGTGATTACGCCCAACAGTTACCGCACTTTTTCGCGCTTGCATTTTCATTATTAGCTTGGCAGTGTGTGGAGACGTGGAGATCTCCACAGACTACACACACTGGGCGAAGTGTGCAATACGATCTCGTATGGCCGTATTCTTGGCAGTTCATACATTGTACAGGAGTTTTACATTTATGCGGCTCTTCTACTGTAATCCTACGGTGCAGAAGGAGCTGGAGTTTATAAATTGGATGATTCTCGTTTTTTTAGATGCTTGTTTTCTAGTTCAAGCTCAATCTTAAAGAGTGGTTGCGGCTGCCTGTTTCTGTTTTTGATATTGTGTACGCTTTTGACGCAAAATCCCTTATCCTTTAGGGCCTCAGCTATCTCTTCGGGCTTTACATCAGGCTCAATGCCCTTCAGTACTACTTGTAGACCCTTGCTACTTTTAAGCTGGTAAGTAAGATGGTTTGTGACTTTTCTGTAGCTTTCCTCCGTTTTCGTTTGAAGTTTGATTTCATTAATAGTACCTCTTATGAGGGGTATAAAAGCTATCTTTTCCAATAAGGCCAATCAAAAAATTTTCCAAACCGTTTGTGCTCTTCTCGCGGATGTAAATTGGGGGAGGCTTTATTTTCTTTGCTTCGTTATCGATGGATTTCAGTGGCACGTCCTCCTTGGTATCTGCCAGCAAAGAGAATCTGTTGTTATTTGCGTGCGCTTCACTGTTCATCGAGGTAGTATTGTCGCGTATATTTCTCGGCTTGTTTTCTGTATCGGAATTTTTAGGGCTAAGCTTCCGCTTTATTGTAATGTAGCGGTCCATTCCAGTCTGCGAGGCCGACCCAACTTTTTTGTTTGCAGAGGAATGTTAGCCTTTATTAAGCGATGGTCTAAAGAATTTAACGTTGCTTTCACCACCAAATCCCTGTATATCACCCTAGTTCGTCCTATCCTTGAATAATGCTCGTTCGTTTGGAGTCCACAATACTCCTCTCACCAAAAAAGTATTGAGTCTGTGCAAAAGCAGTTCCTGTTATTTGCACTAAAAAAATTAAACAGGGATCCTGACAATCGTCATCCGCCGTACCGTTGCACACTAAAATTGTTGGAATTATCTGCCCTGAAGGAGCGCCGAACCTCTGCTGGGGTCATGTTTCTACATATGCTTATCCATGATGATTCCAAACACCTTTTAAATCCCTACCCCTATGGTTACCTATTTGCAGATCCAACTACGCTGAACACGATCCCTTTCGCACTTTTTGTTAAAACTAGAACCTCTTATCTCATAATTTATCCCTTTTAATCCCTTTTAGAAAACTTATATTGTGTTTATATTTATAATTAGCAGATCATTGGTAAATTGTTAAATTATTTAAAAAAAGACTATTTGCAAACATTTACCACCATCACATGAGTTTTTTTTTAAGTTTTATTTATTAAGGCGACCGGGGTCACCAGCGACCTCTTTATAGCCTATCTTGCTGTTATTTCAACCCAAAGGGCGCGCCGGCTAGACACTTGCGTAGCTTAAGATCACATGATCAAATAACGTGTTATGGTGGCTAACTTTTCGGTCTTTTTTCAGTGTAATTAAAATCTAAAAGACTTGAAATTTTTATTGAAGTTATGTAGCGGTTAATAATGCCGGGAACTGTTATCGTTAAGTATACAGGTTAGGTAAGCGGCTGTGGCCACCTGCTTCCAAGAGACGTGTGGTTCATGGACACAAAATTTCTGGGAGGCATTTACTGCATCTAGGTGATCTTTGTCTCAGATTTTTTCCTTAACACCTGCTGCATAACGTACCGCGCACTACTGGCCCGACTGACCGATGAGCTCTGCCGCTAATCCTACAGCTCAAGTTTCGGGGATAGATTGGAGAGAACTAAACGCACTGCGTTTTTATTAGTACAATTTAAATAAAACAAACACTCTTTAACATACTTATGTCGTAATGCTACGTATTGTGCAGTGCTATATTTGGGTGAGAATTTACTTATTTTAATATACCAAAATATTGTACTATTTTCTATTTTCTAACCTTAATTTCTATGGCCCTATTCGTAGCAATGTGTGCTCATCTTGCATCCCTCTCACTCTGTCAGATAGTACAGACAGTACAGACAGTACAGACAGTACAGACAGTACAGACAGTACAGTACAGACAGTACAGACAGTACAGACAGTACAGACAGTACAGACAGTACAGACAGTACAGACAGTACAGACAGTACAGACAGTACAGACAGTACAGACAGTACAGACAGTACAGACAGTACAGACAGTACAGACAGTACAGACAGTACAGACAGTACAGACAGTACAGACAGTACAGACAGTACAGACAGTACAGACAGTACAGACAGTACAGACAGTACAGACAGTACAGACAGTACAGACAGTACAGACAGTACAGACAGTACAGACAGTACAGACAGTACAGACAGTACAGACAGACAGTACAGACAGTACAGACAGTACAGACAGTACAGACAGTACAGACAGTACAGACAGTACAGACAGTACAGACAGTACAGACAGTACAGACAGTACAGACAGTACAGACAGTACAGACAGTACAGACAGTACAGACAGTACAGACAGTACAGACAGTACAGACAGTACAGACAGTACAGACAGTACAGACAGTACAGACAGTACAGACAGTACAGACAGTACAGACAGTACAGACAGTACAGACAGTACAGACAGTACAGACAGTACAGACAGTACAGACAGTACAGACAGTACAGACAGTACAGACAGTACAGACAGTACAGACAGTACAGACAGTACAGACAGTACAGACAGTACAGACAGTACAGACAGTACAGACAGTACAGACAGTACAGACAGTACAGACAGTACAGACAGTACAGACAGTACAGACAGTACAGACAGTACAGACAGTACAGACAGTACAGACAGTACAGACAGTACAGACAGTACAGACAGTACAGACAGTACAGACAGTACAGACAGTACAGACAGTACAGACAGTACAGACAGTACAGACAGTACAGACAGTACAGACAGTACAGACAGTACAGACAGTACAGACAGTACAGACAGTACAGACAGTACAGACAGTACAGACAGTACAGACAGTACAGACAGTACAGACAGTACAGACAGTACAGACAGTACAGACAGTACAGACAGTACAGACAGTACAGACAGTACAGACAGTACAGACAGTACAGACAGTACAGACAGTACAGACAGTACAGACAGTACAGACAGTACAGACAGTACAGACAGTACAGACAGTACAGACAGTACAGACAGTACAGACAGTACAGACAGTACAGACAGTACAGACAGTACAGACAGTACAGACAGTACAGACAGTACAGACAGTACAGACAGTACAGTACAGACAGTACAGACAGTACAGACAGTACAGACAGTACAGACAGTACAGACAGTACAGACAGTACAGACAGTACAGACAGTACAGACAGTACAGACAGTACAGACAGTACAGACAGTACAGACAGTACAGACAGTACAGACAGTACAGACAGTACAGACAGTACAGACAGTACAGACAGTACAGACAGTACAGACAGTACAGACAGTACAGACAGTACAGACAGAGTACAGAACAGTACAGACAGTACAGACAGTACAGACAGTACAGACAGTACAGACAGTACAGACAGTACAGACAGTACAGACAGTACAGACAGTACAGACAGTACAGACAGTACAGACAGTACAGACAGTACAGACAGTACAGACAGTACAGACAGTACAGACAGTACAGACAGTACAGACAGTACAGACAGTACAGACAGTACAGACAGTACAGACAGTACAGACAGTACAGACAGTACAGACAGTACAGACAGTACAGACAGTACAGACAGTACAGACAGTACAGACAGTACAGACAGTACAGACAGTACAGACAGTACAGACAGTACAGACAGTACAGACAGTACAGACAGTACAGACAGTACAGACAGTACAGACAGTACAGACAGTACAGACAGTACAGACAGTACAGACAGTACAGACAGTACAGACAGTACAGACAGTACAGACAGTACAGACAGTACAGACAGTACAGACAGTACAGACAGTACAGACAGTACAGACAGTACAGACAGTACAGACAGTACAGACAGTACAGACAGTACAGACAGTACAGACAGTACAGACAGTACAGACAGTACAGACAGTACAGACAGTACAGACAGTACAGACAGTACAGACAGTACAGACAGTACAGACAGTACAGACAGTACAGACAGTACAGACAGTACAGACAGTACAGACAGTACAGACAGTACAGACAGTACAGACAGTACAGACAGTACAGACAGTACAGACAGTACAGACAGTACAGACAGTACAGACAGTACAGACAGTACAGACAGTACAGACAGTACAGACAGTACAGACAGTACAGACAGTACAGACAGTACAGACAGTACAGACAGTACAGACAGTACAGACAGTACAGACAGTACAGACAGTACAGACAGTACAGACAGTACAGACAGTACAGACAGTACAGACAGTACAGACAGTACAGACAGTACAGACAGTACAGACAGTACAGACAGTACAGACAGTACAGACAGTACAGACAGTACAGACAGTACAGACAGTACAGACAGTACAGACAGTACAGACAGTACAGACAGTACAGACAGTACAGACAGTACAGACAGTACAGACAGTACAGACAGTACAGACAGTACACAGTACAGACAGTACAGACAGTACAGACAGTACAGACAGTACAGACAGTACAGACAGTACAGACAGTACAGACAGTACAGACAGTACAGACAGTACAGACAGTACAGACAGTACAGACAGTACAGACAGTACAGACAGTACAGACAGTACAGACAGTACAGACAGTACAGACAGTACAGACAGTACAGACAGTACAGACAGTACAGACAGTACAGACAGTACAGACAGTACAGACAGTACAGACAGTACAGACAGTACAGACAGTACAGACAGTACAGACAGTACAGACAGTACAGACAGTACAGACAGTACAGACAGTACAGACAGTACAGACAGTACAGACAGTACAGACAGTACAGACAGTACAGACAGTACAGACAGTACAGACAGTACAGACAGTACAGACAGTACAGACAGTACAGACAGTACAGACAGTACAGACAGTACAGACAGTACAGACGCAAGACAGTACAGACAGTACAGACAGTACAGACAGTACAGACAGTACAGACAGTACAGACAGTACAGACAGTACAGACAGTACAGACAGTACAGACAGTACAGACAGTACAGACAGTACAGACAGTACAGACAGTACAGACAGTACAGACAGTACAGACAGTACAGACAGTACAGACAGTACAGACAGTACAGACAGTACAGACAGTACAGACAGTACAGACAGTACAGACAGTACAGACAGTACAGACAGTACAGACAGTACAGACAGTACAGACAGTACAGACAGTACAGACAGTACAGACAGTACAGACAGTACAGACAGTACAGACAGTACAGACAGTACAGACAGTACAGACAGTACAGACAGTACAGACAGTACAGACAGTACAGACAGTACAGACAGTACAGACAGTACAGACAGTACAGACAGTACAGACAGTACAGACAGTACAGACAGTACAGACAGTACAGACAGTACAGACAGTACAGACAGTACAGACAGTACAGACAGTACAGACAGTACAGACAGTACAGACAGTACAGACAGTACAGACAGTACAGACAGTACAGACAGTACAGACAGTACAGACAGTACAGACAGTACAGACAGTACAGACAGTACAGACAGTACAGACAGTACAGACAGTACAGACAGTACAGACAGTACAGACAGTACAGACAGTACAGACAGTACAGACAGTACAGACAGTACAGACAGTACAGACAGTACAGACAGTACAGACAGTACAGACAGTACAGACAGTACAGACAGTACAGACAGTACAGACAGTACGAGACAGTACAGACAGTACAGACAGTACAGACAGTACAGACAGTACAGACAGTACAGACAGTACAGACAGTACAGACGAGTACAGACAGTACAGACAGTACAGACAGTACAGACAGTACAGACAGTACAGACAGTACAGACAGTACAGACAGTACAGACAGTACAGACAGTACAGACAGTACAGACAGTACAGACAGTACAGACAGTACAGACAGTACAGACAGTACAGACAGTACAGACAGTACAGACAGTACAGACAGTACAGACAGTACAGACAGTACAGACAGTACAGACAGTACAGACAGTACAGACAGTACAGACAGTACAGACAGTACAGACAGTACAGACAGTACAGACAGTACAGACAGTACAGACAGTACAGACAGTACAGACAGTACAGACAGTACAGACAGTACAGACAGTACAGACAGTACAGACAGTACAGACAGTACAGACAGTACAGACAGTACAGACAGTACAGACAGTACAGACAGTACAGACAGTACAGACAGTACAGACAGTACAGACAGTACAGACAGTACAGACAGTACCAGACAGTACAGACAGTACAGACAGTACAGACAGTACAGACAATTACAGACAGTACAGACAGTACAGACAGTACAGACAGTACAGACAGTACAGACAGTACAGACAGTACAGACAGTACAGACAGTACAGACAGTACAGACAGTACAGACAGTACAGACAGTACAGACAGTACAGACAGTACAGACAGTACAGACAGTACAGACAGTACAGACAGTACAGACAGTACAGACAGTACAGACAGTACAGACAGTACAGACAGTACAGACAGTACAGACAGTACAGACAGTACAGACAGTACAGACAGTACAGACAGTACAGACAGTACAGACAGTACAAGACAGTACAGACAGTACAGACAGTACAGACAGTACAGACAGTACAGACAGTACAGACAGTACAGACAGTACAGACAGTACAGACAGTACAGACAGTACAGACAGTACAGACAGTACAGACAGTACAGACAGTACAGACAGTACAGACAGTACAGACAGTACAGACAGTACAGACAGTACAGACAGTACAGACAGTACAGACAGTACAGACAGTACAGACAGTACAGACAGTACAGACAGTACAGACAGTACAGACAGTACAGACAGTACAGACAGTACAGACAGTACAGACAGTACAGACAGTACAGACAGTACAGACAGTACAGACAGTACAGACAGTACAGACAGTACAGACAGTACAGACAGTACAGACAGTACAGACAGTACAGACAGTACAGACAGTACAGACAGTACAGACAGTACAGACAGTACAGACAGTACAGACAGTACAGACAGTACAGACAGTACAGACAGTACAGACAGTACAGACAGTACAGACAGTACAGACAGTACAGACAGTACAGACAGTACAGACAGTACAGACAGTACAGACAGTACAGACAGTACAGACAGTACAGACAGTACAGACAGTACAGACAGTACAGCCAGTACAGACAGTACAGACAGTACAGACAGTACAGACAGTACAGACAGTACAGACAGTACAGACAGTACAGACAGTACAGACAGTACAGACAGTACAGACAGTACAGACAGTACAGACAGTACAGACAGTACAGACCAGTACAGACAGTACAGACAGTACAGACAGTACAGACAGTACAGACAGTACAGACAGTACAGACAGTACAGACAGTACAGACAGTACAGACAGTACAGACAGTACAGACAGTACAGACAGTACAGACAGTACAGACAGTACAGACAGTACAGTACAGACAGTACAGACAGTACAGACAGTACAGACAGTACAGACAGTACAGACAGTACAGACAGTACAGACAGTACAGACAGTACAGACAGTACAGACAGTACAGACAGTACAGACAGTACAGACAGTACAGACAGTACAGACAGTACAGACAGTACAGACAGTACAGACAGTACAGACAGTACAGACAGTACAGACAGTACAGACAGTACAGACAGTACAGACAGTACAGACAGTACAGACAGTACAGACAGTACAGACAGTACAGACAGTACAGACAGTACAGACAGTACAGTACAGACAGTACAGACAGTACAGACAGTACAGACAGTACAGACAGTACAGACAGTACAGACAGTACAGACAGTACAGACAGTACAGACAGTACAGACAGTACAGACAGTACAGACAGTACAGACAGTACAGACAGTACAGACAGTACAGACAGTACAGACAGTACAGACAGTACAGACAGTACAGACAGTACAGACAGTACAGACAGTACAGACAGTACAGACAGTACAGACAGTACAGACAGTACAGACAGTACAGACAGTACAGACAGTACAGACAGTACAGACAGTACCAGACAGTACAGACAGTACAGACAGTACAGACAGTACAGACAGTACAGACAGTACAGACAGTACAGACAGTACAGACAGTACAGACAGTACAGACAGTACAGACAGTACAGACAGTACAGACAGTACAGACAGTACAGACAGTACAGACAGTACAGACAGTACAGACAGTACAGACAGTACAGACAGTACAGACAGTACAGACAGTACAGACAGTACAGACAGTACAGACAGTACAGACAGTACAGACAGTACAGACAGTACAGACAGTACAGACAGTACAGACAGTACAGACAGTACAGACAGTACAGACAGTACAGACAGTACAGACAGTACAGACAGTACAGACAGTACAGACAGTACAGACAGTACAGACAGTACAGACAGTACAGACAGTACAGACCAGTACAGACAGTACAGACAGTACAGACAGTACAGACAGTACAGACAGTACAGACAGTACAGACAGTACAGACAGACAGCAGTACAGACAGTACAGACAGTACAGACAGTACAGACAGTACAGACAGTACAGACAGTACAGACAGTACAGACAGTACAGACAGTACAGACAGTACAGACAGTACAGACAGTACAGACAGTACAGACAGTACAGACAGTACAGACAGTACAGACAGTACAGACAGTACAGACAGTACAGACAGTACAGACAGTACAGACAGTACAGACAGTACAGACAGTACAGACAGTACAGACAGTACACAGACAGTACAGACAGTACAGACAGTACAGACAGTACAGACAGTACAGACAGTACAGACAGTACAGACAGTACAGACAGTACAGACAGTACAGACAGTACAGACAGTACAGACAGTACAGACAGTACAGACAGTACAGACAGTACAGACAGTACAGACAGTACAGACAGTACAGACAGTACAGACAGTACAGACAGTACAGACAGTACAGACAGTACAGACAGTACAGACAGTACAGACAGTACAGACAGTACAGACAGTACAGACAGTACAGACAGTACAGACAGTACAGACAGTACAGACAGTACAGACAGTACAGACAGTACAGACAGTACAGACAGTACAGACAGTACAGACAGTACAGACAGTACAGACAGTACAGACAGTACAGACAGTACAGACAGTACAGACAGTACAGACAGTACAGACAGTACAGACAGTACAGACAGTACAGACAGTACAGACAGTACAGACAGTACAGACAGTACAGACAGTACAGACAGTACAGACAGTACAGACAGTACAGACAGTACAGACAGTACAGACAGTACAGACAGTACAGACAGTACAGACAGTACAGACAGTACAGACAGTACAGACAGTACAGACAGTACAGACAGTACAGACAGTACAGACAGTACAGACAGTACAGACAGTACAGACAGTACAGACAGTACAGACAGTACAGACAGTACAGACAGTACAGACAGTACAGACAGTACAGAACAGTACAGACAGTACAGACAGTACAGACAGTACAGACAGTACAGACAGTACAGACAGTACAGACAGTACAGACAGTACAGACAGTACAGACAGTACAGACAGTACAGACAGTACAGACAGTACAGACAGTACAGACAGTACAGACAGTACAGACAGTACAGACAGTACAGACAGTACAGACAGTACAGACAGTACAGACAGTACAGACAGTACAGACAGTACAGACAGTACAGACAGTACAGACAGTACAGACAGTACAGACAGTACAGACAGTACAGACAGTACAGACAGTACAGACAGTACAGACAGTACAGACAGTACAGACAGTACAGACAGTACAGACAGTACAGACAGTACAGACAGTACAGACAGTACAGACAGTACAGACAGTACAGACAGTACAGACAGTACAGACAGTACAGACAGTACAGACAGTACAGACAGTACAGACAGTACAGACAGTACAGACAGTACAGACAGTACAGACAGTACAGACAGTACAGACAGTACAGACAGTACAGACAGTACAGACAGTACAGACAGTACAGACAGTACAGACAGTACAGACAGTGCAGACAGTACAGACAGTACAGACAGTACAGACAGTACAGACAGTACAGACAGTACAGACAGTACAGACAGTACAGACAGTACAGACAGTACAGACAGTACAGACAGTACAGACAGTACAGACAGTACAGACAGTACAGACAGTACAGACAGTACAGACAGTACAGACAGTACAGACAGTACAGACAGTACAGACAGTACAGACAGTACAGACAGTACAAGACAGTACAGACAGTACAGACAGTACAGACAGTACAGACAGTACAGACAGTACAGACAGTACAGACAGTACAGACAGTACAGACAGTACAGACAGTACAGACAGTACAGACAGTACAGACAGTACAGACAGTACAGACAGTACAGACAGTACAGACAGTACAGACAGTACAGACAGTACAGACAGTACAGACAGTACAGACAGTACAGACAGTACAGACAGTACAGACAGTACAGACAGTACAGACAGTACAGACAGTACAGACAGTACAGACAGTACAGACAGTACAGCCAGTACAGACAGTACAGACAGTACAGACAGTACAGACAGTACAGACAGTACAGACAGTACAGACAGTACAGACAGTACAGACAGTACAGACAGTACAGACAGTACAGACAGTACAGACAGTACAGACAGTACAGACAGTACAGACAGTACAGACAGTACAGACAGTACAGACAGTACAGACAGTACAGACAGTACAGACAGTACAGACAGTACAGACAGTACAGACAGTACAGACAGTACAGACAGTACAGACAGTACAGACAGTACAGACAGTACAGACAGTACAGACAGTACAGACAGTACAGACAGTACAGACAGTAGAGACAGTACAGACAGTACAGACAGTACAGACAGTACAGACAGTACAGACAGTACAGACAGTACAGACAGTACAGACAGTACAGACAGTACAGACAGTACAGACAGTACAGACAGTACAGACAGTACAGACAGTACAGACAGTACAGACAGTACAGACAGTACAGACAGTACAGACAGTACAGACAGTACAGACAGTACAGACAGTACAGACAGTACAGACAGTACAGACAGTACAGACAGTACAGACAGTACAGACAGTACAGACAGTACAGACAGTACAGACAGTACAGACAGTACAGACAGTACAGACAGTACAGACAGTACAGACAGTACAGACAGTACAGACAGTACAGACAGTACAGACAGTACAGACAGTACAGACAGTACAGACAGTACAGACAGTACAGACAGTACAGACAGTACAGACAGTACAGACAGTACAGACAGTACAGACAGTACAGACAGTACAGACAGTACAGACAGTACAGACAGTACAGACAGTACAGACAGTACAGACAGTACAGACAGTACAGACAGTACAGACAGTACAGACAGTACAGACAGTACAGACAGTACAGACAGTACAGACAGTACAGACAGTACAGACAGTACAGACAGTACAGACAGTACAGACAGTACAGACAGTACAGACAGTACAGACAGTACAGACAGTACAGACAGTACAGACAGTACAGACAGTACAGACAGTACAGACAGTACAGACAGTACAGACAGTACAGACAGTACAGACAGTACAGACAGTACAGACAGTACAGACAGTACAGACAGTACAGACAGTACAGACAGTACAGACAGTACAGACAGTACAGACAGTACAGACAGTACAGACAGTACAGACAGTACAGACAGTACAGACAGTACAGACAGTACAGACAGTACAGACAGTACAGACAGTACAGACAGTACAGACAGTACAGACAGTACAGACAGTACAGACAGTACAGACAGTACAGACAGTACAGACAGTACAGACAGTACAGACAGTACAGACAGTACAGACAGTACAGACAGTACAGACAGTACAGACAGTACAGACAGTACAGACAGTACAGACAGTACAGACAGTACAGACAGTACAGACAGTACAGACAGTACAGACAGTACAGACAGTACAGACAGTACAGACAGTACAGACAGTACAGACAGTACAGACAGTACAGACAGTACAGACAGTACAGACAGTACAGACAGTACAGACAGTACAGACAGTACAGACAGTACAGACAGTACAGACAGTACAGACAGTACAGACAGTACAGACAGTACAGACAGTACAGACAGTACAGACAGTACAGACAGTACAGACAGTACAGACAGTACAGACAGTACAGACAGTACAGACAGTACAGACAGTACAGACAGTACAGACAGTACAGACAGTACAGACAGTACAGACAGTACAGACAGTACAGACAGTACAGACAGTACAGACAGTACAGACAGTACAGACAGTACAGACAGTACAGACAGTACAGACAGTACAGACAGTACAGACAGTACAGACAGTACAGACAGTACAGACAGTACAGACAGTACAGACAGTACAGACAGTACAGACAGTACAGACAGTACAGACAGTACAGACAGTACAGACAGTACAGACAGTACAGACAGTACAGACAGTACAGACAGTACAGACAGTACAGACAGTACAGACAGTACAGACAGTACAGACAGTACAGACAGTACAGACAGTACAGACAGTACAGACAGTACAGACAGTACAGACAGTACAGACAGTACAGACAGTACAGACAGTACAGACAGTACAGACAGTACAGACAGTACAGACAGTACAGACAGTACAGACAGTACAGACAGTACAGACAGTACAGACAGTACAGACAGTACAGACAGTACAGACAGTACAGACAGTACAGACAGTACAGACAGTACAGACAGTACAGACAGTACAGACAGTACAGACAGTACAGACAGTACAGACAGTACAGACAGTACAGACAGTACAGACAGTACAGACAGTACAGACAGTACAGACAGTACAGACAGTACAGACAGTACAGACAGTACAGACAGTACAGACAGTACAGACAGTACAGACAGTACAGACAGTACAGACAGTACAGACAGTACAGACAGTACAGACAGTACAGACAGTACAGACAGTACAGACAGTACAGACAGTACAGACAGTACAGACAGTACAGACAGTACAGACAGTACAGACAGTACAGACAGTACAGACAGTACAGACAGTACAGACAGTACAGACAGTACAGACAGTACAGACAGTACAGACAGTACAGACAGTACAGACAGTACAGACAGTACAGACAGTACAGACAGTACAGACAGTACAGACAGTACAGACAGTACAGACAGTACAGACAGTACAGACAGTACAGACAGTACAGACAGTACAGACAGTACAGACAGTACAGACAGTACAGACAGTACAGACAGTACAGACAGTACAGACAGTACAGACAGTACAGACAGTACAGACAGTACAGACAGTACAGACAGTACAGACAGTACAGACAGTACAGACAGTACAGACAGTACAGACAGTACAGACAGTACAGACAGTACAGACAGTACAGACAGTACAGACAGTACAGACAGTACAGACAGTACAGACAGTACAGACAGTACAGACAGTACAGACAGTACAGACAGTACAGACAGTACAGACAGTACAGACAGTACAGACAGTACAGACAGTACAGACAGTACAGACAGTACAGACAGTACAGACAGTACAGACAGTACAGACAGTACAGACAGTACAGACAGTACAGACAGTACAGACAGTACAGACAGTACAGACAGTACAGACAGTACAGACAGTACAGACAGTACAGACAGTACAGACAGTACAGACAGTACAGACAGTACAGACAGTACAGACAGTACAGACAGTACAGACAGTACAGACAGTACAGACAGTACAGACAGTACAGACAGTACAGACAGTACAGACAGTACAGACAGTACAGACAGTACAGACAGTACAGACAGTACAGACAGTACAGACAGTACAGACAGTACAGACAGTACAGACAGTACAGACAGTACAGACAGTACAGACAGTACAGACAGTACAGACAGTACAGACAGTACAGACAGTACAGACAGTACAGACAGTACAGACAGTACAGACAGTACAGACAGTACAGACAGTACAGACAGTACAGACAGTACAGACAGTACAGACAGTACAGACAGTACAGACAGTACAGACAGTACAGACAGTACAGACAGTACAGACAGTACAGACAGTACAGACAGTACAGACAGTACAGACAGTACAGACAGTACAGACAGTACAGACAGTACAGACAGTACAGACAGTACAGACAGTACAGACAGTACAGACAGTACAGACAGTACAGACAGTACAGACAGTACAGACAGTACAGACAGTACAGACAGTACAGACAGTACAGACAGTACAGACAGTACAGACAGTACAGACAGTACAGACAGTACAGACAGTACAGACAGTACAGACAGTACAGACAGTACAGACAGTACAGACAGTACAGACAGTACAGACAGTACAGACAGTACAGACAGTACAGACAGTACAGACAGTACAGACAGTACAGACAGTACAGACAGTACAGACAGTACAGACAGTACAGACAGTACAGACAGTACAGACAGTACAGACAGTACAGACAGTACAGACAGTACAGACAGTACAGACAGTACAGACAGTACAGACAGTACAGACAGTACAGACAGTACAGACAGTACAGACAGTACAGACAGTACAGACAGTACAGACAGTACAGACAGTACAGACAGTACAGACAGTACAGACAGTACAGACAGTACAGACAGTACAGACAGTACAGACAGTACAGACAGTACAGACAGTACAGACAGTACAGACAGTACAGACAGTACAGACAGTACAGACAGTACAGACAGTACAGACAGTACAGACAGTACAGACAGTACAGACAGTACAGACAGTACAGACAGTACAGACAGTACAGACAGTACAGACAGTACAGACAGTACAGACAGTACAGACAGTACAGACAGTACAGACAGTACAGACAGTACAGACAGTACAGACAGTACAGACAGTACAGACAGTACAGACAGTACAGACAGTACAGACAGTACAGACAGTACAGACAGTACAGACAGTACAGACAGTACAGACAGTACAGACAGTACAGACAGTACAGACAGTACAGACAGTACAGACAGTACAGACAGTACAGACAGTACAGACAGTACAGACAGTACAGACAGTACAGACAGTACAGACAGTACAGACAGTACAGACAGTACAGACAGTACAGACAGTACAGACAGTACAGACAGTACAGACAGTACAGACAGTACAGACAGTACAGACAGTACAGACAGTACAGACAGTACAGACAGTACAGACAGTACAGACAGTACAGACAGTACAGACAGTACAGACAGTACAGACAGTACAGACAGTACAGACAGTACAGACAGTACAGACAGTACAGACAGTACAGACAGTACAGACAGTACAGACAGTACAGACAGTACAGACAGTACAGACAGTACAGACAGTACAGACAGTACAGACAGTACAGACAGTACAGACAGTACAGACAGTACAGACAGTACAGACAGTACAGACAGTACAGACAGTACAGACAGTACAGACAGTACAGACAGTACAGACAGTACAGACAGTACAGACAGTACAGACAGTACAGACAGTACAGACAGTACAGACAGTACAGACAGTACAGACAGTACAGACAGTACAGACAGTACAGACAGTACAGACAGTACAGACAGTACAGACAGTACAGACAGTACAGACAGTACAGACAGTACAGACAGTACAGACAGTACAGACAGTACAGACAGTACAGACAGTACAGACAGTACAGACAGTACAGACAGTACAGACAGTACAGACAGTACAGACAGTACAGACAGTACAGACAGTACAGACAGTACAGACAGTACAGACAGTACAGACAGTACAGACAGTACAGACAGTACAGACAGTACAGACAGTACAGACAGTACAGACAGTACAGACAGTACAGACAGTACAGACAGTACAGACAGTACAGACAGTACAGACAGTACAGACAGTACAGACAGTACAGACAGTACAGACAGTACAGACAGTACAGACAGTACAGACAGTACAGACAGTACAGACAGTACAGACAGTACAGACAGTGCAGACAGTACAGACAGTACAGACAGTACAGACAGTACAGACAGTACAGACAGTACAGACAGTACAGACAGTACAGACAGTACAGACAGTACAGACAGTACAGACAGTACAGACAGTACAGACAGTACAGACAGTACAGACAGTACAGACAGTACAGACAGTACAGACAGTACAGACAGTACAGACAGTACAGACAGTACAGACAGTACAGACAGTACAGACAGTACAGACAGTACAGACAGTACAGACAGTACAGACAGTACAGACACTCTTAAACTCTTAAAAGTTTGTACCAAATATAAAATTTTAGTCCAAATTAAGTATTAACAGTAACAGCTATTTTAACAGTAAGCTGTGAAGCTAACACCTATTATGTATATGTAAAAACCTTATGTAAATTTAGAAGACGTTTTTATCAAAAACTTTAATAACTCCGCTATGTAGGTTTTGCGCCACTAAAACGTAAAAATTTCTGAAAGTGCAGAACAGCGAAATATAATGAAATGATAGCTATCTAGCATACCTTTTTATGTATTGCCATAGCTATAATAAACTTTTACTGGCCATAACGCAAAAAAACCAACAACAAGAACAATTTGTAAGCTTATTGTAGTCTTTTTAAATATTAAGTATTAAGACATCGAGAATCTAAATAATGAATGCCAAACATACTCATCGAACTAGGTTTTTACGTAGGTATTACAAATTTTCACTGATATAAACTAAATATTACCATTTTTACCAGACCGATAGCAATTTGCTTTAAGCATCTACCTTGTTTTTCTCGACTGTCAGTTCGAAGTATAATATCCTTTCCAGCTTCACGCCGCCACTGCACTTTTGGCTCAGGAACGCCGGTTGCGCTGCACACAAGAGTAATGCTGCCACCTTCTGTGGTTACACCTTCACCAATATTAAGAGTTGGGTGGCTTAGAATATCCGGTGGAACAACCACGTCTAAGTAAGCAGACTGAAAGAAACAAATAACCATACATTATAATACTCTATAATAGTAAAAAATACAAAATGTGTATTACGAAATTACAAAATTTGGCTATTATTTTGATTTTTATACCCTTGGAAAAGGGTATTATAATTTTGTCCAGAAATGTGTAACGCATTTTATATCATATTTCGCACACTGAGCCAACTGTTCTAGTACGTTGGCTTGTGTTAACTACTCCCCCTTCAAGATTCCGGCCGTCCTCGGTTGGTCCTAACTCGGCGATCATCCCGTTTAATTGGATTGCAGATCTCCGCGCTCCGATGAACCGTAGACAGGTGATGCCGATACAAATCATTGCACAACCAATCGCTGCTGCGATAAATATTATGCGATATGAATGGTTAGTATCAATTTCTCTCCCGAACTCTTTGATGAACTCCAAGTTACGTTCACTCAGCTGGTGAAGATAGGGGAGGCTCAGAATATCTCTGTTGGCGGTGATATTCAATGATGGGGAACTCGCTACCCCTGGAGCTCTTGTTTGGGCCTTGTCGTGATTTATGAAGGTGGTATCATTTATCACGACGCGATCGTTGAAGGTGATGAGATGTGTGCCACGTAGGTAGACTTCCGTTCCGTTGTCCACCGTGACCCTGGCTGGCCGGTCATTGATGATGATGATTCCCTCACCCACGCGGGTAAGCGGGTGTAGGTCGCTTGGTTGCGACTCGCAATGCGCTAGGACGCCTGCGTGTAGTTCCCTGGCGCATGAGCTTTCCGTTGATAGTTGGCAAAAGGTAGCCCCCGGTGTTGGGGTGCAGTCCTTGATTGTATGGACTTCTTCTCCACACTTTGCCACCAAGTTGTCGGTTATCCGTAGCATAACTCCTTTGCAAGTGACCGGGAAAATAGTGACCTTCTTACAAGATAATTTTACTTTGGGAAATTTAATAATAAAGTGTATCATGTTAGGGGATTGTAGTATTTTTACGGACGATGCGGACATAAGATCCCCTATGGGGGTATCTGTGGGCTCTTTCAGCCAAACTGATTTTAAGTCTGCATGATCTAGGATATTTGGACTGACAATATTGTTTTTCGCCAGTGTTACAGCTACATTAAATTCTGTAACTCCATCATTAGTATTCTATTCCTAGCCAGCAGTGTCTCGTACAAATGGCCGGTGTCAATTTGGGTATTTTTATGAGTTTGTAGGATTTGATTTACAGTTGTTGTTAGTTGGTTGATTCGGCTTTGTATTTTCGAATTAATTTTGATCTGCCTATTGTTTGACTGTGTCAACTGCCACTCTGTGAACCTAATCCTTTCTAGATCGCCGGCATCCGGCGTCCCCGCTACTACCTTTAGCATTGAGCCTAGAAAATCTAGACTCCTTGCGATTCTATGGTGGACTTTCAACGAATCCAGCGTATCTCGAAGGTGCGAGGTATCCACTTCTAGCAACTTCCTCATGTGAGACTGTGGAAACATCTCGTTCATGCTGCTTGTTTCTTCTATTATGCGCATGTATTCCGAAAGATTTGCCGAGTGGGTCACATACGCGAACTCCTCCCACACCAGGATCTCTCCATCTATGATGGGGATATACCTTGTTTGTGAGTAGTTAGTGATGTGCGCTGACACCAATGCCAGTGAGAGGAGGATGAAAACTCTGCACCTGTGGAAATGTATTTCTTTAGTCGCTTTTTCTTGTTCGCTGAGGTTTATCCCATCACCAATTACTTTTATCCTAAAACTAAAACATCGCGCCTTTGGCAACGGACTTAATGTCTACTAAATGGAAGTTTGCCAAACGGCTGGTGATAATAAAAAATTTAAAATTAAGCGAGAGAGTCATTTTAAGTTGTCCTTGTGGACCACCCTCCCCTCAATGAGGACCGTGGTCCCCAGGTCTGCTTGTATGGCTTTTTCCTCACACAAAGGAGTGAGTTTATTGCCAAGCCTTCTATTAGTTTTGACCAAAACTTTTTCGCCCACTTCGAAGACTTTGTTTTCTCCCTAGACCTTAGCGCGTCCTGGGCCCTCTTAATTTTGTCAGCAATCCGTTCTTGTGTGTCGTCCGTGTATTCTTGTATTGCGTCGACTGGCCTCTTATTGGTGACCGAATGGATTGATTTGTTATATCTGGTAGTGGCTACCAAGATTATTTCCACGGTATCACTTAAGCCCTTGTCAATTTTTAGGCACCTGGCGAGCTCTAGTAGAGTGCTGTGAAAACGCTCCACTTGCCCGTTTGATACACTGTGAAGGGGTGGCGCATTCGAGATGCTGACGCCGAAATGGTTGTCTAGCATGGCCGTGATCGTGTCCGATTTTAACGATGGCTCGTTGTCGCAGTAAATCACTTTGGCCTTTGGGAAGAAATTCATGATTTGTAACAAGGCCGGTTTCAAATCCTCAATTGTTCTTGACGGCACATGCTGTACAACGGCGAATTTCGAAACCTTGTGAAAAAGTGAGAAAATATTTTTTATCCGTCGAGAAAATTTCTATGTGTAGCATTTCTCCTATATGAGAGGGAATCGGTGACTCGCCAATCTCTTGTTTCTTCGGATGCCTATCATATTTAGCTTTCGCGCATGTTCTGCAGTTTTGGACAATTTCATTGGCCAGTTTGGCCATTTTTGGGAAGTAGTACTCTGTGAGAACTTGTTTCACATTTTCCTGGGCCGACCGGTGGGCCCTATTGTGTTCTGCTAACATGATTTCCCTTCTTTCCTCGACCCCAAAAATGTCTGTAACACGGTTTTTGCAGTGCCAGAATTTTGTAGTCGGGTACCTCCGGACTAATTCGTCCTGCACCGTTGCTAGCGTGTGCAAATCGCAATGGAGAGCGTTTACGCCCCTGGGGACTATTGTATCCGCAAGGTCATTGAGTAATGACTCCTTATCGGTGAAGTTGATCGAATGTCGTTTCTTGTCTTTAAAGAGAACGAAAGAGCGTTTTAGCGGAAAGCGGGCCTCTTCTAGAATTAGTTGGTTCTGGAAGCAGTTTAGGGGCTTATCCGTTGCTTCTATGGTGTGAGTGAGGGAAATCTCACTGTGAATGGTCGCAACACATGATTCTGCGTCCTGTTCTTCTATGGCATTAATTTGCTGCCTAGATAGGGCATCAGCAACTAAGTTTTCTTTTCCCGGTTTATATACTACCTTCGCACCCGTTTCTTCGATGCGACCCTTCCACCTTTTAATTTTCGCGTTAGGGTTGGAATCTGATACCGAGAATGACAATGGCTGATGATCGGTGAAGATAGTTATATCTTTCACCGCATATAAATAGTGTCGCAGCTTGGCCAACGCAGCTTGTGGCGTAATTCATTTCCCTATCCTTTAATGTCCTCGAGATCATTGTAATAGGACGGTTCTCTTGTGAGAGCACTGCGCCAATACCGTAGGCTGAAGCATCCGTCGTTAGATGGAATGGCTTCTTGTAATCTGGGTATCTGAGCATAACATCTTCGGATGCCAAAATGTTCCGCAGTTTCTCGAAAGAATTTTTTTGCGCCTCATCGAATTGTACTTGGATATGTCGCGATCTATGTCTGTTTACACTTCCATTTTCGCCCTTTAAGATGTCCGAAATAGGCCTTGCTATGGCTGCAAAGTCCTTAATGAAGCGTCTGTAATAGCTCGCGAGACCTAGGAATGATCTAACCTCAAATACTGTTTTTGGTTCAGGGAACTCTTTTATGGCCCTGACCTTTTCTGGGTCGGTGGTAGTGCCATCGCTGGTGACGATAAAGCCAAGAAAGTTAACGCTTTTTTTAAAAAAACTTGAATTTTTTACTGAGACTTTCATATTAGCATCGCTTATGGTTTTTAGAACCCAATCCACGTGCTTGACATGAGCATTCTCATTTTCTGAGAAGATTATTACATCATCGACGTAGACATAGCAAGTCTTGCCGATTTGCTCTCTGAGAATGTCATCAATGGCTCTCCGGAAGATGCTGGCAGCATTTCTCAAGCCAAAGGGAAGACTCTTGAATTCGTACTTCCCTCCGTTTACGGAGAAGGAAGTTTTTTCGCGGTCATTTTCCGCTAAGACGATCTGGTGATAACCGGACTTGAGGTCCAGTGTCGTAAAGAATTTGGCTTTGCCCAAGTTGCCCAGTATCATGGAGATATCTGGCATCGGGTATTTGTCTGGGATAGTTCTTTCGTTTAGTTTACGAAAGTCTATGACCAGTCGTCTATTTTGATTGCCGGCCTCGTCGGTTCCTTTTTTATCAACCACCCATATTGGGTTGTTATAAGGAGACACCGACTTCTGAATTATACCATTTTTAAGCAGGTCTTGGATTTTGTTGTTGACGAAATCTGCTGCCCCCATGGGGTATGGATATAATTTTGCGTAAATTGGCTCTTCGTTAGTCGTCCTAATCGTGGCCACTACCGATGTGTTATATGGTAGGGCCTCGTTGGGATCTGCGAAGGCGTTTTTTCGGCTCCTTATCATCCCCAGAAATGCCTTCTTTACCAAAGGTGGTGCATCTGTGCACTCCACGTTAGTGAAGTTGACGTCGGTGCATTTATGGAATGAAATCTTCTCAACTTCCTCGCCCCACTGAAGTTGGGCGGAAGCGAGGCAAAGTGATGCACCGGCCTGTGTTAACAGATCGGCCCCGATTATCCCGTCGAATGTTGTAAGATCTGGTAGAATGAAAAAGGTCGCTTTTAAATTGAAAATTGAGACGAAGCATTTTTTTGTAACGGTGGTGGTGCCGTGGATTGAGTGAAAAGGAAAAGGTAAAAGGAAATTCATTGGTACCCCCCGCTACTCGTCGTCCGATGACGGGTAACAGGGATTTTCCCCTAAAAAATTGACGTAGTCAGAATCATACTCGGCAATGGCATCGTCGTCTATTTTCGATGCCGCTTTGGAGGCGGCGGCAGCATATGCTCCTGTGTTTTCTTCAGCATTCTGAATGGTGAAGTTAATTTTCTGTTGTTTCCTCACGGCGCCTGTGCGCTCAGAGGTGGCTGGTCGTCTGTTCTGGTAGGCATTTGCCTGGGTCGGCTGCAGCAATTTAGAAAATGAGGGGTCGACCTCCATAGGCTCTGGTGTGCCGTTGCCTTTGTAATTTTTGGCACTTTGCGGGTCGGCGTGAACCTGTGTCTTATGCTGCCTATTAAAATGTGGGTTTTTGGTATTATAATGTTGTGGGTCATGGTGGTCGTACCTGTCAAGTTGACGACTCTGCGTCTTTGGAGCAGGTTTGCGATCTTTGTCTTCTTGACTTTTTGCAAAACTGGCTGCAAAAACCTCTCGTGGTTAGATTCCACATCTTGTGCTAAGGCCAAAGCTGACGGCATGTCTTTCGGCTTTGCCGCGAAAAGCACATCAGTGAGGTTACGTTTAAGTCCCGAGATGAAAATACGCAAGGCGTCCTCTCGGAACTTTTCGCATAATGTTTTTGCCGCCGATGGCTCGTGACACATATGAGCTTTATCTGTGAGTAGGGTGAGTTTTTCCTCGACCTCATCATAAAACTGTAACAGGGTCATGTTTCCCTGTCTTAAAGTGCTCATGTCTTGTTCAATGACATGCATTGGACGCTTGTCACTGTAAGTGAAATCGAGCCGATTTATAATAGCATCGAAATTCAGTACAGTGCCAAACGAGGATAAAACGATATTGGCCGCGCCCCTAACTTTGTTCCTAATGATTGTCACTGGCTCGTAATGGCGAGTGGTGCCGTTGAAATCTTTAAATATGCGATATGCAGCAATCGCCGCTTGTCGCCACGAAACATATGATTCCTGTGTTCCCGAGAATTCAGGCAAATATTTAACGGCATCTAGAGTCATGCTACATGGGGAATTACTAGTTATGTCTATGGGCTCGTAAGTTCTAATTACGGGGGCCACTGCTGAGGTGGAAGCGACATGTGTTGTTGCCAACTGGTTGGTCAGCTCTTGAATTTTCAGACGCATTTCATTTCGCGCGAGTTCATTTTTGGCAGCTTCGTCCGCCAAAGTATTGGCCACAACTGCCTGTATTACAGCTTTGAGCTGTTCTGGGTCTATTGCCATTTCAGGGGAATTCGCGGTTGCGCGTCTTAGAGGGGAAGCTTGATTTTTGTTATCAGACTCTGAGTCTGTGGAGTACGGTCTACTATTCCTATACTGTGAGAATGTGGGCTGCATGAGCAGTCCAATTCGTTTAGGTATAGCTGCGGTTTAAATAATAGCACTACTGCAGGTGGAAAGCTGATTTCCTAAAAAAAATTAAAAAGTGTCAGAAAATACCGAAACGCTGGGACAAACACGAAATGTGCCTATGGTGCTATTATTGTTACCGCAACTGTATGCAAAAGCTGCCTGTGTGGGTAGCAGTTGATCAAAGACAAACAAACAAAAAATAAAGACAAAGACTGCAGCGTCGAATGTCGCGGTAGCATCGAACGGAAACAAAAAACAACAATAACAAATGAGAAGCGAACGTATGCGCTGTTATAAGATATAATTATATGATTTTATTTTTATTCCCATTGACACGAGACCATGTTCCAGTGTATCTGCTGGATTAATGAATTATTAATTTATTTTATTACTATACTTTATACTTTTTATTATATATATATTTTTTTTTTTTTAAGTTTCTGTGCAGACTTAAAATGCGTTTAGCATCGGTTCCCACTCACATGATTTTTTTCTAGTGTGTGTGTGTTTGTTTGATCACTAATTTCCTTCACTTTTCCCGCGCCGCTGTCCTTTGCCTTGTCGCAAATTTTCTCGCTGTGTGGGCGGTGTTGGTGATGGTGGTGGTGGGTGGTTTTTTCTACCACTAGTTGAGCGCCAATTAAGAAGATTATGATGGAAGGGGGACTACCCTTCTTAACTGCTGGCCTAGGGACTCAGTCAGTTTTGTTTTAATAAAAGAATAACGGCGGTTGCCGGAGTTGTTCTCATATGAGCTTGTGCTCTTTATTCAATGAGGCTTCAAAACGAACTAAAATATAAAATGATTCTTAAAGCTAACAAAAGAATCGCACCGGCCACGCAAATATGCTGTGTTTGCCGGCTGCGCACAAGTTTCCGGCCCAATGCCGGGTCAGCACTTTTGGCGTTTTTATATCATATTTCGCACACTGAGCCAACTGTTCTAGTACGTTGGCTTGTGTTAACTTATATATTCTTGATCAGCATCAACAGCCGAGTCGATATAGCCATGTCCGTCTGTCCGTCTATCCGTCTGTCCGTCTGTCCGTCTGTTTCTATGCAAAAAATAGACAGTAGTTTTAAAGCTAGCGTTTTGAAATTTTTACTGGATCATTATTTTTGTTGCACGCAGATCAAGTTTAAGAATCGGTCGGATCGGACCACTATATCATATAGCTGCCAAACAAACGACCGATATGAAAACAAGTCTTTGTATGGGAAACTTTTTTGTTTTCCAAGCTATTGCAACTGAATTCAACATTTAATAATTTGACATAACCATACATGATTTTTGAAATTTTGATCCGGATCGGATCACTATATCATACAGCTGTCATACAAACGACCGATATGAAAACAAGTCGTTGCATGGAAAACTTTTTTGTTTTCCTAGCTTTTGCGGAATTCAACATTTATTCATTTGGCATAGCCATACATGATTTTTGAAAGTTTGATCCGGATCGGATCACTATATCATATAGCTGCCATACAAACGACCGATATGAAAACAAGGCTTTGTATGGAAAACTTTTTTGTTTTCAAGGGTATACCATCTTCGGCAAGCCGAAGATAACTTTTCTCACTTGTTATACTTAATTTTATATTACTTTACATTTAAACTTCTAAGTTTAAGTAAAACTTAAAAGTGATCTTTTATACCGCTGGTAAATAAATAAATCTGTAAGAAATTCATAAATCAGTTCCAAAACGCTTATAATCAGACACTAATGGCGAACTTACAAAACGAAAATAAAAGCACTTGCAAATTTTACAATGAAATTGAAGGACATTTTAAACTCCTTGTCTTTTTGTTGGACGTCCGTGCTCCGTGACCAAGCAAAAAAGACATATTACTGATGCGCATTTTTTGTGCACCCATTTTTGGTGCCCCTGGATGGAATCAGCACCAACCAGGGTTCAACACCTCCAATCCATATAAACATACATGTAAGAAGGCTAACGGCGGTATCGTTGGCAGAGGCGCTGACATCAGCAGTACAGCAGTATATACACTAATATAAAAGTCGAGGATCGGGAGTAACAAGAAGTCGGAAAGAGACAGTCAACAAGTCGTTGAGCAGTCGTCGTACAACACAGTCGTTGAGCAGTCGTCGGGGAGTGAAGTCGAAACAAAGTCGTAAAGCAGAAGCAGTGTCGCAGCAACTCGTCGATCGTCTCAGTTGTATTAAACTTACATTACATATACCATAACCTTTTGTTTGTAATCTATTCTTGGCGAACCTATAATAAACATAATAACTAATATAATTATACATTTGGGGGCTCAACCATAGCCAAGAAGCAAAAAAAAGTGTTAGTGTCGTAATATTCAAAGCAGCAATTGTATTGTGATTAAAACTGTTAGCGCCGTGGTGTTTTTGAGCAGTAATAATAATACGAGTTCAATAAACAGTTGAAAAATAAAATTCGAATGTCAAGTGAAAAGGCTGAAATCGTTTTGCGCAGTTAGAGAAAAATAACTGTTAATTTTATGAGTGGAGACGAAGAAAAGAAGAAACCACCGACTCCCAGTGTTTTACCTTTAGCTCTCTCTTCAGTAGGGTGAACAAAAAAAAGTCGCACGGAGCTAAGTCAGGGCTGTAAGGAGGCTGGGGCACAACTGCGATCTTCTTCTGGGTCAAGAAGTTGGTGACGACGAAGGCCGTGTGGCTGGGGGCGTTATCGTGGTGGAGCATGAAAACGTCTTTGATGTCTGGCCTGACGCGTACGACTCGGCGTTTCAGTCTCTTGAGTACCTCTTGGTAAAAGGCTCCGTTGACAGTTTGTCCTTGCGGTACAAACTCAAAATGGACGATCCTCGGACGTCAAAGAAGACAATCAGCATTGTTTTGATACGAGATTTGCTCATGCGCGCCTTCTTGGGTCTGGGAGAAAATTGTGTGTGCCACTCGGAGCTCTGTCGTTTGGATTCTGGATCGTACTCGAACATCCAGGATTCATCCCCAGTTACAGTAAAATTTAAAAAACCTGGACCTTTGCCAAGTCGCACACAAAACTTTATGGCGTACCGCTGTTCCAGCGAACGCTCCATCGCACCGTGACACAACAGAAAAAATGACTTCGCTCTACGACACGTCCTACCACTTCTATTGCTCAGAGCGAACTGAGACCGAGCGCGTTGGAAAGAAGAGACTCCGCCCCAAATTTTCAGACAGGTCCGAGCGTGCTACGACAGGTAGTTACGTGACAATGAAACCATGCGCATTACTTTCATAACGCACCCTGTATGTGCAGGCACGCGCAAAAATAACCCATACGGCTAAGTTGTTTTTAGATTCAACAGAAGTTTACAGCTATGCTGACTTAAAGATGCAGTTGGAGGATGAGTTTGATCGCGACTATAAATGTAGCGCCATGCCGAGTTGCGTGAACGCCGTAAACACAAACAAGAGTCGTTTCACGAGTATGTGCTCCATATGAGAAAGATTGCGTCGCTAGGAGCTATTGACACACTGTCAATAATACGCTACATTGTGTATGGGTTACAGCTGCAGAGCGATTTTAAGTACACCATTCATAATTGCAAATCTTTTCGTGAGCTGCAGGACCAGTACGGAGTTTATGAACAGGTAGCTGAAAAATCCAAAGTGGAAGAGAAGTCGTTCCAGCAGAACCGGAAATCACCGCCCGACAGTACACAAAGTAAGAACCACTGCTTCAACTGCGGTTCTGTTGACCATCTAAGGAAGGATTGCCAAGCAGCCACAAAATGTTTCCGTTGCAGCCAAAGCGGTCACATATCGAAAAACCGTCCAACAACAGCAGGTATAAATGTTGCACAAAATGAAAAGCGATTCAAAACAGTAAGAGTGAACAACGTAGAGGTGAATTGTCTGGTGGACACAGGAGCAGATGTGACACTTCTCAAGAAAAGTGTTTACGACCAAATTCATAATGTCCAGCTGCAGAGTAACATGTTGAATTTACGTGGTCTAGGCAACAACATCACTCGTCCAGTTGGTTGCTTTGTAGCAGAGGTTGCTGTCGATGAAGAAAAAATATCCCACAAACTTGTCGTGGTTGCGGATGGAGATCTCCAATATGATGCACTGCTGGGGTATGACTTTATCAGCCTATTTAACTTCACGTTGTCCGGAGGTGGATACAAGTTTTCTTCCCTGCTGGGGAAGAAAACTTGTGGAAACCTGAATCAGATAAGCATTTATAATGTTGCAAATACAAATTCTGATATAGATGTGCCGTTACAGTTCGAGAACGAGGTGCGTGCGATGATCAACGACTACAAACCAAACCAGTCAGTTGAAGAGGTTCCAGTGTTGCTGCACATTGCTCCCGATGGAGAAATTGCACCGTTTAACCAGTCGCCCAGTCGCCTTTTCATTGTTGAAGACGAAACAGTCAAGAAACAGATCGACGAATGGCTTGACACAGGCATTATTCGGCAGTCGACTTCGAATTTTGCTAGCCTTATTGTTTTGGAACCGCATGAAGAATTGACGACGCTGCCTGAAGAGGAGGAGAGCCAAACACCAGACCCGAAAGAAGAACCGCTGCCGTTGCAGGAAGAGAAGAAACCCACGGTGCGGCGACGTGTTCGAAAAGCCACTGCAGAGCCGGTAAAGATCCCTACCGAGGTAGAGGATAAACCTGGTATTGCATTAAAGACAGAGCATGAGCTTCCAAAACCAGTGCCAAAAGAAGAGGACCCTAAGCCTCGCCGACGTGATCGCAAGCAAACGGCCGAGACAACCGTGGAAACTAAATCGGAGGCAGAACAAGAGGAAATAAAACCGGAAGAAGGGGAGCACAAGCCACGTCATCGTAGCCGCAAAGCCTCGGCAGAGGTAGAGGACTTGTCAACCAAAAAGGACTTAATACATTCTGGGTTAGAAGAAAGGACGAATACGGCATCAGAGACTGAACCAGAGCCGCTGATGCCGCTGGCGGAACCCAAGACGCGACGATGTCTTCGCAAGGCAACGGCAGAAACCGTGGAAATACCAATGAAGAAGGAAACAACACAAGATGCTCCGCCAGTAGTGGTACCTCGTCGTCACGGGCGAAAGGCTACCGAGGACGATGACCATTTAACCGTAGAGCCAAAGTCGAAACGTCGCTCACGGAAGCCCTCTTTGGAGGAGGTACAAGATGCAACCCAATTTGTGGCAGGCAAGAAGTTGGCAAGCGAGTATTTGGGGCCGTACGAGGTCACAAAAATAAAGAGAAACGATATGATGTTCGAAAGTCAGCAGGTGTTGAAGGCCCTAACCACACATCCACAAGTTGCGATCATATTAAGCTATGGAGGTTTGTGGTGGACAACGAATACGAGTGGTCATCAGGGACTGATGAATAATCAGAATGACCGAATGTAAGAAGTCTAACGGCGGTATCGTTGGCAGAGGCGCACACGTCAGCAGTACAGCAGTATATACACTAATATAAAAGTCGAGGATCGGGAGTAACAAGAAGTTGGAAAGAGAGAGTCAACAAGTCGTTGAGCAGTCGTCGTACAACACAGTCTTTGAGCAGTCGTCGGGGAGTGAAGTCGAAACAAAGTCGTAAAGCAGAAGCAGTGTCGCAGCAACTCGTCGATCGTCTTAGTTGTATTAAACTTACATTGCATACACCATAACCTTTTGTTTGTAATCTATTCTTGGCGAACCTATAATAAACATAATAATTAATATAATTCTACATACATATAAAAAGGTATAAATGTAAGATGTTCATTAACGTAATATGTTTCAAAATGGTTCAATCCAAATGCTTATACTAGTAACTAATTTTAAACTCAAAATTATTTATCTCGCTCAACTGCCGACGCTGCTTTATTCGTTTTTCCTAATCGACTCAATTTTTACAACTTTACTTTACTACTGTTTACGATCAACTGTCTTTTCTTCTTCTGAGCGTTGCCATCCCTCTCGTTGAGTTTTCAACAATTTCTACTTTTGGGAGAAATTGCAAGACATCAGTGTGGTGCCACTTTACTTATGTATGTATGTATAATCCACAATTTAAAAAGTCATAACCTTTTTCGCTTTCATATTTAGCATTGTATTCGGATCATGCAAGGATGCAAGTGAGAGAAGTCGAGAATATCCTCACTGACCACAGCTTTTTCGCCATATCGGTCTACGCCTTAGCCATTATTAAACCCGCGCGCAGGAAACTGATCCACAAAACCACTAACATCGGCGAATACCAATCCTGGCTGAACAACACCACCAACAACAACCTAACTAAAGACTTTCCTGACGACATTGATGCTGCCGTCGAGGAACTTAGCACCCAAATCAGGAACGCAGCGGAATATGCAGCACCCAGAATCTCTAATCGTCGGAGAGACACTGGTCGTGATGTCCATTTCTCGAACCCCCAAGTAACCGAACTGAAAGTCGAGAAACGGCGCCTTGGACGCGTCTGGTTCCTTACCAGGAACCCAAGCGTCAAAACCGCTCTAAACAGTGCTACCAAAGCGATGAAAGCGACTCTTGCGAGCCCTTGTCAACTTCATCGAACAGCTGGCGCTGGGCGACCCTCATCATAGCCTGTGGCATGTAACCAAAACACATCAAGCAACCGCTTAAACTACTCCCACCAGTTTCAATAGCTGACGGCAGCTGGTGCAGAACCGAGGCACAGAAAGCCCATGCGTTTTCCGACCATCTGGAAAGGGTTTTGAAACCTTTTATCCGGTCCTCACCTGCTGATACAATCGAGATATTTACACTCCTGGAGAACCCCTCGAAGACGATTAAGAATTTATTGCTGGGATGAGCCAAAACAAAGCACCAGGCGATTATGGTATTGAGGAAATTGCATTAAAACTACTCCCATCATCGAGCACAAAGTTCATCACCCTAATATTCAACAAATGCGCGAAGTTGGATATTTCCCGGCATTTGGAAACTTGTCCAAGTGGTGATGATACCTAAGCCTGGAAAACCTAAAGCCAATCTCGCTTCTTATCGTTAGGCATGCTAGCTAATACATTCGAAAGATTTTTTTTAAGCAGAGCATTGCCAGTTATGAATGAAACTGGTCTGATCCCCATCACCAGTTTGGCTTTAGGCGTTGTAATGGGAGACGTTCATGCTAGACGTCTCAAGTCCACAAATTTAACGGTTATCCATAATGGACAGTTTTAAATAAATAAACAATAGAGAGAAAAAGAATATTTAAGCATTGCATTAGCATTTAAATACGTAGATACTCGCATGTTATCAGAATGTGTCACATTGGGAAGTTAACATATCGTTAGTTAATAGCATACAGAAATTAACAGAATTCCTTAGAAAACATTAAATTTATTGGGCAAGCAGGCTAACATTTTGCGATCACTAGCCCTAATTGTGTGTGCAGTTATAAAAACTTTTATTTGGAAGCGATATTACCACCAATCGATTTAATAAAATGGCTACCAAAAAACACAGTGTAAAGAATAACCTCTTATTGGGTTTTAATTCTTTATTTTCTTTTTATTCAGAGTTGGGAGCAGCGAAGGTGCCGCTTCCAAGGTTCAGTTATCTCTGATTTTACATTATTCCTTAAGTTCTAAGTAAGCCTAAGTCTGATCGCTGCGCTGCCCACAGTTGCTAAGCAGCGAGCTACTGTTATGTATATTCTATATATATATATGTGTTATGTGTGTAATTATGCTCTCTTAAGTTGAAGCGCGAGGGTATATGCATACACTTGAGTTCGGTCAGAATGCTGACACTTGCACTTTCTGTGAACGTCGAATCATATTTTAGTAAGTACTCTTGGTACAGTAGATATTCAATATGTATGCATTTACAATTATGAAATAAACATTTTTATTCTATCTTTATGTTCCGTTTGTTTTTTGTTTTTATTAGTCGATATTATAATGTTATTTTTATCTCCTATTTCCGTTACTTTATACGGACCGGTATATTTACATTCTAACTTATGACCTGTTTCATTTCTTAATAAGACTTTATCACCTACTGATATATTTATATCGTTTGTTTTCTGATCATATAATATTTTATTATTTTTCTTATTTTCTTCTATCATTATTCTAGCTCTTTTATATGCTACTTCTAATCTATATTTACTTTCCTTAGCATAGTCATCTATATTATATAAAGTCTCTATATGATCTATACTATTAAATTGTTTTGGTAAATTATTTGTTTTACCAAATACTAACTCATATGGACAGTAATTATGTGCCATTGAGGGGGTCGTGTTAAAGCAAAAAACAAAGTATTGAAGCCATACGTCCCAATCAGTTTTATCAACCGATATATATGAGCGTATGTCATACCTTTCCAAAAATAATGTCTTTTGACCTTGGCCAAGGTTTTTGTAATGCCTGTATGACCTCCTTGTATTGAATCGTCATGGAATTTAGACAGTATTGCTTCTTTTTCGTTTTGTTTTTCTATATTGGTCACCGGGTTGAGTAGCGCTACTCTTAATAGCTACATAGCGTATGTTTTACATGCAAGGTCACTACTTTACGTACTTCGTCATTGCTTATGACTTCATATACGTTGGGCATAGAACCTTTCTCTATAGATTGCGTAGGCAATTCTTTTTCTTTGTTATCCGCGCGGATTTTCTGTCTATTTTGGTATCTGGTAGTGACTTTCATAATATTTCCTGTGATATGTTGTAGATCTTTAATGGTTATTCTTGATAACGCATCAGCTACATGATTGTCTTTTCCCTTTAGATATTCAACTGTGAAATCATACTCTTCTAATTCTAGCCTCATACGTGTCAGTTTAGAACTCGGATTAACCATCGAGAATAGGTATATTAATGGTTTGATTGTAAAGTGTTTTCCATAAATATATGGTCGAAAATGTAATATTGCCCAGTGAATTGCAGCTAATTGCTGCTCAGTTGTACATTTATTACTTTCTCCCTTAGTGAAAGCTCTTGATGCGTATGCAATGGGAAGTTTAAGTCCGTTATGGTTTTGAGTTAAAACCGCTCCGCACGCTTGCTTACTTGCATCAGTAATTATACAGAATTCTTTGCTGAAATCAGGATATTGTAGCATAAACAAGTGAGAAAAGTTATCTTCGGCTTGCCGAAGATGGTATACCCTTGAAAACAAAAAAGTTTTCCACACAAAGACTTGTTTCATATCGATCGTTTGTATGGCAGCTATATGATATAGTGTCCGATCCGGACCAAACTTTTACAAATCGTGTATGGCTATATCAAATGAATAAATGTTAAATTCGGTTGCAATAGCTTGGAAAACAAAAAAGTTTCCCATACAAAGACTTGTTTTCATATCGGTCGTTTGTATGGCAGCTATATGATATAGTGATCCGATCCAAATCAAACTTTCAAAAATGATGTATGGCTATGTCAAATGAATAAATGTTGAATTCGGTTGCAAGAGGTTGGAAAACAAAAAAGTTTTCCATACAAAGACTTGTTTTCATATCGGTCCTTTGTATGGCAGCTATATGATATAGTGGTCCGATCCGGACCAAACTTTCACAAATTATGTGTGGCTATGTCAAATAAATAAATGTTGAATTCAGTTGCAATAGCTTGGAAAACAACAAAGTTTCCCATACAAAGACTTGTTTTCATATCGGTCGTTTGTATGGCAGCTATATGATATAGTGGTCCGATCCGACCGATTCTTAAACTTGATCTGCGTGCAACAAAAATAATGATCTGGTAAAAATTTCAAAACGCTAGCTTTAAAACTACTGTCTATTTTTTGCATAGAAACAGACGGACAGACGGACAGACGGACATGGCTATATCGACTCGGCTGTTGATGCTGATCAAGAATATATATACTTGTGGGGTCGGAGATGCTTCCTTTAATGCGTTACACATTTCTGGACAAAATTATAATACCCTTTTTCAAGGGTATAAAAATGAACATTTTTCTGGATGCAACATTAGATTGTATTTCCTACATTTCTCAAAAACGTCTGTTAAGTTTTTAAGCATATGCTTTTCGGAACAACCTATAACTATTAATGTCATCCATATAAAGGAATGCTTGTGAAGGTTCTAATCCAGAGAATGCTAAAGTCATCATTCTCTGAAATGAATTAGGCGCTATTTTTATACCGAAAGGTGGTCGCGTGAAGCGATACGAGCCATTGCTCGTTGAAAATGACGTTATATCTCTTGAACTACTTTCGAGTTCAATTTGATGAAATCCTGACATTAAGTCAAGGCATGAAAAATATTTTGCTCGTCCAAGTTGATCCAAAATATCATCAATTATTGGGAGTGGAAATTTATCGGACAGTAATTTTTTATTAATTTGACGATTACTAATCGCCATTTCTTTTGTTCTGAACCTGGAGATGGTTTTTTAGGGACAAGTAATAATGGGCTGTTATATTCAGATACAGATGGTTCAACAATCCCGTCGGTGATCAATTTTCCAACTTGTTTCTGTATTTCGTTCACGTGACTGTGTGGGCTTCTATAATTTTTTATGTACACTGGTTCATCATCTTTTAATCTCAGTTTTTGTTTATAAAAATTATTGGTGCTTATTGTATTGGTGCATAATCTTGAAAGCTATGATTTGAATTGTGAAGGAAAGTTTTTTTTTAATTGAGATAATATAGATTTTTTGTCTATTTTCTTGATTAGTTTGGACTACTTCGTAGTTCGAAAGTGATTCATTTTTTTTTTTTTTTTTTTCCAGTTTTATTTTTATTTGCTGGATCTTCTCTTCTTAATAGAGACTAACAACAAGTTTTAAAATCTTAGACTAATATTATAACTTAAATCCATTTTTTTAGTGATGGGTTTAGTTTTAAAGACGGCTCTAATTATATCGGAACTGAGCGAGTGGATGATCGGCACGTTGAAGTCTACTCCAACTGGAAGTTCTGGTTAGCGAGCGTGCAAGAGGATTTGGATGAGATGTTAATTTAGCTTGGTGTTTGGCTTTTTGATTGAAAATTTCGTCAGAAACGGTGTTAATATTTAAGTCTCGATGAATATTTTCGTTCCTTATATACCAAGGAGCACCAGTGATGAGTCTAAGTGTCTTAGATTGAACTCTTTGAATTACTTCGATGTTACTACGACTGGCATTTCCCCAGAGTTCAGAGCCGTATTTCCATATTGGCTTGATCACGGTGTTATAGATGAGTATTTTGTATTTAAGGCAAAGAGGGGATTGAGAGTTGATTAGCCAGTGGAGCTTGTTGGTCTTCAACTTTAGTTGAGTTTTTTTGGCTGCTATGTGTGAGCGCCAGGTGAGTCTCCTGTCAAGATGGATACCCAAGTATGTGACGGTGTTTGACTGGGGGATTCGTGCTCCGTTTAGAGTAAGCTGGGGACACGTTTGTCTGTTCAGTGTGAATGTTACGTGTTTACATTTACTTTCATTTACTTTAATTCTCCAGTTAGCTAACCATTTTTCAAGAGATTCCAAATGATTTTGTAGAATAACAGTTGCTCTAAGGGGACATTTACTCCGGCTAAGAATGGCAGTGTCATCTGCAAAAGTTGATGTGGTAAGTTGAATGTTTGTCGGAATGTCCGATGTGTATAGTGTATATAGAATGGGACCGAGAACGCTTCCTTGAGGCACTCCGGCTTCTTTAGTATAATAGTTTGAAGTGCTTGAACTGCATCTAACCGCGAACACTCTTTTATGTAGGTAAGACTTTAGAAGCTTATGTATATTTTGAGGCAGCAGTTTGATTATTTTGAACATAAGTCCATCCAGCCATACTCTATCGAATGCTTGTGCAACGTCTAAGAATAGAGCTGTGCAATATTCACGATGTTCAAAGGCAGTGCGAATTTCTGACGTGATGCGGTTAACCTGTTCGATGGCTCCGTGTTTTGCCCGAAAACCAAATTGGTGCGATGGGAGTGTGTTGTGTGTTTTGAGGTGGGGGCTGATGCGTAGTAGCAGAACTTTTTCAAATAACTTGGAGAGACAAGTAAGTAAGCTTATTGGCCTGTATGATGATGGCTGTGTTTTGTCTTTCCCGGGCTTAGGGATAATAATTATAACTATCACTATCACAATATCTTCCACTTTTGAGGGAAGTATCCAATTTTAGTAATTGCGTTGAAGAGCAAGCAGATTCTTAGGACTGCACACATTGGGAGCTCGATGATCATTTTCGGGGTTATTAAGTCGTAGCCAGGCGATTTTCCAGTCTTCAGTTGCTCTTTAATGACTTTCGTTATCTTGCTTGGCCGAAATTCTACCGGATCCTGTGGTGCTAAGTCAGATGCAGTTAAAGGCGGGAGAGTAAATGAGTTAGTGGCTGGATTTGGTTGAAATACTTTTTTAAGATGATCAGCGAAGACTCTTGCTCTGTCCGTGTCAGTGCGAGACCAGTTTCCGGTAGAATTACGGAGAGGTACAACCGTTTCTGTTGGTGCCTGTAGGTTCCTGTGGTTTTTCCACAACGAGTTCTTTGTGCCTGTGGGTGTGAGATTCTCGATGCACCTTAGTTGTGCGGTCGAAAGTGATTCATACGCTAAATTATTTGTACTGACTACTTGATCTTTATTTGTTATATTGAGTAGTCTTATAAAAGCGTTTTTAGATGTTGTGATGGTACTTGCTATGTAAATACCATGCTTAATTTCTTGATTTGGAATCAATACACTGTCTTCTTTTGAATTTATATCTATTTTTCTAATAACTTGGGATCTTGCTGGCAGAAGTATTGAGTTATTGCCAGAACTGTATGTTATTGGAACATAAATTGGAAATTTTAAGTTATTAGGTCTAATTATAGCCAATCTTCAGATGGCTTGAAGTCTAATTGACAGTTGTATTTTTTTATAAAATCGATTCCTAATATGCCATCACAAGGAATAGCGAATTGTAAATCCACGATATGAAAATCGTGTTGGATTATGTACTTAGTGGTCTGTATCTCAATAGAAGTTAACCCTTTGGATTTGGTTACTTCTTGACTTATTCCTTTTATATCTATAATATAATTATGTTGTATGTCATGAAAGACATCAGAATTTTCTTTAACTATCGAAATGTCGGCACCTGTGTCTACTAAAAGGATAAGTTCTTTTCCTGTAGGCACATGGTTGAATGATACAAATATATTTTGACTGAGATTAATAGTGTGAACCCTTGCATTTTCTACTGCTGAGTATTTAAAGGGATTGTGGAGTTTTCCGATGTATTGTTAGTTACTCAGACATTACGATGGACTATTATAGTTGTGGCCTCGGTTCGAGTTGCCACGGCCTCTTGAGTTTCCTCTATATTGGCCTCGTCCATTATTATATTGGGTATTGTTATTATAGTGACTACGAAAGTTGCCTCTATAATTTCCACGTCCGCGGTTTCCGCCGCGCTGTGAATTATTGTTGTAGTATAGGACAGTGTTTGGCTGTCCGGTTGTCTCTGTGCAACAATTTACAAATTTCGATATGGCTTCATTCATATTATTGAAGGTACCAGCTTGCATGATAACTTTTACCTTATCGATTGTGCAATTTTTAGCCATTGCTTTGACTGCATGCTTAGTGGAAAAATTTTTGGCTAACTCTAGGGGTAAACCCTCTGTTATGTATGAACCTTCTAACATTTTTGTCATCTGCTCAACCTCTAGTGTATACTGGTTAGCAGTTTTGTTGCGTTGCTGTAGACTCATCAGTTTTGCTGATAAAACTTCCACAGTTTCGCCTTTGACATTATTTTTTAATCTGGAAATGACTTCAGTTATTGTTGTTTCATTTCCGATTAAATTTCTGGCGACACCTTTTAGCCTTGATTTTATAATCGAAATTGCTAGTTGTTCGTGTTCGCCTTTTATTAAATCCAATAATTGTAACGCATCAATAAAACTTTGTAAGTTTTCAGCTTTGCCATGAAAAACTGGTATAAGCTTAGATGCTCTTTTGATAAAATCAATATTTGTTTCTGCCATTGTGTTATTGTTGCTTGGCTTATTCTCTGTTATGATTGAAGAAGTATCAGAATCTGTAGAATTATCCAGATCTGACATCAGAACAGCTGGAATAGTTAGGTTATTTAAATCCTCCTCTTCTATTTTAGGATTTGTACTAGGCTCTTCTGACTCTATTTGGTCAGTGTCAGCTTGTTCCGTTGATTCTGGTTCATTACCAGTTTCAATTGAAGTGTTCAGTATTGTTGGTACTGATATATCTAAATTAAACTTTTGTTTAATTGATATCAAGTTAGATCGTAGTCTGATCAAAAATTTTGATACTTGTGACCAATGATCTTGATTTAATTTTTCTTTTTGGCCATATACGTGCTTCGTTAAAGCATTTAACTAATATCTCTACGTGTTTTTTTACAGTAGTTCTTTGAATAGGCCTGTTTTGTGTAAGTGACTTGTACGATTTATCAAAGTCACTTTTTATGCTGTTTAAATTTTTATATAATTCATTCCATTCCATTATTTTATGGATATGAATTCTTTTTGAAATATATCATATGTTTCCCTAATTGCCTTTAGTGAGGCCATACTTTAGTTTAATATATATATATATTTTTTTTAATTTATTTTATTTAATTTTCATTATTTTTTTTCAATATTTCATCTTCCTGAAGTTACTCTCATTAAAGAATTATTATTTGTATCTTTACTATATTTACCTATTGAATTATTTTGCATTTACTTTAACAATTTTTCCTGCCTATTGTTTCGTATAGCTTTACAGGCTATACTTCTAATCGAGCGGAAGTGGTTCCGCACAATTTTAAAAATTTTCTTATTTTTATAATTAAAATTTTTTTTTTTTTATAATAATAATCCGATGAAAATGATGTTATCCGCTTCAGCTGGTCGTCGCCGGTTTGGCTACGCTGACGCTCCTTCGTTGGCGAAAGTGGCGGAGTGCCCCTCTCGCTTTTGTCCTTACTGCTGCTGATGTCCGGGGCCTATTGGCTCAGGCGGGGCCGGTGCTGGTCTTCGCACTGGTCTTCAGTTTCCAGCATGTGAATTTGCATGCTGCGGCGTATAATGGTCCAGGGCAGTCGTTAGGGCAGACGTCATATTTTTTGGCAACGGTCAGTATTTTCGTTTTTTTCATCAGTGTCCCGTCTCCTGGTCTCCCGCGCTGGTGTAAGGGGCGGCCTGCCTCTCACACTTGTTGTTGTTGTTGTTTTTGACGTTGCTGCCCTATTCGTTGGTACAAGTGACGGTTTGCCACTCGTACTTGTCGAATTGTTGTTTGGCGGCTTAGCAGAATTTTAAATCCAGTCGGCAATATTAGCAGGCATTTTCATTGTTATTTTGAATGTATCCTTAAATCCAGTCGGCAATATTGGCAGGCATTTTCATTGTTATTTTAAATCTTCTGTATCCTTCCAATTTTTTTTTTCAAATTGGTCCTGTCATGGTCGCCATGTAAAGAATAACCTCTTATTGGGTTTTTATTCTTTATGTTCTTTTTATTCAGAGTTGGGAGCAGCGAAGGTGCCGCTTCCAAGGTTCAGTTTTCTCTGATTTTACATTATTCCTTAAGTTCTAAGTAAGCCTAAGTCTGATCGCTGCGCTGCCCACAGTTGCTAAGCAGCGAGCGACTGTTATGTATATGCTATATATATATATGTGTTATGTGTGTAATTATGCTCTCTTAAGTTGAAGCGCGAGGGTATATGCATACACTTGAGTTCGGTCAGAATGCTGACACTTGCACTTTCTGTGAACGTGCCGATCGAATCATATTTTAGTAAGTACTCTTGGTACAGTAGATATTCAATATGTATGCATACTACAACAGAGTTAACAAATATGACTCACACACAAGCACTAGAAACAATCAAGCACTAGAGCTTCTTAAAAATATGAGTCTTGTTAAAAAGACATTAAACGTATAAGGGGACCCATTGGGAATCAATCTATTATTTTGAATGCAATGCAGATCGAATTTCAGCTGGACATTTTGTACATCTATATTGATCGGGCATTTTTTGTATAACAAAAACTATATATGGTGAACCCTGAATTATCACAGCGGCTTTGTGCTACAAAGGCGCTGAAAATGTCTGTGAGTGCTAGATCTCCTGCCACCTCGCGTTCGAAATCTGATTTAGTTACAAATGCATCTGTTTCATATACGAAATTTACCACAAAAAAAACCTCCAAAATTTCGTGGTCCATATGCCAAGTACAACGTGACTGATGCAAACTATCCAAAGGCGTTAAAGGTCTTTGCCCGATTGAATTAAGGTCTTTAACCACTGCCACTGCAATGTACGAATCATTTTTATCATTTGGCGATGACAAGAAAATCTCATATATACTGTAAATACATTTTATAATGTCGAAAGTTGATTTCAAAAGTCACTCCAACAGGGAGGAAAAATTTGAATATCAACCAATGCCATTGTAAATCCGCTCCATAGGCGTTATCAGCATTTGTCGGATAAAGCCAATGCGGGTCGTTGCAAAAATAATAAAACAAGTCGTGACATACATTCGACCAGTTGAAAGACTTCATTAGCAGTTTCTCATTAGCAACCCGCATCGTTTTTAAATGCTTGTTTTGTAAGTCAAACGACCACTTTTTAAATTATTGTTCATCATTCAAGGCTGTAACAGACCTGATGTAGATCAAGTCATTTTTGTTAGAGTCATTGTCGATATTAGCTACAACCCTTGCCAATATAAAGGGAAGATCACCCAGATCATATTTGCTGAACTCTGGATCTCGCGTTTACTTAGTAACTCAAGACTTAGTAAGAACTCTAAATTAATAATTAATAGGAATTGTAGCAGCCCAATAAGTGGTATAAGTTACAACTTTATTTCGATTAAACTCTTTTGAATTCGCAGCAGACTTTATAATTTTGCAATATATTTCGTAATATTAACCTGAAAAGGAAATGTCGCCCGACTCATGGGTAGTTCCTGGTGGTATTCCACTTACTGACCCACATTTTTATAAGCTTTAGAAAATTAACATCTTGGGTCCATTAGTTACATCGAAAGATACATTCTTTGATATATAAAGAAATGACACAAAACCAAGGCAACGTCATGGCAAATTTTCAAAACACTGTTTTTTTGTGTCTGGACGTTTATGTTCACAATGCCAAATGCCGAATACTCGCCCATTCGAGATGTGAAAAATTCTTCATCATTTTTAAAAACCATCGACATTGTAGCATATATGTATCGTTGTATAAATCGGAGGAAGGGATTCACTTCAGATTCCACTGTTCCATCTTTTAAGTAACATGGCGCTTCATTTCTAATGATGTTTTATTTCGATAGGAAATCTTTGGTAATGAAATAATCAAAAATTAAAAATATTATATTTATTACAAGCCTCAGGCTATTAGCTTCATCCCTTTGTAAACGTCAAATGTTTTGGTCTCTGATATGTCCCTTTAAAGCATAAGGCAACATATTCTAATTTAATGCCATTTTATTACCCAATATATCCAATATTTTCATTGCTCAAATCATCATTCTGGACCAATAGCATTAATTGGTCTCAATTGACAAATAATATTGCGAAGAAGAAAATGTATAGTTGTGCAAAGATGCATTTACTTGTTTTTTTACACTATAAAGCAAAACTCATGTCTCAATGAAAGAGCAATCGGCCTGCCGACAGGCTATGTGGCAGTTGACCTCTCAAAGTACGGGAGTTTTTGGAGACATTTTAGGATAACCAACCCATAACCAACTGTTTCTGCTTTTTCTCAAACGGTATCCACCTTGAAGTTACTAAATAATATACTCGTACTTTAATTTTTATGTATTTAACCGGGTTTGTGGGTCGTTGTGGATTATCAACCAATCTTTATTGCCACAACGTCAACAATTTAGTTGGTCCTGCCAAATTCTTAAAGATTGGGCTAGTCACAAGAATAGTCTCAAGGCATATGCCACAACCCATCAGTTCACTTTCTATTTTACCCTAAAGGAGGACAAGCAACAAACCTTCCTGGTCCAATTCGAAGCGGTGCTGAATTCCAGACCGCTAATCGCAGACACAAACAACTCAAGCGATGGTGATGTTATCACCATGGTTCATTTCCTGATCGGAAAAACTCTCGGAACACAGCGTCCCGCGTCGCCTCATCCAAGACAAGTCGAAACTACGACGTACTTAAAAGGAGCTCGGCTTGGTCATCAAACAGCGTCCGCAATGGCGATGACAAGAAAATCTCATATATACTGTAAATACATTTTATAATGTCGAAAGTTGATTTCAAAAGTCACTCCAACAGTGAGGAAAAATTTGAATATCAACCAATGCCATTGTAAATCCGCTCCATAGGCGTTATCAGCATTTGTCGGATAAAGCCAATGCGGGTCGTTGCAAAAATAATAAAACAAGTCGTGACATACATTCGACCAGTTGAAAGACTTCATTAGCAGTTTCTCATTAGCAACCCGCATCGTTTTTAAATGCTTGTTTTGTAAGTCAAACGACCACTTTTTAAATTATTGTTCATCATTCAAGGCTGTAACAGACCTGATGTAGATCAAGTCATTTTTGTTAGAGTCATTGTCGATATTAGCTACAACCCTTGCCAATATAAAGGGAAGATCACCCAGATCATATTTGCTGAACTCTGGATCTCGCGTTTACTTAGTAACTCAAGACTTAGTAAGAACTCTAAATTAATAATTAATAGGAATTGTAGCAGCCCAATAAGTGGTATAAGTTACAACTTTATTTCGATTAAACTCTTTTGAATTCGCAGCAGACTTTATAATTTTGCAATATATTTCGTAATATTAACCTGAAAAGGAAATGTCGCCCGACTCATGGGTAGTTCCTGGTGGTATTCCACTTACTGACCCACATTTTTATAAGCTTTAGAAAATTAACATCTTGGGTCCATTAGTTACATCGAAAGATACATTCTTTGATATATAAAGAAATGACACAAAACCAAGGCAACGTCATGGCAAATTTTCAAAACACTGTTTTTTTGTGTCTGGACGTTTATGTTCACAATGCCAAATGCCGAATACTCGCCCATTCGAGATGTGAAAAATTCTTCATCATTTTTAAAAACCATCGACATTGTAGCATATATGTATCGTTGTATAAATCGGAGGAAGGGATTCACTTCAGATTCCACTGTTCCATCTTTTAAGTAACATGGCGCTTCATTTCTAATGATGTTTTATTTCGACAGGAAATCTTTGGTAATGAAATAATCAAAAATTAAAAATATTATATTTATTACAAGCCTCAGGCTATTAGCTTCATCCCTTTGTAAACGTCAAATGTTTTGGTCTCTGATATGTCCCTTTAAAGCATAAGGCAACATATTCTAATTTAATGCCATTTTATTACCCAATATATCCAATATTTTCATTGCTCAAATCATCATTCTGGACCAATAGCATTAATTGGTCTCAATTGACAAATAATATTGCGAAGAAGAAAATGTATAGTTGTGCAAAGATGCATTTACTTGTTTTTTTACTATAAAGCAAAACTCATGTCTCAATGAAAGAGCAATCGGCCTGCCGACAGGCTATGTGGCAGTTGACCTCTCAAAGTACGGGAGTTTTTGGAGACATTTTAGGATAACCAACCCATAACCAACTGTTTCTGCTTTTTCTCAAACGGTATCCACCTTGAAGTTACTAAATAATATACTCGTACTTTAATTTTTATGTATTTAACCGGGTTTGTGGGTCGTTGTGGATTATCAACCAATCTTTATTGCCACAACGTCAACAATTTAGTTGGTCCTGCCAAATTCTTAAAGATTGGGCTAGTCACAAGAATAGTCTCAAGGCATATGCCACAACCCATCAGTTCACTTTCTATTTTACCCTAAAGGAGGACAAGCAACAAACCTTCCTGGTCCAATTCGAAGCGGTGCTGAATTCCAGACCGCTAATCGCAGACACAAACAACTCAAGCGATGGTGATGTTATCACCATGGTTCATTTCCTGATCGGAAAAACTCTCGGAACACAGCGTCCCGCGTCGCCTCATCCAAGACAAGTCGAAACTACGACGTACTTAAAAGGAGCTCGGCTTGGTCATCAAACAGCGTCCGCAACAAAGCGCCAAGTGGTCGAGGGAAGAGCGGAACCTTCGTCGGTGAAGTGGTGATTGTCCAAGAGGACAACGTTCCGCAATTGGGCAATTGATTAAATTGTTGTTGAACTACATTGATTGATAATACCTAACGCAAGAGCAGTATTCGAGGATAGGACGAACTAAGATGATATATAAAGTTCTGCAGATGAAAGAACCCCAAATTTCTTTTGGTCACCGCCATTCCTCTGTTTGATAGTTGATAGTTGATAGTTTAATTTCATTTAATATTTAGTACAATTTGCTGCTAAAGTAAAAATTAAAACGGATTTGACGCTCTGTTAAATATATTAATCTTTGAGATATATATGAATAATGGTTTTTTAGCTCCTTGTCCGCCTGACTGATTTTTTTATATTAAAATTCATATTAATATTGACAAAAAAAAGATTTGTGTTGACCGCATCATTGACCTGACGAAGTATCCTTTATTCTAAGCTGAGTTCAGAAAACATTTTTTAAAAACTTACAAGGCTTTTCATAGGGTCTGTATTAACTTGGCACATGTAGCTACCAGAGTCATTTATTTGCACGCGAGTTATGTGAAGCTTCCAGGTGTTGTGGCCATTGTGAGTCACTGCTAATCGAGGATTTAGAGACACCATGTGCGTATGTATTCCAAGTATCGCTTTTGAATCCGATTTAATCCATGCCACCTGAAAATGAGACAACTTAGTAAGATATACTTATATATACATATATACATATACATATACATATAAAGCTGCCTTGAATTTATTAGAGATAAATTATTAAAAAAAAACAGATTTTTACATAATTAAAAATAATATTTATGTAAGATTGATGATTATAATGATGTTTATTTATATTATATGTAGGTTCTATGGTTAATGATATGATGATACAATACGACTAATTTAACGACCGCGGCTGGACTGCTCTCGACTGCTGACTACTGACGACTGCGCAACGACGACTGCCGATCGACGACTGCCAACTCCGTGTTAAAGAGGGTAGGTGGCAGCACTCTTGTATGTTGCCACGTTACATTCGACCATCCTGACCTTCGTCCTCCGACCGGGATGACAACAGCTCTTCATTCTCGGTGATGAATTTCCACAGTGTCATGTAATCACAACTGGTGGCTGTAACAACTGGACCTTCAACATTTGTTGCTGCTTTCCAGCTTACGACCTGCAACGAATTGTGTCCTTTTGATGGCAACGAGATCACCCATCTTGTAGCCCCTCTCATTGCGACGCTTCTTCTCGTAGTTATGCTAGTAGACTTGCTGTGCCTTTTCTATCTTGCGCTAACCTTCTGCAGGCAACGTTTCGCGTTCACTATTGAACCCTTCGACCAGCTCCTGATTCAGTAACTCCAGCAAACGATCTTCTGACTTGTTAATCATCTTTGTCCCAAACATAATCTCGAATGGTGAAGATTTTGTCGACATGTGAATATCTGCATTGGTGGCTTCTGCACCTGCGGCACATATTTGAACCATTTGGAAGGTTCTTCTGCTGACAACTTTGCGATAATAGACAAGAATGAACGATTCACCCGCTCCACTTGCCCGTTTTTTCTGGCGACACCGGTTGTAGTTTGAACATGGTCTACCATGTTTTCACTTAAGAATTCTTTAAAGCCGTGCGATGTAAACGCCGAGCCCCTATCGCTTATAATACGTCTCGGGAAACCAAAGACGCTTGTTTATTTCGTCGGGAACATACAGACAAACTTAAAAAAAGCGTCGACGACTGCCAGAATTAACATGTACTGCTTGGACGTTGCATCCATAGGCCCCAAATGGTCGACATCACCCTTCTCTATGCAATGTAGGAACCCTTCTTGCTTCTTCAACTTTTTGCTGTGAATAATACAACTTATACAATTAGTGATATATTTTGTTACCTTCCCTTTAAGGTGTGGAATGTAAAACTGCTGCGATGTTGTGTACTGTTTTGCTAATTGCAAAATTACCAAACTCGTGTGCATTATTGATGACCTCTTTCTCCATAAGCTTTGGCACAACTAGCAACTCGTTCCCATTGACTTCTTTGTATAGTAGACCACCTTTCAATTTGAAATTTTCATACGGACCATATTGTAAGATATTGACGACTGCTCTTAATTGTTTATCGTTCTGCTGTGTCTTCTTCAACTGTACTGAGAGTTATGCTGTGACGATGAGCACATTCTGTGGATAGCGGCTGTGGTGGTCAATATGTTTCATCTTTTCGCCTGCTTGATGTTCGATATCATAACAGAAGTCTTGTGGATAAAGGACCCACTGAGCAACTTCTCTTGGTACATCAGCTTTGCTTGTCGTCTGGTTGAATGCAATGCAATCCATTACCAACTTGAAATGTATTCCAAGCAGATAATGACGGAATTTTTTTAACGCCAGGTATGCAGCTTTCACTTCGTGTATAAAACTGTCCTGTTTCGACTTGGATTGGGACGTCTTTTTACTCCCATAGTAGACGAGGTGAAGTTTCCCATTAAACAACTGCAACAACACTGCTCCGAGTCCCTCTTTGGACCCTTTTTTACGTATGTAACTCTGTGGGTGCTTCCCTGCTAAAGATGTGGAGCACCGGCTAACTTGTCAACAACTGCTTCAACTTTGACAATGACTGTAGCTCTTCATGACCAACTTTGAATTCAGCTTCTTTCTTTAGTAGATTTGTAAGAGAACGTGCAACTTGCACAAAACCACGTATAAATTTCCGGAAAAATCCAGCGTGACCAAGAAATGATTGAACAGCTTTCACATTTTTCGGTGTCGGAAAACGGCTGACAGCAGCGACTTTATCAGGACTAGGCCAAATATTTCCATTCTCTACGTTGTGGTCAAGGAAAAATATATTCTAATATAGGAATTTGCATTTCGTCCACTTTATTTGCAACCCATACGCAGCGGCAGCTTGCAACATCTTTTCCGTCTTCTGCATGCATTCATCGGCTGTAACGGCATATACAATAATATCGTCCATGTACAGCTGCATGATGTCTTCGTTTATTAGCTTCTGAAAAATATGGTTCACAAAACGTATAAATGCGGCTGGTGAATTTCGGAACCCGAATGGCGTTTTATTGAACTCAAAAAGTTTCTCTCTTGTTATGAATGTCGTGTAGACTCTACTATTTTCTTCGACTGGCACGTGGAAAAATCTATTTTCTAAGTCCATTATTGTGAAACATTTGGCAGCTTGTAGTTTATCCCGGACATCTTCGATTAAAGGCACAGGAAAGCAGTCCTGCAACACCATACTGTTCAGCTTGCGGTAATGCTCTGAACGTTTCAATTTTTTTCCTAACAACAACGACTCTGCTTGCTACGTGGGATAACGACTTTCTCACGATGCCTTTCTCCAACCAATCCTCAACTTGGGCTTTGAAAGCTTCAGCTTCTTTGGTGGACAACTGACTCGGTGATGGTGGCAGAATGGTTGCAGCACTACATCTGGATGGATTCGCAGCTAGATTGGACACTGTGTAATGACAGCAGGCGGCTGATAGCTGTTCTTAATTAACTGCTCGACTTGATTTTGATACTTCGGCGGCGCTGAGATGGTATTTGACTCTTCAAATACGCTGTATACATTAAAAGGATATTCATCTGTTGCAGTCTGTTTTGTTTCTAGCTTATGAAACAAAAACCCATTACCATCGGAAGCCAAACAGAACTTTTTAATGGAGTCAGAATCTCCCACCTGGTCCCATGCTTGACAAATCTTCAACCGTCATATCACCAAGCCAGCCTGCTACTTCATCACTACACCTGCCAGCCGCCACACCTACCCGGGTGTTCCAACTGAAACGCGATCTTCTGGACTTACGCTGAGAGCTGTGGCTCCCCGCAAATCCACCTTTGTATCGCGGCTTATGCCTGACGCCTCTGCAGATGACGTTAGGTTTCACCTTGCAAATAATCTAAATATAGCTCCCTTAGAACTTTTTGTGACCAAATTTAATTTTAAGCATAAACGTAGCATATCCTCATTTAAAATAACTTTACCAAATGCTTCCCTTGCTAAATCTTTAGATCCTGCTAAAGCACAGTATTTTCCATGAATTCTTGACCAGAGATTCTCAAAGTTCCAGTCCAGTTACTATTTCAAAAAGATTTTTTCTTGTTACTACCAAAACTTTCGCAATATTCTTGGAAAACTTAACTTACTTTACTGCCCCTCATTTCATGGATCAATTCGGACGAGGATAACTTGCTTTTACCCACTAACCAAAATGACTTCCTTGATGGCTTAGCCAACTCTACCGTTTTTTAACATAACCCTATAAGGAACTCCCGTGGCAGGTCGCTTGACTTAATTTTCTCTAATACTACCTCCTCTACCACTATAGCAAGGTCTCCTCCCTATCTACTTCTGAGGACTATCACCACCCAACACTCTTAGTCTCGCTAATTATTGACTCTCCTGAAGTCCCCCCCCGTAATAGCGCGCAGTCTCGTCAAAAGTGCTATAAAAAGGCGACTATTGTGACCTAAGAAATCACCTGACTAATATTGACTGGAGTCATCTTTCTAGTTTCAGCATTATCGGTAAAGTTACAGACTCTTTTTATAAAGTAACTCGCTTATTGGTTTTCCACCAAATATCCTGATGTGGGTTGCTTCCTACCTTTCAGATCGTACTCAGCGTGTCCTATTTAAATCTACCAAGTCGAAGGTCATCCATGTCTCATCAGGTGATGATGATGTCAAGTTATGGTATTCCTTCTCGGAACATTTCCTGCACAGGCATCTGCAACTAGACCTAGAAGAACTCTATACGTGGTGCTCAGGCAATCTTCTATTCCTAAACTGCTCAAAATGCAAACTTATGACATTCCATCGCAGTGTACCGCTTATTGTCTCTTACTCTCTCGGAAATCACGTTTTTGATCGTGTTTCCACAATCAATGATCTTGGAGTTCTTTTTGATCATAAACTTAAGTTTAATGATAACATTTCTGTGACAGTGAATAAAGCCGGAGGAATGTTTCCCTTTATTAAGCGATGGTCTAAAGAATTTAACGATCCTTTCACCACCAAATCTCTGTATATCACCCTAGTTTGTCCTATCCTTGAATATTGCTCGTGCGTTTGGAGTCCTCAATACTCCTGTCACCAAAATAGTATTGAGTCGGTGCAAAACCAGTTTCTGTTATTTGCACTAAAAAACTTACCTGGGATTCTGATAATTGTCTCCCGCCGTACCGTTGCAGGCTTAATTGTTAAAGTTACCTCCAATGAAGGAGCGAACCTGTGCTGGGGTCATGTTTGTACATATGCTTATCCATGGCATGGTTAATTCTAAACACCTTCTAAACCAACTATATTTTTTCATCCCTAATAGGAAAACTAAGTCCTTCCGACCCCTATGGTTACCTTTTTGCAGACCCAACTACGATGAAAACGACCCCTTTCTCACTATTTGTAAAAACTATAACCTCTTATCACATACTCTATCCTCTGAACTCTCTCTTAATGTTAATAAATTAAAAATCATAGAATACGTCCTCGAATAGTTATATTTATATGTACTTGTATTTATATTTAGCAGATCTCTGTTTAATTGTTGTTAAATAAATAAATACCCCAACAGCGCTTCATGGTTCAAGTTGCAGCTTGATACAACGAGGAATTTATATTCAGTCTGCACTTGATCTACTTCAACTTTTGCGTTAAAACATTCGATAGTTTAGTACAGGCATTGCTCAAACCGCGCAACGTAAACCCGCATTTGTTCATTTCAACATTGTTTAATTTTTTTAGCACGTGCTCGTTTTCAATTGTTACATCAAAGCCTGTGTCGACCAGGCTTTAAACTCTTCCACCATTTATAGCAATTGTGTTTACGCCAAAATTATTTGCACTGACATTGTCGGTCCTTCTCTTGCACACTCTGATTTTTCTAAAACTGCGTCAACGCTCTTGTTACTTGTTACCTGTGCTCTTTTACGCTGGGTTCTACTTGTTTTAGACATGCTCAACTTTGTACACACTCGGCTTTTTGTCTCGTTCGCGCTCTTTCTTGTTTTCCCTCTTCAACTTTGTTTTACAGAACTGCAAATTTAACAACGGTTGTGAAATAGAATTTCCGAGATCACACCTTTTCGACTGTTTTTTTGGCAAGGAGTTATCTGTTGTAACTGCGACTTTACTGCTCCTCAACTTTACAACTGTTCGACTTTAAGCAATCTACAACAATAATCCTTTTGCGCAAACAATTTATTGACGGCTTTTCTACTTTTCTCTGTTCACACCACGTGCACTGCAACTAATACAAATGCGACTGTTCTTTCAACAACACATATTGAACCGGACGAGCCCCCAAATGTAAGATTGATGATTATAATGATATTTATTTATATTATATGTAGGTTCTATGGCTGATATGATGATACAATACGACTAATTTAACGACCGCGAATGGACTGCTCTCGACTGCTAACTACTGACGACTGCGCAACGACTATGAAATATTTTGCTGAGAAAACAACTAACAACAAACTATCCTAACTACAACCCGGAATCGACAAAGAAAACGCTTACGTCTCATTCACCGAAATTGACAACATGTTGTAAAACAATCCACAATTTCACATTTTTAAGGTGAACATTTTTATTTAACAATAAATTCAGATCATAACAAAAGAAAACAAGTAAGGTAGCAGCAGTCGAGTTTCCCGATTGCAAAATACCCTGTACCCTTAGACATGCTTACAATTTATTTATTTAATATCAATAAATAAATGAAACAATATTCTATTAGAAAAGAGTACCATAACAATATAAATTTGGTATGATTTTGGTTATGAAAATAAGTTTCGTGTGTCATAAAGCCATACACATTTCGCTGTCAACGTCGCAGTCGGCGTCGCGCAATGCGTGTTTTGTTCTGCGCTTCTGCTTCCCTTGCCATAGATTTTGCATGTGGCATAACTCCGTGTTTCTTATCCGATTTGGTTCAAATTTAAGAATTAGACAGCTTTTATAAGCACCAACGCATATGCCGAATTGCATAGCATTAGGACAATAATTGTGGGCGTGGCAGTTTTTTGAGGCTTGCGGGGGAGCGTGGTCGTGACAGTTTTTTGCTGTTTGCGGGGGAACGGGGGGTGATATCAAAATAAAAAAACAAACTTGTACTGCGTATGCTAATTACCTATCCAACGATATATGGCACATGTCTGTAGCTCTTGTAGTTTCTGAGATCTAGGCGTTGATACGGACAGACGGACGGACGGACGGACGGAAGGACGGACGGACGGACGGACGGACGGACGGACGGACGGACGGACAGACGAACATGGCTATATCGACTCGGCTGTTGATGCTGATCAAGAATATATATACTTTATGGGGTCGGAGATGCTAGACCGTGTCGGGCATGCAGGATCAGCAATCGTTAAGAGTTCAGCTGCAACCCCTTTACCTACAAATTCACAATCGATTTCTTTTTGCTCATTTACGATCAGTGATACGAAATTAAAATAATTTGTTTGTGTTGTGATTGTTGTGAAAATCACTATGTCGCTTCAATCACTGTTCATCCCATGCTCATATTTACCACATTCTTCAGAACCACCTACATAATCGCATGTCCCACAGTGACCTTCTAGTGACTCTAGGAGACTTCAATTTACCTGCACTTATCTGGTCAAACATCGAGAATTCAACATTTTTAATACTCTCAACACATCATGATTTTACCCAGGCTATGTTCGACATATCCCTTGGTCAAATAAACCACGTAAGGAATTCTTTAGTTCGGCTTCTAGATCTATGTTTCGTTTCTGACCCAGATGGAATAACCGTTTCCAGAGCGATGCCACTTTCGTTCCCAGAAGATCCGTACCACCCAACGCTTGAGGTGTCGATTGAAACCCTTACTGCTAGCAACCTTCAGTCTCGCCATGGAGTTCATAAAACTCGCTGCTTTCGCAAGGCTGATTTTCAGAGACTACGCAATTTAATTTATATATTTGATTGGTCCGAAATCTGGGAACGCACCGATATTAATATCGCTTTAGAAACATTCTACAAAACGCTTAACGCTTTCTTCGACTCTTGCGTGCCATGGAAGTATCCATCCGCCTCGACCGACCCTCCTTGGTTTACAAGAAGCCTTAAAAACTTAAAATACATTGAAAATAGACTCCCTAAGAGACATAAGAAAACTGGCTGTAATGTAACTTTCTCAAGATACTTAGTAGCACGGTCAAATTTCACCGTGCATAACGCTGAGTGTTATAAGAATTATATATACCGCTGTCGGATCCAGTTTACACAGGATCCGAAGCAGTTTAATAATTTTGTTAACACTAAGCGTAAGCAGGTATCTTCTCCCCCCCTAATTTCGTTTGAAATGTATTTGCGACTACTGATCAGGGTATTGCCGATCTATTCTCAACTTTCTTTCAAACAACGTACTCAATTCTTACAATTATGGATCAGCCTTATTTATACAGCATTCAATCAGCCAATCTTATTTTCAGACCAACTTTCTCCGAAAGCACTGTGTTATTTGATCTTGGTGTTCCTGGCTGTGTACTGAAAAACTGCGCTAAGCCATTGTGCAGACCTCTTCTAAAACTTTTCTCTTTGTCTCTGGAAACTTCGATTTTTCCCCAAATGTGGAAGGAATCCTTCATAATTCCCCTACACAAACAAGTAAGGTAACAGCAGTCGAGTTTCCCGATTGCAAAATACCCTGTACCCTTAGACATGCTTACAATTTATTTATTTAATATCAATAAATAAGTGAAAAAATATTCTACCGTCGCAGTCGGCGTCGCGCAATGCGTGTTTTGTTGCGCTTCTGCTTCCCTTGCCATAGATTTTGCATGTGGCATAACTTCCGTGTTTCTTATCCGATTTGGTTCAAATGTAGATAGCTTTTATAAAAGTTAGATAGCTTTTATAAGCACCAACGCATATGCCGAATTGCATAATATTAGGACAATAATTGTGGGCGTGGCAGTTTTTTGTGGTTTGCGGGGGAGCGTGGTCGTGACAGTTTTTTGCTGTTTGCGGGGAAACGGGGGGTGATATCAAAATAAAACAAGTGAGAAAAGTTATCTTCGGCTTGCCGAAGATGGTATACCCTTGAACAAAAAAGTTTTCCATACAAAGCCTTGTTTTCATATCGGTCGTTTGTATGGTAGCAATATGATATAGTGGTCCGATCCGGACCAAACTTTTACAAATCGTGTATGGCTATAATAAATGAATAAATGTATAGATAGGTTAGAAAATAAAAAAGTTTTCCATACAAAGACTTGTTTTCATATCGGTCGTTTGTATGGCAGCTATATGATATTGATAGTGATCCGATCTGGATCAAACTTTCAAAAATCATGTATGGCTGTTGATGCTGATCAAGAATATATATACATTATGGGGTCGGAGATGTTTCCTTCTGCCTGTTACATACATTTGCACCATATTATGATACCCTTTTCACCCATTTTTAATGGGTACAGGGTATAAAAAGGAAAAAAATCGGATGCTACAAACTATAGAGGAATCTCTAAATTGTCAGCATTTCCAAAGCTTATTAAAAAATTCGTAACACCACATCTTCAACATCTCTGCAGTTAAAATTTTTCTCCATGCCAGCATGGTTTCATAAAGCGTCGCTCCACCACCACAAACCTCTTGGAGCTGACTTCCTTTATTATTGATGGAATTTTTAGTCCCCTGTTCCTAAGTTGTTGTAGATCTACATATGCCCAGCATGAGCCTTTCAGGGTTTTATGTTCTGACTACAATGACTTATACTCTATTACTTCACCCTGGACGTCCACTTCTTTCAAATCCTCAATTCTCACCTACCTTTCACAGCAAAAAACGAACTATACTTTTTCCTTTTAATCTTTTCTAAACTTTATTCTCTCGGATCTATCCCCGCGATCCGAGCCGTACGATAAACGGCAGCGCCCCTCTGTCTGTTTGGCGGGAGGTGGGCTGTGCGTTTTGCAGTGAGAGCCGCGCGAAAAATAAAAATTGCATTTCATTTGAACTGTAAAGTTTACTTATACAAAGTACCGATCTGGCAATACCAATACTTATACTTATACCAATATATGTAACTGTTTCGTATATTGTTGGCGTTAATGACATTGTGTACACAGAGTCTTCCATTTGGTTCGGATTAAGGATTTTAAACAAGTTTGAATCACTAAAGAATATGTTAGGAATGATTTTTTTGTTATTTGTACGTTGTGTCAAGAAGTACCGAAAATGATAAAAAGAATACGGGCGCTTCAAAGAAGGACATCACAGCCCTCAGTCTTACACAAACTTATACATCAATCTTCATCACAGAAGTAATCCAGATCGCAATAGAACTTGCAGGAAATATCTCGCGATAGATCAGAATCAATCCGTCTCAAGACGTCGGAAGGACCGTTGTGTTATTACTATAAAGTTTAGTTTTTCGTTATTGGGTGGACCTAACTGAGAGTAATGATAATGAAGCAATCGTGATCGCAATAGAGATCGCAAGCAATATCTCGCGATAGATCAGAATCAATCCGTCTCAAGACGTCGTATTGACTGTTATGTTATTACTATAAAAGTTTAGTTTTGCGTTATTGGTGGATCTAACTAAGAGTAATGATAATTAATAAAGCAATCCTGGTCACAATCTCTACCGTCCCTCATCTCGTAAAACAAACAAAACAACAAATAAATTCTGAAAATTTAGGCCATTTGCGTGTGTACTTTATTAAAGGGACAGAAGATTCACCCTACGAAGCTCTTATTCTCCCAAGGCCAGAACTAGTTAGTATGGTACAAGCTAAAGTAGCAGTATTCTAAAAGACGGCCCACTAGTCCCCACCCCGACGGGCGCTCCAAATTCCATTATAACGACTTCTGCAACACCTGGAGGAAACAGAGGAGCACCTCCTATTTAATTGCCCAGTTCTTCAGGGTCAAAGACTTGCTCACCTAGGATATAGGTTTGCGGTGGATTCTTCAGACGAATCAAATATTGAGTATTCTCAAAAAATTTACCAAAGCGGATGGTATCACAGTGGACCTTTTAAAGCCAAAAAGTTATGGGCCTAGCCTGACGGCTGGTTAAACCTAACCTACCCTAACATGTGGTTTTATAGAAGAGAATTCCTTCATAGATACAGATAGAGATTTTCAGAAATTGGTAGATTTTTTTTGGAAAATGTCCAAGCCAGACTGAAGCTTACAGAAGAAGATTTATAGTATATTGAAAATGAAGCTTAACGTCAATGTTCTTAAAAATTAGGAATATTGTTAGAACAAGGGGTTATTCTTAAATGAAATTGGTAATAAATGTAAAGAGAAAAAGCTGTCCCGTTGCTGTTGGTATGGTTACACAGAAGATGAATGCGACGTATACCAACGACGCTAATAAATCAACACAATCTTCGGTAGTCAGCAGTCGAGAGCAGTGCAGTTGCGGTCGTTGAATTTGCTTTCTTGTTTTTGTATTTCCTACATAATTCCATAATCAAATCTTATTATTTAATCGAGGAATATAAAGGAGCTTCAAGAGAAAGTATGGACGATCGAATCCGAGATGTCGGAAGTCGCTGGGTGCACTAAAGCGGAGTTACGAGCCAAGATTACTTATAGACAGTTGGAGTCTATTTCAGTTTTAGGTGCTGATAGTTTACAAGAGGTACCACGAACAGGATGCTCCTTTCAGAGCATGCCCAGCGTAGACGTAGGAAACGGGTCCCTACCGACTCTGATAGAGAATATACAAACAAGAAAAAAAGCAAGGAAACCTCTTCCTTTCTCCCTCTAGATTTGTGGTCCGTAGTTTGGCTGCCTTGGATTCTGGCACCATCGGCTCCGTGAGGAGAAACTTTACGGGTTGGTGATGAAGAACCTACACTCAACAGTTCCTAAGGAAAAATTGAGCGCTGTTTCACAGATAAATGCTTCGTGGTTTTAAAGGAAGCCTTGATGGCAAGAAATACCAATTGACGAAAACGACGACGAAGAAGCTATCAATTTAAAAAAGAGGCAACATTTGTTTTTTGTAAACCTCAAGCCAACTTCCAATGAAGTCAAGTCACTTAAAATAAATTGAATTGGAAGGCACAGGATAACGGTAGAGAAGGCCACTCGAAGCAAAAAGATAGCTCAATGTTACAACTGCCAAAATTTTGGCCTCAATTGTTGTTTCTTAAAGAAAACTTGTGGAAATTGTGCGGGACAGCTTAACAAACAGTACACATGCGCAAACTGCATGGAGCATCATCCTGCCAGTTTCAAAGGCTGCAAAGTCAGAATGAAGTTAACCAAAAAATTAAAGCCAGGAATTATGAAGAAAAATGAAGAACTTAGACTTTTTCTTATTGCTCACTCCATAGATATCATGGTTATTACAGAGACGCATATGCGTCAGGGACTAAAAGTATACCTCCCAGGCTATCAACAATACTACGCGAAGCACCCTAGTAACAACACCAGGGGAGGCTCAGCAATATTTATTAAAACTCTTATCAGCCACAGACAAAATGAGCCAATAATGCGAGATTACTCCCAGATAACCAGCCTCGATGTACCAACGAATGGTGGTATTTTCAAAATAGCCTCTTTGTATCTTCCTCCCAATGAACCCTGGACCAAAAGTGACTTCAACCAACTACTAATCGCATTGGGCCCTAAATGTATAACAACCTTAGGACATGCAGTCGAGGAAAACGGTTACATGAGGCCATCGTAAATAGCTCTAGCCAAGTTTTAGCTACAGGTGAGCCTACCTTTTATCCTTCTAACATTAGATTGACCCCGACAGACTTGGACTTCTTTATAATAAAGGGGGTGGCAATAAACTAGTTTTCAATCGCAACAAACTACTATCTGTCTTCGGACCGAAGCTATCAACACTTCGCCACACTCCCCAATACAAAACCATAAAGAGAACTATTCTATTACCCGGCTCTTCACTAACAAAATTAAAAGACACCCTGGACAGAAGCATTAATCTTAACATCGAGATTAACCAGAAGACATCGAAGATGCGGTAGAGATCTTTATGGACAAAATACAGTTGGCCGCGACACTTGCTGCCCCAAGATGTAGAAATTTACCCATCCTGAATAGACACAATATGCGTCCCCAAAATGCTTTACACCTCATGTGACTTAAACGAAGAGCAAGACGAGAATTTTCAAGAACAGGAGACATCCGTGCCCACAACATTTACAAAAGGCTGTCTAACCGTCTAAGAAAAGTTCTGGCAAAAAACAAGCAGGACCACTTTGATGAAATACTGGAAAAGCAAGCCCTGATGCATCGACCAACTATTCATTGTGGAAACTGATGAACAGCATTAAAAGACAGGTTATTCCAAAGGCTCCCATCAAGAATCCTACTGGTGGTTGGTGCGCCTCAAGCCAGGAAAAGGCAGACGTCTTTGCAAACAGCTTAGAGAATAGAATTTAGCCTTTCAACCTCACTTCGGTAGAAACGAGAGGCAGGGTGCAAATAATCTTAGAACAACCTTTCCAAATGGCGCCTCCACAAATGCTGTCACGTTGGGAGAAGTATTAACGCAGATAAAAAATCTCAAAGCTAAATAATCCGCAGGTGAGGACCTTCTGGATAACAAGACTCTTAAATTACTTCCCCTTAAAGCTGTGCTTTTCGTGGTCTTACTATTTAATAGCATTCTGAGGCTGGGACACTTTCCAAGGAAGTAGAAATCTGCAATCATAACTATGATTCCAAAGCCTGACATGCAACCTACCGAAGTAGAGTCTTATAGGTCCATTAGTCTTTTACCTGCGCTGGGAAAAATGATGGAAAGGGTATTACTGGATAAAATGTAATGCAAATGTTAATAGTAATTTACTAGATGTGCAGTATGTATTGATATACCTTTTAGTAATCAACCTTTTATGTACAACCTGTAAAGCTGCCACATAGGTAACAGTAAACATGTTAATTCAAATAATAAAAATTTTCACCATGAAAAAAATAAGATAAAAAAAAATAATAAAAAAATAAAGATATTTATGAAAGCCTCATGTCACGAAAAAAAGCATGAGCAAAAGCCGAAAACGATGTTAATTTAATCGAAGATTGTGTTGTTTATCGATTGAAAGACATTCAAATACAAAACGCGGTAACTATGTTATGTGGCTGCGGTAAGAAATTGTCAGTTAGATAAACGCTTTCGTGCTCAAGTTGAAGTTGACCAGCTGGAGGCAGATTAGCAATTTTTAGTGGTCCCTGGTTCCAGTATCGATTCTGATGTCATATTGGGCAATGACTTTATCTCCAGATTCCGTATGATTTCCGATAAATATGGCTATACATCTTTTAAGTACGAAGACGAAGGGAACGCTTTGCAAGGGCTTGCTTTAATATACAATGTTGTAACACCGCCGAAATATCAAAAAGCCATAGAGCACAGAGATTCACAGCTAAAGGTACCAAAAGGTTTTAACCAATGCCCTATTGAGATGAAGATTGTGCCAGAAGGAGTGATCCAGCCGTTTCACCATTCACCTACGCGATTGACTGCGGGTGAAGCTGAAGCAGTAAAGAAACAGGTTGACGAGTGGGTCGAGTAATAGGTGGAACACGAAAATATTAGACTAAAGACCCAATTGGGAAATCAGGACAAAGATTAGAAATCTATGCTCAGAGTAGTCCATCAGTGTGAGAAAAACTACGAGAATTTAACGAAGGAAAGGGATTGCTTAAGGCGCGATCTCCAGGCCACGCACCAACACTTTGAACACAGCAGAGCCCAATATCACGACTCTCAGCATAAGGCTAGGTCTCTAACGGACACCATTAGCAGCTGGACATAAAAAGCTCTACGAGGATGCCACCAAACTAAAAAGGAGAAAGCCAAAAAATTGACGAGATTCAACATTGGATAGACAAGCTGGATGCATTGCAAAACGAAATGCTTTTAAAGGAGAAATACGAATTTAAGCATACAATCAGCAACTTGTTGGTGAAGTTCTCCAAATTTCAGCAACCACATGAGGTCCTGTCTAAAGGAATGTCAAGGTCGCAGCTGATGAGTGGCAGAAATTGTGCAATCAATTGGTCACTTAACACTTCAATTTTACTTAACACTTCACTTTCATAGCGAACGGTCGTGTTTTTTCTTGCGCTCATCGATTTATCAATTATTGCCTTGTGAAAAACAAAACGGCGTTTGTTTAAGATAATAATTATTAAATCTAATACTTATCTCAATTCCCTTCGCACTCACGTCTGCGCGGTACCATATTTGGTGAGCTTACAATATTACATTATTTATCCAAGTATGGTACTGTGCCCTACTTCTATTCCCTATTTCATACATTTTCTGAAAAATTTATTATTGCAAAAATCACTCTCGCCTAGTTTGCGCTCATTTTTTTTTCATTCCCTCTCCTTTCTATCACGATCTTACTAAACAAGAACAGTGGTTAAAGGCTACTAGCTTGTGTTAAAATGTTCATCGAAAATTATTTTTGTATATTTTAAATTTTTTGTTTTTAAACAAAAATTGTTTATAAAGGAATTTTATAGCATCTGCGCTATTAAATCATGCATTAAGCCGAGTTCCGCGTCCCAGCCTAGCATCCCCTGTTGGCTGTGTGAAATCGTTGTACATACTAAAGGTGCCGGTTTCACCGCTTCAGTATATTTATTTCTCGACTGGCCCCTGATACCTCTGAAATTGATATTTGGGCTTACATCCAAGCCAAATCTAAGGCCGTTGTTAGAGTGGACGACATTAGGAAGTTCAAATATACTTACTCGAGGCTGACGATACCTTTGCCGATGTTCGACATGATTTGCTCGCCCAGCTTTTGGCCGGAGAACATATTCGTACAAGACCATCAGCCGAGTACAATTAAAAAAAAGTTTATAAGCCTATGGGAGTTAAACTCCCAAAGGCTAAAAACCCTGTACCGTTTTCTGTACCTAAACCTTCATCCTCAAAAAACTAACAACATCTATTATTCTTACCTATCAAAATACTAGGGGGCTTTGGAGTAATCTGTCTAAGCGGTATTCTGATAGTTTATCCTTTGCATCCCAGATTATAGTCTTCACAGAAACCTGGTTAAAGCCGGAGATTTTCCCAGACAGGAACACCACTTACACACGGGACCGACCACTACTAGGGGGAGGAGTCCTAATCTCTGTGGTCTCCAACTTTGCTTCTGAAGAGGTTAAGTTACCGAATCTTGGTGATCTAGAATTCCTATGTGTGAAAATCACTTACCACTTACTTACCACCTTCTTCAAAACCCCCTACATACTGGCACCACTTATCTGCCATTCAGCTGGCTTCTAATCGCATGTCCGACATTGACCTGCTAGTGACTCTAGGAGACTTCAATTCACCTGAACTTATCTGGTGAAACATCGAGAATTCACCATCTTTATCACTCTCAACACACCATAATTTTACTGAGGGTATGTTCGACATATCCCTTGGTCAAATAAACCACGTAAGGAATTCTTTAGGTCGGCTTCTAGATCTATGTTTCGTTTCTGATTCAGATGGAATAACCCATTCCAGAGCCACTTTCGACCCCAGAAGATCCGTACCACCCAACGCTTGAGGTGTCGATTGAAACCCTTACTGCTAGCAACCTTCAGTCTCGCCATGGAGTTCATAAAGCTCGCTGCTTTCGCAAGGCTGATTTTCAGAGACTAAGCAATTTAATTTATACATTTGATTGGTCCGAAATCTGGGAACGCACCGATATTAATATCGCTTTAGAAACATTCTACAAAACCCTTAACGCTTTCTTCGACTCTTGCGTGCCATGGGCCGCTACTTTTCACTATTTTTATTAACAACTTACCCCCTGCTCTAATAAATTCTCTGGTTCTTATGTATGCAGACTATGTTAAGCTTTGTCTTCAATACAAATGGCCTTCTGCCCAACATAAACTTCAGTCGGATTTGGACAATTTTCAAATATGGTGTTAAACCAATCTCTTAAAACTTAATGGGTTAAAATGTAAGCTAGTGTCTTTTTATCGTTCGTGCCCTAACCAGGCCACATACTTTCTCTTTGGGATTAACGATTTTGGTGTCCTTTTAGACCCTAAACTTAAATTTTCCGACCATATTTCTATGATGGTTAATAGTGCCAAGGGCGTGCTTGGTTTCATTAAAAAATGGTCTAAGGAATTCAATGACCCTTATATTACTGAAAAGTTTTACATATCTTTAGTACGTCCAATTCTGGAGTACGGGCATACGTTTGGAGCCCTGACTATTGGGTTCATCAAGATCGCATTGAATCCGTTCAAAAGATTTTCTTGATGTTTGCTCTTAGGGGACTCAACTGGGATGCACATCTTCACCTCCCATCTTATTCTAATAGACTCCTTCTAATTAATTTACCTTCCCTAACCAATCGTAGAAAGATGCTGGGGGTCGTTGCCCTCCATAACCTTATTAATGGTAATGTAGACATGCTGGCTGTCTACTAACACGCTACTACCACGACTAACATTTAACATTCCAAAATACGGACTAGAAATTTTAGTCCCCTGTTCCTAAGTTGATGTAGATCTACATATGCCCAGCATGAGCTTTTCAGGATTTTATGTTTTGACTACAATGACTTGTACTCTATTACTTCGCTCTGGACGTCCACTTCTTTCAAATCCTCAATTCTCACCTACCTTTCAGAGCAAAAAACGAACTATACTTTTTCCTTGTAATCTTTTCTTAACTTTATTCTCTCGGATCTATCCCCGCGATCCGAGCCGTACGATAAACGGCAGCGCCCTCGGTCTGTTGGGCGGGAGGTGGGCTGTACGTTATGCAGTGGGAGCCGCGCTAAAAAAAATGTTCAGGCGGTTGTGGAGAAGCTCAAAGGAAAGATCGGTTACGAGGTTGGTGACCTCTTCGCAGTTAAAAGAACGCAGTTTGTTGCCGACCAAAAGTTGGCGAGCGATTATCTGGACCCTTATGAAATCCTAAAGGTACAACGCAATAGGCGATACGACGTCCGACAACCAGCAAACGTCGAAAGAACAAACGTAACTTTAACTAGCTGTAACAACATGAAGTTGTGGGAATACGTAGCAGAGAATGACGAAAATGTATCATTTGGGGCTGATGAGAAAGATCAGAAGAGTCGAATGTGAAGAGAAAGACCTGTCTCGTCGCTGTTGCTAAGGTAACACAGAAGAAGAATGCGACGCGTAGCAACGACCCTAATAAATCAACACAGTCTTTGGTAGTCGGTAATTGAACTGTAGAGGTGTTGCAGATGTGGTGTGACAATTTAGAGATGTCTTTATAATTGGTAGCACCGGATTTTTATCCATTTATATGTAGGAAAATTATGCAAGATTCCTTTCACATATGGTGATCGAAATTTCCAGAGATAAGGAGAAAAGCTCAACAAGAGGTTTGCATAATAGCAAGGCGCAGTTCCTCTGCACCATACCTGGAACCCCATCGGTACATGGCGAATAGAACCAGTCTACCTTGAGAAGATCCGAAAACAAACTGCCATTGCAGGAAAACGGTCTCAAAATACGATAGGCTGATTGATAATTACTTTTATATGTAAGGCTGCTCCATAATTGTAGGAAGTGTACGTTGTTTGTTGCGATTAGATGGACGATAGACAAACCAGTAGTTGCAGATTAATTTTTAAACGAAATGTAGGAACCTTAATATATATGTTGACGTTAAGTGTTCATAAAATTATAAAATTGCTTCCAGTACTGTGTCATTTTTTTAGTTTGGACCAATCAAAAGTATGAATTATACTATTAAGTTATTGTACGCCAGCCTTAGGGAAGTAACGAGATTTTATGAGCTACTTAAGAAGCTAATAAAGGTCGATAAGGTTTGATGGAAACCTCAAGCGTTGAATGGTATACATTTCTTGAGGTCGAAATCGGCATAGCTTAGATAAGATTGAATGATTCCATCATGATCAGATGCAAAACACAAGCCCAGGAGGCGACGCAAAAAATTTCTGACTGTTTGACGTAGAGACCTTCAAAGATGCACGCAATGAAATTATGGTGTGTTGAAAGAAATAAATATGTGTGAATTTTAAATATTTCACTAAGTAAATATCTAATAGAAAATCTAATAGATTAAAGTAACTATTGAATTTAAGATATAAAACCGACTGAGTAGTAGACAAGTAAGGCCAGTATATAGGCATACATATAAAAGTTAATAAACATTCTTAATTTATTTGCATTCTAAATAACCAGAATTGGGACTCTTCTTCTTCGCAGAAGTCGGTGCCTCCTTAAGAATGGCTACCTATCTGGAAAAATTTTGGAGCGAAATATATTTGGTTTTTACCAGTTTTTTGTAACAATAAAATGGGATACAAATAAAGAACTATCAGAATAAAGAGAACTTTTTCCGTTATAATATATGTTAATAGTCTTTTGTTATGTTGGCTGATCAGCAGTTCTACCTTTTGGAAATTTGACTTCCACAGGATTAATAACTTTTTCTTAACCATACTCAGATGATGTTCTTGTACAAATATATTCTCCTGCCAGAATGTGGGAGAATAAATCGTCCCTAACATCAGCATCTTGAAGGAACCCATGTGCTCAATAAGGAAATTATTAACTTGCTTAAATTAATCACTTTTACTTCATTACGAAATATCAAGCAAAGACGTTTTAGGGACTAGTTGTGAGATAAAAATATAGTTAACAGGTGAAATCACCGGTAGGGGTTTTGGTGTTACGTTTGGTAGAACAGTGGCATCCCTCGTTACCGGGCAACCGGAAAGTGGGTTTCCTTTTTGAATTAATTTTAACAAGATGAATAATAGTTAGGTCAGTTGTATCACTTAAGGTGAGAGAAGAAAGGGAGACAAATTTGGAGGAGAAATGGGACAAATTTGAGCTCATTGCTATTCGGAATACATTCGGAAGTCAACATTTTCTTTTCTGTTTCGCTGCATGTATGAATTGGAAATCGAGACCACAGAGTTATTCGTTGAATTGTTGAAAACCACCGAGCTCCTTTTAAAATTTATTCTTAGTCTACATAAGAAGGACCGTGCTTCATTATAAATAAAAGGATATCCTGCACAAAAAAGTGGGCGCCAGCACTACGTGAAACAGCAACCAATACTGGGGCGGTAAAATCGGAAAATCGGAATAAGAGGTACTGGGTGCTGGGATAACATAATACTTTATTGTAGTGAAAATAAACAAAATGGATACTGTACCAATAACCACCATTCCAAAACAGAGAAAAATAGTTAGAAAGCGAGTTTTAAAACTTGTTGTTAGTCTCTATTGCGAAGAGAAGATCAAGCAAATAAAATAAAATTGAAAAAAAAACTAGAGGGATTGAGATGCAAGAAGAGCACAACAACAAAAAAGATAAGTCCCTAAGGTAAGAATGGTAAGCAGCGGAAACTAACTTGGCTTATGGTGAAGATTCAGCTGAAAGAATACTAGGAATGTACTACTTTTTGTCAGAAAGGATCAACGAACAAACTTCACTCCGCAACGAACCATGTTCGATTTCGACGAGTTATCAGGGATTCAGGACCAAATAATTCGTCACACAAAACATCACAGTGGAGAAAAAATAGTGAGTTGAATTCACGTTAAAATTATAAAAGACTGTCGAAAACCTATAAACTACCGCGAAGCTTCAGGCCAGGAGCTCTCTTCTTTTAACTCTTTATATGGAGTGTCATGGCTAACTTGACAGACCGCGCGGGGGCGGTGTGGTTGATTCCAAATACCTTTTGGGCCAACTATTCTTAATCGTCTCTAAAACAATGACTATGTCCCTCGAACCCCTATGGTTTGGAACCACAAATCCAATTATATTACACATAATCCTTTCGTAATATATGTAAAAACAATAACATCTTGTCCTATATATTGTCCCCGTTATTCTCCCTCGATGTTAACCATTCCAAAATTATAAAATTCCTCTTAGAATAGTTAACTACTACATTATATTTAGCATATCATTGTTAAATAAATAAATACAAACAAAAAACAAGTAAGGTAGCAGCAGTCGAGTTTCCCGATTGCAAAATACCCTGTACCCTTAGACATGCTAACAATTTATTTATTTAGTATCAATAAATAAATGAAACAATATTCTATTAGAAAAGAGGACCATAACAATATAAATTGGGTATGATTTTGGTTATGAAAATATGTAAGTTTCGTGTGTCATAAAGCCATACATATTTCGCTGTCAACGTCGCAGTCGGCGTCGCGCAATGCGTGTTTTGCTGCGCTTTTGCTTCCCTTGCCATAGATTTTGCATGTGGCATAACTTCCGTGTTTCTTATCCGATTTGGTTCAAATTTAAACAATAGATAGCTTTTATAAGCACCAACGCATATGCCGAATTGCATAGCATTAGGTTAATAATTGTGGGCGTGGCAGTTTTTTGCGGTTTGCGGGGAGCGTAGTTGTGGCAGTTTTTTGTTGTTTGCGGGGGAACGGGGGGTGATATCAAAATAAAAAAACAAACTTGTACTGCGTATGGTAATTACCTATCCAACGATATATGGCACATGTCTGTAGCTCTTGTAGTTTCTGAGATCTAGGCGTTGATACGGACAGACGGACGGACGGACGGACGGACGGACGGACGGACGGACGGACGGACAGACGGACAGGGCTATATCGACTCGGCTGTTGATGCTGATCAAGAATACATATACTTTATGGGGTCGGAGATGCTTCCTTCTGCCTGTTACATACATTTGCACCATATTATGATACCCTTTTCACCCATTTTTAATGGGTACAGGGTATAATAAATACTATCACTCTATTTCAGTTGTTGACTCTAATCAGGCAGCGTCACTTAAGCTATAAAATGTTTTGAAATTTCGGCATAAGGCAATCAATAGTAATTCGTGTACGCGAAATATAAAATAAAAAGCCTTTGATAAAAAGGTAAAAGTGCGTACTTGCTAGTGGACGTTATTTTTTTTTCTTAACGAAATGAGAAATGTAATTTTTATATTTATTTGTTAATCAGAAGAAAAAAAATTTGGATAATTTTACTCTGCTGGTTACTTTTAATGCGAACAGCCATATTTTATGTCAAGTATTCGACCGTATACTAAACAACACAGCATATTTGCGTAGCCGCTATGATTATGTTAGCTTAAAGACAAAGAATCGTGTTGGTTTTTATGTTTACATTAATAAACCCGCATTTTTGTATGCTACATAATGCTTAGATCCATTCTGAGTCGTACAGCAATAGGGTACATAATAACACATAAGAGCCCCATAACCCAATACGGGTAGTAGATATAGCAGGACGAAGCAGGTAATCGGAACATGCGCCTCAAAATAGATCTTCGAATATTAAGCGAAACGACGATATCCGACAAATATTAGGAAACTTCAGCATAGCTAGATTTTTCTCAACTCTGGACCTAAAGTCTGGCTACCATCAAATCATTTTAGAAGAGCGCGACCTCGAGAAAACATCTTTCTCAATAAACGGAGTGAAATATGTGCTCCGTAGACTTCCGTTTGGCCCTAACAATGCGGCCAGCATTTTTTTTTTTCTATAACTATTTATTGAGTCATACAGGGTATCTTAAAACCCCTTGGTGACCTTGGCATCTATTAATACTGCCCGAGAGGCTCGCCGGCTAAGTGTGCTTAGCGTTACCATTATTACTAAATTTAAACTTATAATCTAACATTATTTACAAAACTTAAAAACGAAAAATATAAAAGAAAGAAAGACGATGGGGAGAATATCGGTTTGGCTTATCATCATCTTGCTGTGCGTCTTGTTGGCAACCGGTCAATTAGGTCCCTAGGGAGTCGCCTGTTGAGCCTCCTTTGTGGGCGAGGTCTGGTGAGACCGTGAGCAGCTTTAGGTCACTGTGGAGGGTGGTGTTCCTCACATACCACTCGCAGACAGTGATCGTCCTCGCCATCTTATTTTGGATGCTCTGGATTCTGCGGATCTGGCTGTCACACGTCAGGCCCCAAATTTGGCATGCATACCTCCAAATAGGAGCTAAGATTTGATTATAGATAGTCAACTTATTTCTCACCGACAGTTTGCTACGCGGTCCCATGAGCCAGTAGTGCTTTGACGCCGCGGCCCGTATGCGTATTCTCAATTCACTCACTTGCTTCGAGAAAGTGAGCCGGCGGTCGACTATGACTCCCAGGTATTTGGCTAAGTCAACCTGTTCCACAGGGGTGTCGTCAATGAACACTGCTGGTGGCGTTCTCCGTTTGAGGGTGTAGCAAACATTCGCGGACTTGTTGCCATTTATGCCAATATTCCATCTCCTAGCCCAGTCGGAAAATCTTGTTGCGTAGTTTTGGATACCGTTGGCGGCCTCCTGTTCGCACCTGGACCTGTACGTTATGCACACGTCGTCAGCAAATGTGGCCAGCATTGACGTTCCGTGGAGACTGTCAGCCGGGCAAGGCATGTCATGATAGGCAGTATAGTAGCGGGCCTAGGACGATTCCCTAGGGTACTCCAGCTGCCGCATTATACTCGGTTGAGTGCGCAGAGTGAAACCGGACCGCAAATCTCCTATTCCTAAGGTACGACGCCTGGAGACAGTAGTAAGGCGCAGGCAGGGTATTGTTGATTTTTAGTAGCAGACCAGGATGCCACACACGGTCAAACGCCTCCCGGACATCGAGGAAAAGAGCGTTGCAGTATTCGTCGGAGTCGAAAATTTGCTCGACCACTCGATGCAGTTGGTCCACCGTGCAGTGACCAGCACGGAATCCGAACTGGTGTTCTGGCATTATTCCCTGGGCATCTATAAATCTGACCATCCGGGGGGCAATCAGCCTCTCAAACACCTTTGAGATCGATGGGAGGAGACTAATCGGCCGGTAGGATCCAGGGTCCTTCTCCGGCTTTCCAGCTTTATGTATCATAGATATGATTCCCAGTTTCCACTGAGGAGGGAAGTACTGCAGCCTCACAATAGCATTGAAAAGCATCGCTACGTAACGGATCGCTCTGCTCGGTAGGGCTTTTATCGTGGCGTTACATAATGCATCATGGCCTGGTGCTTTTTTAGAGTTTTTCTGGGCGATAACATCAGCTATTTCAACAGGATCGAACGGTTGAATCGGCATGTCCATTTGGAAAGCTTGAGACAGCTGATCGTGAGACTCTTCAACCTTCTGCGGACTGGCGAGGTTAAAAGGTTGGAACCGCTCGGCCAGGTGCGCGGCAAACGCTTCTGCTTGCTCCAAATCAGTTCGGCACCATACCCCGTTGCTGTTCACCAAAGGTGCTTTTCTTAGGCTACGCGTTTTAATCGCACGTGTGGCCTTCCAGAGCGAGTGCGTCGCGTCGACTTCGGTACCCGTATATGCTAACCTGTCATCGAACCATGCCATCCACCAGTGCACGATGGAGGATAGATTTCGCCCTGTAAAAATAAGCTTTGTCCAGCGGGTGGCGCGATCTCATCCATCTGGAGCGTAAACGCCTCTTCTCTGCAATGAGCATCAGAATCTCTCTGGGGACCGGTATTCTGGCTGCTGCGGGTCTCAGTCCTGGGGTGTGAGTGGTCAATCTAGCTGCTACTTGGATGTTGTGGGTGAGAGAGTCGATTGCAACTTCAATGTCCCGCTCGGAGTTCAGCGCCATGTCAAGGTTCAGTGACGACTCGAGGTGCTCTTGAATATGTTCCATGTTAGTGCACCTGCTGATAAGCCGCTCGACTTTGGGATAGGCTGTAACTGTTGTGTCCAGAGTGATGATGAGAGGTAAGTGGTCAGAGCTGAGCTCGGCAAACGACCGGATATCTGAGTGTAAACCCAGGATACCTCTTGTCAGCACAAAATCGATGTAGACTGGAGACCCTCTACTGCCATAAGGGAACCTTGTGTGGCCACCTGTTGCTAGCGAGTTTACATCAGAGTTAAAGATTAGATTTGCCAGGGCATGACCTCTTTGGTTACACCTCCCTGCTCCCCAAAGCCAGTGGGACGCATTCCAGTCGCCTGCTACAATGAATTTATGCTGTTGTTGCTCCAATATGGATTTGAAGTTGTCTGTGGTCCAAACGAACCTCGGGGGCAGTAGACCGCGCCGAAGTTGATAATGCCGTCCCCAGTTTCTATAGTTGCAGACGCACCCTATCAGTGGCTACTGAAGGAAGCGGAAAATGAACCAGACTTGAATTCATCATAATCGCTGATCCACCTTTAGCGTTACCCTCACCCTTGACTTGACTACATCTTTGCAATGTGTTTCGCTGATAAGCAAAACATCAATCTCGTAGCGCCGCACAAAGCATTCAACTTCGGGCAGTTTCGCGGAGACGCCGTTGGCGTTCCATACTAAAATGCGCAACGGCTTCATTTTGTCGCTGTCTGCGCGTGTATAGCAGTGAGCAGATGGATCATCTGCCCTTGCTGTAGTAGCATCATCCTCGTTTGTTCAATCTGCTGTTCCTGAAGGGAGCGCAGAGCGTTCATGCTTTCGTTTAGCGTCTGCAGGATGCTAAAAGTGTTATTGTCCAAAGGGGCTGATGTCCTCCTCTAGACCGACTCCTTTGCCGGCTGTGCTACCTGGTCTCAGGTTGCTGCTGAAGGGGCTGTGGCACCTGGTTGCTGATCCTGCTTGGGGCCCATCAAGGCTTTAGCTAAATCTGCGTAGGAGACTCAGCTTCGGAGAGGTGCAATCGGCATACATCCAGTAGGAACATGGGACATAGGTCGATTGTTGACTTCGCTTCTTCCGCCCACACCTCTTTTTGGTCTAGAGCGCTGAAGGAATGCCTGGAGTTTGGAGCATTCGGAATAATTCGCTGGATGCTGTTCACCACAGTTATAGCAAGTGCATGGCTCGCTTCGTGGTCGCGTACAGTCTTTGGCAGGATGTTCGCCGGCGCATTTGAGGCAGATGTGCGCCTTACGGCAGTATTGGGCCGTGTGACCAAATTGCTGGCATCGATGGCATTGGGTTGTCGTATTTCGCTTGCGAAGGGGCTCGATGACAACTCTCATGTGGAATAAGCCCTTAAGAGCCAGGATCTCCTTGTTGTTCGTCGCAGCAGCGATGTTTAAAAAGAACATGTTTATGGGATTGGCAGGAGGAGCACCTGGCTTGTTTCGCCTTTTCGGTGTATGAACGTCTAACACCTTGTGACCGAGACTTTTCAGTTCATCAATGATTTGATTTTTAGGTTGCGCCTTGGAAGTTGCACTGATAATGCCAGATGTGGCTGCATTACGTTTGGCAGCAGCAATAGCTGCTTGATGGCTAGTACTGGGCTGCTCACTCAGATCCTCAGCTTGCGCAAGCAACCCAAAGCGGTTTGAGCTGCCGCTGTAGGTGGGAACAGGAATCTTGGTTCAAGTATTGCCTTCTTCTTGGCATTCAGTGGAGGCCTTCATGCCTTCCGCTTAATGACTTGAATCCGCTGAGGCGCTGGCTTGATAGTGTCGGCGTCTATGGATTCCGGCATCGGCACAGAGTCTTGGTTCAGTGCCATGTTGAAAAGCTCACCGAGGCTAAGTGAGCGCTCGGTAGAAGCAGGCATCGTGGTTTTTGCATTTGTCTCCATCGAGGCCGCTATTCAGCGGACCACTATTAAATTTGTGTGCAGCAAGCTTATATTACAGTGCTTGAGTGTTTTTGTTACTAATGGTGGATTTAGGGTTCGCTGTTCACAGTTTGTGCCACAATTGTGGGCTAAACTTGAGTTTTTTGCGTCGAATTTAGTATTTTCCGCTTAAGGTAAATGGAATTGTTTTCCAAATTCTTTGACAGTTTTGTCAAGACTCAGCATTTTTTAAAGAATTATTGACGATATTCTGCAGGAACAGAAATGTGTTATCTAGACAACGACTCAATGCTTTGGAAGGCAAAAGGAAGAATCTTATGACAATTTGTATATTTGTATTAACCATTTATTGTATTTCGCATTCTGTCGCTTTGTTTCAACTATTGTAAATCAGTTTTATATTCATTTTTGACTGAAGCGCAGCTTCTAAAATATATAGCTCCGGCTATAGCCGTTATTAAATACATAATTGATTGTTTTATTACTGAGCCACAACGTGATTTCGGAAGAAGATTTCTTCCCAACCTAATCAACACACTTCAACAACCAACCTCATCTTTCTGGAAGAAAAAGGAGGTCCGGGATCGGCACACCGCATATTCAACCGACAGGAAGGGGAGGACAACGTAAAGTATATAAGTTAACACAAGCCAACGTACTAGAACAGTTGGCTCAGTGTGCGAAATATGATACAAAAACGTCAAAAGTGCTGACCCGGCATTGGGCCGGAAACTTGTGCGCAGCCGGCAAACACAGCATATTTGCGTGGCCGCTGCGATTCTTTTGTTAGCTTTAAGAATCATTTTATATTTTAGTTCGTTTTGAAGCCTCATTGAATAAAGAGCACAAGCTCATATGAGAACAACTCCGGCAACCGCCGTTATTCTTTTATTAAAACAAAACTGACTGAGTCCCTAGGCCAGCAGTTAAGAAGGGTAGTCCCCCTTCCATCATAATCTTCTTAATTGGCGCTCAACTAGTGGTAGAAAAAACCACCCACCACCACCATCACCAACACCGCCCACACAGCGAGAAAATTTGCGACAAGGCAAAGGACAGCGGCTCGGGAAAAGTGAAGGAAATTAGTGATCAAACAAACACACACACACTAGAAAAAAATCATGTGAGTGGGAACCGATGCTAAACGCATTTTAAGTCTGCACAGAAATTTAAAAAAAAAAAAAAATAATATATAATAAAAAGTATTAAGTATAGTAATAAAATAAATTAATAATTCATTAATCCAGCAGATACACTGGAACATGGTCTCGTGTCAATGGGAATAAAAATAAAATCATATAATTATTCCTTATAACAGCGCATACGTTCGCTTCTCATTTGTTATTGTTGTTTTTTGTTTCCGTTCGATGCTACCGCGACATTCGACGCTGCAGTCTTTGTCTTTATTTTTTGTTTGTTTGTCTTTGATCAACTGCTACCCACACAGGCAGCTTTTGCATACAGTTGCGGTAACAATAATAGCACCATAAGCACATTTCGTGTTTGTCCCAGCGTTTCGGTATTTTCTGACACTTTTTAATTTTTTTAGGAAATCAGCTTTCCACCTGCAGTAGTGCTATTATTTTAACCGCAGCTATACCTAAACGAATTGGACTGCTCATGCAGCCCACATTCTCACAGTATAGGAATAGTAGACCGTACTCCACAGACTCAGAGTCTGATAACAAAAATCAAGCTTCCCCTCTAAGACGCGCAACCGCGAATTCCCCTGAAATGGCAATAGACCCAGAACAGCTCAAAGCTGTAATACAGGGAGTTGTGGCCAATACTTTGGCGGACGAAGCTGCCAAAAATGAACTCGCGCGAAATGAAATGCGTCTGAAAATTCAAGAGCTGACCAACCAGTTGGCAACAACACATGTCGCTTCCACCTCAGCAGTGGCCCCCGTAATTAGAACTTACGAACCCATAGACATAACTAATAATTCCCCATGTAGCATGACTTTAGATGCCGTTAAATATTTGCCCGAATTCTCGGGAACACAGGAATCATATGTTTCGTGGCGACAAGCGGCGATTGCTGCGTATCGCATATTTAAAAATTTCAACGGCACCACTCGCCATTACGAGGCAGTGACAATTATTAGGAACAAAGTTAGGGGCGCGGCCAATATCGTTTTATCCTCGTTTGGCACTTTACTGAATTTCGATGCTATTATAAATCGGCTCGATTTCACTTACAGTGACAAGCGTCCAATGCATGTCATTGAACAAGACATGAGCACTTTAAGACAGGGAAACATGACCCTGTTACAGTTTTATGATGAGGTCGAGAAAAAACTCACCCTACTCACAGATAAAGCTCATATGTGTCACGAGCCATCGGCGGCAAAAACATTATGCGAAAAGTTCCGAGAGGACGCCTTGCGTATTTTCATCTCGGGACTTAAACGTAACCTCACTGATGTGCTTTTCGCGGCAAAGCCGAAAGACATGCCGTCAGCTTTGGCCTTAGCACAAGAAGTGGAATCTAACCACGAGAGGTACGTTTTTGCAGCCAGTTTTGCAAAAAGTCAAGAAGACAAAGATCGCAAACCTGCTCCAAGGACGCAGAGTCGTCAACTTGACAGGTACGACCACCATGACCCACAACATTATAATACCAAAAACCCACATTTTAATAGGCAGCATAAGACACAGGTTCACGCCGACCCGCAAAGTGCCAAAAATTACAAAGGCAACGGCACACCAGAGCCTATGGAGGTCGACCCCTCATTTTCTAAATTGCTGCAGCCGACCCAGGCAAATGCCTACCAGAACAGACGACCAGCCACCTCTGAGCGCACAGGCGCCGTGAGGAAACAACAGAAAATTAACTTCACCATTCAGAATGCTGAAGAAAACACAGGAGCATATGCTGCCGCTGCCTCCAAAGCGGCATCGAAAATAGACGACGATGCCATTGCCGAGTATGATTCTGACTACGTCAATTTTTTAGGGGAAAATCCCTGTTACCCGTCATCGGACGACGAGTAGCGGGGGTACCAATGAATTTCCTTTTACCTTTTCCTTTTCACTCAATCCACGGCACCACCACCGTTACAAAAAAATGCTTCGTCTCAATTTTCAATTTAAAAGCGACCTTTTTCATTCTACCAGATCTTACAACATTCGACGGGATAATCGGGGCCGATCTGTTAACACAGGCCGGTGCATAACTTTGCCTCGCTTCCGCCCAACTCAAGTGGGGCGAGGAAGTTGAGAAGATTTCATTCCATAAATGCACCGACGTCAACTTCACTAACGTGGAGTGCACAGATGCACCACCTTTGGTGAAGAAGGCATTTCTGGGGATGATAAGGAGCCGAAAAAACGCCTTCGCAGATCCCAACGAGGCCCTACCATATAACACATCGGTAGTGGCCACGATTAGGACGACTAACGAAGAGCCAATTTACGCAAAATTATATCCATACCCCATGGGGGCAGCAGATTTCGTCAACAACGAAATCCAAGACCTGCTTAAAAATGGTATAATTCAGAAGTCGGTGTCTCCTTATAACAACCCAATATGGGTGGTTGATAAAAAAGGAACCGACGAGGCCGGCAATCAAAATAGACGATTGGTCATAGACTTTCGTAAACTTAACGAAAGAACTATCCCAGACAAATACCCGATGCCAGATATCTCCATGATACTGGGCAACTTGGGCAAAGCCAAATTCTTTACGACACTGGACCTCAAGTCCGGTTATCACCAGATCGTCTTAGCGGAAAATGACCGCGAAAAAACTTCCTTCTCCGTAAACGGAGGGAAGTACGAATTCAAGAGGCTTCCATTTGGCTTGAGAAATGCTGCCAGCATCTTCCAGAGAGCCATTGATGACATTCTCAGAGAGCAAATCGGCAAGACTTGCTATGTCTACGTCGATGATGTAATAATCTTCTCGGAAAATGAGAATGCTCATGTCAAGCACGTGGATTGGGTTCTAAAAACCATAAGCGATGCTAATATGAGAGTCTCAGTAAAAAAGTCAAGTTTTTTTAAAAAAAAAAGCGTTAACTTTCTTGGCTTTATCGTCACCAGCGATGGCACTACCACCGACCCAGAAAAGGTCAGGGCCATAAAAGAGTTCCCTGAACCAAAAACAGTATTTGAGGTTAGATCATTCCTAGGTCTCGCGAGCTATTACAGACGCTTCATTAAGGACTTTGCAGCCATAGCAAGGCCTATTTCGGACATCTTAAAGGGCGAAAATGGAAGTGTAAGCAGACATAGATCGCGACATATCCAAGTACAATTCGATGAGGCGCAAAAAAATTCTTTCGAGAAATTGCGGAACATTTTGGCATCCGAAGATGTTATGCTCAGATACCCAGATTACAAGAAGCCATTCCATCTAACGACGGATGCTTTAGCCTACGGTATTGGCGCAGTGCTCTCACAAGAGAACCGTCCTATTATAATGATCTCGAGGACATTAAAGGATAGGGAAATGAATTACGCCACAAACGAAAGAGAATTATTAGCCATCGTTTGGGCGTTGGCCAAGCTGCGACACTATTTATATGCGGTGAAAGATATAACTATCTTCACCGATCATCAGCCATTGTCATTCTCGGTATCAGATTCCAACCCTAACGCGAAAATTAAAAGGTGGAAGGGTCGCATCGAAGAAACGGGTGCGAAGGTAGTATATACACCGGGAAAAGAAAACTTAGTTGCTGATGCCCTATCTAGGCAGCAAATTAATGCCATAGAAGAACAGGACGCAGAACCATGCGTTGCGACCATTCACAGTGAGATTTCAATGACCTTGCGGATACAATAGTCCCCAGGGGCGTAAACGCTCTCCATTGCGATTTGCACACGCTAGCAACGGTGCAGGACGAATTAGTCCGGAGGTACCCGACTACAAAATTCTGGCACTGCAAAAACCGTGTTACAGACATTTTTGGGGTCGAGGAAAGAAGGGAAATCATGTTAGCAGAACACAATAGGGCCCACCGGTCGGCCCAGGAAAATGTGAAACAAGTTCTCACAGAGTACTACTTCCCAAAAATGGCCAAACTGGCCAATGAAATTGTCCAAAACTGCAGAACATGCGCGAAAGCTAAATATGATAGGCATCCGAAGAAACAAGAGATTGGCGAGTCACCGATTCCCTCTCATATAGGAGAAATGCTACACATAGAAATTTTCTCGACGGATAAAAAATATTTTCTCACTTTTTCACAAGGTTTCGAAATTCGCCGTTGTACAGCATGTGCCGTCAAGAACAATTGAGGATTTGAAACCGGCCTTGTTACAAATCATGAATTTCTTCCCAAAGGCCAAAGTGATTTACTGCGACAACGAGCCATCGTTAAAATCGGACACGATCACGGCCATGCTAGACAACCATTTCGGCGTCAGCATCTCGAATGCGCCACCCCTTCACAGTGTATCAAACGGGCAAGTGGAGCGTTTTCACAGCACTCTACTAGAGCTCGCCAGGTGCCTAAAAATTGACAAGGGCTTAAGTGATACCGTGGAAATAATCTTGGTAGCCACTACCAGATATAACAAATCAATCCATTCGGTCACCAATAAGAGGCCAGTCGACGCAATACAAGAATACACGGACGACACACAAGAACGGATTGCTGACAAAATTAAGAGGGCCCAGGACGCGCTAAGGTCTAGGGAGAAAACAAAGTCTTCGAAGTGGGCGAAAAAGTTTTGGTCAAAACTAATAGAAGGCTTGGCAATAAACTCACTCCTTTGTGTGAGGAAAAAACCATACAAGCAGACCTGGGGACCACGGTCCTCATTGAGGGAGGGTGGTCCACAAGGACAACTTAAAATGACTCTCTCGCTTAATTTTAAATTTTTTATTATCACCAGCCGTTTGGCAAACTTCCATTTAGTAGACATTAAGTCCGTTGCCAAAGGCGCGATGTTTTAGTTTTAGGATAAAAGTAATTGGTGATGGGATAAACCTCAGCGAACAAGAAAAAGCGACTAAAGAAATACATTTCCACAGGTGCAGAGTTTTCATCCTCCTCTCACTGGCATTGGTGTCAGCGCACATCACTAACTACTCACAAACAAGGTATATCCCCATCATAGATGGAGAGATCCTGGTGTGGGAGGAGTTCGCGTATGTGACCCACTTGGCAAATCTTTCGGAATACATGCGCATAATAGAAGAAACAAGCAGCATGAACGAGATGTTTCCACAGTCTCACATGAGGAAGTTGCTAGAAGTGGATACCTCGCACCTTCGAGATACGCTGGATTCGTTGAAAGTCCACCATAGAATCGCAAGGAGGACGCCGGATGCCGGCGATCTAGAAAGGATTAGGTTCACAGAGTGGCAGTTGACACAGTCAAACAATAGGCAGATCAAAATTAATACGAAAATACAAAGCCGAATCAACCAACTAACAACAACTGTAAATCAAATCCTACAAACTCATAAAAATACCCAAATTGATACCGGCCATTTATACGAGACACTGCTGGCTAGGAATAGAATACTAATGATGGAGTTACAGAATTTAATGTTAGCTGTAACACTGGCGAAAAACAATATTGTCAGTCCAAATATCCCAGATCATGCAGACTTAAAATCAGTTTGGCTGAAAGAGCCCACAGATACCCCCATAGGGGATCTTATGTCCGCATCGTCCGTAAAAATACTACAATCCCCTAACATGATACACTTTATTATTAAATTTCCCAAAGTAAAATTATCTTGTAAGAAGGTCACTATTTTCCCGGTCACTTGCAAAGGAGTTATGCTACGGATAACCGACAACTTGGTGGCAAAGTGTGGAGAAGAAGTCCATACAATCAAAGATTGCACCCCAACACCGGGGGCTACCTTTTGCCAACTATCAACGGAAAGCTCATGCGCCAGGGAACTACACGTAGGCGTCCTAGCGCATTGCGAGTCGCAACCAAGCGACCTACACCCGCTTACCCGCGTGGGTGAAGGAATCATCATCATCAATAACCGGCCACCTAGGGTCACGGTGGACAACGGAACGGAAGTCTACCTACGTGGCACACATCTCATCACCTTCAACGATCGCGTCGTGATAAATGATACCACCTTCATAAATCACGACAAGGCCCAAACAAGAGCTCTAGGGGTAGCGAGCTCCCCATCATTGAATATCACCGCCAACAGAGATATTCTAAGCCTCCCCTATCTTCACCAGCTGAGTGAACGTAACTTGGAGTTCATCAAAGAGTTCGGGAGAGAAATTGATACTAACCATTCATATCGCATAATATTTATCGCAGCAGCGATTGGTTGTGCAATGATTTGTATCGGCATCACCTGTCTACGGTTCATCGGAGCGCGGACATCTGCAATCCAATTAAACGGGATGATCGCCGAGTTAGGACCAACCGAGGACGGCCGGAATCTTGAAGGGGGAGTAGTTAACACAAGCCAACGTACTAGAACAGTTGGCTCAGTGTGCGAAATATGATATAAAAACGTCAAAAGTGCTGACCCGGCATTGGGCCGGAAACTTGTGCGCAGCCGGCAAACACAGCATATTTGCGTGGCCGCTGCGATTCTTTTGTTAGCTTTAAGAATCATTTTATATTTTAGTTCGTTTTGAAGCCTTGAATAAAGAGCACAAGCTCATATGAGAACAACTCCGGCAACCGCCGTTATTCTTTTATTAAAACAAAACTGACTGAGTCCCTAGGCCAGCAGTTAAGAAGGGTAGTCCCCCTTCCATCATAATCTTCTTAATTTACACAATAGAAACTACAGACTGTAATAACTCGGCTTTGAAAGCGCGTCCCATTGTCTAGGTATCCAGGTAAATTATTCATAAGCATAGAAAAATAGTTTGTTTTAATTAAGTGGAGTGCGTCAAGCACTAGAATTGCCTTAGCTCGATAAACAAATTTTATATTTTAAGTGTAATTCTTTTAGGAATTTACAGCCATAAAAATAACCTAAAGCGGTATATATATAATAGCTGGTAAATAATTGGGATAATTTTTTTTAGTCCGTTCTGCTATCAGCTGGTCATTTATTATTGGTGTCGAGAATAACAGCCAACTTTACAGCCTTTCCAATTTAAGCTTTCGAGGCTGGAAAATTGGTAATATATAAAAGGCTTACACGTGGTCGCATCGGACCTTTTTAAAATAACTGCCGCCTTGAGGACGTAGGACTGAGGAAATGCTTAAAGATTTCAGTGGAAAAAAATATTCCACTATAATCCATCCAAAAACCGGGTGAAATCCTGGAAAGATAGCCGATCAGCTGTCTTCACGTCATCACCCATCCGTATGGTTCAACAACCCCGCCCTGAACCTAGGTCAGTTGATATCCTAAAAAAGTTTCAAATAGGTTGTACCTGTGCCCACAGCTGCCCAAAGGGCATTATTACCTAAAGAGATAGTGATCTGCGTGGGTACAGTGGGCCAAACTGCCCAGCTAGGGAGCTAGAAAAATAACTTGACACTAAATCGCCATACAGAGCGGGACTTGGGTTTTGCTTCGAGTAGTTTTCGATTGGCAAAGCAAAAACACAAAAATAAAACAAGTAAGGTAGCAGCAGTCGAGTTTCCCGATTGCAAAATACCCTGTACCCTTAGACATGCTTACAATTTATTTATTTAATATCAATAAATAAATGAAGCAATATTCTATTAGAAAAGAGTACCATAACAATATAAATTTGGTATGATTTTGGTTATGAAAATAAGTTTCGTGTGTCATAAAGCCATACACATTTCGCTGTCAATGTCGCAGTCGGCGTCGCGCAATGTGTGTTTTGCTGCGCTTCTGCTTCCCTTGCCATAGATTTTGCATGTGGCATAACTTCCGTATTTCTTATCCGATTTGGTTCAAATTTAAAAATTAGATAGCTTTTATAAGCACCAACGCATATGCCGAATTGCATAGCATTAGGTTTATAATTGTGGGCGTGGCAGTCTTTTGCGGTTTGCGGGGAGCGTGATCGTGGCAGTTTTTTGCTGTTTGCGGGGGAACGGGGGGTGATATCAAAATAAAAAAACAAACTTGTACTGCGTATGGTAATTACCTATCCAACGATATATGGCACATGTCTGTAGCTCTTGTAGTTTCTGAGATCTAGGCGTTGATACGGACAGACGGACGGACGGACGGACGGACGGACGGACGGACGGACGGACGGACGGACGGACGGACAGACGGACATGGCTATATCGACTCGGCTGTTGATGCTGATCAAGAATATATATACTTTATGGGGTCGGAGATGCTTACTTCTGCCTGTTACATACATTTGCACCATATTATGATACCCTTTTCACCCATTTTTAATGGGTACAGGGTATAAAAAATAAGAGGAAATATTTCCAGCCAACATTTTTTTTTTTATTTTTTTTTTATTAATTTTATTTTATTTGCTGGATCTTCTCTTCTTAATAGAGACTAACAACAAGTTTTAAAATCTTAGACTAATATTATAACTAAAATCCATTTTTTTAGCAATGGTTTTAGTTTTAAGGACGGCTCTAATTATATCGGTACTGAGCGAGTGGATGATCGGCACGTTGAAGTCTACTCCAACTGGAAGTTCTGGTTAGCGAGCGTGCAAGAGGATTTGGATGAGATGTTAATTTAGCTTGGTGTTTTGCTTTTTGATGAGTTCTGGTTAGCGAGCGTGCAAGAGGATTTGGATGAGATGTTAATTTAGCTTGGTGTTTTGCTTTTTGATGAAGAATTTCGTCAGAAACGGTGCTGATATTTAAGTCTCGCTGAATGTTTTCGTTCCTTATATACCAAGGAGCACCAGTGATGAGTCTAAGTGTCTTAGATTGAACTCTTTGAATTACATCGATGTTCCTACGACTGGCATTTCCCCAGAGTTCAGAGCCGTATTTCCATATTGGCTTGATCACGGTGTTATAGATGAGTATTTTGTATTCAAGGCAAAGAGGGGATTGAGAGTTGATTAGCCAGTGGAGCTTGTTGGTCTTCAACTTTAGTTGAGTTTTTTTGGCTGCTATGTGTGAGCGCCAGGTGAGTCTCCTGTCAAGATGGATACCCAAGTATGTGACGGTGTTTGACTGGGGGATTCGTGCTCCGTTTAGAGTAAGCTGGGGACACGTTTGTCTGTTCAGTGTGAATGTTACGTGTTTACATTTACTTTCATTTACTTTAATTCTCCAGTTAGCTAACCTTTTTTCAAGAGATTCCAAATGATTTTGTAGAATAACAGTTGCTCTAAGGGGACATTTACTCCGGCTAAGAATGGCAGTGTCATCTGCAAAAGTTGATGTGGTAAGTTGAATGTTTGTCGGAATGTCCGATGTGTATAGTGTATATAGAATGGGATCGAGAACGCTTCCTTGAGGGACTCCAGCTTTGATTTCACGCTCAGCAGATGTTGAGGCGCTGCATCTTACGGAGAATAGTCTTTTATGCAGATAGGATTCGAGGAGTTTGTGCATACTATTGGGGAATAATGTTTTGATTTTGTACATGAGTCCATCGAGCCACACCCTGTCAAACGCTTGGGCAATATCAAGAAATAAAGCAGAGCAGTATTTTCGTTGTTCAAACGCAGAGCGTATTTCCGTGGTGATACGGTTTACCTGTTCTATTGTACCATGTTTTTCTCGGAACCCAAATTGATGCATTGGGATTATGTTATTTATACTAAGATGGGGACTGATGTGCGATAAAATGAGTTTTAGTTTTGATAAGCAGGACAGAAGACTTATTGGTCTATATGAAGATGCTTGTGTTTTGTCTTTACCAGGTTTTGGAATCATAACTATAGTTGACTTTTTCCATCTTTGAGGAAAATAACCATATTTAGTCATTGCGTTGAAAAGCGTGCATAAATGATTTACAGCACAGCTCGGTAGTTCTATGATCATTTTTGGAGTAATTGCTCTTTGATTATTTGAGTAATTTCGCTTGATCGGAATTTCAGGGGCGTAGTGTGTATTATGTCAGGGCTTGAGAATTCCGGAAGCTCAAATAAATTGGTCGCAGGATTTGGTTGGAAGACTTCTTGGAGGTGTGTTGCAAACACGTTCGCCTTTTCGGAGTCACTTCTGGCCCATCTTCCTGTAAGACTACGGATAGGGCTGTCTGTTTCGATAGGGGCACTGAGACTGCGCGCTTTCCAGAGTGGATTTTTGGCACATGTTGGAGAGAGTTGTTCGATGTATTGGTGTTGTGCAAGATTTTCTTCTTGGTTCAGTACTCTAGAGAGTTTTCGAGTTGCTGCTTTTAATTTCTCTTTGCTTGCTGATGATCTGTTTTTTTGCCACTCTCGTCGTAAATGTCTTTTTTCTAAAAGAAGCTGTTGAATTTGCCTATTTGTACGGTACTGATGTACTACTTTTGGTTTCATTTGAGGTGTAGATACGCGTGCAGCAGTGGTGAGAATAAATTCAAATGCATTTACAGATTTATCAATGTCAGCCTCGTGGTGCAGTGTTGGGCTTAGCTCAATGTGTGAGCTTATATATTTTTTGTAGCGGAGCCAGTTTGTTTGGTTGGATGTAATAATATCAGGCCGTTTCAACGTTTGTGGTTGTTCGAACAGTTGAAGAAGGATAGGAGAGTAGTCCGAGGACAAGTCGGCTATTGCTTCTATCCGCATTAGTTGTTTTGGTATGTTTCGGGTTATAGCAAAGTCTATAAGATCCGGTTTTTTGTTTGGATCAGCTGGCCAATATGTAGGCCTACCCGGAGATATGAAGTCAAGTTTATTCGATCTTGTGATTAAAGCTTTGTATAATTGCCTTCCTTTTGGGTTTGTAAGACGGGAGCCCCAGTGCGTGTGTTTGGCATTATAATCGCCTGCTGATATGAAAGGGGCACCTAGTTGGTTGAAATATTCCATGAAGTATTCTTCCGAAATAGAAAATCGTGGTGGGCAGTATATTGAGGCAATACTAAGACTGCCGAAAGACACTTTAATACTTATTGACGTAGCTTGCAAGTAATTGGTTGCGAATGGTTGCAATTGATGGTGCTTGATGCGTCTCTTGATAAGGATGCCTGTTCCCCCATGAGCTTTGTCGTCTGGATGATTCGTTAAGTAAAAAGTGTACTCACTAAGAAAGAAGATATTTTTATTTGTGAGATGGGTTTCGGAGATTAACATTATATCAATGTCGTGTTCCTTTAGAAATTGAATAAGTTCGTTTTTGTGCTGTGAAATGCCGTTAGCATTCCAGAAACATATCTTTAAAATAGCCATTTATGGTTTAGAGTGTTGGGATGCAAGCATTTCCATAAGTATGTTTTGATTTCGCATGAGGTCTTGCATTGTAGATTGCACAAACTGCATAAATTCCATTATGCTCTTATGAAGTGAACTAATTAGTGGATCAATTCCAGTTGATGGCTGTTCTAAGATGTGGTGTTTCTCTGATGTTGATTGGGCAGTTGGTGTTAGGGAGATTGCCGACTTAGAAGCTGGCTTTACAATGCCTGTCAAGGCATTTGCAAACGATACTCCTGGAATTGTGCATACAGGTTCAAAGGAGGACATAGTTGCTTTTGTGAAAAAGACTCCCGGTGTTGATTGAGATGGAGTTACAGAGTTCTGTTTGGGGAATGGTTTTTTAGAAACGCGACTTTTGAGGTCTTTGTAGACTGGACACCCTCTAAAGTTTGCTGTGTGGTTTCATTAGATTATTTCCTTAGATTAGGGTCGTTTTTATTATTTGGACAGATGCCAGAGTCGTGCAAGTCTCCGCAACCTACGCACACTGGGCGTGGCAATTCGTGCATTGTACAGGAGCATTACGCTTATGTGGCTCCTCCACTATTATTCTGCGGTGGAGTAGATACTGGAGTTTATAGATTGGATGGACGGAATTTTTGTTTTTGGGTTTGTTTTCGGGGCTTAATTCCACCTTGAAAAGAGGCTGTGGTATCTTAGCTCTATTTATAGTGTTGATAGCCGATTTCACCTCAAATCCTTTCTCTTGTAGAGCAAAGATGATTTCTGCAGTTGACACAGTTGGTTCGATGCCTTTGATTACCACTTGAAGACCCTTACTGCTCTTTAATTGGTAGGTATAGTAATTTTTCTTTGTAGCTCTTAGGTCTTTCTCAACGGTGCGGTAGTTATTTTCATTGTTAACTTGAAGCTTGACTTCGCGTATATTGCCCTTATTTATATGGGTCACATAAAAGTTGTTGGTGCCTATTACCTTCGTAAGTCGTTCGACGATCGAAGAACAATTTGAGTCTCTTATGTAGATGGGAGGTGGTTTTGGCTTTGCAGGTTCTGTGGCCACTTTTTCGGGTTCGTCTTCAAGGTGTTCGCCTAAAATTTTGAATCTATTATCAAATTATTATTATTAAGGGTTTGAAATGTTTTCTTTATTTGATGATTTTGATTCGGAGGTTTTATTTAGCTTTGGATTATTGCCCAACTTTTTATTGTGCGGTAACTTGTACGTATGGATCCATTCCCGTCTGTATAGTTGGACGTGGGTTTAAAGTTGAGGTAGGTTGTTTGGGTGATTGACTCGGAAACTGCTGACTTTGCAGTCATGGCCGGTCGGGCATAGCAGCAGTGGTCATTGACGTTGCCGTTGATGTTGTTGTTGCAGTCACTGTGGACTGAGACAGGGAGAACGAAGGTTGCGTAGTTGTTGTTGATGTCGTTGGCAAAGAGAATGCCGCGCATTCTACACTCCAACTTTCTTTTGAGCCCAGGGGAGCGGGAGAGATAGATCGATCGCTTGCATTGTTTGTTGTTGCTGTTGGGGAAATTATTGATAGGTAGGCATTATTGCGAGCCACTGAGAGACGACGCTCGTCTTGCTCTCTTTTCCGTTGCATTCTGATTTCGTCTTGAATATTTTTGTTGTTGGCACTTTTACCGATTGCTTTTGCATTATTATACATTGGCATTGTTGATTTTATGTTTTTCTTAGATTACTTAATAGAAGTAACACAAGGTTTTGTGTGCTTGCACATTGCACACAGTAGCGTCTTTTCGCTTGGTGGTGGTACCACTTTATATGTTTTTATGTAGAGTTTTACACTGTTGAGATTGTTAAATTCACGGAGCACAATTGTGAGACGTTTGCACTCGCGTTAAGTTTTCGTCACGGAGCACAATTGTGAGACGTCTGCACTCGCGTAAAGTTTTCGTGCATTAAGCCAAAATTAATAATCAAAAAAAAAAACCCACATTCAAGTCAAGAATAAAGAAGACAAACAAGTTTTGCTGAATTTTATTAGTGCTGGGAAATAATATATTGTAATAGGATATAATTAGGAAATAATTAAATTTTTGTTACAACAAAGGTCTGCATTACCCTCTTCACGCTGGAGAGTCTTTTTTTTTTATGGAAAAGAAAAAAAACACTTTTCGCTTCGAGACATACTCGACTCGTTGGGCGTACACCATAGAGTAGGTTAAAGCTTAGATTTTCTAGGGTTAGCATTGAAAATCGCGGCCGGACCACCAAATGCTAAGGATTTGGAAAAGATAACATTTAATGAATTACAATAGACTTCAAGATAAAATCAACAAACTTACTGTAAATTTAATCAAAAAATTGAAATCAGCCAAAAACTAACAAATCGACATTGGTAACTTATACGAGTCGTTGTGTTCAAGCATTGAACATGTAGATAAATAAAAATATTAAAAGAATGTAAAAGGAGTAAAAGGAGAAGAATAAAGTTAGTTTTTAAACGGAACTCATTGGAGTAACATCTTAATTTTGACTCCTCTTAACACATTGCTTGCTCAGAATAGGATGATTACGATAGAGATGCAGAATTTAATGCTCGCGTTAGCGCTGGTAAAAATAAACATAGTTATCTCACCCAAGTCGAATACGTAACCAGCTTCTGGATACACGGAACACACCTCGTTTCTTTTGATGAGCTCACCACCGTTAACGAAACCGTCTTCATTAATTACAACGCAGCCCCGAAGATGACCACGGGGGTAGCCTTTTTGCATATTACCAAAATATTCAGAGTCTCCCTTAACTTCGTCGTTTGAGTGAACGTAACTTACAATACATCCAGAAGCTCGGAGAGACAATCAACACTAACAGGACACACATGGTAATGCCAGTTCCAGGAGCAATATGTTGCGGGGTAATTTTTATTGGCCTCACGTATCGGGGACTTATTAGGGCCAGAAGATCTTTGGTCTAGCTACAGAAGGTGATCGCATCTACGTGTCGCTCCACTTCTCCCGGATCTTCAGACGGAAATCATAGGCGGCAGCCCAATGAGTATTCTAGTGTGGTGTTTCTCTGAATCCCTGAATGTATCCCTGAATTGATGCAACTTTATAAGAAGCTCGGTCTGAGTGTGCATTACAGAAGTGTACACTCAAAAACATATGGTTCTATCCCTCATAGTTAATGAGACCCACACGTTCATATGGAGTGACCGACAGACGATTTAACTGTTGCAGCCAATAAAGAATATATATATATATATATATATGGTATGTAAAATACAATATGGTGATGTATCATATGATTATTGAAATACAGAATAGAAAACCAAAAGATTAGCAAAAGATTGACAACATTGTAGAACTTAGTATGGATTTATGACGACTTTTTCGTTGACGACTGCGAACGACCTCCTAGCTTGACGACTATCGACCCAGGACTTCCGTGCGACTCCAAACTGAGAGTTAAAAAGGGTAGGTGGCAGCACTCTTGTGTGTTGCCACCTTACATATAAAAGGACTTTTTTATATTATATATACATTTGCTCAAAACCAATAAACTTGTTGTGTTACTGAACATTTGCGATGGCTGTAAACAAGTTCGAGTTTCCTAAAAAATAACAGTTTCGAGATATGAACAAGGCGTTCATAATATGAGGATATACGAGGGTTATGAAAAAAATAACTTTTCTAACTATTTTTCGAGTGTACAAAATGGTTTATTAATGTATTATCATACATCATTGGAAATCTCATCGGGACTGCCAGTCAAGTTATTTCATCGGTGAGCAGGATGTGGAGCCTGGTCGTACTCCCTTCCTTGTTAATTGGCCAAGAGGCGCACGTCCTTCATCCCTGGTTTCGCTGGGTATTTTTTCTCCTGCCACCGTATAGGTGTACGTCGCCTGTATTAGCCTTCAGCTCTGTTGGCTATCTCGTCGGCTCGGACCCGCTTCATCATATCTCTGATGATGTTGAGTTCCCGCTCCCAAGAGTCGCTGTTCTCCATCATGGCCGCGATCAAGCCGCCAGGGCTGAGCGGGGCACCGATCAGCGCCCTTAGCTGCACCCTCTCCTCCGTGAACCTGGAGCAGTGCATGAGTACTTGCTCTGCTGTTTCCTCAGCATCGGGGCAGTAGAGGCATTGAGCTGCCTCTACGTGGTGGAACCGGAGTAGGTGTGCCCGAAAGCAACCATGATCCGTGAGGAACTGGGTAAGGTGGTAGTCCAGTTTTATTTGGCGGCAATCGGCCCACGCCGTTAAATCGGGGATGAGTTGGTAGGACCAGCTCTCCCGTTGTGATGTTATCCATCTGCTCTGCCACTCTCCCATCAGTCGCTCGTGAGCCTCCACCTTCTCGGACCTGACAAATAGCCTTTATCTCAAGGTCGATTGGTGGCAAGCCTGCCAGTGCTACAGCTGCGTCTCCGGATATAGTCCTGAAACCTCTAATGATCCTAAGGGCCATAGACCGTACCACCGCGCGTCCTTCTTTCATGTAAGTGCCTTTCTTGGTGGCGTTGCTCGATATGGTGCAGCATAGAGCAGCGTTGCCTTGGCTACCGCCACCAGTAGTTTCCTTCCCGGGTAATTTGGGCCTCCTATATTGGGCATGAGCCTGGACAAGGACGCAGTTGTTATTGCTGCTTTCCTGCTCGCGTAGCTAGTTTGATCCTTAAAAGCTAGCCTGTGGTGTATCATTACTCCCAGGTATTTTAAGGAGTCTTGTGATGCCACCTGTGTCCCGTTGACCGTGATCAGCATTCTTTCCACCTTCTTCCTGCTGCTTAATAGGACAGCCTCGGTCTTGTGCGCCGCAATTGTTAAGCCGGCTTTCTCTAGCCCGTCGATGGCCATAGTAATTGTCGTGTTGCACTTCTCTTCGAGGACTGCTATTGTCATGGCCACTGCAGTTATTGCCACATCGTCCGCGAAGCAATGAAGCTAAGCTCCTAAGGGCCTGTTGATGCCCAGGATTCCATCACACATAATGTTCCACAGGATCGGTCCAAGCACAGATCCTTGTGGAACCCCTGCAGAAACACTGTAGCATCTCGGGCCAGCGTCCGTGTCGCACCAGAGGACACGATCCGTGAAGTAGCTTCCATCGACGATCCTGAGATACTCCGGGATACCCATCCTATGCATAGCGCAGAGGATTACGGGCCATCTAGCGGTGTTGAAGGCGGTCTTCACATCCAACGTGACGATTGCGCAGTACTCCTTCCATCCACCCAGCCATCTATCACCATCGAGAGCGTTCTCGGCGATGTTTCTCACCGCCATAAGTGCGTCTCTGTAATTGCCTCTATTCGAGCATACAGGATGCGCTTGAATAGCTTGCCCACGATAATAAGGATATAATGATATGGGTATCATACTATGGTGCAAATGTATGTAACAGGCAGAAGGAAGCATCTCCGACCCCATAAAGTATATATTCTTATATTATTATCTTCTTATATATTCTTGATCAGCATCAACAGCCGAGGCGATATAGCCATGTCTGTCTGTCCGCCTGTCTGTCTGTCTGTCCGTATCAACGCCTAGATCTAAGAAACTACAAGCTACAGACATGTGCCATATACCGTTGGATAGGTAATTACGCAGTACAAGTTTGTTGTTTTATTTGGATATCACCCCCCGCTCCATCGCAAACCGCAAAAAACTGCCACGCCCACAATTATTAACCTAATGCTATGCAATTCGGCATATGCGTTGGTGCTTATAGAAGCTATCCAATTTTTGAACCAAATCGGATAAGAAACACGGAAGTTATGCCACATGCAAAATCTATGGCAAGGGAAGCAGAAGCGCAGCAAAACACGCATTGCGCGACGCCGACTGCGACGTTGACAGCGAAATGTGTATGACTTTATGACACACGAAACTTATTTTCATAACCAAAATCAAACCAAATTTATATTGTTATGGTACTCTTTTCTAATAGAATGTTGTTTCATTTATTTATTGATATTTAATAAATAAATTCTAAGCAATATTAGATTATTATATATTATAAATAATTATAAGTATTGAATTTTAAAATAAATAAAATAATTTTACTTATTTGTTTTTAACAAATAATACAATACTTAAATTGTTGTGGTACTCTTTTATAATAGAATATTGTTTCATTTATTTATTGATACTAAAAAAAATGGTAAGCCTGTCTAAGGGTACAGGGTGTTTTGCAGTCGGGAAACTCGACTGCTGCTTCCTTACTTGTTCATAATTTACTTTTTATCACATCGCTTGACTTTTTTACATATACTACTTAATTTTCCATAAAAAATTCATTTACACTTCTTGTGTCTTAAAAGTTAGTTTGGCGAGATAATCCTTCAGAATTCTCTCTAAAGTACATGCTCACTTCCGCACAAACCCAACAATTTGGATATCGACCATACATTTTATCAGACATTAGCTTAGTAGGATATCCTTCAACACAACATTTAGAGTACGAGCTATCTTCTACTCAAGCTTAATCGTCTGGCTACCAAATCACAAGTCATCCAATGTAAGTTAAGCAATCCACATACAAATTGGAGTACAATGCTCCCTTCTGCATAAACTCGACCATTTGAATATCAATTCGTTCAAACAACAGTATCGGTTTTTTTTCCACATTTTTACCTAAGTTTTCGTTGTCAAGCTCCTCTATTAGCTCACAAAATTCTTTTTCATCGGGCAAACTGCGTACACTGTCGTGTGAATACTTATACATTCGCTCAGTAGTTAATGATTTTATCATGTAACGATGTCCATCTAACAATTCGACTATAACAAATATCCTTAGGATCCATTTTCGTTTGAGGTTTTTTCTAGCTCTCTTCAGATCTACTAGTATTTCTTCATTGACAGTCAAAATTCCCATTGGCTTTGGCTCTTTTCCTATTCGTTCCTAACAATTCCAAGGGACTACACGTATGTTGAGTCACCCGATTAACTGTGCAGTTTATGGCTAACTGTATTTCGCCTAATGCTAATGAACGTTCGCTAGTCTCTAGCGCTGTTAACATGCCCTTTAGCACACTCATCACACGCTCTAACTGCCCATTCGCTCTGCTAGCGCCTGTTGCTATCACATGTAAATCAATTTTGTTTGTGGAACAGAACTTGCGAAATTCGTTACTTGTGAAATATCGTCCCTGATCTGCTATAATCCTAACAGAATCTAAGTTCCAGGATTTTTCGCTAGATGTTTCTGCATTTCGTCAATATTTAATTAACCCATGGTTTTTGAATATGGTGAATAACTACCACCAATTTACCACAAAAATTTAGCGGAAAGACGTACATTGCGATGTAGAATCTCTCATTAAAATAGTTATGCAAACTCCCGGATTTTAAACGACTATTATATTTCAAAGGAAATTAACAAGAAAAAACCAAGCCACGAAATCTCATAATGAGTCAAAAAGACATTCGCGCTCAATGTAAACAAGAGCAGGACACACGTCGTCTCTCATCGATACAAAACAACGTGTATTTCTCATATGTGTCTTCGCAACCCGCGGAAGTACACGAAATAAATGCAAACGTCGATCGGCCACGGTCAATCACCCCCAACCCGACACATGAACTTAAGCCAACAACGAACAAGAAAGCCAAAGCCCCCACCTATATACATATACAAAATAATTGAACCCGTTGGAAAAGAATTTTCCACATAATACCCAAAAAAGCGGCGCATCCACGAAACCAAGGTCCAGGTAAAAGCCGAAGAGAACTTTACGACTCTTGCGCATTACTTAAAAATAATAACAAAACTAACACACGTGCCAACTGAAAAGTAGTAAGGTCCTCCAAGTCGTTCTCAAGGGTATAGAGCCTGACGTAATATCCTTAGAGATAAAGCAGGCATTAAAAGATAAGGGTTTCAAGGCAAAATATCTCTGTAACATCCTGAACAAAGACAGACAACCGCAACCACTCTTTAAAGTTAAGCTGGAAACTGACACTAAAGCTATCAGGAAAAATGAAATGAATCCTATACGGTTTCTTCTGCATCGTAGAATTACTGTAAAAGAACCACACAAGCGCAAAGGCCCCGTCCAATAAACAAATTCCCAGACTTCACTGCGAACGGTCGTGTTTTTTTCTTGCGCTTCTCTATTAATTATTGCCTTTAGTATAACAAACCTGTGTTTGTTGAACACACGAGATAATAATTATTCAAATACTCAAATACTTAGCACGATTCCTTTCGCATTCGCGTCTGCACGGTACCATTTTTAATAAAAATTCAATTTTCTTTTATTTATCCAAGTAAGGTGCCCTGTTCCCTACTTATATTCCCTATTTTTCAATTTTCTGCAATTCTAATTGTTACAAAACTTTACTCTCTCTTAGTTTGCGCTCTTATTTTCATTCCCTCTCCCTTCTATCATGCTCCTTTTAACCAGGTACAGTGGCTTAAGGCTACTAGTTTGCGTAAAATTAATTATTTGCGTTCAATATATTTTTCTACATTTAAAATTTCTTGTTTGTATTTTAAAATATTTCTATTATAGAATTTTAAAGCATCTGCACTATAAAATAGTTTAATTAGCCGATTTCCGCGTCCCTGTCTAGCATCCCCTGTTGGCTGTGTGAAAACGTGGTACATACTAAATGTGCCGGTTTCACCCCCTTAGTTTCATATGCAATTTACAAAAGGTTTGCCCCACTTTTCTGCAATAGATGTCGCGCTCTTCAAAAAGAGATGCGACCGTTCATGCGGCAAGCTAAAAATGGGTTCAAAGAGTTGCCCTGTGGTTTCTGTAAAATCAACGACCAACTGTTTGAGGTTGATTCCCATTTCAGCATACTCCAACTGCTAAATTTTTTTATTTTTTTTTATTATTTTTTTTATTTAAACAACAATTTAACAAAGATCTGCTAAATATGAATAAAAATTATAAATATAACTACACTATAACTATTCTAGGAGGTATTCTATGATTTTTAGTTTATTTACATTAAGAGAGAGTTCAGGGGATAGAGTATGTGATAAGAGGTTATAGTGCTTACAAATAGTGCGAAAGGGGTCGTGTTCAGCGAAGTTGGATCTGCAGATAGGTAACCATAGGGGTCGCAAGGACCTAGTTTTCCTATTAGGGATGAAAAAATATAGTTGGCTTAGAAGATGTTTAGAATCAACCATGCCATGGATTAGCATATGTAGAAACATGACCCCAGCACGGCCCTCTTTCAATGGAGGTAACTTTAACAATTTAAGCGTGCAACGGTACGGCGGAAGACGATTATCAGGTTCCCAGTTTAAGTTTTTTAGTGCAAATAATAGAAACTGGTTTTGCACCGATTCAATACTATTTTGGTGTGAGGAGTATTGAGGACTCCAAACGCACGAGCAATATTCAAGGTAGGACGAACTAGGGTGATATACAGGGATTTGGTGGTGAAAGGATGGTCAAATTCTTTAGACCATCGCTTATTAAAGGATAACATTCTTCTGGCTTTATTCACTGTCACAGAAATGTGATCATTAAACTTAAGTTTATGATCAAAAAGAAGTCCAAGATCATTGATTGTGGAAACACGATCAAGGACGTGATTTCCGAGAGAGTAAGTTATGATAAGCGGCACACTGCGATGGAATGTCATAAGTTCGCATTTATAGCAGTTTAGGAACAGAAGATTAATTGAGCACCACAAATAGAGTTCGTCAAGGTCTAGTTGCAGATGCCTATGCAGGAAATGTTCCGAGAAGGAATAGCATAACTTGACATTATCAGCATACATAAGCGTAGAGGCATAACTAATCACATTGGGAAGATCGTTCACAAAGAGTATAAGCAACAGTGGTCCTAGATGACTACTCTGCGGCACACCCGATGAGACATGGATGACCTTCGACTTGGTAGATTTAAATAGGACACGCTGAGTTCGATCTGAAATGTAGGAAGCAACCCACATCAGGGTATTTGGTGGAAAACCAATAAGCGAGAGTTTCCGTAGCAAGAGCTGATGATTAACTGAATCAAATACTTTGCTGAAGTCAGTATAAATTACATCAGTTTGCAAGCGATGTTGAAAACCTCGGTTGATTGTCGACGAAAATTCAAGTAAATTAGTTGTTGTCGAGCGAAGCTTGACAAAGACATGCTGTGCAGGTGAGATTATGCTCTTGCATGCATGTTGCAGCTGCGATGTGATGAGTTTCTCAAGAAGTTTGGCTATCGCAGAAAGCTTAGCAATGCCGCGGGAGTTCTCAATGGAAGCCTTAAAGCCTTTTTTATGAATTGGTATAAGGTATGATTCATTCCATAATTTAGGTAGGGAAGTTTGCTCCAAGGAAGGTTAAATAGAATTGTAAGTGGTAAGGTGAGAAGATCGTAGCACCTTCTGAGGATGCAGTACGTTGTCTGGGCCTGATGAAAATGAGATTTTAATTGATGAAAGAGCCGTAAACACATCATGACAGTGGAATTTAGAAAGGGAAATGTTATTTATGTAGGGTAAATAATATGGAGGGATCAAATGAATTAGATGAGTAGGTTGACTGAAAAAATGACGCAAATAGATTAGCAATGCCAAAATGCGAAGTGTCGGAAGTATTATTATATGAGTGGGAAGGGGGGAAAAGATTGCATTTGCGTTTAGAGTTTACAAAAGAGTAAAAAGAGCTTGGATCGTTGCGAAAATTAAGTTTTCATTTAGAAATTTAATTTTTATATAGTTGATTGTTAAGGTCAACAAACTGGTTGCGGATTAGAACTTAATTAGAAAGATGTACTGAGGTTGGAGACTTTAATGACTTTTTGTAAGCTCTAGATTTCCTATTTTTTAGGAGAGAGAGAGGTGTTCACACTATAAACTTGTGCGTACATTTAATGAGATCTATTCGGGTGTTTGAATCTAACTGACTCGCTACTGCGAGGGCTTCGCCTTTTATTCATTCTTACATAGGTTCTTATCATCTAATTATATAACGCAGCGCTTGTATGACGCCGCAGTCTGCGTTTGTAAATGCAGCTGAGTTTTTTTCCTAAATCTATGTTTGAGGCCTATGACCGCGCTAATCACCTCCCGCGTGGTCACATCTCTTGACATTTCGGCAATAGGCCGCTGCAATCGTACCTATCTGTAGTTGCCACTCATTCTGTCCAGTGACTTGTTATTGCAGCCCATAAATAGAATATATTTATAGTTTGCCTACTTATCATGTCTAAACACATAGTTAGACATTTTGCAGTTCATTAGTGTTGTTGACAATTAAGTGCTTCAGCGGGACCACGTTCCATGTCTCCTTGTCATCTATAATTCGTAAACTGGGGAAGATAGACATTTCAGACGCTGTTGTATCCCCTAATATTGCTGTGCATCCTGCAAGTAGTTGTATCATGCCTTGATTGGGCGGTCTTATAACTTAATGCTGCTCGTTGCATCTTATATTAGCTGTTGTATTCCGAAACAGTCTAAATAGCCAACGGTGGGATCCACTTATCTCTTTGATGAACGAATTGCCTTGGAATACCATCATTTCGCATGAGTGTGCCTTACTTGGTTTCAATGGTGATATTTCGCAAGAGTGATCATCCGCGTTTTTTCATGCCCAATTACTTTCGCAAAGCCATGTTGTCGAACCCTCTTGTCTGCATTGGTTAATTTCCATTTCAGACATTAGGTGATATGCGTTTATATCTGTATTGAACGCAAAAAATTTAGAATTCAATTTTGGAATAAGCTTCGTTCCGTTTGTCCACAGTGGTATTGGGATTACTTCAAAGAGATCCGTTTCCTGATTGTTGTATATGCATATAAAAACAAGTGAGAAAAGTTATCTTCGGCTTGCCGAAGATGGTATACCCTTGAAAACAAAAAAGTTTTCCATACAAAGACTTGTTTTCATATCGGTCGTTTGTATGGCAGCTATACGATATAGTGGTCCGATCCGGACCAAACTTTGAAAAATCATGTATGGCTATGTCAAATAAATAAATGTTGAATTCGGTTTCGATAGCTTGGAGAACAAAAAAGTTTTCCATACAAAGACTTGAAATCTGATTGATCGTTTGTATGGCAGCTATATGATATAGTGGTCCGACCGATTTTTAAACTTGATCTGCGTGCAACAAAAATAATGATCTGGTAAAAATTTCAAAACGCTAGCTTTAAAACTACTGTCTATTTTTATACCCTGTACCCATTAAAAATGGGTGAAAAGGGTATCATAATATGGTGCAAATGTATGTAACAGGCAGAAGGAAGCATCTCCGACCCCATAAAGTATATATATTATTGATCAGCATCAACAGCCGAGTCGATATAGCCATGTCCGTCTGTCCGTCCGTCCGTCCGTCCGTCCGTCCGTCCGTCCGTCCGTCCGTCCGTCCGTCCGTCCGTCTGTCCGTATCAACGCCTAGATCTCAGAAACTACAAGAGCTACAGACATGTGCCATATATCGTTGGATAGGTAATTAGCATACGCAGTACAAGTTTGTTTTTTTATTTTGATATCACCCCCCGTTCCCCCGCAAACAGTAAAAAACTGTCACGACCACGCTCCCCCTCAAACCTAAAAAAACTGCCACGCCCACAATTATTGTCCTAATGCTATGCAATTCGGCATATGCGTTGGTGCTTATAAAAGCTATCTAATTTGAACCAAATCGGATAAGAAACACGGAAGTTATGCCACATGCAAAATCTATGGCAAGGGAAGCAGAAGCGCAGCAAAACACGCATTGCGCGACGCCGACTGCGACGTTGACAGCGAAATGTGTATGGCTTTATGACACACGAAACTTATTTTCATAACCAAAATCATACCAAATTTATATTGTTATGGTACTCATTTGAAATAGAATATTGTTTCATTTATTTATTGATACTAAATAAATAAATTGTAAGCATGTCTAAGGGTACAGGGTATTTTGCAATCGGGAAACTCGACTGCTGCTACCTTACTTGTTTTCATAGAAACAGACGGACAGACGGACATGTCTATATCGACTCGGCTGTTGATGCTTATCAAGAATATATATACTTTGTGGGGTCGGAGATGCTTCCTTTAATGCGTTACACATTTCTGGACAAAATTATAATACCCTTTTCAAGGGTATAAACAATAGATCTCAATAGAAACCAATTCAACAATAAATTGAATAGCAATCCTTGCACTATTACGCACAAACAATTGATATTCACGCCTACAGATGAACTGATGAAGAAACTGCTAAACTACAGCTGTCTGATTCTTTAGCATACACTTGCTAAGTATTGCTGTGTCATTTGCAATGGTCGGATGTGCAGGGGCTATATAATGTTGGGCCAAGAACGATGCCTTTCGGAATCATACGGCATCTAGCACCAATTATACGGTCATTTTCTGTTTTAAAGAGTCTAGAGGCTTGTGCGTGTTGTTGGCATAAGACCATCTAGTCAACTTGTCAAATGTTGCCGAGACAGAACATTGCAGTGGTATTCCCGATTTTTGAATGCACTTCAGAGTTAAGATCAATCAGGCTTCGACTGCTTTTGACCATAGCACGAGAAAATTTGACGTTGCTCAATGACAAATCTACGGACTCCTGCATCATCTCTATGTGGACCAGTGGTCAAGATAAAAAGCAATAATGGGAAGAACTTTGTTGGAACTAATAGAGAGGGCCTGCAAGGAACAAGGTCTGGCCCGGATGATGAGAGATCGATTCTGGGAACGATGTGTACACGAGTCTCAGTTGGTGTTATCCCAACAAAATAAAACTATCTTTAATAAGCTTGTTTAGACCCAGAGTCCGTTAAGGTAAAATACTATGACTATGTGACTATTTCTTATTTTGGTGAAGCAGAGAGGCAATCCCCGGGGAATCGTGGATAAGCGTCGGTTCCTATATTCCATTTTCGGACATACAATTTTAATAGATAAATTAAATTTATGAGGAGAAACAATTCAAAGAAATACATTATGTAATGTGTTCTTACAAAATCTTAATTCAAATGATTAATAAATAAATGAAACTGTTCACACTATAAACTTGTGCGTACACTTAATGAGTTCAATTCGGGTGTTTGAATCTAACTGACTCGCTACTGCGAGGGCTTCGCCTTTTATTCATTCTTACATAGGTTCTTATCATCTAATTATATAACGCAGCGCTTGTATGACGCCGCAGTCTGCGTTTGTAAATGCAGCTGAGTTTTTTTCCTAAATCTATGTTTGAGGCCTATGACCGCGCTAATCACCTCCCGCGTGGTCACATCTCTTGACATTTCGGCAATAGGCCGCTGCAATCGTACCTATCTGTAGTTGCCACTCATTCTGTCCAGTGACTTGTTATTGCAGCCCATAAATAGAATATATTTATAGTTTGCCTACCTATCATGTCTAAACACATATTTAGACATTCTCCGTGGGGGAAAAATGTACGGCCAGTAGTCGTCTCTCATTTATGCGTTGCCTCCGGATATAAATGATATAATTATGAAAATCGTTGTCAACCCTAGAGCCGAGTGTCCGCTTGCAGTATCAATAAACAACATAGCACAGTAGCTATGCTTGCAGTGCCATTCCTTTTGTCCCTTGGAACTCGCTGACTAAGCTTCTTGTCCTTGCGTAGCTGCATTGATTCCGTTATAGATGGCGTTGCAGCTCCAGCTGGTTTTGCTTCGATAACAGGAAGTTGACAGATTTGGTTTAGCGATCTTTTTACTTCCCCATCGTTTGTTTTAATCGTGACTACCCGGACTTTATCATCTTGTCCTTTAGTCGTACTAATGTTTCTTCCCATTGGCCATCTTGCAGGGTGAGTGTTCTCATGTTTTGTAAGAACCAGCCTTCAACCTCCTTCAGATTTGAGTTTTCTTGGCGCCATTTGGTTCGCTGTTGCAATGACACCAGATACTCCTCCTTCCATTTCTTCCAAAAATCACCTCTGATGCGTTGAATAAGCTTCCATCTATCCAAAGAGCTGATTGTCTTACTTTCGTCAAAATGATCGGGAGCTCCAATTAGAGGTCTTCCCACCAGACAATGATCCGGCGTTAATATGTCCTTACCATCGTTTTCGCTCCTTACAGTGACTAATGAAGGCGAGTTTAGCACTGCTTCGATTTGACATAGCAGCGATGCAAATTCTTCATATGTAAAGCTGTTTTCACCAGTAACTCGTTTAAGGTGATGCTTCAGTGATTTTACACCGGCTTCCCATAAACCTCCCATGTGGGGGCTTCCCGGGGGAATAAAGTGCCACTTGATGCCTTCTTTTTTCAGTGTAGGTGCTAACTCATTATTGTTTTTAATGGCATCTACAAATTCTTTGTTCAATACTCTTGAAGCTCCCATGAAGTTTTGTTCCATTATCTGAGTATAGGTTGTCACTCTTGCTTCGTCTTGCAAAGAACCGTCGAAGAGCCTCCAGGAATTTGTCTGACAAAAGGTCGCTAACAGCTTCCAGATGTATCGCTTTTGTTGCCATACAAACAAATACACAAATGTATCCTTTATACGTTTCTTGACCTTTTCCCTTTGAGCAGCGAATCTGGAACGGTCCGGCGTAGTCGATTCCAGTATATTGAAACGAGTAATCAGCCGTTACTCGATAAACTGGTAAATTTCCCATCAGTTGACTGGACATCTCTTGCTTGTATTGTATGCATACAATACATTCCCTTTAATATTTCTTTAAGGAATTTTGTATGCCAAATATCCAGAACTCCCTCTGAATATAAGTTCTCATAATGTTAATTCCGCCATGTAGAGTTTTCTTATGAGCATCCTTTGCAATTAACCAAATCAAATGTGACTTATCCAGTATAATTGGATGTTTTACATTATAGGGTATCATTGCGTTTTGTAGTCGTCCACCAACTCGAACTACGCCATCACTATCCAAAAACGGATTTAGCGCCTGTAACTTACTCTTTGGGTCTAATGGTCTTTTGTTTTTGAGTAGTCTGACTTCGTGTCCAAAATCCAGCTGTTGTTGTATCTTTACCACGGCAATCTTCGTTAGCTTTAATTCCTCCACCGTAAGATGTGAAGGCTGTTGCGATTTTCCTCTCAGCTTTGTTATGACGCGTAATACATACGCCATTACTCTAAGAAGTTTGTCGATCGATGAATATTTCGATAAAAGATGATTTTGCAGATATTCGGATTTTATCAATGTGGATACCACAACAATTTCCGATTCCTTTTTAGTGCGCCAGTGTTGTGCATCCAAAGCTAGCCAATTCGGCCTTCTCCACCAAATTTCACAGACTTTAAGAGCTTGCGGTGATATCCCTCTTGAAGCCACGTCTGCTGAATTTTCTTCCGATATAACGTAATTCCATTTGACATTGGGAATTAGGAATTGGGAATTGGGAATTTATTGATATCCAAGCAATAGTTATTTGCGAATCACTCCATGCATGCGTTGTGATCTCGTTGCTTCATATAGCCTGCACTTTAGCTAATAACTTTGCTAATAAATGCGCAGCACATAATTCCAACTTTTGAATTATTTTCCTGTTGTTTATAGGATTTACTTTGCTTTTTGCTGCTAGCAAAGTAACTCTGCCGTCTACTTTTGTATACACAGCCGCTGCATATGCTTTCTCTGATGCATCGCAGAATCCATGTAGCTCCATAATACCTTTGGAGTATCCAGTCCAGCGTGAAATGTTAATTTCCTCTAAATATGATAGACCTTTAGCATATTCCATCCACCAGTTAGCTAAGTTGGATTCCAATTCAACGTCCCAAGTCATCTGTAACTTCCACAGTTCCTTAATGAAACATTGTCCTTGAATCGTTACAGATGCCAACCATCCTAGTGGGTCGAAAATTCTGGACAACTGTGATAACACTAACCGACCGCTTTGTTATGCGTGTTAGCATTGGGTTTTCTGCCGAAAACGTAAATGTATCGTTCTTCGGATCCCATTGAAGTCCTAAGGTTTTGATCGATTCATTCTCCTTAATGCAGATTTTCTCCGTAGCACCGTCGTCCTTAATGTCGGCTAAAATACGTTTGTCATTTACAACCCATTTTCGCAGATGCATGCCGGCCTACTCCATCACTTGTCTCAATTTCCTTTGAAGTTCATAGCACTCGTTGACTGTGTCTCCACCAGTTATGAGGTCATCCATATAAAAGTCGTCTCTAATTGTTTCTGCTAAGACGCTATCCTCTTGGCAAAAGCGATCTGCCAACTCTCGTAGACATCGGACAGCTAAGAAAGGTGCTGCCGATGTGCCATAAGTTACGGTTGTTAACTTAAACTCACTGATCGGCAATTTTGGATCATCTCTCCATAGGATATATTGGTATTCTTGGTCTTTCTCAGCAACTTTTATTTGGCGATACATTTTTTCAATGTCAGCTACCACAACATATTGCCACTTGCGCCATTTAATTAGAATATCATTTAGGCTTCGTCCATTTGTCGTCTTTGCGGATGCGTCAAAAACTACTCGTAGCTTCGTAGTTAAGCTTCCAGGCCTGATGATTGCTTGATGGGGTAAATAGTATTTACCTTGACCCGTTGTCTTTACAGATTCCATATGTCCCATCTTAAGATATTCTTTCATGAATTCGTTGTATGCAGCAGAGTTCTTTGGGTTTCTTTGAAACCTCTTTTCCATTTGCATAAGCCTTGCCATTGCCTGTTTGCCAGAGTCTCCCATCTTTGCCTCTTGGTGGAATGGAATTGAAACCACAAATGTGCCTTCCTCGTTGATGACAGTTGTTTCTTGGAATTTTCTTTCGCATTTTGCATTGTCTGTAATCGTCTCATCGGCTTCATCTTCTTCTGGGAGATACGTTCGACCTCTCCTTACTCTGAAAATCCTTAATATTTGTGCTGCCTCCTCTGAAATCAACGTCTTCTGGGATCCACCGTCAATAAGCGCCCTCAACTCGTTGTAACCTCCAGCTTTGTTTTTAACTAACACAACAGCTGTAGCCAATAGTGTGTTTCTTGGCCTTGCTTGAGGCTATTGCTGTTGACACTGCGTTTTGTGTCTTCATGAATAAGGCTGTTGTGTCCTTTGGAGCACCGATTTCCTTTCTGCAGTCGATAGCATTATGCTTTCCAAAGCATCTAAAGCACATGCTGTTCTTTTGAACGAATTCTTTTCTTTTTTCGATTGATTGTGCTCTGAATTTGAGACACTCTATCATATCGTGGCCATCCTTAGAGCAAAAGGCACACGATCTAACTTGCACTTTTCTTGTAGCAAGCTGAGCGGTATTTTTGGTAATGGCATTTACTGAGTTGTATTGTTGCTCAATAAACTCCAGTACGTCTTGTAAGGACTGTATAGCTCTTGCCTTTTACATGCTGTTCATACAATTGCAAGGCTTCTGGCGAAAATATCCGCAGTAGAATTTCTGCTAAAATTACGTCAGCAGAGCTATCTATTTTTCCTTTTTCCTTTATGATGAATATGCTCTCGGTCGCAGTATCCAAAAACTTCCTTAAATTTTTCTCATCATGGGGCAGCAAGCACTCCAGTTCCATTAATTTGTTGAAGTGTTGGGAGAATATTTTTCTGCTATTCTCATAGCGTTTGCAGATAAGCTCCCACGCTGCTGTATAGCTAGCCGCTGATCCCGTTATCAAATTGCTAACCACCATTTGAGCTTCTCCTTTTAAGCAGGCTCTTAAATATCCCAGCTTCCTTGTGTTGCTGAGATGCTTCCTGCTGTCTATTACCTCAGAGAACAGCTCGTAAAATGTTGGCCATTCCTTCGCATTTCCATTGAACGTTGGAAGGTCCACTTTTGAGAGTTCTGGCACGTCGTAGTTGGAACTTTTGAACTGTTCCAACTTCATTTGAAGTACCATCTCTAGTGCGGCAACTTCAGATTGCAGAATGTCTGCCTCATCTTGATCACAGGCAGTTCTGTCATACATGTTTTCAAGCAGTTTCAGTGTATCCGTCACGTTAGACCAATGACTTTTCATCATTGCCAGCTGCTTGACTAGTTCAATCTCACTTGAACTATCTAGGGTTTCGTAGATTAGACTCATCTGTTGCCTCACCCTGTCCGCTCTTCTATTCACCAGTTGAACCAGATTATCAACTGGACTGGAGATCCAAGCTGATGCGGTATCAGACAATTTTGATCCGCCAGGTAGATTTATCTCTTCAAGTGTTTCTACCTTTAATTGTGACTCCTTGTAGGCCTTGATAGCATCCATAGTTTTAATAAATATTTTATCATTAAAATATTAATGATCGCCAACTCCCAATTTTACCAGCGCATTGTTGTTAGTAGTAATTCGGACTACCAATACTTCTATTGCGGGTATAGATGCCTTTTCCTTGATGGCTTGCAGTATTTTGTTCTGCAGCTCTCCTTGGTCTTGCATCAATTTCACAGATCTTTCCGACAAAATCTTTGGAAAACAATCAATGTGATTTTTTTTGCCTTTCTGCTTGTATTCTTTGGCGTGATCCGGTGGACGATTTTTTAATTGGTCGCCCAGTTGACCTAGCTGTGCCTCGACCCGCATCTGATTGATCAGCCAAAGAAAAGCAAGAACACCATGTTTCACCTTATAGTCCTAGTACTTTAAGGCGTGGTCTTTTATTCTGTGTTTCTTACCACTGGTGGGGGAAACAACAGAATCACTCGAATAACCTTGCTCTTTTTACTTTGAAGCGCTGGTTTTTTATTCTGTGTTTCTTACCACTGGTGGGGGAAAACAACACATTTAATTACTTCATAAAAAGAGTCTGTAGCTTCCTCGATATTGCTGAAACTAGAAAGATAACTCCAGTCAAACGAGTCTGCAAAGCGTAAAAAGAACGCTGTATGGGACGCCGTATGTACCGAGATCGCCTTGCAGCCAGGTTAGCCGACGACCTTGCAGTCGCTCATAACTCTTGCTACCCCTAGTGCAGGAGTTAGAAACACAAATTCGGTTCCTGAATTTGATTCCACAACTGAGCATAACTAGTCCGAGTTATATTCCAGGGTATCACTTCAGGTGATTCCTCCGGCACGAGTAGAGTCGACCCCTCTAAAATCCACTGTTGAGGGTAATCCACCGTCCGGACCCCCGGTACGGACTAATGTCGTGGTCTAACGATCGCGGTATTGCCGATCTATTCGCAACTTACGTTCAAACAACGTATTCACTTCCTACAATTATATATCAGCCTTATTAATACAATATTCAATCAGCCAATCTTATTTTCAGATCATCTTACTGGGAAAGCCGTGTGTTATCGGATCTTCTAAAGGTAAAAACAGATTTTTTTTGTTGCTACCAAGACGTTCGCAGTATTCTTGGTAATTTGAACTTATTCTTTACTAACAGTGCGTCCTTTGACTTTGATGCCATTATGCTAACAAAATTCTAGCTAAAATCCTCTGTCATAGACAATGAAATTTTTGTATCGAAGTGTCTTTTGGGAAGATCGCCCTATCTTTGGAGGTGGCGTTCTCATTGCCTTAAACAACATTTACTCAGTGGAACGTATCACTAACATTCCTGACGACTTACAACATCAAACACAATTGGTTTCGCTGATTATCGACTCTCCTGAAGTCCGCCCCAGTAATATCGCGCAGTCTCGTCAAAAGTGTTTTAAAAAAACCGACTGTTGTGACCTTAGAAATCACCTGACTAATATTGACTGGAGTTAACTTTCAAATTTCAGAAATATCGATGATGCTACCGACTTTTTATAAAGTGATTCATATCGCCATAAATAAATATGTCCCTGAAACATTGACTCCATTAACGTCAAAACCGTTTAATAAGCAGCTCTCTCTCTCCATAAAAATAGGAAATCTACAGCTTACAAAAAGTTTCTAAGGTCTCAAACCTTGTTACATCTTTCAAACTACCTTCTCATCCGCAACCAGTTTGTTGACCTTAACAATAAACTATATACAAATTATGTTTCAAAATGTAAACTCAATTTTCGAAATGATCCAAGCTCGTTTTATTATTTTTAAACTCTAAACGTAAATCCAATTTCCCCCCTTCCTTATCATATGATAATAATTTTGACTCTACACATCTCGGTATTGCTAATCATTTTGCGAAACTACTCATCTGATTCATTTGATCCCTTCTTTTATTATCCATATCGTTTACCCTACATAAAAAACATATAGATTTCAAAATTCCACTGTCACGATATGTTTACGGCTCTTTCATTAATCAGAACTCATTTTCACCAGGCCCAGACAATGTACCTAGCTACATCTTCAGACAATGCTCCGATCTTCTTAGCTTACCTCTCACTATACTATTTAAACCAATCCATGGAGCTAACATCCCTACTTAAGTTATGGAATGAATGATACCTATTCATAAATAAAGGCTCTAAGGCTTCCATTGAGAACGGCATTGAAAAACTCATTACATCGCAGCTGCAACATGCATGCAAGAGCATAATCTTACCATCCCAAGATGGTTTTGTAAACCTTCGCTCGACAACACCTAATCTACTAGAATTTTTTTCAATCATCCACCGACGTTTTCAGTATCGCTTGCAAACTGATGTAATTTAATCTGACTTTAGCAAGGCATTTGATTCAATTAATCATCAGCTACTGCTACGGAAACTGTCGCTTATTGGTGTTCCACCAAATAGCCCTATGTGGATTGCTTTCTATCTTTCAGATCGATGTCTCATCGAGTGTCCCGCAGGGTTGTTATCTAGGACCACTGTTTTTTATACTCTTTGAATACGATCTTCCCAATGTGATTAGTTATGCCTCTACGCTTATGTATGCTGATGATGTCAAGTTATGCTATTCCTTCTTGGAACATTTTCTGCCTAGGCATCTGCAACTAGACCTAGATGAACTTTATTAGGAGACCACAATACTCCTCTCATCAAAATAGCATTGAGTATGTGCAGAAGCAGTTCCTGTTATTTGCACTAAAAACTTATACTGGAATCCTGACAATCGTCTTTCGCCGTACCGTTGCAGGCTTAAATTTTTGAAGCTACCTCCCCTGAAGGAGCGCCGAACCTGTGCTGGGGTCATGTTTCTACATATGCTTATCCATGGTATGGATATTTTCATAATAAGGGATAACTCTCCCTTAATGTTAATAAATTAAAAATTTTAGAATCCCTCTTATAATAGTTATATTTTATTTATATTTATATTTAGCAGATAAATAAAAATTAGGCCGTTGTGCCAACCTCCGATCCGATGCTACGAACTATAGGGGAACTTCTAAATTGTCGGCAAACCAAAACCAAAGCTTTTCGAAAAATCGGTAACACCACATCTTCAACACCTCTACAGTTTAATTATTTCTCCATGCCAACATGGTTTCATAAAGCGTCGCTCCACCACCACAAACCTCTTGCAGCTGACTTCTTTTATTATAGATAAAGATGTATGTACACTCTCGCTTTGTTACAGCTACATCTGGACTCCCCCTTACCCCATGCTCTAACGAACTCTGTTGTTCTTATGTATGCAGACGTCGTTAAGCTTTGTCTTCAGTAAGAATCCCCTTCTGCTCAATATAAACTATAGTCAGATTTGGAAAGTTTTCAATAATGGAAGTTAACCAATCTCTTAAAACTTAATGGGTCAAAATGTAATCCAATGTCTTTTTATCGTTCATGCCCTAAACAGGCCCCGTTCTCTATGGCATATCCTATATTCTATTACTTCACTCTGCACTGAAAGCTGTCAGCATCACCTTGATTTTCGAACGACTTTGGCGATGCCCTTTTTGGTTTGGCCTCACCCTTTGATCGATATTTACTTGATTAGTCAGTTGTTTCTGGATCGTAAGCATAAATCCAAGATACATCGCATCTTAGTAATTTGCTTGTAGACGCCTTTATAGTCAGAAAGAATTGCTTCACAGGCTTGAACGCGCCCCTCTTTTTCGAAGAAATTTAGAAATTTCAGCACCAAACGCGATTTGACTCTTCTGAGACCCAAATGATCCTTAAAAATTGTTTGCACTGATCCATATAAAATTCCAACAATGTCGACGATTTGCAAGCACCATTTGATTGATTTAGTAGATTTTTTGTTCATCAATTGAAGTCGATGGTCGTCTGGAGCGTTGCACATCATCGACACGTTCTCTGCCTTCTTAAAAATTTCTGTACCACTTGTAAACATTTTTTTGTGCCAAAGTCTCCTCACCAAACGCCTTTTGTAACATTCGATACGTTTCAGCAGCGGAAATATCATTCCGCAAGTAAAATTTAATAGCATTTCTTTGCTTAACAAAATTGGACATCGCACAAATCGCCGAATGCACTTTTTGTACTTGAGAAAGACAAGCGTAAACTAAACAAGTAAGGTAGCAGAAGTCGAGTTTCCCGATTGCAAAATACCCTGTACCCTTAGACATGCTTACAATTTATTTATTTAGTATCAATAAATAAATGAAACAATATTCTATTTGAAAAGAGGACCCTAACAATATAAATTTGGTATGATTTTGGTTATGAAAATAAGTTTCGTGTGTCATAAAGCCATACACATTTCGCTGTCAACGTCGCAGTCGGCGTCGCTCAATGCGTGTTTTACTGCGCTTCTGCTTCCCTGGCCATAGATTTTGTATGTGGCATAACTTCCGTGTTTCTTATCCGATTTGGTTTAAATTTAAAAGTTAGATAGCTTTTATAAGCATCAACGCATATGCCGAATTGCATAGCATTAGGACAATAATTGTGGGCGTGGCAGTTTTTTGAGGTTTGCGGGGGAGCGTGGTCGTGACAGTTTTTTGCTGTTTGCGGGGGAACGGAGGGTGATATCAAAATAAAAAAACCAACTTGTACTGCGTATGGTAATTACCTATCCAACGATATATGGCACATGTCTGTAGCTCTTGTAGTTTCTGAGATCTAGGCGTTGATACGGACAGACGGACGGACGGACGGACGGACGGACGGACGGACGGACAGACGGACGGACGGACGGACGGACGGACGGACGGACAGACGGACATGGCTATATCGACTCGGCTGTTGATGCTGATCAAGAATATATATACTTTATGGGGTCGGAGATGCTTCCTTCTGCCTGTTACATACATTTGCATCATATTATGATACCCTTTTCACCCATTTTTAATGGGTACAGGGTATAAAAATAATGATGCCTGACATGTGATTTGGCACAGATGGCACTAGCACGAGCAGCAGTCCTACCAACTTAAGACCAACTTAAGAAAAAAAAGTTTGCCTAAATGGGTTAACGCGAAAAGTTTAAATTCAAAATTCACCTTACTTTTTAATCACAGTAGTATCCAAAAACTCCAAATAATCAAAGGCTGCTCTAGAAATATTATTGTGGAACGCCAACGGCATTTCACGACAAAAACTAGAAATATCTAAATTATTACATGACAATCATATTGTCGTCCTGCTACTGTCAGAAACACATCTCACTTCTAAGTACAACTTTAAAATAAGTGGCTTTTTGTTTTACGGAACGGTGATTATCCACATGGAAAAGCACATAGCGAAACCGGTTAAATCAAACATCAAACACCATTACCATAGCGAGTTTGGAAAAAACTACTTGCAGTACTTTGGAAAAAATGTAGTTACTCAACCCCTACCAACGCTCTGAGACTACAATGCAATAATCACCGATATATCCACATGGAAAAGCACATAGCGAAACCGGAATAAAACACCGCATCAAACATCAAACACCACTACCATAGCGAGTTTGGAAAAAACTACTTGCAGTACTTTGGAAAAAACTTAGTTACTCAACCCCTACCAACGCTCTGAGACTACAATGCAGGCTAACAGATTAACATCAAAGAGAACAAACTGGTTCAAACATAGAAAATACATAAGTTCACACATTGAGATGAACCTAAGGCTAAACTTTGATGCAGAGATAGAATCCGCAGCAAATACCCTGGAGAGTGTCTTAGTTACAGCCGCCAGAATCGCAATACCTCAAATAGACAGCGCACCTAGAAGATCCAGGGTGACAAACGCAGACATCGAGCAGCTCGTTCTTGAAAAAAGACGTATGCGACGGAAGTGGCAAGCTCATAGATCGTCAATCGCAAAGCAAAGATTCAAAAATGCCTCACGAAACCTCTCCAATGGGCTGAAGGAAGAAGCTAAAAACACTCAACTTCACTATATAGAGCAACTTTAAATTTTAGGCAGCAAAATTCACTATGGAAAGTCCATCCAAGTTTAACCACATCGGCAGAAACTATATCACCATTAAGAAATATCAATGGTGGTGGGGCCCGTAGCGATAAAGATAGAGCTATCACATTTGAAACGTGTGTTCCACCCGAACCCTGCTACAAGCTCGTTTGTATTACCCACGGTTACAGACGACGACCAAGCACCACATGAGCCAATCGAATTTCAAGAGAATGAAATACCTAAAATCATCAAGGATAAACTAATTCAAAATTTCCCAGGATGCGATCTAATAACTCCAAAGATAATTATCGAGCTTCCAAACTGTACTGTATGCACTATTTCCTTGCTGTTTAACGCTATCACAAAACTCGAGTACTATCCAGAGAGATGGAAATTATCGGTCATGGTAATGAGTGCAAAGGCAGACAAGGACCACTCTTTTTGGATGTCTCTCAGGCTTTTAACAAGGTCTGACTTGATGGATTAATGTTGAAAATTAAAACAATGCTTCCCCAAAATACCCACAAACCCCTGAAGTCGTATCTCTACAACAGAACCTTTGCTGTGATGGCAACGCTATAAACGCTGGAGTCCCCAAAGTAGCGTACTTGGACCAACACCAGACTACTAACAACTTCTACGTTTGCCGATGCACAGCGATTTTAAGTCGATCCAAATGCCCGGTACAACCCACAAATCAACTCCCTTCTCACTTAGTGGCCGTGGCTATCTGACTGGCGAATCAAAATAAACGAACAGAAATGAAAGAATGTAACATTTACACTCAATCGGCAAGACTGTACTTCAATCACCTTAAACAACACCGTACTACCGAAAGCAAATGAAGTGACGTATCTCGGAGTGCACCTCGACCGACGGCTCACCTGGTGCAGGCACATCGAAGCCAAATGAACATACTTTAAGTTTAAGGCTAGTAGTCTCCACTGGCTTATCAACTCTCGGTCACCCCTCTGTCTGGTCTAAAGGGACCAACTCTACAACTTCTTACCAAAACCAGTTTGGACGTACGGCTCCCAACTTTGGGGAAGTGCCAGCAGTTGTAACATTGAGAACATGCAAAGGACCCAATCAAAGATACTGAGAACAATCACTGGAGCACCCTGGAATATCCGAAACTAAATATACAAAGAGACCTTAATATCAGATCCGTCAAAGATGAAATAACCCATCAAAAGCAACAGTACATGAGCAAATTAACGTCACACCTTAACCACCTTACCAGAAGTTTAACACGGGTTTGCGACCGATCCCGACTTCGCCGCAACGACATTCCGACCCAGCGCTGATCATTAGGTCCTTTTTCCAGACCACAGTCAAAAGACGGTTGAATATAACTTAAAATTAAGATTTGAACATTTATTGTTAGTCTAATAATACATGAGAAGATCCAATAAATACAGCAAAGTTAACAAAAAAATAAACTTATGGTTTTTGATATATTTTCGTCACGCTGATATTTGGTTACTAGCCAGTTGTGGCTGATAGTTGCCAAATCAACTCGTACTTCCACAACTTTTCTTGCATTTGTCGGCACTACTTCTGCGACGGGATTCCTCGATAATCAATCAGAATGAGCCATTTGGCTCCCCTTCCAATATTCTACCTGAAATTTATAGGGTTGCATGAATGACAACCAACGATGAACACGCGGGATCAATACCCCACGACTTGCCCTGAGGGAATTAAAGTCTGTATACACGGTAAACTTTCTACTAGTTAAATAATGGCGGAAGTGCTTGATGGCATTAGACACTGTCAATGTTTCGAACTCATATGAGTAATATTTAGATTTCGCTAACGTTGTACATTTGCTGTAATACTAGACTACCCTGCGTTTGCATTTCTGGGGGTTGAGCTTTAGTTCACCCTTCTTTATGACAAAACCCAAGTACTTTTTTTACATTGAAAGAAAACCCTGGCATCGATAACGCGCTCAGCGCCTTCTATAATCTATGGTATGCTTCCTCTTCAGAATTTGAGACAATTAACACATAATCTATGGAGATTACTGCATAGGTATTAACTAAATTCCCCAAGGCTTGGACTATGGACTAATATAAACTTCAGTCGGGTTTGGACAATTTGCAAAAATGGTGTTCAACCAATCTCTTAAAACTTAATGGGCCAAAATTTAAGCTAATGTCTTTCTATCGTTCGTGCCCTAACCAGGCCACATACTTTCTCTATGAGATTTTCTTAGAAAGATTACCCCAGGTTAACGATCTTGGTGTCCTATTAGATTTTAAACTTAAATTTTCCGAACAAATTTCTACGATGGCTAATAAAGCCAAGGGTGTGGTTGTGTGAAATTAGATTTACTTGGGATCTAGAATGGAGTGGTGATGGGCACCCCACGGCGGTGGAGCCAGGCAGTTTCTACATGATTGCGATCTTGTAACGGTCTTGTGATGCCAAGCTACTGATTGGAACAGCTGGAAAAATTCCAGCCGGTGCAGGCGTAGACAGTTGCAGACAGTATACATGTCTTTGGCAGGTGGTTCGTCACAGACAGGGTAGTCAAAACCAAGGTAAACCAGCTTACTGTCTCTGTGGCTAAAAATTTAAAGATACCATGGTACTTTGATGCGTCCACTATCTATTCGACCTGTACGGCCATGGTTTTTGCCTCCAGTTTTCAGGCAGACTTGACAAATAATATTTTTTTTTTTTTTTTATTAACTCTGCTTTTATGTATTGGATCCTCTTAAATAAGAGCTAACAATAAGTTTAAAAATCTTAACTAATACAATTTTTTTCCTAAACAGTCGTTTTAATTAATCCAACTGTTCCGTGATTAAGCGTCCCTAAAGATTTCTTCGCTGGGTTGGTAGGTCCCTTCGTCGGAGACGGGAACGACTGCTGAGCTGCGTTAGATTTCTCGCTAGGTGGTTGGGGTGCGAGGAAAGCTTGCCATGATATTTTTTCGTAAGCTCTTTGATTTCATTGGTGACTGTTGGAATATTTAAATCTCGATGGATGTTTTCGTTTCGAACATACCACGGTGCCCCAGTGATAGTTCTCAGGATCTTTGACTGTCCTCGCTGTATGATGTCAATATTGCTGTTGCTGGCGTTGCCCCATAGCTGTGCACCATAGGTCCAGATTGGTTTCAGTACTGCATTGTAAAGTAAGACCTTGTGGTCCAAGCTGAGCGGAGATCCAGCGTTGATGAGCCAGTGTAAGTTGTTCGCTTTGAGCTTAAGATGAATTTTTTTCGCTTCAATGTGTCTGCGCCATGTAAGTCTTCTATCGAGGTGTACTCCTAGGTACGTTACCTCATCTGCTTTCGGGAGTGGTATGTTGTTCATCAAAAGTGGTGGGCAATCTTGTCTGTTCAGCGTAAATGTCATGTGCTTGCATTTTTCCTCGTTGACTTTTATTCGCCAGTCAGAGAGCTACTTCTCAGTGGCTATGAGGTGCAATGCCAGGTGTGCTGTAGCTTGGATTGGGGACCTTGATCGGCTAAGGATAGCCGTATCGTCGGCAAACGTGGACACTGTTAGCCGACTATTTGTAGGAATGTCAGCAGAATAGATGAGGTATAAAGTTGGCCCAAGCACGCTGCCTTGGGGGACTCCAGCCTTAATTTCGTGGTCAGTGAAAGTAGCAGTGTTGCACCGCACTGCAAACTTTCTGTCATATAGGTATGAGTTTAGAAGTTTGTGTGTGCTCTCGGGTAGAGCTGTTTTAACTTTAAACATTAGGCCGTCTAGCCAGACTCTGTCGAATGCTTGGGATACGTCTAGAAATACGGCTGTACAGTATTCTCGATTTTCAAATGCAGTTCTTATCTCCGCTGTTATTCGATTCACCTGTTCAATGGTTCCGTGGCTTTCGCGAAAGCCAAATTGGTGGGTTGGGTTTTTTTTTTGTGGGCTCTCAGGTGTGGATTCAGTCGGATTAGCAGGCATTTTTCGAATAGTTTCGATATACATGAGAGTAGACTTATTGGTCTGTAGGATGAGGGAACTGTGTGGTACTTACCAGGCTTCGGAATCATTATGATAATCGATCTCTTCCATCGTTGTGGAAAGTAGCCAAGTTTTGTGATAGCATTAAACAGCTGCGTTATGCACCGAACTGCAGAATGTGGCAGCTCGATGATCATTTCCGGGGTAATAAGGTCGTAGCCGGGGGATTTTTTCGGGCTGAGATTTTCTTTAATTATGTTAGATATTTCTTTTGGACGAAACACAATTGGGGTGTGTTGCTGGTTGCAGTTTTCGTTTGATGTCAGTAGCGCAAATGTGCTAGTAGCCTCGTTTGGCGTAAATACATTTTGTAGGTGAGCGGAAAATGTGTTGGCTCTGTCTGCATCACTACGTGCCCAGCCGCCTGCGGAATTCCTTATGGGCAAAACGGTTTCAGTCGGTGGACGACGGGTTGGGTGGGCTCTCCGTAGTGACTTATGTTTAATACCTGTTGGTGAAAGTTGCTCTATATATCGGCTCTGAGCGTACTCTTCCTCTTGTTTCAGAGCGTTGGTCAGCTTCCGTGTGGCTATTTTTAGCTTTTGTTTTGCAGATGGTGATCTGGAGGATTGCCATTCTCTACGTAAGCGTCGTTTTGCGTGGACGAGTTGCTCGATTTGTGCGTTAGTCTTATTCGGATAAATCGTAACGTTTGTGGTTTTAGGTGTTGCATTTCGAGCTGCTTCCGTAAGAATGGATTCCAGTGTTTCTGTGCAGCTCTCTATATCAGGTTCAGTATTGAGTTTTGGGTTTAGCTCAATGTGTGAACTTATATATTTTTTATACCTTAGCCAGTTCGTTTTGTGCGAAGTCAGTTTGTAGGGTGGTTTTACGTTTTCTGCATACCGGCTGAGATGAATTAGCACAGGCGAGTGATCAGATGACAGATCTGGTAGACATTCAGTTCTAACGAAACTGCGAGGAATATTTTTCGTGACTGCGAAGTCAATCAAGTCAGGCAGCTTATTGAGATCTGATGGCCAGTATGTGGGACTCCTAGGGGAAACATGATCAAGTTTATTAGTGGCTTTAATTAAAGCCTTATAAAGCTGTTTTCCTTTTGGATTCAAAAGGCGCGATCCCCAGTGAGTATGTTTAGCATTGCAGTCGCCTGCTGCAATGAAGTGTGGTCCTAGTGCATGGAAAAAATCCAGGAATTGGTCTTCCAATATTGTGAAACAGGAGGGGCAGTATATGGCCGCTAGTGTGAGGTGAGTGTTGTCCTCCAGCTGTATGTTGATAGATGTGGCCTGAAGATGAATTTCAGCAAACTCTTTGTAAAAGTGGAGCTTCATACGGTTCCTAATTAGAATGCCGGTCCCACCGTGTTCTCTACCATCGGGGTGATTTGTACCATAGAATTGGTAATCTCTTATTTGAAAATTGTATTTGCTTGTAAGATGAGTTTCCAAAAGAAGCATTACGTCGATATGCTTCTCATGTAGAAATGGTGCTAGCTCAAGTTTGCGCTGTGAAACGCCATTGTCGTACCACGTAGCTATGCGTAAGGTAGCCATTATTTATTTTGATTGTTGGGAGACAAGCATTTGTATCAATAGGTTTTGATTACGCATCATATCTTGAATGGTGGTTCGCATAAATGTCATGTTGTAAGGCTTGGATCATAGCTTCAGTTTTAGTTTCTTGAGATGGAGATGGAGATTATAAATTGGATGAACCTCGTTTTTTTTTTACGTGCTTGTTTTCTGGTTCAAGCTCAATCTTAAAGAGTGGTTGCGGCTGCCTGTTTCTGTTTTTGATATTGTGTACGCTTTTGACGCAAAATCCCTTATCCTTTAGCGCCTCAGCTATCTCTTCGGGCTTTACATCAGGCTCAATGCCCTTCAGTACTACTTGCAAACCCTTGCTACTTTTAAGCTGGTAGGTATAAAAGCATGTTTTGTTTGCAGTAAGATGGTTTGTGACTTTTCTGTAGTTTTCCTCCGTTTTCGTTTGAGTTTTATTTCATTAATAGTACCTCTTATGAGGGGTATTATATAAAAGCTATCTTTTCCAATAAGGCCAATTAAAGAATTTACCAAACCGTTTGTGCTCTTCTCGCGGATGTAAATTGGGGGAAGCTTTATTTTCTTTGGTTCCTTATCGATGGATTTCAGTGGCACGTCCTCGTTGGTATCTGCCAGCAAAGCGAATCTGTTGCTATTTGCAGGCGCTTCATTGTTGATCGAGGTAGTATTGTCGCGTATATTTTTCGGCTTGTTTTCTGTATCGGAAGTTTTTGGGCTAAGCTTCCGCTTTATTATTATGTAGCGGTCTAGTCCAGTCTGTGAGGCCGACCCAACTTTTTTGTTTGCGTTTTGTTTTGCTAGTTGTGCTGCAGTGCCGTTTGGCTCTTGGGCTTTTGTTTTGGTATTCGCTGACACAGTAAAAGCGTGAGCGGGTGCAGCCAATGGCGAAGTAGAGCGGGCTGTCGATATTGCTCCAGTTGTTGTTGTTGCAGATAGCGGAGCTTGTGTCGGAGCTAGAAGTGCGGGAGAGCAAGAGCGCGCTCTTTCTTGATTTGTTAGTAGAAGAAGGTTCGTTGCGTTATGGGTTATTGGCCGCTCGTTGTCTTCGTTTGCAGGTGACGAGGAGACATAAGAAAAGTACGCGTTGTTTCGTTGTAATGAGAGCCGGCGATCGTCTTGCTCTCGTTGCTGCTGAGCGCGAGTGTCGTTTTGGCTCATAGTGCCTTTTTTTTTTTTTATACCCTTGAAAAAGGGTATTATAATTTTGTCCAGAAATGTGTAACGCATTAAAGGAAGCATCTCCGACCCCACAAAGTATATATATTCTTGATCAGCATCAACAGCCGAGTCGATATAGCCATGTCCGTCTGTCCGTCTGTCCGTCTGTCCGTCTATCCGTCTGTCCGTCTGTCCGTCTGTTTCTATGCAAAAAATAGACAGTAGTTTTAAAGCTAGCGTTTTGAAATTTTTACCAGATCATTATTTTTGTTGCACGCAGATCAAGTTTAAGAATCGGTCGGATCGGACCACTATATCATATAGCTGCCATACAAACGACCGATATGAAAACAAGTCTTTGTATGGGAAACTTTTTTGTTTTCTAAGCTAATGCAACTGAATTCAAAATTTATTCATTTGACACAGTTATACATGATTTGTAAAAGTTTGGTCCGGATCGGACCACTATATCATATAGCTGCCATACAAACGACCGATATGAAAACAAGTCTTTGTATGGAAAACTTTTTTGTTTTCCAACCTATTGCAACTGAATTCAACATTTATTTATTTGACATAGCCATACATGATTTGTAAAAGTTTGGTCCGGATCGGACCACTATATCATATAGCTGCCATACAAACGATCGATATGAAAACAAGTCTTTGTATGGAAAACTTTTTTGTTTTCAAGGGTATACCATCTTCGGCAAGCCGAAAATAACTTTTCTCACTTGTTTTTTAATTAATTTGTTTGAAACTATTGTTTAACTATTTCAAACGCAGAATATGTATTCGAGCGATGGTGCATCGCCCGGAGCGTCTTTTTCGCTTTCAATATATTTATTTGTTGTTTATTAATAATCATTCACTTCACTAGAATCAATTGATTTTATCGGAGCTCGATGAAAACACGTCTTCACGCATCAGCATACGATGCGCCAAATAATATATCGTGTAATATTCTTAGTAACTGCCGGCTAATAACCGGGAAAAACGTGCTCGGGTTTTTGTTATTTTTATACCCTGTACCCATTAAAAATGGGTGACAAGGATATCATAATATGGTGCAAATGTATGTAACAGGCAGAAGGAAGCATCTCCGACCCCATAAAGTATATATTCTTGATCAGCATCAATAGCCGAGTCGATATAGCCATGTCCGTCTGTCCGTCTGTCTGTCCGTATCAACGCCTATATCTCAGAAACTACAAGAGCTACAGACATGTGCCATACATCGTTGGATAGGTAATTACCATACGCAGTACAAGTTTGTTGTTTTATTTTGATATCACCCCCCGCTCCCCCGCAAACAGCAAAAAACTGCCACGACCACGCTCCCCCGCAAACCGCAAAAAACTGCCACGCCCACAATTATTAACCTAATGCTATGCAATTCCGCATATGCGTTGGTGCTTATAAAAGCTATAATTTTTAAATTTGAACCAAATCGGATAAGAAACACGGAAGTTATGCCACATACAAAATCTATGGCAAGGGAAGCAGAAGCGCAGCAAAACACGCATTGCGCGACGCCGACTGCGACGTTGAAAGCGAAATTTGTATGGCTTTATGACCCACGAAACTTATTTTCATAACCAAAATCATACCAAATTTATATTGTTATGGTACTCTTTTCTAATAGAGTATTGTTTCATTTATTTATTGATATTAAATAAATAAATTGTAAGCATGTCTAAGGGTACAGGGTATTTTGCAATCGGGAAACTCGACTGCTGCTACCTTACTTGTTTATAAATGTGTTTATTTTCGGGCTAAAAGTCGAAATCCCCAGTATGTGTATTTGGCGTCATAAGTTCCTGCTTTAATAAAGTGTATGAACTCACTTCAGATATACTCCAAGTCGGCATCGAAATTATTTTTCTGCACAATTTGTCATGATAATGATTGTTAGCAGTTTTAGGTGCCAAGAAATTGGGGTAATCGCAATTACTGTCTTTAATTAGGGATCAAGCTGGATTCCCATTGGCTTAGCATTATAACGTATGCATCTTATAAAAGCTGACACTTGGGCGGTGTCTGTTTTTACATCAGTTCATCAGTTTAAGTGGTATCCACATGAGGCACTGACAATGATAGTTTGGGAAATTACAATGGTTGACTTCTTTCCCCAATTTGAACAACATCTCTTCTGAGTTCGAAGTGGTATTCAGATTCCTTGTTAACAGTCATCACTGCTCATTTGGATATCCTAATGATATCCAACTTGAAAAAATTTTTCATGTGGCCGGGAAACTTTGGTAGAGATCTAGGGGGCAGCCCTTTAGATGATCATTTCTGACAGCTTAAGATGTACCGGTCCGCTGGTAGTCAATCATGAGACCGTTTTCTGCATCGCGGGGCTTTGGATTCAGATCCTTATTTTTTAAGGGTATCGAAGCCGATGTGAACTTTCGGCATGCAGTAATATGTAAGGATTGACCAACATTAAATTGAGTGGGATCTTATTGGGAACCTAGATTGGAAGTTAAAGCTGATCTGTCCAATAATTGGCTGTCATTCAAGACACCTGGTTGTAGTTTGATGCACGGTAGCTGGATGGGTTGTATGCCGGATCAGGGGCCTTGGCTATGAGTCTGATCAGTAAGTGTAGCTTCTCAAAGTCCGTCCATGTGTTATTGTGCAAGACCTGAGTCTGGTAACATTTACGCCTGTTGTAGGTGTACATCTGGTCCTCGCATATGGGAAAATTTCGGTGGTGCTTTTTGCTGGTGCCTTTCGCTTTTACCATTTTTGTTCAATTGGGGACACGCCGTGTCCAAACGTATTTACATTTTTTAACTGGAGAATGCTGATCCTTGGCTAGGAATTCTCGCACGTCGGGAGCATCAATGTTTTGTGATACAAAAATGTATCGAGTGGGATAGGACCGTTATCCGACATAGATGAAAACTTGCACTTACCTGTGGAATTTATACGCACAGGGATGAAGGGAATGTGTATACTGGATCGTCCTTCACGTAACCGTTGGAGAATTAATCCTGTTGAACATGACAGTAACAAATTGTATAGACTCAAAGGTTTTGCTTGCTGTTGATGCAAGGACCAGTTTTGCCCTCCCAGGGTCGATCTTCTGATGATAGCTCAGATGTTCAGGGGTATAGTCAAAGCTTGGTTGGAGTTTTATGAATGGTCAGGTTGCACGAAGTGCAACGAAGTCGCTTCAGCTATGTTACTAGTTGTGAAAATTGAATGAATTCAGTAAGATAGTTTATTAATTAGGTAACTTGGTGTCATAAGTTAAAATCGAAACTTGGTGTAGCTTAGTCCACAACTGGGACTTTTTCGGATCCGTCAGCAACGTATTGAACTGTCATACACTTATCCCAGGATGTCAGGATGACTTGGTCTTTCTTTTACCACGTAATGCTAGTAGATCACATTTCTGTTGGTTATTTTACTGACTAGTGGTTTAATAATGATATTAAGTTAAATTGTATTTTTTGGCAGTTTAAGATGACAACATAAGAATTTCCGCTTTTAAAAGCATCAACCAACTTAATGTAGTTAAGCCGCCAACTTGGTCATTGACTAACTGGGCGTTAAGGTAATGTTTATACTCTGGCCATTGCCAATGCAAAGTTGTTAATGGATGTTTCTTAAATTACATTAATATGCGGACTCTGGGGGACAGGCCGATTCCTTCGATTCAACCAGGCTTACCGTATACGTGTGCGAGCCCATGTTGGACGATTACCTATGTGGGTCCAAAAATAGATCCGAAATTAACAACCCGTACTGGGTAAATACAAAACAAGTAAGGTAGCAGCAGTCGAGTTTCCCGATTGCCAAATACCCTGTACCCTTAGACATGCTTACAATTTATTTATTTAGTACCAAGAAATAAATAAAACAATATTCTATTAGAAAAGAGCGTCGTTTTGCGTGGACGAGTTGCTCGATTTGTGCGTTAGTCTTATTCGGATTAGTCGTAACGTTTGTGGTTTTAGGAGTTGCATTTCGAGCTGCTTCCGTAAGAATGGATTCCAGTGTTTCTGTGCAGCTCTCTATATCAGGTTCAGTATTGAGTTTTGGGTTTAGCTCAATGTGTGAACTTATATATTTTTTATACCTTAGCCAGTTCGTTTTGTGCGAAGTCAGTTTGTAGGGTGGTTTTACGTTTTCTGCATACCGGCTGAGATGAATTAGCACAGGCGAGTGATCAGATGACAGATCTGGTAGACATTCAGTTCTAACGAAACTGCGAGGAATATTTTTCGTGACTGCGAAGTCAATCAAGTCAGGCAGCTTATTGAGATTTGATGGCCAGTATGTGGGACTCCTAGGGGAAACATGATCAAGTTTATTAGTGGCTTTAATTAAAGCCTTATAAAGCTGTTTTCCTTTTGGATTCAAAAGGCGCGATCCCCAGTGAGTATGTTTTAGCATTGCAGTCGCCTGCTGCAATGAAGTGTGGTCCTAGTGCATGGAAAAAATCCAGGAATTGGTCTTCCAATATTGTGAAACAGGGGGGGCAGTATATGGCCGCTAGTGTGAGGTGAGTGTTGTCCTCCAGCTGTATATTGATAGATGTGGCCTGAAGATGAATTTCAGCAAACTCTTTGTAAAAGTGGTGCTTCATACGGTTCCTAATTAGAATGCCGGTCCCACCGTGTTCTCTACCATCGGGGTGATTTGTACCATAGAATTGGTAATCTCTTATTTGAAAATTGTATTTGCTTGTAAGATGAGTTTCCAAAAGAAGCATTACGTCGATATGCTTCTCATGTAGAAATGGTGCTAGCTCAAGTTTGCGCTGTGAAACGCCATTGTCGTACCACGTAGCTATGCGTAAGGTAGCCATTATTTATTTTGATTGTTGGGAGACAAGCATTTGTATCAATAGGTTTTGATTACGCATCATATCTTGAATGGTGGTTCGCATAAATGCCATGTTGTAAGGCTTGGATCATAGCTTCAGTTTTAGTTTCTTGAGATGGAGATGGAGATTATAAATTGGATGAACCTCGTTTTTTTTTACGTGCTTGTTTTCTGGTTCAAGCTCAATCTTAAAGAGTGGTTGCGGCTGCCTGTTTCTGTTTTTGATATTGTGTACGCTTTTGACGCAAAATCCCTTATCCTTTAGCGCCTCAGCTATCTCTTCGGGCTTTACATCAGGCTCAATGCCCTTCAGTACTACTTGCAAACCCTTGCTACTTTTAAGCTGGTAGGTATAAAAGCATGTTTTGTTTGCAGTAAGATGGTTTGTGACTTTTCTGTAGTTTTCCTCCGTTTTCGTTTGAGTTTTATTTCATTAATAGTACCTCTTATGAGGGGTATTATATAAAAGCTATCTTTTCCAATAAGGCCAATTAAAGAATTTACCAAACCGTTTGTGCTCTTCTCGCGGATGTAAATTGGGGGAAGCTTTATTTTCTTTGGTTCCTTATCGATAGATTTCAGTGGCACGTCCTCGTTGGTATCTGCCAGCAAAGCGAATCTGTTGCTATTTGCAGGCGCTTCATTGTTGATCGAGGTAGTATTGTCGCGTATATTTTTCGGCTTGTTTTCTGTATCGGAAGTTTTTGGGCTAAGCTTCCGCTTTATTATTATGTAGCGGTCTAGTCCAGTCTGTGAGGCCGACCCAACTTTTTTGTTTGCGTTTTGTTTTGCTAGTTGTGCTGCAGTGCCGTTTGGCTCTTGGGCTTTTGTTTTGGTATTCGCTGACACAGTAAAAGCGTGAGCGGGTGCAGCCAATGGCGAAGTAGAGCGGGCTGTCGATATTGCTCCAGTTGTTGTTGTTGCAGATAGCGGAGCTTGTGTCGGAGCTAGAAGTGCGGGAGAGCAAGAGCGCGCTCTTTCTTGATTTGTTAGTAGAAGAAGGTTCGTTGCGTTATGGGTTATTGGCCGCTCGTTGTCTTCGTTTGCAGGTGACGAGGAGACATAAGAAAAGTACGCGTTGTTTCGTTGTAATGAGAGCCGGCGATCGTCTTGCTCTCGTTGCCGCTGAGCGCGAGTGTCGTTTTGGCTCATAGTGCCTTTTTTTTTTTTTTTTTATTAATTTGTTTGAAACTATTGTTTAACTATTTCAAACGCAGAATATGTATTCGAGCGATGGTGCATCGCCCGGAGCGTCTTTTTCGCTTTCAATATATTTATTTGTTGTTTATTAATAATCATTCACTTCACTAGAATCAATTGATTTTATCGGAGCTCGATGAAAACACGTCTTCACGCATCAGCATACGATGCGCCAAATAATATATCGTGTAATATTCTTAGTAACTGCCGGCTAATAACCGGGAAAAACGTGCTCGGGTTTTTGTTATTTTTATACCCTGTACCCATTAAAAATGGGTGACAAGGATATCATAATATGGTGCAAATGTATGTAACAGGCAGAAGGAAGCATCTCCGACCCCATAAAGTATATATTCTTGATCAGCATCAATAGCCGAGTCGATATAGCCATGTCCGTCTGTCCGTCTGTCTGTCCGTATCAACGCCTAGATCTCAGAAACTACAAGAGCTACAGACATGTGCCATATATCGTTGGATAGGTAATTACCATACGCAGTACAAGTTTGTTGTTTTATTTTGATATCACCCCCCGCTCCCCCGCAAACAGCAAAAAACTGCCACGACCACGCTCCCCCGCAAACCGCAAAAAACTGCCACGCCCACAATTATTAACCTAATGCTATGCAATTCCGCATATGCGTTGGTCCTTATAAAAGCTATAATTTTTAAATTTGAACCAAATCGGATAAGAAACACGGAAGTTATGCCACATACAAAATCTATGGCAAGGGAAGCAGAAGCGCAGCAAAACACGCATTGCGCGACGCCGACTGCGACGTTGAAAGCGAAATTTGTATGGCTTTATGACCCACGAAACTTATTTTCATAACCAAAATCATACCAAATTTATATTGTTATGGTACTCTTTTCTAATAGAGTATTGTTTCATTTATTTATTGATATTAAATAAATAAATTGTAAGCATGTCTAAGGGTACAGGGTATTTTGCAATCGGGAAACTCGACTGCTGCTACCTTACTTGTTTATAAATGTGTTTATTTTCGGGCTAAAAGTCGAAATCCCCAGTATGTGTATTTGGCGTCATAAGTTCCTGCTTTAATAAAGTGTATGAACTCACTTCAGATATACTCCAAGTCGGCATCGAAATTATTTTTCTGCACAATTTGTCATGATAATGATTGTTAGCAGTTTTAGGTGCCAAGAAATTGGGGTAATCGCAATTACTGTCTTTAATTAGGGATCAAGCTGGATTCCCATTGGCTTAGCATTATAACGTATGCATCTTATAAAAGCTGACACTTGGGCGGTGTCTGTTTTTACATCAGTTCATCAGTTTAAGTGGTATCCACATGAGGCACTGACAATGATAGTTTGGGAAATTACAATGGTTGACTTCTTTCCCCAATTTGAACAACATCTCTTCTGAGTTCGAAGTGGTATTCAGATTCCTTGTTAACAGTCATCACTGCTCATTTGGATATCCTAATGATATCCAACTTGAAAAATTTTTCATGTGGCAGGGAAACTTTGGTAGAGATCTAGGGGGCAGCCCTTTAGATGATCATTTCTGACAGCTTAAGATGTACCGGTCCTCTGGTAGTCAATCATGAGACCGTTTTCTGCATCGCGGGGCTTTGGATTCAGATCCTTATTTTTTAAGGGTATCGAAGCCGATGTGAACTTTCGGCATGCAGTAATATGTAAGGATTGACCAACATTAAATTGAGTGGGATCTTATTGGGAACCTAGATTGGAAGTTAAAGCTGATCTGTCCAATAATTGGCTGTCATTCAAGACACCTGGTTGTAGTTTGATGCACGGTAGCTGGATGGGTTGTATGCCGGATCAGGGGCCTTGGCTATGAGTCTGATCAGTAAGTGTAGCTTCTCAAAGTCCGTCCATGTGTTATTGTGCAAGACCTGAGTCTGGTAACATTTACGCCTGTTGTAGGTGTACATCTGGTCCTCGCATATGGGAAAATTTCGGTGGTGCTTTTTGCTGGTGCCTTTCGCTTTTACCATTTTTGTTCAATTGGGGACACGCCGTGTCCAAACGTATTTACATTTTTTAACTGGAGAATGCTGATCCTTGGCTAGGAATTCTCGCACGTCGGGAGCATCAATGTTTTGTGATACAAAAATGTATCGAGTGGGATAGGACCGTTATCCGACATAGATGAAAACTTGCACTTACCTGTGGAATTTATACGCACAGGGATGAAGGGAATGTGTATACTGGATCGTCCTTCACGTAACCGTTGGAGAATTAATCCTGTTGAACATGACAGTAACAAATTGTATAGACTCAAAGGTTTTGCTTGCTGTTGATGCAAGGACCAGTTTTGCCCTCCCAGGGTCGATCTTCTGATGATAGCTCAGATGTTCAGGGGTATAGTCAAAGCTTGGTTGGAGTTTTATGAATGGTCAGGTTGCACGAAGTGCAACGAAGTCGCTTCAGCTATGTTACTAGTTGTGAAAATTGAATGAATTCAGTAAGATAGTTTATTAATTAATAATAATATTAAGATATTATTATTAATTATAACTTGGTGTCATAAGTTAAAATCGAAACTTGGTGTAGCTTAGTCCACAACTGGGACTTTTTCGGATCCGTCAGCAACGTATTGAACTGTCATACACTTATCCCAGGATGTCAGGATGACTTGGTCTTTCTTTTACCACGTAATGCTAGTAGATCACATTTCTGTTGGTTATTTTACTGACTAGTGGTTTAATAATGATATTAAGTTAAATTGTATTTTTTGGCAGTTTAAGATGACAACATAAGAATTTCCGCTTTTAAAAGCATCAACCAACTTAATGTAGTTAAGCCGCCAACTTGGTCATTGACTAACTGGGCGTTAAGGTAATGTTTATACTCTGGCCATTGCCAATGCAAAGTTGTTAATGGATGTTTCTTAAATTACATTAATATGCGGACTCTGGGGGACAGGCCGATTCCTTCGATTCAACCAGGCTTACCGTATACGTGTGCGAGCCCATGTTGGACGATGTGGGTCCAAAAATAGATCCGAAATTAACAACCCGTACTGGGTAAATACAAAACAAGTAAGGTAGCAGCAGTCGAGTTTCCCGATTGCAAAATACCCTGTACCCTTAGACATGCTTACAATTTATTTATTTAGTATCAAGAAATAAATGAAACAATATTCTATTAGAAAAGAGGACCATAACAATATAAATTGGGTATGATTTTGGTTATGAAAATAAGTTTCGTGTGTCATAAAGCCATACACATTTCGCTGTCAACGTCGCAGTCGGCGTCGCTCAATGCGTGTTTTACTGCGCTTCTGCTTCCCTGGCCATAGATTTTGCATGTGGAATAACTTCCGTGTTTCTTATCCGATTTGATTCAAATTTAAAAATTAGATAGCTTTTATAAGCGCTAACGCATATGCCGAATTGCATATTAGGTTAATAATTGTGGGCGTGGCAGTTTTTTGCAGTTTGCGGGGAGCGTAGTTGTGGCAGTTTTTTGCTGTTTGGGGGGGAACGGGGGGTGATATCAAAATAAAACAACAAACTTGTACTGCGTATGGTAATTTCCTATCCAACGATATATGGCACATGTCTGTAGCTATTGTAGTTTCTGAAATCTAGGCGTTGATACGGACAGACGGACGGACGGACGGACGGACAGACGGACATGGCTATATCGACTCGGCTGTTGATGCTGATCAAGAATATATATACTTTATGGGGTCGGAGATGCTTCCTTCTGCCTGTTACATACATTTGCACCATATTATGATACCCTTTTCACCCATTTTTAATGGGTAGAGGGTACAAAAAACGCAGGACAACGCTGAGGTGAAGAAGAATTTTAGTAAGGGATGACACCTTAAGGTGGGCAGCACCGTGGGAGGGGACAAAGCGGGAAATCCTATGGGGCCTCCGACAGGGGCAATAAGTAAAACGCTAAGGCCGAGCTCTACACCTATCGCAGATTGACCCCGACGTGGATGGTGCTTTGGTGTCTTCCTTTAAAGCGGACCACAACCTATGATGCCTCTGATCGATGAAATTATAACAATGCTCCTGGTAAACAGGACCGTCGAGACGACACTGAGGAGATTCGGATATTCATAAGCGAACAGAGACCCCTTGTAGCGTGGCGTATTACTGCTCCTTTAATGGAATGTAGCGGTAACCGATAATAATGGAAGGGAATGGTTGTCGGGTATGCGAACTATTTTCCAATAGAATTCACAAGGAATTTTCCGACGGACAGACTTAGAGTGCTTACGGAGTGGGCTCAGGACAACGGTCTGTGGACCGATAACAACCGATATTATTCTGTTTTGTTGCTGGAGTCTATTGACCGTAACTTTAAGACTTAGCGTAAGCGCAAAATACCCCGACGTTATAATGAGGTCAAAAGAGCAAATAAGAGCAAATTTCTGTGAGGATAATTGAATGGCATAAACGGCAATAACTAAACCAATTCTACTCTACGGTATCATGGTATGGTGGTTGGCCATAGAAAACTCGGTGTGTAGAGAATTGTGTTCAATATTAGTTTTACCACCTCTAAAGATAATGGGCTCCAAAGCAGGCACCCTTTCAGTCATACAAAGTCATAAAAGGACGCTGCCTTACGTTTTAATTTTTATTCTAAATTTCAAGGTCCGCCCAAACGCAGCACAAAACTCTCTAAATGTGAAGGACCCAGCTTTGGCGGTTGACAATGGATATTCTCGGCCCTTTCGGAAACAGTGGATTGGGACAACTGAAATGGCTCTCTGGTGTATGGGCTTCAAGCAAGAACTTATATAATAAAGCCGTGCTCTTCGGTCATAGATTTGTTAAATACATTATTATATAAATTTTTAAAAGCACTAAAAATGATGTATGAAAAAAATGAACGAGTTTTCTGACAAAGGTAGAGGGCACAATTTTACTCCGTCTGATTAGGTTATTTTATACCCACCATGAACTATTTTCTGACTACTATGGCCTGGATTGCATCGCTTCACTATGTTCTTTCACAACTCTTTAAAGGTTATTTATCATTTATTTAATCCCTTAGTCCCATTGGAATAACCTATTTCATTGAGTAAGTGGCCCTGGCAGGTGTGGCCCATATGTATTATAAAATAGTAGAGACGACAAAGAACCTATTAAATAGGTGCCCTCAGAAGATACTACTCAAATTAAGATGTGTTATGTTCATTTTTACGACGTTTTTAATCGAGCTCTTTGCCGTAGACTTCAATACGGAGGAGTACAAAATCAGTCTTGATGTCTACCACTAAGGTTAAGCTCAAGACTGAAGATGTGCAATAGGTATTGAGATAAGGCCTCCGCGTAAATTCACTTAATTATCGGAAGCATTTCAATCTGGATGAAAAAAAAGAGTAGTATGATAGAAGACGTTCATATCCCTTTAGCCCGATATATATTATAAGGTGTGTTTAAAGGAAGTGTTCCTTTTTAATTTAATTTAAAGTTTTTACTTATTCATCAATTTCTAATTTTTCACCATGAAAATACTTTACGTCGGATGTAATGTAATACACTTTCCAACGTTTTTTTAATGTCTATATGTATATAAAAATAAGTCGGGTTTTCCATCAGGAAGCTATAGCTCCAGAACGCATGAACCGATTTGCATTCACTGCAAAGGTCTCGGGCTTCGTGAGGTTTATAGCAAAGAAAAATTTCAATAGAAAAGCGGGAAAATCTTTTTCTTTGTCCGGAAAGTAATAGGACTGAGTCGATTAAAAAAAATTGATTTAGCCAATCGTTACAATTCTTTAAAAACTTTCAAAATAGGCTTCTTCTGCGTCGATGCAGCGCTGCCAGTGCAATCTCCAAGCTTTGAAGGCGTCACGGAAGGAATTCTCCGGAATAGCCTTGAGAGCCGCGGTGCATGCTGCTTGGATCCCCTCTGTCGCCTCAAAATGCTTGCCTTTCATCGGCCTTTTCAGGCAAGAAACCAAAAAAAAAACCGGTGGGGCCACATCTGGGCTATAGAGCGGCTTCGGAAGCGTTGGGATGCCGGCCTTGGTCAGGTAGCTGTTCACAAGAAAGGCGGTGTGAGCCGAGGCGTTGTCGTGGTGCAACTTCCACTCGGCTGCGATGTCTTGTCGGACCCGATTGACCCTTCGTTTGAGTCTCTTGAGCACTTCCACGTAAAACTTGGCGTTGACGGTTTGTCCAGGAAGAACAAATTCATGGTGGACGATGCTTTTGATGTCAAAAAAGACAATGAGCATCGTTTTCACATTGGATTTGTTCATTCTTCCCTTTTTTGGGCGAGGATACGCCAGCGTGTGCCACTCGGAAGATTGCCTCTTTGTCTCGGGATTATATTCAAAGATCCATGACTCGTCATCTGTGATTACGTTATTCAAAAATTTGGGGTCACTTTCACACATGTTCAAATTTTCTTGGCACACTTCCACTTTTGGAATTTTTTTTCATTTTCATTTTGGGACCATCTTCTCGCACACCTTGTTCAAATGTTCCGTCACAATGTCATGAACCACAGATTTTGATACACTAAACATCTGGGCAATTAAACGAATACTTAGTCGACGGTCTGAGTTCAAAACTTTGCGCACACGAGTCACATTGTCGGTGTTTGTTGAAGTCGAAGGTCTTCCAGCAAGGTCTTCATCAGCGACCTCTTCCCGGCCCTCCAAAAAGGCTTGGTGTCACCGAAACACACCACTTCTTGCTAAAGCAACATCTGGGTAAGCCTGCTTGATCATATCAAACGTCTCTGTCGCAGATTTACTGAGTTTCACACAGAATTTAATCGCGTACCTCTGCTCTAACGAACGCTGCATTTTCGGCTTGCACCACTCACAGAAACACGTCACGCGAAAATGCCTGACTCTCCAGGTGCTCGGAGACAACTGAGGAGCCGCTCGTTCGTTAGCTAGGAATACCCTCTACCGAATCCAGTCGGTGCGCGCACGCTCCGAAGTACAATCTTTTTTTTTAATTTTTTTTTTATTTGCTGGATCTTCTCTTCTTAATAGAGACTAACAACAAGTTTTAAAATCTTAGACTAATATTATAACTAAAATCCATTTTTTAGCGATGGGTTTAGTTTTAAGCACGGCTCTAATTATATCGGAACTGAGCGAGTGAATTATCGGCACGTTGAAGTCTACTCCAACTGGAAGTTCTGGTTAGCGAGCGTGCAAGAGGATTTGGATGAGATGTTAATTTAGCTTGGTGTTTTGCTTTTTGATGGAAAATTTCGTCAGAAACGGTGTTGATATTTAAATCTCGATGAATGTTTTCGTTCCTTATATACCAAGGAGCACCAGTGATGAGTCTAAGTGTCTTAGATTGAACTCTTTGAATTACTTCGATGTTACTACGACTGGCATTTCCCCAGAGTTCAGAGCCGTATTTCCATATTGGCTTGATCACGGTGTTATAGATAAGTATTTTGTATTCAAGGCAAAGAGGGGATTGAGAGTTGATTAGCCAATGGAGCTTGTTGGTCTTCAACTTTCGTTGATTCATTTACTTTCATTTACTTTAAATCTCCAGTTAGCTAACCATTTTTCAAGAGATTCCAAATGATTTTGTAGAATAACAGTTGCTCTAAGGAGACATTTACTCCGGCTAAGAATGGCAGTGTCATCTGCAAAAGTTGAAGTGGTAAGTTGAATGTGTGTCGGAATGTCCGATGTATATAGTGTATATAGAATGGGACCGAGAACGCTTCCTTGAGGGACTCCAGCTTTCATTTCACGCTCAGCAAATGTTGAGGCGCTGCATCTTACGGAGAATAATCTTTTATGCAGATAGGATTCGAGGAGTTTGTGCATACTATTGGGGAGTAATGTTTTGATCTTGTACATGAGTCCATCAAGCCACACCCTGTCAAACGCTTGGGAAATATCAAGAAATAAAGCAGAGCAGTACTCTCGTTGTTCAAACGCAGAGCGTATTTCCGTGGTGATACGGTTTACCTGTTCTATTGTACCATGTTTTTCTCGGAACCCAAATTGATGCATTGGGATTATGTTATTTATACTAAGATGGGGACTGATGTGCGATAAGATGAGTTTTTGGAATAGTTTTGATAAGCAGGACAGAAGACTTATTGGTCTATATGAAGATGCTTGTGTTTTGTCTTTACCAGGTTTTGGAATCATAACTATAGTTGACTTTTTCCATCTTTGAGGAAAATAACCATATTTAGTCATTGCGTTGAAAAGCGTGCATAAATGATTTATAGCACAGCTCGGCAGTTCTATGATCATTTTTGGAGTAATTCTATCGTGGCCCGGTGCTTTGTTCGGCTTTAATTGCTCTTTGATTATTTGAGTAATTTCGCTTGATCCGAATTTCAAGGGCGTAGTTTGTATTATGTCAGAGCTTGAGAATTCCGGAAGCTCAAATAAATTGGTCGCAGGATTTTGTTGGAAGACTTCTTGGAGGTGTGTTGCAAACACGTTCGCCTTTTCGGAGTCACTTCTAGCCCATCTTCCTGTAAGACTTCGGATCGGGCTGTCTGTTTCAATAGGGGCACTGAGACTGCGCGCTTTCCAGAGTGGGTTTTTGGCACATGTTGGAGAGAGTTGTTCGATGTATTGGTGTTGTGCAAGATTTTCTTCTTGTTTTAGTACTCTAGAGAGTTTTCGAGTTGCAGCTTTTAATTTCTCTTTGCTTGCTGGAGATCTGTTTTTTTGCCACTCTCGTCGTAAATGTCTTTTTTCTAAAAGAAGCTGTTGAATTTGCCTATTTGTACGGTACTGATGTACTACTTTTGGTTTCATTTGAGGTGTAGATACGCGTGCAGCAGTGGTGAGAATAAATTCAAATGCATTTACAGATTTATCAATGTCAGCCTCGTGGTGCAGTGTTGGGCTTAGCTCAATGTGTAAGCTTATATATTTTTTGTAGCGGATGCAGTTTGTTTGGTTGGATGTAATAATATCAGGCCGTTTCATCGTTTGTGGTTGTTCGAACAGTTGAAGAAGGATAGGAGAGTAGTCCGAGGACAAGTCGGCTATTGCTTCTATCCGCATTAGTTGTTTTGGTATGTTTCGGGTTATAGCAAAGTCCATAAGATCCGGTTTTTTGTTTGGATCAGCTGGCCAATATGTAGGCTTACCCGGAGATATGAAGTCAAGTTTATTCGATCTTGTGATTAAAGCTTTGTATATTTGCCTTCCTTTTGGGTTTGTAAGACGGGAGCCCCAGTGCGTGTGTTTGGCATTATAATCGCCTGCTGATATGAAATGGGCACCTAGTTGGTTGAAATATTCCATGAAGTCTTCTTCCGAAATAGAAAACCGTGGTGGGCAGTATATTAAGGCAAGGTATACTAAGACTGCCGAAAGACACTTTAATACTAATTGACGTATCTTGCAAGTAATTGGTTGCGAATGGCTGCAATTGATGGTGCTTGATGCGTCTCTTGATAAGGATGCCTGTTCCCCCATGAGCTTTGTCGTCTGGATGATTCGTTGAGTAAAAAGTGTACTCACTAAGAAAGAAGTTATTTTTATTTGTGAGATGGGTTTCGGAGATTAACATTATATCAATGTCGTGTTCCTTTAGGAATTGAATAAGTTCGATTTTGTGCTGTGAAATGTCGTTAGCATTCCAGAAACATATCTTTAAAATAGCCATTTATGGTTTGGAGTGTTGGGATGCAAGCATTTCCATAAGTATGTTTTGATTTCGCATGAGGTCTTGTATTGTAGATTGCATAAACTGCATAAATTCCATCATGCTTTTATGAAGTGAACTAATTCCAGTTGATGGCTGTTCTAAGATGTGGTGTTTCTCTGATGTTGATTGGGCAGCTGGTGTTAGGGAGATTGCCGACTTAGAAGCTGGCTTTAGTATGCCTGTCAAGGCATTTGCAAATGATACTCCTGGAATTGTGCATACAGGTTCAAAGGAGGACCTTGTTGCTTTGATGAAAAAGAATGGAATGGTTGGAATGGTTGCTTAGAAACGCGACTTTTGAGGTCTTTGTAGACTGGACACCCTCTGAAGTTTGCTGTGTGGTTTCCACCACAGTTACCGCATTTCCTTAGATTAGGGTCGTTTTTAATATTTGGACAGATGCCAGAGTCGTGCAAGTCTCCGCAACCTACGCACACTGGGCGTAGTGTACAGTAGGTTCTAGTGTGTCCATACTCCTGGAAATTCGTGCATTGTACAGGAGCATTACGCTTATGTGGCTCCTCCACCGTTATTCTGCGGTGGAGTAGATACTGGAGCTTTTAGATTGGATGGAAGTAATTTTTGTTTTTGGGTTTGTTTTCGGGGCTTAATTCCACCTTGAAAAGAGGCTGTGGTATCTTAGCTCTATTTATAATGTTGATAGCCGATTTCACCTCGAATCCTTTCTCTTGTAGAGCAGAGATGATTTCTGCAGTTGTCACAGTTGGTTCGATGCCTTTGATTACCACTTGAAGACCCTTACTGCTCTTTAATTGGTAGGTATAGTAATTTTTCTTTGTAGCTCTTAGGTCTTTCTCAACGGTGCGGTGAAGTACAATCGCGGCGGAAGAAAATCAGTCCTATTACTTTCCGGACAAAGCGCCATCTCTGATACATAGCATGCGGTGCATGATACATTGTTTGAGAGCTACTCATTATTCTCTGCTCAGTTAATTTCATGTGACAAACCGGTATTGTTTATTGAAATTGTGAAAAAACTAAAGAAAATAACTTATTCGTTTCAATAACATTTCAATTGGAAACCATCAAATCAATCACGTGTAGTGTGCAAATTTTTATTCAATTTCAACAGCACGCATTTGTCTTTAGGGTGGTAAGTTAAAGTGTGTAAATTATGGGGATCGTGCTTTTGAGGTTAAATTCACCACTCCATAGTCTAAAATGCCTAAAGGACGACGTGCGAACATCGGTCGCCGCACAAGACATGCAAGCCAGCAACAAGTGACACAGAACTTAAACGAAGAAAAACAAAAAAAAAATAAGAGAAAATGCCCGATCGAGACAACGCGTGAGCACACGAAGATCATTGGCATCATACAATCGCTTGGCATTCCAATATGATCCCACTGCGAACTACAGTGATGATGAAAATTTAGATTTCGGTCCAATGACGACTATATGCCGACATTGTAATGCGTTAAACTTTAAAAGAGAAACGGCTGGATTGTGCTGCGCAAGTGGAAAAGTGAAACTGGATCAATTACTTACACCACCACAAGCACTAAAATCAAATGTTACATAAAACGAAGCCATCTAGTGGCGAAACGGAGTTTGCCCGGTTTTCGCGTACCCTTATGAAACACCGAGAAAATCACTACTTTCCTGACCCAAAAAGGTATAAATATAAAAATATAAAAAATTTCACCTCCCATCCCATCTAACAAAACTGAAACACTCCCACTACCGTCTTTGGCCGAATGATCTACATTGATCTTAGCTTTAATTTTTTATTTTTAATCTTAACTTTAAAGAATTTTTATAAAAAAAAAAAACAAAGTACTCGTAATATTCGAAAATACTTGATAATACTTAGTCTTACTCACTTAGCCTAAGAACTTACCCTATAGGGTCCCAACTTGTCAACAACGCAAGTAAATGATATGTCCCGTCCCTGGGGTACAGTAAAATTGGTTAATTGGGCCAAAAATTCCGGACCAGAATCATTTATTTCACTGTGTCCTATTAAAAGAAGTACGGAGCATATATAATAATAACGGCCTAAATGAAAACCTTAGGTTAAAATTATTGTAAATAGTTATTCGCTATATATTGCATCTTGTCTACAATTGGTAAAGTCCTATCTCCTTCTACAGTCTCATAGATTTTAAATAAAAAGTTTTTTATAAATAAGGAAACAATATTAGTACAGTAATTAAAAAAAATTAGATATTTAGTTTTCTTTTTAGAGACTTTGTTATTTCTGTAAATGTAATATATACATATAAGATATTTATTATTATAAGATGTTTATTATTATTATTAATCAATCTAAATGCTAATACTTCTAACTCATATCAACTGAAATTATAAATTCGATCAACTGTCCAAATTTTCTGCTATGGGTGATACAATTGGATACAATTGGAAAAAAAGTTTGCCACTTTGCCTTCCAGGATGTAAAACTGCTGCTATACAAAATGACGATGTGACCAGCTTTATGAGCACTTCTGATCCCCTACCACTCTTTCTACTTCGACACCACTAGCAGCTTGCCGCCTGTGACTTCTTTAAAAAGTAATCCGCCTCTTAATTTGTAAAATTTTGCCCACTTATTTCACGTGTTTACCTCTTTGTCGTATGCTGATGCGTGAAGACGTGTTTTCATCGAGCTCCGATCAATTGATTCTAGTGAAGTGAATGATTATTAATAAACAACAAATAAATATATTGAAAGCGAAAAAGACGCTCCAGGCGATGCACCATCGCTCGAATACATATTCTGCGTTTGAAATAGTTAAATAATAGTTTCAAACAAATTAAATAAAACAAAAAAAAAAAAAAAAGGCACTATGAGCCAGAACGACACTCGCGCTCAGCGGCAACGAGAGCAAGACGATCGCCGGCTCTCATTACAACGAAACAACGCGTACTTTTCTTATGTCTCCTCGTCACCTGCAAACGAAGACAACGAGCGGCCAATAACCCATAACCCAACGAACCTTCTTGTACCAACAAATCAAGAAAGAGCGCGCTCTTGCTCTCCCGCACTTCTAGCTCCGACACAAGCTCCGCTATCTGCAACAACAACAACTGGAGCAATATCGACAACCCGCACTACTTCGCCATTGGCTGCACCCGCTCACGCTCTTACTGTGTCAGCGAATACCAAAACAAAAGCCCAAGAGCCAAACGGGTCGGCCTCACAGACTGGACTGGACCGCTACATAACAATAAAGCGGAAGCTTAGCCCAAAAACTTCCGATACAGAAAACAAGCCGAAAAATATACGCGAGAATACTACCTCGATCAACAATGAAGCGCCTGCAAATAGCAACAGATTCGCTTTGCTGGCAGATACCAACGAGGACGTGCCACTGAAATCCATCGATAAGGAACCAAAGAAAATAAAGCCTCCCCCAATTTACATCCGCGAGAAGAGCACAAACGGTTTGGTAAATTCTTTAATTGGCCTTATTGGAAAAGATAGCTTTTATATAATACCCCTCATAAGAGGTACTATTAATCAAATAAAACTTCAAACGAAAACGGTGGAAAACTACAGGAAAGTCACAAACCATCTTACTGCAAACAAAACATGCTTTTACACCTACCAGCTTAAAAGTAGCAAGGGTTTGCAAGTAGTACTGAAGGGCATTGAGCCTGATGTAAATCCCGAAGAGATAGCTGAGGCCATAAAGGATAAGGGATTTTGCGTCAAAAGCGTACACAATATCAAAAACAGAAACAGGCAGCCACAACCACTCTTTAAGATTGAGCTTGAACCAGAAAACAAGCATCTAAAAAAAAACGCCCAGTGTGTGTAGTCTGTGGAGATCTCCACGTCTCCACACATTGCCAAGCTAATAAAGAAAATGCAAGCGCGAAAAAGTGCGGTAACTGTGGGGGTAATCACACAGCAAACTACAGAGGCTGTCCAATCTACAAAGAGCTGAAAGCCCGTCTCCACCAAAGAATGAACACGGCAAGGGTACACCAAGGAACAGCTACGCTGATACCATCGGAAACAAATCCAGAAGTACTTTTTTCGAAACCAACAAGTATTGCTCCCTGGCCTATACCAAGCACTAACAATATAAGTTTTGCAAACGTTTTAAAATCAGGTATGACACCTCCAACACAAAACTCCCAAACCTCACATGAAGAACACACAAAATTGGACACACAACAAAACTATAGGCCATCCGAGCAGCAAGAAACGAAAACTGAAGCTATGATCCAAGCCTTACAACAGAGCATGATGGCATTCATGACATTTATGCGAACCACCAGTCAAGACATGATGCGTAATCAAAACCTATTGATACAAATGCTTGTCTCCCAACAATCAAAATAAATAATGGCTACCTTACGCATAGCTACGTGGAACGCAAATGGCGTCTCACAGCGCAAACTTGAGCTAGCTCAATTCCTACATGAGAAGCATATCGACGTAATGCTTCTTTCGGAGACTCATCTTACAAGCAAAAACATCTTTCAAATAAGAGATTACAACTTCTATGGTACAAATCACCCCGATGGTAAAGCACACGGTGGGACCGGCATTCTAATTAGGAACCGTATGAAGCACCACTTTTACAAAGAGTTTGCTGAAATTTATCTACAGGCCACATCTATCAACATACAGCTGGAGAACAACACTCACCTCACACTAGTGGCCGTATACTGCCCCCCTCGTTTCACAATATTGGAAGACCAATTCCTGGATTTCTTCCATGCACTAGGACCACACTTCATTGCAGCAGGCGACTACAATGCTAAACATACTCACTGGGGATCGCGCCTTGTGAATCCAAAAGGAAAACAGCTTTATAAGGCTTTAATTAAAGCCACTAATAAACTTGATCATGTTTCCCCTAGGAGTCCCACATACTGGCCATCAGACCTCAATAAGCTGCCTGACTTGATTGACTTCGCAGTCACGAAAAATATTCCTCGCAGTTTCGTTAGAGCTGAATGTCTACCAGATCTGTTATCTGATCACTCGCCTGTGCTAATTCATCTCAGCGGGTATGCAGAAAACGTAAAACCACCCTACAAACTGACTTCGCACAAAACGAACTGGCTAAGGTATAAAAAATATATAAGTTCACACATTGAGCTAAACCCAAAACTCAATACTGAACCTGATATAGAGAGCTGCACAGAAACACTGGAATCCATTCTTACGGAAGCAGCTCGAAATGCAACACCTAAAACCACAAACGTTACGATTAATCCGAATAAGACTAACGCACAAATCGAGCAACTCGTCCACGCAAAACGACGCTTACGTAGAGAATGGCAATCCTCCAGATCACCATCTGCAAAACAAAAGCTAAAAATAGCCACACGGAAGCTGACCAACGCTCTGAAACAAGAGGAAGAGTACGCTCAGATCCGATATATAGAGCAACTTTCACCAACAGTTATTAAACATAAGTGGAGACACTGTGGAGAGCCCACCCAACCCTTCGCCCACCGACTGAAACCGTTTTGCCCATAAGGAATTCCGCAGGCGGCTGGGCACGTAGTGATGCAGACAGAGCCACCACATTTGCCGCTCACCTACAAAATGTATTTACGCCAAACGAGGCTACTTTCACATTTGCGCTACCGACTTCAAACGCAAACTGCAACCAACAACACACCCCAATTGTGTTTCGTCCAAAAGAAATATCTAACATAATTAAAGAAAATCTCAGCCCGAAAAAATCCCCCGGCTACGACCTTATTACCCCGGAAATGATCATCGAGCTGCCACATTCTGCAGTTGGCTACCTAACGCAGCTCTTTAATGCCATCACAAAACTTGGCTACTTTCCACAACGATGGAAGAGATCGATTATCATAATGATTCCGAAGCCTGGTAAGGACCACACAGTTCCCTCATCCTACAGACCAATAAGCCTACTCTCATGTATATCGAAACTATTCGAAAAATGCCTGCTAATCCGAATGAATCCACACCTGAGAGCCCACAATATAATCCCAGCCCACCAATTTGGCTTTCGCAAAAGCCACGGAACCATTGAACAGGTGAATCGAATTACAGCGGAGATAAGAACTGCATTTGAAAATCGAGAATACTGTACAGCCGTATTTCTAGACGTATCCCAAGCATTCGACAGAGTCTGGCTAGACGGCCTAATGTTTAAAGTTAAAACAGCTCTACCCGAAAGCACACACAAACTTCTAAAGTCATACCTATATGACAGAAAGTTTGCAGTGCGGTGCAACACTGCTACTTCCACTGACCACGAAATTAAGGCTGGCATCCCCCAAGGCAGCGTTCTTGGGCCAACTTTATACCTCATCTATACCGCTGACATTCCTACAAATAGTCGGCTAACAGTGTCCACGTTTGCCGACGATACAGCTATCCTTAGCCGATCAAGGTCCCCAATCCAAGCTACAGCACACCTGGCAGTGCACCTCATAGCCACTGAGAAGTGGCTCTCTGACTGGCGAATAAAAGTCAACGAGGAAAAATGCAAGCACGTGACATTTACGCTGAACAGACAAGATTGCCCACCACTTTTGATGAACAACATACCACTCCCGAAAGCAGATGAGGTAACGTACCTAGGAGTACACCTCGATAGAAGACTTACATGGCGCAGACACATTGAAGCGAAAAAAATTCATCTTAAGCTCAAAGCGAACAACTTACACTGGCTCATCAACGCTGGCTCTCCGCTCAGCTTGGACCACAAGGTCTTACTTTACAATGCAGTACTGAAACCAATCTGGACCTATGGTTCACAGCTATGGGGCAACGCCAGCAACAGCAATATTGACATCATACAGCGGGCACAGACAAAGATCCTGAGAACTATCACTGGGGCACCGTGGTATGTTCGAAACGAAAACATCCATCGAGATTTAAATATTCCAACAGTCACCAATGAAATCAAAGAGCTTACGAAAAAATATCATGGCAAGCTTTCCTCGCACCCCAACCACCTAGCGAGAAATCTAACGCAGCTCAGCAGTCGTTCCCGTCTCCGACGAAGGGACCTACCAACCCAGCGAAGAAATCTTTAGGGACGCTTAATCACGGAACAGTTGGATTAATTAAAACGACTGTTTAGGAAAAAAAAAATTGTATTAGTTAAGATTTTTAAACTTATTGTTAGCTCTTATTTAAGAGGATCCAATAAATAAAAGTAAAAAAAAAAAAAAAAAAAACCTCTTTGTTGCGCTTTTTCCACACAAGCTGTCAGCTTTTTACACACATTATATACTTGCAAAGAATATTGGCTTAGGTAGTCCACATGTGTCATCTTTTCAGCAGCTCGGTATTCTCTTTGTACATCAAAATCTTGTAAGTGTAGGATCCACTGAGCGACTTTCCTTAACATATCCGTTTTGTTGGTAGTATGTTTAAAAGACGTTAAAAGACGATGGCGTGATTACGAGCAGATAATACCATCTTTAGTGCTTAATAAGCCAATTTAACTTTCAGGATGTAAATGTGCTGCTTTGATTACGCTAGTGACACCTTTGTGCTCCTAAAAATAAATCGGATGCAACTTTCCCTGAAACTCTTGCAAGCAATGCAGTATTGTTACATCTTTTTCTAGTATGTCTTAATTCGTAGAATTGGTTCTCTTGTCAATAAGCCATTGTATTGCCGTATTGGCAATAAGGTATTGCCTCCTCCGGACCAATCTTGAATTTCCTTCTTTAATAGCTTCGTGAGCATCCGTGCCACTTGTTGGTACTTCAGTGTAGCAAAACGAATTACTGCTACAGTTTTTTCAGGGACAGTTAAGATTCTTCTAACTTCGACTAAGCTGCCTTTGATATGCGTCCCTCTTCACCTCTTAACATTGATGTGAATGGCTAAGCAATTGTATAAAGCTTCAATAATATCCAGATAGTCCTAGGAAAGATTTCAGTTCTTGGCTTTTACCTTATCAAGGCTAGTTTCTATCCTCGTCTGATACAAAAAATTCCAGAAATTTTCCTTTAGTTTTGAAGAAGTCACATTTATCTAACTGACATTTAATATTGGCTTCACCTTAAATTTCAAGTACTAGGTCAAGGTTTTTGCAGTATGTTCGTTCATCTTTACTAAAGGCAATTATGTTGTCAATGTTAATATTATATATCAAATTTTGCCTATGTAATCTCTAGGAATATCATTCAGAGTGCGTTTAAAATGATCGTCGCTAACTTCATGGTAAGGTTTTTGGCGTTGGCTTGGCCTCCGGGCAAGATCGAGTTCTTATTCCCTGGACTTCTCCCCTCCTGAGAAGCTGCATCTGTCCTTTCTACTATTCCTTTAGTCATTTATAAAGACTTCCGAATTTTTGTACAAAATCAACACAGTAATGATGCAGCAACCACCAAAATTTCAACAGACTTGTTCCCCTATGACTTTTCCTGTTCCCAAAACTGAAGAGACCCATACAAGAACGATAAAGGAATCGAGGATCACAATATCACAAAAAATGTTTTTTTAAATGCTACGAGGATTAGAAAAATCGTTGGCATAAATGTATTATATCCAAGGGGAATTACTCTGAAGGGACAAAACAGATATTCATGAAATATAAATAGTTTTTGAAACATAAAAATTCGCGATTCTTTTTGTACAGACCTTGTACTTTGATCTCAACCTCTAAAACGATTGTCTTGATGTGGGGATCTCAATCCGTTGTCCAGGTCCTGGCTCTGCTTAGATGCAGTTCTGCACTTCTTAACCGCGCATTTTACTCTTCTTCTGGTTTGGCTTCACCCTCGGACTAGCTAGTGGCGGTCGTCACACATGTCGCTTCCAGATTTATCACTGTCGAACTGTCACGTGGGCCTCCGGGCGCTGCCTTATAAAGGCCCTTCCGAAAACGTTAATCCCTTTTTATCTACGCTTTTTTTTGTTTAATCAGCTTTCTGTAGATCACGTTATTTTCCCGATGTTATCATTTTCCTACAGCCTCCTTGAATCAACGAGTGGGGATTGGCATGTGGGCCGCTACATCCCACATTCTTCAAGTATTCGCCGATCCTTTGTTTCTCGGTATCCCTTTTTTCTGCCCATGAGACATCCTCGGTGCTTCAGCTGGCCATCTGCATTATTTCCCTTTGGCGTGCTTGATTTGACATTTCTACCGCTAATAATTCACTTTTTAGTCCGACGTCTCAACCGCCCAGCTCTCGTAGTGTGGAGATTAAATCTCTTTATATCATACTATGCGTTTTGTAGGATATTATTCTTGAGTGAAATCGTGGACACACTCTTTTTAAAGCTGCGTGGTGAAAGGACTGAAGTTTCTCATTTTAAAAAAGTTTTTTATACAGGTTGGGATTAGTTAGGCATGTAATTATTGAATTAATAATTAGTAAATTGAGTCGTTGTCAAATTTGAACTGCCAGCAGGTAATGCGGTGTTACTTCTATCTCTATATTTGGGATATCATTACGCCAAGTAGCTGAGAGTGTTTAAGAGTTTGGTTTAAACCGTTTTTCACATGAATTAATATTGCTGCAAAGTAACTTATAATTTTTGTTGAAACCGTCTACGATATTTTCGATTGAATATATTTACGTTTATCTATTTCTTTGTCAAATTTGAACTGCCAGCAAGTAATGCGATGTTACTTCTATCTCTATATTTTGGATATCGTTTTTCCAAGTAGCTGAGTTTGGATAGGATTTTATTTTTTTTAAAAGGCGTTCGGTTTTTTCCTACTAATATGAAAGAGACAATTTTATTTTAATGAACATTTGTATGTGTTCGGATTTACTGATAGATACTCTTGCGCCTCCTTCGAACTGTGCGTCAATGCTTAAAGTAAATACCGGTACTCGTTAAGTGCAAGAGTATATTCTATTCTTGATCATTATCAACAGCAAAGTTGATCTAGTCTTTCCATCTGCCCATATAAACGCTTGGATCATGAAGACTATAAGACTATATTTTTGTTTTATTTTTTGTTTAACTTACGTTATTATGGCAATACCTATATGTATTCAACCAAATTCATTTCCTACCACAAACTACAGGAGTAGCGGGTATCATATAGCCGCGTATTATATCCGTCTTCTCAATTTTAATTATTGTGAATTTACCTGTATATAAAAAAAATTTTTTTAGTGGATGCTGCATAATTTATAATTTCTTGTGGGTTGTGTTTAAGTTTTTTCTAATAATATGGGCTTTCTGCTCTATTTCTTCTTCAAACTCAGGATTTCGTTAAATCACGTTTTAAAAAGTCTGTAGATCTTCGTAAGGGGTTTGATTATTGAATTTGTTTATTAAAGATAATTTTAGGATGTTCCAGTTGATTGCTCGGACGTTCTGCGATATCCTAAGTGCGTCTTTCGTTAGTTTCACTTCAATAGCGCCATAGCTTTTGGATAGCTTTTAGATAGCTTTTGGCTGTTTATCATCAGTTGGACCAGTAGTGGCAGTATATAATCTATTTTTCTTATGAATGCACTAAGGGAATTTGGTGATCCATTGTATGCTGGCTTGGTTCAGATGGCTTGGTTCATTTTAATTTATTTTTAAATTGTTGTTGTTATGAAATATTTTTCGTCGAAAGTTCCTTCTTCAAATCACTAACCGAATTGCATTTTTAGTTTTCCGGTTGTTTACACAGTATTTTTGTTGATTTTTAGTTTTCTTGGTTGTTTTGCGGAGAAAAAGTTTTGTAATATAACTTTCAGTTGAGATTGTGTTCACTTCTTGCTTTTTGCGGGTATTGTGGGTCTTTTATTAATTTTAGTTTTTCTACCGGCTGTGCCAATTAGAACTTCGGAGTATTTTTTTTAATATTTTATAATTTTAACTTTATTGAACTCGAAGATGAGATGTTTAGACGTTTACAATTGTAGGGACAAATCTTAACTCGAACTTGTGTTGTAACTTATTTTCCGATCAAGCCTCGGCCAAGCCTAAATATTTCCAAAATAATACAGAAATTTGACATTATGCGGTCAATTCAATATGTCAATTCTAAATTATCAATTTTTTATTTAAAATTAATAAAAGTAATCAATATTTACGGTACTTGAAAAAAGATCGATTATCAAAAGTCTAATCAGGATTTACATTTTTCAATCTATAAAGCGGAAAAAAAATAGATAATAAAAAATATATAATACATAACATCATTCCATACAATAATTTAAATTTTTAAGCTATTACTTTGTAGTTACCTTGTACGTGGGGCAAGATATGACTTCCGTAAGCATTTAAATTCCTATCAAGTAATAAAATAATGCCATAAGCTATAGCTTTTAGGCACAACTTTATAATAATCATCTTAGCAGTCTTATTATCGTAATACTTGATCGATAGATCTTCAGGTACACATTGATCTTTTCAAATTATTTCAAACAACGATCTCGATACACGAGGTGATCCCTTGCTTTTATTTTTATCCAGCTTTTGCGTCCTATAATTTCATGTTTTCCCAATTATATGTAAATCAGGAAAAACTGCCTAAAATGCAAAAAAAAAAATAAAGTTTATGTAATGTAGTTTCACGAATTATAAATAATACCGTTTATATTGAATATTTCTATATTTTAAAAAAGCTTTAACGTACAACTTTAGTTAAATTGGGTAAAAATAACACCATAAAGGCTGGTTCTTTAAAGTACAAAAACCTTAAACGATATAGACATGCTCAACCGTTTGTACGTAGAAAAATGAAAAGGGTAATCTATTATAACATAAAATTTTGCATTTGTCTAAAATAACACTTTTTGCTTAGTTCTATTGGGTCTGGTGATCATGGAGCTTATGATGCATGGAGCATGGAAAGCAGATTCCGTTTATCAGATATTTCACTTCTTTTATAACTCTATTTGGCGCATTTTTTAGCAAACCCATGAAAATTAAAAAACCAGAATGGAAAGCCACTTCCCAAAATTTAGCACATTGATTCTTTTTTTTAAAAACCAACGGTCTTGTTTATTTTGTACTCAATACGTTTTTCCCTCTTACTTTCTTAAAGAAAAACGGTGTTTGCAAACATCATTTATTCGATTCGCGTGCAGTGCAATAATTGGGTGAGAAATTACCTTTACTTTAACATCTAAATATAGCACTGTTTTTAATTTTCCATCCTTCGTTTCGTTTTGCGGTTATCTTTTCTGCATTACCCTAGTGCTGCTAGCTGCTAAATCAGTCTTACAAGCGTATAAAGTCCGCTGTTAGGGATGTCATATTAATATAATAATGCAACCGTTCACATCCAAATCGAAAGCCGTAGCAATAGTTTATACTTCTTGGAAATTTAAATATTCTTACTTGAGGGTTTTCAGAACTTTTTTTTGGAGTATTGGATCACAAGTGTAAGGGTGGGCTTATGATGTTCTGGGGTTTATGATTTTCATAGGTGAGTATGGTATCTGAAGTACTTGACATTTTCTATTTTGAGTTTTATTATTGATGTTCATTTTTATACCCTATACCCATTAAAAATGGGTGAAAAGGGCATAATAATATGGTGCAAATGTATGTAACAGGCAGAAGGAAGCATCTCCGACCCCATAAAGTTTATATATTCATGATCAGCATCAACAGCCGAGTCGATTTAGCCATGACCGTCTGTCTTTCCGTCTGTCCGTCCGTCCGTCCGTCTGTCCGTATTAACGCCAAGATCTCAGAAACTACAAGCTACAGACATGTGCCATATACCGTTGAATAGGTAATTACCATACGCAGTACAAGTTAGTTGTTTTATTTTGATATCACCCCCCGCTCCCCCGCCAAAAAACTGCCACGCCCACAATTATTAACCTAATGCTATGCAATTCGGCATATGCGTTGGTGCTTATAGAAGCTATCTAATCTATCTATTGTAATTTGATAAATCGGATCAAATCGGATAAGAAACACGGAAGTTATGCCACATGCAAAATCTATGGCAAGGGAAGCAGAAGCGCAGCAAAACACGCATTGCGCGACGCCGACTGCGACGTTGACAGCGAAATGTGTATGGCTTTATGACACACGAAACTTATTTTCATAACCAAAATCATACCAAATTTATATTGATATGGTACTCTTTTCTAATAGAATATTGATATTTAATAAATAAATTCTAAGCAATATTAGATTATTATATAATATAAATAATTATAAATATTGAATTTTAAATTAAATAAAATAATTTTACTTATATGTTTTAACAAATAATACAAAATTTAAATTGTTGTGGTACTCTTTTATAATAGAATATTGTTTAATTTATTTATTGATACTAAATAAATAAATTTTAAGCATGTCTAAGGGTACAGGGTATATTTCAGTCGGGAAACTCGACTGCTGCTTCCTTACTTGTTATACCCTGTACCCATTAAAAATGTGTGAAAAGGGTATCATAATATGGTGCAAATGTATGTAACAGGCAGAAGGAAGCATCTCCGACCCCATAAAGTATATATATTCTTGATCAGCATCAACAGCCGAGTCGATATAGCCATGTCCGTCTGTCCGTCCGTCCGTCCGTCCGTCCGTCCGTCCGTCCGTCCGTCCGTCCGTCCGTCTGTCCGTATCAACGCCTAGATCTCAGAAACTACAAGAGCTACAGACATGTGCCATATATCGTTGCATAGGTAATTACCATACGCAGTACAAGTTTGTTTTTTTATTTTGATATCACCCCCTGTTCCCCCGCAAACAGCAAAAAACTGTCACGACCACGCTCCCCGCAAACCTCAAAAAACTGCCACGCCCACAATTATTGTCCTAATGCTATGCAATTCGGCATATGCATTGGTTCTTATAGAAGCTATCTAATTTTTAAATTTGAACCAAATCGGATAAGAAACACGGAAGTTATGCCACATGCAAAATCTATGGCAAGGGAAGCAGAAGCGCAGCAAAACACGCATTGCGCGACGCCGACTGCGACGATGACAGCGAAATGTGTTTGGCTTTATGACACACGAAACTTATTTTCATAACCAAAATCATACCAAATTTATATTGTTACGGTCCTCTTTTCTAATAGAATATTGTTTCATTTATTTATTGATACTAAATAAATAAATTGTAAGCATGTCTAAGGGTACAGGGTATTTTTCAATCGGGAAACTCGACTGCTGCTACCTTACTTGTTTTATTTTGTGTTTGCGTATTTGTGTAGTGGTGTGTCTTCCCAATTTTTTAAGTTTTTAAACAGTTCGGCTGTAAGTTGATCGCGATTATGTTGGGGTTGGTGTGGTGCCCCAAGGACTATTGTAAGGGCCGCGTTCAATGAGGTTTTTGTTTTCTTTAGTGCGTTTTTTGGGACGTATTTAAAGAATGGTAAGGCGTAGTCGATTTTGGATATAAGTATGACTTTTGTTATGTTCAGTAGAGTGCTTGTGCTGCAATTAAATTTATGGCTAGCATTTTAGAATTTTAAGTTTGTTGGAGAGTGAGGGTATGAGGAAGTGGTCGTGTAAGTTTCAGTTGGTGTGGTCATTGGGAAATATATGTATGGAGATAGGTGTTGTGTGTGTGTTGGTGATAATATACTTAAGAGCGTAAGTTGTGATTGTTCTATAAACTTTAATATAGTTTTACCACTAGCGATAGAGTGTGGGGATCCCCAGTTTTGTCGCCAATTATTGAAGTCGCCTCTTATCATTACTATTTCGTTGTTGATATTTAAAATGTTGTTCATGTTTTTTTCTTGTGATGTATAAAAAGTCTATTATTAATGTTTGTTTTGATGTAATTTTCGCTGCTTTTGCTTCTAGGCCTTGGTTTATGTTAAGTTTGGTTTGTTAAATTGATTTGTGGATTAAACCTTCAAATCTGTTGGATGCAATGCTCGTTAGTATATTGTATTTTACTGTTATCGATAAAATGTAAAGTTCTTGTACTATATATCTGTTTCTTCACAGTTTATGTGGTTTATCCGAGAACATTTTTACCTGAAATTCGTAGGAGATTTGTGAGCTTGTTGAGTATCATGGCTATGTTGGGGAGGTGTCCATTAAATTACTATGAAAGTAATTAAATTAGTTTTTGCTCTTTTAAGTCTTCTAAAGTTTCATTTTCAACAATATAGCGGAAGTTAATATAAAAGATGATACCTTTGGTTGTATTTGGTGAATTGTGTTTGTCCACATGGACCGGAAAATTATACAAAGTTTGAATTTTTAAAATTTTTTTACAAGCAGGCTTCTACATTTTGTTCTATGACACTCTTCCCCTGTACCGCTGCAGGCAAAGTCAACGACCTTTTCATTTAGAGACGGATTTACTTTTTCAAAGTGAATATTGCTTGCATACTTGTTAGTCGTAGGCGGGGAGTCGGTCCGGTTGACATGATACTTCGCCGAAGATGGGTCTTAAGAAGGTAGGTTGAATCGATTCTTCATAATTTATATTGTAATCTACGTTAGTGCGCGAAGAACTCGCAAACTGGTTACTGTATTAATAAAGGGAGTTACACAGTCACAAGTTACTATTTGAAGCCCAAAATTAAACTGATCTATATATTTACGAATATTACATGCTTATGATTAAATTAAAATACCGTTGAATGAAAAGTTTATAGAGTTATAGAGTTAGGGACTTCCAAAGTTAAGGCATTGCTTCCCATCATTTACCTTTTGAGATCTATTACAAATCCAATTTTAAATATTAGTTCTGAGTGAACAGAAACTTACAGTCAATTCGTGTATGATTTTTCACTTTGTAATAAAGACAACTATTGATTAAAAAATGGGGTGTTAATAGATATGCATAAATAACCAATTAAACAACAATATCTAATTTTTCTATTTTGCATGAGATTGCTCATGCATTTTGATAGCCTATGTTCCTCGAGAAAGAATCGAAATTGATGAAGTAATTTTTTTTTTTTTTAATTTTGAATTTTTACATAAATTTTCAAAAAAAAAAATAAAGTAGATATGAAACAAATTTTAATAAATTAGCTACTTTAAACTATACAAGACTTAAGGTTCGTAACCAAAAAAAAAATACCACGTTAATATAGCGGTACGGCTCCCTAATGGCTACGATTTGACTCTGCACAAATTAAAATGATGGCAACCGGGCTCATGAAATAACTACCACCTCTTGCCGAGGTTAGGATCCCAGTTTTAGTTTTTTAGTGCAAATAACAAGAACTGCTTCTGCAGAAACTCAATCATACTCAATGAGAGGAGTATTGTGGACTCCTAACGCACGAGCAGTATTCAAGGATAGGACAAACTAGGGTGATATATAAGGATTTAGTGGAAAAAGGATCGTTAAATTCTTTACAACATCGCTTAATAAAGGCTAACATTCCTCGGGTTATTCACTGTTACAGAAATGTCATCATTAAACTTAAGTAAGATGCGATCTAACACTCAAAGAGGGCAGACGTGCCTGCGGATCGACAGCAAGTTTCTTATCGTGCTTTCACTCCCACTATTCTGAAACTGTCACATAGTGTCTGATTGGTTCAACCTAAAGGTCTGCTACAAACTCTAACGCACATTCCAGAGTGCGTGTCATATACTGCCTACCAAATTCTCTCTCTGTAAAAGCTGTGTACAACTCAGCAGAAGCAAAGTGCGGTTGGCATACCAGCCAACGGTGCCCAGTTCCCCCTCCCCCCGCTCAATCGTTCACACCCTAGAGCATGGAAAGCACCAGCGCAGCTCTGCATAGCAAGCTGGCAAACAACTCCTTTGCCCTCCTCTCAAGCAAAGAAGATGACGACGAACATGACGAACCCAAACCTGCTGCAGAGGCAGTGGCAACCAAAACAGCAGGGAAACCGAACCCGACCCCGAAGACCCTCAAGCCTTCCCTGATCTACATCCGAGACGTGTCCGACATTACCGCGCTTGTCAAGTCGATAACGACTCTAGTCGGTACCAAAAAGGATTTCTCGTACAAAACGGAGAGAAACAACAACGTACGCGTAATGATGCCAGACAAGGAGTCCTACACAGCCCTACGCCAGCACCTCGTGGCACATAAAATAAGGCACCGCACCTTTCAACCAAAGGACAAGAGAGCGTACAGGGCGGTCATCAAGGGACTTCACCACTTAACGGACCAGACAGAAATTAAAGAAGAACTCCACAAATACGGCCATACTGTGAGAGATCTGCACAATCCCATTGGCAGGAAATCCAAACAACCACTGGGGATATTTTTTGTTAATCTTAAACCAGCGAGCAACAACGCAGAGGTTTTCAAAATAAAGAGGATTTGCAGGTCAGTCGTTACCGTAGAGCCCCCACTGAAGTTCAACGATGTTCCACAATGTGTCAGATGCCAAGAGTTCGGACACACCCAGCGCTACTGCATCCTGGCACATCGCTGCGTGAAATTTGGTGGTCCTCACGACTCATGCACCAAAAAAGATGATGAAAAAGCATGCTGCCCTCATTGCCAAGCTGATCACCCTGCGTCGTTCAGAGGATGCCCTGCCTACAAAAAGGCAAAGGCGCAGTAATCTCCTAAAGCCAGACCCGTTGAGAGTAGCAACAAACCACCTCCCATCCAGATACCAACCATCATCAATGGTATGAGTTACAGGGACGCACTTCAGGGAAACCAAGTGACACAGCCAACGAATCCCCAACAAACCCCTCAAACCACTCCCGAAGCCCCACAACCCAACTATTTTGAAACGATGCTTGCCCGCATTGAAGAAACGATTGAGAAGATTATGAAAAAATTGATCTCGCAGATGTTGGAGTTAAAAGCTCCCCCCCTCAACAGGAAATAATGCAAATAAGTCCCAATATAGTTTTTTGGAACGCAAAGGGCCTGCACAGGACCAAAGCCGAAGAAGAGCACCTCATCAAAACAGACAATATCGATGTTCTTCCAGTTTCGGAATCCCACTTTTGTCCCAGATCCTACTTTAACATCAGCGGGTACGAACTGATACATGCCAACCATCCATCTGGTAGAGCACGCGGAGGAGCAACTATGTTCATCAGAAGTGGCATTCAGCTCTCGGAACTTCCCGCGTTTCAGGAGGAATGGGCTCAGTGCGCCTTGACCAGGATTACCAGTCCACAGGGAGATATCACCATTGGTGCGGCTTACTTCCCACCCAGACACTTGATAACCGAGACCCACCTTCAGGACTTCTTCGAGTCCCTTGGACCTCGCTTTATAGCAGCTGGAGACTTTAACGCCAAACACCCCTGATGGGGGTCCCGCACAAACAACCCCAAAGGCTAAACGCTATATAAGCGCAAAAGTCTGGACTGCCATTCCACTGGAGAGCCCACACACTGGCCTACCGACCCTTCATAGAAGCCGGATCTGCTGGATTTCGCCGTCTCCAAGGGCATAGGACACTCTAAGTTAACATGCTCAAGCTATGATAAACTGATATCCGACCACAGCGCAGTGAACTTGCTCCTAAACACCCCCGTCCTCAGATAACAAAGGCTGGCCAACATATTCAACAGCTGCCTCTGTCTAGGGTACTTCCCTAAAGAGTGGAAGCGTGCGGAAGTAATTGTCCTCCTCAAGCCTGGAAAACCTGAAACCAATCTAGCCTCGTATCGTCCGATTAGTTTGCTGGCAATCCTCTCCAAAATACTTGAAAAAGTATTTTTGCGTAGAGTATTGCCAGTACTGTACGAGGCCGGACTGATCCCTGATCTTGGCTTCAGACGCTTCCATGGAACACCTGAACAATGCCACCGGCTTGTTGAGAGCATACATGAGGCCTTCGAAAAGAAGAAGTACTGCTGCGCCGTTATGCTGGATGTCAAAGAGGCATTTGACAAAGTCTGGCACCCTGGACCCTTTTTCAAAATTAAATCCCACCTCCCAAGTTCCCATTTCGCCTTCCTCAAGTCATACACAGAGGAAAGAGAATTCCGAGTAAGATGCGGATCATCAATCAGCACGCCTAGGCCTATAAGAGCAGGAGTACCCCAAGGCAGTGTTCTTGGACCCATTTTATACACACTCTACACAGCGGACCTTCCCATCACACCCTCCCGGAACCTTACAGTAGCCACATATGCCGATGACACCGCCTTCCTAGCCTCCGCCACAGATCTACAGGAAGCATCAGCCATCATCCAGAGACAACTAGATGCTCTCGATCCATGGCTGAAACGATGGAAAATCGTGGTCAACGGTGAGAAATCCTCCCACACAATCTTCGCACTACGCAGGAGAGAATGCCCCCGGTCACACTCAATAGGCAAACCATCCCAACGAATAACACTCCCAAATATCTAGGGCTGACCCTGGACCGCAGGCTCACATGGCGTCCACACCTAATGAACAAGACTGGACAACCACCCCAACCACCTGGCCATCAACCTATTAGATAATAGTTAATCCCTAAGACGCCTGAAGAGGAAACACCCGCTTGACCTCCCCCACCAATAGACACCTAAGTCAACCTCATTAGATATACATTCCATGTACCTCCCTTAAGTCAATGTCACCCCCAAACCATTTAACGATTGTCCGCTCCGATAGATTTTAAATATAAAGTAAAAAAGTTAAAAAAAAAAATTAAACTATTATTAAAATTAAACTTAAAAAGTGTATGATCAAAAAATAACTCCAAGATCATTGAAAACACGATTTCAAGAGAGTAAGAGACAATAAGCGGTACACTGCGATGAAATGTCCTAAGTTTGCATTTTGACCAGTACAGAAATAGAAGATTGCTTAAGCACCACGAATAAAGCTCATATAGGTGTAGTTGCAGATGCCCAGGCAGAAAATATTCCGAGAAGATATAGCATAACTTGACATCATCAGCATACATAAGCGTAGGGGCATAACTAATTACATTAGGAACATCGTCATGGATGACCTTCGACTTGGTGGTTTTAAAAAGAACACGCCGAGTTCGATCTGAAAGATAGAAAGCAATACACATAAGGCTATTTGGTGGAAAACCAATGAGCGAGAGTTTTTGTATCATTAGCTGATGATTAACTGAATCAAATGCTTTGCTAAAGTCAGCTTGCAAGCTTGACAGGTTTTCAGCACCTCGGTTGATTTTTGAAGAAAATTCAAGTAGATAAGTTGTTGTCGAGCGAAGCTTGACAAAACCATTGTAACGAGCAGGTTCTTGTCAAGGAAGAACAGCGATAGTTACTCGGTATTTTATCGATACCGATTTAGAGATAAGAAGAAGAGAAGAGAAAAAAAAGGGCACGAGCGAACGGGGAGCACGCCAAGTTTTTGTAGAACGATGATTAAAATTAGTTTCTTACTGTCATATTCATAATCACTCCAATAAAAGATTACTCCACCACTCGAAACAGCCATCCCGTTACAGTTCAGAAGTGGGATAATTCGAGTTGGCAATGTTTATGAGGCAGTAACAGAGATACACGAAAAAGCAGAAGCGGCAGAGGAATCGTAGGCGTGGGAAGTTTGTAATGGGATAGGTGTTCCCTAAGGTCTAGGTGACAGAAATTACAAATTACGGATAAGGCATCCTGTTCTACGTGGCTGATGGATTCAAAGCGGACATGCAAAAAGCTTGTGTGTATGTGTAGCGGCGTTGTGAAATTCACGAGAATTGTGGTGAAATAGCGATCTCGCTTGCAGACGGGCATACAGAGGTGCTCGTGGGTGCAAACGATTGTGGTTGTACGTACATAGGAAACCAGGCAAGGTTTCCGAAGAGTGACGATCATTTTTGGAGAAGATGGTCAAGATATCGGAGCTAAAGGCAGACCAGTTGCGGTATCTGCTGAGAGAGAGAAACTTGGGAGTTGCAGGCCCCAGAGCGGAACTAGTTTAGAGACTAGTGGAACACGAAAATTCAGAAGACGTGGATTTTCCACAAGCAGCTGGAATTATGAGCCAAAATGAGGAATCATTCGCAGCACAGGCGGCTACGATTGCACAGCTATAAGAACAGATGACGACACTGACAAGCCTGATGGCCCAGTTTGTCAACAATATGCCAGCAGCTAATCAACAACAGCAGCAGCGTCAACGTGAAGATCAGATTGATATAAATGAGTTTATTTACCGTAACCCTGGAGATAAGGCGGTCAGCCATGGTAGACAAGCGTCAGTTAAGGAAATTGTGGATACCTTACCAGACTATGACCCCAGAGATGAGAATTCGATCTCAGGGAACCAGTTCATCGATCGTGTCAACAAAGTGGTAGATGCGTATCAATGGGACGAAAAATTTGTACCTCTTGCCATATACACAAAGCTGAAGGGTCCCGCCAAAATGTGGCTTGATTCTTCGCAAGTTTTACACACAACATGGAACAGTTTTGAAGCAACAATCCGAGAAGAATTCGGATCAGAGCCGGACGAGGCAGAAATTCATTTCAACATGGCGAATGCAACCAGACGATCGAAGGAAACCGTAAAGGAGTATTGTTTCCGTATGTCAGCACTTGGAGTGCGATTCAAGCTTAGTGAAGCAGCAGTCATCCGATATGTTCGAGCGGGCCTACAGCACAAAGAGTTGCAAAACAGTATTGCAGCCATTCATTTTTCGACTATGAAGGAGTTTCGCGACGCTGCCGAGTCATATTTTATAAATAGAGGCAGGCCCAATGCCAACAAGTTCGTACCCAAATCCAGTAGTTTTGAGGTAAAGCTGGAAAATGAGATGAAGCAAACAAAGCCAAGGGAACCTAAAGCATGCTTTAATTGCGGAGATGTCGGGCATTTTGCAAATTCATGCCCAAAGGAAAGGAAGAAGACGCGTTGCTCCAAATGTAATAAGTTTCATGCCACAGATGAGATTTGCCAAGCCGCACAGGTGATGCGTTTGGACTCATCCAATCAGGACAAGCTGTTTACAAGAAAAATCTACATCAACACGAAAGATTATACCGCTTTCATTGACACTGGAAGCGAAGCCAGTTTAATTCGCCAATCAATTGCGGACGAGATCGACGCAGATCGAGAGGAGTGCTACCTGAAAATCGTGGGCATATGTGGAGGCTCACGTATCCTTACCAAAGCTATGGTTGTGGACATCGAAATCGCTGGAAAAATGGTTACAGCCAAAGTTTACATCGCAGACGACAATCTGTTGCAGGAAGATTTGTTGTTGGGACAAGATGTCATTACATGCGCCGAGTTATTATTGAAATGCGAACCAAGCGAGACAGAAGTCAAGAGAGCAGTTCATCAGCCGGTAACAAGTTCAACCGAGAGTATTTTTAAAAACCTTCTTGTTAATTTTCAGAACACAGAAGAAAGGAGCAAAGTATGCAGTCTGCTCGAGAAGTTTGCCGACGTTTTCTCCACAGGATTGGAAGGCCTAGGCAAGACAACCGTCGTCCAGGCACAAATTGTTGTTGAAAGTGGCCAAGTAGTCTCCCAAGCGCCATATCGAGTTTCCGAGCCAACGAAGGAAGTTGTCGCCAAGATGGTCGACGAACTATTGGAACGAGACATTATTACTCCGTCCACGTCAGAGTACGCCAGCCCAGTGGTGCTCATCAAGAAGCCGAACGGTAGTGATCGACTTTGCATCGATTACCGCCGCCTGAACAAGCTCATCAGAAAGGAAAACTTCCCAGTACCGAATATTGAGGAAAGGCTGCAGGAAGCGAAGCGCTTCGCATATTTTTCATCCCTTGACTTGAATAGCGGCTATTATCAGATCAAAATGGATCCAGAACCACCCGACGAGTCAGATGAAGACAACGACGTAGAAGACGACCCAGACGACTAATCTCGCGAGGACGCTGCGATTGTCAGGAGAGGCCGAATGTAACGAGCAGGTTCTTGTCAAGGAAGAACAGCGATAGTTACTCGGTATTTTATCGATACCGATTTAGAGATAAGAAGAAGAGAAGAGAAAAAAAAGGGCACGAGCGAAAGGGGAGCACGCCAAGTTTTTGTAGAACGATGATTAAAATTAGTTTCTTACTTTCATATTCATAATCATTACAATAAAAGATTACTCCACCACTCGAAACAGCCATCCCGTTACAACATGTTGTGATGATGAGATTATGCTCTTGCATGCATGTTGCAGCTGCGATGTATGAGTTTCTTAAGAAACTTGGCAATGCGATGTAATGAGCTTCTCAAGAAGCTTGGGAAGCGCAGATAGCTTAGTAATACCGCAGTAGTTCTCAATGGAAGCCTTAGAGCCTTTTTTGTGAATAGGTATAAAGTATAATTCATTTCATAACTTAGGTAGGGATGTTAGCTCCATGGATAGGTTAAATAGTATAGTGAGAGGTAAGCCAAGAATATCGGAGCATTGTCTGAGGAGGCAACTAGGTACATTGTCTGGGGCTGGTGAAGTTTTGATTAATGAATGAGCCGTAAACATATCGTGACAGTGGAATTTTGAAAGCTATATGTTTTTTATGTAGGGTAAACGATATGGATAATAAAAGAAGGAATCAAATGAATCAGATGAGTAGGCTTATTAAAAAAGTTACGCAAAATGATTAGCAATACCGAGATGTGTAGAGTCGAAATTATTATCATATGAGGGGGAAGGGGGGAAATTGGATTTACGTTAAGAGTTTAAAAAGAATAAAACGAGCTTGGATCATTTCGAAAATTGAGTTAACATTTTGAAACATAGTTTGTATATAGTTGATTGTTAAGGTCAACAAACTGGTTGCGGATGAGAAGGTAGTTTGAAAGATGTAACAAGGTTTGAGACCTTAGAAACTTTTTTTAAGCTGTAGATTTCCTATTTTTATGGAGAGAGAGAGCTGCTTATTAAACTAAGGCGGTTTTGACGTTAATGGAGTCAATGTTTCAGGGACATATTTATTTATGGCGATATGAATTATCGATAAGTTCCTTCTGAACTCACTGAAAAAAATTGAGGTAACAGTCTATGATTAATATGTGTCCGTCGTTTGAGAAACCACACTGGTTGAACATTCCATTGATACTGGAAATGCCAAGCCAATTAAGCATTCCATTCATCAGTCTCCAGCTTAGTAAGAATTACTATGCGGTGAAATTTATAGAAGCACAATTCTTACGTTTGTTTTCTCTAGTCATGGGTACACCCAATGGATTATGGATATTCATAATCCAATGTAGTATGCATACATATTGAATATCTACTGTACCAAGAGTACTTACTAAATACAACGTAACGCTGATGTGAAATAACGAAAATACTGAGTGAGTAGAGTGTGGTAATGGGCAAACGCGGAGGTCAGAAAAATAAAATAAATAAAAGAATAGCACACATTAAGTGGCTATTATATACAAATAAACCACCGCCCGCATGGGCAACGGCACAAAAATTAACTGCCGAATTAGATTTTCTGAAACAAGCCCTCCAGCAAAGAAAGCCAAATACCACAACTCACTCAGCAAATATAAAAACAATAATTAATGAAAAACTGACTAAAAATCCACCATCTCCCAAGCCGTTGCCGAAAAAATATGACGTCTGCCCGAACGACTGCCCTGGACCATTATACGCCGCAGCATGCAAATTCACATGCTGGAAACTGAAGACCAGTGCGATGACACCGGCCCCGCCTGAGCCAATAGGCCCCGGACATCAGCAGCAGTAAGGACAAAAGCGAGAGGGGCACTCCGCCACTTTCGCCTACGAAGGAGCGTCAGCGTAGCCAAACCGGCGACGACCAGCTGACGCGGATAACATCATTCTCATCGGATTATTATTATAAAAAAAAATTTAATTATTAAAATAAGAAAATTTGTAAAATTGTGCGGAACTATTTCCGCTCGATTAGAAGTATAGCCCGTAAAGCTATACAAAACAATAGGCAGGAAAAACTTGTTAACGTAAATGCAAAGTAATGCAATAGATAAATTTAATGAAGATACAACAAATAGTTATAAATACAAATTAATTTTTGATATAAAGCCCAAAATGGGAATAGTAGACGTTAAGTCAGTGGACTCCACAGCCAATGTCATTAATAAAGTAGAGACAAACAATAATGACTTGGAATTAATACACACACTGTTAATAATAATTGTTGTTATAATGTGCGCACATTGTTTTTATAAATTGTATAAATTACATAATAAATGTTTAAAAATGAAATATATGAGCCAGGCAAATGAGCTGGACAAAATATAAGAAAATATAATATATAAATATATAAACTATAAACTATAAATTTAAATCCAGTATGGCTAAACTAAAAGCAATTAGGGAAACAGATAATATAGCATAGGAAGAATTCATATCCATAAAATAATGGAATGGAGTGAATTATATAAAAATTTAAACAGCATAAAAAGTGACTTTGATAAATCGTACAAGTCACTTACACAAAACAGGCCTATTCAAAGAACTACTGTAAAAAAAAACGTAGAGATATTAGTTAAATGCTTTAACGAAGCACGTATACAAATATATGGCCAAAAAGAAAAATTAAATCAAGATCATTGGTCACAAGTATCAAAATTTTTGATCAGACTACGATCTAACTTGATATCAATTAAACAAAAGTTTTTTTTATATGTATCAGTACCAACAATACTGAACACTTCAATTGAAACTGGTAATGAACCAGAATCAACGGAACAAGCTGACACTGACCAAATAGAGTCAGAAGAGCCTAGTACAAATCCTAAAATAGAAGAGGAGGATTTAAATAACCTAACTATTCCAGCTGTTCTGATGTCAGATCTGGATAATTCTACAGATTCTGATACTTCTTCAATCATAACAGAGAATAAGCCAAGCAACAATAACACAATGGCAGAAACAAATATTGATTTTATCAAAAGAGCATCTAAGCTTATACCAGTTTTTCATGGCAAAGCTGAAAACTTACAAAGTTTTATTGATGCGTTACAATTATTGGATTTAATAAAAGGCGAACACGAACAACTAGCAATTTCGATTATAAAATCAAGGCTAAAAGGTGTCGCCAGAAATTTAATCGGAAATGAAACAACAATAACTGAAGTCATTTCCAGATTAAAAAATAATGTCAAAGGCGAAACTGTGGAAGTTTTATCAGCAAAACTGATGAGTCTACAGCAACGCAACAAAACTGCTAACCAGTATACACTAGAGGTTGAGCAGATGACAAAAATGTTAGAAGGTTCATACATAACAGAGGGTTTACCCCTAGAGTTAGCCAAAAATTTTTCCACTAAGCATGCAGTCAAAGCAATGGCTAAAAATTGCACAATCGATAAGGTAAAAGTTATCATGCAAGCTGGTACCTTCAATAATATGAATGAAGCCATATCGAAATTTGTAAATTGTTGCACAGAGACAACCGGACAGCCAAACACTGTCCTATACTACAACAATAATTCACAGCGCGGCGGAAACCGCGGACGTGGAAATTATAGAGGCAACTTTCGTAGTCACTATAATAACAATACCCAATATAATAATGGACGAGGCCAATATAGAGGAAACTCAAGAGGCCGTGGCAACTCGAACCGAGGCCACAACTATAATAGTCCATCGTAATGTCTGAGTAACTAACAATACATCGGAAAACTCCACAATCCCTTTAAATACTCAGCAGTAGAAAATGCAAGGGTTCACACTATTAATCTCAGTCAAAATATATTTGTATCATTCAACCATGTGCCTACAGGAAAAGAACTTATCCTTTTAGTAGACACAGGTGCCGACATTTCGATAGTTAAAGAAAATGCTGATGTCTTTCATGACATACAACATAATTATATTATAGATATAAAAGGAATAAGTCAAGAAGTAACCAAATCCAAAGGGTTAACTTCTATTGAGATACAGACCACTAAGTACATAATCCAACACGATTTTCATATAGTGGATTTACAATTCGCTATTCCTTGTGATGGCATATTAGGAATCGATTTTATAAAAAAATACAACTGTCAATTAGACTTCAAGCCATCTGAAGATTGGCTATAATTAGACCTAATAACTTAAAATTTCCAATTTATGTTCCAATAACATACAGTTCTGGCAATAACTCAATACTTCTGCCAGCAAGATCCCAAGTTATTAGAAAAATAGATATAAATTCAAAAGAAGACAGTGTATTGATTCCAAATCAAGAAATTAAGCATGGTATTTACATAGCAAGTACCATCACAACATCTAAAAACGCTTTTATAAGACTACTCAATACAACAAATAAAGATCAAGTAGTCAGTACAAATAATTTAGCGTATGAATCACTTTCGAACTACGAAGTAGTCCAAACTAATCAAGAAAATAGAAAAAAATCTATATTATCTCAACTAACAAAAAACTTTCCTTCACAATTCAAATCACAGCTTTCAAGCTTATGCACCAAATATAATGATATATTCGGATTAGAATCTGAACCAATAAGCACCAATAATTTTTATAAACAAAAACTGAGATTAAAAGATGATGAACCAGTGTACATAAAAAATTATAGAAGCCCACACGGTCACGTGAACGAAATACAGAAACAAGTTGGAAAATTGATCACCGACGGGATTGTTGAACCATCTGTATCTGTATATAACAGCCCATTATTACTTGTCCCTAACCATCTCCAGGTTCAGAACAAAAGAAATGGCGATTAGTAATTGACTATCGTCAAATTAATAAAAAATTACTGTCCGATAAATTTCCACTCCCAAGAATTGATGATATTTTGGATCAACTTGGACGAGCAAAATATTTTTCATGCCTTGACTTAATGTCAGGAGAGATATAACGTCATTTTCAACGAGCAATGGCTCGTATCGCTTCACGCGACTACCTTTCGGTATAAAAATAGCGCCTAATTCATTTCAGAGAATGATGACTTTAGCATTCTCTGGATTAGAACCTTCACAAGCATTCCTTTATATGGATGACATTAATAGTTATAGGTTGTTCCGAAAAGCATATGCTTAAAAACTTAACAGACGTTTTTGAGAAATGTAGGAAATACAATCTAAAGTTGCATCCAGAAAAATGTTCATTTTTTATGCATGAGGTGACTTTTCTCGGTCATAAATGCACAGATAAAGGAATACTTCCAGATGACAAGAATATGATGTCATTATGAATTACCCTACGCCGCACAATGCGGACAGCGCTAGACGTTTCATAGCATTTTGCAATTATTATAGACGTTTCATAAAAAATTTCGCCGAATATTCACGGCACATTACAAGGTTATGTAAAAAAAATGTTCCTTTCGAATGGACAGATGAATGCCAAAAGGCATTCCAATATTTAAAAACAAAACTCATGGAACCTACCTTGCTACAATATCCTGATTTCAGCAAAGAATTCTGTATAATTACTGATGCAAGTAAGCAAGCGTGCGGAGCGGTTTTAACTCAAAACCATAACGGACTTAAACTTCCCATTGCATACGCATCAAGAGCTTTCACTAAGTAATAAATGTACAACTGAGCAGGAATTAGCTGCAATTCACTGGGCAATATTACATTTTCGACCATATATTTATGGAAAACACTTTACAATCAAAACAGATCTTAGACCATTAATATACCTATTCTCGATGGTTAATCCGAGTTCTAAACTGACACGTATGAGGCTAGAATTAGAGGAGTATGATTTCACAGTTGAATATCTAAAGGGAAAAGACAATCATGTAGCTGATGCGGTTTCAAGAATAACCATTAAAGATCTACAAAATATCACAGGAAATATTATGAAAGTCACTACTAGATACCAAAATAGACAGAAAATCCGCGCGGATAAAAAAGAAATAGAATTACCTACGCAATCTATAGAGAAAGCTTCTAAGCCCAACGTATATGAAGTCATAAACAATGACGAAGTACGTAAAGTAGTGACCTTGCATGTGAAACATACGCTATGTTTATTCAAACATGGTAGAAAAATTATTGCAAGATATGATGTTAGCGATTTATATACCAATGGAATCCTAGACTTAGGTCAATTTTTCCAAAGGCTTGAAATGCAATCCGGTATAAACAAAATCAGCCAACTCAAAGTGGCACCGTGGGAAAATATCTTCGAACATGTTTCAATAGATAATTTCAAACAAATGGGCAATAAGATATTGAATACATTAAGAGTAGCGCTACTCAACCCGGTGACCAATATAGAAAAACAAAATGAAAAAGAAGCAATACTGTCTAAATTCCATGACGATTCAATACAAGGAGGTCATACAGGCATTACAAAGTCAAAAGACATTATTTTTGGAAAGGTATGACTCGAGATATTACTGATTACATACGAAAATGTCAAAAATGCCAAAAAGCTAAAATAACAAAGCACAATAAGACACCATTGATAATAACCAATACGCCAATAAATGCTTTCGACAGGGTGATAGTAGACACTATTGGCCCACTACCAAAATCAGAGAATGGCAATGAATATGCAGTCACTCTAATATGTGACCTAACTAAATATTTAGTTGCCATACCAGGTTCCAAACAAAAACGCGAACACTATCGCTAAAGCAATTTTTGAATCTTTTATTCTGAAGTACGGTCCAATGAAGACGTTCATTACGGACATGGGAACAGAATATAAGAATTCAATTATAAATGATCTGTGCAAATTTCTAAAAATCGAAAATATAACATCTACGGCACACCACCACCAGACAGTTGGAACAATAGAACGTAGTCATGGAACCTTTAATGAATACATACGCTCATATATATCGGTTGATAAAACTGATTGGGACGTATTTCGTTTTTTGCTTCAACACGACCCCCTCAATGGCACATAATTACCGTCCATATGAATTAGTATTTGGTAAAACAAATAATTTACCAAAACAATTTAATAGTATAGATCATATAGAGACTTTATATAATATAGATGACTATGCTAAGGAAAGTAAATATAGATTAGAAGTAGCATATAAAAGGGCTAGAATAATGATAGAAGAAAATAAGAAAAATAATAAGATATTATATGATCAGAAAACAAACGATATAAATATATCAGTAGATGATAAAGTCTTATTAAGAAATGAAACAGGTCATAAGTTAGAATATAAATATACCGGTCCGTATAAAGTATCGGAAATAGGAGATAAAAATAACATTATAATATCGACTAATAAAAACAAAAAACAAACGGTACATAAGGATAGTTTAAAAATGTTTATTTCATAATTGTAATTGGTATGGCCATACTAAAACAAAATACTTCTATTCATTTGAATATTATTTGTAAAATAAAAAAAAAAAAAATAAAAAATTGTATCTTTTAAGTAAAATCTTATAAAATAACTTCATTATATTACGTTATTTTTCAAAGGAGGGAGATGTAGTATGCATACATATTGAATATCTACTGTACCAAGAGTACTTACTAAATACAATGTAACACTTTGTTGCAGTGCTTACATAAACAGAGCTCCGGTCTTTTACCCAAGTGGCCGAATATGATTCACAGAAAGTGCAAGTGCCAGCATTCTGACCGAACTCAAATGTATGCATATACCCTCGCGCTTCAACTTAAGAGAGCATAATTACACACATAACACATATATATATATATATATATATATATATATATATATAGAATATACATAACAGTCTCTCGCTGCTGGCCAACTGTGGGCAGCGCAGCGATCAGACTTAGGCTTACTTAGAATTTAAGGAATAATGTAAAATCAGAGATAACTGAACCCTGGAAGCGGCACCTTCGCTGCTTCCAACTCTAAATAAAAGGATAGCAAAACCCAATAAGAGTTTATTCTTTACACCAGTACGACGCGTTACTTATAGAGTAAAAGGCATTGTGACTCAAAGAGGACAATAAAAGACTGTGATACTCGTACAATGATAAAATATACGAGTATATAAAAAAAAAGCTTAAATTACAACGTTTACGGAGAAATCCCTAAGCTTACATAAATTATTGAAAATAGGCAAAATAAAAATATCATTCAGGACTAAAATTTAATGTGATTAGTGATCAATGCTAGGCAGCATGCCGACAGAGACCAAACGATAGATCTTAAGCTGAAGTCGCCGTAGACCATAAAATCAATAGAGTCATTCACTCTAGCATAGAAAATGCCGATATTCTTCCTTGATACAACCTTGATAAATTCTGAAAGTTTTGTTAGATGGAATATACGAATTAATGATTACCAAAGTTCATGGGCTCTATGTACTTAAATGCAATTGGACGGGTAATAATGATTTTTTCAACATGCATTAATCAAATCGACGGTCTGACAGAAATCACTAGACATTTTTATACCCTTGAAAAAGGGTATTATAATTTTTTCCAGAAATGTGTAACGCATTAAAGGAAGCATCTCCGACCCCACAAAGTATATATACTCTTGATCAGCATCAACAGCCGAGTCGATATAGCCATGTCCGTCTGTCCGTCTGTCCATCTTTTTCTATGCAAACAATAGACAGTAGTTTTAAAGCTAGCGTTTTGAAATTTTTACCAGATCATTATTTTTGTTGCACGCAGATCACGTTTAAAAATCGGTCGGATCGGACCACTATATCATATAGCTGCCATACAAACGACCGATTTGAAAACAAGTCTTTGTATGGGGAACTTTTTTGTTTTCCAAGCTATTGCAACCGAATTTAACAATTGTTAATTTGACATCATACACAATTTCTGAAAGTTTGGTCCGGATCAGACCACTATATCATATAGCTGCCATACAAACGACCTATATGAAAACAAGTCTTTGTATGGAAAACTTTTTTGTTTTCAAGGGTATACCATCTTCGGCAAGCCGAAGATAACTTTTCTTACTTGTTTTTATTTAACTTTGCTGTATTTATTGGATCTTCTCACGAATTATGAGACTAAAAATAAGTTTTCAAATCTTAATTTTATACAATATTTAACAGTCTCTTTAACTGTATTCTGGAAAAAAGAACCTAATGATCAGCGTTGGGTCTGAAGGTTGTTGCGGCGAAGCCGGGATCGATCGCAAACCCGAGTTGAGCTTTACGCAAGGGTGTTAGGGTAAGGTGTTAGGTGTATGATTAATTTGCTCATGTACTTTTTTTTGTTGGGTTGTTTCTTCTCTGAAGGATCTGATGTTAAGGACTCTTTGTATATTTTCATTTCGGATGTACCAGGGTGCTCCAGTGATTGTTCTCAGTATCTTTGATTCAGCCCTTTGCAAGATATCAATATACGTCAATATAATAATATAGCCATACGTCCAAATTGGTTTTAGTATGGAGTTGTAAAGTAGAACCCTTTAGTCCAGACTAACCAATGACTAGCCCAATGAGATTTGTTGTGACCGTACTTTATCAAGAATCAACGATATTAAAGAAGTCTTACCGGTTTCAACTAGTGTGTCCTAGAGAAAAAACCCTCCTTGTTCATCAGAAACAGCCAGTCTAATCCGATCATTATTAATTTTTTGTTCTGCGAACAGTAATGATTCATTGATCACGATAATTGTTGCTGAAGTACTCTAGTTTAATTGTTTTTCTTTTCCTACATCGATGTTAACTAACTGATGGCATACAATAATGATTAGCCGGTAAATTTTGAATCACACATATAAATATAATAAATCCTACATAATAATATAATACATAACAATATGTCATGTTATGTTTGCCAGGGATGTGCACCGTATTAAGTCGCCCCAAGGCTACTTTTTACTTTTTTTTTCTTATGTATGCAGACGATGTTAAGCTTTGTCTTTAATACAAATCTCCTTCTGCCCAATATAAACTTCAGTCGGATTTGGCCCATGTTCAAAAGTGGTGTTCACCAATTTCTTAAAACTTAATGGGTCAAAATGTAAGCTTATGTCTTTCTATCGTTCGTGCCCTAACCAGGCCACATACTTTCACTATGTGATTTCCTTAGATAGATTAACCAAGGTTAACGATCTTGGTGTCCTAATAGACTTTAAACTTAATCTTTCCGACCATATTTCTACGATGGCTAATAAAACCAAGAGTGTTCTTGGCTTCATTAAAAGATGGTCTAGGAATCTCTACGTCCAATACTGGAGTACGGGTCATGCGTCTGGAGACCTCAGTGTGGGGTTTATCAAGATCGCATTGAATCCGTTTAAAAGTATTTCTTTAATGTTTGCTCTTAGGGGACTCAACTGGGATGCAAATCTTCTCCCACCAACCCCTTACTTTATCAGACTCCTTCTAATCAATTTACCTTCCCTAATCGTAGAAAGATACTGGGGGTCGTTTTTCTCCATAACCTTATTAATGGTAATGTAGACAGCCAGCATCTACTAACACGGCTAACATTTAACATTCCAAAAAGACGGACTAGAATATTTAGTCCCCTGTTCCTAATGTGTTGTAGATCTATATATGCCCAGCATGAGCCTTTCAGGGTTTTATGTTCTGACTACAATGACAAACGCTCGTCTCTTCTTCCTCGTAATCTTTTCTATACTTTTTTCTCTCGGGTCTATCCCCGCGATCCGAGCCGTACGATAAACGGCAGTGCCTCTCGATCGGCTGGGCGGGAGGTGGGCTGTACGTTATGCAGTGGGAGGAAAAGAAAACGTCAAAGAATTGATGTCTGTTGTTTTTTTATACGTTTCCTGTTTTGCTTAAGAAACGAAGTAAAAGTCTGGATGCTTTAGCAAAAAATAATAAGTTTATGTTTACGATTGAAAGTACGTTTTTGTAAATTCTGGAAGCGTGCTGTTTTGACTTGATCACGTTTTATAGACTGGGAAAATTTGGTAGTTCCCTTCAAAGTTTTCGAATATTTTAGTTTTTATGTAAACTTTATAATCAAGGCGTGGAAGATGCCACACTCTAAGCAGACTGACCGAAGTATGCAATTGTTCTTGATGTGTGTTCCGTTTGTGGGTTTCTTAAAAGGGATCATTCTATGCAGCAGGAACTGTAGACACCATACGTGGAATCCGCCTAAGAAGACAGATTATTCACTGGCAGCCAATAGGCATTCGTATAAAGAACTATAAAATTATAAAATAAAATAGGCATTCATATAATTAAAAAATCGGCTTAAACTTTTTATTTAAGAATATTATAATTAAATAATCAGAATATTAAACAATATCATAAAAAACACCAGCTGCAAGCGGGGCCTTTCTTACCTCGCCGCGCGGGGCCTTTCTTGCCTCGCCGCGCGGGGCCTTTCTTACCTCGCCGCCCCGGCTGCCCCCCGGACCTTTATGCGGAGTTGCTGGGATTGCACTCAGGATTGCACTCAGAGCAGCAGTCCCGTTGCTCGTGTTCGGCACTGATGCGGGCCGACCGAAGGCTCGACGCTCGTGGCGCGGGAGCCGGGTGGCACTTGCAGAGGATAACTGGAGCAGAGCAGATCTTACTTAACTTCAACTAACCAAAACTAATAAAGGAAAACCATAAGCAAATACTTCGCCGTATTATTTCACGTGGAACAACACATAATTTGGTAATATCTGACCTTGTGCCGATCTGGGGTCATTTCCCCAGGTCGTCGGCACATAAGTGGCGCCCGAGCATGAACCGGCAATGTCCGGTTGAGTGGCTAAGGCCGAAAAGAGATTTTTTTTTTTTTTTTTTGTAATTGTAATTTGTTTAATTTTGGGTAAATTGTGAGTAAAATAAAATAAAACAAACAAGAAAAGAGCAATTACCCGCTGCCGGGGGGAATCGCGCCCATCCCAGAGCGCAAAAATATTGCATAATTAAATAAAAAAACATAAAAATGTAAGACTTGTGTTGCGAACACTATAACATAATTTAAATAATAAAACGACGACCCGCCACCGGAGGACGCCACGTCGTCCATGCCGAGCGCAAAAGTCGTACGATGCCTATAACTCAAAAAAAAACACAATCAACCCACTGCGGCGGTACGGCTTGTGAAATTTTTTCTAAATTGCCAATTCGCGAGTGCAAAAGATTGTGTGTGATAAACTAATAATTAGGAAACCATTGCCGCAGTTTACCTGCGGATGGCTAAAACAAAAAAATAATAATACGAGCGCCCAGCGCGATAAGGTGGTGTGTGGCAGCTTGTTGGATACGTTAAGTGGTGTGGAATGCACCCAAAAAAAACCGCCCAACAAGTTGTGTGGCGACCGTACCTTCGTAGGCAAAAACAGCCAAAACGGATACTACGGAACCACCGCGCCCAGTGCCGAAATAATCTGAGGACATCAATAAAAGTATATGACAGCCCGCACACAAAGAAAAAATTATTGCGAAATATTCATAGTGCACACGCAGCACCACAATTGTAAAATAAAATAAATAAATACAAAAATTCATCAATTTCCCAAGATAAAATAAGTTAAATACAAATTTTCTTGTACAACACACTTTTTCACCTTTTTTTCTTCTTATCTCCACAGAATTTTCATACTGTTAGGGTACAACTTATAACACGCCAAATAATAAAAGACATACAAGGGTGAGTGAAATATTTCATATAATTTCCTTGCCACATTTACTAAATCCGGTTAGGAAAAAAAGAACAAAAAAAAAAAAAAAAAAATATATATAAAAATTAATATTCCCTTTTTGCCAAGTCGAAACCATCGTCCAATACCCTAATATAATAACGAGTCTAATACATTAGATACTTCCTGCATCTTTTCAACAAGAACCAAACCTTGAAATGGAGGAGACCTTGCGTATACTCAGTGAGTCCCTTAAGGCCTTAACCAATGTAGTAACAGGTATTAAGGAGGACATCAAAAAGAATAATGATAGGTTGGTCCTTTTAGAACTGGAGCGTGAGAACGCTAATCCTATGGCCGATCAACCACAACCCTTGGTGCGTGCAAGCACTGAGTATGAATTAAAAGAAATATGGGTCCTTCCTGACTGCGTCAAAGAACTACAGGCGTTTGAAGGGCAGCAGGAAGCTTATCTGTCTTGGATAAATAGGGCACAATCGATATTGACCGACTATGATTTGATAAGAACGAGACCCTTGTATAGGGCCATCGTTTTGCATATCAGGCAGAAAATAAGAGGACACGCCGATATGGTCTTGGCGGCCTATGGCGTTCAAGACGATGACTGGTAGGATATAAAGCGTGTCTTGGCGTTACATTATGCGGACAAACGACACATACGTACACTCGAGCATGAACTCGGTGTAATGTCTCAAGGTTCTAGACCCCTAGATAAATTCTATATGGACGTTAATGGCCATCTTTCATTAATCTTGAATAATCTGAAAGCCAAAAATCACCCTCGCGAGGTGGTCAACGTGCTGATAGAGACCTACAGGGACAAGGCCTTGGATGTTTTTATCCGAGGAGTGGGGGGAGACTGTTCCAAACACCTACTTGTCCGCAACCCCAAGAACCTACCAGAGGCGTACTCTTTTTGTATGGGGTTGCAGAACGTAATGTCGAGGGCCTCCACACCTCAGAACTATCAATCGTCAGGTCCCCCAAGATTCGCAGCCCGATTTCAACATCAAGCCAGGGCACCATTCCGACCCTCTTTTTCTCCCGATTCGGGCAGATTTTCACAAAATTCCTACAGAGCTCAAGGTCCTAGACATGCCATTAAAATGGAATCCAATCGGTCGGGTCAGTCTTACCAATCAGGGTACAGTGATCGCCAGGAAGAAGGCTCCGGCATTAAAAGAACGTCCGAAGGTGAAAACCCATTCCGAAAGGCACAAGGATTATACCACACGGAATTAGCACCACCTCCACTAACCCCGGCGACTAGTGGAGACGACCGAGCCCCTTCACATGAGGGCTATTATGGTGACGCGTCTCAAGTTGTCAAAGAGGCCTACGATTATCCCCCGCAGAAGGTAGCGAAAAGAGATACAGATGCTCTACATAACCTTGAAACCGAGGGGGGCCGAATTTTATGACAAACGCCTCTCTAGTGTACCGTACATAGAATACGTGACGGGGAAGGGGGAAAGGCTAAAGTTTTTGATTGACACCGGGGCGAACAAAAACTTTATTAGCCGCAAGCTTGCAGCCGGTTGTACCACGATCCCCAAACCTTTCTCTGTACAATCCGCTGCAGGTAACATTATGATAACACATCGCCTAGTTGGTAAATTCTTCGAACCACTAGGAAACGATTCAGAAATTACCTTTTTCGTCCTTCCAAATTTACGTTCTTTTGATGGTAACATTGGTGATGATACTCTCAAAGACCTAAAAGCCTTAGTAGATAGGAAGAACAATTGTTTGAATCAGGAATCAAAATCCCTCTTTCGGCGAAAGCTTCATGAAACGTCAACCCGTTACTCGCCGCTGAACACCCAGACGATACACAGGAAATTTTGAATTCCCTCCTTGAGGAGTTTTCTCACATTTTCGAGCCCCCCTTACCTGGAATGTCAGTGGAGACGGCCGTCAAGGCCGAAATTCGCACAAGCACGCAAGACCCAATTTATACTAAGAGTTACCCGTACCCAGTAAATATGCGCGGATAAGTCGAACGTCAAATCGACGAACTGCTGCAGGATGGTATAATTCGACCTTCTAACAGCCCTTAAAATTCCCCTACCTGGATAGTCCCGAAGAAACCCAAACCAAATGGGGAAAAACAATATCGCATGGTAGTCGATTTCAAGCGGTTAAATACCGTCACCAAATCCGACACTTACCCTATCCCAGATATAAATGCTACACTGGCCAGCCTTGGCAATGCCAAATACTTTACCGCCTTAGATTTGACCTCTGGATTTCATCAAATCCACATGAAGGATAGCGATATTCCCAAGACAGCTTTCTCTACCTTAAATGGAAAGTATGAGTTCCTCCGTCTACCATTCGGTTTGAAGAATGCACCCGCAATCTTCCAAAGAATGATTGATGACGTTTTGCGCGAGATATTGGCAAGATTTGCTACGTTTATATTGACGATATCATCGTCTTCAGTGGGGACTATGATACCCACTGGAAAAATCTCCGATTGGTATTAGCATGCTTATCAAAGGCAAACCTCCAAGTGAACCTTGAGAAGTCGCATTTTTTGGATACACGGGTAGAATTTCTGGGATATGTCGTCACGGCCGATGGCATTAAGGCAGACCCGAAAAAGGTCAGAGCGATTAGTGAAATGCCTCCCCCGACTTCTGTTAAAGAGTTAAAGAGATTTCTTGGCATGACCTCATATTACAGGAAGTTCATCCAGGACTATGCGAAGGTAGCGAAGCCTCTCACGAACTTGACCCGTGGCCTATATGCCAATATAAAATCTTCGCAATCGAACAAAATTCCAATTACGATGGACGAAACGGCATTACAGTCTTTTAATGATTTGAGGTCAATTCTCTCTTCTTCTGAGATACTGGCGTTTCCATGTTTCACTAAGCCATTTCATCTAACGACGGACGCTTCTAATTATGCCATCGGAGCTGTCCTCTCACAGGACGACCAGGGTAGAGATAGGCCGGTAGCGTATATTTCGCGTTCACTAAATAAAACAGAAGAAAATTACGCTACTATTGAAAAATAAATGCTCGCGATAATTTGGGCGCTGGACAACCTTCGGGCTTATTTATACGGTGCTAGTATTATTAAAGTATACACTGACCATCAACCTCTAACGTTCGCCTTGGGCAACAGAAACTTCAACGCGAAATTAAAACGCTGGAAGGCTCGTATAGAGGAATATAACTGCGAGCTCATCTACAAACCCGGGAAATCTAACGTAGTGGCTGACGCGCTTTCACGCATTCCGCTTCAGCTAAACCCTTTGAGTACCGACCTAGATGATGATACGCAGTCTTTGGCTACTGCCCATAGCGCTTCGCATGACAGCTCGCAATTGATTCCCCACATTGAATCTCCAATTAACGTTTTCAGGAACCAACTCATTTTTGATACGACCAGGTCAGAGTACATGTGCGAACACCCGTACCCAGGTTATACTCGCCATTTGATTCCTCTCAAAGACGGATCACTTGCCGATTTAACCAACTCGTTACGGTCGTATCTGCGACACGTAATAATTAACGGCGTCAAAATCCCAGAAGCTTATTTGCAACTTTTCCAATCCGTCTGCTTAGCGAGTTTTCTTTTATACAAAATTCGGATAAAGCAACGTCTAGTGGCAGATGTGACCGACGCGGAAGAAATTTGCGAAATAATCGAAAAAGAACACCGTAGAGCACACAGGGGCCCTACGGAGATTCGCCTCCAACTTTTAGAAAAATATTATTTCCCGCGGATGTCCAGTAGGATCCGTCTACAAATTTCCTCATGTCAGTGTTGCAAACGCAACAAATACGAGAGGCACCCTAATAAGCCAAACTTACAACCCACGCCTATTCCTAACTACCCGTGTGAAATACTTCACGTCGACGTTTTCGTCCTTGAAAAAAAGTTATACCTAAGTTGCATTGATAAATTCAGCAAGTTTGCCAAACTTTTCCATCTGCAGTCAAAAGCATCCGTGCATTTGCGAGAAGCCTTGGTGGAGGCTCTACACTACTTCACTGCCCCTAAGGTCTTGGTTTCGGATAACGAGCGAGGGTTACTGTGCCCGACAGTGCTCAATTATCTTCGGTCTCTAAACATCAATCTTTATTATGCTCCAACCCAAAAGAGTGAAGTAAATGGACAAGTCGAGAGATTCCATTCTACGTTCCTAGAAATCTATCGTTGTCTTAAGAATGAGCTCCCTACTTTCAAGCCCATCGAACTGGTGATTATAGCGGTGGACCGCTATAACACTTCTGTTCACTCAGTAACGAATCGGAAACCAGCAGACATTTTTTTCGACCGCTCGTCGAGAATAAATTATCAGGGTCTGACAGATTTCCGGCGACAAACTTTAGAAGATATAAGGGGCTTAATCGAGTATAAACAAGCTAGAACTAACTTGGTTCGGAACAAAAATAGGAGCGAGCCCAAGTCTTATGGCTTGGGGGAAGAAGTTTTTGTTGCAAATAATCAAATAAAAACAAAAGAAAAGCCGAGGTTCAGATACGAAGAGGTACAGGAAGACATCAAAGTAACAATTAGAACCAGATCAGGAAAAACTTTCCACAAATCCGATTTAAGGAACTGAAACATGGTTTTTACTAACAAAAAAATTAATAATTAAAACAAGTGAGAAAAGTTATCTTCGGCTTGCCGAAGATTGTATACCCTTGAAAACAAAAAAGTTTTCCATACAAAGCCTTGTTTTCATATCGGTCGTTTGTATGGCAGCTATATGATATAGGAAACGATCCAAGCCAAACTTTCACAAATCGTGTATGGCTATGTCAAATAAATAAATGTTTAATTCGGTTGCAATAGGTTGGAAAACAAAAAAATTTTCCATACAAAGACTTGTTTTCATATCGGTCGTTTGTATGGCAGCTATATGATACAGTAATCTGATCCGGATCAAACTTTCAATAATTATGTATGGCTATGTCTCCGGAACAAATGTTGAATTCAATTGCAATAGCTTGGAAAACAAAAAAGTTTCCCATACAAAGACTTGTTTTCATATCGGTCGTTTGTATGGCAGCTATATGACATAATGGTCCGATCCGACCGATTCTTAAACGTGATCTGCGTGCAACAAAAATAATGATCTGGTAAAAATTTCAAAACGCTAGCTTTAAAACTACTGTCTATTTTTTGCATAGAAACAGACGGACAGACGGACAGACGGACAGACGGACATGGCTATATCGACTCGGCTGTTGATGCTGATCAAGAATATATATACTTTGTGGGGTCGGAGATGCTTCCTTTAATGCGTTACACATTTCTGGACAAAATTATAATACCCTTTTTCAAGGGTATAATAAAAAATAATTAGTGGCAACCTAATGAAATATTTCACCCATTCATACACTAAATTTATAAAAACATCAAACACTAAAACATACTACAATACAATACTAAAGATTATATTATATTATATAATAAAAGATTATATAATAAAAAAAAAAAAAAAAAAAAAAAAAAATACAAAATATAAAATAAAATTAAAAATAAACACATAAAATGTACTGTACCCCAACTTACACACTTGTAGCCTAAGAATAACCTAAACGGTCAAATATTTGCAAATTGTAAGCTCGATTTCTGCATGCGCAGTAAGCCCCGCTCACGTATATAAGTACGAGGGGCCGGTGATCCCCTTGCAGTATGGCAAGGTATGGAGAATCAATGGCGTCTTCAAACTAGCGCACCTCGTCGATCTTGCAAAGATGAACAGACTAGCTGAGGAAATCGGACGAGAAACGGTTGCCTTGGCGGATAGGAAAGCTGAAGCTCTGGTCGACTACTACCTCTACACAGCCATGGAAGGAATCAACAGGCTTTCCGGGCGATGCCAATCTCGCACACTGGACTGGCTGGGGTCGGCTTGGAAATGGATAGCTGGATCTCCAGATGCTGCTGACTGGAACATCATAAGCTACTCGCAAACTTAGAGGCATTGGGCCAAACCGAGCCAAGCCAGGCTCATTGATCTGCGGGCCGCAGATCTTGGGGCGGGGAGGAGTTAACACCAGCTGCAAGCGGGGCCTTCCTTACCTCGCCGCGCGGGGCCTTTCTTACGTCGCCGCCCCGGATGCCCCCCGGACCTTTATGCGGAGTTGCTGGGATTGCACTCAGGATTGCACTCAGAGCAGCAGTCCCGTTGCTCGTGTTCGGCACTGATGCGGGCCGACCGAGGGCTCGACGCTCGTGGCGCGGGAGCCGCGTGGCACTTGCAGAGTAGAACCGGAGCAGAGCAGATCTTACTTAACTTCAACTAACCAAAACTAATAAAGGAAAACCATAAGCAAATACTTCGCCGTATTATTTCACGTGGAACAACACATAATTTGGTAATATCTGACCTTGTGCCGATCTGGGGTCATTTCCCCAGGTCGTCGGCACATAAGTTATATTTATTATATAAAGATCAAAAGAAATGCAAGTTTTCGGTTAGCTTTATCGCAATATTTTTGCTGTCGGACGTGCTTATATTCTATTATGTCGACTCTTTTTTGTACTGAGTGTAATGGAAATGTAACTGCGACGCATCTTGAGTACGATGCCGTGCCTTGTTCATCGATTTGCCGCTGCTACTATACTGCTTGTGTAGAAACTAAGAACTTAGTAAGATTATAAGTAGGGCATTGTTAGCTTGCCCACCCTAAAGATGTGTGCATAGATGCTTTATGTTATTTTATGCTTTGATCTTGTTCGAACTTTTAATTTTGTTGTAGCAGTCGGCATATAAACCACATTAATCCTGCACACTGCCGTCAAAAACCTTTGTTTCATTATACCCTTGAAAAAGGGTATTATAATTTTGTCCAGAAATATGTAACGCATTAAAGGAAGCATCTCCGACCCCACAAAGTATATATATTCTTGATCAGCATCAACAGCCGAGTCGATATAGCCATGTCCGTCTGTCCGTCTGTTTCTATGCAAAAAATAGACAGTAGTTTTAAAGCTAGCGTTTCGAAAAATTTACCAGATCATTATTTTTGTTGCACGCAGATCAAGTTTAAAAATCGGTCGAATCGGACCACTATAACATATAGCTGCCATACAAACGACCGATATGAAAACAAGTCTTTGTATGGAAAACTTTTTTGTTTTCAAGGGTATACCATCTTCGGCAAGCCGAAGATAACTTTTCTCACTTGTTTTATAATCACATAGCTCATACACAAGGCGAGTGATTAATAAAGTAGGCGAAGGCAAGCCCTACACACTATTCGTTGGATTTACAATTACCTAATTCAAACCTAAAGGTAAAGGTCACGGGATCATCGTTGCATTGGGTATTACATAATGCGCGCTCAACTTTTTTTAAGAAATAAGCAAATTAATTTAGCAGGGTAAGCAACAGGCCAAACAAATGCTGAAAGACGGCTTTATCAAGCCTTCAAGGTCACCCCACAACAGCTCAAACTGGGTTCTGGACAATAAAGGCTACGATAATTCAAACCTGTGGTTGGTTATAGATTTCAAGAAACTTAATGAGCGAACCATCCTAGATCTTTATCAAATGCCTAGTATTCCTATGATTCTAGCGAACCTCGGAAGGGCAACATTTTTTGCCACCCTTGACATGAAATAAGTATATTATCACATGGATAATGTAATGTTACCTGTGAACATTACCGCAAGAAGACGTCGTTTTCGTCAAATAAAAATTTTGTCCTCTGCCGTTAGGCTCGAAATATGAAAGTAGCAGACTTATTTATTTTACAATTTAACAATGATCTGCTTAATATAAATATAAATAAAATATAACTATTCTAAGAGGTATTCTAAGATTTTAAATTTATTAACATTAAGGGAGAGTTCAGGGGATAAATTATGAAATAAGGGCTCTTAGTTTTCACAAATAGTACTGGTTCGGGGCTCCTTCAGGGGAGGTTACTTCAACAATATAAGCCTGCAACGGTACGGCGGGAGACGATTGTCAGGATCCCAGTTTAAGTTTTTTAGTGCAAATAACAGGAACTGCTTCTGCACATACTCAATGCTATTTTGGTGAGAGGAGTATTGAGGGCTCCAAACCCACGAGTAGTATTCAAGGGTAGGACGAACTAGGGTGATATATGGGGATTTGGGGGTGAATGGATCGTTAAATTTTTTACACCATCGCTTAGTAAAGGCTAACATTCCTCTGGCTTTATTAACTGTCACAGAAATGTGATCATTAAACTTAAGTTTATGATCAAAAAGAACTCCAAGATCATTGATTGTGAAAACACGATTCCGAGAGAGTAAGAGACAATAACGGGCAAAATGCGATGAAATGTTGTTAAATGTATTCAAAATTAAAAATTAATCCGATGTGCAAACCCCTTCTAAAACTTTTGCCCCTTTTGCCTCAGGAAACTTCGATCTTACCCCACATATGGAAAGAACCTTTCATAATTCGCCTACACAAAAAAGGAAAAAAATTCGATGCTACGAACTATAGGGGAATCTCTAAATTGTCAGCAATTTCAGTCCAAAAATATCATTGAGAAAGTATCATTGAGATCAGTTTGATTTTATTTTCATTAAATATTTTCCGACACAAAAAGAAAAAAAAAGTTTTTGGCAACATAATCAAATTTTATTATTTCATCGAGGAAATAAAAAAAAGGTGCTTCAAGGGAATGTATGGTCGATCGAATCCGAGATGTTGGAAGTCGCTGAGTGCACTAAAGCGGAGTTACGAGCCAAGATTGCTTACAGACAGTTGGAGTCTATTTCAGTTTTAGGTGCTGATAGCTTCCAAGAAGTACCACGAACAGGATGTTCATTTCAGAGCATGCCCCCGCCTAGCACAACTGGCAGGGCAGCCTCTTATGGTTAGCAGCCCAAGAAAATTAAACAAGCCTAACCAGAAAACAGTTAGAAATAGTCGCCTATTACCGCAAATTGACAAAAATAGTAATACGCTCACATTCCAGCCGGCTTCAGTCTCTTGGCAAAAAGTTCCATCCAAGAAGAGAAGCCTACAAACCTCACCGAAAAGTTCGAAAATAGAGCCCATGTAATCGAACATAGAAACCATCTCGCTTTAATAAAAATTTGCTGCTCTTGCAAACCAAGAAGACTGTCTGTGGTTAATACCTATAATCCAAACGTCACAGAATGTTGACTCCTTTGAACCGGATCCAGGCAAGGCTTGTAGTTTATAGACATTAAAAAGGCTATTAATAACCGAGAAGCTCTTAAAATAAATAAAGTAGGCCGTCAAAGAGTCAGAGTGGAACTGCCGAGAAAAAATGTTGATATGAGTCAATTTTACCAATATTTTGGCTTTGATCACACCAAAAACTATTCACCAAGGAGCCCAGATATGGTAGATGCAGTTTGCCTCATTGGACTGGTTCCAGTCAATGCCAGGCAAAGAGTTAATTGCCATGGAAAACATGAGGCAACTCACAAGGGCTGCAGAATTTACGTTCAGAGGCTCAAAAGCCGAAAAACTGGAATCAACATAACTCCCATGACCCGCGTAGAACACCCACAGCCCATGCGCAACATCAAGCAACAAGCATTTCCAACCTCAATCGTGCGGCAGGGCCTATCGTATGCAGATGCGACTAGAACTGGACAACAAAGCACACGACCTGACGGAAAATACTCCCAACAGCGAAATGCTATCTCAAATACAAGGTACCAAGGACTTTTCCGAATGCTGTGTTTGCTCCTGTAACAAACGCAAGCGAACCTCAATATCCTAACCAAACGGTAATTAATGGCTCCCTCGCACAAATCATCATCTCAATGCAGCAGACCATTGCTGGTCTACAAAAAACTATCGCTGAGCTACTTGAGGAGATCAAAGAACTCAGAGGTTTTAAGTCGTTGACGCAGCGCAAGAAATGGCTTGTGAACTGCGCCTCGGAGCCTGGAACGCTCGTAGCATTATCCCAAATGCTAATGAGCTTAAAGTGTTTCTCAGCAAGCACGATATTGAGGTTATGCTTATTTCAGAGACACTCCTACACGACGGATCCTACCTCAATATTATAGGTTACAGCTGTTATCGACCAGATCATCCAGGTGGTCGCCCCAAAGGAGGAGCTTGTATCCTAATCAGGCAGGGATTAGTGCACTTTCACCTGCATTCGATCACAACGAATCACCTACAAATGGCAACGGTAAAAAATTCCACTAATTTGGGTGAAATTACGGTGTCAGCTATGTAGCTTCCTCCAGGCCTGCCTTGGAATTCCTCTGCGTTTGATAATCTCCTTGGTCAACATGGTCAAAAGTTTATCATTGGAGGTGATTTTAACGCTAAGCATCACCTCTGGGGTAATAGAAAAGCGATTGCTCGAGGCTAAGCACGTCACGATGTTATTTCCGGCAGCTCAACGCAAGTTCTGGCTACAGGCAGACCCACTCACTACCCGTATACGAGGAATGTACCTTCATGTATCGACTTCTTCTTGTACAAAGGTATAGCTAACAGTCTACTATCAGTACTCGAAGAGTATGACCTATCTCCCGATCACTTGCTTCACTGATCGCTTCACTAACAACGTCACCTCATAGTACCGCCCCGAATATGCGAATATTAGGCTGTTTCAGGAAGAACTTAACAATGCATTTAACCTCAATACAGAGAAGCAACCGACGCGTTTCTTGGGAAAGCTACTGCCGATGAAAACTTAAAATTCGCGCTCTGGAAGCTCACGAAGAGATTCAAGAGACAAGTTGCTCCAAAGTTTCCAGTTCGTAACCCAGATGGCACTTGGGCAAAATCACCTCAGGACAGAGCTGAAGCGTTTGCCAGAAACCTGGAGCAAAGATTCCAGTCGTTCGAGACAGCATCGCCAAGACGAGTACAACTGGTTGCTGAATCCCTAGAAGCCCCATTGCAGATGGCTCTTTCTGTAAAGCCTATTAAACTCACGGAATTGGAAGATGATATCAAATTCCTTCGCAAAAACAAGGCTCCTGGTGAGGATCACATCGACAACCGCTCCATTAAGCAAATGCCCCACAGAGCTTTGTTGCTTTGTCTGCTGGAAATCCAGCAGAAGAATTAGACTCCTATCGCTCAATAAGCCTGCTTCCAGCATTTGGCAAATTACTTGAGGGGTGCATCCTGAGAAGATTGCTCGAGTCCCGAAAGGTGCAGAAAGCTATTCCAATGTTTCAGTTTGGTTTTATACTCAGGCATGGCACACCTGAACAGCTACATCGCGTAATGAACTTTGTATTGGAAGATTTCCATGGAAAGGAGTACGTCGTTGGAGCTTTTCTGGACATCCAGCAGGCTTTCGACAGAGTGTGGCATGAAGGACTTCTGCACAGACTTAAAAGCCTACTAAATCCTCAGCCCTTTTTGATAATAAAAAGCTTCCTCCACGAGTGATCCTTTAAAGTAGTACAGGACGGACTGTCCTCCCAAGCAAAAAGAGTCAGAGCAGGTGTACCCCTGGGAAGAGTGTTAGGTCCAACACTATATAGCCTGTATACGCACGACATGCCCTTAGCTGACAACATGTCGCTTACAGATCCCAATGGCCTGCTAGTTGCCACCTTTGCTGATGACACTGCTGTCCTGGCCAGAGATACTTGCGTCTATACAGCCACTGATACGCTTCAGCTTAATTGTTGCTCAAGTTTGAGAACTTGAGTAGGGCCCCTACGCTGGAACATCGCAGTCAATCCGGAAAAGTGTGTTTCCGTGACCTACACCCTGAGAAAAGACACATCACCAAGTGTGTTTCTGCATGGAGAGCTCCTCACACAATCGAACGCCCACAAATACCTCGGTGTAACTCTGGATAAGCGACTTACATTTCAACGCCATGTAACAGATGTAAGTCGGCGAATCAAAACAAAGGCGAACAGCATGGCTTGGCTCCTAAGGCCTGGAAACAAACTTTCAATTTCCAACAAGGACAAAATTTATAAGGTTGTCTTGGCTCCTATTTAGAAATATGGCATCCAAGTGTATGGCATCGCCGCAAAGTCACACCTCAACCAAATTCGGGTGGCGCAGTCGCAAATCTTGCGTAAACTATCTGGAGTGGCTTGGTACATCGGCAACAAAGACATTGAACAAGAGCTGAAGGTACCAAGGATTTTCGATGTCATAAATAAACAAGCAACCGCGTACGTAAATAAATTGGGAAACCACCCGAACCAGTTGGCTCGAAAACTCTTGACGAGGAGACGTGTAATGGGACTGATGATCTGCAGATCTACCAAGCAGATATATAAATTAATTGATTAAATGAATTCATGCCTCTAGACTCCATAATTAGGTTTAAGTATGTACATATGTAAAGACTCGCTAGAATTTATATATAGTATATGTTATTATAAATAGTGACAGTTGACTGCAATACAAATTAATACAATTTAATTAAAAAAAAAAACCAAAAATAAGTCAGCAAATTTCAAAAATAGATAAAGATGTACACTCTCCCCTTGTTAGAGCTACATCGTGAGTCCCCGTTACCCCCTGCTCTAACGAACTTGTTCCTATGTAAATTAGGTTAGTCTTATTGTCCAGACGTCCTTCCGATGGGTGGCTCCGGCAGATAGGTGTCCACGTAGATAACTGATCCCCTGGTCCTGGCGTTACTCAGGCGAGATGTCTTCTTACGCAGATTACGGTGGAGGGCGTTACTTTGCCCCCATTGCTGGATACTGGCCTTCGGGCTCAGGGTGGATAAATTAAATCAAATAAAATTGGTTTTACGGCAGAAGCCGGAGCAGCTTGTTCTTTATATCAAGTGTTCGCTTAGAACTAAATACAAAGGAATGAAAAAAAAATGTATCTACCCTAGCTTCAATGCATCACGCCATAAGCCTATGGTCGCAAGCCGACTCAGCATTTATGCAGCGCATTTCGGTACCCCGGATAATGGGTGTCCGATTGCCGCTGCTGACCGTTCTCAGCGCAGAGCGCTGAACTAATTTGGGCGCATCAACATTGTTTATCTGAAGCTACTTAGTTGCTAGGGTAACGTAAACGTAAACTTATGCTCTGTCAGTTGTTAACTACTCCCCCCCCTCAGATTATGACCGTCCTCGGTAATATTGAGCTTATCGATGGTGCTCAGTACCGGGTCATGGCCGACGATGTTCAGTAGTGGTGATCTTACTATGCCAGGCTTCTTGTCTAATGTTTTTTGAAAATTTACGAACTCCGATCCGTTCACGGTAGCTGACCTCTCGAAGGTTACCAGGTGCGTTCCTCTGACAAGTACCTCTGGGCCGCCGTCCGTGCTGACGCGGGCTGTCGCTTAGTTAATGATAACGATGCCGTCATCTATAGGCATTACTGCTCTCAGGTGGCTGGGTTGAGTGTAGCAGTGGGCCGAGATTCCCGCATGGAGCGAGCGGGCACAGGTTTCGCGTCGCGATCGCTCACAGAAGGTGTTGTGCGTTGTTTCCGTGCACTCGGTGACCGAAAAGGTGTCTTCTTCACATTCCGACAAAATGTTTTCGTCGAGCCGTAGGATTATTTGATTGTGTGATACATCCTTTTTACATCTGACCTTGACTCTAGGGTAGGGTATTAGTATGTGGATAATGTTATCGGACTGGAGAACCCTAATCTTAGCTGCTTCTAATAAACTAACTATTGGAGTGTCCTGTTCAATTAGTGATTTCAGATCGGCATGATTAAGGAGAGTGGGACTTATTATATCAGCCTTAGCCAATGTTAGAATTAAATTTTGTATTTCTGTCGTCAGCATTCTATTCCTCGCTAGTAGTGCCTCGTACAGGTGCGGGGGGTCAACCAAATCATTATTTCGGTCCTTAATAATTTTATTAATGGTGTCGGTCAGTTTGTTTATCTGGTTTTGACTTTCTGTGTTTATGTTAATCTGCCTGGAGTTTGAGTCCACTAGCTGAGCTTCTGTCATCCTGATTTTTAGGAAATCTGAGGCATCAGGAGTTCCTGCAACTACCTTAAGAGCTGTACCTAAGAAGTCTAAACTCCTCGCAATTCGGTGGTGTATTTTTAGAACGGACAACAAGTTTCTAAGGTGATCTGTATCAACATCTAGTAATTGGCGCATATGCGACCGTGGAAAAGACTCGGACAAAATTTTCTGTCTCATCTACCATACAAATAAATTCTGAAAGGTTGCTCGAATGCCTCAAGCAGTCACGTTGTTCAAACACCAGTACATCTCCATCTACGACGGCAATGTATTTGGCGTGAGAAAAGTCGGTAATCCGCGCATTTGCCACTGCCAGGGTGATGAGCGTTGTGAAGGCAAACCTGCAATCCAAACGTAAAATGAGACCACGGCGTTTTTACTTAAATCTAGCTTACTATTAAAGGGTATGGTATAAGCAAATTAAAAGTGGGGGAATTTATTTGAGGTTGTCCTTATGGACCACCCTCCGCTTAATAAGAACAGACGTTCCCAGGTCTGCCTGCACTTTTTGTTCTGTGCACAATGGAGTTAGCTTGTTTCCTAACCTTTTGTTGTTTTTGACAAAAACCTCTTCTCCTACCTCAAAAACACGGTTTCGCCTAGCTGGGTTACATCTTTAGATATTGATTTGCTGGGCCTTTATCAACCTGTCTTTAATGCCTAGGCTGCGATCATCGGAAGAGAATTCGTCAACGCATGTTAAGAAGTGCTTCTTATCGGTTGAGAAGATACCAATGTGCAACATTTCGCCGGTGTAGCTTGGTATGGGTGTTTCCCCAAGCTCCTATTTTTTTGGGTGCCTGTCATATTTGGCTTTGGTGCATATTTTGCAATTTGCAACCACCTCCTTTGCTAGGCCGCTTATTTTGGGGAAATAGTAATCGCGGAGGACCTGCTTGGTATTCTCCTGAGCCGCCCTGTGTGCACGATTGTGTTCTGTCGTGACAATTTCCAACTGCTCGTTTCTATTGGTAACTTCTATTACAATATTTTTACAATATCGAAACTGCGTAGCCGGGAAATGAGCAATTAAGTCATGTTCAAAACTTGCCAGGGTGGGTAGGTCCCAGTGTATTGCATTTACGACCTCGGGGTTCACGACTTCCTTCAGCATTTCCAAAATGGTGATTTTGTCGGCGAAATTAATTAAGTGACGAGTTTTGCTACGAAACAACACCAAGCTTCGCTTTAGTTGGAAACGTGCTTTTTCTATAACAATTTGGTTTCTGAAGCAGTTTACTGGTTGGTCTGTCGCTTCGACTGTGTAGGTCAGTGACAGTTCGCTGTGAATAGTCGCAGCGTCCGACTGAGGCTTATCTTGTAAGGCATTAATGTTCTGCCTGGAAAGAGCATCGGCCACATGGTTGTCTTTACCCGGTTTGTAGTGGATTTTTGCGTTATGATCATCAATATACGCTTTCCATCTTTTTATTTTCGGATTTGGATTTCGATCGGACACCGCGAATGTCAACGGTTGATGATCCGTATATATATTAATATCGAGAGTGCCGTACAGGTAGTGTTATAACTTGCCTAAAGTCCACACTATGGCCAATAACTCCCTTTCTTTTGTGGCGTAGTGTGACTCGCTCTCTTTGAGGGTCCTAGAGATCATTGTGATGGGTCTTTTGTCTTGCGATAGAACCGCACCGATACCGTTCGCGGAAGCATCCGTTGTCAGGTCGAATGGCTTCCTGAAATCAGGGTATCTGAGAATTACATCCTCGGAAGCCAAGACATTTCTCAGCCTCTCGAATGCATCTCTCTGCAAGTCACCGAACTCATTAGGAGTCTTCTTAGACATGTGCTTGCTGACAGAGCCATTTTCTCCTTTCATCGAGCTTGTCAAAGGCCTCGCGATCGCCGCGAAGTCTTTAACGAAACATCGGTAATAACTGGCTAGACCCAAAAATGATCTAAGCTCGTACAGATTTTTAGGCTCTGGGTATTCCTTTATGACTGGGTCGGTTTTCGCACCTCCATTGGTGACAATAAATCCCAGATATTCAACGCTTTGCTTAAAAAAGTGCTTCTTTTCGTTGGATACCTTCATGTTGGCATCACACAGGCTTTTTATAACCCAATCTATGTGCCTAACATGGTCGTGTTCATTTTCAGAAAAAATAATGACGTCATCTACGTAGACATAGCACGATTTGCCAATCTGTTCCCGTAAGACGTCGTCGATCGCTCTTTGGAAGATGCATCCCGCATTCTTCAACCCGAACGGTAATCGAGAAAACTCATACTTTCCGCCGTTTAACCAAAAAAGAGGTCTTCTCACGGTCATGCTCGGCCAAGTATATCTGGTGGTAGCCGGACTTTAAATCTAACGTTGTAAAGTACTTGGCTTTTCCCAAGTTTGCCAGTATCATGGGGATGTTTGCCATTGGGTACTTATCAGCGATGGTTTTTTCGTTAAGTTTCCTATAGTCTATAACCAGACGCTTATTTTTGTTCCCCAGCTCATCATGGCCTTTTTTGTCCATAACCCATGTCGACCATAATTTATTGTACCTTTCTCTCCGTCGAGTTTTGCTCCCACTTGAGCTAGGAGGTCAAATCCTACAATACCATCGAATGGTGTCAGCGCGTCTAAAAGAAAGAACGCAGATGCTTTTCCAAAAATATTCATCAAACATTTCTGGTGAACTTTGTTAGAACCATGAATGGAACTAACTGTGAAAGGGGAATCGACCGGCACCACATTTTTAAGCTCCTTTACGGGCTTGATGTAGTTCCTTGCCGCCCCTGTGTCGATTAAAATTTGTAGTTTCCTCCCTTGTAGCTGTCGTTCAATGAACGGCAGTCGGGAGCGCTCCCTAAAAAATTGATCTGATCATTATCGTCAGACTCTTCGTCTATCTCGGTAACGGCCGCTGCGGCCGCGCCTTCATATTCGCTGTCATTTTTATCGTCAGCCTGTTGCATGGTGTGTTGCAATCTCTGACGCCTTTGACCGGTCATACGTGCGGAGCCAAGTCTTTTATGGCCCCGAGCACTTTCGGCCTTGGTATTTGTAGGCTGACCCCTTTTCAAAGGAAGTCGGGTGCCTATGTTGAGTCATGGTGGAGCCTAACTCCATAGGCTCAGGCGACTGATTACGGTAGCTGCCCGAGTTCTGGGCAGAACTATTTTGTTGGGGCCTATTCTGCTTTCTGTAGAAATGAGGGTTTTTCCCTTGGCCATCTTCGGCCCTGCTATGGTTTTTCTGCGGCTCCCTTGAGCGGTTTTGATTCTTTCGGTGCTCATAGGTGATTGCCTTGCCCTCCAAAGCCTTTGCATATGTGGCAGCAAAGGTAGTGTGTTCTATGGTAGCCTCGGATTCCCTAGCCAAAGCTAAAGCTGAGGGCAAATCCTTGGGTTGCGCTGGCAAGACTGTGGCCCTCAATGGTTTCTTAAGACCAACAATAAATGCATGGAGAGCATCCTCTCTAACTTCATTATTAAACAGAATAGCACTGTCCGGTTCGTGTGTCATAACGATCTTGTTTGTTATCAACGTTAATCGTTTTTCTACGTCGTCGCAATATTGCATTAGGCTAAGTTCCCCTTGCCTAACTGTTTCAAGTCCCGTAAGTGCAGTCTAATCGAGCAATAATGGCATCGAAATTTAAGACTGTGTTATGGCGAACTAGTAGCCCTCTTGCCGACCCCCTGATTTTATATCTGATAATCGAAACGGCCTGATAATGCGCTTCGCTTCCATAATACGGTTAAAAATCTCGTATGCGTCTACGGCTGATTGCCGCCATGACACATAGTCATCTTGTTCTCCCGTAAAATCCGGCATGGTCTTTACAATGTCAAGCTTGACTTCACATCGAATAGTTGGGTCTGGTTTTATTCTTTCGTAAGCTTCCACTTGTGGTGCTTCCACGCACAAGCTTTTCATCTGTTGTTTTACCTCATCTAACTGTGTCTGGAATGCCTGTTTCAATCTTACTTCTTACTGGGCTAAGGCCTGGCTAACGGCTCCAGATATAATTGCTTGTAACTGGGCGGCGTCCATGTCTGTAGTGTTAACTGTTGTGGTATGCGTACATATGTATATATTTAGAGTACATATCTACATAGAGTACAATGTACTCAGAATATTTGCATAAATGAATAACACAATTACATACGCATTGGCAGTGCTAGCATAAACAATAATGTTCAAGTGGAAGCGTTATATGATCGCCCGCGCTAACCAAAAGCCCACTATATACATACTGGCGCATATAGCATTTTCCCCCAACTCTTTTATCATACATATATAACAGCCGCTTCTCTGCCGACTAAGAGAAGCCTAAGAAGAATATTATATTAGCTTTAAGATTCATTCGCATTGGAGAACTGACACAAGCATAACTGAGATATAAATGGAGCTATGCTCCACAAGGAATAAAAGGACTTTCTATTTTACCAAATAAACGGAGCTATGCTCCATAATTTAATACAAAGGACATCGGACATTACATCGTATTAGGACGAAAACCTTCTGATTCTAAATCCCACCCAACTCATTTACATTGGTGCCAACTCATTTACATTGGTTGGCACCACGCAATTGAATTCTTTCCGAGCACGGTTGATTGCTATGCGTGGTGCGATAATTACAAGCGCGAGAAGTAGAATGCAACGCAAAAATAAATTTTTTCTAAAATGAATGGTCTGCGCAGGAAAACAATTTTTTTTCTATTAATTCACGCATGTGAAACAACAAGGTAACTTTGGGTATGCTGCAGAATTTGTTCTTGGTAAAAGTATGCAGTGGAAAATAATACTCCCTAAAAGCATACAAAAAAGGCTGTTAGCTTTTTTAAGCTTTTAAGCTTTTATTTAATACTCAATTCCTAGGTTGCCGAATTGATTTCACTAATCAAACTTACATGGCTTGTCTTCTTAACTACCCTGTTAAGATACTACTAGGTCCTTAATGAACGTCGGGCGCCAATTAGGTTAGTCCTATTGTCCAAAGGTCCTTCCGATGGGTTTCTCCGGCAGATAGGTGTCCACGTAGAGGCGAGATGTCTTCTTACGCAGATTACGGTGGAGGGCGTGACTTTGCCCCCTTTGCTGGACACTGGCCTTCGGGCTCAGCGTGGATAAATTATATCAAATAAAATTGGTTTTACGGCAGAAGCCGGAGCAGCTTCTTCTTTATTTCTAAAGTGTTCGCTTAGAACTAAATACAAAGGAATGAAAAAATATGAATCTACCCTAGCTTTAATGCATCACGCCATAAGCCCATGGTCGGCAAGCCGACTCAGCATTTATGCAACGCATTTCGGTACCCCGGATAATGGGTGTCCGATTGCCGCTGCTGACCGTTCTCAGCGCAGAGCGCTGAACTCATTTGGGCGCATCAGCATTGTTTATCTGAAGCTACTTAGTTGCTAGGGTAACGTAAACGTAAACTTATGCTCTGTCAGTTGTTAACTTGTATGCAGACGTCGTTAAGCTTTGTCTTCAGTAAGAACCCCCTTCTGCCAATATAAACTTCAGTTTAACCAATCTCTTAAAACTTAATGGGTCAAAATGTAATCCAATGTCTTTTTATCGTTCATGCCCTAAACAGGCCCCGTTCTCTATGGCATATCCTATATTCTATTACTTCACTCTGCACTGAAAGCTGTCAGCATCACCTTGATTTTCGAACGACTTTGGCTATGCCCTTTTTGGTTTGGCCTCACCCTTTGATCGATATTTACTTGATTAGTCAGTTGTTTCTGGATCGTAAGCATAAATCCAAGATACATCGCATCTTAGTAATTTGCTTGTAGACGCCTTTCTAGTCAGAAAGAATTGCTTCACAGGCTTGAACGCGCCCCTCTTTTTCGAAGAAATTTAGAAATTTCAGCACCAAACGCGATTTGACTCTTCTGAGACCCAAATGATCCTTAAAAATTGTTTGCACTGATCCATATAAAATTCCAACAATGTCGACGATTTGCAAGCACCATTTCCTTGATTTAGTAGATTTTTTGTTCATCAATTGAAGTCGATGGTCGTCTGGAGCGTTGCACATCATCGACACGTTCTCTGCCTTCTTAAAAATTTCTGTACCACTTGTAAACATTTTTTTGTGCCAAAGTCTTCTCACTAAACGCCTTTTGTAACATTCGATACGTTTCAGCAGCGGAAATATCATTCTGCAAGCAAAATTTAATAGCATTTCTTTGCTTAACAAAATTGGACATCGCACAAATCGCCGAATGCACTTTTTGTACTTGAGAAAGACAAGCGTAAACTAAAAAATATTGATGACTGACATGTGATTTGGCACAGATGGCACTAGCACGAGCAGCAGTCCTACCAACTTAAGACCAACTTAAGAAAAAAAAGTTTGCCTAAATGGGTTAACGCGAAAAGTTTAAATTCAAAATTCACCTTACTTTTTAATCACAGTAGTATCCAAAAACTCTAAATAATCAAAGGCTGCTCTAGAAATATTAGAAACTAGAAATATCTAAATTATTACATGACAATCATATTGTCGTCCTGCTACTGTCAGAAACACATCTCACTTCTAAGTACCACTTTAAAATAAGTGGGCTTTTTGTTCTACGGAACGGTGATTATCCACATGGAAAAGCACATGGCGGAACCGGTATCCTAATTCAAAACCGCATCAAACACCACTACCATCGCGAGTTTGGAAAAAACTACTTGCAGGCCACATCTATAAATATACAACTAGGAAGTGGCAATCTTACCCTCGCAGCGGTATATTGTCTCCTCGTTTCCGGACTTGATCGACTTCGCAATAACCAAAAGTATTCCTCAAAACCTCATCAGTGCCAAACTTCTACTGGATCTATTGTCTGACCATTTGCCAGTCCTTTTATTTCTCAACCTCTACCAACGCCCTGAGACTACAATGCAAGCTAACAGATTAACATCAAAGAGAACAAACTGGTTCAAACATAGAAAATACATAAGTTCACACATTGAGCTGAACCCAAGGCTTTTTTTTTTTTTATTTAGCGTCGGAATCAGTTCTGAATGCAACCAGACGAGGGAAATGGAGAAATATATTTTGCTACATAAACACTAACTAACTTACATTTAACAGTTTGGCGGGGAATTTAGAATCTTACGATATTATGCGGGTAGGGAGATCAGAGGGGTGGATCCTCTTCAGACGTCGGAGGCAGAGAGCATTGGCGAAATCACTTGCCAGAGAGTTTGGGAGTGTTGCCAATTTCATCGCGTATCAGCTGCTGTTGAGGTTGATCTGATCACCAATCAGAGTAATCCGGAGATCCCTTAGGATAGCGTGGTTGGAGACGTACCAAGGGAGCCCGGATGCAAGCCGTGCAGCACGTGTCTGGACAGTTTTCAGCCTCAAGCTGGTGCTTGGAGGCCGTACCCCATACTTGTATGGTATAGGTCCAAGTAGGGTTTAGTACTACCTTGATGAGTAGCACTTTAGTTAGAAGTTGTAGTTTGCTAGACCGTAGGAGCCAGTCCAGTTTTTTCATCTTTAAAAGGCACTTGGCCTTGACCGCTGTGATATGGGCCTGCCAGATGAGTTTCCGATCCAGGTGGACTCCCAGGTAACAGTGGGAATTGACGTTGCCTATCAACCCACCGTTAAATGTTAGGCCAACGCAGGTGCCGGGACAGAGCGCGAAGGCCACACAAGCTGTATTGATGGCTGTATTCTACTTGGCTGCCCAGGCTTCAATGTCTTGCAGCCATTCTTGTACTGCATTCGAGGCCGTTTGCAGAGACATGTGAGACGCAAGCATAGCTGTGTCGTCGGCGTATGTAGCCAGTAGTATCTCAGCCGAGGGAGCACTGACGGAACTGGCATATTTGCTGTGTATAGGGTGTACAAAAAGGGTCCGAGCACACTTCCTTGAGGAACTCCTGCGTTCATGGCCAGCGTTCTCGATCGAGAGTCTCTCACTACGACCTTGAAGATCCGATCGGTGAGGAAGGATCTCAGGATATTATAGTGGGGTCCTGGAAGAAGGGCCTTGACTTTATATTGGAGTCCCTTGTGCCATACCTTATCAAAAGCTTGCTTGACATTGAGGAAGACTGCCAACGTGTAGAGCTTGGACTCAAGGGCATGCGTTACGCGATTGACTAGACGGTGGACTTGTTCCGGGCAACCGTGTGACTTCCTGAAGCCAAATTGATGTTGGGGTATGTATCCTGATACCTGCGGCAGATCCATCAATCGTTTCATCAGAATGCGTTCGAAGACCTAAGAAAAGGTTGGAAGTAGACTTATTGAGCGGTAGGGGCCTATCTGCGTTGGAGGTTTGCCGGGTTTGGGTATCATAACGATCCTCGCACGCTCCCATTGCTTGTTGAAGTGCCCTAATCTTAGCAAAGCATTATACATTTTTACTAATGCCATAACTCCTTTGTGAGGAAGGTATTTGGCTGCACGGTTGTCAATTCCATCGGGTCCAGCTGTCTTCTTCAGTTGGAGGCCCCCTAACTGCAGAGTGACTGCTTGCGGCGTGGTATGTTTTTTGGGAAGGGTTGGTTGAGTAGGCACATCCAAAAAGCTTGCGACTTCTTCTCGGTGGGACTTGTCCGTCAAACAGAAGGGGGTGAAAGTGAAAAACAAGTGCTCTGCAAATGCGTTCGCTTTGTCACAATCTGTTGTCAGCCACAGGCCACTGTGTTCCAAAACGGGCGATTGGCAGAGCGGCTGCCTCTTTATTCCTCTCGTTAGCTTCCATATGAGTAGTCGCTGCTATTGTTAGATCCGGCTCCCTCAAGTAGGCTGTTAAAGTTTTCCTGGCGGTTTTTGGCAAGCATCCGACGCAGTCTGTTTGTGACACTTGAGAGGGACTGCCTAGTTGTGGATCTCCTGTTGCTATTAAACGCCTCCTCAGGTGTCTTTTGATGTTCAGAAGAGCTCTTGCCTCCGGATTTATTACTATTTATTACGGACTACTAACAGTTTTCGGGCTTACTTGGCGCGGCGAAGGAGTAGCCTGTCGTCCTTCCTCAATGACAGTAGCAGTGAAGCAGTCGACATATGCATCCAGCTCGTCGCTAGTGTTAATGGGCGAATTGAGTGCGACACTATCCTTGATGTGTACTTTAAATAGAGCAACGTTTGCATGCGGGGGCAGTGATTGGTATACTGGGCTGTCCGATTTGAGCGACCGTATTATTAATGCTTGCTACGTTCGCGTTAGTTTGCTTGCCAAGTAGTAGGAGTACTACTTGGTAGAGGCGATGGAATGATTTTCTGCTGCTGCTTATTATACCCTTGAAAAAGGGTATTATAATTATGTCCAGAAATTTGTAACGCATTAATGGAAGCATCATCGACCCCACAAAGTATATATATTCTTGATCAGCATCAACAGCCGAGTCGATATAGCCATGTCCGTCTGTCCGTCTGTCCGTCTGTTTCTATGCAAAAAATAGACAGTAGTTTTAAAGCTAGCGTTTTGAAATTTTTACTAGATCATTATTTTTGTTGCACGCAGATCAAGTTTAAGAATCGGTCGGATCGGACCACTATATCATATAGCTGCCATACAAACGACCGATATGAAAACAAGTCTTTGTATAGAAAACTTTTTTGTTTTCTAAGCTATTGCAACCAAATTCAACATTTATCCTTTTGACATAGCCATACATGATTTTTGAAAGTTTGATCCGGATCGGATTACTATATCATATAGCTGCCATACAAACGATCGATATGAAAACAAGTCTTTGTATGGAAAATTTTTTGTTTTCAAGGGTATACCATCTTCGGCAAGCCGAAGATAACTTTTCTCATTTGTTTTTAAAGTTGATTTGTAAATGTTTTTTGCAACTTTTAAAGTTGGCTGTTGCCAAAGTGATAGTAGCATTTAGGATCGTCCGGTCCAAGATTGCATTCGGAAGTTGGATGGTTCCTTCCGCACTGCCTGCAAATGTGGTGTCGGGTGCAGTATGCCTTGGTGTGCCCGTATTCCTGGCACCTAAGGCATTGGATAGGCTCGGTTTGTTTACGCGGCTTCTCCCAGGAAACTTTGTGTCTGCAGACAGCAGAGATGTTTACGAGGTAGTTACTCTCGTCTTTTTTAGAGTCAATGAACCTCATGTTCAGTGAGAGTTTCGTGATCTTGTTAAGAGGGGTGTAGATGCGGAGGACGTGGTGACCTTCTTTCAGCAGGCATTCAGTAATTTCTTCCGACGGAACACCGTGATGAATGTTGCGCATGACAATGCGGAAGGGCCGATCCTCAGGCAGCTGGTGGTGGTGAAAGAGTGTGCCCTTGTCGCGACAGTGACGGGCCACAATTCTGTAGTCGTCAGATGAGTTGCACTGTATGGCACCATCACCTGAATTTAAGGTTTTTATTGCGAAGGTGGGTCCAATAAGGGCGTCCAGCTCTTTGGCGAATTCCGGAAAGTTAACCACGCTGGGGACCGTGATTCTTGGTACTTTAGATTGACGGCGAGCTAGTGAGGGGGCGCCTGGAACAGGTGTATCTATATTTGCGGGCTTCAGGTTGGCACTACGCTTCTCTTCGGCACGACTGACCGCTGCTTGCGAGGTAGAGGGTTCCATGTCTTCATTGTCTGTTAAATCCTGGAAATGATTTTTGCGGACATTGTTCTCCTGCCTTTTTATGGGTTATTTTGGGGGAAAGAGCTGAGCCGGCTCTTTTATAGGATACGTCTTGCCATCCTCTAAGGTGAACAGTGGAGATCGGAGAGGTGCTTACAGCCACATTGATTTGGCTCTTGCTAATTGTAGTAGAGCACACACTACCATTTAGTGTTGGTGTAGAGTTGTAATGGGTTTACATTGTGGAGATTCTTGAAGTTGTCGTACTAGTGGTAGTACAAGTTGTGAGATCCCATGGCGCATTATCCGCCATTATGTGAGTATGCTTGCGTACCAGCGCGCATAGCTGATGTGCCGAAGTCAGCAATTGTCTCCATTGCGTCGAAGTCAATTGGTTTACTTGGCGATGGATTGTCCATGTCTTCTAGCAATTGCTTAAAACTTTATTTGAAAAAGTTAAAGAATTGCCAGAAGTATATTCGCAGAGCAGGTTCTAAAACCGGCTAAACTTGTAGCCCAGACAGAACGGTTGATCAAGCTTAAAGCTTAAGCTTTAACAGCTGATCGCCACGCGGGCTACCAGAGAGCAGGCGCGACGACAAAATATAAATGATGATTTGATTTGATGGCACAGTCAACTAAATCACTTAGTTTGCCTTTTCTGCACTCGCAGATTAATTAGAATAATACCACAACTGTGGACTTGACCATATAACTCAGAGTGAGTATTTGTTGAAGTGGTACAAGAAAAAAGGTGAACCCGGAAAAACAAACGCGTCCTACTCATACGAGAGCTCAAGCGATAATCCTTAACCAAGGTTAAACTTTGATGCCGACATTGAATCCGCAGCAAATACCCTGGTAGAAATACCATCATAAATCGGCAATCGCAAAGCAAAGATTTAAAAATACCTCGCGAAAACTCTCTAATGCTCTGGATCAAGAAGATAAAATTGCCCTACTTCGCTTTATAGGGAAACTTTTAATTTCCAGCAGCAAAAACTCACTATAGAGAGCTCATCCCATTTTAACCACATCGCCAGAAACGATATCTATCTATCATAGTAATGATACGAAAGGCAGGCAAGGATCATTCAGTTTCCTTGTTGTATAGGACTATAAGCTCATATGCTCGTCTCTCGACACGCAAATTTTTCCAGCGCATCAGTTCGGTTTTCGAGAGAAACAACACAAATTTTGCTGTGAGACATGTCCGATGACCACTCTATAAACGCTGGAGTTCCGCATGGTATGCTGTACTTCCTTTACACAGCAGATATACCCACAAGCAGACTACTAACAACTTCCAAGTTTTCCGATGACACAGCGACAACTGAACGCTCTCCTCACCCAGTAACTGTGGAGAAGTTTTCATCTGACTAGCGATTCAAAATAAACGAACAAATTTGTAAGGAGTGGTTGCGGTTTTCTGTCTTTGTTCAGTATTTTAAAAACAGTTTTCGCCTTGAAACCCTTATCGTTTAATGCCTGCTTGACCCTTGAGAACGACTTGGAGACGACTTTGGGATTATGTGGAAATCGTCTTTTCCAAAAATTCAATTATATTTTTAACCAGATTATTCGAGCTTTTCTCTCGGATGTATATAGATGGGGGCTTTGGCTTGTTTTTGTCGCCTTCGTCAGTGCTGGGGGGTAGATCCATATCAATATCTGCTACTATTCCAAATCTGTTGGACTCTTTGGTCTCAGTTCGCTGACTTAGAGTTTACCGATTCATTATACCCTTGAAAAAGGGTATTATAATTTTGTCCAGAAATGTGTAACGCATTAAAGGAAGCATCTCCGACCCCACAAAGTATATATATTCTTGATCAGCATCAACAGCCGAGTCGATATAGCCATCTGTCCGTCTGTCCGTCTGTTTCTATGCAAAAAATAGACAGTAGTTTTAAAGCTAGCGTTTTGAAATTTTTACCAGATCATTATTTTTGTTGCCCGCAGATCCAGTTTAAGAATCGGTCGGATCGGACCACTATATCATATAGCTGCCATACAAACGACCGATATGAAAACAAGTCTTTGTATGGGAAACTTTTTTTGTTTTCCAAGCTATTGCAATTGAATTCAACATTTATTCATTTGACATAGCCATACATGATTTGTAAGAGTTTGGTCCGGATCGGACCACTATATAATATAGCTGCCATACAAACGACCGATATGAAAACAAGTCTTTGTATGAAAAATTTTTTTGTTTTCTAAGCTATTGCAACCAAATTCAACATTTATCCTTTTGACATAGCCATACATGATTTTTGAAAGTTTGATCCGGATCGGATTACTATATCTAATAGCTGCCATACAAACGACCGATCTGAAAACAAGTCTTTGTATGAAAAACTTTTTTGTTTTCCAAGCTATTGCAACCGATTCCGACATTAATTCATTTGACATAGCCGTACATAATTATTGAAAGTTTGATCCGGATCAGATTACTATATCATATAGCTGCCATACAATCGACCGATATGAAAACAAGTCTTTGTATGGAAAATTTTTTTGTTTTCCAAGCTATTGCAATTGAATTCAACATTTATTCATTTGACATAGCCATACATGATTTGTAAGAGTTTGGTCCGGATCGGACCACTATATCATATAGCTGCCATACAAACGACCGATATGAAAACATGTCTTTGTATGGGAAACTTTTTTTGTTTTCCAAGCTATTGCAATTGAATTCAACATTTATTCATTTGACATAGCCATACATGATTTGTAAGAGTTTGGTCCGGATCGGACCACTATATCATATAGCTGCCATACAAACGACCGATATGAAAACAAGGCTTTGTATGGAAAACTTTTTTGTGTTTAAGGGTATACCATCTTCGGCAAGCCGAAGATAACTTTTCTCACTTGTTTTTATTTTATTTCCTGCCGCAGAATTAATTTGTGAGCTCAATATTCTTTTAATTTGGGTGTAACGATCCAACCCAGTTTGTATTGTTTTTGGCTTTCTTGCTGATTCAGCAGGAACGAGCTTTAATCGCCACCATGAGTACGGTTGATACCGTTGCAGTATTTGTTGTTGTTGTGAGTGCAGTGGTTAATGAGGTTGAAGTTTTGGTTGTCGTGGGAGAGTTCAGTTTTTTGGCATACCGTTGGGATTACCGGTTAGCAAGAACGCGGTCTCTCGTTCCTTGTTGTCTTAAGTTCATGGGTCGGGTTGTGGGTGAATGACCGTGGCCGATCGACGTTTGCATTTATTTCGTGCAATTCCGCGGGTTGCGATGGGAGACGACGTATGTCTTGTTCTTGTTGGCGTTGAGCGCGAATGTCGTTTTGACTCATTGTGAGAGTTCGTGGCTTGGTTTTTTCTTATTAATTTCCTTTGAAGTATAATAGTTGCTTAAAATCCGGGAGTTTGCACAACTATTTTAATGTGCGATTATACATCGCAATGTGCGTCTTTTCGCTAAAATTTTGTGGTGACTTGTTGGTAGTAATTCACTTTTCACTTGGAGTATTTTGTATATTTTCGGAGCACAGAAAATAAACACGTCCGCACTGTTGGAGTATGAAATAAGAATCGAGAAGAAGATAACAATAAAGTACTTAATGAAAAACTGTCATAAACAGAACAAATCACAGTCCAAATAAAACTGATTGAAAACAAAAAAAAGTATAGAGGGAGTAAAATGTCTAAAAAAAATAAGTTTCTGCTGCATTAAATCAGTCGCCACACGGTTGCGAAGGTCTACATGCCAGGGTAGTTAAGGGCGACATTTTTTTAGTATTAAAAAGCATGCCAAATAAACCGCTTGACCTCAGCCAATACAAAGAAAGGATATTTTCTTGTTCGAAGTAAAAGGAAATCTTTCACTGACGCCAGAGCAGGGATACCAAAGATTCGGGTTACGATAGAACAAACTTTCAGCGACAACTTTCGCTGTTTTAAGAGCCGAGGAAATACTTGCAGGGCTTGACCTTGCAACATCACAGGGTATTGACGTCAGATTCCTTAAAGGAAGCTTAAAAAAGAATGCAAACCACTCTATTAAGAGAGGTTTCAGATTTGATGAAACAATTAACCAAAAAAAAAACAAAATTGATTATTGTAACGCACGAGTTCATACACACAATTAAAGAATTACTTTTATGTAACAAAATTATACTTTTAAGACGCACGATTAATAATTTAAACACAATTACATGATTAAAAATTTGCACACACAAATAACGAAACACAGTTACACAATATTACTTGTTGATTTGGCATTTAAATTTTTATGTATTTACTTGATGTTTGCGTCTAATTTGGACAAGTTGCACTTCATCAAATTCACTTTGGACGAATACTGTGGACAGCCGGTTGGACACTCGAAGGGACGGACTATAAAACCAGGAACTCAATTTTTTATACGAGAGGACTCCTCCCTCACAAACTTTAAGTGTGGGAAGAGGAGTACGAAGGTTGTTAGAATCCTGATTGACACAGGATCAAACAAAAATTACATACAGCCCTGACTGGTGACAAAATAAACTTTGAACAACTAACCTTTTGCTGCCGTCACCGAGAGCGGTGACGTTAAAATAAACCATAATAAACTAGCCCACCTATTCTGACAACAAGACAACATATTCCATGCTTAAGTCTTTGACAACTTTCGACGGAATATTGGGACAGAAATACTATTTTAGTATGTAGAGTATTGTGGACTTCAAACGAAAGAGCACTGTTAGAGGATAGGACGAACTAGGCGCCGGGCCACCAACATCAGATCATATAAGCGAATCCGTTATACCACCAGCGCATGCAAATTTTAGAAGCTAAAGAACAGATAATTGACAAAACATTCAACTTAACGGCAAATCGAACTTTTGCTTCTTCATTTTGGCCATCGGTGAACTCCAAGGAATGTTGGCAGGACCGCAGGACACCTCTTACCGCAGGACATCAAACAGGATAAAATCCGGATCGTCGGAGATAGGAGAAAGAAACTAACATGGTACTGTAAGATTAAACCAAGCAAATTTTATTTTCTAACTAAAAACTTTCTAAAATAAAAGAAAAAATCCTGACACTGGGTTTAAACAAAACAGAAAAAAAAACAAATTTGCACATACTTAGTAAATAATCATCAATTACTAATAATAACTATTTAAATCTTAGTAATTTTAATGTAGGGAGAGCTGCAATTGCAGCTCTTCGGCAGAAGAATTCGCCAATGTGACAGATCACGCTATTGCTCCAGAACATCCAGGGAACTTAGGCGCCTTGGACAAGATACCAGATATGGTCAAGCCCATTCGCGAGTTTTCACGAATCCGTCTTAATTTAGCTCATGGATAAAGGGAGTAGACCGTATTTTAGATGCGTACAGTGCCTTCTAGAGTACGCCAAAATATTATGGTATACTACATAAAATATGTAATATTGTCATGGGTCATTGGGTCATGCCGACATGGAATTAGAGTCCTACAATACTCCGCTAAACTAGATAGCAATCTCGAAATGTTTAACCCTACACTACGCGGGCAAACGAAACGAAAATACCTTACAGTACCAAATGACCATGCTAATGCAAACTGCTAACCGATCAGTGAAATAATTTCACCAAACGGTTTATAAACACCTTTCCTTAATCCTAAACAAATTCGGTTGCATGGGATTAGGAAGAGAAGCGGAAATGACAAAAATGTACAGAGACAAGGCCTTTGCCCAAAATTGAAAAACCATAAATTTAGAGCAAAGCATGCAGGAAACATGGGACAACAAGACACTTTAGGAACCAGAAGACCTCCATACCATTCATAAATAAACAACCACAAATCCCACCAGCAAGACTTTATTACTATCAATACGGACAGCAACCGATCGCTTTAACAAGACAAAATTATAATTACTTCGGGTATCAGCTTATAGCTCCACCTCGACAACCTTCTAAAAACAGGCCAGTCCAGCCACAATAATATGCGCCACCACGGTCACAAGCCCCTAAACCACTGCACCGTCCAGAATCTATGGATGTGTATCCCAGTATCCAGACAAGAATGGTTACTTATGTTAAGAGACCTCGTTTCGAACCTGGCAAAAAATTGACTGGTCCAATGCCAGACGGTATAAAACGGCAAAGAAACTTCAACATAGCTACATACGCCTAGAAAAGTGAGACACGGCCAGCCAAGAGAGGATACAAACAAGTTATGGCTGAATATGAAGACTATAATAATCTTGAGGACGACGAATACGTGAAACAGATAGATAAAGTTGACACTGATAACAACGACGCACACGACTATAGACAACGCATCATTAAATTTTTTAGAATAAGAATCTTCTATCTTCAATATTTCATATCCAAGATGAGGATTGGAAAATAGATACAGGCTCAAATAGAAATAACATTCAGCCAAAATTTTTAGACAACCCAATTAGAAATGAATTACCCTTGTATGCTTTCGTGTTATTTCTATTGGGTCCTGACGCGTGAAGACGTGTTTTAATAAAGCGAAAGAGACGCTCCGTGCAATGCACCATCGAATCAGTATAGAGTAATAATAGAGCAAGACGATCGCCGGCTCTTATTGCAACGAAACAACGCGTACTTCTCTTACGTCTCCGCGACACCTACAGACAGCGAGCGGTCAATCACTCCTAACCCGAAAATTTAACTTTGCCAACAACTCAAGAAAGAGCGAGTTCTTGCTCTCCCTCACTAATAGTTTCGTCACAAAACCAGTTTTTATGGTTGGGTGAAAGTATACAACAGGGAAAGTCACCTAAAAAGGAACCTAAGGTTAAGGTTAAGCCTCCTCTAATATACGTTCGCGAAAAAAACTCAAGTCCATTAGTGAACAAAATAGCCACACTTATAGGAGAAAACTCACTCTACGTAATCCCCTTAAGATAAGGGAACATAAATTAAACAGAGGTTCAAACTAAAACCGGGGATAGCCATCGTCTACTAACCAAATTGTTGCATGAAGCAGGAAAAAACTTTTACACACATCAACTAAAAAGAGGGCCTACAGGTTGTTCTCAAAGGGATTGAGGCGACTGTTTCGACCACTTAACTCATAGAAGCGCTTAAGGAAAAGAACTTTATTGCAAAAATGGTCATGAACATATTAAACAACAAGTAAGGAAGCAGCAGTCGAGTTTCCCGACTGAAAAATACCCTGTACCCTTAGACATGCTTAAAATTTATTTATTTAGTATCAATAAATAAATTAAACAATATTCTATTATAAAAGAGTACCACAACAATTTATTTATTTTTTTTTTTTTTTTTTTTTTATAATAAAAATTGTATTTATTTACATAGCAGTTTACTGTTATTGTTTGTAGTAACTTATACTGCAGAGTATCATAATTTCAATAGAGTATTTACATATTTACATACTTCAACCTAATTAGGGAGTCTAGAGGCATTTTATTTTATCAATTAACTTATGTATCTTCTCGGTAGATCTGTTGGGTGAATGCGCAGGAGTCTCCTTTTCGCCCTCAGTCCCAATACACGTCTCCTCATCAAGAGTTTTCGAGCCAACTGGTTTGGGTGGATTCCCAATTTATTAACGTACGCTGTTGCATGTTTATTTATGACATCGCCAATCCTTGGTACCTTCAGTTCTTTTTCAATGTCTTTGTTGCGGATGTACCAAGCCGCTCCAGATAGTTTACGCAAGATTTGCGACTGAGTCACACGAATTTTGTTGAGGTGCGACTTTGCGGCGATGCCATAGACTTGGATGCCATATTTCCAAATGGGAGCCAAGACAACCTTATAAATTTTGGCCTTGTTGGAAACTGAAAGTTTGTTTCCAGGCCTAAGGAGCCAAGCCATGCTGTTCGCCTTTGTTTTGAGTCGCCGAGTTACATCCGTTACATGGCGTTGAAATGTAAGTCGCTTATCCAGAGTGACACCGAGATATTTGTGGGCGTTTGATTGTGTGAGGAGCTCTCCATGCAGAAACACACCAGGTGATGTGTCTTTTCTCAGGGTGTACGTCACGGAAACACACTTTTCCGGATTGACTGCAATGTTCCAGCGTAGGGCCCAGTTCTCAAATTTTTTTAGATAAAGCTGAAGCGTATCAGTGGCTGTATAGACGCAAGTATCTCTGGCCAGGACTGCAGTGTCATCAGCAAAAGTGGCAACTAGCAGGTCATTGGGATCTGTAAGCGACATGTTGTCAGCTGAGGGCATGTCGTGCGTATACAGGCTATATAGTGTTGGACCTAGCACACTTCCCTGGGGTACACCTGCTCTGACTCTTTTTGTTTGGGAGGACAGTCCGTCCTGTACTACTTTAAAGGATCGCTCGTGGAGGAAGCTTTTTATTATCAAAAAGAGCTGAGGATTTAGTAGCCTTTTAAGCTTGTGCAGAAGTCCTTCATGCCACACTCTGTCGAAAGCCTGCTGGATGTCCAGAAAAGCTCCAACGACGTACTCCTTTCCATGGAAACCTTCCAGTATAAAGTTTACTACGCGGTGTAGCTGTTCAGGTGTGCCATGCCTGAGTCTAAAACCAAACTGAAACTTCGGAATAGCTTTCTGGACCTTTCGGGACTCGAGCAATCTTCTCAGGATGCACCTCTCAAGTAATTTGCCAAATGCTGGAAGCAGGCTTATTGGGCGATAGGAGTCTACTTCCTCTGCTGGCTTCCCACTTTTATGGAGCATAATGATATTCGCCTTCTTCCAGGCGCTTGGGAAGTGTCCCAGTCGAAGAGCAGAGTTGAAAATTAGTACAAGGAATAACAAAGCTCTGTGGGGCATCAGCTTAATGGAGCGGTTGTCGATGTCATCCGCACCAGGAGCCTTGTTATTGCGAAGGGATTTTATATCATCTTCCAATTCCGTGAGTTTAATAGGCTTTACAGGAAGAGCCATCTGCAATGGGGCTTCTAGGGATTAGGCAACCAGTTGTACTCGTCTTGGCGATGCTGTCTCGAACGGCTGGAATCTTTCCTCCAGGTTTCTGGCAAACGCTTCAGCTCTGTCCAGAGGTGATTTTGCCCAAGTGCCATCTGGGTTACGAACTGGAAACTTTGGAGAAACTTGTCTCTTGAATCTCTTCGTGAGCTTCCAGAGCGCGAATTTTGAATTTTCATCGGCAGTAGGTTTCCGGAGGAACGCGTCAGTTGCTTCGCATTTCAGGTTGGCCAGTACTTTTCTCACCGGATTTGATATCCTTCGGTACAGTCTATCAATCATTGGGTCATTGGTCCTGATGAACTCACGCCGGAGACGTTTCTTGAGAGTTAAAAGTCCTACTGCATCCGGAGAGAGAGCGATGCTGCTACGTACGTTGCGTAGTTGAACTACGCAAGGAGCTCCATCTTTGATCTTCTTCCTAAAAGTTTCAACCGCTTTCTCGATAACGTCTGCTGTATTTATCTCTGTATTGAGGTTAAAGGCATTGTTAAGTTCGTAGTGAAACAGCCTTATATTCGCACCTGGTGGAATGAGCATCCTAATTGGGGCGGAACTATGTGGTGACGTTGTTAGTGAAGCTAGATAGGTCATAATCTCCGCGTACTGATAGTAGACTGTTAGCTATACCTTTGTACAAGAAGAAATCGATACATGAAGGGACATTCCTCGTGTTATACGGGTAGTGAGTGGGTCTGCCTGTAGCCACTAGAACTTGAGTTGAGCTGCCGGAAATAACATCGTGAAGTGTTGAGCCTCGAGCATTCGCTCTTATACTACCCCAGAGTCGATGTTTAGCGTTAAAATCACCTCCAATGATAAACTTTTGACCATGTTGACCAAGGAGATTATCAAACTCAGAGGAATTCCAAGGCAGGCCTGGAGGAAGGTACACAGCGGACACCGTAATTTCGCCCAAATTAGTGGAAATTTTTACCGTCGCCATTTGTACGTGATTTGTTGTGATCGAATGCAGGTGATAGTGCACTAATCCCTGCCGGATTAGGATACAAGCTCCTCCTCTGGGGCGACCTCCTGGGTGATCTGCTCGATAGCAGCTGTAACCTATCATATTGAGGTAGGATCCGACGTGTAGGAGTGTCTCTGAAATAAGCATAACATCAATTTCGTGCTTGCTGAGAAACACCTTAAGCTCATTAGCATTTGGGATAATGCTACGAGCGTTCCAGGCTCCGAGGCGCAGTTCACAAGCCATTTCTTGCGCTGCGTCAACGACTTAAAACCTCTGAGTTCTTTGATCTCCTCAAGTAGCTCAGCGATGGTTTTTTGAAGACCAGCAATGGTCTGCTGCATTGATATGATGACTTGAGCGAGGGAGCCATCAATTACCGTTTGGCTAGGATGTTGAGGTTCACCTGCGTTTGTTGCAGGAGTAAACACAGCATTCGGAAAAGTCTGGAGCCTTGCGTTTGAGAAAGCATTTTGCTGTTGGGAGTATTTTCCGTCAGGTCGCGTGCTCTGCTGTCCAGTTCTAGTCGCATCTGCATACGATAGGCCCTGCCGCACGATTGAGGTTGGAATAGCTTGTTGCTTGATGTTGCGCATGGGCTGTGGGTATTCTACGCGGGTCATGGGAGTAATGTTGATCCCAGTTTTTCGGCTTTTGAGCCTCTGGACGTAAATTCTGCAGCCCTTGTAAGTTGCCTCATGTTTTCCTTGGCAATTAACGCACTCCAGGTCATCATAGGTCTTTGCCTGGCATTGACTGGAACCAGTCCAATGAGGCAAACTGCATCTACCACATCTGGGCTCTTTGGAGCAATAGTTTTTGGTGTGATCAAAGCCAAAACATCGGTAACACTGACGCAAATTTACATTTTTTCTCGGCAGTTCTACTCTGACTCTTTGACGGCCAACTTTGTTTATTTTTAGAGCTTCTCTGTTATTAATAGCCCTTTTAATATCAATAAACCAAACGTTCTGGCCAGAAGCCTTGCCTGGATCCGGATCAGAGGAGTCAACATTGCGTGACTTCACCTTTGGATTATAGGTGTTAACTACAGCGTGACCTTGGGAGGTGAACGCATTTAAAATTTGCTCGACTGGGGTAGAAGCAGCCAAGTTGCACACCACAACCCAGTAGGCTCTGTCTTCCGGGAGGCAAAAGTGAGTGTATTGTAGATTTACTGATGATAGCTTTTTAGTGATAGCTCTGTGGGCATCAGAGTCACGGGGGTATATGCGCAAGTTGCCATTACGCGCGATCTTGAGTTCATATGATTCAGATGATACCGCTGAGTCGAGAAGCCTTTCCAAGGCAGGTACGTCACTGACAGCAAGTACTGTTATTTGACTAGGTTTTGGTGACTTCTTTGTCACTGGAGTTTGAGCTTGTCGAGATTCTTCCTTTGCAACGGTTTCGACCTGGAGAATGTCCATGCTATTTTCGCCTTCTTGACAGTCATCATGGTTTGCAAGAGCAGCAAATCTATTTAAAGCGAGATGGTTTCGATTATGTTCGATTACATGCGCTCTTTTTTTTGAACTTTTCGGTGAGGTTGGTAGGCTCCTCTTCTTGGAAGGAACTTTTTGCCAAGAGACTGAAGCCGGCTGGAATGTAAGCGTATTACTATTTTTTTCAATTTGCGGCAATAGGCGACTATTTCCAACTGTTATCTGGTTAAGATTGTTTAATTGGCTTGGGCTGCTAACCATAAGAAGCTCCCTGTCAGTTGTGCTAGGCGGGGGCATGCTCTGAAAGGAGTGTCCTGTAGGTGGAACTTCTTGGAAGCTATCAGCACCTAAAACGACTTCCGACATCTCGGATTCGAATCGACCATACTTCTCTTGAAGCACCTCTTTTTTTTTTTAAATTCCTCGATGAAATATAATTTGATTATTTTGCCAAAAACTTATTTTTTTTCTTTTTTTTTGTCGGAAAATATTTAATGAAAATAAAATCAAACTGATCCCTTTCTCAATGATGATTCGAAATTTAAGTTTTGTATTATTTGTTAAAAACAAATAAGTAAAAATATTCTATTTAATTTAAAATTCAATATTTATAATTATTTATAATATATAATAATATAATATTGCTTAGAATTTATTTATTAAATATCAATATTTAAAAAAGAGTACCATAACAATAAAAATTTGGTATGATTTTGGTTATGAAAATAAGTTTCGTGTGTCACAAAGCCATACACATTTCGCTGTCAACGTAGCAGTCGGTGTCGCGCAATGCGTGTTTTGCTGCGCTTCTGCTTCCCTTGCCATAGATTTTGCATGTGGCATAACTTCCGTGCTTCTTATCCGATTTGGTTCAAATTTTAAAATTAGATAGCTTTTATAAGCACCAACGCATATGCAGAATTGCATAGCATTAGGTAAATAATTGTGGGCGTGGCATTTTTTTGCAGTTTGCGGCGGAGCGGGTGGCGATAAGGGGGGGGGGGGTGATATCCAAATAAAACAACAAACTTGTACTGCGTATGGTAATTACCTATTCAACGGTATATGGCACATGTCTGTAGCTTGTAGTTTCTGTGATCTTGGCGTTGATACGGACAGACAGACGGACAGACGGAAAGACAGACGGACATGGCTAAATCGACTCGGCTGTTGATGCTGATCATGAATATAAGCTTTATGGGGTGGGAGATGCTTCCTTCTGCCTGTTACATACATTTGCACCATATTATTATACACTTTTCACCCATTTTTAATGGGTACAGGGTATAAAAATAACGAACCACAACCAATGCTCAAATTCGAGTTGGAGCCAGAGAGCCAGACGCTGAAAAAAAAATGAAGTTCACCCAATCTACAAGCTTCAGCTCCTACTGCATCGGCCTATCACAGTGGAAGAGCCACACAAGCGCAATCGCCCAGTGATGTACACTAACTGCCAAGAATATGGCCATACCAAGGCTTACTGTACGCTAAAATCTATTTGTGTAGTTTGTAGTGAAGCTCATAGCATAGGGAACTGCCACAAGAACAAAGAAGACATCTCTGCAAAAATGTGCAGCAACAGCGGCGAAAGTCCCACAGCGAACTGGCGTGGCTGTGTAGTTTACACGGAACTAAAGAGCCGCCTTAATAAACGCGGAGAACCAATATGTGTTCAGACATCCCACATCAGGCACAATCCGCCACAATCGGGCCCGTCTTACACGGCACCCCCCTACACATCGTACCATTCCTAGGGTTTCCTTCGCTTGTACCTAAAAATCGGGAATTAAATCTGTGAATCCGATAGTATTGTACAAAAATCAACTGCTACTCGGGAAGAACGGAAAATAACAACCCTGAACGCACAAATGCAGCACATACCAACTGACATTGAAACGACGATGATCTCACTCCAGCAAATTCCAGCAAAGAGTTTATTACCACAATGCAAGAGCTTATGCAAAACATAAATATTCTGATACAGCTTCTTTTTTTTTTTTTTTTATAACTTTCTTAATTTGTATTTAAAATCTGTCCAAGTGGACAATCATTAAATGGTTTGGGGGGGACCTTGACTTAAGCGAGGTACATGGAATGTATATCTTATGAGGTTGACTTAGGTGTCTATTGGTTGGGGAGATCAAGCGGGTGTTTCCTTTTCAGGCGTCTTGGGGATTGCCTATTATCTATTAGGTTGATGGCCAGGTGGTTGGGGTGGTTATCCAGTCTTTTTATGTATCTTCCGCTGAGACGAGTGATCTCCTCTGCTACACATCTAATTCCAAGCTCTTTATGGATTATTGAGTTTTCGTGGTACGGATGGGAGTTCGAAACCGCTGGATTTTGATGCGGTTCGAACAGCTTGCCGTGCCCCACAACTGTATCCCATATGTCCAGATTGGCTTCAGCACAACCTTGTAAATAAGCAGCTTGAATTTTACTTTGAGCTTGGACCTTTTTCCCAGGAGCCAATGCAGTTGCTTAAGCCGTAGGTTGGCCTGGTTGCGCTTGTTGATTAGGTGTGGACGCCATGTGAGCCTGCGGTCCAGGGTTAGCCCTAGATATTTGGGGGTGTTATTAGTTGGGATGGTTTCCCCGTTGAGTGTGACGGGGGGGCATTCTCCCCTGCGTAGTGCGAAGGTTGTTTGTGAAGATTTCTCAGCGTTGACCACGATGTTCCATTGTTTCAGCCATGGACCGAGGGCATTCAGTTGCCTCTGGATGATGGCTGATGCTTCCTGAGGATCTGTGGTGGAGGCTAGGATGGCGGTGCCATCGGCATAAGTGGCTACTGTGAGGTTCCGGGAGGAGCTGATGGGGAAGTCCGCTGTGTAGAGTGTGTATAAGATGGGTCCAAGAACACTGCCTTGTGGTACTCCTGCTCTTATGGGCCTAGGGGTGCTGATTGATAATCCGCATCTCACTCTGAATTCTCTTCCCTCTGTGTATGACTTGAGGAAGGCGAAATGGGAACTTGGGAGGTGGGTTTTAATTTTGAAAAGTAGTCCTGGGTGCCAGACTCTCTCAAACGCCTGTTTTGGGAACAGATTAGGGGCAACATTTTCAGTGCTGTTGCATCGATACGGTCAGGACCCGGTGACTTGCCATTTTTTAGGGAGGCGATATCCTGCGCAATCTCCTCTGGTTCGACGGGCTGTATTGGCGGGCCAGGAGCACTTGGGCTGTCTATGAACCTTATGGTTGCAGCTCTCTCTTCGCCAGTGCATCTGTCGAACGGTGAGAATGCACTATGTAGATGATAAGCAAAGGCTTCTGCTCTTTCGACCTCAGTCCGACACCAGGAACCGTCCACTTTTCGCACGGGTGATATCTTCTTCACAGGTCTTTTTATGTGCCTCGTGACATTCCACAGATTGTGTTGCGGGTCTCCAGGTTCCAGCTCCATAAGGAATCTATGAAACGAGTCCTGCCGTAGGATGGATAGCTTGTCCTTCAAATCTTTGGTGGCACGATTAAGTGCTGTCTTGTCCCTGGGGTTGCGCGAGGAAAACCAGACTCTTCTGAGGCGCCTTTTTTCGGCCTCGAGGGCCGCGATTTCCGGAGACCACAAGTGCACGTCTCTTTTAGGTATTCTCGGGGTAGTCGGAGGAGGTGGATTCGCAAACTCAGCGGCATTGTGCATCTCTTTGGTTAGTTTTTCTATGGCCGCATCTATGTTGCTTGGTGTGGAAAGAGGGGTATCTGGGTACTGGGAGGAAAGCATCCAAAACGTAAACTTGGGGGCATTTGTGTGTTTTCCGGTGAGTCTTCTAAGCGGGGTTTTTCTGAGGACGGGGATGTTTAGGAGCAAGTTTACTGCGCTGTGGTCAGATAGCAGTTTATCATAGCTTGAGCATGTTATCTTAGAGTGTCCTATGCCCTTGGAGACGGCGAAGTCCAGCAGATCCGGCTGTTTTGAAGGGTCGGTAGGCCAGTGTGTGGGTTCTCCAGTGGAATGGCAGTCCAGACTCTTCCGCTGCAGGTACTTATAGAGCTTTATGCCTTTGGGGTTGTTTGTGCGGGACCCCCACCAGGAGTGTTTGGCTTTAAAGTCTCCGGCTGCTATAAACCGAGGACCGAGGGACTCGAAGAAGTCCTGAAGGTGGGTCTCGGTTATCGAGTGTCTGGGTGGGAAGTAAACCGCACCAATGGTGATATCTCCCTGTGGGCTAGAAATCCTGGTCACGGCGCACTGAGCCCATTCCTCCTGAAACGCGGGAAGTTCCGAGAGCTGAATGCCACTTCTGATGAACATAGTTGCTCCTCCGCGTGCTCTACCAGATGGATGGTTGGCATGTATCAGTTCGTACCCGCTGATGTTAAAGTAGGATCTGGGACAAAAGTGGGATTCCGAAACTGGAAGAACATCGATATTGTCTGTTTTGATGAGGTGCTCTTCTTCGGCTTTGGTCCTGTGCAGGCCCTTTGCGTTCCAAAAAACTATATTGAGACTTATTTGCATTATTTCCTGTTGAGGGGGGGAGCTTTTAACTCCAACATCTGCGAGATCAACTTTTCCATCATCCTCTCAATCGATCCTTCCATGCGGGCAAGCATCGTATCAAACTGGTTGGGTTGTGGGGCTTCGGGAGTGGTTTGAGGGGTTTGTTGGGGATTCGTTGGCTGTGTCACTTGGTTTCCCTGAAGTGCGTCCCTGTAACTCATACCATTGATGATAGTTGGTATCTGGATGGGAGGTGGTTTGTTGCTACTCTCAACGGGTCTGGCTTTAGGAGATTACTGTGCCTTTGCCTTTTTGTAGGCAGGGCATCCTCTGAACGACGCAGGGTGATCAGCTTGGCAATGAGGGCAGCATGCTTTTTCATCATCTTTTTTGGTGCATGAGTCGTGAGGACCACCAAATTTCACGCAGCGATGTGCCAGGATGCAGTAGCGCTGGGTGTGTCCGAACTCTTGGCATCTGACACATTGTGGAACATCGTTGAACTTCAGCGGGGGCTCTACGGTGACGACTGATCTGCAAATCCTCTTCATTTTAAAAACCTCTGTGTTGTTGCTTGCTGGTTCTAGATTGACAAAGAAGATCCCCAGTGGTTGTTTGGATTTCCTGCCAATGGGATTGTGCAGATCCCCCACAGTATGGCCGTATTTGTGGAGTTCTTCTTTAATTTCAGTCTGGTCGGTTGAGTGGTGAAGTCCCTTGATGACCGCCCTGTAAGCTCTCTCGTCCTTTGGTTGGAAGGTGCGGTATCTTTTGTTATGTGCCACGAGGTGCTGGCGTAGGGCTGTGAAGGACTCCTTGTCTGGCATCATTACGCGTACGTTATTATTTCTCTCCGTTTTATAGGAGAAATCCTTTTCGGATCCGACTAAAGTCGATATCATCTTGACAACCGCTGTAATGTCGGTCACGTCTGGGATGTAGATCGGGGGAGTCTTGAGGGTCTTCGGGATCGGGATTGGTTTCTCTTCTGTTTTCGATGCGACTGCCTCTGAGGCAGTTTTGGGTTCGTCATGATCGTCGTCATCTTCTTTGCTTGAGAGGAGGGCAAAGGGGTTATTTGCCAGCTTGCTGCGCAGAACTGCGCTGGTGCTAGGTGTGACGTTAGGCTTCTCTCCTTGCCTATTACGCGCGGGCTTGCACTGGATCTCGCTAGGCTCCGAGAAAGAAGAGCTTCATCTTGAGTCTCTGCTTGAGCTGCACTTCCTTGCTTTGAGGGCCTTCTTACTGGGCATTGTTTTGCCGAGCTTAATGGCACGCGGCGGGGCCTGCCAGTCCATACTCTAGGTTGGCGTTCTATAACGTTTATGCATATAATAAGTCACAGCAGCAACGGCAGCGAAAGGGCAACGGACAAAGTGGGGCTCCGCTCTCGGCAGGCCGACCCGGCCCGTAAAATGTGCAATCCACCAAGTCCCACGTGCGGGAATAACAAAACACGAAATTCCGAAAAATAATTCAATTTAAAATCTAAGACAAAGTTCCTTTTTGATGAAGGATTTTTCAATGATACAGCTTCTTGTGACACTGAAATCAACATAATGTCTCCACTATATCCACAATATCTGTGTGGAACGCAAATGGCGTTTCACGGCAGAAACTCAAACTTGCCCAGTTCCTTGCATGTTTTTTTTTTCATGGTGAAAATTTTTATTATTTGAGTTAACATGTTTATTGTTACCTATGTGGCAGCTTTATAGGTTGTACATAAAAATTGATTAAACAAATGTATGTCAATACATACTGCACATCTAGTAAATTACAATTAACATTTACATTACATTTTACTATTAAATTATTTTACAATGCAATTTTTTTATTTACAATTTATTTTTTTTTCGAAAAATCTGGAAGGAAGATCTTGACGGTAATATTTTTTCAATCTTCTTTTTCGTGGGGGTAGGAAAGCCTTCTCGCCAATGTGTTGGGGTGAAGGCCAAGGCGTCTTAAATATCCTTCCGCGTGTGTCCTGCATACATCGCCTATCTTGGCTATGTTAAGGTCCCTCTCTATGTCTTCTGTTCTCATGTACCAGGGGGCGTTACAAACAGATCTGATTATATTGCTTTGCGCAACTCTTATTATGTTCACGTTTGATTTACACGTAGATACGTAAACTTCCATACCATACTTCCAAATTGGGCTCAAAATGAATTTAAAGAGGCGGACTTTATTGGTCAAGGAAAGTTTGCTTCTTGGCGAAAGGAGCCATGACATTTTTGTATCATTTGAAAGCACAGCTTGTTTAATCATAGTTGTGTGCCTTTGGAACGTTAATCCTCTGTCCAAAATCACACCAAGGTATTAGTAGTGGGTCTTGTGTTGAAGTGTGGGGCCAAGCATTGTAATTCCTGGGCAATTCAATGGTCTTTTGGCGAATGTTACGCAAGCACATTTGCTGCAATTGATTCCTATATTCCATTCCATTGCCACTTTTCAAAAGCCGTTAGGTAATTTTGTAGGCCCATGGTTACAGTACTCATTTCTTTTTTTCTTGACCATTACCGCAGTGTCGTCCGCGTATGTTGCTTTTATACTGGCTTCGTCTTCAACTTCCGTACAGCACCAGGACTCCGGCATGTCGGAAGTGTACAGCGAATACAAGGTCAGGCGTAGCACACTACCTTGGGGTAGTGCCAAGATGGATCGCTGTGATGATTTTTCGCCATCAACAACCACCCTAAATTTTCTTTCTGCAAGAAAACTTTTAATTAGTATAAATAATTGCGGCGTCAGGAGCGATTTTACTGCTACTGTATACATCTTGTTCTCCATTGCCTCTAAGGCAAAGTTGGTCACCCGGTGAAGCTGTTCTGGTGTGCCATGACTTTTTCGGAAACCGAACTGCCATTGAGGAGTAGCTTTGCTCACGCTATTAAGGCTGAGGATGCGATGCAGTAATACCCTTTCCATAATTTTTCCCAGCTAATGGGCCTATATGACTCTACTTCAGTAGGTTGCTTGCCAGGCTTTGGAATCATAGTTATGATTGCGGATTTCCACTTCCTTGGAAAGTGTCGCAGCCTCAGAATGCTATTAAATAGTAAGAACATGAAAAGCACAGCTTTGATGGGAAGTAATTTAAGAGTCTTGTTATCCAGAAGGTTCTACCCTGCAGATTATTTAGCTTTGAGATTTTTTATCTGCGATTTTACTTCTCGCAACTGGACAGCATTTGTGGGCGGGTGGTTGATATTTGGAAAGGTTGTTCTAAAATTATTTGCACTATATATTTATATCCTCTAAGCTGTTTGCAAAGACGTCTGCCTTCTCCTGGCTTGAAACGCACCAACCACCAGTATAATTCCTGATGGGAGCCTTTGGGATAACCTGTCTTTTAATGCTGTTCGTCAGTTTCCACAGTGAATAGTTGGTCGATGCATCAGGGCTTGCATTTTCCAGCATTTCATAAAAGTGGTCCTGCTTGTTTTTTGCCAGAACTTTTCTTAGACGGTTAGACAGCCTTTTGTAAATCTTATGGGCACGGATGTCTCCTGTTCTTGAAAATGCTCGTCTCGCTCTTCGTTTAATGAGGTCTAAAGCATTTTGTGGAAGCATATTGTGTCTATTCAGGATGGGTAAATTTCTACTTCTTGGGGCAGCAAGTGTCGCGGCCAACTGTATTTTGTGCATAAAGATCTCTACCGCATCTTCGATGTCTTCTGTATGGTTAATCTCGATGTTAAGATTAATACTTCTGTCCAAGGTGTCTCTGAATTTTGTTTATGAAGAGCCGGGTAATAGAATAGTTCTCTTTATGGTTTTGTATTGGGGCCCAATGCGATTAGTAGTTGGTCGAAGTCATTTTTGGTCCAGGATTCATTGGGAGGAAGATACAAAGAGGCTATTTTGAAAATACCACCATTCGTTGATACATCGGGGCTGGTTATCTGGAAGTAAGTTCGCATTATTGGCTTATTTTGTCTGTGGCTGATAAGAGTTTTAATAAATATTGCTGAGCCTCCCCTGGTGTTGTTACTAGGGTCCTTCACGTAGTATTGTTGATAGCCTGGGAGGTATACTTTTAGTCCCGGACGCATATGAGTCTCTGTAATTAGCATGATATCTATGGAGTGAGCAATAAGAAAAAGTCTAAGTTCTCATTTTTCTGTACAATACCTCTTGCGTTCCATAATCCGAGTTTTAAGGTAGAGACTATCATTTTTTAGCCATTGGACTATCGAAAAGCCTTGTTTGCTTCGATCGTTTCAGTGATTAGTCTAAATAAATGATCTAATCGATCGTTAATATCCTGGATAGCCTTTTCTACAGAAGGATATTTTTTGTTAAAGCTGCAATCTTCGCCACTTACAGTCGAATTTTGTTTGTACTGGTCCTTACTATGTCTGCATACATCCATTTCTGACAGTCGGGGTGATCGTTATTGATCATTATTGTTGAGGTTGGGAAATCTAATTCCTGGTTTTAATTTTTTGGTTAACTGCATTCTGACTTTGCTGCCTTTGAAACTGGAAGGATGATTCTCCATGCAGTTTGCGTATGTGTAATGTTTGTTAAGCTGGGCCTCGCATTTTTTTGAGTAGGTACAATTTCCAATTGTCCCGCACTATTTCCACAAGTTGTCTTTAAGAAACAACAATTGTGGGTGTGGCCAAATTTTGGCAGTTGAAACATTGAGCTATGTTTTGGCTTCGAGTGGCCTTCTCTACCTGTGCCTTCCAATTCAATTCATTTTAAGTGACTCGACTTCATTTTAAGTTGGTTTGAGGTTTACAAAAAACAAATTTTGCCTCGTTTTTAAATTGATAGCTTCTTCGTCGTCGTTTTCGTCAATTGGTATTTCTTGCCATCTAGGCTTCCTTTAAAAACACGAAGCCTTTATCTGTGAAACAGCGCTCAATTTCTTCCTTAGGAACTGTTGAGTGTAGGTTCTTTAGCACCAACCCGTAAATATTTTATTGAAAATAGAATCAATCTGAGTTCCTTGCCGAAAAAAAATATTGACGTTATGCTCCTTTCCGAAACCCATCTAACAGTCAAGCACAACTTCCATTTTCCAGGGTTCCTATTCTACGCTACAAGCCCTACGGGCGGCAAAGCCCAGGGAGGCACTGGAATACTTATCAAAAGTCGCATCAAACACCTTCTATATAACAGAACAGAAATGCAATTCAGCAGCGGCCCCGTCACTCTGGCCGCAGTCTACTGCCTACCCCGTTTTGTAGTTTTTGAGGACCAATTCTTGGAATTTTTTAACTCATTCGGTAAGCGATTTATAACGACCGGTGACTACAATGCCAACCAATTGCCCAGTGCGTAGATCACGCCTTTTGAACCCAAAGGACAAAAACTCTACAACGCGCTCATCAAGCAGCGAAACAAACTCGTCTCTGTGACTCCGGGTAGCCCTACATACTGGCCAGCAGACCTGGACCTTTCAAATAGATCCACAAAAAATAATATTGTAAATATGTTAATATATGGGCTGAACTCACTGGAATTTAATTTATAGTTTATTTTTAAAAAATTTGTTTAAAGTCTACACTAAGACAGATTGCAAATAAAAAACATCATTAAAATAATAATGTCTAAAGACAAAAAGTCAATGACACAGATGGCAAAGTTAGAATATAACAAAACCTTGCACTCAGTTACTGGCGAGAGGCCAGTTAAGGTTGTTCACTCAGGGTCCAATGAACGAAGCCTAGGCATCAGAGCAAGACTAGAAACTCACCTGTACAATTAGTTAGTAATTCAGACTATTGTAGTCTCACTATGTGCTGAAATTACAGGTTGGCCCTCACAACGCTTATTACCCTAACCACAGATGCCACAGATTTCTAAAAGATCAGTGTGACATAGACTCAATTACCATAGTGGAGTCAAATTATACACAAATAGCCATAAATTTTAAATCTCAAAATCAAATAAACAAGCTAACCGACACCATTAATAGGATTATTAAAGCCCGAAAAAACAATTTGAATGACACCCTATTTAAAACACCACTCGGAAAAAATTGAATGTTGGCCACAGAGGTTCAATCCTTACCATTATGTTGTCCAAATACAACATAGTAAATCCCACTATCCTTAATCATGCCGATTTCCACTTATCGAAGATGACTCAAATAGTTATTAATAGTAAGAAGCTTCTAGAATCAGGGTCGTCCAGTCCGAAAATATCATTCACATATGTTACTTACTTACTTAGCCTATCCTTGAGATAAATTTACATGCAAGAAGGTCACTTCGTACAGCTTTGCTTTGTTTGCTCGATATCGTTATTTAAAATAATTTTACCCGAAGATTGCCTTGCGAAAGCTCTAGATCCTGAAGCCTGTCCTTTTGATTTTGAAGCTATTGCGCTAACTGAAACATGGCTTAACTCCTCTGTCACAGATAATGAAATCGGTGTCTCCACGTACACTGACTTGCGCGAAGATCGCCCATCTTTTGAAGGTCGTTTTCTCATTGCCGTTGACAACAATTACCCAGGTGAACGTATTCCTATCACGAATTCTTCCGGAGCTGAATTTATAGCCGTTTAAATTCATTCGGAACCGTTTAACCTATTCGTGACTTGTTCCTACATATCAGCAAAATCCATGCTACTACGGACTCTTTTTATGAAGTAATTCATAACGCCTTAAATAAATATGTCCCTGAAACACTGACTCCATCAACGCCCTGGTTTAATAAAAATATCTCTCGCCTTAAAAATTATCTTAGGCTTACATTAAGTCTCTCGAACCTTGTTACATCTTTCGAAGTATCTATTAAACGTTATACCTTAACAACTCGATATTGCTACTGATTCATTTGATCTCTCCTCTAATTAACTCTATCGCTTACCGTAGATAAATACCATATATATTTCTAAATTCCACTGTCACGATATGCAGCTCACGATATACAGCTCTTTCATCAAACAAAATCTTATTTTTTTCAGGTCCAGATAAAGTGCTGAGTTGCATCCTCAGACGGTGCAACTAAGCTAACCTCTCACTATACTATTTAACCTATCCTTGGAGTTAGTATCGCTACCTAAGTTATGCCCGGAAGGAGCGCCGAATCTGTTCTGGGGTCATGTTTCTATGGTATGGTGGACTCCAAACACCTTTTAGCCAACTATCTTTTCCCGATCCTAATAGAATAACTACTTCCTTCCAATCCTATGTTACCAATTCGCACTATATAAGTTAATGAGTGCCCCTCGCACCTAATAATTTGAACCAAAGAGGAAAGAAAGGAAATTAAATGAGAAAAGAACATTGGCTGTAATTGCACGATCTAATATTAATGCAGCGGGAAGCTGAGTTCAGTGCCCTGAGCGGATTATCATCAAGTTGAATCCATCGTTGTCGCGAGTGCAGCATAACCGTTTATTCCAGTTGCCTTGCCGACCGATTATTGTAGCTTTAAGTTCTTTGTAGTTTGTAGCTTATAAGGTTTTTTGGGCCATACCCCCGCTTTCCGGTGGCTTTAGATTTAGTTTACCAGAAATAAAATCTTGTTACTCCGGCAAACAGTGTCGTTATCCATATATTTTGACTGTTGCCTAGCCAAGCCTAGCAACAGGAGGTCAGTCCACAGTAAAGGTAGCTGGAGGACTGTTGCGGGGGACGAACAGCTGGATCGAGAATTGGTTGGTTCACCTTTAAATCAATATGTGGCGCCCAAACGTTAAAAGAACCCTTCATGTAAGTGAAGAAATTAAGATTTTAATAAAAAAAATTTCAAATAAAAATATTATTCTAAATCTTTACAGGTGATTGTCAAGCGTTTAATTATGCATTAATTTCTTATAAGTAAATTCTCTCGGCTAATAAAATTCATGCCACTTGCCGATTAATTTCCGTTAATCTAAGGATCTGAAATTTGACATAATAAAATCGATTCCTGAGTGCGATAGAGCGCAGGATGAGTATGTAGCCCGGAGGCAATATGCCCCAGATGCGTATAAGCTGTTTAAGCCATTCGGCAGCCGCGCACACTATAAGCGCAGTTACGATAAATAGGAATAAGCTAAGGGGCACAGCGAGATCGCTGTTGGTGTCACACAACACGTTGCTTAATTTGTACCCCATAATAGCTACGCCAGGGAGTAGATATGGTCCGACAAGGCGACTCAAGCCTTACTAGCAGTACTACGACGAAGTCAAAAGGAAATTGACTTTCGTCACAAACAAAATTATTATGACCCACGATAAGGAAGGCGCCGATTTGCTCAACGCAGAGGTTAGGGCCGACGCACTTTATGCTTTCATTTTCGGGCTGAAAAAGTCGCTTAGGTCAGTTGTATTCGCGACCCACCCCAAAGACTTACCGTCTGCCTTGGCTTTAGCTAGAGAGGCAGAAACGAAACCGGAAAGAAGCATGCTCACCAACTCGTATGCCAAAGCCATCCCAGACTACAGAGAGTAGCAAGAATCGTTTGTATTACAAACGAAAAGATAAAAAAAGGGAAGAGTATGGTCAGGAGAAAACCCCTCATTTCGTAAACAAACAAAAGAATCAAAATCAGGAACGATATAGTAGGGAAAGACAGGAGTAGACCCTAGAGCCTATGGATATAGACACCTCTTTCAGGTTCGGACAGCGTACTAATGCAAACAATGCCTTCTGGATGTCTCTATTTAAGCAGACTTTCTCGCTCTCTTTTTTAGTTTCCACAGAGCGGTCCGAATAACAGCAGTCACATACCGCGTTTTTATTCGATGCCAAAAGCCAGGTACTGTTAAAGGTGCAAGATAGCCGTATCCTGCTTACTCAACGAGTAGATTTCCAGGCGGAATGTAATTATTTGCCTTCCAAAAGACCAAGAGCGGCTTAGCTACACTGACTACGTCTTTAACACAAAGAGGATTTTCAAAGCATGTGGACGTGTCAAGGCGTCGGAGTCCTTGAGTCAGGACGAAAGGCATCCTCTTCACTCATATAATCTCGCATAATAATCAACTTATTATGCGGCTTATTCGATCCAAATTCAGGGTGCCAAAGTTGAAGACTTGCTAAAAGCCATCATAATTTCATGTCGCGCAATCTATAAAAAAAAGCTCCAATCTCAGCTCATGGGGCCCTCCTTTCCGAACGAAACACGTTCTCTCGGCCCTTCACGCTACAGGTGTCGACTATGCCGGACCGTTCGAGATTAAGAATAACATCAGCCGAGCGTGTCTTATTACGAAATTTTACCACCAATAATTACCACCAACAAATTTCTCTCAGCTTTCGCTCGTTTCGTGTCGAGACGCAGCATTCCCGTTCCCGGTTTAATGTGCTGACCCAAGACTTCTTGAAAGCGACCAGGTCCACTGTGGTCACCAATTATAACCACCATAAGATCACCTAGCGTTTTAATCCCCCCGGGCTCCACAGATGGGTGGTCTTTGGGAAACAGGACTTACGAATTTAACTCTTTTCTAAAAGGCTACTTCTTCCTACAAATATACTTTACAAGAGCTTTCAACTTTCTTATCCAAGATCGAAGCCTGCTTAAATTTAAGACCTCTTTCTTCTCTATCCGAGTACCCTACTGACCTGTTGGAATTGACGCCAGGTCATTTCCTCATTGGCGGCCCACAACTCGCTGTTGCTGAGCCTCAGATAAAATCCGATGCGGCCTCAATCATTAATAGTCACCCAAGAGGAACATGCAGCCTAATGATATGTCAGTTTGTCCTCTGATGAATGACTCTAATCTTATCCTCGTTGTGTGTTGTTTTAATTAGCGTCTCATTTTAGGATTCCACAGTATATTTCATACATAAGTCACTAGTATCCATTAGCCAAAATAACTTCCCCGATGGCTTAACTGATTCTGTCGTTTTCAGCTGGACCCTATTAAGAACTGTCGTGATAGGTGCCTTGACCTAACTTTCTCCCATTTAACATTCACTGCTCCATTAATTAGGTTGCCTACCTTATCTCTTCCTGAGGACTCACACCACCCGACACTGTTGGTTTCGCTGAATTTCAACTCATCTCAAGTTTCTACAAGTAACAGGGCAAAGTCTCGACAGAAGCGTTTTAAAATGTCACTAGTCAAATATTGAATAGAAATATCTTTTAATTTTCAGCAATATTGATGCTACTACGACCTCTTTCTACAATATGATTTATAATGCTTTTAACAAATCTGTACCTGAAACAATGGTACCATCAACGTTAAAAGCGCCCAGGTTAATAAACATATAAATATAAAACCAAATAATATAAAAATATAAAACCAAGAGCTCTAAGTCTGATTGCTTGTTGGGTCTTCAAAATTATAAACATTTTTGTTACCATTTCGTTACCTTAACTATCAACTATACAATGTAAACTCAAATTTCGACAGGATTCTTTCTGTTATTTTGTAAACTCTAAATAATTTTCCCCTTCCTCTTTCGTAAAATAATATTTCTGACTTTTCACATCTTGGTATTGCGAACTTATGCCTTTATTTTTTAATAGACCTACTCGTCTGATGTATTTGATCAATCCTTTAATCAACCTTATCGTTACAATACGTTTATTACATATTTTTTCAAATTCCACTGTCACGATATATTAAAGGCCCTTTAATCAATCAAAATCTCATTTTCACCAGGTCCAGATAACGTGTCAAGCTGCATCCTTAGACGGTGCTCTGATATTCTAAGCTTACATCTTACAAATTTTCTACGGCTGCCACAGAGAACTACTGCGGAATTATTAAGCGATTTGCGATCTGCAATCGCAACATTCATCTAAGAGCATGATCTTCCCCTCACAATATTGTTTTGCCATTTTTGTTTGATCACCCACCGTGGGTTTCAGAATCAAACAAACGTAATTTATATTAACTTTAACAAAGCATTTGATTCATTTAATCATCATCTCTTGTTACGGAAACTTTTCATTGGTTTTTCACCGAATATCCCAAAGTGGATTGCTTCTTCCCTTTCAAATCGAACTCAGCGTGTTGTGCCATGCCTGAGTCGAAACCAAATGAAATAGACTCACCAGATAGATTTATTTTGCCTTGCTACTGTATAAATGTCTAAGCGCTTCTCATAGCCTCTATCATTTCCGCTTGAACGACCTTTCGGACATGCAGATGCACAGTGGCCAATTTCATTGCACTTGAAACACTTCACATCATTACGATCTTTAGCTCCAGGTGTGGTGCTACCGTCGTGGCTCTTTTCCTTCGGGCTGGATCTTTTCTCCAACCGATTGCGACATTCAGCTTACTCGTGACCACACTTTCTGCAATAATTACATTTCTCTGTACTGGACCTGTCATCTCTACTACGCTTGTAAAAAGCATGTGAAGCAATGCTTTCTAACTATCAAGGCGTCTACAAACAAATTTTTCTGTGGGTGAATCTTGGATTAATGCTTACGATCCAGAAACAACTGACCAATCAAGTGAATATCGTTCAAAAGGTGAGGCGAAACCAAAAAGACTTCGCAAAAGTCGTTCAAAAATCAAGGTGATGCTGACAGTTTCCTTTGATTATCGTGGTGTTGTGTATTACAAATTCGTTCCAACTGGTCAAACTGTCAACAAGGAATATTATTTAAGCATTATGCGTAACTTGCGTGAAGCTATGAAGCTACAAAAAGAGACCAGTATTATGGCCCAACAACTCTTGGATTTTGCACCACAATTCTTCCTGAGTTTTTCGACAAAAACTCGACCCATGTTACTCCACAACCACCGTATTCACCTGATTTAGCACCGAGTGACTTCTGGCTGTTCCCGAAGCCCGAGGATTAATTTAATTTATCTAACAACAATTTAACAAAGATCTGCTAAATATAAATAAAAATAAAAATAAAAATAAAAATATAAATATAACTATTCTAGGTATTCTATGATTTTTAATTTATTAGCATTAAGAGAGAGTTCAGGGGATAGAGTATGTGATAAGAGGTTATAGTTTTTACAAATAGTGCGAAAGGGGTCGTGTTCAGCGTAGTTGGATCTGCAAATAGGTAACCATAGGGGTCGGAAGGACCTAGTTTTCCTATTAGGGATGCAAAAATATAGTTGGCTTAGAAGGTGTTTAGAATCAACCATGCCATGGATTAGCATATGTAGAAACATGACCCCAGCACAGGTTCGGCGTTCCTTCAGTGGAGATAACTTTAACAATTTAAGCCTGCAACGGTACGGCGGGAAACGATTATCATGATCCCAGTTTAAGTTTTTTAGTGCAAATAACAGAAACTGCTTTTGTACCGACTCTATACTATTTTGGTGAGAGGAGTATTGAGGACTCCAAACACACGATCAATATTCAAGGATAGGACGAACTAGGGTGATATACAGGGATTTGGTGGTGAAAGGATCGTTAAATTCTTTAGACCATCGCTTAATAAAGGCTAACATTCCTCTATCCTTCCATTATTGATGTAGTTTGGAAGCATAAATACAGATTTTTCATTTTACAGCAGAATTCAGCTTACTTTTTGATCACAGTAGTATAACATCTGATTCATTTGATCTCTTTCAAATTATCCCTGTAGCCTATATCTTTGATAATTGCAATAACACGAAGTTTTTTCGGCCTTTTCATAAATTACGTACCATTACGATTTTGGCAGGACCTGATAATGTGCCAAGCTGCATCCTTAAAATTTGTCTTATTATCCAAGCATACCTATATTATATCTATCCTCGAAGATTGCATCCCTGCCTTATAACTGCTTTATCTGGGATTCACAATATGATTGAGAAACTCATTCCATCGCAGCTGAAATACTCAAGAATATAAATTCCCCCTCTTAGCATGGTTTTTTTGAACATCACTCGACAACAACAAATTTAATAGAATCTAGATCGATCATACAAATCAAAATCCCTTTCAAATTAAAATTGGCGTGCTCTACTTAAAAATATAATGTTAAATGTTATCCAGGATTCTTCGGTGTTCCACAGGGTCGTCCTGACCAGCATGACCACTGCTGTTTATTGAGTGGACTGTAACTTATTATTATTTTGTATATTTATTTAATATTAATTTCTCATGTTAAAGTTGGTACTTGAATATTCTGCAAGGACCAGGAAAATTTTTAAAATTTTAGTTAACACATTGTTTCTGCCGTATGATTAATAATTGGAGGCTTTAAGGCGTTGAAGAGGTTCTAAACAATTTCCGCCACTTCCTTCGTTTTTTGTTTTTCTAATCTTGACTATCCCATAATTTCCTGTTCCTCCTGAACTTGGGGATATGCGGATCAATTTTGACGAGTATTTATTTGACTTATTGAGTTCATTTACAACAGATAGGGTAGACCTCATATTAAAATATGTATTTACTCCTATAAACTTAGTGTGCTTACTCTAACTGTATAGTCTTTAGCTTTATAGACTCCTTCCACCTTTTTCAAAGGCCGCCAAGCTAGGTGACAGTTTTACTTCTTAAATAATACCGTTCAATTTTTTGATATTTAAAGTATATTTTGAGAGGAATTTGAATAATTCTTTTTTGATTTTATTTTCTCTTTTTCAAGTTCACAAAAGTTGTTGAGCTAATACAATTTTTCGTTGTCGACTTTGTTCGTCCTGACACGATCCATTCAAAAATCGTTTTTCGCCACTAAAAGACTCTTAATTTTGTCGGTTAAAATCAGATCCTATTATAAAATCCTATTTACTTATTCTTGACTTATTATCTGAAAGATTCTGTATTAATTTTGGTTAAGTAATTGCATATAATTAATAATTAAGGTTTCATATATTTGAATTTGTCTTGTTAATACACAACATTAAGATAGGTTTTTTATGCACTTATCTTATTAATCTCCCTATAAGAAATGATTTTCGGCAATGTTAATTTTTGTGTCGCCTTTTTAGATTTTATTGTGCTTTGTAAACCATTATCAATCAAAACATTAAATGTTTGAGACTTCCCAAATTTACCTTTAATTTGAACATAAGCTGTGGCCAATAACGTTTGTTCAGAAGTAATTCCTTTATTTACATATTATTTTCTAATTTATAAAATGCTATGGCGGTTTCAATGGCAGTAGGAGTATAAAAACTCATTACTACACTTTTGCGGGTAATGTCGCTTCAAACATTTAGACATTTTTTTTTTAACGTTCTTAATTTATTAAATCATTAAAAGGTTTGGGGGTGACATTGACTTAGGGGAGGTACATGGATGTTTATTTAATGTGGTTGACTTTGGTCTCCTTTGCTATGATGCTTCCTGGGCATCTGTGGCGGAGGTTAGGAAGGTGGTGCCATCGGCATATGTGGCTCCTTCCATATACATATGTGGCATATGTGGTTCCGGGAGGGGGTGATGGGAAGGTCCGCTGTGTAGAGTGTGTACAAGATGGGTCCAAGAACACTGCCTTGAGGTACTCCTGCTCTTAAGGGCCTAGGCGTGCTGATTGATGATCCGCATCTCTCTCGGAATTGTCTTCCCTCTGTGTATGACTTGAGGAAAGCGAAATGGGAACTTGGAAGGTGGGATTTAATTTTGAAAAGGAGTCCAGGGTGCCAGACTCTGTCAAATGCCTGTTTGACATCCACCATAACGACGCAGCAGTACTCCTTCTTTTCGAAGGCCTCATGTATGCTCTCAACAATCCGGTGGCATTGCTCAGGTGTTCCATGGAGGCGTCTGAAGCCAAACTGGTGATCAGGGATCAGTCCGTCCTCGTCCAATACTGGCAGTACTCTACGCAATAATACTCTTTCAAGTATTTTAGAGAGGATTGTCAGCCAACTAATGGGAAGATACGAGGCTAGATTTGCTTCAGGTTTTCCAGGCTTGAAGAGGACAATTGCTTCAGCGCTCTTCCACTCTTTCGGGAAGTACCCTAGATGGAGGCAGCTATTGAAGATGTTAGCCAGCCTTTGGGAACAGATTAGTGGCAACAGTTTCAGTGCTGTTGCATTGACTGGGAGGAGGGGAGGACGGGGATGTTTAGGAGAAAGTTTACTGCGCTGTGGTCGGATAGCAGTTTATCATAGCTTGAGCATGTTATCTTAGAGTGTCCTATGCCCTTGGAGATGGCGAAGTCCAGCAGATCCGGCTGGTTTGAAGAGTCGGTAGGCCAGTGTGTGGGCTCTCCAGTGGAATGGCAGTACAGAATTTTCCGCCGCAGGTACTTATAGAGCTTTATGCCTTTGGGGTTGTTTGTGCGGCACCCCCTATATTAAAACTTATTTGCATTACTTTCTGTTAAGAATGGGAGCTATAAACTGCATCATCTGCGAGAACATCTGCGAGATCAACTTTTCCATCATCCTCTAAATCGTTCCTTCCATGCGGGCAACCATCGTTTCAAGCTGGTTGGGTTGTGGGGCATCGGGAGTGATTTGAGGGGTTTGTTGGGGATCGTTGACTGTATAGCTTGGTTTCCTCATACCATTGATGATGGTTGGTATCTGGATGGGAGGTGGTTTGTTGCTACTCACAACGGGTATGGCTTAAGAAGATTGCTGCGCTTTTGCCTTTTTGTAGGCAGGGCATCCTCTGAATGACGCAGGGTGATCAGCTTGGCAATGTAAACAGCATGCTTTCTCGTCTTTTTTTTGGTGCATGACCTAGAGTCATGAGAATCACCACATTTCACGCAGCGATATTCCAGGAAGCAGTAGCGCTGGGTGTGTTCGAACCCTTGGCATCTGAAACATTGTGGAACATCGTTGAACATGCGAATCCTCTTTATTTTGAAAACCTCTGTGTTGTTGCTCGCTGGTTAACAAAAGATTAACAAAAAAGATCCCCAGTGGTTGTTTGGATTTCCTGCCAATGGGATTGTGCAGGGATTGTTTAATTTCAGTCTGGTCCGTTAAGTGGTGAAGTCCCTTGATGACCGCCCTGTACGCTCTCTCGTCCTTTGGTTGGAAAGTGCAGTGCCTTTTATTATGTGCCACGAGGTGCTGGCGTAGGGCTGTGTAGGATTCCTTGTCTGGCATCATTACGCGTACGTTGTTGTTTCTCTAGAACCCACTAGAGTCGTTATCGACTTGATAAGCGCGGTAATGTCGGACACGTCTGGGATGTAGATCGGGGGAGGCTTGAGGGCTTCGGGGTCGGGTTCGGTTTCTCTGCTCTTTTGGATGCCACTGCCTCTGCAGCAGGTTTGGGTTCGTCATGTTCGTCGTCGTCTTTTTTTCTTGAGAGGAGGGCAAAGGAGTTGTTTGCCAGCTTGGTGCTGGCAGATGCTAGGCGTTACATTAGGCTCCTCTCCTTGCTTTTTACGCTCTTGCTTTATCTCCCCGGGCTTCGAGTAAGATGAATTCGAGATTGAGTCGCTGCTCGAGCTGCACTTCCTTGCTTCGAGAGCCTTCCTGCAGGGCGTTGTTTTGCCAAGCTTGCTGGCCCTTGCTCTGTCTTGCCAATCCATGCTCTAGGTTGTGGTCGATTGATCGGGGGGAGGGGGAACTGGGCACCGTTGGCCGGTATGCGAACCGCACTTTACTTACTCTGAGTTGTACACAGTTACAGTGAGAGAAATTGGTAGACAGCAGATGACACGCACTCTGGAATGTGCGTTAGAGTTTGTAGCAAGCCGTTAGGTTCGCAGGTTGAACCAATCAGACACTATGTGACAGTTTCAGAATAGTAGGAGTGAAAGCACGATAAGAAACTTGCTGTCGATCCGCAGGCACGTTTGCACTCTTTGAGTGTTAGATCGCATCTCAACATTTAGACATAAACTACATTTTTTAACTGCGTTCGTCAACTTTTTCCTGGGTATACAATGTTTTAAATTCTATTTATAACAATGTATAATTTGATATCTTGGCATTTTGCACATTGGGCAATTTATTTCAATGTTGTCATTTTTTATTAAGCTTTCTACAGGGATTTCTTCCTGTAATTAGGTCAACGAACTAAGCCGTGTATCTAAAAAATCCATGACATCTCTCACATTTTTACTAAATTTTTTTAATGATGTGCGCAAAAATGCAAATTAAACCCAGCAATAAATGGAAAACAACATTTCTAGCACCCCCTTTCAAAGAACTTTTAAGGTAGTTTAGCTTCAACTTTGAGCTTAAATTTTCCGATAAGATCACTACCTTCTTAAAGGACTCAAAAAAATGTTGCTTAACTTTGGAAGCTCCAGAAAATACGGGTTATTTTTATTTTTGCTAGGGTAGGTAAATCGTCGTCTTTTTGATCATTTCCTTCTAACTTTATACCTGCACTTTCTTGGTTTTTCCTATCCATTAGCTCCATATAGATCTGTATGGCTTCTTTTATTTCAATAGTCTCTGCAATAAATTGGGTTTGAAACGCTGCTCCGATACATTTTTAATTTTTCAATCCATAATGGAAGGGTTTCAATTTTTCTTCCCGAATTTCTTTAAATGTTTGGTTTGGTTAAATTTGGCATATGGCATATGATTGCCTCTTTTTTAGACGACATTTTTTTTCCTTTTTTTATCCACCACTTTTTTTATTATATATATGCAACAGAACGAATTAAATACTGTTTTGAGACACTGTGCATATTTGTACCGGCGACTAGGATTCGCAGTATTTGTACTGGCGACTAGGAATGTGTGTATTCTATATTTTTGTGCACAGTCAGGAGGAAGAGAAGATGAAAAGAGACTTTGCCGTTAAGTGAGCTCTAATCGTAGGGCAATGAGAGAAAGAAAGGGGAAAAATGATTCACAAAGCAGCGAAGCAAGCAGAATAGCGAGAATTGAGAGAAAGGGAGTCGTTTGTGAAGTCCAGTCAGTCTTATGCGCGGCCCAGTTACGAGCAGAACTGGCTGGTTGCCAGTTCGTGACACAATGAGCCACTCTTCGACATCAGGAGTGAGATCTGCCAAGCCTAGAGATTCTTTTACTCTTTCTGAAACTTAGTTTGCAGTATTAGAAGCCCAGAACCGTTACCTTTTGAAGATCATCATACCTATACAGACTCCAAGGGCACCAGCAGCAGAGACTAAAGTTCCACATGTCATCTCACACAAATTCAACCCCGATTGCCTGGGAGCTGACAATTCATCATGGTTTACAACAGTAGATCTAAGGCAGCGGCTTAGTAATTGCATTTTTCAAGGGGCTAGAAGGCATTGCATCAAAGTGGTTGTCACAAGTATGCTTTCCTGGCATCAATTTGTTGGTCTCGAGACGAAATCGTAGTTTCGGTAGCATTGGCCCACGTGGGATAAATCGCCAACGATTTGCTACACTGGATGCTCAATACCTTTTTTTTTTTTTTTTTTAAATAAAATTGTATTTATTTACATTGCAGTCCACTGTTACTATTTGTAGTAACTTATATTGCAGAGTATCATAATTTCTATCGAGTATTTACATATTTACATACTTAAACCTAATTAGGGAGCCTAGAGGCATGAATTAATTTAATCAATTATCTTATATATCTTCTCGGCAGATCTGTTGGGTGAATGCGCAGGAGCCTCCTTCTCGCCCTCAGTCCCAATACACGTCTCCTCATCAAGAGTTTTCGAGCCAACTGGTTTGGGTGGATTCCCAATTTATTTACGTACGCGGTTGCTTGTTTGTTTATGACATCGCCAATCCTTGATACCTTCAGCTCTTGTTCAATGTCTTTGTTGCGGATGTACCAAGCCGTTCCAGATAGATTACGCAAGATTTGCGACTGCGCCACACGAATTTTGTTGAGGTGCGACTTTGCGGCGATGCCATACACTTGGATGCCATATTTCTAAATATGAGCCAAGACAACCTTATAAATTTTGGCCTTGTTGGAAACTGAAAGTTTGTTTCCAGGCCTAAAGAGCCAAGCCATGCTGTTCGCCTTTGTTTTGAGCCGCCGAGTTACATCCGTTACATGGCGTTGAAATGTAAGTCGCTTATCCAGAGTGACACCGAGGTATTTGTGGGCGTTCGATTGTGTGAGGAGCTCTCCATGCAGAAACACACTTGGTGAAGTGTCTTTTCTCAGGGTGTAGGTCACGGAAACACACTTTTCCGGATTGATTGCGATGTTCCAGCGTAGGGCCCAGTTCTCAAATTTTTTTAGATAAAGCTGAAGCGTATCAGTGGCTGTATAGACGCAAGTATCTCTGGCCAGGACAGCAGTGTCATCAGTAAAGGTGGCAACTAGCAGGTCATTGGGATCTGTAAGCGACATGTTGTCAGCTGAGGGCATGTCGTGCGTATACAGGCTATATAGTGTTGGACCTAACACACTTCCCTGGGGTACACCTGCTCTGACTCTTTTTGTTTGGGAGGACAGTCCGTCCTGTACTACTTTAAAGGATCACTCGTGGAGGAAGCTTTTTATTATCAAAAAGAGCTGAGGATTTAGTAGGATTTTAAGCTTGTATTGAAGTCCTTCATGCCACACTCTGTCGAAAGCCTGCTGGATGTCCAGAAAAGCTCCAACGACGTACATCTTTCCATGGAAACCTTTTAGTACAAAGTTTACTACGCGGTGTAGCTGTTCACTACCAATGTAAAAACTCAGAACGAACTACAACAACTACAAACTAGCACCACACCTGAAGCAAAATATCGTAATGATGTGAAGTGTTTCAAGTGCAATGAAATTGGCCATGTCCGGAATGCCGTTCAAGCGGAAATGATAGAGGCTATGAGAAGGCAAGTCCTAAAATTTTTTACCAATAAATAAAGGAGAAGACGTGATAGACACAAAAAATAGATAGAAAACAGGCAAAAGAAAATATGGAAGACAATGCACGATATGATAAAAAAAGATTCGATAAAAACAAAAGCAAAAATTATGAAACATAACGTGGGTGACCACTTATTGTTAAAGAATGACGAACGCCAACAAACTAAACTGGATCCAAAATGTAAAGGACTGCACCATAGCAGATGGACTTCTTATGGCGTTGGTATGTGTGTTGGCGGCCTCACAGTTTTATTACCTTTTACTTACAAAGCGATGCGCTTATATTTGACTTCAGAGCATAAGTCATAAAATGAATTATTTATTATATGGTTTTGGGATCCTTTCAACGCACTTATTTTGACGGGATCAGTCATAAACCAGTTTATTTATTAGATTGGTTGTTTGTCCGAACCCTTTTTATATTCTTTTTATATTAAATGTGGGTTCAGTTTTAAATAATATGATGTGGCAATTTAAATACAAAGACAATTTAACAAAGCAAATTTAACGACCGCAACTGGAAGGCTCTCGACTGCCCATTACCGAAGAATGACTGTGATGATTTATTACCGTGGTTGCTACACGTCGCATTCTTCTTCTATGTAACCATAGCAACAGTAACGGAACAGCTGTTTCTCTTAACATACATACAACAAACGGATAAAAATTACACGAACGCGATATACATGTAGTCACGAACAACTGACGCGGCGGCAAGAGGAGCAGAACAATCAACGAGTCCACCGTTGGGTAAGCGCACAAAAAATTTCTGCGGCTCAAGGAAAATCTGAGAGCTCATTTGCGAATCGAATTGTTTCTACGAATAGATCGACCATTAAGTTAAGGGAACTTAAGGAAACGACGTACAATAATGAAGACAACGAAGACGGTCCTGGATTTGGTAAGCGAGAGAGTGTATTGGGAACTTGATTTAAACATTTTTTTTCAAATTGTTTAACTCCAAATTAAACCATCTGTAATATTTTAAACTTAATCCAACTTTATATAAATAACTCTTTAAGTCTAGGACAATGTTTGAATAAACCGTGACGAATTTAGGAGCTAGATTTTTGGAAATAAATATAAAACCGTAGGGAGAAAGAACGCATTGCTAAAGCGATTGATTGAACAATTTGGTTTTAATATAAATGAAAATGCCAACAAAAGGGACGATGCGTGAGATTATAATTATAAGTTCAAGATTTAGTGTAAGGAATGTCCAGGACAGTTATTCTTCGTTTAAGGTTCAAGACACGAAGACGTTAATCATTGGGTATCTAAATTTTAACATGTACAGCTTACTGTAGCCTGGAATAAAAATAATGAAGCCGATTAAACTTAATGAGGAGAGTTTAATGGCAAAATAAATAAAGCAGTGTTAATATTGCTCGAAAACTATCAAGAAACTAAAAGACAGATATTGCACATTACGAAAATAAGCTGCGAGACTAACTACAAAGAAAGCAAACAGATTCAGAGAAGTTCTCAGAGAAAGTGTTTAAAGTCGAACAACGACGGCCTAGAGATTGCAAAATTGAAGTTATTAGCTATGGCTGCATCAAAAAGGCAAAAGAACTTCGACCAGAAAACGGCTACGGTTTGCATTAAAATGAATCGACCAATATATTAAAAGTAAGAAGTACAGCATTTATTGCCACGATCGTTTCAGGATGTGATTTGTGTCATTTAATCCTTTAAGTGAGGTGAGATACCTTAAAGGAATCTCGAGGACGAGTTACAGACCAAAGGATCCATTGAAGTCGTTTTGGAGGCTAATGGTATTTGTTTTCCTTTAACTTTTTATGTTGACAAGCAAAATGAATTTAATTGTCCTGCTATCAATTGATTGAATGTTAAGTTCAAACGGTTTGGAGGGAAATTCAGTTCGCATTTCAATGGCTGTGTGCAAGAGAAATCGTTAAAAAAGAGACAGTAGTAGATCAATTCCACCTGTTTCACTTGAAGAACCAGCAAAAAGTTATCCTACGGCTAAACTTCGTATGATGATAAAACAGATGTGTTATAGTACACGAATGGCTTGCGGAAGACATAATTGTATATAGCTACGCATTGCCACGGTTGCTTGTTTAAATAAAAAACTGTTCAAAACGAATCAGAATATCAAAAAAGATAATTTTCCATTGCCGTTTATGGACGATGTCATTGAAAGACGATGTCATTGAATTTTATTTCGAAAATCATAGGTTTATGAAAGTGCACCATTTGCCTCGCCCGTTTCATGGTACTCATAATCGAGGCTTACTTTTGTCTCGGTGGTGTGGTAAATAAACAAAATTGCCGCATGGCCGACACCAATCCATAAGCATACCATGAGCAACCGATGCACCCAGAGAAATGCACAATTTGGTGCGGGTTATGAGCTAGCGGTATCATAGGGCCGTATTTTTTATAATAATGAAGGAATGAATGTTACCATCAACGGGAACCGCTACCGAGCCATGCTCGACAAATTTTTGTTTCCATTTGGTTTCAACAAGACGGCTCAACTTGCGACACAGCCCATCAAACCATCGACTTATTGGGCGAAGTATTCGGTAACAGCGATATGTCCAGAAATGATCCTGTGCCATGGCCTCCAGGATCGTGCGATTTTACACCATTGGATTATTATTTGTGGGGGTATTTGAAGTCGTTGGTCTATGCGAACAAGCCCACCACGATTCCGGTCCTAGAAGCCAACATGGAACCAGCTATTGCCGACATACGGCCCAAGATGCTTGAAAAAGTGGTCGAGAACATATTATGACTTTTAGGAAGAGTGATGCCAATCTGGAAACCAATCCGAATACTTTTGTATATAATAAAAGTAAACGAAAGTCATTCGCTGCACAGATTTGAAAGAGTAAAGAAGTCCGTCGAGTAAAAAAGTCGTACGATTATTTTGAAACAAAGTCAAATTCCCAACGGAATTTAAATAAAGTGTAATTTGTAATTGAATGACCGATAATGGCTCTACAGCCCCAAATATATGGTTCATCAAGACCACATTGTCTCTATATAAAAACAATTCTTAATTTTATATCTGCATTTAGGGGACTCAACTGGGATGGAAATCAACACCTAATTTCTTCTTATAGCAGACGCTTACTTAATAAATTACCCTCACTAACAAACCGAAAAACTCCGCTCTTTGTCGTTTTAAATAAATAATTTTATTAATGGTGATGGACAGTATTCGATTATTAAATATCCTAGTTCAGCCGAGAATTCATCATTAATTTTCCGACCCCCTTAAGATCAGAAAATCAAAATCTCTTTGACAAAATTGAGGATTATTTCTTTAAACCCGAGGTTTCATTATTAAGAAACCAAACTCAGAATGCAGTTCGGAACTTAAAGGAAAGCGACTTAAGACTTAAATGAG